>OY992507.1:38673980-39923313 GCA_963921215.1 Scoparia ambigualis
GGAAGCCTGTACACACCTCACATCAAAGACAGTCTGCCACAAGTCAGACTGGTACCCGCCAATTCCTAACAAAGCGTAACAATTGACACAAATAACTCCACAAGCACGGCACAATGGCTACCTGAGCAGCGGCAGGGAAAGGACCATAATCACCATATCTGGTCTCGCACAAAGGACGGGAAAGCTACTAAATCAGCCGGTAATGGCTCATAAATTAGGCAAAACTATGGACTTTTATTTGGTGACGTCACGCTGATTAAAACACAGCTGTCGGGGGAGTGGGAGAAAAAGTGTAGATGTATTTTTGTTGTTTAGATGACAGTTTGGTTGGAACAGAAAGAAAAAGTATTTTAGTTGGTAAATAACTTTTATGTAATATTATTGACTAAGTGAGTAGATTTCGTATTTCGTTAAAGTGAAATATATAATTATTTATCTTCATCATTCTAGGCGGCCTGCATGCAATCTTGGCAAAGCGTCATGCAATTAACGATGTACTTTTTGGACCTTTTTTACACTAACACAGACAAATAAAATTCCATGTAATCAACCGTGTCGTGTAGCGGTAAGAATATACCTACCACCCCTTCCCTCCCTTCCCTTGGATGTCGTAAAAGGCGACTAACGGAAAAAGACTGCACATACATCCAACAGCATAGAGCAACGATGGGCTCACCACCTGTCACGCTGCGCACATGTGCAGCCGCTATATGGTGAAAAGTGGACTATGACAGAGAACTGCTTTTGGTGTCCTCATTGCCTTGTCTCTGATTAACCCTCCTGGGATAATAGTTGTTATTATATGTCCTATGTATGTCATAAGCACATTATTTAAAAAAAGAGAGATTAAGATTATTATGAATGTGCGTTTAACACATTAATAATAGTCCTGTTAACCATCGTGTTAATCTATAACTGTGTAGGAGTGGGTTCACGTCAGTAGTCTAACGGAGTTGTGCTATGGAGCAAGCATCTATCCGCTCGGCTACCGGCGACGCCTTAATTAAATTCAATTCTTAAGCGACAACGTGCATACAATTTACAACAAAAATATATAAATATAAATATTTAATAGCAAAATGACCACCACCATAGGCATTACTTCCCTAAAACCGACGTCGTAAATCCATGTTGTCCGGCTGTCGCCAATGTGCCAGTGCTGATAATTACAACCCTCTACTAAGAGATTAAAAACCTCAAACTGCGACTAGGTTCAGTGGGGCCACTAAAGCGGCGACGACGATCCGTTAATGCAACAGAGCGTGTGACATGTAAGATGAGGAATCTTTACAGTGGATTATATTTTTGCCGACTATATTGCTGTTAATACATACTCTATCCTCCCTTCCATTTAAAAAAAAATCTGGCATGAAAGTGAAAACAAGATTTTTTTTAAACTTAAGCTGAATTTATGTTATTAAATCCTTATGCTTGAGGCAATAAGGCCATACCAATAAGCAAGGAAAAGCAAAAATACTTTTATAAATTCTGTCGTGCAAAATATCCTAAATCCACACGCCGAGTCATTCGTCAACTCGCACACTTTTTACTCACACACATGTGCGAGATGGCACCATTTGATTTTACCTATTATTTGTGTCGTCAACTCGCACACTTGTTAAACAATTACAAAAAGGTTTGGAAAAAGTTATAATCCTATGTTTAATACCAGACAGCTGTTATGATTAAGTACGAAATAAAACAGAAAGTTATGAAAAGTATTATAATCAATAATATTACACAAGCATTTGGCTTCTTCATAACTAAATAAAATAAGAAATGGTAAGTAAGATCGCTAAGGCGCCTATCTACTTCTTTTCATTTATGTCACACTGGTACTTTTAGCACAGAATAAGTAATAGTACTACCGTACTTTTAGTTCAAAATAACTGTCATGATTCTGATCATTGACATAGTAAGTTGCAGCACCTAGATCTACTCGTTTATTTCTCTTTTTTTTGATAGTTAAAGCACATGAGTAACTCATGTGGTAAAAGGTAAGTAAGATCGCTAAGGCGCCTATCTACCTCTTTTCATTTATGTCTCCCTGGTACTTTTAGATCAATATGACTGTCATGATTCAATTTATTATTGACGTAGTAAGTTGCTAAAGCACCTAAGTCCTAGTTTCTATTGACATCAATATAACGAATCTTTTAAGCTCCTATCTATTTTTTACCGTTGGTGCGCTTCGAGGAATAAGAATATAATATTTTAATTACCTATTCTGAAGCGCACCCAACGGGTGCGCTTTGAGGAATAGTTTAGGTGGGCTTGGTCTGGTGCGCTTCAAAATGGATGGGCAAGTCATTACATTAATCTTGTTTCCAATTTTTTATTCGACTGTACTTTGTATGAGTGTGCGACTTGACGACTCAAATAATAGGTAAAATCAAATGGTACCATCTCGCACATGTGTGCGAGTTAAAAGTGTGCGAGTTGACGAATGACTCCACACGCCAAAAAGGACCATCCGTAATAATTTGAACTTTCCAGAGAGAAAACAATTTATATTCGTATTACGCTGTAAACATCACTCACGATCTTGACGATAGTTTGATCTGTAACCAAATCGCTGTTTTCACAGCCCGCCTCTACATACCCGCCCTGAGCTTTTACACCCATTACAACTGACAAAAACGCGTATAATAGCAAAAATAAATATTATTTATCGCTTCACGGTGCCTTAGTTTCGTACAAAAAGACCTATGAGTTATTACGCCATATTACATTTGCGTTTTGTACACTGTTTTTTTCTATGGCCGTAACTTTATATTTATTGCGCGTTTTAGTTGAATATTCAGGGTTGTCACGTCACGCTGCCGCTTTCAATTGCTGAACAAATTAACTGTGTCGCGCTCCCCGAGTGATCCGAGCGATTTTGAATTTTAACGCTCCAAACACAACGCGAGCGGTGAGGAACCGAAACCGCAAATATAAAATTGTAGGTTTAGTCATAAAAACTAGTGTCAGAGGTAAAACTACGTGTCTATTTAGAGATGGATTCGATTAAACGGATTGAGATTTAGTGGTCGTGTAATTGCGACGGAATATTGTGGGAACAGATCGCTGACAGCTTTGTACATTAACAGAACTGGATATTAACAAATCTTCCTTGACCAATAAATAACGACGCTTCAATTAAAGACGAGCTCGTTAATAGCAGCCTAAATAATTATTATCAGAAAATAAAATATTTAAATAATTCTTGTTATACCTACTTGTTAGAACTAAATACTTATACTTACATAAGAACGAAATACTGCCCATATAGTGACTAAATGATCTATAAAAGCCTAATTAAAATTATGCAGGTCATCTTCAAGTGTAGAAACAACTTTATTTTTGCTAGCCCATACTGTCCCACAGCTGGGCAAAGCCCTCCCGCAAGTTCTTCCATCTATCTCTATCCTGAGCCACACCAGAAACCACTAAGAAACAATTTTATAAAATTTTGTTTGTGATCAGTGATCACATATTTTTAGAACTTTATTTTCTACTTACAAATGCTACATTATATGAAAAAGTATTGAAATATATGCAGGTTAAAAAGTAGGTCAGATATTGCCGTTATTCAAGATGCAGGTTAAAAAGTAGGTCAGATATTGCCGATATCCAAAATGCAGTGTGCTACGTAGCAAACTATGTTGGTGACGTCAATGAAGTCTTAAGAAGGCTTAAGGCTGTACTGACCGTTATCGTTGGTGCTGAGCCAGCGGTAGGAGGGGCGCGGCTGCTGCTTGGAGCGCATCTCTACACGGCGGCCGCATGGGCGCTCGCTCTCATCTGCAAAGTAAACAAGGACACCGTTTAAAAAATAACTGACTAAAAATATCCATATGTTGAAAACATAGCCCAAGAGTCATCAAACTTCACCAGAAAGATAAAAAAGTATTTCACATAGTAGTAGGTGGTGTCAAGGAGTCAAAGAACTATAACAGCTTGACAGCCTTAAAATTGTTTATTACAAAATTTTCCTCTACTCTGGAACTTAATGAATACCAAGTAAACAAAATCAAGGCACTTAAAATGATTCGGTCGCTGCCGAGCCAGATCACTTCTCGAAATCGATGAGTTTCACGTCAAGAATCCGACTCACATACATAAAAATATATATAAACGATAAATTAACAAAAAAACGAACCGTCATTAATATGAACCGAGAGACGACATGATATGAAATACAACCTTACTTGTACCGCACAAGTAAAGGATTTCAAGCTTTAAGCCTTTAAATTAAGCTTATTAAATATGAAAGGGAGGTGGGCGTTCAGTTTGTTTTATACAGAAAAATCTGGGAATTCGAGCGATATGTCACACAATTTATGAGCGGATCGCGACACCGGGTGACGTGTTTCGAGTGATTCGAATAAGCCCCTCGTAATACATTCGATATCAAAGAGACAATGTCGTAATGCGATACCCGACGTGCGATGCGGTGATAGCGGCCGATTTATGGCTGCCAGTGCTGCCACGGCCGTCATGGGAAACGGGCACTTTTATGAAAATTCCAATCGCGCTTAACGATTCGATACCTAGATTAAATCGTTAAAAAGCTTACATTGACGATTGCTCGACGTAGTTAGACTTGTTTACACAACTTATTACAATTATTTAGTAGTAAGTAATTAAGCCAACGACTGCTGACTATCGTTATATCTGCAATAAGCATGATCACCGTTTCAAGTAAGCAACACCACCTTGTTCTAAAATTATGAAACCAATTACTGGTCTCTGTCATTGCCCAGATGTCAAATAGTTAAAAGCTCTGAGTGAGAACTTACTCGATAGAGGAAGGCCTTCGAGTGGATATGTCGCTCTAACTACTAGTCTGATTTAAATGTATGAGTAATCACATCAGGTTAAATTATTACAACTTCTGCCAGCGGCGTTGTTCGCGTATATATAGTTTTTCCTCAAGTAATCAGACGTTTCCTCGAAATTTATTTTACTCTAAGATTTACAATCAATCTCTGTGCAAAAATGTATAGATCAGTTTCGGTTTTGACGTGAATAAACAACAAACAAACACATTGCACATTTTGAAACATTAGTTAGGACAGAAATTTCATCATACTGATTAAAATGTTACCTGATATTTCCTCTTGCAGTCATAAACAGGATTAATTAAACTTTAAGCATATTAATAACGCCAGATATAGATCATATACTTCCTGTCGTAAATATTAAATCTACTTCCGGTACTTTGGATAAAGTAGGGCCAAAGTTAAAAAAAATATAGCCTTCCGGTTGATTGAATTCGTCTTTAGATATTTAAAAGGTGTTATTAAATCAATGGCGTATATTTAAAATACAGGTAGTTTAAGCCAAAATAAAAATATTTTCCCCAATAAAAAGTAGTATTTTGTCATTGGTTTAGATTTTAATTTTTCAAACAAATTAATTTATTATTTTATTGACAAAAACTGCATGATACTACACTGGCCTGCAAAAATAAGTATCACACTTTTAAAATTTTATTTTTTTCTAAACAATAGAAGTAAGATTTAAAATAATAAACGTTTTATAGCTATTTTATTAGCTTTCTTTGAAACTATAGTAAATTATACATTAGTAATATTTTTAAGTCTTGGGTGTCTGTTTATCTTGTGTACTTAAAAAGTTATTGCAATTTTAAAAGTGTGATACTTATTTTTGCAAGCCCGTGTATTAGATGCCTTGATGAAATCACTCACACATGCGACTGCATTGTGGTAGTCAAATTTTACTAAAAAGAAACATTCGTTTATATTATTTTTGAAAAACTGATTGAGCCGGGAATCGAGCTAATGAAATGTGAAAAATCTATCCTGTATTTTATGATACCAACGGAAAGAGTCATTCATAAGGATCAATTTCTTTTAGTCAACATAGTATCTTAAATTAAAGAAAGACCAAGAAAAACTACTGGATTCAGTCTAAGAACACGTCTGTGCATAGGTACGTGAAAAATATTTTTTTTTATTGTTAAGCTTTTACAATCCTAAAGAAAATTGCTTACTTAACTTATGAATTGCTTAAAATGAGACTCATTTTCACGTATGCACAGACGCATTCTTCGACTGAATCCAGTAACTTTTCTTGATGAGGAGAAATTGATCCTTATGATTGACTTTTTCCGTTGGTATCATAAAATACAGGATGTTTTTTTTTCACATTTCACCAGTTCGATTCCCGTCTCAAGCAGGCGATTTTTCAAAATTCTTTAAATGCAGTTTTAATTATTTTTGAAAATAAAGGAATGTTTCCTTTCAGTAAAATTTGCCATGATCAATATTAAGGGTAACTTTTCCTCAAACCACGGTCCTTTTTTCCAGCCTGTATACTAACTTTGTAACTAAACTAAGTAATTAGTGGCAAATAGTAAGAAGAACCCATCTTCTTACAATTTTCAGACGCATTAACATCCTACTTATATTATAAACGCGAAAGTTTGTAAGTATGGATGGATGTTTGTTACTCTTTCACGTAAAATCTAATGAATGGATTTGGATGAAATTCGGCATACAGATAGTTTATAACCTGGAATAACACATAGGATACTCTTTATCGCAATATTACCACGAGAACGGGAACCACGCGTGTGAAACCGCGAGCGGCCGCTAGTTCCTTATTTAAATGAAATTATGACCCTAGACCGTTTACTTGGCACACATTTTTAAACGATATACAATAAAATGGGAGACATATCTAAAGCGTGCATTTGTATATTCCCCGTAACATGAGTAGGCACTCCTCAATAAGCATTGTTGTTTTGATTAATTCCGCCTGTGGAAGATGCGTGCGGCGCCGCGCGGCGTCGCATGTCGCGTGACGTACGGCGAATGTCACAGGGCAAAGTACCGGGGACTATATTATTAGTCAGTTACAGGTAGCAACATGAAAAGAGTACCAGGCTACTACTTGAAATGAAGATACAAACTCCACTCCATGTAGTTCTAAAATGTACGTCTAGGAAGACTTTGTGACGTTCACAAACCGCTAAGAAGCGTAGATGTTTTTTGCACTGATTTAACAATAAGGAAGTAATAATGGTAGTAAGAGCTAGGATAATCTATGTCCTATCTTTATAGTAAGTTCGTATATGATTTCTTTATACTTAGATAAAAAATATGTTTGAGAAACACGATTCAAACGAGGTGCCGACCAAAATATGGCGGCAAGTTTTCTTTGTCATAATTGTGTTAATGGTGCTTTGGTAGGCACGTTAAGCCGTTTGGTCAAGGTTGTTATTATAAAAAGGCACTCGTTAACACCTATCGACCCATTTATTCTTGAATATGTTCAACTTGACACAAAAGACGACCATACAAACAAAACGGCGGTCATATTCAGTATTTGACAATTTAAATCTATAAAAACAAATAATTGGAACACAATATATGTGTGGTTTTAAAACCTACAAAGTGTGTAACTCAGGGTCTATACAACTTCATAAATAAAAAGTGTCTGTCAATTATAGAACATGCCAACTCAAACATTTATATTAAGGTCCCGTGAACCTTCTGTTATCGTCAAATTTTGCCACATCGAAGGATTAACATAAGGTCTGCCAAGTATAAAGAATTAACCCGGCTTGTCTTAACGACTATTGGGCCGGTGGCTCAACCGACATACGCCGTTCGAGCCTTATAAATCAGTCAACGATGAGTAGGGACACACAGATAGATAATTTTCCCACGATCGACACGACATAACATATTACAAGTTCCATAAAAAGGACATCAGGCACATTTGACCCGAAAATGTATAAACTTATTTCTATTATCTTTATGCACTATGTGTCATTATACACCAAATTCAGTATCAACTTTATTTTGAAATATAATTGGCCGTTATTAATTAAGATGACAATAACATTGACAGAAGTTGGCTGGATTGGATTACTCGGAGAAATAGTGCTAAAGTTAGAGAAATCTAACTTTTTGATTTTTATTGTTAATATAGCGTAGGCAAATACTTGAAAATGGGTATCGCTTTGATTAGAATGCCGTGCCATTTTCGATCTGACAGCCATCCTATAATTTTAATTTGAATCGGTACGCCCACTTTTAGTGATTTTTTTCGAGAACACTATGTTCATTTAGCACATAACGAAATGTTTCGTTTGAGTTACAAGTGTTGCTATACTAGTGTCTATATCTATCTCTATCTATCTCTTCTAAAAAATCTTTATTCTATAAAAATCTTCATAAAACTCTGAATAGTTTCCACGATCCACTATTTACATACGTACATTGTGGTACAAACAGAAATGCTATACATTCTTGGGTCTATTGTCAAAGGAATTCGCCTGATGTCCTTTATTTTTTCGATAAAATTCAAAGTTTTTACGCATGTCAGCTTTCCTAAAAAGCCTATGTATTTTAATCATTTATGATTAAAAAAAATGTATTTCATTGGTTTACAAACATTATAAAGGCTAAGTTATATTTTAATTACAAAAGAAAATAACGAAGACAGTTCAGTCAGTCTGTATAAAATGTATTAAAATTGCTTGGTGGTAGGATTCTGCCCAGAATTCAAGTTTTGGATGATGATGATGATTAATTTAAATTAGATTTCTGCCGCCATCGTAATATTTATGAAGTCAACGTCAGAGATATAAAAGCAGTTTATGTTCCTTCAAAAATGTTAAAATAAAGAAACGTGTAGGAGTGATCAAAAAATAAGTGCTACATTATTTCCGAACACTTTAAAATAAGTAGCCTAATATTTTGATGATGCAATATGGAGCAGCCGCCGCGCGCCCGCTCCGAATAGGCTCCCGTGCGTTTCCAACTTTATAGTGTCTATAAAGAATCGTCGGGCCGATAACAGGCTTCAAGGGCATCACCATAAACTCCACACTATAGTGTTATTGGTGACTCGATTTATACTTTTTTTTTCTCCAGCCTTCAGACAATTTATTAAGTGGTCTGACTGAGCTCGTAACTTTATTTTTCCTTTTTGTCGCATCGCTTTTTGGACTTATGCGGCCATATTAATTGATCGTAAAGAGTTTTAGTGTGGCCAATCTAAAAACCGTAAATAGGCTATAAACTTTTTATGACAGTTTTGTTTAATGAGGAAGTAGCAGTTGTTAATTGCATTCGGAAGTGTTTTAGTTGATTTATAAAGGGTGCATACATTGTGAGATATGTTGCTCGTTAAGTTATTTAATGAAAGCTTTAAAATATTTGGGTATACTTGTAATATTTGAAACGCGCTCGATGCCGAGGTCTTCAAGAGAGACAGCATGAGGTTCATTATATAAGAAATGAACATGTTTGAAAGGCATTTTTCTTTCCAGAATCGAGAAAGTGTCCTTTTCGATGTGTTTTCTGTTTTTACTAATTATTTAAAGAAAATAGATAACTAGGTATTTCAAATCACTTGTTTTATGAAAGGATAATTATTTATAGACTGACTATTTCTTTATAAATGTATGACAATACTCAAAGCGTAACACTTTAGGGAAAGTATGGTCATCGCCGCCCATGACATCTGCAGCATCCGGGGGACTAAACAAACTGGGGATGAATCAAAAACATAAGCACTGAACATTTGAATCCCTCTCTTATTTTATAATATAATCTAAGACTGGAATAACACAGTCTTACGTAGTTCGTCCTAATTAAGCACCTTGCTGCTACATGAATGCCAAGCGAGATACCATCTACTTCCTAGTGCTTGCAAGCTTATTCACACAGACAACTGGATAGCGTTACAACATACACTTACAGACGCTACGTCAAAGACTTTCCTCGATCGCAACATGGCAAAGGTCCTGCAGTGAACTAGGACAAAAGTGGCACAAAATAATATTTTTTTAAAGCACAGTAAGCACAATACCTGCCAGATGGGTTATAGACAGGTCGAATAGAGCTGGTTTTTAGTAATACATGAATGCATCAGCTCACAGCAGCAGGAAATGCATCACATGGAGAATGCCTTCGCCTAATAGTGGGTAGATACGAGCTGATAATCCTCCTATTCTTATTCGTTATTTGAAAGCGATCCATTCATGCCAGATTTGTGTAAAACCACGAGATTCTGTGGGTTTTTCAGTCTTCACAACATAAGGTTAGTGACTGCGTTAGAAGGCCGTTGAAGAACGATAGCGAGCTGTCGAATATTGCTAGCGACCAATTAAAAAGTGTCACACTAAAGTGTTTTTGTTTAAGGCAGTCGCGGATGGCGTGCAGGTGGCTCCCGGCCATATCGGCTGTCAAAAACTTGTGAAATATCGCCGTCCCCGCTCGAGAGCCCAGGGCGTCGCGTCCCTCACAAAGATATCTTTAAGATTTATACAGGCGTCCACAATGGGGTACGTTTTAATTCTTTTCATACGAGACAGATTTATGCACGGCCAGATGCGAGCGGTGGCCGGATAATATTTGCCGTCGTCACCCTTTCTAACGGCGGTGGCGACAGATAGCGTCGCGAAGCCAACCGGCCAGCACCCTGGCGCTGCTCTTTCAGTTCCACATGCAAACGATTGGATGTGTTCATGTTAGGAGTTAGGAGTGAGGCCTGCACTAGTCAAATGCAACTCGTGATAATGAGATCGATGCAATAAAATACAACTTTTAGTTTATTGTAAGAAAATAAGTCTTTTTTAATTTAGCTCTAATACTAGGTACAACTCGGTATAAGTGCTTGTTAAGATGTTAGTTTCACTGATGTCAATAATATCGGACTCTAATGAATTGTTAACACAATAAAGTAACACATCAAATAATTTATAAATATGACACCAAGATCCATGTTCTCTTTAGTACAGAAAGGTTTACCGGAAACAGTATTTTCTTATTTTTTATTTTGCAATACGACGCACTGTTTGTAGTAAGCAAATTCTTCAGTACGAGTGGGTTAGTATCAGTTAATCTAAAACGCAACTGGTCTAAGTAAAAACTGGTCTAAAACGCAACTGGTCTAAGTAGCAACTGGCCTAAGTAACAACTGGTCTAAAACGCAACTCGTCTAAGTAGCAACTTGTCTTAAACGCAACTGGTCTAACTAACAACTGATCTAAAACGCAACTCTACTAAATTGTAAATATATCGAAAAAAACAGACTTACGAAAACATAAATAAAGGGGTCAGTCAGCATTTACTTCCTCGAATACAGTCGTTGGTAGATGTGGCCTAAGAAACCCTCGATCATGAGCTTATAGTGGCCAGTTAAAGGAAAAATGGCGTATGAAAGCACAAAAGTTGGTCGAATTCTAACACAAACATTGTAGTAAACAAAGTCCTTTTAGAAAGAATACAACATTCAGCAATTAAACAACAATGTGTTTGACTCCCCGCGCGGCTAAGCAACTTGTGACTACAAAGAATAGTGTTGCGCAAATGATGCAAAGAATAAAGGACTTCCCAATAGCACATTGAACATTTGTTACATTTTAAACAATATCTTCACTTTCTTATTTCACGCCGAAATCAAAACAAGTGTTTCAACAGAAAGCTTGTCGATGGCTAAGAAGTATTTAATTCATTCACTGCCGTCGGGTCATAAAACAATGGAAATTCAATTGTTTTTGACCGTAGTATCTAACGTTTAGTAGAAGGATGATGTATTCTTGTAAACATTAATTGATTTCTGTTATGAATGATAATTACATTTGAAATCTACAAATATCATATGAAACTTGAGAAAACGCTTTACACATGGCCCTGATTCGCGGAATATATGGGATTTTACCGTTTACTTTTTAAGAGTGCTGTAAGTGGAAGGAAAATCTATAAAATTCATACTACTACCATCACAAGACACTTCAAGGTGATTCAAGCCCTCGAACAGCAAGTGTCTAAAAACTAGGTGAAATGAGACATTACTGATTTTAACTTTTGGCTTGTTATTAAAATAATATCTAACTTACAACAATGACCAATAGATGGCATTACAAATAATCTCTCTAAAAGTGTAAAGGGGCGACAAAGCCGTTGCAAAAACCCAAACTACGGGCACAAAGCTCAGAGCACGCTGTCACCCGCCACATAATATTCGAAACTTGTGAAAGAAACGTCATAAATCTGTCAAATTTGACGCGGCGAGTTGAAATACGAGCGGCTGAGTGATTTGTGCCCGAGACAGGGATGACGCGGGAAAAAGACTCCGCCATCTTTGTTGTGAAACTCGGAGTCCGTTATAATTATGAGGGTAGGGCAAATCCAACGTTGGCAAACACGATTACTTCCAGTTGGCTGTTTATAAATGCTTTTTTAATTTTTTTTACTTAAGTAATCTATTTGTTAAACACAACCGTGTCGCGTAGCGGCGAAAGAATAAGTACTACCACCCCCGCTCTTCCCTTGGGTGTCGTAAAAGGCGACTAACGGGCTAAAGAATGCACATACATCCAACAGCATAGGGCGGCAATAGGCTCACTACCTATCACGCTAAGCAGATGTGCATTATTGGTGATGTGCATAGTCGCTATTTGGTGAAAAGTGGACTATGGCAGAGGACTGCTTTTGCGGTCCTCATTGCCTGGTCTCTGACTAACCCTTCGGGGACATTAGTCGTAATTATATATATGTATGTACCTATGTATATTTGTTGTTATTAATTAATTGTAATTAATGTTCTTTATTACTTCCTTTAATTTCTTTTTTTCTTTACTTTAGGATACAGCTATTTTACTAAATCGACGCTTTACAATAAACACAATTATCAATACTATAAAGTCGAAACTAAAACCGTACTGTTGCCAGTCTGTCCGTCCGGTCGGTTTAGCTGAAGTGCAGCTCCTCACCGCATTCGGATATTTCAATATTCAATAAAAATACAATCGGAGCAATCAAATTAATCCCGCATTATTTTAGCTGGAGACTGCGCGTCAACTATCAGGGAATTAAGTAAATCCTTCACATTCCGCGCCCGACCGGCCAACGCTGTGTTGTGACGTCATCAGCCGCTATTTGAACATGTTTAATTTGACGCGGCGACGGCTTTGACAGACGACATTTAATTACGGACCCCTCATTACCTGAATATTGGCTGATATTGATATCGGGCGCGTTTACGTGCAACTGTACGATTACGATTCGACGGCGATCAGATCAATTAGTTAGAATAAATTAAAATATTTTTATAGAACACACATGTATAAACATGAGGACATTATAGGATTTATTACCTACCTTTACAAAAAAAATGTAAAAGTTATTTATGCAAAATATTTAAAAACGCACTTGAACTATAATAAGTACAGGGAGCAAGAAAGTTTTTGCCACTGTATTATTTTTACTACTAAAATATAATACCATTCGCTCGTTGAATACGCTTTATATAGCACCGAATTTTGTAAATTTGTCTTATTAATAAATTAACTCTTCGTCACATCAGACTTGATTTTAAAGCCAACATTATAATTAAAAAATGCCAAATAAAGCCAAATATCAATAAATAACTTTTTTTTTAGTAGCCTCTCTCCCCTCTTTCCAATAAAATACCTAAAAGAGCTATTTTTTAAGATCTTGATTTCGTTACTAATCAACTTCCCTTTGACTGTGTTCTCATTGACCCAAGCAATAAACGTTATACAATAGTTTTAAGTGAATGTTTAGTTTGCAACAGCACTTTATAGAAAACTATAAACCCACGTTACTGCAAAAATAACTAAATGTTGCGCAAAAAATCAAGATCTTATTGCATGTAAATGCAACACGAATCCGTTAATATCGTCTGAAGAAATCAAATATTTCCTGGATTTGAACTACAACAATAGTATCATAAAATCATAACAGACGCACCGTGTGAACGCTCCCGTACGTTTTCGTTAAAAATATGCAGTTGATTCGTTCCCAAGTTTATTAATAAATGCTTAATTAAGATATCCTGTGCCAGCCCTGATTAATTTGAATGATCGCACGATAATTTGTTGATTAAAAATACGTCGGACTGCGCTACGACGCGGAAATGCATGATGACATTTTTGAGCGGATCTTCAATTGTAAATGGTCGAACTGTGATTATCTGCATCATGGCGATGTGTGTCACCAGCAAAACATGCCATCAAGCCCGTTGTGTACATTGGGATTATAATAGCGTTATTATTATTATGAATTTTAAAGTTAAAATGGAACAGCTGCTAGCCCACTCCTGTTGTGATCGTGCAAGTCAAGCAAATTTTGCAATGTCATGTCTCAGGATGCCTGGTTAAATTATAGCTTAGCTTCATGCTTTATAAGGCATGCTATGTCCGTTCCAACTGTTTTTCGCAAGATGGCAGTTGTTAACAACCACACACCGATTTATATTGTATGCGTGATAGAGTATGGCCATAACCCATATCTCTCCTTATGCCAATAATATGGTGTAACCCCCGTAGGACGATTATAGACCAGAGACAATAACAAAAACTGCAATCATTGCTGTGAATGGTGCTCGTCTCATACCAATCTTGGGCATAACAGTGTGTTACTCAATAAGTATCTCTATCTATCAGATAAGTATCTACTTTTGTCTATTTTTAGAGTGATGAACTACATCAAAATGTTTATTTATTCTCTACACGCCATGACCCTATACAATTTCTACAGCTGCTTTCATGCCTTTCTCTTGAACAATAATTGCATGTCGCAGGACTAGATCAAAACCTGACCTTATGCGTTTGTCTTACCGGAACCAACTCAACGAAAATGCCCACATTTCAAACAAACAATGCATAATTAACAAGGACATCAAGCACGGCGTATCGTCAAAGTATGCAGTGCAAATAAACGCGGACAATGATTGCGCCTCTTGATTACCTGTCGGTGATAACTGTCAGTGACACCTCTAGTGGCGGGTCGAGTGCGCGGCTGCCGGCTTATCAGCACTATTGTTTTGACATTGACTCTTACAATACACACATACAATGTACACTGGCAGAATTGACAAACATCAAACACTATGAGCCGATAATCGTATTCTAATAGTTATGTAGTGTTTATTAAACAAGAGTGGCCCGTCCGCTCTCGCATTACAACAAATAAACAGTGTTACGAAGTAATGACATAAACTTTTAGGAAAAAACGAGATTTTTACCATGTTAATGACATAAATATTTTTTTAATGTTTCTGGTACTACTGCTGCTGGATAAAGGTCTACTGAAAATCTTTCCATGGTCTCGGTTCTTGTCGGTCTTCCACCTATCTCCACGAAATTAATTACCAAACTGATTGAAAATGAACATAAATTAAAGATTTTGTTACTTTGAAAATGGATTCTGTTCATTTATTCCAATGAAAAAGAGACGCTAACGAAGGAGATGTTTAAGGTAAGTAAATTACGTGGTTGTAGTAAAAGAAATAAGCACTTAAAATATCAAAGTTCACAATAAAAAAGACGCGGCAGTACGAGTTGACATTCGCAAGTGACAGTAGCGCCACACACGGCATAAAATGGAATTAAATAGTTGCGTTTAATTTCACTATCACTAACAGATGTTAGTACATCACCAGTGATGAAGGAATGTTGTAGGAATATCAATATTGTATGCACAGTCTATTCAACGCAATTGGCACCAATATGTTAAAACAGCTAGCACCACAGCGCTGTAAATGAAACTAGCCCTCATGTCATCAATCGCCATCGATCCGATATGAAATCGTCACCGCATCAGTGCAATGCAACCAAGAATTAAATTTCTCACAAGAGAAATTGCAGTAAACGGATTAGCGAAACAAAATCCGAAGTGAATCTAACATCAACAACTTTCACGTCAGTTCTGCAACTAGTTTGACCGGGGATCATACCTAGCTATCACTATAGCGAACTTGTAACGTGGCCTCCGCAGAAAATGCGACCCTAAGCTTCCGCCTTAAAGTTCACGTCGACTGATTATAATAAATTTGCAGTTGCATATGAAAATATCGCATCTCGGCTGCATTACAAAATGAGGCAAAATTATGATGGATGCTGATGCCTCGTTTCTCGCTTAATAAGACTGTATTCTGCTCGGCTCGCACGCGGACAACTTCGAACCATATTCTAGGGCGGCTAGAGCTGGTTATCGACCACGGGGGGATGAGGAATCAATCGAGGACGACAAGCGACGCGGGCGCATGTGTCGCTCACGTAACGAACGCGACAGGAGTTAGTGGAGTCTGGTTACAAGTTTAATTCCGTCACATCACCGTGTTTAAGTTATATTTTATTCATACAAGTACTCAGTTCTAAATGCCAAATTCCTTTTAGCGGCTGGTTTCGGGTAGGCAGGAATATCTGACAAATCGCATCTGACTGCGCTTGATCTATGGCCGGGACATCGGCACCGATCGACTCCAATTATATACCTACGCTTGGAATTACCTCGCACAAATCACACGGACAGACGTACAAATTGCCGAGGCGATGTTGGCATTTGGATGACGACGCGCGACGGGTGCGAATGTATGTGTTATTTATGAGGGCTCCTGACAGGGCTCGGGACAGCGACAGTACTGGCGACAGTGACACCGCGCCTAACGGGCTGCGCGGCGATAGGTGCGCGCGCGCATGTCCGCTGACCTTTGCGACGCATCTGCTTCCATCATCTCGTACGCGTCAAATGCATCCGCTTACATTGATTTGAATTTGGACGGGATTTACAAGCTACAGTTAGCTTATTTTGTCTGTGAGTTTGGAATAAGACTTCGAACAGATATAGTAATGACAAATGTTTACCATTTTCCGCGCCAGTTATGAGACAATTGACACCAGATGTAGTGGAGTCGTAAAGCCATCAATACAAGTGTGACAAACAGACCGGCGGCGCGACTTTTATTAGCGGCCGCATGAATCAGGCCCTTCCATTGCTGAGTGATGAATCTCAATTATTGTACGAGAGGACACTCAACTTTCTTGGCATTAAAGAGTTGTTTTCGAATTAACTCTTACGCTTGTAATACTTAATGCTACACTACACGATCAAAATGTACAAGCAAATGTTTCCTGCTCTTAAGCGCAAAATTCTTTATGCCATAAAACACACCTTACATGGAAATAATCAAACTTATTTAGCTTTAGGAGTATATAACTAAGCACGGCGTAAGTATTGCCTCTATGTACGCACTCTAGAAATAAATAAGATCATATAAATAATTATGAAATAATTATGTATTTATAATGGTGGTTTTCCTATATAAATTTGCGGTTGATGCATAATATACTTACATAATACTCCATAAACAGTGAACAGTGTAATACTCCACAAAGTCCTTATTTGCTTTAAATATTATAGTGGGAATAGTAATGGTCAGTTAAAACAAAATGTATCATATTAGGTAATTGGACTACATTCATGACTAAAATATATATTTATTTATGTCAAAATTCTTATAAGTAGATAATGTAAAAATACTGTGATGTGAAGAATAAGTAGCTATTCTTCCTTCATTCATCATTTTTACTCATACCAACCACCAATAGCTGTTATGAATTTGTTTAATATTTAGTAAAGTCCCAACCCATGTTATAGAAAACAGTTTTCAAGACACCCGAGCTTTCCTAAATGTATTTAATATAAATAATGCACCGTCGGAGAACACCAAATGAAATTATCAACAAGTCGAGGGAGTTGTTGTTTTTAGTATGCCTAATATGGATGGAAAAATTAGTGGTAATAAAATCGATTTATGGTCAATATTTACTACAACGACTCTATTATACGTCTTTGTCACATGAGTAATACAAAAAAAGCAGAAACATCGAAATCGCACTGACGACCTTCGCAACTTTTTTGCAGTAATTAAAAAAATTACAATTAATTGATTTAAATACGAATATGACCGTAGCACATAGCAGGTGGAGAGCAGACCACATCATAACTCAGTGTTTTAATTACAGCGTTAATTACTTTGTCGGCGTCATTGGCTGATAAGGCCCCACAGCGCTCGGCGAACATTCACAATTGGTCAACATTTAGACGTTTATATCGCCGGTAAATAAACAAATTAAATATGTACTACAATAAGACAACTTCATATTGCTTAAAGTTCAAGTTATATACCTAGTCAAGAGCAATATTTTTTGCCCCAGTAATACCTATTACAAAATCAATCAATTACATATTATATCACATAATCACGACCTCCTTGCTCGAGTGGTTTGTACACCGATTTTCATGGTGTCGCCATCTCTGAGGTCCCGGGTTCGATCCCCCGGTCGGGTCAATTTGGAAACTATGGTTTTTCTAAATTGTCTCGGGTCTGGGTGTTTTCTATGTATAATAAGTATGTATTTAAGTATTTTAAGTATGTTTATCCGTTGTCTAGTAACCATTTAACGAGTTTCATAAGAAAGCTTTTCTTGGGCTAGATAATTGGTGTGAGTGTAGGAAAGTTTATTTATATAGTTCTTTTTATCAGAGATGACTTCATAAAATTTTAAAGTATTTTTTAATGGCTCTCAATTTAATGCGTGTTAGGTAAATTCGTAATAAATGAACATTTTAAAATAATTGTGGTGATTATTGCGTCACCTCCCCATACACCTAGACATTTCTAGGTTTACCTACTTGCAAATAAGTCAAAATGCCTCTAACCACACTCGCGCCTGAGGCGTGAGTGATGGATGGACCCCGCCGCGCCGTCATTACCTCCATCCTATCAGAGCTCCTCAACCTTCGGAACGCAATAAATGAAAACGCAATCTTAATGCAATAAACATGCACGATTTTATCTGAGCTTAAAATACGGCAATGCGAATAGCACCGGGGCTCAATCATAACTTAGCCTGTAATGTCAGCCGCAGTCACACCTGATTGGTCGACGGACGGACAGACGGACTAAATTATACGACTATAAAACTTTTATGGCAACAGCGAGAGATAAAGGGGCTAAATGCAACTTACATCGGGATACTGGGAACATTTACTTTTATACCGATAATTTGCTTACATTATCTCGGGATACCAGTTTATGTATTGTTAATCGATGTTATAAGGCCGAGACGTCTTCTGTGAACGCCGAGGGACGGGCCGATGGTCAATCAAGCTTGTCAGGACTAATGTGATTTACGATAATTGACATCGCGCTCCATCGGACGGGCTGAGAGCGAGCGGGACGCAACATGAATTATATTTCCACATTAGTCGAAACCGAAAAAAAGGTTTATTATCAAGGAGATTAGGAGCGGCCGAGTGTCTTTTGCTCTTTAGCGTATTAAAGAAATAAGCTGTATCGATATCATAAAATTTTACAATCCCTGATATATTATGAGATTTACAAGAATTAATGTATAAACAAGAATTAATTTGTGCGGTTGCATCAAATTACCACAAGAAGCTCTGGACGAATCGTCAAATGAAATTTTATTGCTTACTATAAAACAGAATATTAAAGAGTCAGATCAAAAAAAGTTTAATTATTAAGAATCTGATTACATATTAAAGTCGCCACATTGGCATAATTGTTATGATGAGGCATTCTATTCTTAGATATATACTGCCAATTAATAATTTCTGTCACAGATGTTATTAATGATTATTAAATACCGGCTAAGACATTTTATATCTGCATGACTTTTATGGAATGTTAATATTGTATTTTATTACAATCAACCGACCATAAATTAACCTAAGTAATACATATTTCAACAACATTCACATACTTTAACAAGACTGAAATAGTCACGCAACCTGTAAAACTGTTACTCATAAAGTTTGCATTTAGTTTTAGAGGCCCGGAAAACTTCATGGGTAGAGGGTGAACTTGATCCACATATTATCATGTCAAACCTAATTCGAAGCTATTATTAAAATATAAAGTTTTCAATATTGTTACAACATTTTACTGTTTACTTACTTAATGTAACGTTTGTTACATGACTTATCTATTCATGATGCTACCTAAATCGTCTTTCGTAGATGTGCTAGGCTAATAGTGATAAAGATTCCTTTATCCACATTCCAAAGTCACAAACAACAACAGGACCGTTCCTATAGCAGGTGACAATAAATTAGAAAAGCGCATACGTAAAGGCATCTTCAGCGCATCTGAGCGAATCGATAGAGCACAAAAGGTGACAAAAAAGCAATGAACAGCGAAATGAATAAAAAACGTGTGGAGCACAAGAACAAAATATAACTCATACGGCGCGAGCGCGGCGACAGAGTTGGTTGTTTTTGCGCGCGCTATCTTCATATCCGGACGTGTGCTCACGGTTAGAAAGGCGCGGAAACCCCTGCGACGCGTCACCCCCTCGTAAGGGCCGATTCACAATCGGTGGACGTCTTCAGAGCGGAACGACGGCAGTAGCTCTGGAAAATGAATGATAATTTGCACAAATATATAGTGTTACAATAAGGTAGGAATTTTAGAATGTAAGCTTATTTCACACCACGCTATTAGTGCTGTGACGGTCCCAAAATAACCTAATAATACCAAAATAATAATTGAAATGGTCTTACGAACCATAACAAAGTTGATGTTTTACTTTATTTTCAACGGGGAGGCCGCTTAATTTCACTTGATGGTAGCTGACGATGAGTCCGAAGATGGATCTGTATTTAACCTGGAATTCTTAAATACTGGTGGTAATCAGTAAAACCTAACACAATTTACACGGAGTTATTGAACGTTATGATTCTACGACGTAATTGCTGCAATCTATTAAATTACACCTAAATCAAATTTTAAAGTTATCGCGCTAATGTAAATGGTACTGATCATCTCTACGTGATAGGTACAGTCACGAGCACCAATATGTTTACACTCTTATTCCATTGTTTTATATTTTTGCTCGTGACTGTACCTAAGTACGTACCACCATAATGCCCGCCTTCCACTAAGAGCGGAGCGGGCTCCGTACGGACTCCGTTTAACTCGCAACGGAAATCTTCATAGATGTTTCCCAGTTCCCAGTGGAAGCACTTCTATGAAGATTGCCGTTGCGCGTTAAACGGAGTCCGTACGGAGCCCGCTCCGCTCTTAGTGGAAGGCGGGCATAAGCACGCGATTTCAGTGTGAACCTGTCCTTAACAAAAAATCCGTTCGCGTTTTGTCAACCGGTTGAACGGTATCATCTTATCTGAAGACTGCAGACTTGACAGCGGGGTGCGTTCGACAGAGTCCGCCGGCCCGCGCGGCTGTGGCGAAAAAAGTCCGAGCAAAAGTTTAATGAAAGCGGCGCCGGGCGGTTCGCAGATTCTTTGTTGCATCTCATTAACGGGGAAGTCGGATCGGCTGGTGATGGTTTACGTGGTATTTGACAATGTTCGGTGGCCAATGCCTAAGTTCGCACTTTCATTGTGAATTTTGTAATGTCAATTATTTTATTTTAGTAGGTAACCGTGATTTTGTGTGTTATTGAAATTTGTGCCTCGCCCACCAGATTGCAATCTAGTTTTAAGTTCTATTTGTAACCTGTTGTTCCTGTTGTTGTATGCGCCGGGTACTAACATTTTGTAATTTTGGTATGTCTTAAATTTATTATAGTAATTGTGTACTAATAAAAATCCGGTCCTACTTATATACTTACAGCAAAATTAAGTAAAAACCTGATTCATCTTTTATCAAAAAGCCGGAAGACATTTCAGCCCAAGTTAACCCTTTCGATAAGGTAATCGATGGATGGCCTCAACTGCTATCAGCGAAATAAGTAACTGCATTTCAAATCGGAGATAGATCTCGATGGTATCGATACAAGGCCGGCATCGATGCCGGACGACTCGATATCTCGGACAGGGTTCATGTTTTTGTCATCCGAATAATCGCAATTGGAAGATCACTGGGAGGTTTCGTCTAAGCGATGCTATCTGGCTTCAACCCTTGAATATCAGATACACTATTTTTATTATTACTCTCTAGAAATAACACAACAATTTTTTAAACATATTTTTAGGTTTGTGAATATTTTTTGCTGATAGAGTGCAACTTCTCACAGTTGAGAAGTTGCACTTTATCAAAAGTGAGAAATATAAACCAAAACTGTCTGAAAGTTGGCGGCCAACAAAATCACCGCTTTTACTTCATTGGGAGCGAGATACCTACGAGGTACCTACTACCTATATCACTACACGCCTTTAATATTAACTCGCAGATATATGAAATGTAATGAATGAATTAATGACATTAAAAGGTTCAGAAAAAGTAGCTCATATTTTTTAACGGTTTGTTGTCTACCATAAAGAATTACATAGCTAATTCTGCTCAAGCTACAAAATCAACATGCAAGACGATGCAACACCAAATCTTAGTTGGAGACGTTGGAGTACTATCCTCATCCAGCACAAGCAGTGATTGACACCAGCGCCGCGCAACTCTCGCAGCCGCAAAGGCCGCCGCGGGCGTGGGCGCATATTAGCATAGCTTCATTAGGCCGGCCGCGCACGGGCGACACCTTATCGCACCACGCGACTTTTTTCCCTTAATTAACCGTGTGTGAGGTCCGACGCCTTAATTATAATTGCGAGATACTGAATTAGCTGACGGTTTTAACGAAGCTGCTGATAAACTAGCGGGCGGAGATTTAATGTGGGTGTTGATAGCTTTAAACATGCGCTTCTACTTTGCCGTTATCGCGCACTTTATTGCTCTTTGGCGAAGCGCGGTTTATGCCGATCCGAATGAGTGTGGGACAGCATTTTGCCGCGCGCTTGCCGTTGATTTGTGCTGGCGTTATTGATATTGATTGAAATCCACAACGAAAATACTTGATGATAAAACTAGTTTCGAATTTTTTTTTTACCTGAAATTATAACGTAGGTATATCAAAAAACCTTTTCTTTTCTGAAAAATTCTGTCTGAATTATGATGATTTCAACCCCAAGATACCTTCTACTAGTACAACTAATGATATGTCTATGGCATATCTTCTATTGTTTTTTGCTACTAAGTTCTAAAGTTTTTAGGTTGTTATACTTAGTATGAAATGTAGTTTTTAGGTTGTTATAACATATCCTTTACATATAACTATTTATCTGTACACTTACTGGTTCTTTGAAAACCTATCATATCACATACTACCTTAATCCACGTAACAACACTAAAAATCGAAAAAAACTGATGGTTGAAATGGGGATGTTTGAAAGTTTACCCTTAAAATATCTTCCACAAACTATACAAAAACACTCACGTTAGAGCCATTAATTAGGTTCCATAATATACCATCAGGAAGATTGACGTGTGCAGATCAGTTTGATACGTCCCGCTAATTGATGGAAGTGTTGCCTCATTGCACTATGATTAATGAAGCCAGCTATGGAACGGGAAATTACAGGTCTTACAGGTTAGAATAACCTTTGTTCCAATCGACTACAGTGTATGAGACCAAAAATTAGCTTAGGTTATGGTCGATTGCGTAGGACTAACTTAGGAATATAGACTTTACCAATTGAGAAGAAAATACATTTTAAAATACATAGTTTGCAACCCAAATGGATAATTAAGGGAAAGTCTAATGAGATAGTGAAACTTCTTCTAAGAAACTATATCTTCAGTTTTATATTTAAATAAGCTGACAGAATTCTGAAATAGTTATTAGCTTATATATAGACTGTTCCGTACCGACTCATTTAGACAGCGTGCCCTATATTATTTTTAGTTCATTAAATGAAGAATAAAGATTACGTATATTGACACCCCTGATTCCGTAATCTTGCAAGTTCACCCCTTAAGGCCGGCTACACCAAAGTGCACACCGGGTCGCGTGCTCCGAAATGCAAATGGCAGACCACCGGCGCGCGCGCAGACAGACGAACGATCATTTTATTTAGTTTCTTTATAGAGCACCGATAAAAAATCTTATCGCGCTTAAAATAAAGTCATATCGTGTCGGTGATATTATCGATCGCCATGCTGTGTTTGCTATGATTACTTACTGCTTCTATGTGTACTAAAAAGCTTTTAGAATATAATTTCACTTGCTTTTGTATTTAATTATGTAAACCAATGCTTTGAACAAATTTCTTCAGTACATTTACGTTCTAGTAA
Source organism: Scoparia ambigualis (assembly GCA_963921215.1). Classification (NCBI taxonomy): domain Eukaryota; kingdom Metazoa; phylum Arthropoda; class Insecta; order Lepidoptera; family Crambidae; genus Scoparia; species Scoparia ambigualis. The sequence goes on from OY992507.1 coordinate 38,697,867, forward strand.
TATTATTAACAGAAAAGGTGCATAAAAAAAATCATCGGCACACTTTGGCTTACAAAGTAAGTAGACAGATAGTGTTGATTAAGGTTGCACGGGTCAGGTACAACCACTAGCCGTAATGATTCATATCCGGGCCAGGTGCAGGTTCTAAGTCCAGCTTGTGGATTTTAATTATAGGTACAAAAATATTTGTGATATAAAATATTAATAATATTAATATTAATACAACAATGACAACGGAACTATTATTATTTTACTGAAAAAAATTGAAAATAACAACATAATCCAAGTTGCCGATAATTTGGGTGCGTAACTGATATTGATACTGATCGTACGGTAGTACAACAATTGTCGCGCTGACAGGCGAAGGACAAATAGTACGCGGCGGGCCTAAACAGCAGGCGCAACTGAGCCGAATATGCGTTGGCGGGCAGCTCTATTACCGAGGCGCGGCGCGAGCCACGCGCTGAAGCAACCGAAACATGTTTTATTCCCTCCGCAGCAATACAGAGAGAGTTCTATACAATAGGTGTTTTTTTTAAACAATTTGGTCCATAATAGCTTAGTAGCTAATAGGCCCCTAAAAGGTAGCTACATAGCTCGTACTATATATTGTTTTGCAAAGCCGAGTATGTAGAGCGTGTAGTTTATACTTACAGGTTGAGCTTACTTATGCGGCGGTAGCTATGGTGTTTTAAAATATTCTGTTTAGTCATATTTAAAAGTTTTGCGACGACACGACACAACGATCAGCCTGAAATGGGCCATCGCCAGCGTAATGGGATAAAGCCCCTCGTGTAAGAAGAATTGCACCCGTCACTATTTTTATGGGGCATGTGATGCTATCGCTCTATCGCTGCCTGCCAAAGCAAACACCCAATTTAAAATAGAGTTTATTCGTAAATCAAAAAAAGATGCATTAGCATTAGTAGAGTAGTAGATTCAACTCATTTGGTCGAGTGGTTTGTACACCAGTTTTCATGGTGTCGCCATCTCTGAGGACCCGGGTTCGAACCCCGGTCGGGTCAATTTAGAAATTATTGTTTTTCTAAATTGTCTCGGGTCTGGGTGTTTTCTATGTATAGTAAGTGTATTTAAGTATTTTAAGTATGTTTATCCGTTGTCTAGTTTCTTCGAAGCTTCTCTTGGGCTAGATAATTGGTGTGATTGTAGGAAAGATTTATTTATTTATTTTATTTATTATTATTTTTACTTAATCATAATCTACCGTCATCGCTTTAAAGGTTTACCAATAATAAATTGTACATAACGTATAGCATAATGTATAGTCGAAGAAGAGGTTTCTTAAGTTTTGTATTAAATATTTTTGGTTCCAAGTTCTTAAATAGCATAATAACGCAAGATAAACTTTAATAGAGTAGAATCACATAATTTGTAAAAAAGTTGGTCTGTATTACAATATATAGTCAGTCATACATTAACAAGTAAACATGTCGCTTGTCGCCCATGGCTCGCGCACCAAGATCACCAACAACAAGTAGTTGACGCGACACGATGCGCGGATCCGCGGCTAAATGTTTATCGGGGCCCTAATGACGCGACACGACGCGCGGATCCGCGGCTAAATGTTTATCGGGGCCCTAATGACTGCGCTTCTGCTGCAAGGGGCTCGGCGCCTGTCCACAGTTTATGAGTTACAACTCTGTTTGTATCGACGATACAACCCGCCAAGTTGGTGCGTGACCCTCCAGCGAGTAACTTAATTAATTAGTTATATTTTTGTGTTTGTAGCAAGAAGATCCATATAGGTAAATAAATAGTGTTGTGGTTGTATGAACAAACTAAACATAAAATGAAAAGTAAATAAAATAACAAAGTATGGTCGTTGTTGGCCACTACACTTACTAATGGTCACGGCGTCGTCGTAATATTTTTCCATAGGTATATATTATAATTTGATGTGTTTTTAAATCGCCAATCGATCAATCGAGTTCAGATGCTAAAAAAACGGTATTTTAACATAGAGAACAAATTATAGACACTCACAAATATTCAATTTTTACAATTTAATTAGAAAATGTAAGACACACCGCCGTATTTTATTTTACTCATATTTTGTATATTGTGCAAAAGCAGCTTTTCTAAACACACACGAGCTGCGATCACGGAGGAACAACTCACAGTTGCGCGACAGAATGAAAACTGCATCCGACGTTGTTATTAGACGCGCCTTGACGGCGACGACGCGGCGACGGGACAGGGACGCGACGGGGACGCGGCGGGGACGAGGCGGGACACGCCGGGACGCGACGGGACGCGCGGTGACGCCGCGACACATATTAGATTTGCATCTGCAAGTTGCAGGGATGTTTCAGATATGAGTTTTTCATTTCATATTTTATTCTATCTATATCTATACGCGAGAGAGATATGTGACGCATACTGTTTTACTTTGTAGATTGGATAGTATTATACGAGTACATATAGTATGACTATTGTGTTTGATCTTAGAAATATTCATGTTGCATTTTAAGATACAGATAATTGAAAAACATCTTGTATTGTTTGAAATTTATTATCTTATAGTATCTACTATAATAAGAATAATAATATATTAATAGTAGATAAATTTACGCCAAAGGAACGACAAAAGTAAGAGTACTTTGTTTAGTGTGACTTCAGTTCATTTCAGTTTTAAACCAGGCTTTTTACAAGATAGCAGTCACTAACAGCAACCAACTCGCATTAGACTCGCGGGTTAGTTTTAGGCCTAACTTCCCCTGTGTTTCTTTTATTTAATTCTTTTATTTTTGTTTATTGTTTTTTTTTTAAATTAAGGCACATCAACATCACAAACATAGTACTAACATGTTTAGCATTTAAATAAATAAATAAATCTTTCCTACAATCACACCAATTATCTAGCCCAAGAGAAGCTTCGAAGAAACTCGTCAAATGGTTACTAGACAACGGATAAACATACTTAAAATACTTTAATACATACTTATTATACATAGAAAACACCCAGACCCGAGACAATTTAGAAAAACAATAATTTCTAAATTGACCCGACCGGGGATCGAACCAGGGACCTCAGAGATGGTGACACCATGAAAACCGGCGTACAAACCACTCGACCAAGGAGGTCGACTCGCATATCATCGCATATCATTATATAATACCTATATAAGTTAATTATAGTGCTTACCTACGACTATTATAGATGAGCACAGCATTTGCAATGAGAAAAGTTTCGATGAAAACTTACTTACTGACTGACTTAATTGAGTAATTTTTTTTAGTTATCTGTTATCGAAAGGCCTGAACCCATCAGTGCGACGTTTATGATGATTATGAAGAAGAACCATATAAAACACATTAACTCGCATCAGTATGTCATGGAAAAGGTAACAAAATCTAAACATTTCCAGTCGTACTTTGGTTTTTCCGGACTATATAATTTAATTTACGACCAACAGACGGACTGACATGGCTTCGACTAGTTACTGGCTTGAGCTATGAATCAATGCTGCTTACTCAGCGATTGATAATTACCGACCGTTATAATTAGACACGAGAACTGAGTGGATCCGCGTTTTGCAATCGTAAAAGTTAGAGTTGGCTACGGCCGGATGGATGCAGTGTTAGTATTTGGACACTGTTTGAAAATATCTTGTCTGTCATCAAGTCAATTTCTATTGCATCTGGTCTTATGTTACCTTTTTTTGACAATGGAAATAAGTTAAGTACTACCTTGTTCTGTATTTTAAGGTACTACCACAGATTAAATATACTACCTTGAGAAAGGACCTCAAATGATTTATAATTAAGTAGAACTTTAATTTTGATAATTATTCTGGTATTCAAACCCTTGGAGTTGGTATTTACAACGTGTGTAAGAAAATACTAAGTTCAAATAAAACACTTCGCATCTACACGCTAGACCAAATAAACACACCTTTACTCCGGTGGTGTAATATTTACACAATGAATATACAATAGAATATTCCGTGGTCTAACTGCCTAAGATTTTAAATAGGAAAAGGGACCACCTGGCTGTATTGCAAAAGACGGGCTTATGCAAGCCATGACTAAGGAAGCAAGTGTTTAAAAGTTATTATTGATATAACGGACAGAAAACGTCGACCATTATAATTAACTAATTGTTTATGAACATTGTAAAACGTTTGAAAAAACGACAACATCACGCCCACCCGAGATAGTCGTTTTTTGTCGGAACGGAATTCAACCCACGTCTTTCGCATTGTGTTTTTATTTTATTTTCAAAGTTTCACTATCTTTATGTACTTCCCTATATTTAAAAGTTATTAGGGCAAAATCATAAAGAAATACGAATGTATAATAATGTATGTGCAATATAATAAATAATAGAGTAGCCCGGCGGACTTAGAGCATGTTAGTCGCAATAAACCTAGTACAATATTTGATGCACCCTGGGAATTTAACCATGTGTCTCATTCCGGTGTGGTCTGACCACAGGAGATGGTTCTCTTCACGTCTAAACTTACGCGTTTTCCAAAGAACGTGCACTTTAGCAATGGCTGGTGGTTAGGTCATTATGATGTCCAGAATTTGACTGGACAGCGATTTCCTTAATACCAATTTCAAAAAGTAGTGAAATTACTTGGTGTTGTAATCGTCCAAGGCTGCAAGTGGCCATTTTATCAAGTAGTTTATCGTTTTCAAGCTTAACTGAAGACTGCTCATACATCTAACAGCACAAAGCGGCGATGTCACCTCCTATCACTCTGAACACACATGTGCAGTTGTTAATTAATTAATTAATTAATTCAGATTCATTCTGTTTAATTTAATTGTCCAAATTGTAATGTGTTGTGTTGTACTGAATAAATTGTTTTTATCTTTATTCGGAGAAACGCGGACTGTAGCAGTATTCTGCTTTTGCAGTCCTCACTGGCTAGTCTCAGCTCTTTAGGGCTAATAATCGTAAGTGTAATCGTGTACGTATTTAAGTAATAATAGTGAATTATTAACGCGACATTACCTAGCAACAAGTGATCGATCAGCCGTAACGCATACTTAGCGTCCAGCACCAGCCGTAAGGGCAGATGGCGCGGCCGGTGACTGGCCTCTCATGCCCAAACACGGCCGTAATAAGGGGGTAGCTTTGAATTATTGATCAGGAGTAAAGCTTAATTGATTGCGACGGTGTGAAATACGATGAACGCATAAAAAATATGAGTATTTTTTGATTAATAACCATATTAAACGTTTTTAAGTTCTTGAAGTATGGTATTTATCTTATAATTAGCGAAGCTATAATAAGGACTTAACTGCACTTTTTTATTTTTAGCAAGATGTTTTGTTAGCTTGTTTGAAAATGAAAATAATGTAATTTAGTAGATCTTTTCCATTCATTTTCAAACACCTTTATCTACTTGAAATTATATTTACTTGCAAACACTTACGAGAACCGAATATGCAAACGCACTATACTCAGAACTTTGATCTGTTATTTATTAGGTACTAAGTATTATTCTAATGAGGCATGAGAAATTTAAGAAAAACTTCGCAAAACGTAATTAAACTTCCAGCCCATTTAAACACAAGAAAACAAGACACGTACAAAATAGCAACGTTGTATAATTCTTGGAAAAAAACTAAAGTACAGTCGAAGCCCATTGGAGGTCTCCAATCTATGATTACTTGATTAGTCGATGAGTAAGGCTGTCGGCTCACAATGGCAGTCGTGCGCGAGATCGATCAAATACCTTAACGGTATCAAAAACAAAGGCGGCCGCGGAACCCCGGAAAGAGAAATAATGCCGTTCTAGTGATCCGTAGGCGCGGCGTGGTGCCGCCGCCGCCCGCTCCGCAACTTGACAATACTTACTTGGTAGTAGTTTTCATTTGTTTTGCTGGCGACGAACAATCGGCCGGTTTGGTTCATTAAAGTGCTTTTAAACTCATCATCATCATCAGCGAAGGTGACATATGGAGAGATCAAGCCGTAACGCTACACGATGATCGAATGCATAGATTTTATAGACTGTCATCTTTCAACAACAAATATTTTAAATTAAAGATAAATGTTTTGCCAATTTATATGGTAAGTTACAGTCACCATATATTTTTAAGTAATGTTTTTTTATAATAGAAGGAGGCAAACGAACAGGCGGGTCACCTGATGGAGAGTAATCACCACCGCCCATGGACACCCGCAAAACCAGAGGAATTGCAGGCGCGTTGCCGGCCTTTAAGGAAGGAATAGGAATTATTAGGAGGGGGGGGGGGGGGGGCTGAGGGGCCTCCGGTACCCTCACTGGCCGGACGAAACACAACAGCACCAAGTGCCATTATTTCACGCCGGATATTCGTGAGAGGGTGATATTACGCCGAGCGAGCCGGCCCAATGCGTGCTGCAACGCAGCGTGACTCTACCACTCAAAATATAAACTATAATGTAAACTAAAGTTGTCTCAATAATTGTGTATTATTTTTTTTTTCACTTTTCATCATCAGCCTACAAACGTCCCACTGCTGACGGACACAGGCCTTCGTACACATGCGGGTATTTTCCTTAATAAACGCACCAACCAAAAAGGTATAATCGATGAGTACCAAACCAACGTGTTCACAAACAACGCGGAACCCAACAACAGCTTGTCGTTATGCGCTAAGCATTTTTAAATCATCGAATCAGTAGAATTTCAATGGGTCTGTCAAACGGACAGACAATGGCGACAAAGCGGGCGATCCCGGGCTCGTTATCTGATCATCTTCTGCTACACTCCAGCGAGATTGGAGACGCCGACGGGAGATATACTTTTCAAACAGCATCCACGCACTGGGAGGCTTTTCTGCGTCGCTTTTTCATTGGACATTTTTTTTTCATTTGACAATATTCTTGTCTTGTCTTTTTACTAAAGTTCATTTACGTCCTTGTAAATATGACTTAAAAGAGTTAACTATTAGTTTCTTCAAAAGTGTAAATGGGAAATCAGTTAAAACATATTGTATTGTCTAAATGGTAATTTTATGGAATGGCGCGCAATTTATTGATTTAATTGATTAAACTTTGTTTTGGAATCAAAGACTTACTGTGAGTATGCTTTTATCGGAATAAACGGTTTCTTTTTAGAATACGTAATAACCGTGTAATGTAACGGTGAAGGAATACTACCACCCGCGCTCTTCCATTGGGTGTCATAAAAACGACTAACGGACTAAAGACTATTTTCACAGAGCAGCGCGGCGATGGGCTCACCACCTGTCACTCTGAGCACATGTGCAGTCGCTATTTGGTGAAAATTGCACTATGGTAAAGGATTGCTTGTGCTGTTCTCATTACCTAGTCTCTGACTAACCCTTCGGGGATAATAGTCGTGATTATATGGATGTATGTTTTTAGACTCTATCTTGTTTTGAATGTAATTAATTAAATACCAACTTCGAATGTAATTAAATACAGCAATACATAGCAATATTTCTAAAGATATAAGAATATATAACTGATTTGATAAGACAACAGTATGTCTTTTAGTTATAAAAGTAATTTAGACTAAAACTGCTCAGAAACCGCAGCGTTTCCTAAGTCCAGTGTGTCGCTTCAGACTCTGTCAGAAATGAATTTCCCTGAGTTTTCGCGCCGCCTGGACGAGCGGGACAATGGCCGAATCCTATACCTATCCCGATTAACGTTTCTTTGTCCTACCCACAACAAAAGGCGATCTGAACGATTCTAGATTAAAATTGACGAATGCTTAGTGATCCACTGCAATCAGAAAACATCTTCGCAATTGGGCTGTTGGAAAACCATTTGCCTTTTGTTATAAAACAACGAAAGGTTCAAGTATTATTAATGCTTCAGGTTTCATTATTTCTCATTTGGAATCTAGTTTTTTATCATAAAATATCTACATACTTGTAATTGAGAAAGGTTCTTGACGGTTGCGAGGTTGTCACTTCCGTCAACATCATCAATCATCATCACAGTAAAATAAATATGATGCATAAATTAGATTAATTTGTATTTTATTTATTGTAATAATTAACAAAAATTAAACACTTTTATACTAAAAAGAAAATCCACGCTTACATATTATATGTACAGTCGGCATCAAAAGTAGCTGTGCACATTAGTACTGAGACATGGTATTATAGTATTTAGCTAATTTTGATGCTGACCGTACTATAAAAAAAACACGTACTCTCTGTTAAGATGTTTTGTTGGAACTTGAAAGTTTAGTAAAGGACATTTTTTTTTTTTACTGTGGGGCTTGGTACTAAATTCCAGCCTTTTAAATTGACGCCAATGTATAAATACTTGAAGAATACATTATTATCAACATATTTATGACCGTATTATTAATTTAAAGACCTCCGTTTTTTTATATAAATTAAAAACCAACATTGATTTCTACTCGCAAATGGCAACAATATAGTAGGATTGTGATACTTTATGTTATTAAAAGTGAAAAAGTGACGCTTGTCTGACGTTTTATATGTCAATACGCATCGTAGACAGATGTTAGACTGTCAGCCGCCAGACGATTCCCGGCCGCGTTTTCGTTGTGTTATTTGTGTGTATCGTTGCTAAAACTTTAAGTGCGAAAAAGATAACTGTGTTAGCGATATCGTTTCTACATTACCATAGACCTCATAGACTTACCTACTTAATAACCCTGCGTTCGTTAACATTAAAAAAACAAGAACTTTTGTTCAGAAACGTACAAAACTTATCAAAATACAGTATTCTTTAACGGAGGTAATTAAAAATGTAAAAAATATACAGAATGATAGCATTTAGTCTCTTGGACAAGGAAGTATATGAATTGTTGCAGTTAATTTTTCTTTCATTTTAGTACCAAAAAAAAAATGTCATTTAGTATCTTGTACTCACCTATTGTTTTATTTAGCTTTTTTGCCATCTTATTTTACATGTAAAAATTAAATAATAGTAATAATAAGACTTACATATTTTAAAACATCTAAGCTGATAGCCGAAAATCGGGATTATTTTATAAAAAAACAATTAAATTTAAATATCTCGAAAACAGATTTAGGATAGGGTGTTTCATAGTCAAATTAGTTACAAACGATGTAAACTAAACTCCCTTAACGGGATTAGGTCGACTTAACCTGTAACCCTGTCTAATATATCATTTCGCGTACATGTCGTTTTGCGTATATGTCATTTCGCGTACATGTCGTTTTGCGTATATGTCATTTCGCGTACATGTCGTTTTGCGTATATGTCATTTCGCGTACATGTCGTTTTGCGTATATGTCATTTCGCGTACATGTCGTTTTGCGTATATGTCATTTCGCGTATGTCGTTTTGCGTATATGTCATTTCGCGTTTATGTCATTTCGCGTTTATGTCATTTCGCGTTTATGTCATTATGCGTGGCCGAAATGTGTCATTATGCGTGTAACCCATGTCGTGCTATTGTGCTTAGCCTAAGTAAGTAGTGATAGCCCATAAACGCTAGCATAGTTCGACAAAAGCCTGAAATTTTAACCCTAAACACCCGAATAGGACGCCGAGCGTCTTCCTGCTTTTTTCACCGTTTGTGATTAAAAGCAGGAACTAAATTAAATGTAATAAAAAAACCAGTTTCCTAATAAAAGTGTTATAAAAAAGGTCAATGAAGCTTCGAACTAGAAAAAAAATACTATTACGCAATTTGCTATGAAAAATCCCAAGTAAACATTAAAAAGTAACCTGCTTCATAATTACAAAATGTTTACAAAATTACGCGCTTGATCATAGTGCCCCGAATCCTGATAGCGATATCTGATAACCACTTGTCAGTCAAAGTACCTTTGGCTAATTTAATTAAACAAATTGACGAGCGCCGGTAAGTGGTGTGTGTAACCTAAGGCTTGGGTTCGGTATCCGGGTGCGGACGAGTGTGTTTTTGATGTTTTGTGTTTTAGGTTTATTATTACTTAATACCTACTTAATAAAATTACTGAATTGTATTCTTATTATTACTGAATAATAAAATAACGTTATATATTACAACTATATAAAATTTTGATTTTTTTTAAAGCAACCTTATCTTATCTTATTTAGTGGGGAATGCAGAGGTGTGAGACCCTATCGCCCTAACGGGGCGACCATTGGGATCTTTTGTGCAACCCCGTCCCATCACTCTGCCTCCTCAGTGAAAATGACTTCCAACAAAAGCAAACTTAGGTCAGTAAGGTCTGTAAATCTTAACGCCGGACCAGAGTGCCTGTGCGAGTTTCGAAATACGAATTCCCCATTTTGATTGTGTTCATAATTGGTGAATACAACTCGCACTGACCACTCACGATCACGGCAGACTCATTCGTCATCAGGGAAATATATTATTATTTCATTTGCCCCACTGCTGGGCAAATTTCGTCACACATGGACAACAAACAGCACATCGAACATGGAACAGCAGCATAGGGAAATTGAGCCCTATTTCACCTGGCCCAAGTGGGTTGGTGGGTTTAACAGCTGCCATCTGACGACATCAATCAGGACAAACGACTTCACGTGCCTTTCGAAGATTTTTATTTTTTACTTTTGTCACCCATTCAATGACCCGACATTGCGAAAATCGCAAACCGAACGAACTAATTTTCTTTTATAATTATCATTCTATAATATTTAATACTACAATAAATAAATAAATAAATAAATAAATAAATAAAGTGCCCGTCATCTAGATACACGTTTACCACAATAAAAGAGCCAGACAGGGTACCGACCAAGTTTATTTAGAGATTGACTGAAATATGTGTTTGTGGGTTAATTGGGCGGGACTGACAGTTTATTTTTATGCACAGCCGATACACCATATTTAGATTGAGAAGTCTGACCTAGTGCTGATCGATTGAGTCTAGCTTTTAAAAACAGATAATACCACATCTCTATTATTTGCTAATGAATAAATAGTCTGTTAACAAATTTAGATATGTTAGTACAACCTAATTCATGCACAAAGTAAATATTTTTAAGTAACTAATAAGTACCTTAGTGACTTTACAAAACTATTGTAACGCGAATTGTTAGGATGACAGTATAGTAGGTATTTACATAAATATATTATGATGTGTTATGAAATAAATATGACATAAAAAGTAGGAAAGTCCTACAAACTTAAATGAGCTAGTTCAACAATCAAGAATATCATTGATTAGCTTTGTACTCATAATAATTAAAATAATACCCAGATTATGGCGTAAATGTGTAACAACATTGTTATCGAACAATGACATATATGTAACTATGACAAATACGAACGCAAACATGCATTAAGTCCGCCGGAGACTCGACAAGCTCGGGCGCATTCCGACTATTTGTACCATAATGTAGCCTTTGATTTACCGGCGCAATACCGGCCGCACGATAAAAGTCACCGAACAATTACACGCCCAACTACAGTATTAGTGTGTAATTCAACTTAGGACTCGCAATAGGACGTCCGACTTGATTCATGCGTGCAACCAAACTTCGTCGAGGACCGTAACCGCCGCATGCGCTCTCTCGAAAACGGACTCAAGCTTGAGAATCATACGACCGTTTTGGAGCGCGGCCGCGAACAATCGTCTGAAACAAACGAGTGCGGCACCAATTGTCTTTGGCGGAGAGATTAAATTGATTTATAAGACAGCGTTCCGTCCGTCAGTAGGTTCCGAGTAACGAATCGTAAAGTTCGTTCCGATCGTGACCGTTTCGCGAATTTTACGAAGCAGCCTTTTGATGTGACGGTAAATCAGCGGTGATTTATTGGCGGCGCACTCACTTCCTCGTTTGTTAGTGTTGTTGTATCATTACACGAAAGGGAAGATATAAAACAATAATAAACCAACATCTGCGCGTTATCGTTTGTAGTTGCTTTGAGCTGTCCATTTAGTTGCAGTTACGAGAGTCTGAAAGATTTCGATGTTTGTAACTATTCGCGCGATAATTAACTATTAAACGTTTGTGAGAAAGGGGTTTCAGCCCAGCTATGAGAAATTTATGGGTTGAAGATGTTATAGGAACGTCAAGTCATATTTTATAGCATCTGCCTCGTTTGAGGACAGCAACACTTCACTTGTTATGTCCGCCTCTATTCTAATGCATGACAAAACTTTACCGGTGCAATTTATTTATTCAAATCTTGATAAGAACAACAAAGAAGTCGTAATTCGGTCGTTATTCGTTTTATGTAGAGCAACAGTAGCGTGCAACCACATTTGATTAAAGATAAATCGTGTTTTATAAGAAAATGTTTTCTGTCATAGAGCTGTTGGGTTGAAAACAAGTAATCATTTAGTTCTCATCAGCGTCATATCAATAGCTACCGGTTGTTGACTGGTCATACTGGTACTATGTATTTTTTTACCACATTAAAAGTAAAGCTTACTTCAGAGTCACAGATATTCCTAAGAACTGATTATCCTTTTTAAAATGAAAAGACAAAGACTTAAACACGTCTGTCTACTCCAGACTGTATACTGCAACAATCTTTTAACTGTTCGTATCAAAGTTCAACATACTGACAAACAGCCGGCGAGTGCAGCGCGACCCTATCGGTCACTAGTCAAGATCGGTCCTGGTGGAAATTGGCCAATCAAGGTTGGACACAATCGTTCAAGTGAACCGGGAGGCCACGCTCTGTGACGTCATCAATTATTCTACGACACGTTCTACACATCCCGCGCAACGGGGAACGTTGTTCTAAATATGGTGTGAATCATTAGAATTTGAACTGAAAATAACAGCATTGTATATTGATGCTGTATCGGAATAAATGTCATCTAAATTAATATTATCATCATCATTTTGGTTCCACTGCTGGGATCAAACCTTTCCGCATTAAAAATAGTATAGATAAATAAGTTGATCCAGTCTAACTTATGTTATGATGTTTTTGTATATAAGGGGTAACTTCTGGACATACTAAACCATTTGAAATAATTATTTTTGTAATAGAAAGCTACAAAATCTATTGAAATATTTGATAAATACTTATATTCTAAAAATACTTAAATACTTTGAATAGAGATTACAAACATGTGCCTTTTCCGACAGACCGAATACATGCGCGATGCCATAAAGAAAAGCTAGATATACTGTTAGTACTACTTTTTTGCAAGAATTATGCTTTCTGTACTCATTTGAGGACAGCATCTAATAAAAGGATTTCCTTATCACCATTGATACAACCGTCGCAGGCTGCACGCGACTAATTAACCGAAGTACTAAATGTGTTTTATTCCAAACTTAGATGTCTGCCATGCTCGTTGTCACTTTAAGCATTTAACCAGACTATTTCGGACACGGCGGACAACAAGCCCGGACAATTAGACCATCAGCGCGCCTCCTCGGCATAGACAGGGTGTGCTCAACTATTCAGCGAACACGTCTTGTCCCTTCTATACAGAATTATTTTAGTCGGGATCCGAGTTTAGTGGTCGCTGTGTTCGTAGCACGTTGGCGAATTAGGGATGACACTGCGTGTGTTCGAGTGCGACGGATTGCATACATCTTTTATCTTTTGTGAACGTACCTACTGGTTGTTCTTACCACAGAATAATTCTTATTTAACAAAATTACAATAATTCTAATCGATTTTTATTTTTAATGCAATTTTCGAAAACGGTTTGTAAAACATATAATTTTATTTAGAGAGATAAAAAACTAAGTAGACAACATTCAAACTAATCACAAAATGTTTTGTAACATTTCTCTAAAAATAATGATGTGAAATGATGATGTTTGGTCAAGCGCGCAAATGTCATCGTGTCATGGTGTCACCGCGAAATGTCAGCGTGAGGTGGTGCGCCGGCGCATCACTCGTCACGCGCGACGGACGGACGGACGGACCACACGTTATATTAGTCTTCTGGGAAACGGCCAAAATAGAACATTTAGTTCAAGCTCAAAGTGATTGATACTCTCTTAAGAGCCTGTAATATTTCTATATCTCATACAAACTCTAAGTAAAATGTTTTTCAAACTAGTTTCTTAATTCGAATGAAACTTTTTACATTTTTAACTTTCCTCATGTGTAAACAACTTTTTAAAAACGTTTATTCAATACAATAGATGTGATTATTTGAAAAAGAATTGGCATGGTTGGAAACATATGAAACTTGGTGTATATAATACCAAAATATATGAGTCAAATTCCCGCAGCGTCGTGTTGTAGAGTTGACCAATTAGTGTTTCATCGCTAGTATGATGACGTGTTGTTATAATTTCAACTTTATTTTGACACCCTTCAGTTGAGAATAGGACTTCACGTGCGTTTAAATGGGTCCATCCACAGAAATCCGTCGTTGTATTACTCAAAAAATTGCGTTTCATAAAAAAAGTTTAAGAGACTTTACTTTAAGTGTTCTAATAATTTGATAAAGATGATCCATACATTTATCATATGTTTTACTAGCGTTTATGTTCTCGTAAACGTTTTTTTCCTTAATTTGCTGGTTCAACATTGGCTAATTGAGCGTTGATGACTGCGCCGCTTCACGATAATAGACAGGATCGCTTTCACCTGCCTTACTGAGCACCGACAAGCCTGTTTGAACTCTGTGGTCACCAATCGGAAGCCAACATTTGAAAGCTATTTATTGTCTAACATTTTAAGATAGTATCAGAAGTGGACTTACGTTTGCTATAACGCCTATTCCATCATTATCACAGCATACCAATCTGAAACAAAAGAATGAAAACGTTACATTTTTTCTAAATCTATTTGATATCAGTACTAGAAAAATTGAAGGCACAAACCACCAATCATAATTATCTTTTATTAAAATAAATCATTTTAAAACTAAAATTTTACATCAATTTACTAGTCTGTAGCCATTTGATAGTAAAATCAGTGTTTCATATAAAAATCTAGTAAAGTAATTTCTCGTTTCACACTTTACTACCTTAAGTGGCTTTCAGTGTAAGGAACTAGTTACATCGCTCAGTCAACACACAGCCTTTCTAGTTATAGCAACCAACATGTAGGGTACCTCGGTACCTAACGGTTTCTACCATAAAACATTGTAAAATATTGCTAAGATACTTATAATTGTTGGTTTTGTTGCATATAGAATCGCGAGCTTTTGCCGCAAAATAGTAGGGTTCTCTTACGGAACCTTGCTGAATGACTACCCTTAAAATAAAGTCCTCATACCTTTTTCCGCCTGGAAGAGAAAATTAAGGAAGTTAAACCTATCTTTCGCTGAGCATCACCACACTATTCAATTATAAAATGTTTTGTTTCTTACAAAAAATGTAGAGACCGATCAGAGACATAATGCTTGTTGAATGCTGTTTTATTTAGTTTAGCATACCGTCATTCACTATTACAGGGTGAGTTTCGAATTACACAAAAAGTTATAAGTAAAATTTTGTAGATATAATAACTACGCGACTAAATCCGTAAAAAGTATTTTATTTCAATGTAAGAACCATGTATTAAGTTAAGGTATTCAAGCCTAGTCTCTCTCACAGCCGGCAACTCGTTCTTACTGTCAAAGATCACGCAACGCTATACTAAATCTCTAGCCCTTGTGCACGTCCAGGCGTAGCGATGTACTAAGATGGACATAACGCAACCAGATATGCGTGCGAAACCCGCTCGTAGTATGGCGGTGAAAGAGATTTACAGCAATCGCAAGTTCATTCATACTTGTAAGATCGATCGCTTTTAGAAAATTCCATCATCGAATAAGCTTGGTGTAGGATGTACATCTAGCTCTTAAATCGGATCAAAACAAAATCGCGTAAAGGCGATGCGATTACCGTAATGTCATTTTTAGAATTTTAAAACTGTCCACCAGCCTTAAGCAAAGATTTTATTACCTTAAAACTGCCACAATTACGACTTGTACCGACCTACTCCCCGAGTAGCTACATCGATTCAAAAGTAAGCTCTGTACCTGTCTGCTACATGTTGCCTACTGAAAGACGGAAGGGACAAGGGCTTTTTTTTTTTATAAAAGAGGGAGGCAAACGAGCAGGCGGGTCACCTGATGGAGAGTAATCACCGCCGCCCATGGACACCCGCAAAACCAGGGGAATCGCAGACGCGTTGCCGGCCTTTAAGGGAGGAATAGGTTTAAGGAAGGAATAGGAATTGGGAGGAGGGGTGGGGGGTGGGGGGTCTCCGGTACCCTCACTGGTCGGACGAAACACAACAGCACCAAGTGCCATTATTTCACGCCGAATATTCGTGAGAGGGTGGTATTACGCCGGGCGAGCCGGCCCAATGCGTGCTGCAACGCAGCGTGGCTCTACCACTCAGTCAGTGTCACTCATTTAGCACCACCCAGGGATCACGTGTAGGGTCTCAAGGGTAAACCTACGGACGCGAGCAACTTTGACCCCCAAAAATTTTGGCTTTTTCAAGCACTTCAACAGCCGTGTCGTGTAGCGTTGAAAGAATACTACCACCCATTCTCTTCCTTTGGGTGTCGTAGAGGGCGACTAACGGAATAAATACTGCACATACATCCAACAGCATAGAGCGCCGATGGGCTCACCACCTGTCACGCTGAGCACATTTGCAGTCGCTATTTGGTGAAAAGTGGACTATGGTAAAGGACTGCTTTTGCAGTCCTCATTGCCTAGTCTGTGACTAACCCTTCGGGGATAATAGTCGTGATTATGTGTACTTCAACAACCATCGGCTGTTGATGTAAAGTAAGTGCGCATAAAACATAACTTTAAACCCCTGATTTGATTGCGCAATCAGTTAAAGTTAAATTAGTCACGTGTGGACGTCGCATGACTTATGGCTTATTGCAAACGCATCGCGGCTGTAAATATCTGGAATCGGCCATCTTTGCGCATAGACAATTAACGTCTGCGAGAGCATTATTTACGACGGCGTTTCGGACTCGCGTTTTGAGACTAGTCCGATCTTTATTGGATGCTTATCGAAGTTTGATGACTCATTATTTTGGATATAGTCGCTCGTGTTAGTCAGACGTATCTCAATCTGTCTGTCTATGACATATAGATATGTCGGGTATAAAAAAGATTTGTAAGTTCGTGATAATTTGGAGTTGATACATACCTCCATAATGATAATTGGACTGATTTAGTTTCGTAAAGTATTGTTATTTACACAGTATGGCAGACTAAGGATGATCTAAATGGCAGAATACCTAATAATTAAGGTGCGATTTGGCACACGACCAAGCATATTAATAACATTTATAATAGGTAAAGGTCATCAGCGTACAACATCCCTTACACGCACATTTACCATTACCTCAACATACTTCCATCTTATTAATAATTATAGCCGAATGCTAGGTACACCTAGATTTTAAGTGACACTGTCTTGTTTTGTTAAAGAAGACAGATAAAGACAGCGTCAATTTAATCCTAAGTGTAATTTTAATCAACGTTTATATAAAACAGGGTAAGATTATTAAAGTTGTTTCTAAGTAAATCTGTGGTTTTGCTTATATAAATGAACCTAATTCAATATTTTCTGTTACTTAATGTAGTAGCGAAACAAGATTATCACTACGGTACTTATAGGTATTATAACTAACGTAAAAATAGCATAAGCAATGGATGTCATAATATTATTACTTCTTTATGTCTCGAATATGCATTGTTGCCTATGACGGCAGTAATTGCTTCGTCTGATCGCATGAAGCTAAATATTGCTCTTGTTTGTAAATAGTGAGGACAATCGGCAATGACACGGTCGTTAAGTTTGATTTAATGACTCAATCGAACTTCGTCTTAGAGCGTGCTAGCATGCATGCATGCGTATGCTTGCATCAATCAAAGAAAAATTACTGTTGTTAAATGATAATTAAAATGTTTCCTTTTTTATTCTGTATAATAATCATTTTATGAGTACATAGAAAATACGCGTTACACAAGATAATAATTTATACAATGTGTATTTGGCATGCACTGTACAAACTTTAGGGGTGGATTCTACACACAAAATTATATATAACTAATAAAACATTACCTATACATAAAAATTCTAAACCCAACAGTTTAGAAATGGCAGTCTTTTTTATTTTGCTCTCCTCTATTTTTGCGTGTGTATTAAAAAAAGAAACAAAAAAAAAAGGTAAAACTAGTCGCAAGTAAATATCAATCAATAAAGTAGCCAAAAGTTCGAACATCAGTGGGAAAAAAAAACAGATATATCAGTTTTCAACACCAAAAATGACAAAAAAACACATAATTACCATTTTACCACGTGAATTCCGCTACTTTATTTTATATTTTATGATATATATTTGAGCTTGGAATCCACCCTTAAAGTTAGTACAGTGCATGCTATTACACATTGTAAGTATATACAGAGGTGAGCTTTTCTCAAAGAGTTCTGTTTCAGTAAGCTCTAGCTAAGTACCCAATCTTATGTTGGTGGTATAAACGTTTTTTTTTTTTTATACTAGGTATTTAAACGTAGGCAATCTACTTTACAAACTACAACTGCTCATTTTTCAACTACAAGAACATTATCATGATTTTCGTCATACCTAAATTCTATATTTGAGTATTCTTATACACAACTTTAATACAAGAAAATTTTACTACTCATTATATAAATAATTTTCAACTGTGATATAATAACAAAAAAAAAAAAAAAAGTCCTTGTCTTCCAACGTGGGCATATATAGGTACCACAAAATAGGCTTATATGCTGCACGCTGGTAGAGGTAGCTTGCCTATAAGACATACTTACATGTTTAAAATATCTCGCATAAATATATACAACAACATTATTTTTGTACGATATACAATTACTACAGACGGCGATGTGTGGATCCATCATTGGTTAACATACAATTGGTAAGTAATTGCAAGTGGCTGTAAATTACCGAAGTGTAAATAGAATGCATTATTGAAGCAGGGTTGACAATTACCGATAAAGTTGGTATAAAATATTAGCACTTTTTATAAACCCAATAAATTTGCACAAACGAAAGGAAAAATGAAATTTCGACAGACAGGACGAATCCTGTCACACTTCAAGTTTCATAAAGTTCGATAGGGATCGAAACCCCTATCGAACTTTATAAAACTTGAAGTTCAAAACCGCTTGTATGTGCGAATACATATTAATTTTTATTTTTTGTGTTAAATAATATTGTAGAAATTGTTACGTTAAATACAAAAAACTGTTGTTCAACAATTAGCTCAGTGTGGTGGTATCTCCCCGAACTGATTAGATAGGTATTATGACATGGTACGAGTAACACACCTGATTTCACCTTCTCCTTTCTATCTCCGGGGAACGAGACGCGGACTGAGACCCCACCCTTACATTACACTGTCAATTAGATGGTAACCTATACGCACAAAGCGCTTTGCGTCATTATTTTTGATGCGGACAGCTAAGGAGTGAAATTCCCTTCCTACGGATCTGTTTCCTGACACGTACAACACACTTACCATCAGGTGAGATTGCGGTCAAATACTTGCCTATAAAAATAAAATAAAAAAAAACATCAACAAAGAAGTAACCCATCACAATTGGGACGAAACATTAAAAATATATGATAAGTTAGCTAAATGACTCAATAAAATGCGAAGACAGCTAGTGAAGCAGAATTCTAGCGGTCCTAACCTTGCTGAACTGTAAGTTTCACACACCTCGTTAAAAGGGGTTCATATTGGGTTGCCCATAACCCACCAACCCGCATTGGGCCAGCGCGGTGGGTTATGGCCCAATATCCCCACGTGCTTTTGTCCACGTGGGAGGCCTGTGCCCAGCAGTGGGACGTTTGCAGGCTGATGATGAACGTTTTTTGGCATCCTCTTCGTTTCGCATAACGTTCATGCAGAATAAATCATTAGGCATACTTTATTTCCCCATAAATTCTTTTATGATAATGATATGTCAGCATCAAATGTTCATGCATAAATGTTTTCAAAATAACTATTACTAATCAAAATATTTATTGGCAGTTATACATATAGAATACCATGATGTTAATATTTAGAATATCACAAGAGCATAACGCCTATATTGTCTACCTATCACGTGTCCTACAGGAGTAGGGCAGCTAGTAGCTAGTAGCAGTATTTCTGCTGTCTAATAAAAAAAATAACATCGAAACACAAGACAATCGCTACGCTGCGCTTCATACATTACGCGTTTCGTATTAATATGATAAATTGAATTTAGACGTATAGCAATTTTGTTCCTTTCATTTATGCTGATTAATATAAAGACAATTACAGTAAGTTAAAATTATGTCCATGAAACCGCTCTGCTTATCATAATTTATGGGAAAAAACTTTATGCTGAAACTGTTATGCCAAACAACATTACCATGATAGAGATTATGCGACCGAAAGGGCTCCCCGTTAAAAGGACCCACAAACAAGTTGGAGCTGGAGGGTCATGAAGACATAAATTTTTTCAACTGTGGCTAATCTACTCATCAGTTGTGTAAATCCGTTGCCAACCTTGCACACAACCGCCGCACTGGCATGAAGCCGCGCGCCGCCCGCTGCGCAGGCGCAGGCGCTCGCGTGCGCGGGGGGGGCCCATCGGGACCGCCGCCGCCTAATTAAGACGCGAGCTGCTTGCCAGTAGGCTCTGAACTAAATATCCCTTTTATTTACGAGAGCGTGCATTTATTTCCTTAAATAGCAATTTAAAAACACAGTGCAAAAATACAAAATGTGTTGGTAATAAACAAAAATTTTAACAAATAAAAAACCGACTCCAAAAAAGTTTACTGAAATAAATGCACTAAAACGTAAAAAATAACTGCGTAGTTTAGTTTGTTCAATTGACTTGCAATATTAACCTTTATTTTACTCAATCTTATAATCTTAAAAAATATTTTTGGAGTCGGTGCCAGCCAAGGTAAACATAAACATTAAAAGACATACTATAATATTATTATATTAGCCCATATTGTCCCATTGCTGGGCAAAGGCCTCCCCCCCCCCCCCCCCCCTTCTAGTATTCGCGGTCTTTCACGTGTGTTGGCCAATCCTTCGCGTAAGCATCAAGCTCTTCTCTCCACCTCCGTCTGGGTCGGCCTTGCTGCCGTTTAACCCCATTGTCGTTTTTATTTGTAAATATGTTTAATTAGCCTCTAACAGTTGTCGTGTTCATTAGTGAATATGGTATTGCTACATTGTCGTATGAAGCTGGCACCAACTCCAAAAATATTTTTTAAGATTATAAGATTGAGTAAAATAAAGGTTAATATTGCAAGTCAATTGAACAAACTAAACTACGCAATTATTTTTTACGTTTTAGTGCATTTATTTCAGTAAACTTTTTTGGAGTCGGTTTTTTTTTTTGTTAAAATTTTTGTTTATTTCTCGTTTTTTAGTGAATCGTTCCGATCTATTTATCGAAAGCGAATATTGGTAAACCTACAATACGCGCTACTTGTTTGAGACAGCGCCGTTTAAACGCGACAAGCGAAGAAAACGAGAAACGCCTATCACAAAGTAGGAAATCAACATCCACAAAAGACGGCAAGTTACCCGGATTTACTCGTGAACGCTGTATAGACCCCCTACGATGATGACTTGCGAGTTACTAGGGTTCACCGTTAGGCAAACTAGAGGGACGTTTTTGACTTGCTCCAGTCGTAGATCGTAGCCAAGTCACCATTGATCTGCTCAATCGCTTCTGAGAGGTTCTCAGCCGGGGCCTGAGAGTAAATTTGTAAGTCATCGGCATAAAGATGTTAAGGAGAATTTAGACAAGAAGTGACAGAATTAATAGTGTGAATAGTGTATTTTTAAATCCTAATAGAAATGTTTCGGAAGGAGTGGCTAATGTCTCTATTGTTCTTCAGCTATCTATGTGCAAAATCAGGTCGACGCGCAAGTGAGAGATGGACAAACAAACAAACACGCTTTCGCATTTACAATATAAGTTAGGAAGGATTTATTGCCGGAGTGGATCTCATTTGACCTATGGCCGAAAATACCAAAATCGCTGTAAATATGCCTACAATATTTGAAGAGTTCCCTCCATTCCTCAAGGATTCCACAATCAGAACTGAGTTTTGGTACCTGCCTTCTTTTACTTCGTCATAGTCGCTTAACTATCTTAATCGAGATATCTTATCGCCACCCGTGAAAAGCTTATCATTGAGGAGTTCCAATGACATTCTGTGGTCTTCTTCATCAGTTCTACTTCATTAAATGATACTTTCTGAATGCAAATTCTTGACTTATTGCTGAAAATATCAAAATCGCTATAGGTATGCCTACAATATTTGAGGAGTTCCCTCAATTCCTGAGGATTCCATCATCAGAACTAGATTTTGATAAAAATGGGACCAATCTGAAAGTATGTCCTTTCAAATAAAAAAAGAATTTTCTAAATCGGTGTATAAATGACTGAGTTCTGAGGTAACAAACATAAAAAAAAACATACAACCGAATTGAGAACCTCCTCCTTTTTTGAAGTCGGTTAAAAACAATTTACTTACAGAAACAAAAAAAACATTCCCAAACAGAATTTTTTAGCATGTAACTAATGTGCGTAAATTTTTGTTTAATACTTTCTAATTCTTAGAAACTCATATTTGTTTTTTTCTCATACATTGATTACGAAACTCGATCAGACGCAGTGTAAAAGAAAGAAGAAAATTTACTGTCCCTTTGGAAGGTACAAAAATCTGGATTGGGTTTAACTACGACGTTTAAACTTTTTGCCCGATTAAACTTTTGCCTTTAAAATATATGTAAGTATACCTTTGTATACTTAGGTATACATTTAAATGGAGACACGTCTGCTTCACCAATTATCAATTCGATTCAAGCAACGGAGTGCTCCGTAATTAACTTTATGGATAAATTTACAAAGAATTGGCCCAGACTGCACTGGATCATTCACGATCCACGATGCACCGGAGGGAAATGTCTTTGCCCAGCTGTGGGTTAGCACATGAGGCAGTGCTACTCTGACACTGTGCAGCGTACCAACTGACACTTCGACTTTTGAGTAGTAAATAGACCAACGGCACGCTTGTTCACTTCGCCAAACGCTCGATCGTCACACACGTGGTACCGCTTCAAACTAGATATTGCCAACTAATTGAGATGGCTCTCGGTGAACCCAACGCCCACTTCGCCTCTCGACTCGACGCTGCTCGTGCGACGTATAGTCGCCACTAGTAGTGCCCTCAGAGTGGCTGTGTACTGTGACATTGCCATGTTTCACCTGCTGCTGCGTAGGACCGGGAATCTACAGTGCGTAAGGCTTGCTTTGGTCTCTGGCTACCTCTCCGTGTGCCGATGCCTTTTTTTTGCGCCTGAGAAGCAGGCACCCTCCCTGACACCGAGGGGAGTGTAGACGTGAACTCTACATGAGTACGACACCAGGCGGCTGGCGAAGTTATGTCAGACTCCTACTGACTAACACCCCCTTGACCCCCCCCCCCCCCCCATGTATATTAGGGAAAGAATAATCTCATACCCGCCGCACAACCACTGATTTGTTGTAATCCATGGGTACCCAATCACAGAAAAAACAGTTTTATAACAGTTTAAACGCAAACATAATATCACAATGCAGTGAATCGTAATATTAACCAGGGACTCGTATATTGAAAAATTATGTTAGGAAACGAAAGAACGAATGTATTTTAAATTGTCTAATTGTCTAGTTTTTGATTCAAGCCAGGAACGCAACGAATAACCCCAAGAACTGCTACACGAGCGACCGTTCGTGCACCGAAATTTATTTTAAAACTTCAGCTGATTGGCTTCGCTCGGTCACTGGACCAGAATTGTTTCGAGACTCGTGCCTAACGCTCGAGATCACCTAGTCCTGCGACGTAGCGTGTTGACACAGGCTCTCAGCTTAACATACCGTAACAAAAGCCCAAAGAATTGGAAACAAAATTTATTTTTTATCGCTAAAACAATCGAATATCAAAACAACGGTCGAGCGATTCGTCTAAACGTATTTTTATCGTAAAAAGTACCGTTCCGTGCCGTTCTATTTAATTAGACCCTCAAAAAATCGTGAAACGACCGATCGGCGCTCACAAAAGATGAATTTGTTGTATCTATCGATTACGATAGAGATTTCTTCGGTGAACAAAGCGTTTTCGTATCAAATCACACAATTAGAAGTGATCGGTTGTATGGTCTGTCGGGCGCTTTGTCGGCGCGCTTGTCATTGCTGCTGGTTCGTTCCGCTTGAGGCTTGGGTGTTGGTGCTGGTTTGGAGAGATACTTTGGAATTAAACAATCTGAATAAGAGTAATAGTTAAATCGTTTTGATAAATAGAGGAATATAGTTTTCTATAAGACTTATCTTTAAAAGAGATATTTTTTAGAGATAAGTCAACCTTTGTATACAATGTCTCTTTTGTCACTTTTGTTACTGTGTTTCTGTGCAATAAAGAATATAATAATAACAAAAGACTTCGCACATGGAATAAACCTATACCCGCTAAAAAAATTAAATATGCAAAAAAGCTTTTAAATCAACAACTGAAGCAGGCACAAGCCTCGGTCCCAAGTGGAGCCCGCCCCGCTGTTTGCCGTCACAAGCCATCGACAAGCGCTGTCGACTGAGGAATTAGAATGATCGACGCGCCGCCGTGACCACGCGCTTTTGCGTACCTGCCTGCCTGCCTGCCTGCGACCACCACGATAATTACTTACAACCAGCGGTAAACTTACGCAGCTTTTACATGGAGCTTGAAGGACTGGAGACAGAACTTCGTCATCTCTAAAGACGACTTTCATAAGTTACACAATCTTCAAAGATCTCGTGTAGGTTAAACACCTTAAATACAGAATTTTATCTCTATTTCATCTTTAAAGACTCTCATGGTGACTGAAGGTCTTATAATTAGTGCTTTTCAAAGCTTTATAAGATAACACTGAATTTTATATGCAAAAAGAGTATAAATCAGGTCTGCTATCCAATTGAACCTTTTGGGTACAACAAAACAAAAGCTCTACAGAATGCAACTGTTTATACACTTTTATGTACAGCATATGAAGAAGAAACGGAGTCCTTGCAAGACTTACTGTGTAACTGTGACTGTCTGGCTTGAAAAAGAAAAGAATTTTATGTTCTACCCATTTGTTACCAGAAGACTTGAGGATGAAGTAACTAAACTGTACACACAACTCATAACACAAACAATCATTATTTAATGAAAGTAATAAATAACACTTGAACAATCGCTATTAAACTATTTGAAGCAGGTAAATGTGTCTAGACTCTAATAGGTTTTCCACATGTAACTGTTCCACTAAAGATCCTTTTTATTGATAGTTAATTGTCGGTCGTAAAAGTGTAACTGATGACGATGCACGTGGATCGCCGAGCCGATCAGCCATGGACCGCAGACGCACGCAACGTGTTTCATAAGCAGGGGGCAAACACACAACTCAAGGACTTTCATAATTGCACTTGTCAATCAATGACAATGAATTTTAAAAGTTCATGTCTCAATTCTTATTTTTTGATGCAAAAATAAAATTAAAGTTAGCCAGAATTTAACGACATTAAAGCACATTTACTTTAAAAAGTAAGATAAGCGAAAAATGTACCGTTTTCATGAGTAATGACTCATGAAAACGGTACATACAGGTTATTCCTTTTTATCGCAAAAATATTGTCCTTTTAATATATATCTTTATTACATTTATTATTATTGCAACATAGATTGCAATGATCCTGTGTTTATTTACCAACATTTTACGGACCACCTATAATCATATCCGTCCGAAACGTCTAAGTAAAATAAACATAAAGTCTTTCATTTCAAACATCCGTCCTATGCAATTCGTAAATTATCATAATTTACGTTACCTTAAGAGGAAACACTTCGTCGACGTGGCATGCAAAACTCTCATACAAAACACAGAAAAACGGCGTTTCGTAGTCCCCTGTTTCCTCCTTCAGAACTGGACCAATGTTTAATTCTTTTTCAGCATCGGTTAAAGAAAGAGGTCTTCTATGTATGTATGTTTGATTTTTTGCATTAAGTCATTTATTTAATAACCAGGAGCCTTCAAAATTTAGCGAAATCACTCCGTTTTAAGGCGTCTTCAGAAACATTAAGTGGCTGGCTTAAAAATAAAATCAAACATACAGACATAGAAAATCTCTTTCTTTAACTGATGCTGAATAAGAAATAAAAATTGGTCATGTTCGGGAGGAGGAAACAGGGGACTACGAAACGTCGTTTTTCTGTGTTTTTTTGAGAATTTTGCATGCCACTTCGACGTAGTTTCCTCTTAAACAGTATACAGTTTTAAACTTTCGAGTTCCATTACACTGCAAATTAACGAACATTTGTCGGGATTTAATGCAATCTACTAGTTTAAGTGAATCATCGAAAAGGTCAAAGACTGCATCTAACAGCATAGAGCGGCGATGGGATGCACCGCCTTTCACACACCGCTGAGCACATGTGCAGTTATCATTTGGTAAAACGTGGATTGTGGCAAGGGACTGCTTTTGCTGTCCTCTTTGCCTGGTCTCTGACTAACCCTTAGGGGATAACAGTCGTGATTATATGTAAGTATGTATCAAAGAATCAGAAATGAAAAGTACCTACGCCTATACTTGTTACGAGCATAATATAGTACTTTACAACCTTTGTATGATTTGTATTGTACCTATTTATGCAATATTATAGAAAACACAAAAGCACTACCACCATATTACCGTGATACTACAATAATATTGCATAATAAACTTGATATTATGATACCTAATATTGAAAGCGATGTTATTGTAATGATAAAAATATTAAAAATGTTTTATCATTACAATAATGACAACAATAATTGATTCGATCTGTAGTTCTGTACGGTCCGCAAAAAGTCATTCTGTCACTTAATCACTCGATCCTCTCACACGTCACGCGCGCCGGAATCAATCGGTGAAGTAATGATGAGCACAACAATAAACTCGTCGGCGCGGAGTGATCCCAGTCTTCTTTTAATTGTTGTTATTCACGTGTTTTTCTTGTACAATTAATCGCTTTGTTGTTACGCCGTGAGTTGCGATATTAGACGGCATTCGTTGGGGTCCGACGCATGCTTTGTGACTGCGGCCTTTTAGTGTTAACATTTAATTGAAATAAAAAGAAATCAATAGGAAGTGTTGAGGTTAAATCAATAACTAACAAAAGCTTAAAGAAAAAGATGACGATTGATAACTATAATAAACCTTTAATGTGATATTATATACTAAACTATTACATACCTACCTATTTTTCGAAAAATGTGAAAATACAAAACGAAAACACGTAAAGTTACTTATTTGCATTTTCATAGTAACAGTTGTTTAAACGAAAAACCTTACAATCTAATGTTTGTTACCCAAAATATGCTCTCTACAAAGACATAACAGAACCGAAAAAAAGCCTGCATTCACTCTCAAGTTAACCCCCGGCCGCGCTAGTCATCATCCGTCCATCAGTCAGGCGGCAGACGTCACGACGATTGTCTGCTCGCACTCTATCGCTTTGTCGTTCGCGAGAAAATCATTAATTTTATCCAATGTACCGATTACCGCATATAACAGTTCACACTTTTACTTGAACTGTGAACAATATTACTGTAAAATAGAAAATATAAATACAAGGTATCGATGTTAAAATAATACTTGGCAATCTTTGGCCACAATTTAAAATTATATCAGTAGTTCGCTGTTTTTTGTAAGGAGCGCTTTTTATGTACTTTACGTTTTCATTATTTCCATAGTCAAATATATACGTACGAAATTGATCCGTGGGTTTCTGGGTTTACATTGCATATTCACGGAAAACCTAACAGTTCAATTTCTTTGACTCATTTTAAAATAGTACTACCAACCGCGGAAACATTAACATAAAGTAACAGATTTTATAAATATATATATTTAGTCAATCACATTTTAATCTGGATCTCTATCTTACAATACCTTCCATTTGGCAAGTCAACAGATCGAGTCCAAACAGCACCGTCACGAATCCGAAAAGGTGTCTGAGTACCACCAGATCCGATCAAAGGATATACATCACTCCATTCTCCGCCATTCTGCAGCAAACAACATCATTTGTTATACTTATTCAACGTTATTTTTCCCAAATTGATGAAAGCTCCTGTTAACAAAATCGCACTTCATCCCTTTTTGTCGATCATCGTCACTTAGCCGAACGCGTGTAGGGTGGCTGCGTGCCAAGGTTATTGAGGACAGATTTGTTTTTGCATGATCTAGAATCTAGATATAGCTATCGGACGTTTAGTCAGTTAAACATCTATAAAAAATTAAATTTTTGGAAATATTAGGGACTTTCAGGATAAGACGAGAATAACATTTATGTGTCAGGTAACGTTAAGTTATACGAGTATTAGTACGTAGACTCGACTAGCATTTCCTGCTCAAACAAGATTTAAAATCCTGCGTGAGAGAACCAGAATTCGTGAAAATATTTGAAACGAATTGTACTTTTATTTATTTATCTACATCCTTTTAGTTAAGCGTGTTTTAAAAGTGTCTCTTTTTTTGATAAAATTTTTAATTATTTACTATTATCAATAATTTTTAAATCAGTTTTCAAACGATTAGAACATGAATGTTTAATTTTGTACTTGTTGTATGTTGTATGTAATGTATTTTTATGGTGTTGCATATTGCATTATAATCTTGTTTAAAAGACTTTTGTCATTAATGTTTGAATCAGTTTTCAAGTGATAATACCACCAATGTTGACTTAGTATTTGTTGTAAATTGTAATCTTAATAAACGTATTTTATGTTGTGGTAGGTATTTAATTGCTATTAAGAGTTATCATAGTCGCCGCAACAAAGTCTTAGCTATCTTCCCATATAATCTTTTCATTTATATCATCTAAGCTATTATCTTTTAATTTATTTGTGTGTGCTGTGGTTTCTTGCGCCCGTTCTTTGCCACAGTTAAAAAATGACGTCTTGAATGGGTGGTAGGTTAAAAAAGATTTGTACGATTCAAAGTACCTATTAATTGAGTTTATTGAATAAATATATGTTGACTTTGACTTTGACACTATATTATCTTAGTCACAACATAAAATGAAGTCACATATTTGTAGGATAGTTCCGGGCGCGTGGTCGCCCCGGCGTTCAACAGGGCGGGCCAAATCTGCCAGTCACCGCGCCCGTCGCGGGCTGCAGGCCCTGCCAGACACCACCTGGCCGGACTTCGCCACTTCTACCATTGACAATGTTTATATCTACTTCACTTGCACTATTGGCTGTTTGGCTCAATTTCAATTCATCATTCATTTAAAATGTTATTTTTTGTGCTACTACAGGCCCTACTACGGCTTACTGTGAATTGAACTTTTGACAAACAATGTATTTTTAACATGTCGTAGACGAGCACGTATTAATAGTACCTACTACTTTAAATAAATGTATATTGTAAAAGATGCTTCCAAATACTCTATGGAATGCTCTAAGTCACTTTAACCTAGTACTATTAGTTATTCTGTGCTTTAACGTAGTTATTAATACGATTTCCATAATTTACAATCTAAAAAATTACGTGATAAGGACTCAAGGAAATTCATTGATATAAAATCATGAATTTGGCGTTATTAGAGAACATATTAAAATAATCTAAATTAATTATCGTTAATTTTCTATTTTTTTAAACAGGTTCATTGATTTACTTAATGGCTGTTTCACAGTAGCGCACTCGCGTGCTGCCACTATCCACTTTCATACGGAAATCTTGAATCCACTTCAACAATAAACACATCATGCATCGGTCCAAACTATTCTGCGCCTATCAATTTAATTTGCTAACAATTTTCATAGTTGATTTAGTTTCTAAGCTGATCGTCGGTGACGTTTATGCTTTACGACCCAGTCGCCACGCAACGACGAAGCAAGGATGCATCGCACATTAAATTACGCCTGCAGTAGGTTTTATTGTACCATTCGCGCACCTACGCAGGTTTTGGAATAGTTTGATTTTTTAATGAGAGAAAGAGAGGGTTGGAAGGGGTGCGAGCTTAACCCCAAAGGTATCCACCAGGGGGGATTCGAACATAACCGTTTCGTCTCTCCGATCGGTCAGTATTCGTAATAGAGGGTAAAATGCTCCGCGGGCTTCCCCAGACTCGCAGGTATGCAGTCTAATAGGACATATGGTGCAAATACGCAGTAAAAAAACAAGTTTCAATAAAAACCTAATACACTTTTGATAGCATTGCATGTTGACGTACTTCACATTCCTACTTGTACATAACTATGTCACGCCTGTTTCCGGGTTGGCAGGTAGAGCTAGCACACTTTCCATTTGGTACGATCCTGTCTCACTTCCTATCCATAGAAAACTATAAAACACTATAAGATTTCCATTTACACATCTCTCGTAATATGAGCCTAATTAACATTTTCCCAAGTCGGCCGCGGGCAGCCCTGGCGCCTGTCGACATGATTTGAATAGCTAATTGGAGACACGCAACGCAACGGATGGCTTTACGCCGATTCTGTGGAAAAATGAATTCGTCCGTTAGCCAATAAACTTCACCGATGTCGTTGCTGAAACACTTTATTGATGTTACTTTGTCGTTACGAGAACGTCCGGTAATTAAATCACTTGATTTAATTAAGCACCTTTATAATGCTGATTTATAGTGTAGTTATAGAAAACCACTCAAAAAGCTGAATAGTAAACTACTCGACTTTGAAACATTTAACTTTTGATTGACAGATCACCATCTTCCTCAGTTTGAGCTCAAAGGTTAGGGGGTGGGTATGGGCCGATCAACGCCATGTGGAAAGCCTTATTGTTGAAGTTTCAATGCTGACAAAACACGCTGGCCCATAGCGGGTTGGTGGGTTTCAATGACTGTTATTATACAAAAACCTACCGAACCCAACAGCTGCACTTTTGCAACAACAAAAAAGCTCAAGCAATTATGAACGAACTTGATCATCCATTCGGTGACCCAGCATCTTACAGTGGCTTAACTTACAAGATCGCAATCCGAAAATGCTAGCCATGGCTCTATTAGCAAACAACATCAAACAACATCAATGTATGCACAGTTCTTTTTCACTTTGACCTTTGAAGCGAAACATAGTTTTTCCCTCCATATGTAGATAACACAACTATTCCTTGTCTTACAAAGTGCCAATGTCATTAATGCCAATAATGAATGGGCCATCAAAGTAGTCACACAATCTGTCAATAAAAACGCGAAAAAACATCGTAATTCAATGACAACATTCCAAATTGGAGTGATAAACCAAGCGGTAGGTAACTATTTATTCAAATTAATTAATTAACATAAGCAAACGATAAAAACCATTATCGAAATATTAAAATATTAATAAAACGAACTGGTAAGTAGTTTGTTTAGAACAAGTAGTAATTTAAAACCATCAATAATTTGATGTTGGCTGTTTAGGTTCCACGGCACGACCACGACACGACTGGCTTCATGAAATAAGATTCTGAACTTCAGATAGCTTCGCGACTTTTATCAGTTTGCCTCAGTGTTTTAGAATTAATTGATTTTAAAAATATAATAATTGACTCGGTTTATTACTATTATTATTAAGCCCAGCTTGTCCCACCGCTGCCCAAAAGCTTCCCTCCCTACCCTCTTTCCACTATTGACGGTTTAGGCTTGTAGCTTGCCAATCCTTCCGGTAGAAGTACAGGTCGGTTATTATTTCGGTTTGCCTGTATAAATACTTTGACAATAATAACAATAATATGGGGGTAAATACTGTTTATTGAACTCAGTTTGGTTTGTGCAAGGGCTTTTTTTAAGTCTGCCCTGGGTAACACCATGAGTTTTGCGTTAAGCTCCGTATATATTTTATCTTAACTAATATAAAATGCGAAAGTGAGTTTGTTACACTTTCATGATAAAACAGCTTTATCAATTTATATTTATTTATATATAAAAATATATGCCTACAATTATTGTCCCACGAAAAATAACGCCAGCAAAACCACGGGCAAAACTACGAACACCAATATATTAAAAACGTTGTTGGTCGTAGTCAAAGTCGTAGCACAAAACAGAGTCGTAGCGTGTGAACGCCGCGCCGCGTGTCGTAGGCGGGTAAATGACAGCGCGCGGCTCCACTCAGCCGCCGTGTATCAAAATGGCAGTCATATTGGAGTTACGCGGGAAGTCTCACATGAAATGACGGATGCGATCAAATAGTGGCGGTAGAAAACATTGTGGGATTGAGTTATCTGTTCAAAATATGTTAGTTTATTATAAAAAAATAGTAAATTAAATTTTTGAACGTCGAACTAACGAAGCTGCAAGAAACACGTACGATTTTTACAGCGTGTTAGGGTTTTGTGGTAATAACATATTATACTCTCAAGCCTCAAACATGCCTGGGTATTTTTAACAAAATAACAAGCCTTACTATGGAATTTCTACTCTCAATAGTAAGGTTCTTCCCTTCACTACCTCTTTCAACTCCCATAGGAACCTGATGGGGTAAGTTTCCGTGTACTAGTCACTACATACAGCTCTGTTAGTTGGTATTATTATGCTACCTAGTTACTGAAATTGAGAGCGATTAAACTCTCAATAAACCTTCATTTTTAATTTAAGTTTTACTCCTGGTCACCATGTTTTTGATAAACGTGATTATGCTAAACATTTGGCATGGATATTGACCGTTTTATGAATAATCAGCTGTTAATATGAATATCATATTTTCTACCGAAACGATCGACGCCCACTTCTAAGCATCCGGAAGTGGTATCTTGAACTCTCCAATCACTTTAATATGAGACAACTATTAACGAAATTTACTTTTTAGTAGCAACATATGAGAAAAATCCTTGCTAGTACTTATGTTTTCGTAAACATAGTTTTAATTATGAAACTTAGTAAGCCGTTTTCTAATCTCGTTCATATCGCAACTGTCCACGATTTTGGATAATTTTATGACGACTTAAAAGGTGGTTACTATTTCTTATTTTATTATTTTACTGAACATTTGCCTTTTTTTCCTAAATGTATAATTATAATGTATATAGATACTTATCTACGTAATGCAGTTTCCTTTTCATGCGCATGTTTTAAAATACGATGCAATTCGTAACATTTACAATGTTTTAGTATTTATGATGACGATGATATTAGAATTTTACTTGGTATTATTTTTAACCGCCTCTGTGGTCTAGTGGCTAAGCCACCGGTTTTAGACCCAGAGGTCCCGGGTTCGATTCCCAGCGGGGAGTACATCTTTGTGTGCTCGGTTTGGTTGGTGGTAGGGCTGTTAGGTCCGCCTGGCTAGCTACCACCATCTTATCTGAGTCTGTCGCCATAACAACGATGTTTATATTATAGCATTGTTGTGTTCCGACAGTTTGAGATAAGATAGCCAGTTCCTCAGTGGTTGAGGATTCCGGGTGAAGCGTGCTTCCACCTTTGGCCTTATCGTCACTTACCATCAGGTGAGATGAAGGCCAAGCGCTTACACGTTGTAAATAAAAAAAAATAGTAATTTGATTGTATTTAGTTTCGCCACATTAACACTCCTAGTGTTATATTAATCAATCTTAAACCGCAACACTAGCGCTCAAAGCAGTAAGGAGCGGCGCTAAACATACATTGAATATAGTATGAAACTAGTAAGTATTTAGATTGAATATGTATAATGCTCAGTCTCATCTAGTCGGCTAGGAATCGTCGCGTGACCATCTCCCGCGACCCGCGGCCGCTTTCTTGTCGGCAAAGGTCAGCCGCCGCGGCTCGAATAACTTAGCAACATTTACAATATGACGTCTACATTCTTGCTTGCGAATTACACGTGAGTGTCGTGTGCGTATACGTTTCGGCTGTTAATGTGGGAATTAATGTAAATCGACCCTAAAAGCATTTCTGTCAAAAAGGCCAGAGAACAAGATAAGTGATGTCGACCAGTTTTACTGCGTCTTGTGATAGGCTATTGATAAGTTTTGGTCATTCAAGCGATATAAATAAAAGCGAATGTGAAAATGACCAATAACACATTGACATCTATTAGTAGCCAAACTGGCCCCTAATAATTATTCTTAAAAAAACCTGTAGAAAAAGCCAAATTATGTGAATATTATTATTATGTAAGTACCTAGGTACCTAACACGAAATTTGAACATTAGCATTGAGAAGAGTTTGTTTACCTTTAAAACATTTTGAAGTAAATTTTATGAATTATTGTATTTTAATATCTTCATTATACTTACCTATTTCTATATTAGTAAAACAGTTATTTTAAATAAATCAGACCAAACTAATTAGGTAGGTAGTAGGTACCTCTCCCTGACTAGTTTACTAGTAGGTAGTGCTACGAAATAATTAAATACAAGTAAAATAATATGCTTGTTTAAAAAATATATAAAGTTCATTTTGTTACTCTGCGTATAGGGAAAGGGCGTAAGTTTATGCCTTCGCTTTACAAACCGGTATCACATTCCCATTTTTAAAAGTCTACATTGCGAATGAATTCAAACCATTTTAGTAAGATCACAACTATCATGAAATGTAGTTTTAATGATAATTTACCGCGCCCCTAACGCGCCGCACTTTACTAGCCGCTGAGGTATTATAACTAGAGATGACACCGTAAAGCAATTTTTTGCACACTGAGTTGCGGCTCATGCATGGGCAGCAAGAGCCTAGTCACTGTGCGTTTGCAGTTCATGGGCCGCAACAACTCAATGCGCAATACATTACTCCGCGGTGTTGTCTCTAGTGATAATACCTCAATAGGCGCTTTCGGGCGCGTCACGTCGCGTCGGCCATGTTGCGGTTGACGCGAGAGGCTCCGCCGATTCGATGTTCCAAATACAAACTTCCCTTCCTGTACACTTCGGGGGCCTAGGTATTAGAAATTTAAGCAGTGTGGCCCTGCCAGCGTTTTTGTCTTCTGCTCATAGCACGCACAATCTCTACCGGAAGATTATCAACCCATCCCTGGGTTCCGTAGAGTTGTCGTGTGTGGCAGATGCCAACAACGCTTGGATATCCACCTGTCCAAATTCAGACCTCCCTTTGTTACCACAGTCGCAGAGGCAATGGGACGAGCCACTTTGCAAACAAGTTCATGAGGAGCTCCTATCCACTTCTGCTGATTCGGCAGAACTGGCTCGTCTCACTGCCGTCTCCGAGAGAGAGTCAGGGCACTGGCTCCAGGCATTACCATCTGCCAACGTCGGTACCTTGTTGGACGGGCCGTCCCTCACTCTAGCGGTCTGCCTCCGTCTTGGCGCCAGGGTAGTCCACCCTCATCGCTGTGTGTGTGGGGAGGCTGTTGACGAGCTTGGCCACCACGGCCTTTCTTGCGCTCGCAGTGCTGGTCGTATGTTACGGCACTCCTCACTCAACAGCATCATTCGCAGTGCTTTTGCCACCGTTGGTGTACCGGCTGTTTTAGAGCCAACTGGTATCTCTCGCAGCGATGGCAAAAGGCCTGACGGTATGACCATTGGACCTTGGAAGCTTGGCAGGTCGTTGGTGTGGGATGCGACCTGTGCAGACACCGTGGCTCCTTCACATGTACGCGCCACCTCGCTTCATGTCGGGGCTGCTGCGGTAAGTGCTGAAAGTCGCAAACGGAACAAGTACGCGAACCTAGGCCGCAACTACATATTTGTTCCGTTTGCAGTGGAGACAATGGGTCCATGGGGGCAGGAGGCCAAGCAGCTCGTTAAAGAGTTAAGTCGTCGCCTTATTGAGGCCTCCGGTGACAAGAAGGCTGGCAGCTACCTCTGCCAGCGTATCAGCCTCGCAATCCAAAGAGGTAACGTTGCCAGCATTCTTGGTACCGCACCCATGAGCCCACAGTTGGAGGACATCTTTTATTTATAGGTTTTTTTTTTCTTTTTTTTACCGTAGTTTAGTTTAGGTGAAATTTTATTTATTTAAGTAAGTAATTGAGTTTTTTTTATTATTATTATTGTTTGTTAACTATGTGTAACTTTGTGCAGGGTATGAAATTAAAAAAAAATCTTGACAATACAAACTAGGTATTCTGTTTTATACAAAAATATTTCATGAGTCCTTTTGCATCACCACACCATATCCTTATCCTTAATGTCCATGCTACAGACCTTTGTTGAATTGAAATTAGTTTAAACATATTTCAGCGTCAGTAGGTACCTACTTTAGTAATGACGATATAAACTTCATTGTTTAGCGTCGTCACTAAAGTACTGAACTGACGCGGGACTTTTCTTTGTATTTGATAGAGTTATACCTATATTGTTTTCTAAGGTTTACGCGAACACTACACATTGAAATAAAACACTTTTTAACTATTAAGAATTATAATATTGTCTATGGTTTGTTTTCATTTTAATTTTTTTACGTTTATATGTTAGTTTTTGTATCATTTACGGTGTGTCAACAAAGAAACGTTTCATATATTTTGTTTAACATTATTATTATTAACGACCGTGTAGTATCTAGCAGACTAGAATTGAAACAACCCTTCACACACAACACAAGAATGTCGTAAACGGCGACTAATATGTTTGAGATAGTCCATCGTACACCACGTAGGCCAGAAAACGGGCAGCAGCACTTTCGTTAGCTGTGGTCTATCACTGCATCTCCAACCCGCCTGCCAAGCGTGGAGCTTATGGAAAAATACACTCACGGGAGAGGCATACGTCCAGCAGTGGTCTATTATTATAGAGTATGATGATGATGATTATTCTAAGATACCGAAACGTTGAAAAAAGTGATAAGGGTGGATTCGACCAAACTGGAATAAGGTCTTTTATACCTAGATTATTCGCTGAATTTGTATAGACTAATCTCGGAGTAAGTCTTATTCCAGTTTGGTCGAATCCACCCTATCTCGTGGGAAGTCATTTATTCCCACGATTCCTTATTTTCAAGTTTATTTGAGTGTTATTAACGCTAAAAATCAATATTACGAATTTTCATTATTATTGATTTTCCGTAAATCTTTCAACCAGAACCAAAAAAATCTCAGATCGTAAAAAATAAAGGTCATTTATAGGACAAATCGAAATGAATATTAACGATACAGGAAGCTTATTAAAAACTAGATCTTATCTTTAGAAAAATCTACCAGCATGATATTTACTGCCAGCAGCTAGCATAAAATATATAGCTGTGTCGTGGGAGCTGCAACAGACAAACAGACAATCGTACCTGTTGATATGGAACAACACTTTTTATGTTAATTCTGACTGAATGACTTCTTGTACACTGTCTAAGTTTCTTTATAACACATGTTTTTTCTACTTCAGCCGGGTAGAGCAGAGTGACGAGTGTGACGGATTGTCAGGTGAGTTGCACTTTTACCATACAGATTCTCGTTTTTCGGTAACGTGATCAAATGATACTACCCGCCAACCCGAGTTGGGCCATCGTGGCGGGATATAACCCAATCTCCCCATGTGCTGTTATTCATGTGGAAAGGCCTGTGTGCCCAGCAGTGGGACCTTTCTAGGCTGCCAATGATAATGACGCTAATCCACGTTTGCCAGTGGGGTGACAGTAACCTGCTAAATTTCAACGCCACCAAAACGCAACGTGTTTATTCACCGCTAAAAGGAGTCCCTTTAACCTGACTCCTACTTTCCGAGGTACATCTGTACCTGTTACCGATATCTCGTCCTTCTGGGCATAGAGTTGTCTTCAGACCTCAACTTCGGCACCAGCATCGAGTCCAAGGCTCAAACTGCAGCTAAAAAGCTGGGCGTCTTAAATAGGGTCAAGGGATATTTCATGCCGAGTCAGCTTTAAACTCTCTATAAAGCTCAAGTCCGATCTTGCATGGAATATTGCAGTCACCTGTGCTGCACTGGACACGATTCAACGCAGAGCTGAAAGGCTAATTGACGACAAAGAACTGATGAAGAGCAAGCTTCACACCCTAGCTCACCGCCGCAAAGTTGCCTGTCTGTCGGTCTTTTGCAGACTGTACTTTGGAGAGTGTGCTCTGGAGCTGCATGAACTCATACCGCCATCCCCCTTCTTCCATCGGACATCCAGACGCACTGCGGGCTACCATCCTTTCTTGGTGGATATTCCTAAATGTCGCACAAAATTTTTTTTTTTTTAAACGAGTTACCTAATGTTTCTGAAGACGCCTTAAAACGAAGTGATTTCGCTTAATTTTGAAGGCTCCTGGTTATTAAATAAATGACTTAATGCAAAGGAATCAAGCATACGGACGTGAAGGGTCTTTCTTTAACCGTTGCTGAAGGGGTGGTGGGGGTTGGTCCGGTTTTGGAAGGGGGCTGCGGGGCGTCGTTTTTCTGTGTTTGGTGTGGGAGTTTTGTGTGCCGCGTCGGCGTGGTGTTTCCTCTTAACTCGTAATCCCTACGCGCGCGCGTAAACCCTGCGCTCCTGACGGACGTCAAATCGATATCGAGTCGGCTGTGCTTATCGGAATATGAACGCTCGGGTCACGAGATAGGTTTCAGTTTCGCGTGGGAGTCGTTGGAGGGTGAACCTTCTGTACGGTAGTAGTATTAGTTATTCTGTGCTTGTACCAAGACGAATAACGAAATAATTTTAAAACACACAAGTTTATGCTTATTAATTTTTGACGTTTTTTTATGCTTAAGTTTTTATAAAAAAAGATATTTGAATGATTAAAAATGTCAACCTTATTGGTTAGGTACTAATGTTTTCCAAAACTCATTTCAGCCGCTACTTTATTTTACTTCAATAACTCCAATTTATATTACTTACCACAGTATCAATACGATAATTGGAAATCATATTACACAATTCTATGACCACGGCTTATATTTCGGTTCGACGCGATTCTGTTTCGGCGTGCAGTGGTACTGGGGGTAGCAATGCGCATTTGTCTGGCACAGACTATAATAGCTCGTTAGATTAGTTATTAAGTCTTAACTATAAGTTAGTTAACTGTTTTTTTATTATTATTAGTATTGACGTCAATAAGTGCCTGTAAAGGTTTACATTGAATAAATAATTTGACTTTGACTTGACTTTGACTTTGAAAGCGCTACTCAACATCTTTTATACTGCGTACAGCAAAGGAGTGGAACTCCCTCCCTGCGTCTGTGTTTCCGAGTACATAGAACCCGTTCATCTTCAAAGCAAGAGTAAATAGGCAGCTTCTGGGTTAGCTCGCACCATCGTGGAACCTGTTTTAGCCCCTGGGCTTGATTGGGATCAAGAGCAAACCCATACCTAGTAAAAAAAAATGGTGATGATCGAATGCTTAAAAAAACTGGACACTGCATTCAATGGCAAAGACAAATCAAAAACTTTTTCCTATCGAATATTCTATCTACATGAAATGAAAGCGTACAACATTGGTCATGTTGTTAATTATCATTAAGTAATTGAATAATACGACCAAACAAATGTTGGAGCAATTTTTTGCGAGTTATCGTATCTGTCGATTAATGATCTAGATCGCGTCAATGCCAGGCGTCCATCAACGTCAGCGCA
Organism: Scoparia ambigualis; assembly: GCA_963921215.1. Taxonomy (NCBI): domain Eukaryota; kingdom Metazoa; phylum Arthropoda; class Insecta; order Lepidoptera; family Crambidae; genus Scoparia; species Scoparia ambigualis. The sequence continues at coordinate 38,737,191 of OY992507.1, forward strand.
CGGACAGCCCGACTGATTGGATATAATTACGATGCATATTTTACAAAACAACACACAATTGTCTCCCACGTGCGGTCGTCCCGATCCTTATCGCGACGTCATACGGGAAATAATCGATTAATTCGCCTAGTGACGATTTATATTTCCATTGATATTGAATAATAACGTTCGTTGCTATAGCATTTGGAGGAGTGAAAGATTCGAAACATATCAACGAGACTGATGAATAGATATGAATTTATTATTTCATTTATCAAGTACCTTTCGACAACACCAAAGGAATTGAACATCATAAGTACAGTCACGCTACTTTTTAACTAAAATGTAAATATTTTTATTATTATCAACTTTTATGTTCCAACACACAACGTACTTGTTTGGCTTCACAGCTGTTGCCATTGACTGGGTGAGCACAATGCCAGAAAGTGATATTTTTTTATTTTGTCGTATTTGTATAATATGTTTTATGGTTTACTAAATAAAATACCTATATAGAAATATACTTAGATATACCTACATAGGTGATATTATTATTATAGACTATGGCTTCCTCGAGAAGACAGAAGAATTGGATGCACGCTTATCATAATAAATAGCTATCTATTATATAAATATAATTATATAATTTTTTTTTTAATATTTCCTTTTTGACGCCAAGCTGCAGAGCCTAGAACATCGGCGCCAGGTCGCATGTCTATCAGTTTTTTATAGGATACACTTCGGAGAGCGTGCCATGGAATTATTCGATTTAATGCCTACATCCCCTTTCTACCATAGGACAACCAGACAAACTGAGCGACGTCATAGATTCACTGTGGAGATTCCGCATATGCGTACGAAGCGCTTTGCGTCTACTTTCATCATTCGTACTGCAAAGCTGTCCCTGCCAGAGTCGGTGTTTCCTATAAGGTACATTATTGGGGTCTTTAAATCACGAGTGAACAGGTTACTTCTAGGCAAACATGTTCCACCGTAGGCCACATCATCACTTACCATCAGGTGAAATAGTGGCCAAATGCAAGCCTATCACACAATAAAAAAAAATTATAACTTTATTTCACTACACTAAAACATTTACAAAAATGGAGCATACGAAAATTAATACGAACGAGCACACCGCGCCCGCAGTGCTCGGCAATACTCACGCGCCTGATTTCCACATACGATGATTGATTGACAGGTGACGCGGGCATGTGGCGTAACTCCACGTAATTAGGTCCAATTTCCGCTAGCAAGGTGTTAGTGGCAGTAGCCGAAATTGATTGTATTCTTGCAAATTGACATTCAAAATAAATTTTGATGGCGCACCGCTAACGACCCACTACATACGATACTAGATACTACATTCAACGCTAACTACTTTTCAATAAGTATGTCTATTTGAACACCGGTGCGACTATCTGAATTTTCTCTTTCTTGAAAAGTTGGCTTGATATGGTTGAGTCACATACAACGCGAGTTGACTCGACTCAGCGTCTGTCACAAATGGAGTAGTTCACAGTTTGATTGTGCTCACTTAGGTACTTACATCCTGAGGTTGGCTGGATGAGATCTCTTTTAAAGAAAATAACACCTTTGCTCTCCATTGTTTCTACACTGTTCCTGTATATGTGCTTATGTGCGATGAGTAGATGTTGATAAAGGTGACAATTATAGCGACTTAAAATTAGAAAAACGAACATACATACGTAAACAAAAAATACAATAATTAAACGGAGGTAGTACATAGCGACGTAGTGTGTTAACTCAAAAACGGAACGCACACGAGTACCAAACACGTTATGCTAGCATCTTTACAAGTCATTAGACGGCCGCCCCCCGCGCCCCGCCCCGCCGCCGCACCCGTTTGTAATTAACCGAGGGCCATAAATTGACCGTAACTGTCATATCATATTGATTTAGTCCCGACGCGATGTACCGCCTGAGTTTTGCCCCGCCGCCGGAGAGCAAAAAAATATTAAAATTGTTCCAATTGATGATATCGGGTAGTACCTACCCTACCTACCAACTGTGTGTTCTTTTTTAAATATCATCAGAGGTTTGCAAAAAAAATGTTTTAGTAATAATAATTTAAGCAGTTATTCATTGATACATTTGGGTTGGTCCTTATAGGTGGATAGAATAATGATATTTATAATTAGGACACTAAGACAGTGACAGCTTGCTTTACTGAAGCTATCACTATCTCTACAATATTACTGTGATATGGCAACACTTAAGTGATGTAACATTAAAAACAATGCGGTCACATCTTACCATCTATTTATTGTCCTTGGTTTGTTTTTTAGTATTAATTCTAAGTCTGCCTAACTTACCCCCACCATCTCGTCTACATGTCGCCATAGCAGAAATGTTAAAAACGTTATTGTGTTACGGCACAGATAAGGTAGTCCACTGACTATCTTACACCTGTGCCGGAAAGTCTCGATTTTAGGATTTCGGGTGTAATACGGTTCCATCTTGGGCCTTATCGTCACTTACTTACCAAGTGAGATTCATTTTCATTCAAGATTAAAGATCCTCGAAGTCCTGAAATCAAATCCCTAGTAGGACCAAGTTACTTTCAGATTTTTCGGTGCATAACCCAGGTTCGTATTTACCATCACTCATTGGGCAAGCCCATGTGATAATTAAAAAAATAGCCGTCAATTGTAGCGATGACATTAACTTCAATGGCCTTAGAAGCCTTTGCCAAGCAGTGGACAGTGCACAGACTATTACTACACTTTTCAGTAAACCAAAGACTTTTAATAATCAGTCAAAACGCATGTCAAGACAGATTGAAATGGAAAATGTTATAAATAATAAAAAGAAAATGTTAAGCAAAATAATTTCCCGATACATAATTATAAAACAAATTCACATCCTTAAAATGCTGTCTATTCCTGCGTAACATACAGGTTGAGAAATGGGTCAGTAACGGTCAAACGACTTTTAAATCACATTATTCGAGATTCGACATTTCAATTTTCAGACGTAAGTATATGAACGCTTTCATAAAGATTCAGATTTCCTAGTATTTAATCAGCCTGTACGTTATGCAGATGACAAGTTTCACATTAGTCGTGAATGCGTTAGTTTTGCTGCTGTGTCGGTTGTACCACTTGAATGATCTAATTTAGCCCACACGCGCGCTTATGAAGTGAAGACAGCATTATTGGCGCGCATGCGCGATTGAGATTGTCAAAACAACGCTAACTATCCGAATTGAACAACATTTGGCCAGCGAATGATAGAAAACAAACATATACTTGCCATTCTTAAATAGATGATGCGATCTGATAAACATTATCCGACGATTCATCGAGATCAAAGTCGTATCACAAAAATATCTGTACCGATCATAAGCTATAACTTACTGTCTTAACATCAACCACTAAGGCATTAGTTTGAATGGCGATCGCTTTGATAAGCGCATATTCGAATTGGCCGCCATATTTTTCTTTTTCCGCCACCATTGGTGCGGCTAGTGTTGCCATATTGACGACGTTCTTTTTATTCTCCTTTATTTATTAAACCGACTCATACCGTTTGTAATCATATTTTACAATTGCGAAAGTAAGCATTGATCCAGTTTCGCTAAATTATAGGAAATACCGTTGACTGATCAAAGTGGAAAATGGTGTTAAGATGTTGGTATCATCGGATGTTCAGCCAGCCTTGATATCAATGAGATGAATTTATTTTTACGAAAGCTCTGATCTTGTGCATTCATTTATATTTACACGAAGGTAGACGGACAATATGGTGCTCTCCATGCCCAAAATAAATCCAACGGCTGCCAAACAATATCTGTATGCACAATTGTAAATTGCGTCAATCACTTTTTGAATTACGACCGTGCAATTGAAATCGAAGATTGTTTGGTTTAATATTAATCTAAAACTATCCTTGACCTATCTTTTGTAGAACTAGTGAGTACCATTAAATAACGGAAATTCATGATAAAAGCACTCTAAGGATTTATATTAAATTTCCTATTTAATAATGACCGAATCACCCGGCATACATAACTCACCACTGGGAAAATTTATCGACACACCTGTATACCTAAACGTGCCCTCTGCGTTTTGACAGGTCACAAATTTTATCATTAGAGAAAAAAGAACAAGTCCCCTAAGTAACAGACGATATCGGCTCGAATTCCGAATGATTTCACCTCTCCTTAACTTAGCGTATAAATCGTGAAATGTGTCAATTAACTCAAGTTTAATGTTGTATTTATGTAAATGGTGTTCTGATGGACACTGGCTCAGACGCCCGGACATGGCCCAGGGCATTTAGATAAATTCGGTTTTTCTCTAAATGTCAGAGCCGATCACAAAAAGTAGACTCAGATCTTTGATAGATACGTGACGCTGCTCCTAATTACCATAAACATGAATGCTTGTTTGATGTCTCGTTTTTCCTTCCTCACCTCTGCGAATAGAAACAAAAGATTTTTAGTTTGTCCACCGACACAGTTGTAAATCATTGTAAATAAAGTTCACATGCCGAAACCGGTTCAAACATTCGCCTAGCAGCTTAACTTTTAATAAGGAGCCTTTGCTATTGAAATTTTTACATTATGTTCTATTATTTTGTTGAAAAAGTGCAATTTAGCTCCTGTTTTATTTGGTTTTTTTCGCCTTAACACTTGTATTAGGTATTATGTATTCTATGCCTTAACGTTGATACATATCAGAAATTATCCGTAAGTAACTATGTCTTGTTTTTAGCATTGTTTAAAATAGGTACTTATATTATGTGGCTGTACTGTTTATATATAAGTACAATAAAGTTTTTTAAAGTTTTACTTGCGACCAAGAGCAATGGTATAAACATAGTTCAATATTCAATAACCATAATTTTATGTTTCAACTAATTATTATTTATTTATCAAGATATTGGATATACTTACAACAAAAAGTGTATTATTAGTCATCACCTAATAAGGATTTCATTAACATAAGAAGAGCACTCTGGGCCTACCTTATATATTGTCGCAGTGATATGCTAAAAACGGAGATTTGATCAATTCCCTAAGGGACTTGATCAAATCACGGAGGATGTTAAAATAACAACACGATTTTGTCACTTCCCTAAGCAAATCTAGGGATTGGAACAAATACCAGAACAGGTTTCGTGAAATGACAAAAAAGCTTTTCTATAGTATTTTAAACGTCGTTTATTTGTAATTACATGCATAATTATAATAATTAGTAAGTGTAGTACTGTAACATTGATCTCAAAAATCACCCCTAGAACATAAATTGCCCATAGGTCACGCGATAGGTTAGAAATTCAGGACAATCGCTACGCTGCGCTTCGCGATTGTCTTGAATTTCGAGGTTATTTTTTATTAGACAACAGAAATACTATAGCTGCCCTACTCCTGTAGGTCATCGCATCTGTTTTTTTTTGTCATTTTACGGAACCAGTTCTGGCATTTGTTCAAATTCCTAGATTTGTTTAGAGAAATGATAAAATCGTGTTGCTATTTTAACATCCTCCGTGATTTGATCAAATCACTTAGGGAATTGACTAAATCTCTGTTTTTATCATATCCCTGCGACATATACATACATTTATCACAACTATAATCACCGAAGGGTTAGTCAGAGACTAGGCAATGAGGACAGCATAGTAATAACATAACATAACATACTATAACACAGTCCTCTGCCATAGTCCATTTTTCACCGAATAGTGACTGAACATGTGCTCAGCGTGACAGGTGGTGAGCCCATCGCCGCTCTATGCTGGTGGATGTATGTGTAGTGTTTAGTCCGTTAGTCGCCTTTTACGACACCGAAGGGAAGAGAGGGGTGGTAGTACTTTTTCACCGCTCTACGCGACACGGCCCTACCATGATTCATATTACTATTCAAAATAGGTTCAATGTTCGACAGTTTCTATGAAGTTAGGTGAATGTTGGAATAACTGTAGTCCACAATATGAGATGATGTGTTTTTATTCAACTGAGCAGGAAACAAGCATGTGGTTTACGTGATAGAAAGCGATTTGCAGAGAGCCTATTGAAATATATCTTGAGTTCTAAGTAATTATGCCTCTATGCCTTTTACTGAAGCTTACAAACCGAAACAACAATGCCAAACCACTGCTGCTTGGACTTAAAACAGGGGCAGGATTACTGATAGATATTCTCTAAAATGTATAAGAAATGTCTCCAGGACTGCAACATGGTAGAGCTTGACTCTTTAAACTTTAATTTGTGTAAAAATTCTGAACTTGGATGCTTCTAATGGGTAGGTACCGAAATGTTTAGGCCCTCTTTTCTAGGTTTTTTTAAACAACCGAATTTATTATTTTTAAGAATTGTGACACCCCTTGTAGCAATGTTACTGACATGATAACATTGGGAAACTTATTTCCAATCTGCATGACGGGTATATAAATTATGCCATTAGTATTCTTCAACAAATATAACTTGGGATGGAGTCAGAATTCAAAATTGTCTACCAATTATTTCGTCTTCGTCGAATACCTACCTTTTCATTAACAGTAATTAACTGTCCAGTAATTGAAACGTCATTTTTCTCTCATGAAATGCCCGTTTACATTGACATCGAATATTTAAGTTTTAATAACAGCTTTGGCGTCTTTCTACCTATTAATAGATAAAGGACAGGTGACAAGCAGCTCCACATTTTAACGTCGTTACCGTCTAAAATTAATTGTTCAACGAATACTTAAAAACAAATAAAATGCGCCAATTATAAGTACCAACCAACAGATAAAAAACCAGTTTGAAATGTCTATGATGATTGTGTTCAGAATTAAATTTAATGGAGTAGTCAAAATAAATATGGCGGGTGATTTATGGCGATTTTGACATTGGCTGCGCGGGCGCGGCGGCCATCTTGTGTGCTAATTGCCAGTTTATGTCATTTAATCAGTCACGCACGTATCGACGTTATTTAATAAGTAGGATGTTTGTTCGAGGAACACTTATTTGTTTAAATATTTAATTTCTTGGCCGATACTTGATTAAAACTTATTTGTTTCCTAAAAACATTATGGTTTTTACTGTTTATCGCAAACTAAAACGGTTATAAATGTTTTATTACATTTGTGACCTAAGCCGTGTTGATTTTTTTGTTATAAAATTAATTTTATTATTATTAAATATTACCGTCTCCTACTCAGTCGTTCCCTCGTCATTAAGGATCGTGATTCAAAAGCGTTCTAAGCCAAAATTTTACATATTTCGATCTTGAGTTTGGAGCGCTACATTTACTCATACCAGGCTTGACCAACGTCTGGCTACTTACTACCTTTCTGTCTCTTCGCTTCTACTTTGCCTTTCTAAATTAGTGTCATTCTTAGTTGCAATAAAGCCCAAGTACTGTAAAATACGTTGAAGACATGTGATGTAGATACGCTAAGATTTGTATATTTCAAGATATTTTAATAAGGAGATGTTACTGCCAAAAGCGTCAATTCTCTGCATGCCTTTTGACTTTTAAATGTAGACCGCTTCGCCGGGGCCATAGAAAAATATGGAATGTGTGAGTAAAGTCTTTTATAACACATTTGCTCGTAAAGAAGCTCTTATTACACCGATTTCAGTATCGTAATGTAATAAGTTTCGCACTAGTGCGGTAATGTAATTTAAAAATTAGTAATCATTTGAATCTATGAACAACATAGGCCTTTAGCCCGTTAGTAGCTTTTACGACACCCAAGGGAAGAGAGGGGTTGGTAGTATTATTTTGATGAGCCCATCGCCGCTCTATGCTGTTGGATGTATGTGCAGTCTTTAGTCCGTTAGTCGCCTTTTACCACACCGAAGGGAAGAGAGAAGTTTGTAGTATTATTTTGATGAGCTTATTGCCGATCTATGCTGTTGGATGTATATGCAGTCTTTAGTCCGTTAGTCGCCTTTTACGACAACCAAGGGAAGAAAGGGGTTGGTAGTATTATTTTGATGAGACCATCGCCGCTCTATGCTGTTGGATGTATGTGCAGTCTTTAGTCCGTTAGTCGCCTTTTACGACACCCAAGCGAAGAGAGGGGTTGGTGGTATTATTTTGATGAGCCTATCTACGCTCTATGCTGTTGGACAAAGAAAAATATATGTTGGCTTACCAAAGATTCATGCACTAGAAAAACAACAAAAAACGCAGTCAATTTCGGAAAATGTGTTTTCCTCGCAAATATGTTATAAAACATCGTATGGCATACGTGCGCTTTGATAATTACAGCCTGTACTTTCTTGTAGCCCTCGCCTATGGCTCGGGCTAGCAATATCGCCTCGGCTGTAATTTTCATCTTACCGCACTTATATCATAATGTACTATTTTCGTTGTTATATCTACATTCCTTTCATGTTGCATAATAAAGGTCTTGGCCATACTTCGGCGGATTTTTGATTCGCATGTTACCTTTTGTGATGCAAGGTACTCATCCATGATGCTATAGCCCTCCTTCATCAAATCTGTGTTATGTTGGTATAAAGCGGTCGACGAAATATATCCATGGCTTCGAGCGCCTTATTAGATCCGCTATTTCTTACTGTCTTAATGAGATCATGAGCTCTTTGTGGATGATATAAATAACTCAAAAATCGAGTTTCATACAAAATTCTTTGATACAGAAAAAAACAATTAAAATACATACATAACGGCCGCTTCCCGGCGGGGTAGTCAGAGGCCACAGATTTTCATTTGCTGCATCCTGACACATCCTTATTGTATAATAAAAAAAACAAAAATAATAATACTTACACATTTCAATAGTCAGATCCAATAATTACTATCTTTCAATAGAGACATCATACTCGTAGTCTTAGTCGTAGTTGTCATAAAAAAGTTTAGGATGTCATTGTGTGAAATCTTTGTAGTTCTTAAACATACAACAACAAACTATAACTAGAAAACATCGTAAGGAAATTGAGTCAACAAGATCATTAAAACACTTACCACACCTATTATTAAGCAAGTTCATCGGATATTTCAAAGGAGTGAAAAGGATGTTATTAGTAAGGAACAGAGCGGCAGATGCCGTGTCACATTGGGGATAAATTACCATTCCCCGCATTTCAATAAAATAGCAGAAACTTCCTGCGGTCATTATTTGTAAAATATACCATATTAAAATTCAAAAGCCGTTGACGTCCCACGAACCTACTAGATATTGAAATGGATTATGAAAAAGTTTACAATAAAGCTATTTCCTAAACTGTTTCTGTCTTATGATATTTAAATGTGTAGACTGAGTATAAAGAATGTGGTCTTACCGGATCTTTGTAGTGCAAAATCACTATTTTTTGGCTTCTGAGTTAGGTAGAGGTAGGTATATTTTATTATTAGCGTTATATTTATCAAGGCTATGTAGGCTTCCTAATAAATACTTTGTATAGGGGTTCCACAAGGGTCAATACTAGGTCCATTTTTATTTTTAATTTATATTATATATTTACCATTACATGCGGAAAACTTTTGCAATATTGTTTTGTTTGCTGACGATACATCTTTGATATTTAAGACTGATCGAAATAAAAATAGTTTTGATGACATCAACAGTGCCCTAACAGATGTGTTGAATTGGTTTACTACTAATAATCTTCAATTAAACCCGAAGAAAACCAAATGTATAAATTTTACTCTACCTAACGTAAAGAACATTAAAGTAAATAAAATTAAACTGAATGGTGAACTGTTGGACCTTGTTGATTCAACAGTTTTCTTAGGTATTACCTTAGATTCAAAAATAGGGTCTCTATCGGATCGCCTAATTTTTTGTACGCCTAATTTGCAATGGCACCCAAACGAAAAGCCTAAAATTTTATCGCCTAATTTCACTCTTCAGAATCGTGTTTGCCCTAATTTCACTTCGCCTAACTTTTTATCGCAACATTGTCATATACCAAATGCGTCATTTGGCAGAACAATTCGTAATCCCTAAAGTTTACAATTCCTAAATATTAATTATATAATTATATAAAGTACAAAACGCCATTTTTATAAGGCAAACATGCAGCATAACATGCAGCATGCATGCAGACATGCAGCATGCAAGCAGAAACACAGCATGCGTGCAGCATGCATGCAGATATGCAGCATGCGTGCAGGCATGCAGCATGTAAGCATGCAAGCACGCATGCAGCATGCGTGCAGGCATGTAAGCGAGCAAGCAGGCATGCAGCATGCAAGCAGGCATGCAGCATGCAAGCAGGCATGCAGCATGCATGCAGGCATGCAGCATGCATGTAGGCATGCAGCATGCATAGTTTCCGTCACGGCTTCGGCGCTGCGGGGCTCCGGCGGTCCCACGCGAGCTTTTCGTCGCAGATGGTTTTCGCTCACCACCGAGGCGAGCTCAACCCACCTGCTCCTTAGCTCGCGGGCCGCCTCGCCCCTCCGCGCCTACGCGGGCTTATATTGCACTCTAGGGTAGGGCAGACAAGACTACGTGGAGTCGGGTTTGCAGCGATTCGCTTCTGTCAATTTATTTTCTCAATAAAATTCTATGCTTTTATTCCAATACATTATTGGCACATTTAATTTTAGATATGCTAAAATTAGAGCTTTTATTAATTTTGCGAAACAATCGTTATGCCAAAATAAAGTTATGCCAATATAGTTTAGGCTATTTTACATTAGACATTCTAAAATTAGGCCTTTCAATTCTTAGGCCAAACTATAATGGTGGCAAAACAATTTTTAGGCGAAACAATAATTGTACGTTTTAAGTTTAGGCCAAACCATATTAGGACAAACAATTTTAGGCGAACCGAAGGGCACCCTCAAAAATACAGTGGTACCCTCATATTAGCACCCTTGCGGGGAGACAGTCCAGCTGCTTACGTTGTTAGAAAAATTAGGCATTTTACAGACGTGGAAACTGCTTGATTAGTCTATTTTAGTTACTATCACAGTGTTATGTCCTATGGTATTCTACTTTGGGGTAAAGCAGCAGATATAGAAACCATTTTAATTTTTCAGAAAAGAGCGGTAAGGTCCATATATAACCTAGAATCACGTGACTCCCTTAATGAGCTGTTTTCGAAATAAATCTTCTTACAGTTGCATCACAATTTATTTATAACTGTATCGTTTAAGTGCGTCAAAACATTTCTCATTTCAAAAAAAATTTCAATATACACAAACTAAATACTAGAAATAAGTATAAACTTGTAATTCCTTAATTTCGACTTCAGAAAGTTTATGGATCATTTATGGGACAAAGTGTCATAACTTACAATAAAATCCCGAACGATGTTATAATTTTGCCCTTTGACAAATTTAAGACACATGTTAAGGACAGACTTTTAGAAAAGGGCTATTACACTGTAAGCGATTACATCAATGACAAAAATGCATGGAATTAACATTCCTCTAGTTTCGCACACATTGTTCTAATGCATTCATAGTGCCGGAGTAAAACTTTTAGATTCACTTTGTTTTTATCTTTTATTTTATTATATAATTGTTTTATGATTATTGATTGTATAATTTGGTAACGACATATTGTTTAGTAAATGTCGTTACTTCTATATTATTATAAAGCTGTGGAGTTACTTGTGCCCGTTCTTCTCCACAGCTAATAGACGTCCTGAATTGGTGAGGTGCGTGGTTCGGTTCATATGCCTATCCATCCATCCATAAAAGTAAAATTTAATTTAGACGATTCAAAATGCTTATTTTAAGCTTACTGAATAAAGAAATTTTGATTTGAAAATGTTTATTTGATTTGTATGGTGGGGTTAAAATAATACATATTTTAACCAAAGTAAGTATTAAGATTCACATCCCTACCTCAGGTGGAAAGTCAACTTTTTGTATCGTTTTAGTCTTAAAGTATATTTGAGCGTTATTTTATTACGAAGGTAGAGACTTCTTATAGAGATATGCTCACCTTTGTAACATTTTTTTTAACAGGATTTGTTTGTGCATTATAGAATTAAACCCTTTTAAAGGCAAAACCTGTTTGAATATTTTATTCTTAAATATTGATATTAATTATATGTATTTATTGTCCATTTATATCAGGGTATATATTGATATAAATTGATATTATTTTTTAATTAAGTATATAATTATCATATTATAAAGTTAAAAAATTCTACTCACATTAACTGTGTACACAATACAGCAGAATATAAGTGCAGCAAACTATGCTTGCTGAGTTGTGAACAGTGTTGGCATCACATAACAGGGCACTAACTTTTGTACCATATTTGAGCAAATAAATATTTGATTTACTGATAGCAACATAGGTACCTACTTAAGTAGTACCTAAATATTACTAGTACCTTAATATTTTATTTTTGTTACTTATTGTCTTGTTATTTGTGTTTCTTATTCAGGAAATGTTTTTTATTCTTCTTTTTAATAAAAGGTACCTTACATACCTATACTCTTACATCTACTGCTAAACAATGCAAGCAATCTTATTTTTATTTGTATCTAATAGAATTAGTCCTTCTTTTTCTTGTTTCAAAAATACTGTAAGACGTTGTTCATTTTATTTTAAATTGAGAAATAGTATTTTTTATTGGATATTCTTTTGTATATTGTGTTCCCACATATAGCTAAATTGTCGAATAGACTTAGCTCTGCAGCTTATGCAGTAATGAAGATCCGTCAGTTAACTGACGTTGATACATCTAGATTAGTTTATTTCAGTTACTTTCATAGTGTAATGTCGTACGGCATTTTACTGTAGGGAAATGCTGCCGACATTCAAACTATCTTTGTGCTTCAGAAGAGGGCTATTCGAGCAATCTGTAACCTAAAGGCTGGCGACTCTCTCAGAGAGAGATTTAAGAACATAAATATAATGACAGTTGCATCACAATACATTTATGAAAATTTGATTTATGTTCATAAAAATACTGAAATGTTTTTAAAAAACAGTGATATTCACAATGTAAACACTAGAAGTAAGAACAAATTAGCAGTACCTTATACTAGGCTCCATAAAATAAATAATTCTTTTAGGGGTCTGTGTGTAATTTTACAACAAAGTACCAAATATTCAGATATTAGATCTTAATAAATTTAAAATCAAAATCAAAGAAAAGCTTTATAAAAAAGCTTATTATAAAGTGTCAGATTACACAGAAGACAAAACAGCTTGGCTCTGAACTGAAATGCTCCAAGCACTCCAACAGCTATTTCTAATTGTCTTTATTTAATTGATACTACATTGTATTGTAGTTTTGTATTGCAACATTTATTATTTTTTAAATTCATATTTTGTATTGACCTGGTAACGACATATTCTTTTTTTTTGTGTTTGTAAATGTCGTTGCTTTTGTGCGCTGTGGTTTCTTGCGCCCATTCTTTGCCACAGTTAAAAAATTATGTCCTGAATGGGTGGTAGGTTAAAAAAGATTTGGACGATTCAAAGTACTAATTAATTAAGTTTATTGAATAAACATATTTTGACTTGACTTGACTTGACTTGACTATGTGTTGTGTTGTCTTGTAATCGAATTAAATGTTGTTTTTATGTTGTAATGAAAAATGTCCTTCTATGATAGGGTAAAAAAAAAGGGAGAAAATAAATGCCCTTGCTGAGTTACTTGCCGGATCTTCTCAAGGCTCCCGCCCCATAGTTAGGACTTACGAACCGATGGCACAGTGATATTCATAAGTGCTCAATTATTGTAGCCTAAATTGAATTAATGAAAAAAAATCATTGTCCAGGAAATACAACAATGGCTTAGATCAATTATTATTGTTATGTATATATAAGCATATATGTAAATATATACTGTAATTCTATAGGACACTACTTGTGTTTCATTATAATTACCTTCCTCTTAAAATTATATATTCAGTAGGTATCCCATAAAACCTTTGAGTTAAATATTTTTCAAACTTAGGAGCGAAATGTTTTGAAGTTTTCACCGTTTAAGGAAACTCACGCACTCACTCACGTATCCCCACGTGATATTGTTCACGTGGGAGGCCTGTGCCCAGCAGTGGGATGTTTATAGGCTGATAATGATGAGGAAACTACAGAGGTTTAGGAAGGAAGTTATTTAACTGCAAAGTCCACATAGGGAACTTTCAAGAAAGTTTTAAGGCTGTTTTTAAACGATCTTGGAAAATAGTAGGTACTATTTTTTAATATGGATATCCTTCTCTAACACACTGTAAGACTAGGGGCATAACAATTGAAGAAACCTCTTAATTAGTAAATTGTAATTAGTTCATGCAATCATGGTTTATATCTACGTAATGGGATCACAGTATACTTAACAATTTTAAAGTTGTTTCCAGACAAAGATAAAATTTTCAACAAAATCAGTTTTCAATTTTAAATAATTGCTGTTAATATTTAATAAGAATAATAAGATCCAAGTAGTTACAATAAATCAATTGTAACAGTGCAATCTTAAAACTGCAATAGTGTTTGATTTTCAAAATGTGTACTTACATTGTTTATGCGCCGTCCCTGTCTAGCTCGCCCCGCCCCCCCGGCCGTCCCGATAGACGTCCCGCGACTCTTTGCAACGTGCATGCAATGCTTTACAAAAGTAAAGATGGCGGATCCGTCCAAAAGTTTCAGATACAAAAATGTTTTTTTCTTTCTATATGTATTTTTTTTACATGCCAGAAGTTTCTTTTTTATAGGGACAAAAACAATGTTTTAATTAAAATACTAACTAGCTACCTACTAGTCAGTCATAATATTCAATCGTCATGAATTATTCGAACACCATATATATTGTTAACTTACTTTAGTTTTTGTTTTGGGTGCCGTTCCTTATTACTGCTTTGAGCAGTTTTCAGCTAATAAATTAAGGAATTCAAATGCAATTAAGCAAAAATTTTGTAATAGTAACAATCGTGTACCGATTACAAATAGGTTGTTTCCTTTTTACAAAAAATAGATTCGTGCTCATCACATCTAAATTACATACTACACTGAAGTGTTTTCATAGATTTGAGGTTATGTCTCAGTGACGGTTGGTTGTTTTGTTTAAGTATTTATTTCACTATACAACAGAACCACAGCAGTAACGGCTCATAAACGGCACTCTTACATCGAGAAAATATGAAACTTTCAGTGAATTTTGGCGAAGCGTCACGCACAGGACCGGCGCGCGCCGACGCCGAATCCTCACTGAATTCAGAGGAAGTTTTTGAAGTTTTCCTGAGCCCAGCACGCATCGTAAACTTGTAAACACTTCATAAAACTTCTCTCTTCACATTCTTAACACTCCAAAAACAAACATTAAACATGCGAACGGCATTAAAATGCAAATCACTAAACCGTGAAACGTATTAAAGTTAAAATACAAAACAAACAGTGCTGTATCTCATTGTATTTCACGTACAACCTTCTCAAATCGAGCTCACCTTATCCAATGAGTGTTCTCTATCTTGACAGACCATGAAAACTCGATTCCATTTGTCACCGAGCACCTAAGCAAGCACCACCACTCCAAAGCTTCTCGGGTATCCTTTGTTTTCAAAACTTCTATTTGCTTTCTGCATACGTGAAACGAATTCCTTAACACATCAAACACGGTGCGTATGTCGTTGAACCTCTTTCCAATCCATCAATAGAAAACTTAAACAAATCAGCCGTATTTAAACAGATGGGTAGTACAGGTTCAAACTTTTATGGTACGTATGTATTGCACTAAAGGAGTTCTAAATGCGTGTTCACTTCACTTTCCAACTGGCACAAGTTTAACAGGACACTGTATTTTGGCACTGCACGTGGTTCGTATACGGGGTTTTGTATCGCGCGCTACGGAGTTGCCGCGGGACACAGCCGCGATGCGATATAGTCGCGCGCCGCGGCCGGAATGACGCGCCGAGCGGCGGCCGCGCGACAGCAGCGCCGTGCGGCGCCGGCGGGAACTACAAGCACTCAATCAAACGTCCACCCGTGATAAGGCGCATTCGTTTTTTCGCAAGGCGATGCATTTTCTTTTAGCGCTTTTGATTAAAATTTTATGATATTTTTTCCTTTTAGATTAGGTAATTGTGCTTTTTTAACTTCAATAAAGATTGATGGATGGTTGACGGTAACAGAACAGAAGCTACTTTATCAAAACTATTGATTTACATATTTTAGTACCTAAGAACCATAACCTAAAAATGACATTATAAAAATTTCGTGTAGAAAAATATTTTTATTATTTTAATTTTCAATTATCTTTTTTTAAGTTAATTTTGCATTACTAGAAAGTTTTAAAACAAAAATAATTACTGCCTGTAAACCTTAATTATAAAAATCATCTTTATTTACAAAAAAATCAATGAAAGACATCAAAGCATAAAAAATGTAGAAGCAAAAAACCAGAAAGTGCAAAGTCAAAACAGATCGGACGTAGCGAGCCGGCGAATGTCGTGACCTTGCAGCGGCGTGCACTGTCGCTGTCCCGCTCGCGCGCGGGGCGGCGTCACTGGCCCCGCCCCCCGCCCACCGCGCCTCCCGCTTTTTACCTTTTTTTCCCGCGTAACTCACTTTCGTTTCGACTATTGCGAGTACCTACGTTCCGTTTCGCGTATTCCACGGTAACGAATAGTGCGTTTTGTGTTTCGAGATCTTTTTCTCTTCTCTCACCGCGCCCGCTACAGGTATTGGCTGCCGCTAATGACTACAGACGGTTCATTTTAGAGTGATTGATTTGTTCTTTTTTATGCAGTTTTTTCTTTAGTTTTTCTTTTTTATGTTGCGAGATGTATGTATGTAATATTTCTGTTATTTTTTACTGTAGTGTCATTCATTACCCCAATGTTCAAAAACAACAATGATCGAATTGAAATGTACCTGTCTCCTTAATATACGTCTGCCTTATTCTTAGATATACCTAGTAACTATTTAGACGTAGTACCTAATATTACCTACTCAATCTGTGATTAAGATAATTAATAGTAGGTATGTAGCTTTGTACTTTAGTCTTTTAGGATGCAGAAAAATCTACCTATAACTAACATTAACTTTTGTTAATGCTATTCATACAGCAATACTTAAAGTAAGTTTTTTTACCATAACTCCTACCGACGAAGATAAAATTCCAAGCTAGAATAATATTTTCGAAAAAACCTCTGTTTCTTTATTCAGTTTGCAAAGTTTTCACTGTAGGTAGACATTTATGGTAGTTAGCAACTCGAGTTCAATTCACTTATTGCCTTATTTATTTAAAAAATGGGGTAAAGGTAGGTACTATGTACTCCTAATGGCTGCAATGTTTAGGGCACCTACTTTCGATCAACAATTGTATTGTTGATCGAAGGCACCTATCTATTTATTTAAAGGAATAATTCATTGTCTCCCTTGAGCTCAGTAACACGGAAACAGCCAAACGCAGGTTTGGGCAGTCAGAATCAGAATTATATTGTCTTTATTGCGTATAACCATGGCTTTATATAGCGTTACATATAACAATAAGTTGTAAATTACTGTAAAAGTAAGTATCAACACGTCGCTGACGTTACCAATAGGCGTAGATAGGTATCTCATTTTTTGCAACTTTACATTAGAGCCAAAAAAACATTTATTTTTTCCCGATTCGTAAACGTTTTCTCTTTTTCTTTCAAAATTAAGCCACTGAGGCAAATAAAACGGTGTGGTAATTATGTTTTAATAGTTAGGGTCTCATTATAATGACACAGCAACAGCATCTTACACCTCAAATACTTTTATATAAAAAAACTTCTAAATCATATACGCCTGTTTGTCAAGTCCTAACTTTAAACTACGGAACCAAGATGTTACGTTACGCCTACGCCTACTGTATATCTTTTAAAAAGTAATTTATACCTAACAACATAAGAGTATTAAGTTATTAAAGTTAATAATAAGTTAATAAAACAAAATAGCTTATTATTAGAAATAAGTTTTTTAATAAAAAAAATGTAACAAAGGAACATTAGATATTGCTGCTCAATAAATTAAAATACTTATTCATGAGGCAGTCTTTGGTAGCAGTCCTTGTACTCTTGAAGTCTGATAATACCAGTACTACCTGAGCAAAGACTTAAAAGATCAGCATACTTTTCCTTGGAAATTATTTGATGTTCGAAATTTAAACAAGGTACCTACATCATCTTTCAAATATTTAGCTTCTGTTCTTTTTATGATTAAATATCAATATGATGTTTCTATATGAATACCTAGTCTAACACGTAATTTTTTTTTAAAGTCTTTGTATTCTAATGGTCGAACGTCATAAGGCTGTGCAGGTCGGGCCATCTTCATAATGGGGTACAGTTGTGAGGGGAGCAAAATATCTCCAGCCTTCTTCAAAGCATATGCAATGGGACTGTGGGCCGAATCTCCTTCGTTTTGTCCATGGTTCGGTGCAACAAAGCAGAGGCCACTATAGAATTTTTGTTCTGGCCTGCACACTTGCACGGCCACCTGCATACAGATAATATGCTGTTTCAATGCCGGCTTCATCGCACTCCTTTGAAAAAATTCTAAGTGCTGTATCAATTTCTGAAGGGTCACGTTTACTTTCTGTCTCTGGTCATCATACAATGCCTGATATAGGGCTTTTTGTGCCGCTAAATTTATAAACATTATAATTGTCAATAGGCGTTACAAAATGAGTACGCCTATAAGTTAAGGCTGTTATCGTTGATCCATGAGAAACGCCTCTTTGTGCCTGTAAAACGTCCAGTTTACTTTATCAAGCATGCAATGTTATAAAAATAATTTAATAAATTAATTATAATGTTAATTACGTGAATTATTCATTATACCTTAACTCGTCTCAAAATCAAAATATTCACGGATGGTGTAAAACACATTATTAAATAACCAATCTAATGCTTTAATTTCAGTTGGTCAATGATTAAACATATTAAAAATACATTACTGTTAAAGTAGTATTCAAAATACACACATTTCCTGAATGTAAATGTTAGTGAGACTAAGGAATTTCCTTTCTTTAAAAGTACCTCTAGATGTGTCATCATAATACAAGTTATATAAATATAGTGAATACATTTTTTGTGTATTAAGAATGTATTATTTGAATTTACTGAGTAGCCCCATAATATTTTTCCATTAGTTAGAAGGGACATTACCAAAAATTAATTTTTTTTTTTTTTTTTCAAATTAAATAAACATCTATTGAAACACCAAGAAAGTTGCTTTTATTGACTTTTATTTCTGTATTATATTCATCAAATTATACGTG
Organism: Scoparia ambigualis; assembly: GCA_963921215.1. Taxonomy (NCBI): domain Eukaryota; kingdom Metazoa; phylum Arthropoda; class Insecta; order Lepidoptera; family Crambidae; genus Scoparia; species Scoparia ambigualis. The sequence continues at coordinate 38,756,314 of OY992507.1, forward strand.
TCAGACCTGCTATTTCGAAATTGGACAAGTATAGTTTTAATAGGATTTACAATAAGATTAGGAGTGTTAAGCCAATCAGCTACATCGCTAAATGTTTTATTAATTTCATCATTTAAAATCGCTTTTACTTTTATGACTTCCAGAAAGAAAAATTGTTGCCTAATCTGCAAACATAACGCACAAATTATTTATTACTTTTGGTAGCTCATCTACGTAGACTAAAAAAGAAATGGACCTCAGACGCTTCCCTGTGGCAATTCAAGAATGACTTTATCAGATTCAGAAAATACTTATTGGACCTGTTAGGGAGCCCACCTACAGCATATTATTAAATTAATGATTTCGATTCATTTTAAACATTAATTTGACAAAAATCCTTAAACACATAAAAAGCTCTTATGGAAAGCTTACATATGCTCCAATAGAAATTGATTTTCCTCTTATATCTGTTCACTAAAAAGGAAAGTCATAAAATTTTGACAACCATGTCTTGTTGTATATTTGTCTGTCTGTGGGGGCTTTTGTAGCTCTGCGATTTGTGAAATTCATTCAAAGAATTAATATTGCACCGTTAACTAAAAATCATTACGAATTAAAAAAAAACATATCTTTTCTTTAAATTATCTTGTAAAAAAACTAATAAATAACCTACTAAGTAAATATTGAGCATCAAATTAAGTTTCATCGATTGTTTGTTTTATAGGTAGGTACATTGTATTATCCAAACTGGCAAAAGATGGTGAATGTATTAGTAAGTACCTACATAGAAATAGTGTGTGGTCAAGTATGTATATTTCACAAATACCAAAGTTATTTTTACTATTTTACACCAGAATGTGTTGGTTATTAAATTAAATGTAATGTGGAGAAGGCATTAATTAAGACCAGCTACCACTTTAATGAGACAGCAAAATTTTACGACGGAGTCGTGAAATGCAATCATATTTTTTCGAATTATTTTATTTAGGCCTAAGTTTGCTTATTATTAAGCAAGAATGTGAGTACCTACACTCAGTTTTATAGCCAGTTTAAGCTGCAGTTGCAGTGATGTGACGCAACTACGGAATTTTGGTTAACACTTTTGTACTGTTAGATAGACGTTATTCTTACAGGCTTTTTAGCTCTCGTTCTCGCCTCCTCGAACCTCATCGCCGTTGTGTTCTGGTCCACATGTACGCTTTACCAGGTACAGACATGAGTTACTGCGGCAGTTCTAACCAATAGACGCTCACACGTTTTCCGCTCTCGATAAACTATTCAAACACCTCTAAGTAAGTACGTAAAGTAACTAAACACTCGCGTGATGACTACCCCTAGACTACCCTAATATAGTCTAATTTCCATAGGTAACGGACACAAGGACAAACCCCGGATATACCCAGTTCATACAAAACAAAAATCAAAGTGTCATAAGATTTCCATTTACTTATTAAAATCTTTAGAGCTAACTCTTGGTCCTTTAGGTTTTGACCTTAGAGCTACCTTTTCTTGTAAATTAGTAATATCCACCCTTCCAAATGCTGATTTTGTCTATCCGCTGTCTAAAAATGAAGCTATAGAGCTATATACATGCTGGTGTACGGTGTATGACATTAGCTATAAGAATTGCCTAATTTATTTACTGGTAGAGATTTTCTTTGTATGAAATATTATAAAAAAACACGTTTTAAAAAACAACATGGGTTCAAAGTTATAAAGGTTCGAATTTCGAATATGTTGTTCATTCCGGAATCACTAATACGCCATCATTCAAAACTCGATCAGTATAAAACGCTTGGTTTATACGCGCCCCTGCCGCGTAGGCAAGACGCGATCGCAACTATAAATATGCATGCCGCCTTTTTAAAAACCGAATAAAAAAGAAACAAAATCTCATATCGCGTAACGTAAGAAGTTTATGTGGTCCGTGTGACACGCGCCTAACGCGCCGCGAGTCATCCGCGCGCGTTTTAGGGTTAACGCTTTGATGGGTCGATGACTCCGCGGCCCTTGATGGGGTTATGGTGGGGTCAACCGGCTGATTAAAATGGCGGGCTCGTTGCGACGCCCCGGCCCCCTAAACAGCGGTCGCAATTTTATTTATTACATAAATAATGTTTTATATGCACCTTTATATGCATGTTAATTGGAAACATTCTGTTGTTTGGCTGTTTTTTTTAATGTGCGGCTATATCTGTTATTTTATTTTATTTGTTGGATATTTCACATAGGTATACTTACCTACATAAAAATAATATTTTTACTGAGCAAGCACTAATCGTATAAATAAGATTATTTTGGCAAACTCTAAATAATAATAAAATTCAAATCAAATCACTCCTATACGGCGATTTGGTCAAACGTCATTATTAAATTAAATATAAATGAAACTGTGAAGTAATATAATAGATAGGTAGTAAAGTACCTCCTACAAGACATTATTACAAACCTCTCTTGAAAAAAAGCTTGAAATATTCAGATTACTTTTAAGTATTAAAAGTGAACAGTGTCGATATATCCTTTTTATTTTATTTGACAGTCGTTAATTGGTTAGGCAGACAAGTAGAGAAGTAATTTACATAATTATCAAAAGATAAAATCTTATAGTATAAGTCATAACATAACTCTAGCCTGCTATCACCAAGTAAATAAATTTCACAAATTAAACTAATCAGTAAGTAATCAAATAAAGAAATCGGCAATTCCATATTAGTGGCAGAATCACGACTTTTTTATGTTTATTAAGTACCTATATTCCTTTTACTTTTTTTTACTCGTTCTTAGAATATTAATATTTAATAGTAATATATTACCTACAACTTGCATTTATCAGTTTTAATGTAGTATTTTCCATTTGTTCATTATTCTCTGAAATTTAGTTCAAACTAGTGAAATTTTATTCTTTGATACCAATTACTTTAATAAGCTATTAATGAAATGTTCGCCCTTGACATTATATGATGTCAAGGGCGAAAATTACATACAACTTCAACAAAACATAGCTTTAACCTTTAGCTTTAAGTCATCATTTTTAAAAGTTCTAATGTGGGTTTAAATCTTCCCACTTCGAACCTCACTGGCCAAAGCAAGACGTGTTGAATATTGGGACATTATGTCCTTTTTAAATGTCGGAAGAGAGACGAAGCCTTAATTATCTACCATCGGTTTCATTACACCTAAAAGTAAAGGGCAATAAAAAAAACAATTGCACACCCGCATTTCCTGTCGTTACTGACAAACAAACGAAAAAGTACCGCAGCAATCACTCAGCTGTCTCTCAAAACGTGACTCTTGCGCATATTTTACTTTAAAACATACCAAATTCCTCACTAACTTTTATTACAAAGGGTTAAGACTGCTAATCGAGTGGATTTTTGTTGTCTGCTATGTTTGTTGTGATGTCGATGTGCAATTTAGGATCGTAAAATTGGTAATTTTCGCGGGTAGCCGTGATGGATCTGTCATCACGAGGGTGCCCTTTATGGCCTCAAATTACAGTCGCAGGCGCGCGTTTCTCGCACTGGCCGCGGATGTCCGCAAATTGGTCCAAGCTTCTTCTAATCGTTATACAAAATTTGAAGTCACGAATCTCACTATAACAATTATAGGTTAGTAAACAAGTAACTTTTAAACAGTCATGGTCACTTACAAAATAATCATCTCGAGCTCTTCCGTCCTTCGGAAGGCACCGTGTAGCCATGTGTAGCCGTTGGTCCCGGTTGTTGTTGTAAAATGGCAGTCGTTTACCAACCCTCTTTAGGCCAGCGTGGTAGGTTATGGCCCGATCTACCCACGTGTAGATGTACATGTGGGAAGGCCTTTGCACAGCATTGGGACGTTTTTAGGCTGCTACTGATGATACCTACTACATAATGCAACCGTGCCTAAATATCAGATACTCAAAAACAACAAAACCAATCATGAAGTAATAAGTAATTCCGTTTATAAAGATTCTAAAGTATACTTATCTAAGGTCTACTCAATACTAGTAGGTAATAAATGTTTCCGACGGGACTACTTCCCCTGCACTCTACACTTATTTACATAAAGTTGTCCCACCAACTATGCAGTATGCTCATCACCGGGCAACTTTCTGTCAGCGCATATAATAATAGCAGAATAGCATATTCCAAAGTGCAACACTGGCCCGACTCTTGGGAAGTGCCATGAAGGGCTGCATGCGACCCGCTTTAATTATCCCTGCTTACCCTACAACCCCCCTCCCCCCACAGATAATAAATATGGTCTTCGCACGCACTCATACAACGGCGACTTGTAATTGACTGTTTTAGGTAAGCGGTTCTCAAACTTTGTAGGTTTGTAGCAAATGTGTCGTTGTTGTCTATTTGCGTTTTGAAAATACACACTCACTTCATATTCTATTATAAACTCACAAAATCTTCGACTTGAACAGTCATATTCCGTGATAATATGGGATTTAAAATTTCCTTTCTTTATAGACATCTACACCCTACTAGCATCATTATACTATTGCATCCCGTAAAGTACCTTTATTCATCACAACAGAGTTCTTATTTTCATTGCTGTCCATTTTCTTTTCTATGCAAACAGCTAAAGCTTGTTGCATGACGGCTGTGGTCTTTACAGCATGTGCAATTGTGCAGACGCATTGGACGCTGTTGTTCTATATCTCAAAGGATTGACAACTTAAGTGGTTTACTTGAAGTTGTAGGTTCAAGAGCAGCGCAGAGCAGAAATATGAAAACAAAAATTATAAATGTTTCTATAATCATCATCATCAGCCTATAAACGTCCCACTGCTGGGCACAGGCCTCCCACGTGGACAATGCACGAGGGGATATTGGGCCATAACCCACCACGCTGGCCCAATGCGGGTTGGTGGGTTTTAACGACTGTCGTCTTACGACAACAACGGTTTAACGTGCCTTCCGAAGCACGGAGGAGCTCGAGATGTTTTAAATTTGGTCACCCATCCAGCGACCAGGCATTGCGAAAGTTGCTTAACGGGCAAGTTCGCAAGCCGAACGCGCTAGCCGCTGCGCCATCGAGCTCCTCTCTAAAGTTTCTATAAATTCAATACATAATTAACTATCTAATTATGTTATTAGTTCACACAGTTGGTAGTGTACCTGACCCGGAATTTCAGAAAGGTGCCGGTTTGACACTTTCAAAATGCTTCAAAATTTTAAATGCTTCATTTAAGAGCTGTGTGGTGGCGACTTTTTAAAAGAATACTACCAACCCATCTCTTCCCTTGCATCACGACACAAGAAATTAGATCTCAATAAATTTAAAATTAAAATCAAAGGAAAGCTTTATGAAAAAGCTTATTATAAAGTGTCAGATTACACAGAAGACAAAACAGCTTGGATCTGAAATGCTCCAAGTACTCCAACAGCTATTTCTAATTGTCTATAATGAATTAATACTTACTTTGTATTGTAGTTTTGTATTGCATCATGTATTATTTTTATATTTTATGATCTACCAGGACATATTCTTTTTTTTTTAAATGTCGTTGCTTCTGTGCGCTGTGGTTTCTTGCGCCCGTTCTTTGCCACAGTTAAAAAGTTACGTCCTGAATGGGTGGTAGGTTAAAAAAGATTTGGACGATTCAAAGTACTTAATTGAGTTTATTGAATAAATATATTTTGACTTTGACTTTGACTTTGACCACCTATCACGCTGAGCACCAGTGCAGTCGTTATTTGATGAAGCAGAGGACTGATTTTGGGGTCCTCATTCAGTAGTCTGATGACCATGAAGAGATTATACTCGTTATTGTATATAAATAATTATGTAATTTAAGAAAAAAAATGTTATTTGTACTGAACAGTTTGAGTGGCGCTGGCCAACATAACACAAGCCGCGGATCGGGCGCATGATGGACGACGCGCTCCGGTGCAATCACTCGCGGCCCGTCGATTAGCCCGCGATCCGCGAAGCGAATGAGATCCCTGTACTTCAATTAAAAACGCACAACAACATCTTGCTAGTTCAAAGATTTTGATCTAACAAGTGTTTTTATTATTGTGTTTTTTTTATTTCTGTATGTTTTTTATCTGTGTTATTTATAACTAAAAGAAGGCCAATTAATCAATTGTTATTTCTTCTTTAGTTTAAAATCTCCCTACATTCAAAATGATGTTAATGATGGTGCTACTTTTATTAATATGCATGGCAATGCTTTCTTTTTTTCTTTTATCGCATTTTTTGTGTATCGCATGTTATTTTATTAATAAACATAATTCATAAGGAACAATTACATCGTTACTCTAAAACAGCATCAGAATCAGTCACAATATTAATAATTAGATTACCTATCTTTTAAATAATTCAGTCAATACCTATTACTACTTATTAATATTAACTATTACTTTTGTTCCACTTTTGTCATATTAATAACTCGAGCTATCAAAAGTCTTAACAGTACAACTTAAATCCTTGATTAGTGACACTAACGCAATGTTTCAAAAATGGTCAGTGGGCGCTGTTAGATAAGGGAATAAGTCGCTCTTGCAGGTTATGCGGATCGTAAAACTGTTTACAAGGAGCAGAATGTGTAGGCGACTCACTCTTTGAACGAACGGCTGGAGGTTCATTCACATTACCAAATGACAAGGCGAACGCGTAAATTAAGGGAGAGTACTCGTACAATCATAATTTGCAGCAATGAAAATTATAGGAGGCGAAGCTCAGTTAATTTGGATAACATTTTATTAAAATTCTTAAAATTTTCGTATGAGACACATTTTACGGGTGTTACTCGCGTTTATTAACACATTTCAGGCTAACGTTTTAGTCCTGACGTTTCCCACCCTTTGTTCCATTTCAATGAGTATAGTGTCCGAGTCCGCGTAACCTATTTTCGTATGATACAATATCCAATTTTGTTATATTATTTAAATTGATACTGCCACCCTGGCTTTAGTAATGTATTATTGTAGTTACACTGTTGACTTTTAAAACCACGTTAAAAGATCTTAAATAAAAAGAACATGTAAGAGAAACAATGACACCAAGCAGTGTTATTTTTCTTTAGTTAGAGGTAAGATAGTCAATTTCTCACTGGTTGAGGATTCTGGGTAAAAGGTTCTGAAATATTCGTGTTTGTTGTCAAGTAATATAAAAGCAAACCAAAGAAAATTAGACAAATAAATTCTCGTATCACAACAATTTATTTTGTTCAATTAAACGATTAAAAGGATTAAAAAAACCTAATAACCTCGCTAAGGCCACCTTAGCAAAATACAAAAAGGTGTTATTGAAAGTTATAACCACTACGTAGCTTATAAGATAATTGTTCGCCATTATTTATGCTGATAAACCGTGCTTACTGTATTAAAACCCAACTGAAATTATCTCAGTACACATCATTAATACCTAGTTAATTGCGCAATTTAATTGCGTATTTACATAATCGAAATGTGTTTTAAACAAGATATTCATCATTACCAATATAATTATTATGAATAACCTATTGAATGCTTATTACGTGAATAATAGCTAATACAACTACGCGAAAAAGAGAGGCTTTTACTCAGCAGTAGGTACAGTCACGAGCAAAAATATGTATACCTACAATTGTAACTCTTAATACAATGTGATAAGAGTCAAAGTGAATAAATATAAATTGGTGCTCGTGACTGTACATGTCGGATGGTTAAATCTCTGTCTAACGTCTCTTTAACTGTCTATCTCTATAGACAACTATACATCGAAAAGCAATGTTATTATGTGTTTTTAATGAACTCAAATGTCTTGAGCATTAATTTACTATTCATATTAAGTATGTGTTTCACAACGGGGAACAGAACCTTCATCTTACCTGGTGGTAATAGTAATTACGGAAGGGCGAAGAATAGAAAGTTAACCATAGAGGTTTAAACTAACTGTTGTTTTGCTCTTGTTCCGTATCTGTCACCAATGTTTAAATTTGTACAAACAGTAGGCTCATAAAATCAAACTCAACCTTTGGTGAGCTGAACTGTTATTTTGTTACACGCATGGCTCTACTACATTTTCGATCTTGATGTCCCGGGTCGAAAATAAGCGTCGGTATCTCTGCTTCACTAAAACTTTTTTTTTACAACGGGTAAGAGCTTGGCCTTCATCTTACCTAATAGTAAGTAACGATAAAGCCGAAGGTGGAAGCGCGCTTCACCCGGAATCCTCAACCACAGAGGAACTGGCTATCTTCTTATCTCATCGCTGTTATGGCGACAGTTAGATAAGATGGTGGTAGCTAGCCAGGTGGACTTAACAGCCCCACCACCAACAAAACCGAGCACACAAAGATATACCCCCCGCTGGGAATCGAACCCGGGACCTCTGGGTCTGAAACCGGTGGCTTAGCCACTTGACCACAGAGGCAGTTAAAAAATATTATTTCATCCTTAGCCTATAAACGCCCCACAGCTGGCCATAGGCTTTCCCACATGAGCAACAGCACATGGGGGCATTATGGGCCATAGCCCGCCACGCTGGCCCAATACGGGCTCAGTGTTAAACCACATTGAATGTAAATAACGAAACTGAATCTTGGCTCTATTCATTCAATTAAAAAAAAAATCAAAGAAATCAAAATTACTTTATTCAGTAAGCTTATAATAAGCATTTTGAATTGTCCAAATTTAATTTTACTTCTATGGATGGATGGATAGCCATAGGAACCCACCCACCCGCCCCACCCATTCAGGATTTCTTTTAGTTGTGGAGAGGAACGGGCGCAAGAAACTCCACAGCTTTATAATAATATAGAAGAAACGACATTTACAAAACAATATGTCGTTACCAAATTATACAATCAAAAATCATAAAACAATTATATAATAAAAGAAAAGATAAAACAAAAGTGAATCTAAACTCGGGCACTATCCTCCGTAGGTACACTACCGGTATGAGACCTAGAGGTTCCAGGTTCGATTTGTAGTTATTGTACTTGGTTTAGTTGGTCCTCCGACTATGGTCGCCGAAGCCCTTAATACTGCTAATTCTCTATTATCATACCATTCTCGCTTTTATTCCTCTAGTGCGAGGCCCACCTGGTTAGGCATTACCATCAGTAATTTTTTATTTAATCAATTTGATATGTTACAAACACGTTACAAAATACAATTACTTATACTTATGTCAATTTAAATGTTAGTAAAATTCAACTTAAAAATATGTTAGTATAGAAAAAGACAAACCCAAAAAAATAAAAAAAAACAGTAATTATGTGGCAATAATCAACAATTTAAGTTAATTGTTGTATTCGACATTTAGAGATAAGATAACAAGTACCTACTTTTTTATATGAGAAAGAGGCAAACGAGCAGGCGGGTGATGGAGAGTAATCATCGCCGCCCATGGACACCCGCAAAACCAGCGTCGCAGATGCGTTGCTGACCTTAAGAAAGGAATAGGGTTAGGGGAAGGAATAGGAATTGTAAGGGGGGGGGGGAGGAGGGAAGTGGCCTCCGGAACTCTCATTGGCCGGACGAAACACAACAGCACCAAGTGCCATTATTTCACGCCGGATATTCGTGAGAGGGTGGTATTACCCCGGGCCAGCCGGCCCAATGCGTGCTGCACTGCAACGCAGTGTGGCTCTACCACTCAGTCAATGTCACTCATTTAGCACCAACCAGGAGTCACGTGTAGGGTCTCAAGGGTAAACTTACGGACGCGAGTAACTTTAACCCCTACTTACTGAAGTAGAGGTTAAAGTTACTCGCGTCCGTAGGTTTACGCACTTAACCAATCCCTAACTACTGAGTTAGGGATTGGTAAAGTGCGTTTCCACCATTGGCTTCATAGTCACTTACCATTGAGTGGTAAGGCAAAGTGAATTTATGTAGTAAAATAAAAAAATAACAAAGTTTAACATTTTAGAAAGTATTCAAAAATATATATTTACTGCGGTCTAATTTTAGATGCTTCTTATTTAGGTATAACATTCGGCTTGTCTAAAATGTTTTAAAAAATGCAGCATGCAAAAATCCTCTACAGGTAAAATTGAGTCAAAGACCTTATTAATATCAACGTCTTAATGAAACCACCGCAAAAGCCTGATAACCTGGCACCCGTACCCAAAACTTGACAAATACCCGTCTAATGGGGGACATAACTTGAGGCAACCTAAAGGCATCGGCACACAAAACGCGATTGTATTATATATATTGTATTATAGTTGTATCTACTGTCTCTTTATTATTTACCTATTATTACTATATTGCATCTAGTGAGAACACAATTACAATTAAGGGTTACAATTAAGACAAGGCTGAAGTTACGTCTTCTTCATGACCCAAATACAGAAACAACGAATTAAGCATTTGTAAACAAAATTAACAGAGAGCTGAGTGTAAGTTTGTAAATGTGCAAACGTTACTATCGCGTTTGAGTTAAGTTTTGGCAGATAGATCTTAATGCTAAGTAAATAAGATCGAGAGTCAAAACTTTTAACACAAACGCGATAGTAATGTTTGCACATTTACAAACTTACATTCAGATCTCTGATCAATCAACTGCTAAGGTGTTTCGTAAACGTTGTCACTTTTTGTTGCCGGCGCGGGACACCGTCATCGTCACACAAAAAAACGCGGTGTGTTGTGTTTGTGTCCGATAGCGGCGACAGGACGCACTGCAAATTGTGCACCACCCAATAGTAATTGTCCAATGCAGTGGTACCAACCGCGCCACTGCCACCTCCCAGCCGCGTTCAGTGCGGCGAAGCCTACTCTCACTCCAATTTTATATCTCCTCAGCCCTGCGCACGCGCAATAATGTAGATAAATTGATTGGCTCAAGCCCTTATTGGATTAATTTATGATAATATGTTCAGATCGCGATAGCCAGTCCCGAGTTACGATTAAACAGTTTTTATGTAAATCCGCCATCTTTGTTCGCAGCAGTTGGTATTGATGGCGTGGGGGTTAAGCGATGGGAGTACGAATGTTTCTTTAACGTTTATTTGGACACTTGAACTCTATATTTCATTGTCACTCCAACACACACGTCTTCTGTTCTGTGCTTTAACAGGTAAAGACGTTTTGGATGGGAAAGTGAAACATGTTTTGGGACAATTAAGAAGTCCTTATCAATTGAGGTAATTTGAATTTGAAAATTTTTGCTTTCTAACTAGCATCATTAATTCCCAATTTGCAATAATTCGCTAGGATACATTAAAATTGTAACGAATTCAACCTACTAACCCGAATGAGGCCAGCATCTTGGTGGGTTTTATTGTCCAATGTCCCTTGTAACAGAACAATATGACCACGTAAGAGGGCCTGCATATGCTCCGCAGTGGGACGTTTATATGCTGATGAAGATGATAGCGAATTATGCAACATAACAGATGAAATTGATTGCGCCATAGTTACCTGTGATAGAAGAATAATAAAAAACAGCCTATATTTTTTTCTCTATAAGACATTAGCAAAATTTTATTTAGCGCAATGCCAAAACACAACAGAGGTGTGTTTATCCTGCCCACTTATCGCTCTCGCGCCCGCTATTAGCTCGCACCACCCGATGCGTGTTATAATCATATAGCAATGGCATTTCTGATTTTATGACAAGCGGCGCGCCTGCATAATGCGATGTGTTTTGTTTCTAGCCCCGTTTATTGCCGAAACGCGGATCCGATGCCGAATCAACTTGATTGTTTATGTGTGGATAAATCATTGAAAACGGACTCTGCATGGATAAGACTGAATCTCTGCGTGAACCAAGTATGTGAAATTCAGAAGAAAAAGAAAAGTGTTGGCTAGGTAAATAGTTACAAACATCTTACTTCCTTACAACTAATAACTTACCAACATGCATTGACATAACTCTTTCATACTGAAAGATACTAAAAGACTACACCTTGTGTAAGATATATTTTGTTTGTTCTTAACTATTCGCAATTGTGTAATGAAAACGCTTTTCCGACATTCGAACCGTCAGAAGCAGCAGTCATAATAAGCTCAATCACATCAGAAACTATTTTCATCGCTCTACACAACATAAAGGTGTTCCGTCAAAACTATAAAGCCTTCTAAATGATCACCTCAACCGCCCAGAGCCGTCCGTCAATGCAGCATACTCCCATTTGCGGCTGACTTACAACCTTCGTGATGCTAACCTGCGATCTGCATACAGCGGTAAAGTGTAAGACAAATTTTGAGTGGTACGCGTTGTAAATTCCACGTACTGCGCCAGCCGGTAAATATCGGCCTAGTTGATGGCCCGCCGGCGTACTGGGCAAATTCGGCGTGCCGCTTATGATGGACGGACGTATTCACATGGAAATGTTACGTTTTCTGGGCAATCCCATCGGAACTAGAGGTTTAGGTTAGTATGGTAAAAGTCTTATTTAGAAAACGCCTCGTATTGATTCTTTATTTTAATTATTTGTTTGCACTTTAAGAGCGTATTACATCTCGACTGTGATTTTTGCGTAAAATGGCCAATTTTAGCGTTCTTAATCTCAGAAACTAAAATACATTAACAGTTTTGACTTATTGAATAGTGTAGAATAGCTATTGGCATAGTTCGTAGCCGCCTCGCTTTTTGTAAATTTTGCGTAACTTTTTAATTAAGCCCAAAATTGCATAGAAAGATTTTCATAAAATGTGCGAAGGCACTTTTTTGAGCTGCTACATTGAACTACCGTTCTTTAGAACATACATATAAAAGTTTACATATTTAAAAAAAAAGTACTATATTATCTCTTATATAGTCGTATAGTTTGTAGCGACCTCGGAATCTTTAGATATCATTGATTTTATATAGAAAAAAAATCTTATTCTAAACCAAAAAACTTCGAAAATCGCTTTAAGTTAATTGTGAATTTCTCCTTCCTACGATAATATTATTGAGCAAAATTTATACCAGAATAATTGTTACTTTACGAGAAATAAAGGTTTTATAATGAATTTGGTATCCTATTTCGATAAAAACGATAAATACAACTGCAAAATTACTACAAAATGCGATGCGCCGGCCGTCCGAACTCAGCTAATTCTTGCAGAGTGGAGATTTGTAATATTATGCACAAATTTATTATCCTATTTCGATAAAAACGATACATACAACTGCAAAATTACTACAAAATGCGAAAATAGGCATTTTACGCAAAAATCACAGTCGAGACGTAATAGGCCTCTTAAAAACTTACATATTTTTGGTAGTTTTCTTATACTCGTATATAATATATGCAATTTAACTCTAGTTAAACATTGAGATATAAAGCAGATTGAATATGATGGTTTTAGAGACATTTTTTATTTTATTGTGTAACTGCAGCATGCGGCTTCTAGTGTGTATTTTTTCATTTTTTTTCTTAGCGGATTACCATACCTACTTATTTAGTCTATAATAAACCTACCGGTCAAAAATATTTTGTAGGGTTATACTAGTAACTGGAGATTTTGTGGTTGGTTAGCAATATTTTTTTCCTTTATTCAAATAAGCTTTTTTGAAAAGTGCTTTTTTTTAATCGTCTAATATTTCTTTTGCCTACACCTTTATCTTCTTATAAGTAGATATAATTTTTTGCTTCGCTTGCGTTAATTTTTCGGGGGAAAAAGTAACCTGCAACCGTCTCCAGGGCTCCATCTTGCGTTATACCAAAATTTATCTAAATAGGTTAAACGGTTCAAGCGTAAAAACGTAACAAACAAAGAAACTCACTTTCGCATTTATAATATTAGTTTGAATTCTAGGCTTCGAAGTCTCGTTACTTACAATGTATCCAAAGAAAAAATAAAATGTAGAGAGTTGGTGAAAATTTGGGAAACTTACTGCCTGCACGTCTATTGCGGCTAGAGTCGGCCTCAAAATAGATGAGGCTGCACGTCGGGCCGAGAAAACGGGCTCGCACAAAACAAACCAGAAACTCCGTGACTACGGGCAGGTACGTGCGTAATACGGCACATAGGGCACTGATCATGAACTTCCCTACTGTATTTTATACTTGGTGCTATTTACAACAAACTTTTGACTACCTGAATTAAGCTAAGCAAGACGGGAGCATCATTACAACAATTCGGCGGTTCTCTTTTAGGAGGATTGAGATAAAAACAAATGAGGTGTTATATTCTTCATCACATTCGTTACAGACATCCAGTCATTAAAGTCATATCTGAACTTTCAAGAGCGCAGATTTCAAGAGTGCAACGCGCGTAACAGCTACCTGCAAAGCACCTGCTTTTGAAGTGAGTGCCACCATCTAAGTGAATTCAAGTGAGTTCGGATCTGGCGATCTGAAGTGATAGAATGAAATAACTATTTATTTTAACAGATGTGTTCCCACCGCGTCGGCCGCAAGTGTACCGCACGACAGGCCTCACTCAATATCGGATATTGTTCTTGCAAATGAGTATTTATGTCATCGTCCGCGGAATATACGCCGACGGCGCGCCTCTTTATTGCGCCCGTTCCAAGGTTCTGTTCTCTTTCCCTGCGGATATTTGTTAAGTATTGCCGCTTCAAGTGTTTTGGGAGTATTGGCGGTCGTGCCTATTGTTACTTTCGTCAGAATCTAATGAGAGTAAGTCAGTTTTCTTATTTATACGAATAAGTTGTAAAGGGTGGGTGAACGACAAGTCCGACTTGTTGGATAGTTGAATGTATATAAATCGGGCTAGCATAAAACAAATAAAAATGGTGTGAAAAAGAGGAGACTTATACCACAGTATAAACCGTGCTAATACTCAACAGTAGGTAGATGTAGACTGATAGAGCTGTGTTGTGGCGGCTTCTTAACATTTCTTTCTTTCTTTCATTCACCTGCCACGCTGAGCACATGTGCAGTTGCCATTGGTGTGCCGTGGACTGTGGTAATGCAGTGCTTTGGCAGTCCTCATTGTCTAGTCTCTGAGGATCTTTGGGGATAATTAAATTAAACTTTCCTACAATCACACCAATTACCTAGCCCAAGAGAAGCTTCGAAGAAACTCGTTAAATGGTTATTAGACAACGGATAAACATACTTAAATATATACTTATTATACATAGACAACACCCAGACCCGGGACAATTTAGAAAAACAATAATTTCTAAATTGCCCCGACCGGGGATTGAACCCGGGACCTCAGAGATGGCGTCACCATGTAAACCGGTGTACAAACCACTCGACCAAGGAGGTCGTCAAATTGTTACGAGTGTAGGTATGTAATATATGGTTAAAATATTATTTATATGCTAGGCGGCCACATCAGCCTATTAACGCCAACAACAACCATATCAATGTGCTCGTTGCCGGCCCCCACACTTCATTATTTTGCCTCAGTGCACAGACATTTCACATGATCTTATATTCTTCTAACCGAAACACAGCAAAGCAGGAATACATAATTATGAGGGCAGCCGTGTTCCTCGTAAAAACCATACCCCTGGCGAAACTAAGTACCTCACGGATTAAAACTCACACAAATTCAAGTGACACCTTGTGTGTCGGCCGCGAGAGGGTGACTGATGCTGTCTTTGCGACGCTGCACCGTTGTCTTCCCGCCTAGACTCTATTTCCACTTAACAGCAGGTGGAGTTACAGCAGTACCAAACCAAATAATTATTACAAAGAATATTGCGATAATTGTAAACTATGTACTATCTGGGTCACCGTGGCTTTACCACTTTGCAGAAATTTTCGTATGAAGCGCGCCGCCCGCCCGGGTGCGTGCCCGTACCAAATAGACGACGCGGTGTGCAAGGGATTTTGACCTTTACACTGGTAAAGCGACGGAGTCCGCCATTGTACAAATACATATATATATATAATTAAGCCTACTATCCCCGAAGGGTTAGTCAGAGACTGTGTAATGAGGACAGCAAAGGCAGTCCTGTACTATTGTCCACTTTTCCCCAAATAGCGACTGCACATGTGTTCAGCGTGACAGGTGGTAAGCCTATCACCGCTCTATTATGTTCGCTGTATGTGCAGTCTTTAGTCCGTTAGTCGCCTTTTACGACACCCAAGAGAAAGGAAAGGGAAAAAAAGAAAAAACGCTGAACAAAATCGCAAACCGAACACTTTAGCCGCTGCGCTATCTAAGAGATATAAATACACTATTTTTGTCTGGCAAGTGCGCCCGGCGATGCGTGGTCGCCAGTACGCATCACTTCCTTATTGCTCCCGCCGAATGTTTTCGTCAATACAACTGAGAGGGCTCTATAGTTTTTCGATAGCCATTTCATTACAATATTTTCATCTTCTGGAACTCGATTCTATGTACTGTTCTGCTACTTTATGTAAATGCGGTTAGTATATGCATGTATACATAGATACCCATATACACAGATACGCAGGCTACGAAGTTTAGGTCACTTTATTATACCTACTTAACTATTTTATTAATAATATTAAATTAAAAAAATTGACAATCTTTTGTGCAAATATGTAGTGTCACTCGGAGTTTTACTATTTTTTGAAAGAAAGACACCAATTTTATTTAATACCACTAATACTATTGACGACACTTAGAACCTCGGCATAATTAATGAAAAAATAATAAAAAAAAACTTAAAACAATATCGTATCTGTAGATGTATACTAATGTAAATTACTAACGAAATACATAGGTATATGTTTCATAATTAATTTCCTTAAACAACAATATTCAATATTATTTAGACTAATAATGTTAAATATAACCGTGCCGCGTAGCGGTGAAAGAATACTACCCCCCCCCCTCTCTTCATTTGGGTGTCGTAAAAGGCGACTAACGGACTAAACACTGCACATACATCCAACAGCATAAAGCGGCGATGGGCTTACCACTTGTCAAGCTGAGCACATGCAGTGCAGTCGCTATTTGGTAAAAGGTGGACTATGGTTCATTGCCTAGTCTCTGGCTAACACTTCGGGGAATAGTCGTGATTATATATTTTTTTTATAGCAGAAGGAGGCAAACGAGCAAGCGGGTCACCTGATGGAAAGTAATCACCGCCGCTCATGGACAGCCGCAAAACCAGAGGAATCGCAGGCGCGTTGCCGGCCTTTAAGGAAGGAATAGGCTCGTTTCTTAAAGATCCCTAAGTCGTAACGGTCCGGAAATACCGCCGCCGAGAGTTGGTTCCACAACAATGTTGTTCGAGGCAAGAAATTTCTTGATAAACGCACAGTAGTAGACCGCCATCCATCAAGGTGATGTGGATGGAATGACAGTCGATTGCGTATAGGTATGTATGTTGACTAAGTACTTACATCTTTAAAAAGATAAAATGAATTAAAGTGCAGCGACCGAACGGACTTTCATTATTAGTAAACTTTTTTTTTAATTAACTTGATTTTTGAATTGTTCTTGTCCAAATTCAATAATACACTTTACCAACTTTATTTAAATATTCGATGTGTTGTATATAAAAAGAAGATTTTTCTATTCTATTCCACTATTAAATTATTCAGATTCATTACAGCCTCTGCGTACTGGAATGCAAATTTCTCTGAGCTCCGTGGCGCCGCCGTGTCATGCGCAGACGCGCCGGCCGGTCAGCCGCGGCCATCGGCGGCGGCGCATCAATCCGCAACACACCGGCTATTCATTACCTGATGGAGACACGTCGCTGACTAACTATGACATAGGATATGACATTAAAAGGTTTGCAGCCATATTTATCTATTGAGTTGCACAAACCCGGTGACAGAACACACAATGTAATAAAGCAATAAGCGGTGTACAACTTGCAGACTAAGGGTTTCACCTTATTTATGTCCAAGCAGATAAGTAGGTATTTCAAAGGTTTCCATACCTCATTTTTTTTTATTAGGCTATGAAAAGAACCTGCTCGAAGCTGAAAATATATTTAAGACAGGCCACATAACTGCAGCAGTTACATGATTTTAAAATCGTGCTAGTTAAGCCAAACCAAATTTGAACTTTGACCAGTTAAAAAGTTTGTGGTTTGTTATTATTTATGTACTTGTAGTAGAAAGTCAGGAGAAACGATGAATCCCAAGCCGACAAAAATGTATAGAACAATAAAATAACCTTCCTTCCTGCTTCTTTTACTATTGTAATTATACAATCACATCAAATGCATAATACAAACGAAATACGTTAAATAACGTAAACAAATGTAGGTAAGTATGATAAAATAGAAATCATTAAGTGCTGTACACAAAAAAGTTACGCACAAGCGACAAGCGTCCAAGTGTCTCTCACAAACTTTGTTACATGTTTTTGAGCAAAAAATTGCTTTTTTTAATTTTATGTCTTACCCTGAGCAGACTTATGGTTCGTATATTCTTAAATTGCCGCATCCACGGCCTTCGGCGTTTCCGCGGGCATCAAGGTGCAGCAGATTGATGAGTTACCCCATTACCCAAGGCTGTCCGCAGACGCTTCCGTGTGTAAACGTGTCTCATTACGGAACACCGAACGCGCAGGGGTGGCCTAACGGTGCCTCAGTGTCATGTATGGGTACGTAACTACATTACTACAAACAAATAACAGCGAAAAATGAAAGCGCAGGGATGGCCTAACGGTGTCTTAGTGCATGACACTCCCTGCAGTAGGTATTAAATTTGTTGGTAGACCACTACATTACTACAAACAACTACATTGAACATAGCAAGCAATGAAACCGCAGGGATGGCCTAAAAGATACCTAAGTGTCATGTGTTGGTGTACTAAAATACAAACTACTCCCTACTACACTTACTACCTACATCGCGTACGGAACGAACAGGAGTGGCCTAACGGTACCTTAGTATCTACTATTAGTTATTCTGTGCCTTAGGGTGGATTCGACCAAACTGGAATAAGACTTACTCCGAGATTAGTTATACAAATTCGGCGTTTAATCTAGGTATAAGACTTTATTCCAGTTTGGTCAAATTCACCCTAAATATTGTGATGCGTAACTACACTACAACATTGTACACGGCGAGAGCGAACCCGCAAGGCAAGGGTATATAGTCCAACGGTGTTACCTTTGTGTCATGTGTTCATACATAACTACATAAAACTACATTTTATAGAGTTTAAAATGACCGTCTAATTAAGTTCAGTTATTTTTTCGATTCTGTGTGAAATGGCAGCTGACACTTGTGATAATTCGGACACATTTAGGAATATCGGAGGGCAGATAAGAATACTGATGTTTGTTTCTTTACTGTTATTTCCTCAGTTAAAAAAGTTTTTGTTTTAATTAAAACATACCTGAACCATTTTTATATTTTTACAACTTACAAAAGTACGGCTGCTGTAAATAACGATGATCTCTGTTACATCAATGATATTTTTCTTTTTTATTTAGGCCTAGGGATATGATTATTGTACTGGCTCTAAATAATTAACAATACAATAATATCAATATTATACAATGATATCAGTTACCTACAACAAAACTGTAAAGAATTCAAAAATGATCATAAATCAAAGTGTTCTTTTGCCTTTTTTTTATTTATGAGATTCTCGTAAATGAGGAAAGTGATTACACACCATTTGATTAAGCTTTGTCAGAGATAGGCCAAGGAACCTCTATGCCCATACGCTGCTGTTGGTTGCGTAATATGAAAAAGTTACCAAACTTCTTCTATGAAAGTACATCTCAATGGTCTGATAGGGAGATTTAGCAGAGCACAATAGGAGTGCAGGTTATTAACCTACTTAGGGGCGCTTGAGTCGAGCCTCGGGCCCGCCGGCCTCGCCCGGAGCCCGGACCGTAGGTATCGGAAAACAATAAGGGTGTCTTTAGTTATTGCTTCCTCGGAACTTGAGAGGAATGTATCGGTTGACTCGCATAGATCAGAAGAAGGTACTCTTAGAGATATTTTAATTGAAAAAAATAAGTAGGTTTTAGTTTTGCTGAGAAGTTGAAAGTAGTAATAGTATTCAGTGCAAACACGCGCTACGAATACAGCTTAAAAATTTTAAGCTACAGAGTAATTAAGCTACAATGAACGTAAAAAAATTGTTTTCGATTTTCTTTCTTGCTTTGGGCTTAAAAACCTTTATACTGTTTGTATTCATAATCTCACTCAATAGAAAATTAGTATCATGTCACGATTCGTGACAAACTTTAAAATTTATGAAATAAACAAGCTAGACCGTACAAAAAAATTCACATACTTCACAGTCCCCGCAAGAATCAAAGCATTAAAAATGAATACAAAAATTTACAAAAAATTTTTTTTTGGATTATCACATTACAAGTAGAACAATAATAAATTTTTATTGAGATATAATTCCCTAAAATTACACAACTACATTACTTAAAAGTCGAATTATAACATACGAATGTAAAACACTCCACAACACAGAGAATAACATTTTCTTTTCTTTTACAACATAAGTGAAATTCATTCATCAGTTTCATGGGTGGAACTAACCCTTCATTTTTTTAGACAAATAAAAATTAAGGGTGTATACGGAAATACCCGTTAATCTACAATTTCAAATCTAAAGCAACTACCAAACACTGCACAACACAGAGAATTTTTTTTTCTTTTACAACCTTTGTTAAATTCATTTTTATTAAAAATTAAATTCATTCATTGAATTTCACTCAGATTTTCGAAATTCTAACTCAAATGCACTTCTCGCCTGCATCACCATTACCATGACGATCGATCATAATCATAGAATCTACGTCATCACGTTTTTTACGGAAATAACCGTTTTTCTGCAAATCCAAATCTAAAGGGACCACCTACCGATCACAATTATTAACTGATTTTCAAAATTTTTTCGCTGTTTTGTAGGTAAACTAATACCCTAGGACCCTTTTTCAAATTTTTCTTTAGTCTGTTTTTTTCCGAAATATTTACAATTTAGTAACCAAACACCCCCCCAAAAAACCCGATTTTTTTTAAATTTTCAAATTTAAAAGAAACAAAAAAAACGGGTCACAAACCACAAAAAAACAAACTCAATTTTAAAATTGAGTCTGTTTTTCGTGGTCTGTAAACCGCTTTTTATGTATTTGCAAATCGCCTGAGACGTTTTTCGTTTCCTTGACGTTTCCAGTTGAGAAATTTATCGAGACACGTGTGAGGGGTTTAATTTTGAAAATCGGTTGGTAACTTTTTTTAAATATTCAGAGTAATTATTTAATTCTAAATTAGTAAGTACTGCGCAAAAGTTTCCCATGCAAGTGCAGCCGCTCGAGCGTGACCGTCTATAAACGAAACGCCGCCACAAGAACCGTCTGATTGACAGCGCCAATAATCGCGGTCGCGTGGTTCCGCTCCGCTGGAGGCGTGCGTCAGCGTCGCCCGCTTCCGCTGGCGCGTCTCACGGCCGCGGTGGGGCAGGGCACACGACATTCGTTCATCGATCATCTCTAAACACCTAAGTACACAATCCCATATAAAACAGGTTCGAAAAAGTGGTTCCAATTATTCTATACAATTTTGTTTTCAAATATACCTAATAAATATGTTTATTTAATTTTGATACTCGGCCCTATCATTACAATTCGTATTAAATTCGGACAGCAATGTCACATGACAATTGACTCATTGAATCATTCAATGAAATATCATTTACCTAATGATCTTTCATTAAATATTTCAATGAAAGATCATTAAGTAAAGGAATATTGTACAGAACTATCCAACCTAGCCTTCCACGGCACCTATGGTTTGATAGCGCAGATATGTCAAGGAGTGATATTGTCACTATGTTACGGGTCCGATCTGGTCACATTCCTCTTAACAGCTTTGCATTTCTGATGGGAAAAGTGATATCCCCTAACTGTTCAGAGTGCGGGAAAATTGAAGACGTTTACCATATTTGATAGAATGTGTCCGGAACGAGGCTGAGAGAAGACAATATTTTACTTCAAGGCATAACAGTGTATTTGAAATAGGGAAATGTAATAGTATCTTAGCTTTCCTTCTCTCACGGGACGCTAGGATGCTACTAAAAATTGTGTCAATAGGTGTTAAGCGTAGAATGTAGGTAATTAAACTTAAGTATATACAATGAGGGTGGCATTATCACTGCGTGATAAAACCCTCAAATAAAAAAGATAAAAAAAGACATCTGACAATAATCCAATGCTCCCTCTTGGTTGGAGCATTAGTTCGACGCGACACTGAGAGCGCTAATTATTGTGTATCTGGTGTTTAGATGATCGAAGCATTCGTTGGTCCATTTATTAATAGTGTACCACTTTTCGATCAGCTGCGTAGGAACGCAGAACAAAGTTGAAGGTTTGTTGTGGCAATATTGTATTGCCCATTCCAGCTACACACCTGCTCTGCTGATAATAAAACATAACGGCCATTATTGTAATACATCTACGAGTAAGTATTATGATAAGTGACGAGGACTCCGTAAATAGAAGTGCACTTTACTCATAATCCTCACCCACTAAGGCAATCAACTTCCATCCAACTCACGATAAAAGTCACAACAATGTTCAAAACACTATCGAAGCTTGGAAAAAATTAATACTATGTTATTGCGTTCCAGCAATTATTTTTTAACACACTAATGTTAATAAGTTTAGTCTTATTCAATTTACGAAACAATCGAAAAATACGTAGTCCGATCGGTCTCATCAGACTACCTAAGGGTATCGAACTAGTAGCGAACAACTCTATGTATTAAAAAAAGCTTAGAATTTGATTGCAACCGTCACTCGAGTGCGCTTGCGCATCATTATCGCGACGCGAACGCCGTAAATAACAATGTTCATTGTTCTAGAACGAGCTTTTTAATTGTTGATACGCCCTGAGCCGCTTTGTTTCACACTGAATAATGATCACGTGTGATTCCAAGCTGTGCAAATCAATCAACATCACTTCTGTCACTTTTTTCGTGTAATTGTGCAGTCAATTTCTTGAAACAGTTAAAAGTCTAAGTAAAATTTTAGGTTATGGTAATATGCTTTTTCTGGACTAAAAATGATGATCTGTGGTGGGTTGATGGGTACAGAACTCGTGTGGATAGCTATCACCCTTTTACCTATTTCTACCACCAACAGCAATGATTGAAGGATATGAGCTGCACAAACATTATTGGCAAAGAGAAATACGAATAACAATTTAATTACTTACAAAAGCTAAGTGTCATCTGAAGCCTAAATAATAAGAATTTTTTCGACGATTCTTACGCTGAACGTCACGAATATTATGCTAAATAACGATAATCTACAGTGAAACTGCCTATTGATTATAGCTTTCAACACAATAATTACACGTCAAAATAGGTTTATTACTTAATAACAGTACCTACTCGCAAATCGACTTGTTGGGGTAAACAAAAAGCCACCTTGTTAATATTCAATCAACAGCGTATTTGACATGTCGGCCGCGCATGAGCAGCGCTCATAAATAAGGCTGTAAAGGCCGTTGCGGGCCGTCGTCATCGGAAACTATTCGTATCGTTGGCAACGGATAGTAATGCATAGAATTAGCGTGATCGCGCATCCAGCGGGCGGTGGTGGGCTGCCGATCATCGAAGGCTGTTTAACTTTATTGATGGCCATTTAATGTACAGTTTAGGTAACAATCTATGTAAGTACACTGCCCGCTTGACTGTGCCAAGAGGATTGAGCTGAGAATTAATATGTGGAGCAAATAGTTTTGACACTTTTGTCTACACCTCAATTTTAAAATTTCAATATTATTTGTTAAACTTAGGCTACAATAATTGAGCACTTATGAATGTCGCTATACCATCGGTTCGTAAGTCCTAACTATGAGGCGGGAGCCTTGTACTGAGAAGAACCAGCAAGAAACTCAGCAAAGGCATTTCTTTTTTATCCCTTTCTTTTACTGCCTCAATACAAGTTGGAAAATGCCCAACAAACGACAGATAGTCGTGACAGCCGTCACGATGTACTTACCGTATCAAGTCAGACGACCGACTTGTCTATGGTCACCCAGCTAGCAAAATACCCTTACAAACGAAAGCTTTTAAGAGCTATGTCCTTAAATAAATTTTATATACGTTCTGATTAAAATAGAGACTTTAATAATGGTATATCATAAGTCTATTTAAGCTATAATGGCATATAGGGGGGTCAAAGTTGCTCGCGTCCGTAGGTTTACCCTTGAGACCTTACACGTGATCCCTGGGTGGTGCTAAATGAGTGACACTGACTGAGTGGTAGAGCCACGCTGCGTTGCAGCACGCATTGGGCCGGCTCGCCCGGCGTAATACCACCCTCTCACGAATATTCGGCGTGAAATAATGGCACTTGGTGCTGTTGTGTTTCGTCCGACCGGTGAGGGTACCGGAGGCCCCTCAGCCCCCCCCCCCCCCCCCTCCTCCCAATTCCTAATCCTTCCTTAAACCTATTCCTCCCTTAAAGGCCGGCAACGCGTCTACAATTCCCCTGGTTTTGCGGGTGTCCATGGGCGGCGGTGATTACTCTCCATCAGGTGAACCGCCTGCTCGTTTGCCTCCCTCTTTTATAAAAAAAAAAATATATCAGTCGAGGTCAACTAATTAGGGACATTCAAGATAGTGAAGAGCAATAACCGGTTATGTACATATAAATATAAAACCCTATTGATTTTTCAGCACCTATTATTTGCATAATTTGGTCCGATTACTATACTATAAATGGCTGTAAATAAGAGAATAATAAAATAGAAAAAAGTATTTAATATCAAAGGTTGAACATGTATTAAATTTTAAGGTATAATTATGTAGCTGGACATTTAATTAAGGACAGTAAAGTATAATGATGAATAGAGTTAAACAAAACGAATAATCTCCAGTATTATAATATTTTTAAAAGCTCCATTTTATTACGTGTAAAATCAGTACCCAGTAGCAAAACCTTTGTTAGTAATTACCGCTTGACACCGATGTGGCATAGACATTATCAGTTTCTGACATGTTTCGATAGGAATGTTTGCCCATGCCTCACAAAAAGCTTGATTAAGTTGATCTAAAGTTGTGGTACGATAAGTTGAAACTTTTTTCTTGATTTCGTGCCAAAGGTGCTCAATTGGGTTGAGGTCCGGGCTATTTGCTGGCCAATCTAGCACCGATACTGACTGACTGGTAAGAAACGACTTGACTGAACGGGCGGTATGTTTCGGGTCGTTATCATGCTGAAACGTCCATATAATAGGGAGATGCTCCTCAGCATAGGGAAGCATAGTTTCCTCCAATATTGTTTTGTATTGATGTTGGTCTAAGTTACCCTGAACTTTTCTCACAGGTCCCCCCACTCCACGTCCAGAAAATGAACCCCAAATTTTAATGTTTCCACCGCCATGTTTCACCTGCTTTTTTGTGAATCTTGGATTCAATTCCGCTTTTACAGGACGCCGTACGTATTGCCTTCCATCTGAAGAAAAATGAATTAATCTTGGTCTCGTCAGAGAATAATACATGTTGCCATTGGGCGTAGGTCCAATGTCCATATTTACGTGCAAACGCCAAACGAGCATTTCTATGTTCTTTCTTCAACAACGGTACTTTGCGAGCCACTCTTCCGAACAACCCTGCTTTTACCAGACGTCGTCGAACGGTCCTCGCTGATACACCGGCTCTTTCGTCTGCCCCAAACACTTCGTGTTTAATTAAAATAGAGCCTAGAAACGGATCTTTCTTAGCTAATCCTGACCTGGTTATCATTCTATCTTCTTGCGGAGTTGTTTTTCTCGATCTTTTTGTCCTGGGCACATTTAAAGCTGTGTTATTGCGCCTGAAATGTTGCACTGCATTGCATACCATAGTTTTTGAACAATTTAAATGTTCTGCTATCCCTCGGTATGACCAACCACGCTCGACAAACTTCATGATAATTGTTCGTAGTGTTGGATCGCAACTTTTATTTTTGCCCATATTTCTTCAAAATAATTCTCAAAACTTAAAATTAAAAATCTGGATTGCCGCCAAAACTACCACAAAACAATAAAAGAAGAAATAAAAAAGTATTGAGATTCAAATTTTGAAAATAGAACGCAATATCTCAGTGTCCCTAATTAAATGGCCAGCCAGCATTCTTTGAACAAATAGCACACTGATAATCTATCAGCTATACTGTAAAGAGGTTTAATGTTTAAGAAGTTGTTATTGTTTGTATAATCGGGCACATCAATGACTAATTATACTTACGTGTAAAAGTTAAGGAATATTGTTAAGACTCGTTGGAAAATAAAAAATAAATTCACAATTTGGCTTAACTAGAGATTGTCCCTAATTAGTTGACCACGACTGTATATATATACTTGTAAAAAATACTTTTAGAAGTATATAAGAAAACGAGAAATGACATCAATAAGACTAGTAGTGTTATAAACGCACTCTGTAAGCCTATACATGCACTATGTAAGTCCACTCAATCTTAAAAGTGACTTATCAAAGTATTTTATTAGATATCGGCTGTTACACTTATAACTTATTATTACAGACGTATATAAGCAAATTTTATATAATAATTATTTGAGCAATAGTATTATACACGCACTTTATAAGCCTAATTGCCCTTGAGTCTTAATTAACACTTATACATGCACTTTGTAAGACCACTCGATCTTAGAAGTGACTTTACTAAGTGTTTTGTTAGATATCGTCTGTTACTTATAACTTATTTTTAAAGATGTATATAAGCTTACTTTATATAACATTTGTAAGAACTGTAGTATTATATGCGCACTTTATAAGCCTAATTACCCTTGATTCATAATAAACTCTTATGAATGCATTTTGTAACATCACTCTGTCTTAGAAGTGACTATTGTAAAAGATAGTATAGAGTACTAGCACGTCAAATGTCTTAGAAACTTAGATAAATTGCAATTAGAATTCTAATGCATTGCAAAAAAGTCAAAAGGTGGTCGACCAGGAACTTCCCTGTTTGTCGTTTAGCCTACTTTTACTTTAATAAGGAACCCTAAAGGTTATGAGCAATGGCCGCGTGGATTAAAAAATGTAGTTGAATTTGATTTTAGAAGTGCGGTGTAAACCTTAAACAATAGTAATGCACTTATATTGGTTCTGTTAAAGCCACTATAAGACATGATTGGTGATAATGGCGACGATTCCATATTTTTCATTTTTAATATAATATTTTTTATTATTAAAGATACATTGTTGAAATGGCCCGTAAAAAATATTGTGATTGTTATTTCAAAATACTCGATAAAATCGACTTTGCAATTAAATAACAGTTGGTAATGCGTAATAAACAAAATTATACATACACATTTTGTAGGAAAGTGAATTAAACAGGACAATACATTATACTTACATTTTTAATACTCTTCTTATATTCAAACAAGTTTTTTTTTTTTTTATAGCAGAAGGAGGCAAACGAGCAAGCGGGTCACCTGATGGAAAGTAATCACCGCCGCCCATGGACACCCGCAAAACTAGAGGAATCGCAGGCGCGTTGCCGGCCTTTAAGGAAGGAATAGGCTCGTTTCTTGAAGATCCCTAAGTCGTAACGGTCCGGAAATACCGCCGCCGAGAGCTGGTTCCACAACACTGTAGTTCGAGGCAAGAAATTTCTTGAAAAACGCACAGTAGTAGACCGCCATCCATCAAGGTGATGTGGATGGAATGACAGTCGATTGCGTGTAGTGCGGTGAAGGAAATTAGCGGCAGGGATCAAGCCGAACAATTCCTTCGAACACTCCCCATGATATATACGGTACAATATACAGAGAGACGCAACGTCTCTCCGAAGAGCCAGTGGATCGAGCCAACCTGAAATAACCACGTCGCCGACAATTCGAGCAGCTCTGCGTTGAATGCGGTGAAATGGAAGGAGTTGGTATTGGGGTGCTCCAGCCCAGAGATGGGAGCAGTATTCCATATGCGGCCTGACCTGTGCTTTATACAGTTGTAAACGGTGGGCCGGCGTGAAATACTGACCCGCTCTATTAAGCACACCCAGCTTTTTCGAAGCTAATTTAGCTTTACCTTCCAAATGACCACGAAACTGAACGTCACTCGAAATATCGACGCCAAGGATTCCAATAATCGGATTGGTATCAAGGGGAGCTCCCTCAAAGTTCAGAGGTACGACGAAGGGATGTTTTTTCGCGGTAAATGCGCAAACTTGTGTTTTGGAGGGGTTAAAGCGGACTAGGTTATGTCGGCCCCAATCCGAGACATGACTTAACATGTTCTCGGTGTCAGTCACAAGTTTAT
This sequence comes from Scoparia ambigualis, assembly GCA_963921215.1. Taxonomy (NCBI): domain Eukaryota; kingdom Metazoa; phylum Arthropoda; class Insecta; order Lepidoptera; family Crambidae; genus Scoparia; species Scoparia ambigualis. The sequence continues at coordinate 38,784,321 of OY992507.1, forward strand.
TCCGGCTCTCGATGACGCTTTCCAGAGAAATATTAGCTCGCCCGGTGTAGAGCGTATCCCCAGTACTGTCATCCGCATAGCAATGAATGCTGTTGTTATGCAGCATGTCATTGATATGCAGAAGAAACAAAGTAGGGGACAACACACAACCCTGCGGGACTCCAGCATTCACGGGCTTCATGTCGGAGCACGAACCGTCGACTGCGACTCTGATGCTACGCCCAGTAAGAAAGCTGGCAACCCATGAACACAATTTCTCAGAAAGCCCGTATGATGGAAGTTTAGAGAAAAGAGCCCTGTGCCATACCCTGTCAAAAGCTTTCGCTACGTCCAAGCTAACTGCCAGTGCCTCCCCTTTACTCTCGACTGCCTCCGCCCATCGGTGAGTAAGGTACACTAAAAGTTCACCAGCCGATCGACCGCGACGAAAACCATACTGGCGATCACTTAGTAGCTGGTTCTCTTCTAGGTACCCTAAGAGCTGGCAGTTTGTAATGGACTCCATTACTTTGGAGAGTAAAGAGGTAATAGCTATTGGCCTGTAGTTAGACGGATCTGAGCGATTGCCTTTTTTTGGAATCGGGTGGACAAGGGCTGTCTTCCAAGAGCTCGGGACGACGCCAGTGGTGTAAGAGAACTGGAAAAGGCGCGTTAGAACTGGTCAATTCAGGAGCACACGTCCGAAGCACAATGGGTGGAACTGCATCAGGCCCACTCGCCTTATGGATATCAAGGGAAAAAAGAGCCTTACGAACTGACCTTTGCAGGAACTGAACGTTTGGCATTGTACAAGCGCAATGCGGTATGGTTGGTGGAGAGTTTTCCCCATCATCCAAGGTCGAGTTTGATGCGAAAAGAGAGCCCAAGATATCGGCTTTCTCCTTTGCAGTATAGGCCAGGCAGTCATCGGTCTTGTGCAATGTTGGTAGGGACGGCTGACAAAAATTCCCTAAGATAGCTTTGGCGAGAGACCAGAACGCACGCGTCCCCGAAGGAAGACGCACTAGCCTCTCGCCAATTCTACCTATGAATGATGACTTCGCCTTGGCAATGTCCTTCTTAAAGGATCTGGCGGCAAAGTTGTACTTCTTTCTGAGCGCACTGGTGTTTGGATCCTTTGATGACACCGCATTAGCCCAGGCTTGGTAATGCTGTCGCTTTTAGCGAGTCGCCATTTTGCAGCAACGACCAAACCATGGTTGGGACTTGCCGCCAATGGGAACCACAGAGTTTGGAATGAAAAGTTCCATTCCCTGCAGTATCACATCAACGACAGAGTCAGTGGCGACATCAGGATCATCCAGCGAGAAGCAAACTCGCCACCACGGGTAGGACGCAAAGAAGCTTCGCATCCCATCCCAGTCCGCCGACCTATAATGCCAGACTCGACGGCTAGCTGCTGGTTGCGGTTTTGAAGTTTCTGTGAGAGGCACAGTGCTGCGAATCAGACAGTGGTCTGATGAGCCTAGTGGTGCATCAACAGAAACTTGATAGCCGTCTGGGTGCGAGGTCAGCAGAAGGTCCAATAAAGAAGGTGCATGGCCCTCCGCATCTGGAACCCGTGTTGGCTCGGTTACCAATTGGGACAGACTGTAGGCCAAAGCGAAGTCATGAACGGCTCTACCCGCGTGGTCAGTTGTGCGTGAACCAAGCCATTCGACGTGGTGGGCATTGAAGTCTCCCAATACCACAATCTCGGCCGAGGGGATCCGTTGGAGAAGGGAGTCTGTCGCTGTTTGGACGGTCTCGATGAGTTGGTCAGTTCCGATGTTACCGCTGTGGGACCTATACAGGCACGCGTAGACGCGAGGATGACGTCCGCAGTCGACGTGCAGCCATAAGATGGAGAGGTCCCTATCTTCAAGATTGCCAAGGCGACGAACGCACATATCCTCCCTGACATAGGCACAAACACCGGCTCGTGGCACAAATGCATGTTCCAGGTTGTATCCCGGGTAGCGCAAGTACGAGATGTCAGGAGGGGGGGATATCTGCGTCTCGGTGAGGAAGAGCAAGGCCGGTTTCGCCGTCTCGAGGTGGTAATGGACGGCGCTCAAGTTAGAGTGGATTCCCCTGATATTTCAGAAGTCCACGCGAAGCGTAGGAGGGGGTGCCAATTGTGCCGCCTTTCTCCTGCCTGCAGCATGCCTTGACACGAGCGAACTTTTGCCCTCCCCAGAATACGTAGGGCAGCCTGACACTGGATGTGTCGGTACCCCCCTGGGGTAAATCTAGATTACAGTTCGCTGCCATATCAATTGTGAGGGGGGGGGGGGGAGGGGTCTCCGGAACCCTCACTCGCCGGACGAAACACAACAGCACAGAGTGCCATTGTTTCACGCCGAAAATTCGTGAGGGGGTGGTATTACGCCGGGCGAGCCGACCCAATGCGTGCTGCAACGCAGCGTGGCTCTACCACTCAGTTGGTGTCACTCATTTAGCACCACCCAGGGGTCACGTGTAGGGTCTCAAGGGTAAACCTACGGACGCGAGCAACTTAACCCCCAAAAGTTTCACGAGCACTTGGCAATCCTTTCGGCGGACTGTGATTACATGTGATTACATGTCTTACTAAAAGCTCGCAAAGAGCACTACAAGTAATATCTCACTTAGAACAGCATTAGTAAGTGCATTATAAGGGTAAATGCCCATAAAGATTGCCTTTGCAAATCATTTGTAAGTCTGTTTGGTATTATTAAAGCATCAACAAGAATTTTGTAAGATTGGAAATACACTTCTCGAAACCATTTTAAGATATATTTAAGGGTAAATAGACTTACTAAGTGCGCCCAAATCCACACTTATAGCAGTCTATCGGAGTTATATAAGACTGGTAAAATTATACTATTGGGATGTGCGTAAGAGGAAATTTTGCTAGTTGGGCAGTTTTTCTGAGCTGGCAACATTATTCGGAGCGGGAAGCATTAGGAGTGAGGGTAGTCTCAATAAATATAGCAGTCGAGCTATGAGCGGGCTTATTTCGTTGTCTGAAGTGGTTCAGTGAAGTACTCTGTTGACTGGTGTACTGAGATGCTGCCCCACGTGTGCTGAGATGCTGGTCACGTGTCTGCATGAAAGTTAAGTGGTTTTAATCTTTCCATTCTGACGACACTCTATTGTATTTTCTAGATGTTACTTTTATAAACTAACTGAGCTAATAATATGAAAGCTAAGTGATTAATCTTTCCATTCTGATGCCACTCTATTTTATTCTCTTATTTGTTACTTGTGTAAACTGAGCTAATGATCATGTGCATAACCTCTTTACCTAATCTGCGGCGGTAGTCAGCTTAGTGGACCATCTGACTTATGATATCCGACGTAGCATTCTTCCATTATGTGAGACTGACGCAAGGGGGTTATATCGGCTGTCCTTTGCTCTCCTTAGAGTAAGTGGAATTGCTTCGCTGCTTAGGATTCACGACTTCTCGCTCCACAGGATGCCCAAGTAGCGTTGAAGTACGGAGGAGGCGCAGTCCTGTTTAGTACTGCACGAGGGGGTCACACCCGAGTTGGTGCCCTCAGTACTAGTGTCGCTGGAGAGAGAGGGGCGACGTGACTATAGGAAGAGGGGTACAGTTCACCATAAGGCCAATATGTACTGGTGCAGCACCTCCTAGCCACTTTTTTACAGTGTACTGTTTTATTTTTCTTCATATACCGAACTACCCTGTCCTATGATTATTGGCATAGCTAAAAATTGAATTTTAATTTTGGCTTATGGAAAAGGTAGAAATAACGTCACTACAAATCTGGAAGTTCAATGTACAATTGACGATTAGACAATCGTTTTATTTTTCCCCTGAGGTTTCTCATAAATTGACTTATAATAGATAATCAATCACGACTCCTTTTTGCAGAAGAAAAAGGAAAGTCTGTTCAAAACAGACCATTTTTATCATTCATTCGGATTCATGCGGTCCGATCAGCCCGACTACCGGCGACGACAAAAATTATTTTGTTACTTTTATTGACCTTTTTACCCACTATACTTTCACATATTTAATTTTGATAAATTTAAAAGTGGAAATCTTAAAATGTTTTATTGATTTTGTTAACAAAAGTGAAAATTTATTTAATGCTAAGGTCGTTAATTTATATTGTGGAAATAATAATATTAATAATAAATCGTTTATTTCAGATTATTCATCCATATTAGTTAGTAAGACTTAAAAATATTGTTAGTATCTATATAAGTATGAAAAGGTACATATGAATCCCTATTGTGCCAAGAGTGACCATCACGAGAAAGGGTATGTCCCCGTGATTGTCACTCTCTGCACAAGGGACCACCAGAGCGGTGAGGTGAAGCGATCCGCTAATGTCTTTAGGATGCTGTTGGAACTGTTCCTCACTCTGCTGATCAGGGAGGCGGTTTTTTTGCGAATGACGGCTTCAAAGCCATCAGTTTGATACTCCGCAAACATCCCGGATGCACTGCAAAAACGCGGTAGACCCAACATCATCCTAAAGACATTGTTATACTGGATTCGTAGGGTCTCCAGAGATTTTTTGGCATGCTTGACCCACAGATTTCCCGTGTACATGTTTTGACAGTAAGCTTTAAAAAGCGTCACTTTCACATCTTCCGTACAGCGAGAAAATCTGCGAGCCAACATATTGCCTCTAACCGCTAGAACCCTTCGCTCCCGTTCAATATCATCATCATCTTTGAGGTCGCTGGTGATGACATGCCCCAGATATTTAAATTTCATCACGCGTTTGATGTTCAAGCCGTTTAGGGTAATCTTAGTAGCGTTATCGGGACATTTACCAGCGGCCTCAAATACCATGTATTCTGATTTTTTCACATTGTACGTGAGCCCATGCTCAGCAGCATACGACTCACAAACACTTAACATTTCTGTAAGGCCACCCACCGTAGGGCTGAGCAACACCATATCGTCAGCGTAGCTTAAATTGTTTATGCTAATTCCATCTATTCGACAACCGACACGCATGCTGCTCAGCCCAACGATGAGATCGTTTACGTAGATGTTGAAGAGCTTAGGAGAAGATAACCCCCCTTGCCTCACTCCGCACTCCAACACATACGCATCCGACAAGGAATCAGCCCACTTAACATAATTTGTTTGGTTAGCATACCAAAATTTGAACACATTCAGTATTTCTTTCGGTACACCCCTCTTCCCCAGCTTCCCCCAAAGCGTATCATATGACACCAGGTCAAAGGCTTTGGAGAGATCCAAGAAACAGGCGTATATCGGTGTTCCACGATCAGTGTAATATTGGACAGTATGCTTAAGACCTACTATAGCGCTTTCAGTTGAAAGTCCGGGTCGAAACCCGAACTGTGCGTCATGTATGTCCGAGTGTTTATCCAATTCAGAGTTAAGCACACTATCCAATACCTTAGCAATCGTTGTTGCTAGTGAAATAGGACGATAGTTCCCCCTGTCCGAGATGTCACCGGTCCTATCCTTAACAATGGGCACGACGATAGTTTTCATCAACTCATATGGTAGGTACGAGTGACTTATGCACATTGAGAAGAACAAGGCCAGAACCCTCGGCAGGTGAACTCCAGCATACCGCAGATGCTCCACACTAATGCCGTCATGCCCGGGAGATTTACCGCCGCTCATGTTTTTAAGCGCCTCTCTTATTTGGTATGCAGTGATACTCAACGGCGATGCCTCCCCCCGACATTCTGACTCAGTGCTGTGGGCGGAGGCCGAAGGACCCAGTGGAGAGCTGACTCTAAAGTGATGCATGAAAGCATTGGCTATCTGCACCGGGGTCACTTACCCCATCCACATTCACCGGTAGACCAGGCTTAATGTCGCACTTCTTAGTGGCCTTCCAAAAGCTTTTAAAATTTTTCGTGATTCGGTGTTTAGCTAGAACGTCCATTTTGAGTTGGTCTTGGTTACGTTGACACCATTTTAAACGACTTTTAAAAACTTTTCTTGACTCATTCATATCATCATAGATTCTGCCCGATGAAGGACGATTGTAATATACCCACACCTTGAAATTAAGCCTGGCCACCTTATGAGCCTCATGTACATGCTTATTCCAGCCACAAAGATGCTTATTTTTGTTTGGCTTTGTACAAGGTCGGTTTTTAGTTTTGCTAGCGGCGTCACATAGGGCACAAACAATACTATTATAAAGCCTATTTAGCACCAGCTTATGCTCCTCCAAACTGCACAACCCGCGACCGCAATGCGTGAACTCAGAGGGAAACTCAATCTCGCGCAGCATACTATGACAATGATGTCGGTACTTAGCTATTTGAGCCTCGTCTCTTTCGCCCCATATCACTGAGTTAACGTGCAGGTCGCGCGTCACCAATCTTGGTCTAACAATATTAAAATCGCATTTAACAATTAAAGGTAAATGATCTGACACAAAAACATCCTCGATTACCTCCACATCGACAACAGTCTGCCAGGCTGAATTAGAGACAACGCAGTGGTCTAGCCACCGCCTGCAGCTATGGGCCGCACTTACATACGTGTATGTATTAGAATTCAAACCTAGTTTTTCTGTGTCAGCACAGATCCAACTCTGTTCGTGGCAAAAATTTGTTAATTCATTGTAAAACAATTCATAAGGATGAGCATTAAAATCGCCTAGACAGAACACACTCTCAATATTTTCGCATTCAACAACTGCACTTATTTCACCCAGCACTTCCGTAAATACAGGCAAATTGTCTAATGAATTTGTAGGCATATACACTGAGAAAACAATAATAGATCGCCCTCCAACAGTAGCCCTAATAGCTACCAGACGAGTACTACTACACCTTATCACAGTTACGCTATCAAAAATACCTTTTCTCCAAAGAATGGCCACCCCCCCATGAGGTCTACCCTTTAATAAGCCTGTCGATACATCGACAGCGGATTTACCATGATATTCAAAATCACTCGATATCTCTCCCAGAAAAGGCACATCATGGGGAAGTAGACACGTCTCTTGAAGTGCAACTAAATCGGATGTTTTACAGATATTTTGTAGGTCATTAAGTGACCTCTTAACAAAAAAGCAATTAAAAGTTGTAAAACATAAATATTTACTAGGTTCTAAACTCATTAAAATGTAAAAATAAAAAACTATGAACTATTTTCTTTTTTTGTCTTATACAAAAAATTAACAAAACGCCTAAATGTTATACCACTAGGCCAGAAATCATCTTTTAAAAATAAATCTAGGTTATTTTTTGAAACATATAGCTTATACGAGTTATACGATTTTTCGTTTCGCATGCTTATCATTTTTAAAGAAACACTTACATCGGTTTTTTCTTTTATATAGCTAATAATGTCACTAACACTAGCTTGTTTACTAACATTAGAAATTAGAAGTGGAACTTTCACATCGGCCGCTCTAAATTTGCCCTCGGGCGCAATAGGAGCGCAACCTCTCTGACCTAATAACTTATATTGCTTGGCAGATTTCTTACGCACTAACTGCCATTCGGGGTCCACTACCACTTGACCGCATTTCACACTGTGCTCCCTACCTGCGCGCAAAAAGGTCGGATTCGCAAGTAAGTCCTGTTCAGAAACTGTGACATTCGCTCGAGTTTTACTGGTAGTATGCGAAACGCTCGCGCATGGCGGTGGCGGCGCCGCCGCCGCATCACTCGAAACCGCAGTGTTCGGCGGGGCCTCACCGCGCACCACAGGATCCGTTGTCGTCTCGCTTACACCTTTGCCCTCACCGCACGCAGGGGTCGCCCGGCAGCCGCTCTCATTCACCCCCGTCGGAACCACCGTGGCCTCCACGTGCCGCATATCTGTCGCTGTACTTTGTATGCAACTGACAGAGATAGAATCATCAGTGCCTGTACCTATTTCTTTAGGCGATGACTGTCGTATTATTGAAGGTCGGTTAACTACCTCAATATCAGCTGATGTTTGGGATGGTTTAATAGGCACATACTCAGGCACATACTCAGGTACATATTGTAGTCCAATAGGTCCACTATTCATATCAAAACTGTTCTGTAAACACGCTCCTCGTCTTTTGTTTACATTTCTGCTTGGCGTAAAATCAGCAATTAACGATGCATGTTTCATGTGTTCAACCTCTTGTTTGAGTTGGTTAAACTGATCAAATGTAATCATTTTATCCTCCAGTGTACTTAGTTGATTTTTAAGCCATAAAATCTCCTTTAGGAACCGGGTCACATCCACATGATCAAAAGTCACTGGCGGGATCAGATGCAGGTCTCTTGCCACAAAAATAGGAAACACTTGAGGATCAGCACTTTTCATTAAGCTAATGATGTCGTCTAGATCTCTTGACATTCTCTTCTTGTCCCGCTTTCGACGTTGAGGCATCTTATTTGCATTTGACATCGATTCAAAGAGTAACGACTTCGCATTTGCAATTTGATCAGCAGAAAATGATGTAGTACACAGCTGATGCATACTCTCTTCATCCATGTAGTCCATAACATTTCGCACAAACGCCAGTAATTCGTTAATTACGACGTTACAACTCGCGCACTTCACAACATTCGAAGACATTTTGAATTCGACCTTAGCTCTCAGTGAGTCACCGCATAGAACGATATTGACGCGTCCTCGCTTAGTCGCGACGAGCGCCTGACGGAAATGGTTGCGAATATCTTTTAAATGAATTTAAGGAGTTTTGTGTTTCTAAGGGAATAAGTTGTCATTTTACAGTTCTGTACACTCCAACAAAATGGTGTCTCAGTGCGCATGAACCGTACATTGACCGAAATGGCACGAACCATGGTCGCAAGTGCGAAGTTAGATAAACATTTTGGGGTGAAGCCGTTTTAACGGCTACATATCTAACAAAATAACTACCCATTAAAGCGCTGCTTAATAAAACACCATATGAATGTAAAAATATTTGGCTCTACTGCATAAGTAAATGATACCTAAATAATAAAAAGGAAACAAAATTTCACAAAAAATCTTTTAAATCCATATTAGACGGTTATAGAAAAAATGGATATTGTTTAATGTCTAAATAAGCAAGTTTTCATTGCAAGAGATGTAATTTTTGACGAATAAAATTTTGAGAATATTATTACCAATATTTATAAGTGTTGCAACTAGGGTTGCCAGGTGTCCGGCTTTAGCCGGACATGTTTGGCTTTTGTTAGGCATTTTTGTCCCATCGTGATTTTAAGAAACTATTGGCACATCAAAAGTGGACTGCTTATTTCAAATCATCTGATAATGAAGAATTCCATACCTAATTACTTAAATTGGCAGAATAGTATTTTGGGATTCCAGGCCACAACGCCAACGTCGAAAGAGTCTTTCTCTTTAATAAACGCTCAGTGGACAAAGGAGCGCAATAAACTACAGACACAAATAATTGCAAAGATGATGTTTTTATTGTGCAATGTTAAATTAACATGCAAAGAATTTTACGAAATGATCTAGGAGAACGATGTTCTCGATAAAGTAGGTGACAAATCTACTTCACAATAATATTAAATACTTAATTATTATAATTAGGTATTAAAAATAATTATACTTTAAAATAAGTAAAGCCTGACCAGAAAAATAAAAAACCTGGCAAATGCTAAATACCCATAACTTTTGATTACTTTAAAGTAAAGACGTGTTGATTTTTAGATTTTCAAGAATTTGATTTTGTTTTTGTAAGTTAATAATTTTAATTTTAATGAAGGTAGTAAGGTAATTGCTAGAACATCAAATAGCTGAATTTTAATTTTTAAGTAAGTAAAGTATGTTTTTTTTTGAAAATTATAAGACTTGTTTTTTTTCTTTTTTAAATTTCTAGTAAGTAAGTGCAAATGCCAAGACTGATTGTGTAATTCAAAATATTATTAAAAACCTTAATCTTCATCTGAGTTTTTTTTATTGTAAAATTGTTGTCCGGGTTGAAAAGCGTAAGTCCAGCTTTAAGGGGCCTTAGGCGGTGAAAACGGAAAATTGACTGTTTTCTATTAGCTGTTATTCAAAATATATTACATATTTCGCATGAAATTTTCAAAGTGTATTGCAGAGCATATGTGTGAGGGGATGAAAGAAGCCAAAATACGATTGGAAACATTTGGCTTGATAGAAAAAATCCTGAAGTTACCTCTTAAATTTCATATAAATGCACATTACGACCGTGTTTTACAGTAATAATTCCTATAAAATCATAAACGCATACGTTACCTTATCGATTTTTTGACTGATTTGGATTTTAATAAAACTAAAATTTTTTATTATCTTTTTGATAGATAATAATGTGAATGGCGCTTACGAATTACCGAGGACCTCGAACCGCGCAACAGCCAAATTTTCGCGGAACACCTAGTCGCCCCCCGCCCCCCCCCCCCCCCCCCTTTAAATAGAGTATTGGGCTTTCCACAAACACCATGTCCGGCTTTTAGGGCAAAATGTCCGGCCTAATACAGCTCTGAGTTCGGCTTTTTCATTTTAGGACCTGGCAACCCTAGTTGCAACATCAAATTCAAAATACAAATTCCCGCCAAAATTAGTCAGCCCGTTGAGGTCACTGAACAACTAATAGCAGCAGTCAATCAAAAATTGCCAGACGTAGCGAACGGATTAGCAATCTATCCCCGATGTGAGGGGTGGTAGGTCGCTTCTAGAGAAGGAGTTAACTGGCAAATAAAAAGGCGATTGTCGGTATTCTGTAGTTGACTGTGTTGCTTAACAGAGTGAAAACGCGTTTTTAATATGGAGGAATTCAGTAAAGGAAAGTATTCAATTGTATTACTATTTTTATAAAAGATATATTTATTTCTTCGGTGTTACTAATTTTTTTATTTTTTTCAGGTTCGACAGGCCAGCTAGCTTTTCTTGGTGCAGAAACAAAGGACCGGTAAACCACTCGTTGCAACTGTTTAACACTTAGTTTCTGTTTTTCGTTGCTAAGTCTGCTACGTTTTGTTCCGAAGGCACATAATTCCATTCACCTATCGAACTATGTTCTTCAATTTCTCCGAGTCTGTTTGCAACAAATACTTTATAATTACTTTTATCATTTCTTATCCAATGCAAGTTGAATCTGACCAATAAAAAACGGAAGTGGGTTTTATACGGATTCCTTTTTTTACGCTATCCGCTAAACGACATGCTAACACAGATCCTTGCAGCTCTAATCTAGGTATAGTGAGTGATTTAGACAGCGGGTGATGGCTTTTGCTACCTATAAACGAAATGTTATAACTCCCATCGCTACATTGTTTTCGCCAGTAAGCAACAGCTGCGTTTTCGTCAGGTGACGCATTACAAAATACGTGTAGCTCGATCTTTGTTTCGCTTGCACTCGGGTCCGCTATAGACTGAGCATCGCGGGAGTCGTAGCGCTGCAGCCCGTAGACGCGGCTACGGCGTCGTAGCCTTTCGTAGCACTCGTATCTGTGAGAGAGAACCGGTTTCTTATTTTGTCGTTTATTATTGAAAAAATACCATCGCGGTATTCGGAGCTGGCTTACTTCTTGTAATTGAGTTAACCAACATTTAAAACACGTAAATAAATCTTCGTTTATTTTTTCGTTTTATTCTATATTTAATTTCCATATTTGCTGCATTATGATCTTTCCTATTTTTGTGATAGGTGCGAGAAATCCGTGTATATCAAAGATTGACTTAACCAGGCTTAACATTTCGCGCTTCGTAGACTTACGTGAGAAATTTAAATTGTCAAAATATCATTACGGATGCGCTTAAACGACAAATCACACGCTAACTCAACTCAACTCAACTCAAAATGTCTTTATTCAATAAACTTAAAATAAGCCTTTTGAATCGTCTAAATTTATTTAGATGGAGGGGCAAATCCATTCAGAAAGTCTTTTAGCTGTGGAGAAGAATGGGCGCAAGAAACTCCACAGATTTATAATAATATAGAAGTAACGACATTTACAAAACAATATGTCGTTACCAAATTACACAATATACAAATTACTAATATGTTATGCTCGTACATGCACTATGTCCATACATATTTGTCATTTACATAATCTTCCACTTTATAGTAACCTTTACTCATGAGGGTTTTTTTAACATGGGCTTTAAATGTATGTAAAGGCATTTCAGTAGTATTAAGTGGAAATTTGTTATAAAACGTTACTCATTTACCTAAGAAAGAGCCACCTGTTTTATGAAGTCTAAAACTAGCGACGGCAAGCTTGTTTTTCCTAAGAGTGTTTAAGTCATGAAGATCACAATTTTTAACAAATGTCTTTTCATACTTCTTGACATACATAAGGTTTACAAAAATAAATTGTGATGCAATAGATGTCGATCTTTTTAAACACTTCTTTGAGTGAGTCTCTAGACTTGAGGTTGTATATGGCGCGGACTGCCTTTTTCTGTAGAGTCTTTAGGCGACCGCAATTTCGATATTTGGCATAACGGAGTATATACAGTCTTAATGGAGAAGTTTCTTAGTACTGTTCCAATTTTGTCCGTTACGCCTTTTATGTAAGGTAAAAACGCTGCCTGGCATTTTGCTCTTCTGTGACACCTTGTATCCGTTGCGTTTTAGTACCTCCTGAACGTGAGCAAGCTCAGACTGAAGATGTTCAGGGTCACACATGTTCTGAGCTCTGTTGGTTAGTGAGGTGATCACAGACTGAAGATGCCGAGGATGATGATGAGAAGAGGCGTGTAGGTACCTGTCCGTGTGAGTGGGTTTGCGGTACACAGAGTGTGATAAAATACCATCATCTCTTACCTTTATCTGCACATCTAGTAAAGCCAAAGATCTCCAGGCAATCCTTCAGATAATAAAGGGTAAACTTTGCGATAAGGAGCTGCCGAAGGAATATATTGTTCTAATTGAAAATTGCCTTGATGGGAATTACCTCCTCTTCAGAGACCAGTTCTATCTACAGATCAATGGTGTTGCAATGGGTAGCCCACTCGACCCGGTTTTTGCAAATCTGTGGATGGAGCACGTTGAAGACACAGCATTAGCAACTGGACCCCAAATTGTGAAACTGTGGAAGAGGTATGTAGATAATGTTTTTTGCATTATCAGAGGAGGCCAGCAAGAAGTTGAACAATATATAGTACACCTGAATTCAATCGTAAAGTTTACCTACCTAATCTAAAGTTTACCTATGAAATAGAGAGGGACAGATCTTTGGCTTTCCTTGATGTGCAGATAAAGGTAAGAGATGATGGTACTTTATCACACTCTGTGTACCGCAAACCCACTCACACGGACAGGTACCTACACGCCTCTTCTCATCATCATCCTCGGCATCTTCAGTCTGTGATGACCTCACTAACCTAAAGAGCTCAGAACCTGTGTGACCCTGTACATCTTCAGTCTAAGCTTGCTAGTGATCAGAAGGTACTAAAACATAACGGATACAAGGTGTCACAGAAGAGGAAAATGCAGAATGGAAAGAAAAATCGTCTAGAAGTAAGTCGCCAGGCAGCGTTTTTACCTTACATAAAAGGCGTAACGGACAAAATTAGAACAGTCCTAAGAAACTTCTCCATTAAAACTGTATATACACCGTTATGCCAAATATCGAACAATTGCGATCGCCTAAAGACGTCATACCTTTCCAAACACCGGGAGTTCATAAACTCGATTGTAGCTGTGGTAGTTCGTATATTGGACAGACTAAGCGGACTATCGCAGAACGTGTCAAGGAACACATCGCAGCTGTCAAAAATCGCCAAATAGACATATCGGCGGTTGCTGAACACCTGCTGGAAGCTGGAGTTAATCACTGAATGGAGTTACATGATCCAAAAATCCTCTCCATCGATCGTTACTCTCATAGCAGAATAGTACGTGAAGCGATTGAGATCACGAAGTATAAAAATTTCAATCGGGAGGACGGGTTTAAATTATCATCAGCATGGAATCCAGTGATTGGCAAATGCAAACCGCAACCTCTGTCTATAACAAGAAACTCCGATACTGTTGTTAGTGTAGTGTGCCGGAGTCGTGTTACTGACGATGCATTGCACTGTGACAATTTAAGTGAACGTGTGACGGTGGATGAAGAAACAAATACCCGCCCGAGCCGACGACGCCGCGCACAGCCAGTTCGCTTGTGACCACGGCCGCAGCATTGCGGCCAAAACGTCAAGCAGTAAGTAGATATGTACTAACTTACAAAATTAATCGTGTTAGGTCTCGTTAAAACAGTTTTAATAAGTGCTGGTAGTATTGGAATTGGTCGATAGTTACTGAGGTCTTCTCAGACAACAGAATTACTTAGTTTGGTAGGTTTAAGCTTCGATTGGCGAGATCTCCCATGTGCCGTTGTCCGTGGGAAGGCCTGTGCCCAGCCGTGGGACGGTTATGGGCCGGTAAGTGATGTATATGAAACTTAGATTGTTGTAACGCGAATTATTTTAGCCGAATGTTAAACTGATTATTAAACTGATTAAATTTTACTACTTTTAAACTAAATTAATGGTTATGGTACTATTGAATTCACATCCATAATTCAAGAAAACTTACTTAATCTTTATCAAAAATCAAAATTTCTTTATTCAGTAAGCTTAAAATAAACATTATAAATCGTCTTAACTTAAATATACTTTTCTATATGGATGGATGAGCTGGGCACCCACCCACCCACTCCACCCATTCAGGACGTCTTTTAGCTGTGAAGAAGAACGGGCGCAAGAAACTCCACAGCTTTATAACTCTCTCTCTTCGGTCGTTCCCTCATGACTGAGGATCGTGATCATCACGGCAGCACTTTGGATTGGACGAACTGTCTCCATGGGGTCCGGTCTGTGGCCATCCTCACCACGGCGTAGAAGCGGGACGTTGGTGTTTCCTTCAGTTGGTCAGACCATCTGGTCGGGGAACGGCCTCGTGAACGTTTTCCTTCCACGTTTCCTACCATAATGAGCTTTTCTAAGCTACTGTCGCCACGTCTGGCGATATGGCCAAAATAGCCCAGTATGCGACGATGACATAAGGTAGACAATCTGTCCTTAACGTTCAGTTGCGACAGAATTGAGATGTTAGTGCATTTGGCTGTCCACGGTATTCGCAGCATTCTTCTCCAGCACCACATCTCGAAAGCGTCTATTTTCTGTCTTTTTTTTTAACTTTTAAAAGTTTTTAATTTTTCAAGATTTAAAGGATTTAAGTTTACGTATTTAAATTATAAACTTTTTGAAAGAAAAAGTTTTATTAAATTCACCGTTAATAAGTTAAAAAAATGCTTGTAAAGAGCATCTGGATTTTTATGTATAAATGGTAAACATGCAAGTCTTGCAGTTAAGTTGAAAATTTTAACCCGTTTGTCTGTCACTGGCCCACAAGATATTTCTTCTGAGTTAGGGTGTCCATATTCAGTAAAAGTTATTTTTTGCCGTGAAGATAACTTAGTTAGTATGGACTTAGACACAGGAGCACAGTCACAAAAAAATTGTCTAAGCAGGTTGCAGTGGTTGCTGTAATTCTAGTCGGTTCTTTTAATTTTTAATCAAAATCAAATGATTTAATTATCGAGAATAATCTTACACTAGTTGTATGACTGTATCATAAATTTATATTAAATCCCCACAAATTACTATCTTCTTTTAAGATTAACAAATCTTCTTAATTACATCTTCCATAGTGGCCTCAAAGACACTAAAATTACCAGAAGGAGGTCGATATATACACAAACAATAATAAATTTCTCTAACTCGACACATGAGACAGCTCAATAACGCGTTCTATTGAACGCGTTATTGTGCTGCTTTCTGTTGAAAAGGAAACTATATCCTTTCGTTCCTCCTCTCGTGTGTGACGAGAGCCGAGCTTGCCGCGATGCGTATCTGTGGTGGCTCAATTGAGCCACCGTCACAGACAGGGGTCTTTTTGGCTACCCACCGTTAAAAACGTAGCTACCCTCCGTTCTATTAATAATTAAGCCTTTTTATGATAACTGGTAACTCTGCATTAGTTCCTTAACCTATTAACAACCTTCCCTATACCTAAAATATTGTAAGAATAAAGATATGAATTTTTAAAGAATACATTTTTTTTACTGGTAAAATAAAAAAAATATATAGGGAAAACACATATTTTATTGTAATAATAACATAACAATAATAACATAAGCATCAAAAAACACGTTATAACAGAAATCAGCTGATAATATCAACACGATAATAAATCGTCAAATCCGATTTCAAAATACGCGCTAAAACAACCATAAGTTTCAAACGACAATGATTTATTTTTATCCCTCAGGATGCCACCAAGGAACACTTGAATCACGGAGCCTAGTTCATGGTGCATCCACACGTGTGCGGCATGTCGCTAACAAATTTTTTTTTTATGGTTCAATTGAGCCAGCTCACAGACGTGCGTTATTTTTATTATGGCTCAATTGAGCCACCTCACTTACGAGAGGATTTTGTTTACAGTAGTTAACAAATATTAGGGATTATTTTTTCAAGCACTGGAAAGCTGAAAGTTTTTAATATTAAAAATTAACTGATATGCCAGTGCTCAGTTATACTTACATAAAATGTTTATATCTTCATGTAAGTAATAAAAAAAGTTCAATTTCTAACTCTTTGCCCGCCAGGCCCTGCATGTTTTAATGAACTATTTTAACTTGAATAAGGCTAGCTTTTGTCCTACCTATTAGTTTAAACTAGAGGTTGTGAAAAACTTATAAACTAAATTGACGTTAGTAGAAATACTAACAGTGCGATAATTTTGTGTCGACATTGTTATACTACTTATAACTGTGTCTTTAAAATTATATGCTAGCAATGATGCTATCTGTAACCTGTCTTTTTAGATTAAAGAGTATAAGTTATGAACTTAAAACTAGGTATAAATTTATTTGTATCAAAAATACAATACTGTCACTGTGACGATATGTAGCGTCATAGAAGCTCGGACCAAATTGTGATATTTGGTCCGAGCATACTCGTAGAAGAGTAAGTTTAAATCAAAGATCTTTTTGTTTTGTTTCTACGATAAGTAACAGGCATAGGGAAATGCGCAAACTATTATTTTACAATGAGTTTCAGATTGTATATCAATTAAACTCTATGTCTATGCTTTTTAATAGGTCATGCTATTTTATTGTGAGACTATCACCGCATAGTATTACCGCATTTGTTGAATGATTCAACTCCTGCTTACTTAATGTATTTACAAAACTAGTGAATGTTTGACCTGGAGTGCAAAAGTTTATGAGCTCGTGGCTGAGTTTACATTTAAGCTGCGGTCCCAGGCCCTAACCTATCTTGTCGGAAAAGATAAAAGTTTTTCTAGACATTCCCTTAACAGCAAAGTCTTTGTATAAAGATAAGTTGCGTTTTACTAACTTTATATCATTCGATATATTATTATTATTGGCAAATGTAGCACAGGGTACCACTGGGATACCATTTATGACACTCTCTAAGGGTTTTACGAATGGCAACAAATCTACTTGACCATCTAGTTGATTGTTCAAAAGAGAGTCGTATATCGTTCTGCATTGTACTTGCACAGATCTACTGACTCTGTGGCACACTTAATGTGTTCTTCAATTTCTTTCTTTTCTTTCATTATTTTTGCGAGAACAAGTATTTTTAATTTTACAAATAGGTAGTCCTTTATACTGAAAGGACAAAGCCCATTTTAGACCTGTTTCTTTTTATAAATAATTCCTGTATAAATATAAAGCTCAAAATTCTCTAAATGTAACCAAGCTATCATAGTTTCCCATTAAAGTCAGGAAAACAACAATACTAAGTTTGTCCCCTCAGTCTTGGAAATTTTCTGACACAAAAATTGGCGCAACTGTCGACGTCATATTTGACAGAATCGAGCATAGACTATGCGATATTTTGCGATCACAATGTATAAGATGTACCACAGAACCGAAATAATCAAACTTGTTCATACTAAAGTAGTCTGAAGTCTATGAAAACACGGTACAAAGTCAAAAGTGTTTTTGTAGGTGCGGTCTCATGCGACCGCTTGGGGCCTGAGGGGTTGGTTTTTGAACGCACACTGCCACTCAAAGTGTTTCGTCCCGCCTTTTAGCTGTTAAAGTTAAATATATTGATTAATTTAATTATTATAAAACTGTATACTAGTTCACCTTTTTAAGAATTTTTATCATGGCATTAAATACGCTTAACGATTTATGAATAAATATTACCACAATAATTCATCATTATGAATTGATTCAACGGCTATGCTTAGCAAGGGTAGAACGAAACGTTTTTTTGACTTGTCATTTGTCAGCTCTTTACTTTCTGTTGTCTGTGAGTGTGTGGTTGTCCGATTCGCTATTTTTTGTTTATTGAAACTCATGTATAGTCTTGATTATTGGCTTCTATAATAATAAATATGTGTTGTGGGTGATTAATTGGAACATAAGTGGTACGTTTCTCTATGATTGTATATTGCCGAAAAACTTAAAACAAAACAATGCCCAACCGCCAACTTAAAATTGTTATTTTTAAACTTTTTCTTAATAACTCTGGCTTTTAATAAAAAAATCTGAGTTTAGAGCAATATACAATAATATAATAGATTACATTTTGCTACCAAGATCATTTTATACAAGCTAACAAAAAAAACTCATTGTGAGGTTTTCAAATGCATGGGCCGTGGGCATTGTCCTTTCAGTACATGTTACTTTAAAGTCTTCAACGAGTCAACGTTTGCTCAAAAATAAAGTAAAGACATGAGTATGATTTAAAACAGTGTAATGCAAAATACAACAAACCAAGCGAGGTGTTGCTCAGCGCCCAGCCCTGCGCCCACATCCCACGGCTCACGACAAGTGTGGTCGACAGGTGGCCAGAGTGTTAAAAAACGATTGTAATTTGCAACGACCCTTATTTGCATGAAAAATATGTTAATTTCATACGCTTAACGTAAACTGTTTGAAGAATCTATTTCGTGTCTATTCAAATTAATAAAGATTACTGTTACTAACATTATAATTGTAAAACCTTTGTTATAACAATAGGCAAATATTGAAGGCCTGGTATTTCACAAGGTTTTAACATCTGGTGACGCTGTGTAAACTATAGAAATGACACAGGGAAAATACAGGAAATCCGTAGTTCGAATCAAGCTATATCTCTGCACAAGTGTTTGTTTACGCCGGGTATATCGGTACCTATCTACCTTAGTATGGAATAATAGAAATGTTTTTGACAAAAGGATATTGGTATCAGGAGGTACTGAGAATTGAGAAGAAGAGAAGATAAATTGAGAAAAATCTCAGTAAAATATTTGATATTCTATAAAAAAATATTAAAGCTCTGTCGGATAATGCGATACAAATACCCAAAGCCGAGGTCGTCGTTTTCAAAGGTCGAAATTCCTACCCAAACGCCCTGAAGAATCTAGTAAGTTAAGTTCACTTAACAGATGAAGTGATATCTGCTTCCCAACAGCCTTTGGGAACAGCGGTAGCTCTACATTGCTTCATCTGCATCCTTCCCTTATACCAGATTTCATAGGGCGTTTGAGCAGGAATCTTGGAAGTACATAACTAGAGCTGCTTCTAGGAGACGCACATACTCAACTTAATAGGGAAGAGTAACCTTTATTGTAAGGACTCCTAAATTGTACCACCTTCAAATTTCCCAATAAACGGTGCCATTATTCTACACTGGCAACACAAAACGAGGCGTCTACAGCGCCACTGTCACCGGGCCATTTTGCTTCTTCTAGACAGATGACAGATGACAGTGAGGGTGAGAAACGTTTTTTTAACGTTTTGTGTTTTTATGTAATTTCTTCGTCTATTGTCTAACCAGCTCAACAAAAAGGTTAGTAATCATATAACACTAAGTATGTATATTCTTTAAGAAAGCACGATTCCTACTGTTTCTAAACATGGCGAGTTAAAATCAGTTGGTTATGGTTATGTTGTTGTTTTTTTAAGTTTGCTATCGAACTACCGTGTCCCCTATATTAGACCTCTTCGAGGTTCTTCTTCTGAGGTAAGATGATTAAATCACACACACTTATGACATCCAACAACAAAACATGTATTAATAACAGTTCAAATAGTTGTTTGTATAAAAAAGGGACCAATCCATATTATTTGCAACCAGTAAAATCATTAGACAACACACATAAATCCCCGGAACCAGAGAGAGTTAATTTTTTTCGTTAATAATAAGGAACAGTATTTTGGTGTACTGCACCAAAATATTCAAGGTCTTACTTCTAAGAAGGAAATGTTGAGAATTGAGTTAACTATCTCTGACCTGGACAATGACCTCACTCCAGATGTACTGTGTTTCACCGAAACATTTATAAAATATGGTGAGGATAAAAAAATATTAATATAAATAACTATAAAGTAGCAACTCACTTCTCAAGAAACAAAAGACGAGGGGGTGCATGTATATAAGTAAAAAAGGGAATCTCGTATAAAAAAATTGCATTTGGTAATGATTTGGCGGTCGACTTCCATTTTGAGTGCTGTGCTGTACACATCTTATTTAGTAACGTTATTGTCTTATGTGTATATCGTGCCTCTACAACCACAAAGAAAAGACAATAAGACTGATTCTTTGACAAATTGCAATTTCTTCCAAATAAGTATCAACATAAGTACCAGAAACAAAAAATTATAATCGTAGGTGACATAAATATTAACACTCTATTAAATAATAATATGACAAGTACCGTTTCTGACATTTTAGTAAATTATAATTTGACCCAGCACATAACAACACCAACACGACGTAACTCATGTATTGACCATATTTTTAGTAACATACAGAGTGCCATAGGAAAAACCCTACCTCTCTGCTTGTCTGATCATGACAGTCCAATTGTTGGTTTTTAAAACAAAAAATAAACCAGTTACTCCTAGAGTTATATACAATTATAAAAGGTGCTACTCCAATGAGAACATTAAGAAGTTATCTTACTTATCTAGCACAGACCTCATTCGCAGATGTATACAAGAAAACTGACTCAAATCAGGCCTTTAATATGTTTTATGACTGGTTCTGCTTATTGTACAAACTATGTTTTCCAGTTTGTAAAGTTAAAATAAATAAAATATATAAATTAAAATGGATCTCAAAGGTATTAAAAAAAGCTGTGCTACAAATAGAGCCCTCCGACTAAAATATTACAAAAAACGTAACATACCATACAAAAATAAATACCTTGCATACTCTAAACTTTTACAACAATGTAAACAAAAAGCTAAAAAACTAATTAATAATAAATACGTTTTAAATAGCAAGAATGTTTGCCAGGCAACATATAAAGTGATACAGACTGAGCTGAATTCCGAAACTCACAAAAATCACAACATTGAATCAATAGAATACTCTGACAAAATTATTACAAGCCCCAAAAAAATTGCAACAAAATTTAATGAATACTTTATCGAATGTACTAATAAAATAAACTATATAAATTCACACGAGCTCTCAAATGACATGTTAAAAAATTCTATATACTTGACACCTATTGACGAATATGACATAAAAAAATATATAAGCACTTTAAATAATACAACTTCAGAAGGGTATGATGAAATATGCACAAAAGTTTTCAAAGCATGCAGCGAACAACTAA
Organism: Scoparia ambigualis; assembly: GCA_963921215.1. Lineage (NCBI taxonomy): Eukaryota > Metazoa > Arthropoda > Insecta > Lepidoptera > Crambidae > Scoparia > Scoparia ambigualis. The sequence continues at coordinate 38,805,819 of OY992507.1, forward strand.
GCCCCATTGTAGCATATTTAATAAATCTTTCAATGGTATCAGGTGCTTTCCCGGAAAAGCGCAAATTTTCTGTAGTTAAGCCATTGTTTAAAAAGGGTGACAAACTGAACCTAAATAATTATAGGCCCATAACACTGATACCTACTTTGGCAAACATTTATGAGAAAGTCATGCTCGAGAAACTCACTTCTTACTTTAGTAAATTTAAGATTGTATATAACGACCACTACGGATTTCAGAAAACTAAGTCCACTACGCAGGCTGTTTTCAACCTTGTGAGTGAGACATTGACAGGCTTAAATAACGGTATGTACACAACAAGCCTCTTTTTTTGACATGTCAAAAGCGTTCGATTTTGTCTGTCACAAACTATTGTTATCAAAACTGGAACGATATGGCATAAGAGGCGTTGTGTTAAAATGGATTCAGACATACTTGCAGAATAGAATGCAATTGGTACAAGTATCTCGGTTGGACAAGAATAAGGTGTCTCAAACGTATAAATCAGAGTACGGGGAAAACCATTTTGGCGTCCCGCAAGGAAGTATACTCGGCCCGTTTTTATTTCTGGTTTATATTAATGACCTACCTAAAATAACTAATCACCGTTGCATTCTGTTCGCTAACGACATATCGGTAGTAGTAACAACAATAACCAAAAATGTAGATAAGCATAAAATTGACATTAATAATACTATTTCATTAATTATAGACTGGCTGCATAAAAACAATCTTAGAATAAATAATAAAAAACTAGTTTTCTTAAATTTAATAATAAAACATTTGACATAATCTACCAAGGACATATAATTAAAAAAGAGAATACAACAAAATTTCTAGGTATTGAAATTGACCAACGATTGAACTGGAAGAAGCAAGTAGAGGTAGTATACAAACAAATCAATAGTTTCACTTTTGCTCTTCATAAATTAACTAAAATAGCGTCTAGAAGCACTGCACTTAGTGCCTCTTTGCTTATGTTGAGTCAGTACTCCATTATGGGCTCATAATATGGGGAAATAGTGTTGACGTAGGTAAAGCTTTTATCTGTCAAAAGAAATGTTTGCGAGCCATATGTGGTTCGCCACCCGATGAACCCTGCAGACCTCTTTTTAGATTGCTCAAAATACTACCCTTGCCTTGTATTTACATCTTCGAGGCTGCCAAATTTGTCAAGTTAAATATGTCCCACTTTAAACAAGCGAAGGATGTGTACTTGCGGAACACACGTAATGGTTGTCGACTGATCTCAGCGTCAATTCCTAGGAGCACCCTTTATCAGAGAAACTGTAACTCGATGTCCATCTTAATTTTTAATAAAATACCTGAAAGTATAAAACAATTACCCTTTAGCAAGTTCAAGACTGCATTGTATAATTGGCTTTCTGATAGGATGTTCTATAGTGTAAAAGAATTCTTGGGTGATAAATTTAAATAATTGTTTTATATCATTATTTGTATATTTACATGCTGTGTAAAATGGCTAAATAGGTTAAGCTCCATTTTGTTTTCACAATATACATAATATTGTACGTAACACCTTTACTGTAACCCTATTTAGAGCAAATAAAATTATTTGTATTTGTATTTGTAAGATTTACGATGTCTAGTTCCTATTATGCCAAGAATGATCCTTATCATTACCAAAAATATTGTTACTAATAATTTGTAAATAAATAATTATGATTAATGATTTCGTTTTATTTCAGATTGCTACCTAAATTTTATACTATAAGTTTTCTTTGGTACAATTTAGGCATCCCGTGGTACAATTTAGGATACTAGTTCTGTTAATTGGACCGAAGGACAACTATCAGTAGATTAATATTTTTAAATAGTTTTAACTTGATAAGAATCTTATGTGCGTAATATGTTGTAACAGGAATACCAAGGTATCACCTAAGTCAGATTGGGTTTCTCTAACACAAGGTTTAGGAATTTTTTAGTGTTATGTCAAAAGTGGTCCAATATAGGTTACTCTCCCCTACACATAGAAAACATACAGATCTAAGACAACTTTGAGAAACAGTTATTTTTAACCAGATATTAAACCCGGAAGAGGTTCCGGGTTCCTCTCTGAGGAGAGGGTGCCAGAACCGGCATGCTGACCACTCGTCCACGGGGGTCGATAGTAACATTGCAAAGGCCATCTGCGGCCAATAGAAAAGTCCTCTCGAAAAAATGTCGTCTGCGGTGGTCCGGGCACCGGGCAGGTGGCGCAAAGGTCGCCGGCATTAGCGGCCCGTTTGAAGTGCTCACCCCCGCACGCGGCTCTGCGCTTATTGATGACTTTGTTAACTTATCAATTTCGTTCGACAATTAATTGATCGGTTAGTGCAAAAATTACTGTCGCTCCTTTAAATATTGTATTATAATAATGCTTGGAAGGAATCTCCATTGGTGGCCATACAAGGTATTGGCGATGTGATGATAGTTAAACATAACATCCGGTAGGAGATTGGCCTCGTTGTAAACAAAAAGAAAATTTAGAAAATATTATTAAAAATACGTCAAGAGTTTTTATTAGAGAAACGTTTTTAATTATACAAAAGTTGTATAATGCTATCAGAGCTACTTCATTTGAATATAATCATTAATTAAATATGCATTAGATCTATATAATCTAAATTTTCATGTTAAATAATCTTGTAAAATTATAAGTTTTAAGATTAACTTCTGTTTCACCCACATTCGTTACACAAGAATTTGATATTAATAATTAATGTTTAATATCGATAGGTTCTTTAACAATCCATAACGACGCTATTTATTAATAACTAATAATTTTACACATTAATTAAAACGATGGCATATTATACAAATATTTTTATTGATATTATTCAAATTAGTTGAGTCGGTAATATGGAGATGGCTGACATATATTTTTTGAACGGTAGTATTAATACATAATATAATAATAACCTTAGTAAATAAAGATATAAATTTTACTTTAATGGATTAAACCATATATATTATATATATTATACACACATGTCGGTACGCATAACTAGTTTCAAGCTGACGCCATTTAATATAGTGACCGGTATTCTTCTAGGTACGAGTATGTGTTAAAAACTTAAAAACAGAAACCATTGTTAAGAGATTCAGTAATAAAAAGAAGATTTAGTACAATGAGGTTAAACTATGTTTTATTTAAAGCTTTACGGTTCATAATCATAGTTACGACGCACACAATCATTATGCATAATTTAGCTAAAGTACTAATAAAATAAAACAAAACAATTTTATGATCAAATAAATTAGTGATAGTTACCAAAATATTTATAAGATTTGTTATTCGTGTTCGTAAGCACATAACGTGCGTAGGAACATCCAAATGACTTTCAACAATAAGTACTACCGGGGTCACCGCCGCTTTACCAGTTTGCAGAAATTTTCGTATGATGCGCGCCGCCCGCCCGGGTGCGTGCCCTTACCATACCATAAGACGACGCGGTGTGCAAGGTACTTTGACCTTTAGACTGGTAAAGCGACGGAGTCCGCCATTGTACTTCTTACTTAGATTCAGGAGTACTATCCTTAAAGGGTTAACCAGAGACCAGACTATGAGGACCGCAGAAGGAAACCACTGCCACACTCCACATTTAACTAATTACAACTGCGCATGTGCTCAGCGTGACAGGTGGTGAGCCTACCGCCGCTCCATGCTGTTGGATGTATGTGCAGTCTTTAGTCCGTTAGTCTCCTTTTACGTCACCAAGGGAAGAGAGGTGGTGTAGGTGTCTCTACAAAGTAGATTGAAATCAATGTCCTGTGTCATATAATGATGGGAGCATTAATTTTAATATATTCACACTCCTTGTGACCTTAACAATAAATATAGATAAACGTCAACCCATAAGATGATTTAATGACTTGATTTCCATCCAATAATGTTGAATTAGCATAAATTAAATATCAATTAATAATTTATGGCGGCAAAAGTTAAACAAATTGTTTATACAGAATGCTTTACTTTGTATCACGGTCATGTTCTCCCTTTGAAAATGCCATAAATTTTATGTAATCAATTAAAATAAAATACAAAAGACATCTCATAAGGTTTCGCGATATTTAAGGCTTGGCATACGGCTAAGTAATAACATAACACTGATGTTTATTATGTTCCTACAGTAACATAGTTATGTTAGTACATATTTTTCACGGATCAGATGACCTCTTTCTTCTGTTCTATGCTATTTTCGTTTTCCGGAGTGGTGTAGTGACCATGTTTATAATGTAAACCCTATTTATTGCAAGTAACTGATTTCATTTGCATACAAAATTATAATCGGTTTCTTAGAACTGTTACTATTTGTAATACTAGTTGAGGACTTCCCCATTCTGACTAAGTTAAATTACTCGCCCTGTACGTGGATAAATCTTTAAAGTGTAGACTTTAAAGGTTTATCCATTAGCCATAGAAGGTTGGGAATTTTAGTTGAGGACCAAGTAATACCTAATAATAATACAAAACGAGCTGAAGCTTAAGTCTTAGTAGTAACGGCAGGATTACTCTAAATTAATGTGCGATTTATACGAAGTCCTGACGCGCGCACGTCGCCTGTCTGCGGATAGGTGAGGAAAAGCGTGGCCGCAGCGGCCGAGCCAAGTGGCTCCATATACATCGACACTGTCAAATGACGCGCATTAACCACCCGACCTCACATGGTAAGGCACCTTGGCACAAACACCGATATCATGGCCAGCTTACAAAATGTACATATTGTTAGTAAATCAAGATTTACGAATATGCAGCAAGACGTTTGTATCGAATTCATGACACTCCTTATTACTTAGACAAACTTGATGAGTCTCTTACAAACTTTAGAATTAGGATTCTTAATTTTTTTATGTAACTTTTAGCGTACAACGTAATTTACAAACTGATAGTTCTGAAGTTTCTGCTATTGTTTCATTATTTGAGATCGACACATCACCATAATTAACTATGTCAACACCTTAATAAAATGCAATGATATTATGTGAGCTAATCATTAAGATAAGATCATCGTTATCGGTCTAATTCTTCGAACGTCTTTCAATTTTCCTATCCTGCTAGATAATACGCTCTATCTTTATAAATTGTTGTGGACTTTTATAATTTGTGGTCAAGCAAAGCCGGGCAGGTAAAGTGATAGACGGCGGCGGTACACGGGTGTACCGGCCCGTGCTGCCACTGCTCACGGTGTGCTAAGCAGCCGTTGTCGAAACATCAACGCATCGGCACCCGTTTCCATTGTACTACGGTCGCCATTCAAATTGTAATATGGTCCACCATACACTCCAGTGTGCAATTACAGAACTGCCTACGTTAGGTTACCGTGTAGTTTCCAGGGAACTGTCAGCTTTATCAAACGACTGAGAAAATTTTGGAGGAGCCGACATGTCTGGCACGTCTAAGCGTCCAACTTAAAATCATGTAGAAACAAAAACGAAGCATTTTCTTGTAAAAAAACAATACCATTACAAAAGTCACACTACGACAAGAAGGTGTAAAAATAATGTTTATGCGGCCACTGTTTGCCCATGCACTCTCAGGTTTTTTTTATTTCAAAGCATATCTCTTTACCTAACGCAAGGGTAACACCAAAAGTGAACTGTAAATTCTCAAGTTTCTAATGCATCAAAAAGTAAGTACTTCATTCTTGACAATTTACTATAGATAAATATTAAGAAAATATCTTAATTTTTTAATGAAATAGGGAAGACTTTTTAGTTGTAGACTTTTTACTTCTAGACCTTCTATTCAAGCTACATATAATAGGATTTAATTTTTACCACATTAATAGATTAATTCGATATTATTATGTAGATTAATACTTACTTATATCAATATCAATTCAAAGTAGATAATAAATATAACTCGTATGAACCCTTAATTATTCTGCATTAAGAAAGGTCAAGAGCTTACCCTTTAATGAAAAAAAGCGTCAGTAAATGAAGCAAAGGCCTTCCTTTGCCACGATCCTGCCACACATCCTTAGGTGTGTAAGCAACAGGCAACGACCGTGCCGTACGCGACAATGGAGCAACGCCATCCATCGGTATCAGATGACGAGCCGAGCTAGAGCGGGCTTATTTATTGGCGGCTACATCGCAACCGCCACTTACCACGGCCTGTTTCGTTGCTGCGCAGCGCTATCACAAGTTATGCGCACAGTTACTGATTACGGACGATTCGGACTTGTTGCAGCACACACACTTGAAGTAGACAATAAATTAGGATGTGCTAAGGAAGGTACACGTGCGAGTGCCTAAGGATTTTTAATTAATTTTTCAACAGAAGCTAGAATGCAAATTTTGTTTTGATTTTTCATTTCCTCTTTGTTTGATTTGTTTCTAATTCCAATTTAGCATTGTTGGCATAGGTTTAATGTACATCAAAACTTTTGGACATTAACATAACATTTACTAACAAAAGCAATTTAACTATCACGCGGTAAATTAAAATCATTCGATTCTTCGCGGGCGAATTGAATCAACCAATTCCAATCGGACACGATATTAATGACTGAACATACAATCAAGTCCCAGCGCACCTGCGGAATACCGACTGTGGGACAACAATTTAATCCGGCGATCAAACACGAGTCGATTTTCCTAAAGACCCGGCTGTTACAAAACCTAAATCAAAAGCTAGGCATCAACAGAAGGGCAACTCAATACACACACACACCAATGAACGAATGAACATAGCACATCTATCAGCAATACCCGTAATATCATCAGTGATTCTGTTACTTGGAATCGCGTGTGTGTGTTCCAATGGATGTTGTGGCGAGCAAGGAGTTGCAATACTGTTTCCACTGTGGTTCAATCGGCGTGTAGTCACGCAAACGCGGGCCATGACTATCTCGGGGATTCGATAATTAATATGCTAATAGTTCGACTTTGCCCACCCCTGCAGACGTGAGAGGCATACTGCGTTTGTGTCATAGACTGAGACTTAATAGATAGGCCCGTTAGGTGAGTAGACGCTGAAATATTGTGCTTCCAGACTTATCTGAATGCTGTCTTATAATTAACTACCGCCAATAAATTATCGTAATTCACTGCATGTGTAGTTTGGAAAACTATAAAAAAAATATCTTTGTTATTCAATGTTTCGTCATAACATTTCTAGCTTACACACACATACTTTTTTTTTTAATTTGTACAACACCAAGTTAATATTTTTGTAAAATTTATAGTAACATCCCAAAGAAAATTATCCAATAAAAATTTATTCGTAAAATAAGCAATAATAAAACATCGCTAGTCCATATTGGCTGTATGACCGAGCCCACTCTATGGCTACCGATTTGCGTGCGCGGGCGCAACAAAAACGCCTTGATTTACGAGCAGCACTGACGGCTGACTGACAGGACGACCGAGCTAGTCGACCGCAACCGCCGCTACATGCATCACACTCACTGAAGCTTACACGGGATCCCACAAGGCTGCACACTGAGCCCACTGCTATTGCTACTCATAAATAAATTCAGCTCGAATTATTTTCTTCATTGCTAAACAGATAGATAACAAGAAATGTAAGCAATTAAAATTATGTACTGTAATAATTTCATCTTTTCAATAATGTTATTCATTGCAGTTTTATAAAAGAATAGTTAAAAAATCGTTTTTAATGTAGACTGTCGTTGAGTTACTATTGTGTCGTCAATCCCTTGTGGAATTTGCAAGATAATTAGGTACTAAACTTTTATTTTAACTTCACTGCCAGGACGAACATCTGACGAAATCTCTAAGAAAATCACCTTTTTTAACTAAGTCAGAACTTAGACCAATCAGTTCTCTGATAAATAATATTGCGTTGATTACTAGGTAGCACTGATCGGATATTAAATTGGATGAACCTGAATTCTATTATATTCTAATTGAAACCTGTAACGAAAATGTGTACTTACCACAGCATCTTAAAATATTTGATTTTTATAATTTTTCTTACTCAAAATTCATAGTTTAGGTATTTATGACTTTTTTTCTGTTACTTAGTTTCGAAATGCTATATTCATAATATATTCATAAGACAACTATCTTCAGATGGGACTCTACTCACAGAGCCTATATACCAGTATATCATATATCGTATCGTATCGTATTTTTTCGAGATTTTTAGTTGCCCGGTTATCAATTTAAATATAAATACAGCAAATTATGAATGAAAAATAACAATTTAAAAAAAATCTATTTAGATTTGTGCGTGCGAAAAGATGCAGAGCAAACAGCATTGTGAACTATTAAATTCCACTTTAATATTATTTATATTTTTTACCGAACTGTTAACTGTAATATTATTTATATTTTTACTGAACATACGGCACCGGCGAAGGCGGCGGGCGCAATGTCACAAAACTTAGTTGTTATAATACTCCTAATTGCAATAACAAAAATAACTATGCCTCCACACGAAGATACTTCGACACTCATAGTACAGGCAGTTGTTAACGTCAAATTTACATAAGCATACAAAAATAATTATGCCATTATCCTTGCGTCAAGAAAGCGTGCGCAACGGAATACCAACATTAATATTATAACTAACAGCATTTCGCAACGGACGAACAAACGTAATGTCACATGCCTTCCTTAGCCGTTTAAAATATGCTTTTGGACGAGCGAGTGGCGCGCGCGCACGTAAATAATTGCAAAGCTTACAGATCATTATGTGCGCAGGCGCAGTGCCATCTAGCGCGGACTTATTTGGACATGCAAAAATGGGCTGCGCATTGAAAAAATGCCACTTTAATGGTGTACGTATGAATAGTTTATCGGGCTGAGTAACAGCTGACTTTTCGCATTAGCATTTTATTTCCGTCGACCGAGATATTATTAAAATTTTATAATTGGTGTAGATCGGTTGAGTGTGTTCAATTTTAATGTCGATTAAAAAGGTATTGACTTTAAACGTTGAAAGTTTTCATTTTTAAATTATGAATAAAATATCACGCGAGCGGTTATTTCACTTAATGTGGTAATTGATCAAACAAGTAATAAAGTTTCACTGTAAACTTTATTCCGTCGTATATCCCAATCCCGAATCGTACACAGAACTACACTACCATCTTTTTACCTTTCTACAAAATAGCAGTAGCTATGCCACGTTCTTTTCTGCATTTATATAACATCAGATCTTAGAAAAATAGAACTATGCAGCAGAATGTAAGCTCCTGCAGCCGGTGAGAACATTTGTTTTTTCAACACCAGATGCATATTTTTAATCACTAATTATAAAGCCGTGTCGCGTAGCGGTGTAAGAAAACACCCCCCCCCCCCCCCCCCCCCCTCTTCCCTTGGGTGTCGTAAAAGGCGACTAACGGACTAAGTACTGCACATGTATCCAACTGTTTATGACGGCGACGGGCTTACCACCTGTCACGCTAAGCTCATGTGCAGTCGCTATTTGGTGAAAAGTGGACTATGGCAGAGGACTGCTTTTGCGGTCCTCATTGCCTAATCTCTGACTAACCCTTCGGGGATAGTAGTCGTGGTTAAATGTATGTATGTGTGGATGTAATTAACAAGCTATAACGGATAATTGAAGGCAACTAAGTATTAAAGTACGGCGATATTTAAAATTTGTTAAAATTATCCAACGTTTCACATTCATTTATTGCTTATAAAAAGGACCGACGTATGCTCCCTTAACTATGTAGAAGCCTGCAACTACCGCTCTGTTCGTAACCTTTTTAATTTTACAGCCTACTTAATAAGTTTAAGTTATTTTAGACTAGCTTTTGCATGCGACTTCGCAAGCGTTAAGTTTTTCGGAATTTAATCATCAAAATCTTTCAGCGGTTGAACGAAACGAAGAAACAAACTCACTTTCGCATTTATAATATTAGTTTAGACAACAAAAAGATATATAAAGATTATCGTACATTTTGGAAAACCTACTTGCATAAAGAAAATAATTTATAGATTTAGCAGTTCCCGCTAGAATCGGAGCATTGAAAATGAATACAATTTACGAAATAAAAAATTATTTATTTTTAAATAACACATTACAGGTTAAATAATAAGAAATTTTTATTGAGTTATAGTTCCCTAAAATTACACAACTACATTACTTACAAGTCGAATTACAACATATGAATGTATAACACTGTACAACACAGACAATAACATTTTTTTTTCTATTACAACCTAAGTGAAATTCAATTTGGCGCCTGTTGAATGAATTTCACTTAGATTTTCGAAATTCCAACTCGAATGCACTTTTCGGCTGCATCCGCATCTCTTAACACCATTTCCATGACGATCGGTGAGTAATCATAGAAGCTACATCACTTTTATATACGGAATATCCGTTTTTCTACAATTCCAAATCTAGAGGGACCAATTACAGGTCACAATTATTAACCGATTTTCAAAATTTTTGCCATTTTGTAGCAAAACTAATACCCTAGGACTCTTTTTTTCATTTTTCCTTAAGTCTGTTTTTCCGTAATATTTACAATTTAGTGAACAAACACGCCCCAAAAAACCAGATATTTTTTTACATTTTGCAAGATTCCAAAATAGTTACCAATCGTTTTTAAAAATACAAACGCTCACACTTGTCTCGATAAATTTCTCAACTTTTGCTTCTATTCCCATCTCGATCCTCCCAAAATCCTCGGAGCTATGGCCTAAAATACGTCTAAGGCGATTTACATCTGATAACCATTTTCAATGGTAAAAAACGCTGTTAAATTCAATAAAATCATGGGTCACGCGGTAAAATAAACAAAAGTGCGTCTGAAATTGTAAATTCCAATTGGAAACATTCGGCGAGCGTTATCGACAACCGTCAATTCGCGCGCTCCGCCCGTCACATCTGACAGGCGAGCCGTCAAAATCAGCTGACAGCACCAGTCAAACGCCGGCGCGTTCTAAATTTAAATAAAGAGATTGACAGTGATGCGATATGGAATGGAACTGTCACGCCGTTTCAGCCGCCTCGTAACAGAGTGGCAGGCTATTTTCACAAGCGAAAATACGTTAGTGTATTATTGATATTTGGATTTAAATCGAAAATAGTTTAAAGTTTATTGACAGTGGTATCGGACGGCGAATCAGGTGCCCTAATAAGGCTCCATGGGTTGCGGCGGCGACGTGCAGTGCGGGGGGAGGGGGATGGAAGCCTTAAGTGAATGAGAACAAAACGAAGGGGACAGTGTGTTGATGTAGATTTACGTGGCTGCGGACGCAGGGTGCTCTACTGGCCTGACCTGGCTAGCGACGAATGGAGTCGCTTTCACATATATTATTTATCATAAATAATACCACATAATTTTTTTATCGATAGTACTAACGTGTGAGATGATGGTATTTAGGTTGAAACTTCCAACAACCTTTTATTTTATTTAGGAATATCTTCTAAGGTCTTCATTTTCCAAGGATGCACGTCATTATTGGGCCGTAACAAGTGCAAATTTGCTTAATCCTGTAAGCAGTGAAACCATGTACGTTTTTATATTGATGTTTCTTTAATTTTATATCATAATCATCATCCTATACTTCACCCTATATACCGCACTGCTGTGGTCAGGTTTTGTTGACAAAATCTATAAAGTTTTATATGATTTGCTTACACTATTAAACTAAAAAGTAATCGCCTATACTTATACTGTCCCAGTACTACTACTACTATTTATACTGTGCCCTTGAAGCCATCCCTAAATCTTATGGGTATTGTTTTAAACACCACTTTTCTATCACAAATCGGCTGTAAAATTCGAAACTTTGCTCAACCAGAGATGAGAATCCAGAACCTCCGGATATAAACCGAGTCCCGCCGGACTACCAGGGTAGTGGCTAAAGACGCTGTAGCCGAATTACGACTAAACGGCTAGCAGTAAATACAGATACGATGACATTCTAGCGTAGCTAATCTGTTTTCTGGTTTACTTCTCAAACAATCACTTTTATTCATTCAAACACCATTTTACAGCCTACTTGGTCACACTTTCTCTTGTATTTTGATTGTCTTTTTTTAGTAGGTTATATTTTGTTTTCCAATATTTTCTTTCATAGCTACTCAGCCACCGTTCCAAACTGAGGCGAGCAAAATATTTCAGGCACAAAGTTTCATTAGCGCTCCACGGCTCCTCTGTCCATTACCCGAGACAGGATCGCGGGCTGCAGATAGCGCGGCGGCCGCTTTTTTGCTCGCGTCTCGCCCTGCGCCCGCATACATACGCTAATGCCGGGAGACAACAGATCGGTATATGGGATCTAGTTAAATCGAAGCATTCCCAACAGGTAAGCCGGCCTTGTAGGTGAATCATTGTTGAAGTGCCATATAGATGGAGGCGGCCGGAGATTCCTGAAAAGCTCCTTGACAATTACTTTTGAAAGTATTTTTTATTACACTAACCACTGTCTTATTATTTACGTACATAAATCTGTAAGGTACTAAACACATTCTCAAGAGGTTTAAGTAGTACTTCTTTGTAATAATAGGATTGTGTAAATTCTGTATGTTAATAAATAAATAAAATTAAATAAATACATGATGAAATATTTTTCTGTGTTGAAAGCACAACAATATAACGTGTGTAGACTGATGATTTTGACTACGTTACTCTATCAGACCATATACTGACGCAAACCTTTATTTACCACGAGCTTGGCGTTCTGTATAGGTTAACCAGACTAATAGTCATCAATAAAAGGTTTCTATCTTATCTATTTTGTTTTTAATACTACACCAATATTTGTTTCTGAGACCCTGGAGGACCTCGGCACAATGCTCGGTGATCTCAACAGAGTCTCTCAACAAGTGGGACTTAAAATGAACACGGAGAAGATGAAAATCATGTCTAACTCAGTGTTGTACCCACTCCTCTGAAGGTTGGAGACTCTGCTCTTGAAGTTGTTGACGAATATGTATACCTGGGACAAACGGTCCAGTTAAAGAGGTCACTCGTCGAATCCAACTCGGCTGGGCAGCATTCGGTAAGCTACGAAATATCTTCTCGTCCAAAATACCGCAGTGTCTCAAGACGAAAGTCTTCGACCAGTGTGTGTTGCCAGTGATGACATACGGTACCGAAACGTGGTCGCTCACTATGGGCCTAATTAGCAGGCTCAAAGTCACGCAAAGAGCAATTAGTAGAGGATCCGAGTATACAACGACCTTCACCGGGTCGGTTAATGGCTTTTCATCCATTGCCAATCCACTCACGATATATTTTTTAACATATTAAATTTGATATAAAATACTTTTCATCCATTCACCTTTCCGGTGAAGGTCGTTCTATACTCGGATCTTAGACTAAATGGAGAGGGCTATGCTCGGGGTTTCTCTTCGTGATCGAATCAAAAATGAGGAGATTCGTAGACGAAATAATTTAACCGACATAGCCCAAAGAGTCGCCAAGCTCAAGTGGCAATGAGCAGGGCACATCGCCCGTAGAACCGATGGCCGTTGGGGCAGAACGGTTCTCGAGGGGCGACCGCGCACCGGAACAAGCAGTGTGGGCAATGCCTCCAACAAGGTGGTACGACGATCTGGTGCGCGGTCGCGGGTAGCCGCTGGATGCGAGCAGCACAACACCGCGAGTGGTGGAGATCCTTGGTGGAGGCCTTTGTCCAGCAATGGACGTCCTCTGGCTGATGATGATGAATATTTGTTTTATTTTGTGCTTTTGATAAAGAAACACATAATCTTTGTAAAAGTAACTTTATCCATGTCAAAACGGAAACGAGGAATTGCCTTGTTTGCCATTTGAAACTTCATAATCTAAGAACATTTTATGATTCCCGCAATTTTAATGAGTGGGCAGCGGTACCGCGGAATGTCACTCAGGCGCTGTCATTTTATTGGACTGTTTATGCCGCATGACCTCCGAGGGCCTGTAACTTACCGGCATCGCCGCCGCAATGAATTGTATTATTTATTACGAGCCTGATACTGATACAATTAAACATATTGAATTCTGAAATGGCTATTGTCACAAACAACAAAACGAAACAGGTTTATCTAGCATCTACCAACTAATAATGTGAATAAATGAATACGAATAACGTTACTTATAGACATGTTAGATTTTACACTGTTTGCTTAAGTGACCTTACGACATTAGCATTTAAATTGCGTACGTACCTCAAAGTGCTGAAATTAAGTGCTAATTATTAGTGTTTTAACGTTTGCGCGACGCTAAGTTGACGTCTCCTGTCGCGATACCGGTCACCTGCTCATTAAAGAATTTCAGCGCATGCGCATGCGCAGGCCGCCGCGCACGCATCGCGCGCTCCCAGTTAAAATTTTAAACGCATTTCCTCGCTATCTGTCATCGGGTGCAGACGCGCACTGGCCCGACGACGATTAAATCTCCAATGTGCCCATTAAAATAAGTAGCCCTTAATAGTCACCGATAATGCGAAATTAAAGAATTTTTATATGCCCAACAGGTGTACCCATCTCAAGAATTACGTAGACGTCCAATTTAGTTTTCAATGAGAGATAATATTTATTTATATTATAGGTATGTTTGTTTTGTTTATTGACAGGTAAGCATTTAAGTATTAGTGAATGATATTTTGATGTTATCATTTTAACCTCTCAGTCTTGGCAACGAAATGTCTAAAAATTTTGACAGAAGGTGCGATTTGGCAAGAATTCAAATTTGCGGATATGGAAAAAAAAATAAAAAAAATAGAACGCAGATCACGTTAAATTTTGCGTTCACGATGCATAAAATGTACCATACCTAGAACCGAAATAATCGACCTTGTTCATACTAAAGTAGTCTCTAACTGTGTCAAAACACGGTATAAAGTCAAGTGGAGAGCGCGGCCAGCGCGGCCATATATGGCCGCTTGGGGCTGACGGTTTAGCGAGTTTTTTAGGTGCGACCAAATATGGCCAGCTTGGGGCTTGAGGGGTTAATTACATCATAAACCGGCTTTCAACGTCCCACTGCTGGGCACAGGTCTTCCATAATAGACAGCAGCCGTTTTCGTTCAATCAATTATCAAGCTTAAGCATTAACATTCAGTTTTCATTGCATTGATGAATACTTTTTTCTTTTTCAAAACAAACCTATCGGATGTACTCATCACCGCACTAACGAAGATAAATGGAAACAGATAATAATACACTCATCCATTTTATCGCACAACAAATCAATCAAACCAATATCGGTGCACTTGTCCTTGTACCAAGGTATCGCGATTAATTCCTGCAAACCGCGTCGGTCGCTAGATCGATCGTCATTGTTGTCGGAAATGTCCAAACAATGTACAAGAATTTAATGTCGCAGCTATGTTGTAGGATTGAATTTTGTTCCATGAGTCGGAGTACCATTGTTTACAAAGATTTCTACTATAAAAATGAATAATAGTGGACTTGACGACCTCCGTGGTCGTGTGTGAGCACGCCGGTTCTGGCGCCCGTCGCGCCATCTCCGAGGGGTTCAATACCCGGTCTGAAAAAACTGATTTCTTAAATTGCTTTCGGGTCTGGATGGTTTCTATGTTTGTGTATGTTTATCCGTTATCTAGTTAACCATTGAAACAAGTTTTAAAAGAAGTTTAACTTGGACTAGATAAAGGGTGTGAGTGTAGAAAGTTATATTAAAATACACACATTATTTAGATGGGATTTAACGCAAAACTACTTAGAAAAGCAACAGCAAAGTGACAATATTTCCTATCTAACATTTTTCAAGAAATTTCATTAATAATATCATTAAAAATATCATTAACTTTAAGATCGATTTCCGCATATTTTAATGAAACATGTATTTAGGCGGACAACTGGAAAAAAATGAACTACATGGCATTATCGCAATTCTTCCTATCTACGTAGGTACAACTTGGTACAACCCGATTATACTTAGACGCGAATGTTGACGAAGAAACAAAACGTTATTCTCTTTGTGTAAAATGTTGTCTATGTTAGTTAGAAGGCATTGTCACTACCCGACGTTTCGACCGAGTTGCACCGGCCGTGGTCACGGGCGAACTGCTGTTGCGGTAGAGAAAGTTTAAAAGTGTAGGTATATTATAATAGTTATTTGTGTGTATAAAGTTTTTAAAAACTTTATAAGCACCTTGTGAATCAAACCAGCTGGAACAGCTCCGTGGCGCAGCGGCTGAGCTGTTCGGCCAGCAATCTTGCTTGTCAAGCAATTTTCGCATTGCCACCAATACGCAGTGGGCCAGTGTGGTGGGTTATGGCCTGCGCCCAACCTTGGGACGTTTATAGGCTGATGATCATATCAAACTACCCCACGAAAGATATTACATCTCTAACTCTTACAGGACAATAGTCAGGACCCCCATTTCCATGCAAAGAAACGGTTAGTCATGCTGCTATACATATAGTAGTATTACTTAATAATATTTTATTTTGTGTCGAAAGGACAATCCTCAAAAAAAACCCAGGCCCGGCGCAAAAGAAAATTAACTCAAATTATAGGTAAAAATAAGTAATTAATTACTGCATAAGAGGAATCATCGAAATCAATGACTATATGTGTGAAATTGCTATTCGAAGTTTTATAGGGGTAACATATTATGCAGCTGGGAGCTATGGTTTAAAGTGCCATCTAAAACACCGAGCAAGTAAATATCTTCTACATAAGAAAAGTCACGTCCCAAAGTCACGGCTATGACTTTGGGACGCGTGTCAAGCCTTGTCCCAACCGCGCTAACTTCGCTTTGACAGCGTAAAATATAACAATTAATTAAAAAATAGCGCGGTTGGTCATAGGTAATTCGAGCATCCCGCATCATTTTTGGATCATGTCGTATTAGACCTAGAAAATCTTTTATGCGTAATTACTTCTCTACTACTCTACTATACTTTTACAAGTTAATCATTAAAAATAATGTCAGATAAAAGAAAAAACATTATAAAAGACCACACACACATATTTTAAATTTAAATAAAAAGTACATTTGTGTTTTTTCTTATAAGACATTATTTTTAATGATTAACTTGTAAAAGTATAGTAGAGTAGTAGAGAAGTTGCCAAAAACATGTAATTATATGTATTCGCTTTTAAACCGCAACTGTATCCGTTTACTGCTCCTTTTACAGATACATTATGTTACCCCTGTAGAACTTCGAATAGCAATTTCACACATACAGCCTTCGATTTCGATGATGCCCCCTATGCAGTATTTAATTACATATTTCTCTTTATATTTTGAGTTACTTTTCTTTTGCGCCGGGACTGGGTTTATTTTCCATACTTCATGAGCATTCTCCTTTCCACAAAAGAATTAATTTCCAAGTGGACGAGCCACCGAACTTATCAAAACTTGGAAAGCTCACCATCAAAACGTTGCTAACAAACCAAAATATACGAAACAAAAACATCATTTCGGGCAATTCATTTAAACTTTTTCCTTGATGACCTCTGAAGATCGGACTATTTATACAGAGATGGTAGATTCACCCGGCGCTGGCAACACTCAGTGTGCCCCAACGAGCCAAAGTTAGATTGCAGGGGTATAATAGGGCCCAATCTCGCTCCAGATGAGAGCTAGCAAGGTGACGATATTTTTTCGGGTAATGTAATTTTGGAGGTAAATGTTAATAAATAAGATGAGGAGATGTTAGCGCGGTGGGAATACACACTTGCTTTTATACTAAATAGTTAAATAATGAAGACTACAAAAAAAATAGAAATTTATGTAACAAGATAGTATCCGCGTTGTACTTAGAAATTAAGTGAAAGTTACTTATTGCGATTTTTCTTACTTCTATTTTGTAAACAGTCTCTTGACTTGGTTAAAATAAGCGCGCCCAACAGTGCCACCGCCACCATTTACCTATTTACATTTGCTAGGAACATTGAGCTATCATGTACCTCAATGGCTAGGAAATAACATTTTTTCTCTTACCTTATACAGTTGTATAAATTAGTCACAAGCAAAAACTCACCCTAACATCAGAATGTATTTAAAATTCTGTATGTCTTTTTGTTTCAATATACAGATGAATAGTTTTGCATTCATAGTGCGATACATTAAATTTCTCCTATTTTTACAGCCACAAAGATTTCCACTTGGCACGATTCATTGAAACATACCACGCCTTGTTTCCATCCATCAAGTCCTTTCATAGAATTCATCTGTTTAAACTTCAAGGTACTTTATAGTAGATCTTGCTTTTAGCACATCGCCAAATTAGTTGATGTCGTTTTAGTCCCTTGAGATCGACCTCGGTTTGAACTTACACTTTTTTATTTCACCGTGTACTTAGACGTTTTCACATTAAATTACCATTCCCTTGGATTGACTTGAAGCCCATTACAAAAAACTGTCATGTGTATCTACAGGTTACTAGAAAGTATATAGACGATTATGTAAAACACAAAATATATTAACGCTTAACTTTAGTGCACGAGGAAATGCTGTGAAATTCGTTATAATAAGTAAGGTGCCTTTGTAAGTACATGTAATTACTAGTATATGTACAGTAAATGATTATTGTTTTATTCATATTTTACCTTAAATGGCAGTGTTTAACTAATTTTATAGCTACCTTACTAAAAACTAATAAGACATGTTCTCTGAAAATTAATATAAATATCTAATAGATAATTTAGAAGCATCCAGATAAAAAGCACCTTATTAAACTCAAACCAACTTATATCTGAAAAATTCTTAAATTGTATTATTTGATGATGAAAAAATCTTTAAATAGCTAGTTCTTGAGTTTACGTATATTCTTCAAGACACAACAATGAAAATAAAATCGCACTTTGACAATTAGTTCCAAACTTTTTATATTCTTCTGTAAAATATTGTTTTAAGTAATAAGAGTTATCTAATCCATCATACATCTAACTATGAAATATATTAGTAGATATGAGGCCAACTCTGTTCTAAGGAGCTAGAAAAAAAACTTACATTGTATACAATATAGTAAATACGAGTACGAACAATACTAAAACAACATTTAATTAATAAAAGTGATCATAAAAGTTTTTAACGTTGTCGATATCACGAAACTTGCGACTTCTAGTGCCATCTATTGTCGAGTGGAGGAAGTACAACTACAATATGAAGAAAAGTTACAAAATAAGTTTTTAGTATTTTTTGTTTTTATATTAGTACCCATAACAATGCTATAAGAATGATGTAGGAGCTAATAATAAAAATGCAACCAATTTTGGTAGGTAGTAAGGAAACAATAACAAAAGTAAAACAACGTATTCCAACTTGCAGAAATATCAGCGAAGTAGTCGCAAGCCTGTTGCTGCTTTGTTTTATTTGTAATGTTTAATTAAACGTATCGTGGCTCGATGGCCATTGTCTGACTTACCTGCTCGCCGATTTAAATCCGCTCCCGACCGGTTATACCGCCCGTCATCCACCTTTTATTTTCAATAATTTATTTACTTCTCAAAATATACCACAAACACGCATCATTCAATGCACAACATTTTGTAACATAATAATAATTCCAATTACTTTACAACACTACCTTGCACTGTATTTTATTTTTTGCAAATTGTTGCCAAAAAGTTTTAAAAATGTTGTAGCGCACATAGGCAATGTTTTTTTTATTGTTACCTCATGACTTCAGCCATAAAGAATACCCACATTCGGTCTGACTGACGTAAAGTTTACAAAATGTTCATTCGATTTTCGAAATCGTGAAGCTAACATTCCGAACGTTTGTAATTCGCGCCGCGCGTACAAAACATCCGGCGCGTTTCGCGCGTCTGCCGCGGACCACGATGTCAGTGCTGGCTGTCCGTCAAACTCAGGGGCGGGCCGGCGAGGGACGGGCCTCGAGCGCACTCGGCTAACTTCGGAACGCTTCTCGCCGTCTGTAGTGCAAAGTGAACTGAGTCACAATATTGTATTGTTCCGTGATTTTATTAGTTTTCATCAAAAGTAAGGCCAGGTAAGTGATTGCATAGTTTCCATATCATTTTGTACTCTAAAATGTACCTCCATTGGTCTTATTAAGTTGAACAAGACGCTACTTACATCAAACAGTTTAATGTTATTGTTGAGAATGAGCCTGTAGTTTTGTTGTTGTTCATCATTTGCCCGTCAGTTTTAAGAAAACGTACAATGATATTTAGCTTTATATAATACAAATATTTCATGCCATACAGGCATTGATGCTTTAGATAATCATTACTAAGTGTGTAACTAAAATATCACGATCTAACCTCAAACTGTTTCGCCCGTGTTGACAGTTGCGTTTTACGACCACGCGCCAAGAGATGGCGCTAGTAGCTTGGGCGGAGTTTACAAAGTGACTGACACTAGAAATGTAATTTAAATAGAAAAAAGCTAGGTTTGAAATTCTTAAACCGCATTTTAGAATTTTTAAAATTGTAATTACTTTTGAAATCACGTCGCTGCCGCTGGGCTACGGAGCTATCGTTACCACAGAATAACTAGTATGTACTACCTCACACTCAGGGAACCCATAAACACTTTATTTATCAATTTTCGTGTATCAAAATTAATTTTGAAAGTAAGTACCGTACAACGGGGCTATTTGGTAAAAAAGTAGGGTTTAAAATTTGAATATTTATTTTTCCTTTAATTTTTAACAGATAAAGAAGTATGTGTTGCTTAATACAGATATGTATAACTCTATAAAAATAAAAACATATAATGAACAAACAGTAAGGTTTATTTTAAAAAAGAAGGTGCCTTTCCAAATAGCCCCTAGGGTGGGGTTATTTGGCAAATTCATACAAAATATCTTTTTAAACTGTTTTTATTTCAATATAAACACGGACGGCGATATTTGGTAACATACATTTAAAAATGTACAAATAATGCAAAAGTTAACACTAAATAATTTAACATTTTTACTTTAAAACTAATTCGGAACAAAACTGACAGACTCTCGCTAAATGTAGTTCATAGCATCACACGCGCCGTGTTCTTTTCACTCAGAAAAAAAAGTTGTGAAATCAACAGGAAAAGGTTGTTAGCCAGGAGCCAACAGAGTAGGGTTGCTGGCGCAGCTACTCCAATTTTGCGAAAAAATATTGCGAATCAAACAAAGTGGAAATACTAATTTTCACAATATGGACTTATCTAATTTCACAAAGGCATGTTTTCACAATTTTACTCTGTTGGCTCCTGGCTAACAAAGTTAAGCGTGTGAATATCGCAGTGTTATACTTGTGTTATCTAGCAATGCACGGTTTGCTACAGTAGCAATCTTGCGGTTGTGATTCACACAATGTTAAACTTTGTGGTTCTACTTATGTTAACTTTGCTTGATATTAACTGCTGCTTCGCAAACTGAACCTTGTGAAAATAACAGTTCTTAACTAAAGACTCACAGTTGTGATTCACGCAATATCGCCTTTCAACCTTGTGATTCTAGCTATGTGTACTTTGCGTTATTAGAGACTTTCAAGTTGTGATTCTAACAGAGCTGTGATATTAAAGTTGCGATTCACGCAAAGTCGCTTTTCAACCTTGTGGTTCTGGCTATGTGTACTTTGCGTTATTAGAGACTTTCAAGTTGTGATTCTAACAGAGCAGTGATATTAAAGTTGCGATTCACGCAAAGTCGCCTTTCAACCTTGTGGTTCTAGCTATGTGTACTTTGCGTTATTAAAGACTTTCAAGTTGTGATTCTAGCAGAGGTGTGATATTAAAGTTGCGATTCACGCAAAGTCGCTCTTCAACCTTGTGGTTCTGGCTATGTGTACTTTGCGTTATTAGAGACTTTCAAGTTGTGATTCTAACAGAGCTGTGATATTAAAGTTGCGATTCACGCAAAGTCGTTTTTCAACCTTGTGGTTCTGGCTATGTGTACTTTGCGTTATTAGAGACTTTCAAGTTGTGATTCTAACAGAGCAGTGATATTAAAGTTGCGATTCACGCAAAGTCACCTTTCAACCTTGTGGTTCTAGCTATGTGTACTTTGCGTTATTAGAGACTTTAAAGTTGTGATTCTAACAGAGCTGTGATATTAAAGTTGCGATTCACGCAAAGTCAACTTTCAACCTTGTGGTTCTAGCTATGTGTACTTTGCGTTATTAAAGACTTTCAAGTTGTGATTCTAACAGAGCTGTGATATTAAAGTTGCGATTCACGCAAAGTCGCCTTTCAACCTTGTGGTTCTAGCTATGTGTACTTTGCGTTATTAAAGACTTTCAAGTTGTGATTCTAACAGAGGTGTGATATTAAAGTTGCGTTTCACGCAAAGTCGCTTTTCAACCTTGTGGTTCTAGCTATGTGTACTTTGCGATATTAGAGACTTTCAAGTTGTGATTCTAACAGAGCTGTGATATTAAAGTTGCGATTCACGCAAAGTCGCCTTTCAACCTTGTGGTTCTGGCTATGTGTACTTTGCGTTATTAGAGACTTTCAAGTTGTGATTCTAACAGAGCTGTGATATTAAAGTTGCAATTCACGCAAAGTCGCTTTTCAACCTTGTGGTTCTAGCTATGTGTACTTTGCGTTATTAGAGACTTTCAAGTTGTGATTCTAACAGAGCTGTGATATTAAAGTTGCGTTTCACGCAAAGTCGCTTTTCAACCTTGTGGTTCTGGCTATGTGTACTTTGCGTTATTAGACTTTCAAGTTGTGATTCTAACAGAGCTGTGATATTAAAATTGCGATTCACGCAAAGTTGCTTTTCAACCTTGTGGTTCTGGCTATGTGTACTTTGCGTTATTAGAGACTTTTAAGTTGTGATTCTAACAGAGCTGTGATATTAAAGTTGCGATTCACGCAAAGTCGCTTTTCAACCTTGTGGTTCTGGCTATGTGTACTTTGCGTTATTAGAGACTTTCAAGTTGTGATTCTAACAGAGGTGTGATATTAAAGTTGCGATTCACGCAAAGTCGTCTTTCAACCTTGTGGTTCTAGCTATGTGTACTTTGCGTTATTAAAGACTTTCAAGTTGTAATTCTAACAGAGGTGTGATATTAAAGTTGCGATTCACGCAAAGTCGCCTTTCAACATTGTGGTTCTAACTATGTGTACTTTGCGTTATTAGAGACATTCAAGTTGTGATTCTAACAAAGGTGTGATATTAAAGTTGCGATTCAGTCTCCTTACAACCTTGTGGAAGAACCACAACGTAAGGGGACTGCGTGAATCGCAACTTTAATATCACAACTCTGTCAGAACCGCAACTCGAAAGTATCTAATAAAGCAAAATACGTACCAAGAACCACAAGGTTGAAAGGCGATTTTGCATGAATCGCAACTTTAATATGACAGCTCTGTTAGAATCACAACTTGAAAGTCTTTAATAACGCAAAGTACACTTAGCTAGAACCACAAGGTTGAAAGGCGACTTTGCGTGAATCGCAACTTTAATATGACAGCTGTCAGAACCGCAACTCGAAAGTATCTAATAAAGCAAAATACGTACCAAGAACGACAAGGTGATTTTGCATGAATCGCAACATTTATAGCACATCTCTGTTGCTGCACTGTCCTCTTCCTAAAAAATGAAACAATAAAGTATTAAAAGTAATCAATGTTTATTTTTCATGTCTTTTTTACAGGTTAAGTAAACACAATAATCTTATAATATTATAGGAACACTATCTCGGGTAGATCTATACCCAGCAGTGGGATTGGATAGATCTATTGGTACAAGGCTGCGTTTCCACCAGAGATTTGTAGCGAGGGATGTGTTCCAATAGAATCACAGCAGTTACCTAGCCTCAATGAGCGCAGTGATTATAATGGTTCTTAAAAACACATCCCTTGCTACATATCTCTGGTGGAAACGCAGCCTTATACAGTTACATTATTCAATTAGGTACTTGCTACCTTTAAAAACACATGATAATACTATTCCTACCAGGTTATACCTACTGCTTTATTAATATGTTTGATTGTATGAGCCCAGTGAATATAACCTGATGAGATTGATTTCCATTTATAATATTATGAAATATTCTGAAAAAGATCTAATAACTAAAAATATACTTACGGTGGAGGATTTGTATTAAAATGGATTTTTAATACAAATTCCTTTATTTACCACCCCTGGGACCAGCAGGGATAATTCGTGGTCATTTGCCTGCAGAAGAAAGTCTAGGTCTGCTTCCTGATCTAGAAGCATAAAAAAACCATGACCTGCAGCGAAGTAGATAAGTACAGGTAGGTACCAACGGACTTTATGGATGAAAAAGGGTGCGGTTTTGGATAAAAAAACGCATACACTGCAATATAGAAAGCCAGATGGAAAGAGCACCACGGAACAAAACGATTCGTTTTCAAGTTCAAACAAGTCGCTTCGCGTCATCGCTCCGCTGCGCCAGATTTTGAACAGAACATTGTTCGAAAACATGTTTAAGGGGCGTGGCCCATTGAGTAATAATGTGGCCCATTGAGTAATTTATGTTTTCGAACAATGTTCTGTTCAAAATCTGGCGTAGCGGACCCGGCTTTACTCGACCATGCAAAACATGCAAAAAAAACATGGCGACGAGACGCAGCGTCGCGTCGTACAACTTACCTACATTTTCTTTTTAGCTAGATAGAGTCGCCGGCACGTATGGCTACAAGTTTGCGCATAGGCTTTACAACCAAAGATACCTAAAAAATTACTTCTGCGCATCTAACGACTTTCGCCAAGTTACGTGCCGGGGACTAGGTATACTTGGCTAGAATAAAAACTTACCCGTGAGCGGTTGCAGCAGGCTGATGAGGTTGTTGTCGAGTAAAAAGTCTGCCAGCGTGTCTTGCTGATCCATTTATGCGTTTTACGAGGTGTAATTACTTTAAACGATGCGATACCCCCGAAGACGCTAGCAGCAATGGCAGCGGAAATTGCGGAAATGCGAATGACAAACAAGAATGACAATGTTGCCATAAAATCGAGAAAATAACGTTGTAATATTCACAAGCTTAAAATGCGTTTTTATCTATGTTAGGGATCCCTCGCAATGTTAGAATATCGTTTTAACAATAATAGACATTGCTAATTTTTTTACATTGCGACATTCTTTATTTTCGAAAATAAACGTTGTGGTTTTTACAAGCCTAAATTTGCGTTTTTAACTACTTTTTGTATATTTGCCTTCGCAATGGCTATATTGTTCTTTTATCAATAAAAACATTGTTAGAATAACTTTACACTGTGTCTTTCTCAATATTCGGGAATCCATGTTGTCATTTTCACAAGCATGGATCTGTATTTTTATCTAAGTTTTTACATCACGCCATGTTTGAGTTGCGTTGTTAACAATTTCGAATTTAAAGTAGGTTGGTATAGGTATATACCTTAGGGCTTAAGCATACCTACCTTACCTACTAGATTCTTCCTATTAGTAGTATCTACCTACTTAGATTTCTTGTTGTACGAATACGATTTTCATGCCCGGGCCACACTACTGTACCGTCAACGTCAAATGCCCATGATTGCAATAAACATCGCGATAATTATTCCAATAATTCTCGCGACAAATTGAGTGGCCACACCTGAACGGTCAACGTCAATGCTCATTCATTGGTGGCGTGGTAAAATTGGCGATGTTCCAGAGTACATTATAGGTACAGAGGCCAGCACATCAAGCTACCCCAATTTGTCAAATTTCTTTGATAGATTTTCAATTTTACTTCAAAGGAATAAGGTTTATCAATTGGGAAAATTTGACAGAAAAAAATCTAAATAAATAAATAAAAAGTAAATCTCTTTGATCTCCAAAAAATACCGCCACCCGAGTTATCGCCTAGTATTGAGTTAAACTAATAGAGGAGCAAACCTCATTACTAGAGTTGGGAAAAAGTGCTTATTTTATTTTAACGTATAAGCATTGTACGATTTTCAAAAAGCATGCCATTAAAAATGCTTTTTGCTGTTTTGCTTAGAAAAAGCTGGCTACGTATTTAAATGAAAAACGTAAAGTTGTCTGTCTGCTTCTCGTTTTTCGTTTAAACATAACGTTGCCAGCTTTTTGTAAGTAAAAAGCTAAAAAGCAAACAGCATTTAAGTTTTGACTTTTTTATATTTTTCTTTCATTATTACATTCGGCAATTTATCATCGTGGATCTGCTAAAAAAAATCTGAAATACTGGAAGTATTGATATAGATATAGAGACCTCATAGATGGCGGGACGTACACTTTTATAAGTGAAAAGCTTATTAAGTGTAAACCTAAAAGCATGCCTAGTACTTTTGTCTAAAAGTATACTTTTTTAAGTGCTTTTGCTTTTAACGCCCACCTCTGCTCATTACCGCGCGTCCTAAAAAATGTAACCACTATTTAACCGCGACGACGTAGCTTTGAAACCAATAAACATTTCAATGTAAACATATAACTGTCTCATCTACACAAGTCGCAAGAACCATGCTGTCACTAAAATAAGACAAAGACAGATACATAGTCATGCGCTGGCGGGCTAGTGTTGCCTGCCATATGAATTTTACCCCAAAATAAGAAAAAAAAGAATATTTTTGAAAGCAATTGTTTTATAAAATACATGAATTTAAATAAATACTAATATTTTAAGAGGAAAGATTTTGTTTGTTTGTTTGCATGTAGCCGATAAACTCGGGAACTACTGAATCGATTTTAATATTATTTTTTACCATACGAAATGTCAAACAGTAGTAAGTAGGCATTTGCTTGCAATGTGTGTCGCGATTTATGCCGTTGACATAGTTTTAATATGATGTTTATAAATATAAGGTGACTGCTAGAAACCGCAAGAAACTTCAAGGGCTGGTCAGGTCAAGTGTTTTAGACATGACAAAAATAAGAAAAGAGAAATTCGTGCATTTTTATTTTTCATTAAATAATTCATTTTATGATTTCTAATTTGATAGTCTTTGAGTATCTAATTTATTTTAAAGCAATAATAAATAATGAAAGATAAAATAAAAGAATTGAACTATTATTTACAACGCGCGGGCAGCGGCCGGCCGTGGACCCACCCGTCTGTTGAAACGTCCGCGTCAGCTGGGCGATAAGTATCTACGTTAGTCTGCAATCTTTTTTTGTCATTTTTGTCATGTTTAAAACACTTGACCTGACCAGCCCTTGAAGTTTCTTGCAGTTTCTAGCAGTCACATTATATGTATTTAAGTATGGATATCCGTTAACTGGCCGCCATAGTACAAGCTTCGGCTTAGTTTGAGGCTAGCTCATTGGTGTGATTGTTGAAATATATTTATTTATTAATTATTTACTTTACGAAGATAAAGTTGCGAGGAACAGCTATTATTATTTAAATGACATGTCTTGCTTACTAGATACATAAAAGTAAGAATAAGTAATGAAATAATGAGGATCTATCTTGTTTTAATATTTTTTATTGAGTTTTATTAAATGTTATGATTATTAATAAATTATACCTATACCACTATGATTGCCATAATGGTAGTTTATTTATACAAACAGTAATCAAACTCCGCTATGAAGCATCAGTTTTGTGTTCAGTCTCTTTTTTGTATGTTTTCATGGTATAATCCTGTTTAATATTTAAAACACAATATTTCTTCTCACGGCGTCCTGCATCTTTAGGCACTACGCGAACCCCGCAGATGACCACTTTTGCGATTTTATCAAAGTCTTAAAAGTTGTTAAAACCCCAACGTATACAGTCAATGTTTGGCTTACCTTGTGAATCACACAAACTTAAACTATGCGAATCCCGCAGAATACCGACTTTGTGGTATTGTAAAAATTTTAAAAGTTGTTAAAACTGCAACTTATTCAGGCTTACCTTGTGAATCACTCACACTTGAACTATGCGAATCCCGCAAAATACCAACTTTGCGATATTGTCAAAGTTATAAAAGTTGTTAAAACTGCAACTTATTCAGGCTTACCTTGTGAATCACACAAACTCAAACTATGCGAAACTCGCAGATTACCACACTTGCGATTTTATCAAAGTC
Organism: Scoparia ambigualis; assembly: GCA_963921215.1. Lineage (NCBI taxonomy): Eukaryota > Metazoa > Arthropoda > Insecta > Lepidoptera > Crambidae > Scoparia > Scoparia ambigualis. Next base: position 38,833,624 of record OY992507.1, read on the forward strand.
CTAAAAGTTGTTAAAACCACAACTTATACAGTCAATGTTTGGCTTACCTTGTGAATCACACAAACTTGAACTATGCGAATCCCGCAAAATACCGACTTTGTGGTATTGTCAAAGTTTTAAAAGTTGTTAAAACTGCAACTTATTCAGGCTTACCTTGTGAATCACACAAACTTGAACTATGCGAATCCCGCAGAATACCGATTTTGTGGTATTGTCAAAGTTTTAAAAGTTGTTAAAACTGCAACTTATTCAGGCTTACCTTGTGAATCACACAAACTCAAACTATGCGAAACTCGCAGATTACCACACTTGCGATTTTATCAAAGTCCTAAAAGTTGTTAAAACCACAACTTATACAGTCAATGTTTGGCTTACCTTGTGAATCACACAAACTTGAACTATGCGAATCCCGCAGAATACCGACTTTGTGGTATTGTCAAAGTTTTAAAAGTTGTTAAAACTGCAACTTATTCAGGCTTACCTTGTGAATCACACAAACTTGAACTATGCGAATCCCGCAAAATACGGACTATGCGATATTGTCAAAGTTTTAAAAGTTGTTAAAACTGCAACTTATTCAGGCTTACCTTGTGAATCACACAAACTTGAACTATGCGAATCCCGCAGAATACCGACTTTGTGGTATTGTCAAAGTTTTAAAAGTTGTTAAAACTGCAACTTATTCAGGCTTACCTTGTGAATCACACAAACTTGAACTATGCGAAACTCGCAGATTACCACACTTGCGATTTTATCAAAGTCCTAAAAGTTGTTAAAACCACAACTTATACAGTCAATGTTTGGCTTACCTTGTGAATCACACAAACTTGAACTATGCGAATCCCGCAGAATACCGACTTTGTGGTATTGTCAAAGTTTTAAAAGTTGTTAAAACTGCAACTTATTCAGGCTTACCTTGTGAATCACACAAACTTGAACTATGCGAATCCCGCAGAATACCGACTTTGTGGTATTGTCAAAGTTTTAAAAGTTGTTAAGACTGCAACTTATTCAGGCTTACCTTGTGAATCACACAAACTTGAACTATGCGAATACCGCAGAATACCGACTTTGTGATATTATCACAGCCCAGAAAATTGCTAATGCCACAACATTAAAAACAATGTGCGGCTTACATTGTCAACGAGACAACTGATAACAATGTGATCTTCGCAAAATACTCCTTTGCGGTTTTATCAAAGAAGCCTAAAAATTGTTAATGCCACAATAATTATATTGTTGCATTCACAATAATTGCGTTTCACAAAAAAAAAGTTGCTGGGGCAGCAAAGGGTATGTTGCTGCATTCACAAAAATCTTTTGTTAATTTCGCAATAATCTGCTCGCAATGTAAAACTGCAGCCTTGTCTCAGGATTTTTTTCTGAGTGTTCTCTGATTGGTCGAGATTGACAGATAACGGAGTTGCCAAATGTTAGAGAATAAAAAGGTTGCGTTCACGTTAATATGTTTTGCGTTCATTCAAAAATATTATTTTTTCCCAAAAAGCCCCACGATTACCAAATAGCCCCGTTCTACCGGTATATAAATTTCTAACTGAAACATAAATATTTTAGGTAGATAGATAAACTTCATTGTACATACAAAAGAAACAGTTACACAGACACAATCTTAATGCTAGTATAGGCAAAGGCGGTCTTAAAGCTGAAATTACTTAACTTTTTTGTCTTCTTTCAGCTAGTGTGAAGTAAGAGACATAATATACAAACCTATTTTTTCTTTATAAAAAAACAATTAAGAGTGAGTTCCACCCATGAAACTTAACAACTTTTCCCAAGAAACCTATGTGCAAAAATGACAAAAAAAATTCGATCTAACATACTATTGTCGTCAGCTGATCGGACAGTTTTGTATAGGAGGTCGAAATTTTTTTGTCTTTTTTGCACATAGGTTTCTTGGGGAAAGTTGTTCAGTTTCATAGGTGGAACTCACTCTTACTTGTTTTTGTATAAAGAAAAATAGGGTTATATACATATGCATCACATTACAACCTGAAGGGTTAGTCAAAGACTACGCAATGAGGACAGCAAAAGCAGTCCTCTACCATGTCCACTTTTCACCAAATAGCGACTGCACATGTGCTCAGCGTGACAGGTGGTGAGCCCATCGCCGCTCTATGCTGTGAAAGTATGTGCAATCTTTAGTCCGTTAGTCGCCTTTAACGACACCCAAGGGAAGAGAGGGGGTGGCAGTATTCTTTCACCGCCACGCGACACGGTTTAAGTAAGAGAGAAAATCATTATTATTTTCTTTGCTACAAGTAGATGATATTGAGTAGAAAATGATATTATTTGTGATATTGTTCTCCCAAACCCATTGAGTTTTAAGTAAGTATGTGGCACCTTACTAAAATCTCACACGGACTTCTTGACAGCATTTGAAAAGTGATGATGATAAACGTTTTGTTTTATTTGCTAACACTCATGCACGTTCGTTAATAATCAACCAAAATTAAAATCAAAATCTCTTTATTCAAGTAAACTTATTAAAAAACATTTTTGAATCATCTAAAAAAAAATTTTTTACGGGTAGGCAAATTCAGAACGTCTTTTAGCTGTGGAGAAGAACGGGCGCAAGAAACTCCACAGATTTATAGAGAAGTAACGACATTTAGAAAACAATATTATGTCGTTACCAAATCATAAAAACAACATCAATAACATATCAACAATAAAAATTATGTAATTATTTATATAATAAGTGAATCTAGAAAGTTTTACTTTGGTATGTACTACTCCTACTTACATTAGAACATTATCATGTGTGCTGAATTAGAGGAATGTTAATTCCATACATTTTTGTCATTAATGTAATCGTTTACAGTATAATAGCCCTTTGCTAAAAGTTAAAGGGCAAAATTATAACATCATTCGAGATTTTATTGTAATATGTGACACACTGTTCCATGAATGATCCAGAAACTTTCTGAAGTCGAAATTTAGGAATTAGAAGTTTATACTTATTTCTAGTATTTAGTTTGTGTATATCGCATTTTTTTTATAATAGGAAATGTTTTGACGCACACGTATACAATACAGTTATAAATAAATTGTGATGCAACTGTAAGAATTTTTTTTTTAAATAGCTCCTTAAGGAAGTCACGTGATCCTAGGTAATATATATGGCCCTTACTGCTATTTTCTGCAAAATAAAAATGGTTTCTGTATCTGCTGCTTTACCCCAAAGTAGAATACCATATGACATAACATTGTGAGAGTAACTAAAATAAACTAATCGAGCGGTTTCCTCGTCTGTAAATTGCCTAATTTTTCTTACAGCGTAAGCAGCTGAACTAAGTCTTCCCGCAAGAGTGCTAATATGAGGATTCCACTGTATTTTTGAATCTAAGGTAATAACCTAAGAAAACTGTTGAATCAACAAGATCCAACAGTTTACCGTTCAGTTTAATTTTATTTACTATATTCTTTACGTTAGGTAGAGTAAAATTTATGCATTTGGTTTTCATCGCGTTTAGTTGAAGATTATTAGTAGTGAATCAATTTAGCACATCTGTTTAGGCATTGTTGATGTCATCAAAACTATTTTTATTCCTATCTGTCTTAAATATCAAAGATGTATCGTCAGCAAACAAAACTATATTGCAGAAGTTTTCCGCATAAAATGGTAAATTATTAATATAAATTAAAACAAAAATGGACCCAGTATCGACCCTTGTGAAACCCCCATGAGCACAGAAGATCCAGATGATATGGATCCATTCGCGTAAACTTTTTGGATTCTGCAGCCGAGATATGATTGAATCAATTTCAAGGCATCAGAGTGCGCTCCATAGTGCTTTAGTTTTATTAAAAGGGTGTTGTATTCAACGCAATTAAAAGCCTTGGAAAGATCACAGCAAACTCCAAAAGCATTCTGCGATCCCTCCCAAGCCTCAAATATGTGCTTCAGCAGAGCTACACCTGCATCAGTAGTAGACCTTCCCTTGGTAAAACCATGCTGTCCACTGTGAAAAGGTGGTTTATGGGAAGTGAGAGCTGAGTTAATCTAAAATAAGTTTTTCAAAAACTATACTAAGAGTCGGTAAAATCGTAATAGGTCTAAAATTGCTCGGGTCATCTTTACAACCGGATTTGAAAAGTGGCAGAACTTTGCTATGCTTCATGAGATCTGGGAAAACACCTTCGTCAACACAGCTATAAAAGGCGCAATGGACTTGATAATATTATTAATAATCTTTGTTGAAATATCCCACAAATAGCAAGTGTTTTTCTTTTTTAAAGATTTTAAGGATTTAAGTATGTCTTTACAGCTTACGTATTTAAATTTGGACACTTCGTTACACATGGGTATATAGTTTTTTAACGGGATTTCTGCATTGCTCGATGAAGAGTTGGGTAACATAGTTGTAGCAATAGGTATATTTGTAAAATACTGCTCAAAAGCATCAGCAACTCTATTGTCTTTCCTTAAAATGCTATTGCCTATTCTTAAAGAAAACTTAGTATCACGTGGCTTTACTTTACCAGTTTCGCGATTAATACAGTTCCATGTTGCTTTTACTTTGTTATCAGCCTTTTTAATTTTTTCACTATTAAATAATTTCTTGGCACATGCACAAGTTTTCCAAAAAGTTTTCGAATACTTTTTGATTTACTCTAGAAAATTATTATATTTTTTCTTCTCATATGACTCATACAACTTGACCCTACTTTATGCAAACCAGCTGTAGCCCAATCCCCAAATTTCATCGAAATATTATTCTTAAACTTTTTGACAGGTAATCCAAATCAAATGATTTGAATAACGAGATTAGTCTTACACTAGTAGTATGACTATCTAATAAATTTACATTAAAATCCCCACAAATAACTATCTTCTTTTTAGATTTACAAATCTTGTTAATTACATCTTCTATAGTGGTCTAAAAGATACTAAAATTACCAGAAGGAGGTCGATATACACAAACAATAATAAATTTCTGTAACTCGACACATGACAGCTCAATAACGCGTTCAATAGAAAGGGAAACTACATCCTTCCGTTCCATAATCTTATGCTTACAGTGATTAACAAATATTAAAGATCCGCCGCGAATTGCATTTTTTCTAGTAAAGGCACTGGAAAGCTGAACAGAACAGAAAAAAATGAACAGTTTTTAACATTAAAAATTAATCTTTAAACCAGTTATACATAAAATGTTTATATTTACTTTTTTATATTTACCTTACAGCTACGTAGGGACATTGCTTCCCTTAGTGCTTTCTACCGCCTTTACCACGGTGAATGCTCTGAGGAGCTCTTTGACCTCATCCCTCCCTCTCCTTTCCTTTCCAGATCGACGCGTGCAGGTCTTAGAAGCCACCCTCATACCGTGCTGACCATCAAGACACGTACCAAAAAGTTTGGACAATCGTTCTTTTGCCGAACTGCCCGTATGTGGAATGCGCTTCCCGCACACGTGTTTCCTTCCTCTTTCTCTCCCGGGTTATTTAAGCGGGGCGTGAAAAAGCATTTATGCAGGCCGCCATAGTGAGAGCGTTCGGCATAGTGTGGTAGCGCTGTGATGAACGCTTTCACTTCTTGGGCTTCACTGGCTGCTTTTCATCAGGCAGAGTGAAGCCATTATGGCGTGCCACAATAAAAAAAAAATATTTTCATGTGGTTGAAAAAGTTCAATTTCTAAATCTTTGCCGGCCAGGCCCTGCACGTTCTGATTAACAATTTTAATTTGAATAGGGCTGGCTTTTGTCTTACCTCTTATTTTAAACTAGAGGTTGTGCAAGACTTATCAACTAAATTTATATTAGTAGAAATACTAACAGTGCGATAATTTTGTGTCGACATTGTTATACTACTTTATCTGTGTCTTTTATATTATATGCTAGCAATGATGCTATCTGTAACCTGTCTTTGTATAATAAATACATAGTATCAGTAGTCAACTTTAAACTAGATATAAATTAATTTGTATCAAAAAATACAATACTGTCACTGTGACGATAAGTGGAGTTATACAAAAGTAAGTTCAAATCAAAGATCTGTTTGTTTTGTTTCCACGATAAGTTACAGGCATAAGGGAAAGGCGCGAACTATTATTTAACAATGAGTTTTAGATTATTTAACAATGAAACTTTTAAAAGATCACGCCTTTTTATTGTGAAACTATCACCGCACAGTATTACAGCATATTTTGTTGAATGATTCAACTCCTGCTTACTTAATGTACTTACTAAATTAGTGAATGTTTGGCCTGGAGTGCAAAAGTTTAAAAGCTCGTGGCTGAGTTTATTTTTAAGCTGCGGACCCAGGCCCTGACCGATCTTGACAGAAAAGATAAGAGTTTTTCTAAACATTCCTTTAACAGCAGAATCTTTGTCTAAATTTAAGTTGCGTTTTACTAACTTTGTATCATTCGATATATTATTATTAGCAAATTTAGCACAGGGTACCACTGGAATGCTATTTATGACATGTTGTTACGGATGGCAACAAATCTACTTGACCAACTAGTTGATTGTTCAAAAGAGAGTCGTATCGCTCTGCATTGTACTTGCACAGATCTACTTACTCTGTGGCAGACTTAATGTGTTCTTCAATTTCTTTTTGCGAGGACAAGTATTTTCTGTTTAAAGTATCAAGAGACTCATGCAATCTCTGTATGTCAGATTGTAGTTGTTTGGTATCTCGCTCATACACCTGTCTACTTTCTTTTAGTTTCGAATCGTAAATGTCTAAAGAGTCCATCAAACTCATGCGTTCTTTCCTAGGCGCTATATTTTTATAAAAACAATTATTCTTAAGTAAAATTTTAAACACTGAAAAAAGGACGACAACCTCAGGCGGGAATCGAACCACGCACCTTCCGCATTCCGGGCGGCTGCCTTAACCACTTGGCTACCGAGGTCTGGCTTTCAACCGTCGAAATTTGTCAGTGCTTGATGCTTATGTTTTTAGTCAACATTGCTTCATCAACTCTCTCGGTTGAAAGCCAGACCTCGGTAGCCAAGTGGTTAAGGCAGCCGCCCGGAATGCGGAAGGTGCGTGGTTCGATTCCCGCCTGAGGTTGTCGTCTTTTTTCAGTGTTTAAAATTTTACTTAAGTATATTTAACGTTAATAAAAACGCTAAAAATATAAAACATTAATCTACAATTATTCTTTTTATAAGCTTTTCTGTTTTAATAATATACCTATTAATTTTTACATATTTCTTAATTTTGTTAGTACCCAAGTAATTACATTTTATTTTACTATCATTGGTAAGTACTACTCGTTGCTTTGGTAAAACATATGATAAACCGGTGTTTGGGAACTGTTGATGCTCTCCAGAAACAGCCGAATATCCGCCAGGTGATGCCATCACTTTGTCGAAAAGGTTCAGGGTGACTTCCGTTTGATTATATTGCGTTTGTTCATCCTGCTAAGATATGCGTTTGTGCGCCCTCGCCAACTCTTGCTCCAGCTCAGTGATGCGATTCAGGGCTCTCTTTTTTTATTTCTTGACCATGGATACTAGTCCTTCAGGCGTAATATTAGAGTTCATTGATTATGCTTAAACTGATGATAATGAGTAATGAACGTTAAATGCTAAATGATATTCCCTCAAACCCCTTGAGTTCCAGTGTGATGTGGGACTTTACTGAGATCTCGCACTGACTTCTTAAGAGAATTTGAAAAGTAATGTTGCACTGTTTTGTTTTATTTGCCAACACTCATGCACGTTCACGAACACTTAACAGTAAATAATCCACCATTATTTCACATTAATATTCGACTAAACACAAATTATAGAAAATAAAACAAAACTGCAGACATGACGCTTCACTATCCCGCCAAGAAGTCCTCAGGGCCCTCTCATATGTGGTGTTGATCAAACGATTCAATAGTGCGTTGCAGCTGGTCTTGTTGATAAAGCACCTCGGATTGTTCATTGTGCAGTGTAGCAAGCTCGGTTTTCAGTTGTGTGTTCTTCCCTATGATGATTTTTATTTCTTCCTCACTTTCATCTGTTTCCCGGAGTAGTTGGTTGCAGGTCTTCTTGGATAGTTTAAGTTCGTTGAGAACTTGTCGAAGTTTCGCCTCTGTGTATTGTGCTACGGTCTTGCGGGTCATATCATATTGAGTTTTTTGTATACACTGGAAATATTTAAACAATGTAAGAATACTGTTTTTATTATTTTGTTTATGTGTTACCTACAAAGAGTCAAAGACAAAAAGAAAGAAAAAAAGAAAAGATCAAGTTCCTAAACAAAATAAGTATAATTAAAAACAGATTTATTGATTTATTGACTAATACAACTTTGTTGAACAAGGAATCTATGCAACTAGTTTGGAGTTAACTCAGTTAACTAATCTAAAAACGCTAAACATTTATGAAACGTTAAAAATACATTACAAATTATTTATCTTTGTTATACTTATCAAACTTAATGTAGAAAAAAAAAGTCTTGTATTCTAGATCATTTAAGCTAAACAATGATATTTGTTTAAAATGTATTCTGTCCAAAAATAAATTCAGGAACTAATAATAAGAAATTTACGCATTGAAATCAAATTTGTAATACCTATTCATACTTGTAACAGGGAGACTATTAATATTTTATAACATTAAACAGCTGTGTTACTATATAAACACTAAAATTAAAGGTACAACAATCCTAAAAAAAAGATTTGCTGTTATGACGTGGGTAGGTCACTTGTATAAAAATATTTACTTATTAAAAAAAACACATTTAAAAGTTTCCAATATAATTGTGAAAATAATCAACTTTTAAATGTGCAGTCTAGTGCTGATTGTAAAGTGTTTTAGTGTGTGAAGGTCTGTAGCAAGACAGTGTCAACATCAACTTCACTTCCACTATAGGATATATACATAGTCAAGTCAAGAGAGGTTAACCAAGCCAAATCGTAATTGAGGTGTGACGATACTCACTATTATGTGAGATTTGTAAAGTTGATAGATGTATTATTGTGAGGAACATCTAGTTACAAATTAAGGAAAAAATAAAAGAAAAATAAGATATGTAACTTGACAGTGGTCTGATAACAATTTTCGTATTTTTTAAAATAGATACTATACTACACTCACTACTACACTATAGATACTATATATAATACAATAATTAAAAACAATACTTACCCGGTAATCCTCAGAATCAGTTGTTACTTTATTGTATAGATATTTTCTTCAAAGTAATTATTCGATATCAACTGTAACTTTGCCGTTGATGGTTTTAATTCACACAAAAACCAGTCCGATCATTAAAATAACACTACTTGTTGAAATTTGTACTAAACACTATATACCTATTAAGGGCAAAAATAGTTATAAAAACACATTTTTTAATATTTAAATTGCCTTTTTTAAACAGCTGATAAATGTTTCGTAACCTCAAACTCACCAATAACTTTCAATACTTATTTCACATTAATATTCGACAAAACACATATTTTAGAAAATAAAAAAAACTGCAGGCATTTCGCTTTACTTTCCCGCCAAGAAGTCCATTATTCCACTACAAGTCTAAATATTTTTATGTGTGTTTATTTCCCTATTTCCCTTTTTCGCATCACAAAGGAATTTAGATTATACAGCCAAAAATATATTTACAATAAGTTTTATTTTTACATGTAATAAGTTGTATACTTTTTACCAATTAAATCAGCTGTGTATCAGTTGGAAAGTATTGTTCGCTTAATGTTATTTAAATATGTTTGTTTCTTTTTCTTGTTTTTCTTTGTTTTATTATTATTGTATAGTATCGTTTGTAAGCGTCAATAAATTCACTCGCGTGGTTCCCGTTCCCGTGAGAATATCGGGATAAAAAGTATCGTATGTGTTAATCCAGGTTATAAACTACATGTATGAAGAATTTCATCCAAATCCATTCAGTAATTTTTACGTGAAAGAGTAACAAACATCCATCCATACTTACAAACTTTCGCGTTCTTGATATTAGTAGGATTCTTGAATAATTAAATAAAATATTAAATAACATGGCGAAGGGCTTTTAACAAGTACTAATAGGTATTGACAAAATTTAAAAAAAAGATTACAACCACTCGTTTTCGTATTTATTTGAAATGCGCGACCAGCCCGTGGGGTTGATCAAGGCGAGCGGGGCCGTGTGTTTCTTTCCGTGGTGTTAACTCCGCTGTAGCACTTCTTCATCGTCAGCGCGGCGCGTCGCGAGTGCGTACAGCGTTGATCCACTGCGACCTTCTTGCTGGAGCGTCAGCAGAGTAACTCTTTGCTATTTTTTTCATAAAAAAATCTAACATTTTTTTTATCACAGTATGTATTAAGAAAATTCGTAGTAAATATGTACTGTTTATGAGGGAAGTAACTACAAAACTAACAAAAAGGGCAGTATTATTATCTCGAAAAAGATTAGTAAATGATGAAACTATATATTTTAACTGAATACTAGTGAAAAAAATAAGATGTTTTTGGTGTTTTCCGGACTTTTTAGGGTTTTCACTATTAATTACAGTGTTTTGAGATGTATTTATGCTACAAATATGTGCAACTCATACATTTTAAAGAAACTTGCTTAAATAGTCAAGTATTTACAATTCAGGCTGGTTTCACAGTCACGCGTTTGACCAGCGCCGGCCACACGCGCGCGCTACACTACATAGTAGTTGCGCGTTTGAACTGCGTTATGACTATGAAACGCAACTACAATCTAGTGTAATTGTAAACGCGTGACTGTGAAACCAGCCTCAGACAATTGACTTTGCTAAGGCTACAAATAGCTTAACTATTTCCATTCGTTATTCAAACAATGATAGGTAGTCATTAATCATAGAAAAAAAATGAACTACCTTTTTGTTACCTTTATATTATACATTGATTCATACCTCCATCATTGTCTCATTCATACCATCATCTGGGGGAAATAGTGGTAACTGGCCAATTTTAATGATGGTAGAGACTTAGAGATACTGATAGGAAACAATACAAATAGCTTTAAAATAAAGATAGAGTCATATGAAAATAGATATTTAGAAAAGTAAAAAAAGTGTGTGATGCCGTGCGGACGGTCCAAGGCGTCGCTGGGGGCCGACTCTTGACAGATTTATGGCGTGCGTGGCTGTTACTCGTACGCACGACCCGCGCCCCGCACTCCGCACCCAGCCCCGTCTCACGAAAATTAAAACGTTCCATTTTTGAAATTCTTTTAAATCCTCCCCGATTGAATTTATTATAATTATTTATTGCGTGCTTCATTCAACGTTTTTTCTGCCTGTACTTTTTATCGAAATATTTATTGATATTAAAAAGTAAGTACGTGTAATTTTATGCATATCAGTTTCTTTAATTGTCATTATTTAAATGATAGATAGTTATATAAAATTATCGCCAATATTACCTTACTTATATTGCACCATTACATAATATTTCAATGATAACACAAAACAATCTACAAAAATAAATAACGATTATAATTATTATAGTTATGGTGTCTGAGTGACTTAATAATACACTATTTATTGTTTCACTTTAGAGCACACGCAAATTTTACCACAACAACATTATAAAACGAAAATTTATCGTCCATAACCGATCCCAAAACAATGTAACACTCAGCAACGGTACATTTTAAAGAAATAAAAAAACGGAGAATCCGAAATGAGTAGTCACTAACAATGAGGGCAATGCATCACTCGTCATAAAGGACAGCTTACGTCTGTCCGTGGAGACAGATTTACGAGCGAGTGCATAATAGGTGCAACTGGCAACTGCTTGTATGGTGCCACGGCAACCGCCCGGCTGTAAAAAAACTTTCGCTTGAATAGGCCAGCGTGGCTCATTGAATGATGTCGTGCGAAAAAATACGTTGCGTGACGCAAAACAATTGTAAGTTTAGAAACATCAGTGTTTCAAAAATTACAGCGTTGAAGTATACGTATATTCATTGAACAGCATCTTTGCTGTGGACTTACAGGAGGAACTAATAAAGCCATTGGTTAGTTATAGTTCCCGAAAACTACGAGTACCTACGTACTTTTGTAAAGCGAGATACAATTTCGCTTCGATGCACGACGACTTAGTCAAAACTTTTAAATAAACTGACAAATGGCGACCTGCGACAGAGCCTGCGATTCGCAATTGCCGATGCGGCCCTGTTATATACAGGTGGATTATAAAATTGCGTTTAGAATAAATGCGGACTAATTAATAATAAATCAAATGTCCCGGATTATCCGTGACGCGGCGGGACAAATGTTTCCGGTGGTGCGCGGGCACGGCTTTTTATTTATTTTTATTTACAGAACAAATTATTGCCTCGGAACACCGCCTTCCAGAGATTTAGCGAGTGTGTCATAGACTCGGGAGCTGAAAACTCGATCTGAGTTGAATTATGAACGTTTTTATTGGCTCCGCGGTTTGCATGGCCGAAAAGGTTCCGGATAATTTATCGATGTATTTATATTATTGTGACATAAATCTGGGTTATTGAAGGAGACAAGGGGCTGTTTGCGTGCGAGTCGTGCGACTTAGAGAATAGATTTTTTTTACTTAAGTACATGATTTGTTTTACCGTACCTATAGGTAAATGAGAAACTTAATAACTAATCTAAAAATTGGTTAAGATTGTGTAATATTTAGGTAATACTTATGTATGTTTAGTCATGTAATTAGTCACGTTCCGCGTTGGACTTTTATCTATGCAATTAAATAAATACCTACAGATATTTTACCAGATTAATAGAACCTATTTGATTATTAATTAGACAATATGTCTGATGTAATTAGTGACATTACACACTCCTAAATTCCTGGTGCGAATCTCAGTCCAGATTTGTGTTTGTGTACCGAACACTAACCTGATTTACCACTTCAGCTTTGGTTTACAGTCACTGTAAGTAAAATGATGACTCTATCAAAATAAATAAAGCGAAACACGCACCCTACTTATTATAACAATAATGAAACTAAGTGAAGTGAAAAACTAAGAAGAATATGAAATTCAAATTAAAAAAAACATAAAACAATTTCCCAACATCCTATGATATGCGACTAAGATTTTTTCCAGAAATCGCACAAAGTATAAGATTATGTCCCAAAATTAGGCTTTCCACAAAGCCTATATATTGTAAGTCTAGCCTAGAAAACTAGAATTATATTTTAAGTCATTTCGAATAACGACAGAGTACATCTTCTGTCTAGCATCATCCCAGCCTATTGACAAGGTTCCTAAGCAACCTCCTCTGCTTTGCCCGGTCTTCTACATCCTTTCGGTCGGTAAATTCGGTCTCTTCCATGTCCGCTCTCAATTCTCTTCTATCTCCATTAACGATAGTAATTATTGTCATCAGTAAATATTGTATTGTCTTTTTAGAGATACTTTGAAGATGACCTTTTAAAAACAGATTTGCGTCCTCAATAGTCGGGGTATCTTAATTTCAATAGTTTTGATGCGAATTTCTATGATCAAAGTTCCCACCGCCATTAACCGCGCATGGCCGGTGCACGCACAACAATCCCGCGCTGCACTTGATGCACATCCCACAATCGGCTTATTAAGCAGAGAAAGAAACACTATCTGGCTCAATTTATCTGCGGCTGTCTAGCGGCGACGGACGCGCGCTCAATAAGTCGTAATACTTGTATCACAAGGATGAGTACAAATTTAGTTATCCTCCCACTCGGCTCCGCTCGATTATTTATAATAAAAACCTTTTTATACATTTTGTTTCCGATTCAACATAAATAAGATATGTTATTTAAAGCCAATATATCACTTGACAGGTGGTAGGCAGGCCCGCTCGCGGGCGCAGCGTAATTAGCGTCCAACCATGATGAGGTTAGAGTTGTGATTCGCTTAAAGGCTCTCTTGGGTCGTCGGGTCGCAACGGACGTTTCATAAGATTTACACATATATCAAAGTAAGGCTTTGTGTGAATGTACTGAGAGATTTTAATCAATGTCCGAGGCAGCAATATGTCGGTTGCGATGCACCGGCGACGGGGCTCGTATCACGAACGATTCCTCGGAGTAATTAACTTTAAAACGATTAATTAGCAAGATCTGTTGGGTACCAGTTTGCGGCATCGATCGCGGAACTCGATACTGGATCCAATTGGACAAATGCGACGATTAATTCGAGTTACTGGTTTGGAGTAACCTTAGTAGAGGCTGCGAATGCTGCGATACGCAGATTTATTTTATAAAGCTTTAATTAAATCACCAACCGCTTTAAAATATACCTAAGAAAGTCTACATACATTTTACAACTGTAATATAAAAACAAGGATTTTGGAAATCTCAAATTAAGTAAGTAATTGTTTATTTGATAATCCATGAAATAAATATCTATAAATATTAAAAAAACCTATTATTGTTGAAATAAACATTTTTCATTTTTCATTTCATCTACCCCATCTTAAAGTTCTTCATTCGAATCGGTAAATTTCGAATAAGAATGAAGAACTTTAAGACGGAGTAGATGAAATGAAAAATGTCTATTTCAACAAAAATAGGATGATACAGGATTATACAATGTACCTTATTACACGTAGCAACATTACATCCTACTTTGTTGCAAAGGGTATATCAATAGTTTCCCTGTGACATCATCAACACTAAATTTTTTAGTAATAGTTTCCTTTAAATACTTAATAATAATTTGTAAAGATCAATCCGGAATACTTAAAAAAACATAATAAAACATTATTCCAAAATATTATGTTCCCAGCGCACAATAATGCAATAATGTTTACAACTAGCGCCATCTGTTGGCGTGTAGCAGCGACTCCTCACACCATATCGTAACCAAATCGTAACCGAAACTTTGAACGTTGAAGTAGCTCGTCGCTCCTTGGAACACTGCTGCGAGTGACAATTGTGGAGGTAACCCACTGATATTTGGAGAGGTTTATCTTGGTACTCTATATTTTTTTTGCAATTTTTCCGAAGTTAAATAATAATGTGATGAAAAGCCGTGCCTGTGTGCCTGCGTGGCGGTGTGCCGGCGAGCCGCTGCCGTGGCGTGCCGTGGCCTGTGGTGCAGGCGTTGCGTCGGCGGCTGGCGCGGCTAATCGATGCGCGCCACTGCGCTGTCTTCCGACGTCGGCCATTACGCACCTTTATGGCCAGCGGCCCCCCCACCCCGCCCTCAAGGCGGCACATGACGAATCAATATGCCGCCAACCGACTCAACACTTATTTATTTGACACGATTTATTAGCCGAATGCCTCTAAACTTTTATGCGTCCCCCCGCCCGCGACCCTCGTGCTTTATGATGGACACCGCGGTAAAATTCTATGTTTCGCCTCCTATCCACTTTTATTGGGAATCGGAACAGATGTCTGGAAACATTTGAGGTACGCGCGAAGTTATTTTCCTGCAAACTTATCGGTATGCCGTGAACCTTAAAGTTGCGCGAGTTGGCTACCTCCGGCAATAACAGTTTCTTTTTACAATTTCACTTCATTAATTACCGTTTTATTTTGCAAGTGGTGCAATTAACATTTGTTACTTTTTGCCGGTGGCAGCGCTTCGCCGGCGTTGGAGACAAAATGCCGGCCGGAAATGTGCAATTTTTTTTCGCAAATATTGCGGAAGGAAGGCTGCGGCTTCCTCTGGTCTGTTTAGATGGTTTTTATGCTAATCGCCGAGATTTTCTGGGTTTTCTTTTAGCATGACAATTATTCACGGTGCGCGATCGCGAGTCGCACTTTAAGGAATTAGGGCTGTGGCGGCCATGAGTCGTGGACTCGGGTGCTTGGGATGACGTTGATAGGAATTTGTTAGATATGGCGTAAACAACCTACATTTTTTCTGTTAAATTCGAATTCTTCTTGGGACAAAGCTTTAATAAAAGCTGATGTTAAGCGTAAGATCTCTTACGAACTTGGGGGGTAGAATCTGGAGTAAGTGATCAGCGTCACGTCACCATAACGCTAAGGCGAATCATAATACTCCGGTGTGAACTTCTCATTGCCTTAAATATAATATTTGGTATTTTGAGTGTTTTACTTCTTTTCTATGTTACCTTTGTGAGAACTGAGTAATTTTTGATATAGTTACAGAGATAAACTTATTGTCTTACTAAAATCTTTACATTCTCTAGTTCTCTACATTGTGGAATATTCTTAAAGATATTTTTTTTTATTTGAATTTTTATCATACCTAACATGTCGATTTCAGCTGAGTCAATTTCAAACTCTTAAACTTTGAATATTGTTCATTTCAGTTAAAAATCTTAGCTTCCACAGAACACTCGTAAAATTTAATGGCAATGATATACCTATATTTAGTCTCCTTAAAAGATCATCATCATCATCAGCCTATAAACGTCCCACTGCTGGGCACAGGCCTCCCACTTGAACTATAGCACGTGGGGATATTGGGCCATAACCCACCTAACCCGCATTGGGCCTTAACAGATAAGTATATTTAATAACTTTTATGCCATAAACTCTACATAGTTGGGCTACTGAATTCCAAGCACTCGTTATTTTTTGATAAAAAAAAAGCTGATGACTGGATGAGTTGTGACAGGATTTTCCTTAGGTAACATTACGCCGCGTGCCCGCGCTAAGTTATCTAAGCAAATGAGCAAAGCCCCAGCGGCCCAAAAACTCGACACCTTCGGAATTGGTGCCGAAACATACCGATCGCCGTATCGCGACGCGTGCATATAAATGTGAGCCAATTTCATCTTCGCGCGTCTACTGGCGGCGTTCCGTTTCGCACGACATTGTAACTTCCCGCTCCGCTCTACACTCGAATGCATAACAGACAAACAGGCTAATCCTGGCGTTATCGTAAATTGTCAGTTTATGACGTGCGGAACGGGCGCGGGGCGGGCGGCGGCGCGGGAGGAAGAGTTTTCTAATTTCGCCCCCTGCGCCCATTTTGATGCGCTAATTCGTGTAAGCAGTTTCTGAACGTGCTTGTTTCGAGTTCACTTCAATTTGCCAACTGCAAGGTTGCGCGCGTACGACTCTTATTGCTCGCGCTGTTGAGTCGAGTATACTCAGCTCGGTTCGGCGCGTAGCTTTGCGAGGTTATCGTCGGCTTTTACATAGAGTTGCGCAATTTACATACATTTGTTTGTTCGGTTTTTAAATTGGGAATTAACTGTGTTAATCGCAAAGTGCTGCTAAGCACACGACCAAATTAAAAATATCTATTTTGGGGCGGAACTAATGAGGAACAGTATTTAACGTTTGGTACTTTTTCAGGAAATCGATGTTTTCGTGACCAACTGACATTGGTCAGTTGGTCACAAAAATTGGTATTGAATTGACCAAGTCTCTGCGTACCTTGAAAATTATCAATAAACTTTTGTATCTTTCACATTTAGTAAACACATGGGAGGGCCGGTAGATAAAGTGTCTCCTGGTCTAGTTAGACTCGATTGCTGTTTAGACTTGAGTTCTATGCTTAGGAGACCTGAACTTAGCATTTGATCTATATCTCTTCGCTTATTTCTTGTGAATTCCGAGTTTTAATAATTCTAAATCTACTTAATTCGATCAATTGTACTTGATCCAAAGTCTTCATGCAAGTAGATATGCAAAGCTTTTGGTGAGTAGCGGAATATTCAACAATACAGTTCTCGCCGCTTTATGGAAAGTGAATCTGAGACCTCGAGTCAAAGTCCAAAGTTGTCACCACTAAATAAACCACAAAGAGCCACGGCTGTTCGTACTAATAGCAACTTTAAGCAAGCAGTAACTATATTGTTGTAGGGTTCTCTACTTGTATTTAAGCATCTCTCAACTGATGACATTTCAACTATGACTACTTATCTTGCGTTTCCTTGATATTTGATACACTACAGCAGGACCTCTTTAATTCGAACTTAGAAAAATCCCCCGTTCGGATTCGTGGAGCAGCGTTTTGATTATAGTATAAAGAAATTCAATATTTCAGTTTGTCTGGAGGTATTTAATGACAAATAAAAAGCTTTGTCTCGCATTTTACTGGCACAGGAATGTCCACTTGGTCAGCCCATTCAAGACATGTATTTAACGGCGACACCGCGCTCGAATTGGAAAAGCTTGCTTGCTACTGGTTCAACATGAAACATTTCTTCATTTTCGCCATCACATTCTTGTGTTACTTGCCTTATTATTTCATCGTCAGTAATAGGTTCAGATGCATTTGGATCATCATTGTCATTAATTTCAGCATCAGAAAAGTCCCTATAAACAAAAAAAGCTAAAGGAATGTCATCATCGGGTTCAATTGGGAAGGGGTGGAGCGTACGGATTACAGAGGTGTCCGGATTAAAGAGGTCCTGCTATACATTTAGTATAAAGTTATAATTTTCATTGTGTGTAATTTAAATGAAAACAATAAAATATGGATAACAAGTAGCTTAATCAGCACTTTCAGTAATGAAACCTGAAAATATACAACGGAATATTTCTTAAATATTTTAAACATTAGATACAATTGTTAAGCTAACAAGCAAGCTACAAAACAGACCGAAATTGAATCGTGTATGTTTTATATAAACGGACACAGCCTCATGCAGACGGACGGCCGGCCGAGGCACACATCAGGCGGTGCCGGGGGGGGGGGGGGGGGACGGGACGGGACGGGACGGCGCGGGCGCATCACCAATTAATACTCTTCATTAATCGATTCCTTCAATTATTCCACCTTGATATATGTTAATCCTTTTCGGAGCTCCCCGGGATATTGTTGGCTATAATTACGTGGGAGGCGACCTCTATTGACAAGTATTGATGTTTTTAATCTGATGTTAGGATAAGACATTAGTATGCGCTCGTCCGTCCGTCCGTCCGTTGATTTGTGGCCGAGCGGCTCATTGCCTCGTAATTATTGGATTTCGGCGCGATATTTATTGGCATTTCTTCTCAGTCTTGATTTATCATTGGGCCGTCATCCGTGAGAGAATTATGGCGTACCGCGTTCAATAATCGAGCCGTGTTTTTTTTTTGTTTATTAACGCCGAATCCCCGGGCTGTGTAATACGTCATATTTCAATACGTTAGGCGATAGGACACATGATCACCGCCATTAAGGCGCGTCGACTCCCGATGGATTAGCGCCGTCAAGACGCCGAGTAATGAGATGGCGAAAAATATTGGAAATAACACAACAGTAATAAAGGTACGAATGGGGCGCCAGCTGCGGCCGCCCGCCGCCAGGGGCGCTGGCGGCGGCCCGACCACAGGTGAATGATTAAAATCTATCGACTCACTCACATGTGTTCAAAAAAGTTTATATTCACGTTGTGATTCCACCAGTTTTTAGTATTTAAACTTACGTAAGACATAAGTATCTAGTAGTAGGAAGGAAGCCATTGCAAATAAAAAACAGCTAAACTCAAACACATGGATTTGATGTTCATTTTGCAGTAAGATGTTCATGTTAATTATCATATTTTCGGGATTTAAATGCAATCTGTTTTAAAATCCCAAGCTTTCACCCAGATTTACAGTCTAGGTATATTTAGTAGGTACTATAATTTATGTTACTGTTGCTAGTAAAACGCAACGTCAAAATCACTTCGCTAAATTAATAACAAAAAAATCTATTATAATAATAATTGACAGCAGAATTAAAACTATAAAAAGCCCTAGTCGCCTGGCGCTTCCCGCGCATTTGCACCTACCTCCTTGATGGATTACGTCACTGGGTGCGAGCGTTTTCTTTAAAAACGCAAACAGCGAGGCAAAATTGCATCGAGCTAATATTCCCTTGCCAATCATGTTGCTCAGTCAATTTTCAATTTTCCCCGTTAATAAGCACGTCAACGCCCCGCCTCAGAACAATATCGCTTGTGTTTTTGTTGGGCGACGAGAGCGCTCCACATATTAGGTATATTATATCCTGGCTGTTATTATTTTATTTTGTCGAAGTATAAAAAGTTATTGTTTTATACGAAAATCTTATATGTTACTCTTGCCCTTCTTCGGAAAGTACCTAGTATTAACTCAATATTGTAGTACGAGTATAACTCTATCATTTAATTAATTAAAATACTTAAATATTAATCAGAAAAATGACTAGACAGTTAAAACAATTTTTATTTGGCTTTTTATGAATATTACATGCTATCGCGTTAACAAACACATAAGAGGGTTTTAGAGTTACGTATTTCGGTTTCCCATACAAAAAAATCGAAATTTTTAAAAACCAATTTGTCAATTTTTATGTAACTTTGCATGCTAAAGTAAAACACAGGGATCTAAATAGTTTGTTGAAAACATTTTCATAAAAGGGTTATTTAGCAGAGTTATTGCAAATTAAAGTCCGCTATAGAAAGTTTCAAATCGCATTAAATCAGTTATTTAAACGTTTTTTAAAAATGTTTTTAACAAACTATTTAGATCTCTGTATGTTTCTTTTGCATTCAACTTTTCATTGAAATAGGCATAACGGTTTTTAAAAATTTCGACTTGGAAGTTTGTATGGGAAACCAAAATGCGTAAACCCTCTTAATACACCGGTGGGTATCTCAAGTGGATTTCGGGAAAACCTGTCTTATCTCTTGCTTAAGTCGTTTTTCAGTCAGTCAGTCAGGACATTTATTGTTAACTACCACCCACGACTTTGTCCGCGTGAACCCACCCGTGACCAATTTCCAAATAAAATCTTTCATACAAACCTTGCCCTGACTCCCCTGACTACAAGCACAACAAAAAAATAGCTAAATTGGTGCCGCCGCCGCGCCCCGTCCCGTTCTGAAGTATTCCGCGAACATAATTGGGAAAATTTATTTTATTTAAATAGCTATTCTGTTTTGTGTAAATAAATTTTTCCAATTTTATTAGTATGTATAGTATTGATTAAATTTACATTACTTGCATTCTGACTATTGCCTTAAAGGCCTTAAATGTTGACGAAGCAATAGAACGGTAATTTCGCCACTGATGGCAAGAGCAGAGTGGCGCAGTGGAAGCGTGCTGGGCCCATAACCCAGAGGTCCGTGGATCGAAACCACGCTCTGCTAGAAACCTTTTTGCGATGTTTTTTTTTATATTTAAGTTTAAGTTAAGCTAATATAATAATATAGCATTATTAAGATAGTGTTTCTTTTGTCTTAATTTTGGTGCTGTTTGTACATTTAGCCAGTCTAGTACGGGAAGAGCTACTAGGAAGAAATATTGTCTTAGTTTAAAATACATGATGAATAGAATAGATATTAAGTGATAATATGGATGTTTAATAGTATAAATGGGTATATCGCCCCCCCCCCCCCCCTTCCAATACTTTAGTTTTACAGTTTTAATAAAGATGTGGAACTTTACTTATATACAAGATCTCATACGGATTTCTTGAGAGAATTCAAATAGTGATGTTGCCCTGACGAATTTCCAACACTCATGCACGTTCACGAACACTTAATTATAATCCACCATTATTGCACATTAATATTTGGCAGCATACATTTTAGAAAATAAATCAAAACTGCAGACATGGCGTTTCACTTTTCCGCCAACTAGTAATATTAATTTATTTTTCATCGGAAAGTGACAGATAGCGTTATAGCTTATTGTAGCGCCATCTAGCGACCACATTTGTAAACTGATATAATATTTTACCAAAATATATCGTTGTAACATTCTTTGGAAAATTTTATAAAATAATGATTTATTTCTGTTTAACACCTTGGTGGGTTGGTGGGCGAGTGGCTGAGCGCTCGGCCCGATCACCTCAGGTCCAGGGTTCGATTCCAAGGTAGGGTAAAGTGCTTTTAGCTTTTTCGATTCATAGCTAGGCTAGAGTTTGTGATCACCAAATCATTTAGCAAGCGTGCTGATTTAGCCACCGTCATTTATTGTGCTCGACCTCATTGGAATGCCTTTGCCCAGCTGGGACAATATAAGTAGGCTATACTTTACTTTTTGTTCTTTTAGTAGTTTCTAATATCAATAAGTTTTTTACTTTATGGGTTAGAAGATACCTATTCCATAAGCACATTTCGTCACCTAAAAACATGTAATCGAAGATGGCAACCTTCACGCACTGTCCTAATACAACGGATAGCGCGATCATCGCGCGATTAAAGTTCACGAACAAGTTCGCGCGAATAGATTTTAAACATTTTAGGCTGGATTCGATCAAACTGGAATAAGACTTACTCCGAGATTAGTCTATACAAATTCGGCGTTTAATCTAGGTATAAAACCTTATTTCAGTTTAGTTGAATCCACCCTTACTCGCGCAAATGCATCGCGCGATCGCCTTATGACCGAACTCGAATAAGACTTACTCCGAGATTAGTCTATACAAATTCGGCGTTTAATCTAGGTACCTATAAAACCTTATTCCAGTTTGGTCGAATCCACCCTTACTCGCGCAAATGCATCGCGCGATCGCCTTATGACACCTTTTCTAGATCAATATGTTTGATCGTCGACTCTACGATGATTGCGTTATCACGTTGTATTGACAATGCCTCACGTTTGCATCAGAGCGAGATAACAGCCACGCGTTGCCCAAACCTTTCACGCCCTTCTTCAAGAATCACATGCTAAACAAATTAAGGTTGCATTGCACATTATATCTGTCTGACTCCATAAAGAAGTGACGACTTAAAATAAGTCTCACACCACAGGTTACAAGTTACGGGCATTACGATGACTTCGTAAATCAATGATGACTTATAAAAACCTGTGTGAATCGAACAAGATTGTAAACAAACAGAGCGGTCGTCGGCGGCAATAATTGCACAGTGCCTCCATTAGGCGCGCGTCAGCGAGATTTATGTTTAATTGAAACCTCGCAGTCGCCGCGCCGATGTTGATTTATGCCGCGACGCCGACGCCCGCGGCGCGCCCGCCGCTGACAATGCGCATTGTTGGCCGCCGGTGCCAGCGCTGCCAGTGCTGCCACCCGCCTAGGCACCGCGGACGACTCACTCACGAATTCACGATTGATATGTGTAACCTTTAATGTAACATGACCGGTACAAAAGCATCTTAGTGTGCCGTATGCGCACACGACCAACTTTTCATCATTTTTGATGTTCTTTAGATTTGAAGCGGGCATACGTCGTCGCACGATTGCGGAAGCCTCAGTTCTTTTAACTCTATGGCCTATAATTGTACTGGATTTGACTAACCCTTCAATCAGCGTAATTGGTTATGTGCGAGCTTGCTTAGTCTTTGGAGACGTTCAACTGCAAGGCCATGAACGTCAATAGCTTTTAAAACATTACTATGAATAGGACCATGTTTGATGAATATTATCTCTCAAAGACAACCAAAACAGAATAGGTAATAATTCTTATTAAGAGGGTTTACGCATTGCGGTTTTCCATACAAACTTCCAAGTCAAAATTTTTAAAAACCAATAAGCCAATTTTGATGAAACTTTGCATGCTAAAGTAAAATACAGGGATCTAAATAGTTTGTTGAAAACATATTTAAAAAACGTTTATTTAGCATGCAAAGTTTCATCAAAATTGGCTTATTGGTTTTTAAAAATTTCGACTTGGAAATTTGTATAGGAAACTGAAATTCGTAAGACGAAAAGTGGTTTTACTAAGACTTTCTCACATTGTTTAAAATGACTTTAAATTGCTTCCTTTGAAAATGATGCCTCAATTAATTCTAGACATAATAAAGCGGTAGCGTAGGTCTCGAAAATCCTTACTAAATTAACATATGATCTTCACAAACCTCTTTCATACTCTTTCTTTCCGGCTGGCAACACTGATGGCGGAAATAAATAAATAACTTTCTACGCTCACACCAATTATCTAGCCCAAGATAAAGTAAGCATCTTGTTTTTTAAACTAGATAACGGATAAACATTGAAAACACCCAGACTCGAAATCAATTTAGAAAAACAGATTTTTTCTAAATTGACCCGACTGGGAATTGAACCCGGGACCTCGGAGATGGTGCGACGCCAGACCCGGCACGTGCTAACCACTCGACCACGGAGGTCGTCGAAATATCAACACCATTTCATTTTTATGTTTGCTTTTTTATTCTATGTCCTGATGGTAAGTGACGATAAGGCCGAAGGTGGAAGCGCGCTTCACCCGGAATCCTCAACCACTGAGGAACTGGCTATCTTTTCTCAAACTGTCGGAACACAACAATGCTATAAACATCGTTGTTATGGCGACAGACAGATAAGATGATGGTAGCTAGCCAGGCGTACTTAACAGTCCTACCATTAACTAAGCTTAGCTGCTAGACCAAAGAGGCGATTAAACGTGTTTCTTCTGTGTGTCTGTGTAAGTTAACACAGATATTTAAGATTTCCAAGAAGTCCCCGTGCATATTTATCACAATCATCATTTTACCGACTGCAACATTCTTTCCTATTATCGTATTTGAATTCCTAAATAAAACTACAGACTAAAACACATTCAGGATAAAATATATCAGGCGATGTCTTCTTTTCATTAAGTCGTACCTGTATGAATAATATTATTATGAAACTCCAGACACGCATTTGTTCCGAGAGGGCAGTAAATTAAACAGGGCCGTATTCACTCACGTGAATTCCACTTTAAACCGTGAGAGAAAGAGCCCGAAGTCGCGTAGTCGAGGTATCGGTCATCTGAGAAATGAAGGAACGCATCCATTTCCACAAATCCATGTCAAGTATCGACTTTAAGAAAAGAGGATTGGACACTACTGACGCGCAAGCTGCGGGTGTTAATAAATAACTCGATCGCGCTGTATTTATTGGGTACGTGGTATAACGATGACGAATACGAGATACGTTTGTAAAAAACCCTTTTGAGTCTTGACGCATGATATATGGGCGCGCATGCTGGGTATAAAGCACGCGGCGGGGCGCGCGCCGCTGATTGGCCGCCGTAATGGCTGCGGCTGCGCGGGATGCGCGCGCGCACGCCGGCGGCTGCGCGGCGGTGGCGAGCGGCGCGTCACAGCGACGCCCAGCGCTGAGCCAATGACTGATGGCCACCTCTGAACCCATTGTCCGTGATGTATAGGGGATGAGACTGGGCGCACGATTCGTACAGCTCAACAGAACTTAATCAATCAAGAGTCCACATAAATGTGAACTTGTACATAAACCCGCGGTTTCAATAGATTAGCTGTCAGACTGCTATAATAGTGCTGCTGGGATGAGTCGCTCTGAGTTGCTCAGAACAATTTAATATATGTTTATAATGTGAAATGGACTTACGACGACGACTCACTCTCCATGTGCTGTGTTGTCCATGTAGAAAGGCCCACTGAGCAAACATTTGCTCCGTGTTGAGGCCTTTGCCCAGCAGTGGAACGTTATAGGCTGTTGATGATGAAATTGACAACGTATATTTCCTATGAATTCTGTTAAGGCGGAAACGTTCTTGAGAGCAAAGCATACCGCGTGCACAAGTGATCCTGCGTGATGCAAGCAAAACACAACAAATCGTAGGAATTCTTAGAAAGGACTCGAACTCAAACTCAAAATATATTTATTCAATAAACTTCATTAATAAGAACTTAGAATCGTCCAACCCATTCAGCACCTACCACCACCCATTTAGGATGTAATTTTTTAGCTGTGGAGAAGAACGGGCGCAAGAAAGAAACCACACCTTCATAACGACATTTAAAAAAACAAAAATATGTCTAAATTCTTCTGGATCTGAATCTTATGCAGATTAGGTGTATGGCTGAGACGAGCATGAATCATAGTCGTGGTCAAATAAAAACTATAACGAAGGTTAGATTTCAGTAGTCACTAAAATAGTTAATAGTTAGTAGGCTATTCGTAGGAAATCTATGTTTTGAAATTTGAAGTGAACTGGTTGTTATATTTACATAGGTACATTAATAAATCTGTATCTGACAAAAATTTCTATCATTCGCAATAAATCTAAAATTCATTCAAATAAACACGCTATCAACAACAAGGTTCACTACTAGGTTAATAAAAGAGAAAGTTGTCATAAAAATAAAAGAAGCGAAAAATTTACTAATCCTCTTAATTATGTGAGTCTTCCGTAAACTCCAGACAAATTGCGAAGTTGCTTTAGCCGACGAATTAATCCATTCCTCTTGGATATTAGGGGCCCGATGACCGTGCTCATACTCAGGTAAGTGATAATGGATCAGGCGGCCCCGGGGGAGCGGCTCCGGCTCGCAAGACTGATGGCGGAAATGTGCACATTTTAATTGATGAAGCACGGGACTTGGCTGGGGACACGGGACACCACAACTTTTCCCGCGGAAGCTGAAGGACAGGTCAACTTAAAAACGGAAGCCGCTTTGGCTCTTTGTTTTGCTTGCAGCATAATATGTGATTGTTATAAATATTGAAATTGAATTAGACTATCCTGGCTTTACTAACATCTGATGCAAGACATGATTAAAACTCGTACTTAGGTAATAATATTACAAAAAAATATGTAACTTTAAAAAAGGCATCTATGAGCTATCAGAAATCTCCTAAACCCCTTTGAATGAAATGTACCTACCTACTTGGTTTTTCATGTTAGTTTGGGGTGGAGAATTAAGTTTTATTCTCTGAAAAAGATCTCAACGCAAAAAAGAATTTTCCGTGTACCTAATTACTCAGTTACACAAAATTTAAACCGAATCGAGCTTATTTAGAAACCAATTACTTTATATCAGGTAATAAGGAGTATGAGTCTTCTAGATTATTCTAAATCAAAAGCGGTTAAAATGAAAACAGGAAAAAAAATCAGGAAACAAAATCGCTAATCAGCTTTTAATTGCGTATCAATAAGTACATCGTATTGGAATAAACAAATCCAAGCTAACCCAGGAATTATCGCTTTCATCAACAAAATATTAAACAACAATTTAAATCGGACATTACTATCACAAAAACGACTTACGCTGGGAGGGAATCAATTATAATTCCTATTAGACGAGGGCGGGAGCGGCTGATTTATGCGGCCCGGTAAAAATCCATCGGACGCAGTGCACCTTGCATTCCAGCGCTCATTACGATACGCCGGTACACGAGTCATTTGCCCTGGTAATGAAGTTGAAACTGAAACTCACTCATTACCATGTATTGGAAATTTGAATGTGATATACGGATGTGATTATGCTGTCTACAACTTTGTGTAACGGACTTTCTGCGACATGAAATACGGTCGCATGACCTCGGAACCTACAAAGAGCATAAATCCGACCCAAAGTTATTAAAAATAACTCGAATTAATAAAGATCTGTATTAACTTGGCTGTGGTAGGATTCTGTCCAAATCCAGCTAGATGGCCGAGGCTTCTCTATTTCTGCCACCGAGCAGCATTGTCTAACTTTGCAGATAACTGCAGCTTAGTGTTGCAAGCGTCCATGGCCTGCGATCCCCTCAACGTGCGCATTAACGAGACAAAAAAATCTTAAACTTTTAATTTGGTATTTGTTTAAACGTTCAAATTTGGAGCGAACGTGCGAGGTGACGGCGGGCAGTCGGGGCGCGCGGATCGATGCCGACGTCGTTATTCGGGCGACAGCCTTTGACGACGTCGCGGCCGCGTGCGGCCCGCTCGCGCTTGACGCCTTGACGCGCGGCGACGCGGCTGCCGGCGGCGGGAGGGAGGGAGACGAAACAAAACAAATGAAAACTTACACGACTCTATGCTGTCAATTTATTTTATTCGTCGACTACAAAGGATAAGACAAGTTACGTTTGGAATTGCCTCTTTGGTTCAATGGTTAAACCACCCAGAGGTCCAGAGGTCATCTAGGTTCGAGTCTCAACGGGAAGTACATAAATTGCTGTTACTCGGTTTAATTGGTTCTGCGTTACAGTTACAGATAAGATACCCAGCTCCTCAGTGGTGGATGGTCTTACGGCTTCGGCCTTAATTATCATCACTTGCATTTTCTTAGACTGATATTTTTTATCATGTTGTGTGTGGCAGACTTCAGGACAAACCATAAGCAAATATCTTTTGAAAAGAAATCT
Source organism: Scoparia ambigualis (assembly GCA_963921215.1). Classification (NCBI taxonomy): domain Eukaryota; kingdom Metazoa; phylum Arthropoda; class Insecta; order Lepidoptera; family Crambidae; genus Scoparia; species Scoparia ambigualis. The sequence goes on from OY992507.1 coordinate 38,861,462, forward strand.
AGATTGTCCAAAGCTCTGGTGGGCTACCCATCCAGGCAACGCACATACGCAACGCTTATAATAATAAACTTTCCTACACTCACACCAATTATCTAGCCCAAAAAAAGCTTCGAAGAAACTCGTTGGTTGGTTGGTTACTAGACAACGGATAAACATACTTAAAATATTTAAATACATACTTATTATCCATAGAAAACACCCAGACCCGAGACAATTTAGAAAAACAATAATTTCTAAATTGACCCGACCGGGGATCGAACCCGGGACCTCAGAGATGGCGCGACACCATGAAAACCGGTGTACAAACCACTCGACCAAGGAGGTCGTCGGGTAGCAAGTCATAAATCGGAAAAGATTTAAAATCTCATATGAATCCTAAGCTTAAGAGCTTAATCAACGTGGAAATTAGGTACTTCATCAAATGTAGGTCACAATAATCGAGTGACACAATTTAAGCAATGATGATGATTTAGGGCAATCACTTCATCACTTGGTAACTGCCGTACCTCAGTGGCCCTCGTACTTCGATCGGAAAAACAGTTCTAACATAATCGAAGTCTAGCTAGTCCAATAGTCTGTTTTCTAATTACTCCTAATTTAAACCTTTCGGCCACTTTCTACCTGTGGCTTGGTCCAATTTTAATCGTGTTTCTATTATTACCAAAATCGATGTGTCATCCACCGGCGGAGAGCGAGGCCTGAACGGCCGCGACCCGCAGAAAGACATCGGAATAATTAAAAAGTTCCCAGAACCGGTGTAATGGCAATAATGACATTAACGACACGCCGCCGCCGCCGACTGACAAATGACAGGTCGGTCGTTTGTCAGCTGTCATTTGTCGGCTGTCAGACAATGGTGTCAGGCGGCGCGCGGCCGACGGATGAGTGTCACCGGCTCACCGCGACATCGACACGGCTGTCGGCAGCGACTCCACCCTGTGGGGACGCGCGACTACTGCGCTGACGTTGACGACTCTTAACTTTTTGTACCCTTCAACTTTGTTTTACAATTTAGTTAGTGTTAGCTCTCGTAGTGACTTTTATAAACAAATAGTTATGAAGACGACCCAGTCCGGGCCAACTTTATAACTACTATTACAGATCTAAAACAGTACAGAAATATCAATAAAATTGCTATATATAATTATTGTTACATACAGTTCTTTTGAACTAAGCGTCTTGAATTGTCTCTTCTACAGAGAGATGTAAGAAGACACTTCTCTAACACTCTAACACTCATACCTACATTCCTTTAAACCAGCATAATTTATTGCGGATTGATAAAGAAACAAATCACCACCCGACGCGGAATCGAAGCTAGGTCATGGTCGTGACGCCGAACCTCTTTGATCGCATCTCTGGTTTATTTAAATTCAAAATCATCGAGGTGATATGACACGAATGTTAAAGTTTTTACTACTAATATCCATCGTAAACACGGTGGTAAATCAGTAGCTGTTCGATCGGACAGGTGAGCAGCGCATTATTAATGACACCTGGAGCCCGCGAGCCGCCGCCTCGACAACCGCCGCGTCATCCTGCGCCAACGATGGCTGTCTTCGACTTTAATCACACAGCGCCTCATGAAAAACCATCACTTATTCACTACGTCATTACTTCATTGTTAACGGAGCTAGCGCAAAACAAAGTAGTAAAATTTAAACGAGCGTTAATAAAGTGATAGATAGCCTCATGCAAATATCCAGCGGTTGCAATTGGAACCGAGTTCCGCCATAATGAGCCCCCACAGTAACTTGCATACATTATCGATCATCACGAAACAACTGGCTGGTTGTATACCGCAGTTAAATATTTCGCATTTGAAACGTATTTATTGCCCCAGTTCGCTGACTGGCCCGAGACGTCACGGCCTAATATCCATGCACCACGCGATTAACGACCTATTCCCACCCCGCGCCGATGTCACCGCGATTGGCGCGCCGTCCGTCTTATCCGCGATCTCTACCTTAATGAGTTGAACTTTGCAGATGCTGTCGCCGCGCGATGACGACGACGACGACACCCACCTCTGCATCAAGTGCAACGCCACTGTCGTCGGGCTCGAGAACTATGTCAAGCACCGTAAGCAGAGATGCGGCAAAATAATTAAACCAGAGCCTTCCAAAGCGGACATTTCCAGCATTGACACTCTAGACCCGACTTACAGCCTTGGTGCTGATGTCTTCTTCCAATCTCTGGAATTGCAAAGCAGCGTCAAAAAGACATCCCTTTCTAGACTAACGCCACCCATACCGATATCTAAAGCAGTTTTAGATCCAAAAAACACATTAGTAGAAGCTTCTACGTCTAGAGATCTTCCACGAATGAGCCCTTTAGAAAGTAACTTAAGAGAAGAAGACTGGATCGGAGGCCACTCGTTAAGAATCGGTGGGAACGAAGACAATCAGACAAAACTTATTAACGCGGTTGCTAGCATTAGTGGATCTGTAAAAAAAGATAACCTATCATCATCTTACAGTATAACTGTTTTTAACGATTTTAAAGGTGATGAAGATTTTGACGAATCTGAAGAGTCTGATGAAGATGAGGAAGAGGAAGCCCATTCTAGTGGTGGAAAATGGAAACTTCCTCCGAACTACACAGGGGGAAAATGGCCTCCAGCTTCACCCGACCACGAGGACTGGGACGAGCAAGAAGAAGGCGAATGGAAACCTATCACAGTCGACGTCACCGGAAGAGATGATGACTACGACGACGCACCACCGCCTGGACACACTAAGGGCAAGTGGGTTCCTGGTCATGACAAAACACAAATTATGCAAACCACCATACAGACTAAGGGCTCGGTACAGTACTGGTGCGGTCCTTGCAATCGCCGCTTAGGTTCGCGAGCTATTTATGAAAAACATTTGATGTCAAGTTTACACATGAAGAAAGTCTTACCAGAACATGAATTAGAATTCTCGGGACATTTGGAACCAATGCGTTCTTTAGACAAGAGGCCATCTCGCCCTTCTAGGTTCATGGACGACAGCCTGTACGTTAGACCTCACAAGAAAGTGGAGAAGCCCAAACTCAAAATTGCAATTCAAGTAGAGAAGAAAAAAAGAAAGAGGAACCCTACATTCGTACACTGCTCCGGCTGTAAGTCAAGGGTGAGATCGCATTTAATGGGGAAGCATTTGATTTCCCATTATCACTTCCGTAAAGCTACCGATATCAAAAGTGAAGCTTACCAGCAATTAATTCTGGACAACATAGAGGCGATCGTACACCAGTCGCCCTTCCAGTGCAGCCCATGCAAGTTTTATACGAACTGGTTGTCGAACTTCATGCAGCATTGGTTTTCTGAAGAGCATGAAAACAAAATGGCTTTATTAGAGGGCCGATATTGGTGTTCCTTTTGCAAATTCGATTGTGACACGTCTCAAGAAATGTTACAGCACATTACTGGGTCTGACCATAGCGAAGTAGTCGCCGTTCTAAATAGGTCCATGCCTATAATTATAAGAAAGAAAACAATATTAAAATGTGGCACTTGTGGACAAGAATTCAGATACAATGTGGAAGTCAAACGGCATTGTAATAAAACCGGGCACAACTTGACTTCTACAGCCGCAGATGGCTATCAGGAGCTACACAGTTGCCAGCACTGTACAGCCAAATTCAAATCATCTGTAAGCCTGGCAGCTCATTTGAAATCCAAGCATCAGAAGAACGAATTCGTTTGCTTGTTATGCTCATTGACATTCACCAATACGTTAGAAGCGAAGCAACACCGCAACTCTACGGAACATCGAACAAGAAAGAAAGAAATCTTACGTGACAAAGGATTGCTCGTAAAAAATTTAAGCAAGAAATGTTCTTATTGCACTGATAATGTCGTATTAAAGAATATTGTGGAGCTAAAAGAGCACATGCAAACAGTACATCCTGAAATTAAGAAAAGGTAAATCGATCGCTATATTAGTAATAAATAACAGCACTTGTGCATGCATATACAGGGCGTCCCACGGATATGCCACATGGAGGGAAAGTACCTTGAATATTGTAGATGGAACATTTTACTGAAAGAAGACGTTATTTGAATTTAAAAAACAAATTAAACTGCATTTATAGATATTTAAATAATTACATGGTTGAACCGGGAATCGAACCCGTTACATGAGAAAAATAATCATCCTGTAGCGCTATCACACCGATCGAAAGGCTTCATCATAAAGATTATTTTTTGCTAAATAACATAGTGTCACAAATAAAAGGAAGACCATGAATTTTAACATTTTAAATACAAAATTAATCAATTTATATATTTCAATGTCATATTATTTCAATGTCAGTTGTATGTCCTTCCGGCAATGTCAGCTTTTCATTTTTCTTTACAAAATTTCACATCAAATCTTAAAATTCATGGTCTTCGTTTTATTTGTGACACTATGTTATTTAGCAAAAAATAATCCTTATAATGAAGCCTTTCGATCGGTATGATAAAGCTACAGGATGATTATTTTTCTCATGTAACGGGTTCGATTCCCGGTTCAACCATGTAATTATTGAAATATCTATGAATGTAGTTTAAATTGTTTTTAAATTCAAATAATGTCTTCTTTCAGTAAAATGTTCCATCTACAATATTCAAGGTACTTTCCCTCCATGTGGCATGTCCGTGGGACGGCCCTGTATATTGCACTTCTTTAAATCTCACTAATTTTTTTAACATATTAGTCCCATAGTCCTACTGATAGGCAAGGGTCGCCCACTCGCCCCCTTAACTTTTCCATACGTTTCCCACCAATCTCTATTAAAGACGTCGAGATCATTCCGCCAACGCTTTCGAGGTCGACCCTTACGCTCAATATTATCGACTACCATCTTACTACACAATGCGACCAACGACGTCTTGACATGCCTTACAAAGCATGGATTTACTTATGTTGATTAAATTATGAGCACGGCATTGGACAAAATACTTAAATTTCGCGGCTGCCGTAACCTGCCCGCCGACGAGCTGCTCATTAATCACTTACAAATAGGGCATGGAATACCAGGATGATTTTCATACCGGTATTGATACCGGTATTTAAATTCCAAATACCGGTATACCGAAATTTCGGTATTTTACGGTATTTTCTTAAATACTGCTAGTTACTGTTTAAATGATTCCAAGAGCGATTAGTAAGTCTCGTTTGCGGAAAGTGATTAAAGCAGTTTTCTACGCTATGAGGCAGAAACACTCAAACTATTTATCAACTCCCTAGAAAACACAAAACGAGTAACACAAGTATAAGTGATTAAGAATACTAAAAAAATACGTTTTTGATTTGAAAGTTCTGATTAATTGTCAAGTCAATCAATCAGGCAGATCGCGTTTGTTGGAAAATCGAATGAGGTTTTAAAACACAACGCGACCAAACTTGCGGAGTTGAGCGATGATCTTATTTTGTTACATTATGGAACTTGTAGCTGAAAAGGCCCTTTCTGATTCAACGCTTGTGGGAGGAATGCTTAAGAGGTACTTATATAAAAACTCATCTGCAGTATGAACAACACTAAGAATCATAGATATCGCGAGCATTCTGCATAGCCTTTAAACACCCTTGCAAAAATAGATCACTAATTTCGAAATACCGAAAAAACGGTATTTTATCCTTAAATACCGGTATCAAAATACTAAAAAAAAATTAGTATACCGGTATCCGTGCCCTACTTACAAACATGTTACTAATATAATATTAACCCTTTCGCATACTTTACTTATGCAATTAGGTACTGTAAGTTAGGTGCTTATTTTATAAATAAGTTTAATTCTTAGTTTCATTCAAGGATTACAAAAGATATAGTTACATAAAGGTACAAAATCATAATCCAAAATAATCTTTGTCTATAACTTAACAAGACACTTTTGCTTGAAATACTTTACTTATTATAACTTGATATGTCAATGTTTGAATAATATATACTTACCAAAATTAAAGTATTGTTCTTTTTTTTGTAATGACTTCATTATTCGCATATTTTTTCATCCTAACTAGAAATATTTTATTTTCTACGCTCTAAACTCTAAAGTATGTAATTTATATTTTTCTTCTTCCAGATGTCCTAAATGTGGAATGTCATTTACTCTGTTTCAAGAGGTCAGCTGTCACGTGAAAAGCAACGCTTGTCAGATCAAAAGCACACACACAAACACAAAGGACGCCGCGGTTGTCTGGAACTGCAGCAAATGTCTGTTCAACACCGACTCACAAGCGGAGTGCTACTTCCATGAGGTGTTGCACGCCCCCGTCACGACACAATATCGGAGTCCTAGCGGCAATGTTCTTGTGAAGTATCGATGCCCACTTTGCCCCAAGAGTTATGCTAAAAATTCTCTGCGTCAGCATCTGAGGCAGCATACCTCCGAGAGGCCGTACGGGTGCCCTAAGTGCGGCGCAAACTTTACAGCGCTATCGAGTCTCTCAAACCACTACAAGCTCACTCACGGCCGTCTGTCAAAGAAGATTCAACTGCACAAGTCGGTTCCTGACCAGCACACACTGTCTAATACCTACATGTGCACCAAGTGTCCGAAGTCCTTCGACAACAGGTACGTAAATCATTATATACAACTTAGTGCACTCTTGTAGGGATCACACGCGGCTCGGCTATTAAAAATAACGGCCGCCTCGGCGCGAGCGGCGGATGCGCCGAGGCCGTGTCAGCCGTCACACAACTCCTTCACAAATATCGGGAAACATTCATAATTTGACACGAGCTCTTTGATTGCGCGCCGGGACGTATCGCAGCGCCGCCACGATGACGTTTTTACACACGAATGCAATAAATTGTTCCCCGGATGCTTGGTATTTCGAGAGTGGTCGGATCAAAATATTAGTACCGCACCTCAACTTTATTGTAGGCACGTGTTGGCGCGCAATGCATCAGGGATTTGCGTCGCAGGTTGACGCGTTTGATTTGATGTTGCTAAATCGTCGCCGCTTTATTTTGTCGCATAATTTATTTGTCGATGTCGGTTCATAAATACGCATCGGGATTAGCCGAGCCGCGGGACAGTCTTGAAGGGGAAAGATTACGCCGACGAATTTATGTGCGAAGGGATCTTAGATACAATGCACGTTTAAATATTTTGTTTTCGGCTCCGCATTTAGAATTTTTAGAGTTTGTTAGCGTCACGGCGACCTAGTGGCTTTGTGGAGGTTGTCCCTGAAGCCACCCGCTCACTGAAGGCCCCACTTCTGGGCGTTGACATTTATAAAAGTATAAGTTATTCATAGGAGCTGGCGCAGCGGCTAGCGCGTTCGGCTTGCGATCTTGCTCGATATGCAACTTTCGCAATGCCTGGTCGCTGGATGGGTGACCATATTAAAAACATCTCGAGCTCCTCCGTGCTTCGGAAGGCACGTTAAGCCGTTGGTCCCGGTTGTTGTTGTAATATGACAGCCGTTAAAACCCACCAACCCGCATTGGGCCAGCGTGGTGAGTTATGGCCCAATATCCCCACGTGCTATTGTTCACGTGGGAGGCCTTGCCTGTGCTCAGCAGTGGGACGTTTATAGGCTGATGATGATAAAGTTATTTTTAAATATAGCCCATCACCACAGATTCATCATCAGCCTATTAGCGTCCCACTACTGGGCACAGGCCTCCCACGTGGACAATAGCACACATGGGGATATTGGGCCATAACCCACCACGCTGGCCCAATGCGGGTTGGTGGGTTTTAACGACTGTCATCTTACGACAACAACCGGGACCAACGGCTTAACGTGCCTTCCGAAGCACGAAGGAGCTCGAGATGTTTTTTTATTAATTTGGTCACCCATCCAGTGACCCGGCATTGAGAAAGAGGCTTAGCGAGCAAGATCGCAAGCCGAACGCGCTAGCCGCTGCGCCATCGAGCTCCTCACACCTCCTCCTCCACCACAGATTAGGTAAGTAAATACTTAAAAGTGCCAACTGCCAACGCGCTGACTTAGTGTGTCTTTTTTTTAAGTCTTAATTTTCATCTTGCTCTAGCAACTGCAGTTAGGACCAGCATGATATTTATGTTTCACTATGAAGTCAATTATTTTTTAGCCTCACTTGTTGTCACGTAGACATAAAACACAATAAGTATAAATAAATTTCTTCTGTGCGTTAGGGAGGTATGTTAAAGTAGGTACTTACTAAGTACTAAAAATGCTGTGAGTACCACGGGTGTTTGTTATGCTAATGTCGCACAAAGCTCTAGTTTGTGATAATATTCTCTGGTCTTACCGTATGAAGTAGGTAGGTAGGTACTGTAAAGGTTGGGCGTTTGTTATTAAATAACAACATCCTCTTGATATACATTCTGTCAAAAAAGTTTTGGGAACGGATGTTTTGTTTATGATTCGAAATTCAAGAGTTTGTCTTAAATTTTGCATCGCCAATGGAATTTCGTTTTCTGAGTCACTGAAAATGTTACAGAAAGCTTACGGTGAATCGACTTTATTAAAAACACGTGCTCATGAGTGGTTCAAAGCGTTCAAAAGCGGTCAAGTTGTGATGGAAGATTTGCTTCGCTCTGGTAGGCCGGTCATCAACGTCTTCAACTGAAGTTAACATCGCAAAAGTGAAGGAAATGGTGACTGAAAATCCTCATTCAAGTTTGAGAGAGATAGCCGCTGAACTTTCTGTGTCTCACGAGTCGATCCGTGCCATTTTAAATAATCACTTGGGTGTGAAACATGTTGCCGCTCGGCTAGTCCCAAAAGACCTGAATTTTCTCCAAAAACTCAATCGCATAAGAGTCGCTGAGGACATGCTAGAACGAGTCAATTTCGACCCAACATTCATGCAACGCGTTGTTACTGGGGACGAGACTGGGTTTACGAGTTTGACATACAAACTAGTAAACAAGCTTCGGAGTGGCGCCTTCCGACTGAACTGAAACCGAAAAACCACGCCAAAGTCGATCAAAAGTCAAAGTCATGTTGACTGTTTTCTTTGGCTATCGCGGTGTTGTACACTCGGAATTCTTGCTGGAAGGTCAAACGGTAAATAAAGAATATTATTTAAGCGTTATGCGGCGTTTAAGAGAGCAAATTCGACGAAATAGGCCAAATTTGTGGAAAGAAAATTCTTGGATTTTGCACCACGATAATGCGCCTTCGCACAAGGCCATCATTGTGAACGAATTTTTGACCAAAAACTCAACAAATTCCATCGAGCAACCACCTTATTCAGCTCCAGTCGACTTCTTTCTTTTTCCTAAACTCAAATTACCACTTCGTGGCACCCGTTTTCATTCGGTAGCAGACATAAAATTATTGATATATTAATACATATATATTTAACGCAATACTTTTACACAATTATTGTATTGTGTAAAAGTATTGCGTTTTTCAAATGACACGAAAACATTGAAAAGAAAGAATGGTGAATAAGGTAAAGTATTGAAGAATGAACAATAGAAAAGAAATTAAGATTATACTTGTAAGAAAAGGACAGTTTCAATCCCAAGCCCCCAATCGTCCTTTTTACAGTAGGTACCTACCTATGTTTGTACGCTCATGTAGACTGTGACTATAATTATAAACTGTTGTGTTGTCGAACCTTTCGCGAATAAATAAATAAATTCTAAGGCCATACACTTGTACTATTATGTATTCTGGTGGCCATACCACCGGGGTTCTCAATCGATTTAAAGTCCCTGCCTGGACTCTTGTTATTTCATCTGATGAACGAAACAGATCTAGTGTCGAGGATTCGAGGTACATATTAATTAAGATTACTTATTAATGACATAATTAAGAAATAGATACCATAAAGGGGATACACTGGAATCCAATTCCAACCTCATGCATCCAATCTAAAAGACACTAACATTGCGAAGTTGCCGCATGTGGCCGCAGACGCCGCGGGGTGGTGGCAGCACCGGCGGCGCTGGGCGCTGATGATCAAAGTTGCGCGGTATCTTACGTTTATTGCGCTGCATTAATGCAGTCGCGGGATGATAGTTACAAAGTCGTCTTCGTATTCCGTGGTGTACTAATGTGTTTTATTCGCAGTTGCAATGGGCTTTTGAGCTGGTTGCTCCACCTACTGCTACTGTTATGGTGATGGAAATGGAGTGAACGACGACTTTGCCTCTTTAAATAACTTAACACTAGTGTTAGGTTATATTAAAAAGAGATATTAAACAAGAAGTATTTTTTTTCAATGAGATTCTTTGCATATTTTGGTAATACCTATTAGGTAGAGAAATTTTGGTATTACGTAAGTACTATCAAAAATCATTTACTTATTATGAAATCAATCCTAATTCATTGTAAAATCTTTCAAAACCGCTAGGTCGACAAACAATCAACGATCCTTCTTCACAGTATTTGCTAATTAGCTAATAGCGTAGAAGCTAATAGGGTGGGTAAAGGTCCACTTTTTTAAATAATGTTATATAAAGTTTACGTGAAAACTGTACATTGAATTAAAACACTTTATAATCCGATAATTTATCAAAGACTATACGAATCTACTAGCGGTTATTTGGTTCTGAAATATATCGGTTCATTTTTGAGGTCTGTGGTTGCAGGAAGACAGACCCAATTAAGGCAATTAAGGATTAGAAAGTGTGGTTACACAACTACTAACTTTGGGGTATAAAAAGTGAAAGTTAAGCAAAATTTTAAGTAGGTAGCCCATCTACAAACAGACACGCATAAGACTTTCCTACTTACCTCATACTTGAGTAAAGTTAAAAACCTTTGTCTGACTGACTTTCACTAAATCTCAGAAAGTATGAAACTTTGAGTCTTGAAAAAAGTAAACATCCGCCACGAAAGGATTTATGAAACTTTACCCACCCTATTGTAAAGGTAGTAAGTAGCTATAAGTGCCTTGCAGCTAAGCTAAGTATGTGAAATGTAATAGGGCAAATAAAATAGTTTTTAATTAGTCCGAGCACTGCGAGCGGCCTCCAAAAAGTTGCCAGCCGTAGAGGCCCGTCCGAGTTGTGTCCGAGTGGGGTGCAATCTGTCGCGGCGCAGTAAATCGCGGGACAGAAAGAAGCATGCGGTGTCGTGTGCGCCGTCAGTCACGCACACTGCGCCGCCGCCGGGGGCCGAGCGGCGCACTGCTCGCCGCGCCACCAACACAAAAGCAGTTCGAACTTGGAATACTCTTCACTGACACCTTTTGTTTCTGTAGGCACATGCAGGGCTGACCAACAACGCGTGAAATAAAAAAAATGTATTGCAGTTGCTACTGATACCCTCACTGATACCCTCCAGTTCGACAGGATTAGATAACGCATACCACTGCACCCGAGGAGACGCAGGTGCTATGTGTGGGACTCGCCACCCGAGTTTAGTAGCTACGTTACGTAGGTACGGTGCGGTTATAGAAAGTCCCACTTGAATGCTTTGTAGAGCACAGAAGTAGAGATTGAGTATCTTTGCGAAGAGCGCATCCGTGTTATTGACTTTTAAAAAAAGAGTATTGTCTACTTTTTTTATTCTTTTAGTCGTTTTCTTGATAACGTATCATACCGATACGAAAATAGTAACAACGTATGTCATACATATAATATTTACTATTATATCAAGTAAAACCCATCTCGAATTCGAACTGTAACGATAGAAGTGAGATTCAAATGTTAGATTTCACACCCGTATCACAGAATAACTAATAGGTACCAGTAGTGACTAATTTCATTCCGTTCCGTAAACAATAAATTACATTCTTCACAAAGATGTGTGTCATACTCATTAAATATATGGAAATACCCAATATTTGTATCCAGCTTATGTTCCCGCAAGCGCGCTGCTCTACCGAGTCCAGCATAAGACAGTCCGAGCAAAGCGCTAACGGCATGCGAGGGAATTTCTTGGGCGCAGTGTCCAGCCAACTTATGTAATTACTTGTTGGCCGCTGAAACGACTATTTATTGCGCTTAAATATTAGCCACTCCCGCCGTTTGCGCCCTCGTATGGTCCAGGGATATATCGGCGTGTGCTGCATGGGCCTGGCTTTAACTGCTGCTAGTCGTCCACTTTTTTAAATAATGTTATCTAAAGTTTACGTGGAAACTGCAAATTAAATAAAAACACTTTATAATCCGATAATTTATCAAAGACTATACGAATCTACTAGCGGTTATTTGCTTCTGAAATATATCGGTTCATTTCTAGTCTGTGGTCGCAGGAAGACAGACCCAATATAGGAAGTGTGGTTGCACAACTACTAACTTTGGGGTATAAAAAGTGAAAGTTAAGCAAAATTTTAAGTAGGTAGCCCATCTCCAAACAGACACGCATAAGACCTTCCTACTTACCTCATACTTGAGTAAAGTTAAAAACCTTTGTCTGACTGACTTTCACAAAATCTCAGAAAGTATGAAACTTAGAGTCTTGAAAAGAGTAAACATCCGCCACGAAATGATTTATGAAACTTTACTCATGTTAAGACTCACAGCCGCCTAATTAATTACAAATCAAGCTATTTAACGAATTGTAATTTGTAAATAGCGTGCCATCATTGTATGTCTCATCATAAAATATTATTAAAAACCTCATTTGTCCCAACTGCAACGCCAAGGCCTCCTTTCCTTTTTTCCATTCTTCCCTATTCGTAGCGATATGAAAACAATCCTGTAGAAAAGTCCAGCTCATAATGTTACGCACTTACTTCCCGGAGGGTTAGCAGAGACTACCAGCTTCCATTTGCTACGATCCTGAACACATACCTATCCTTTTCTTCATTTAGGGTGGATACGACCAAACTGGAATAAGACTTACTCCGAGATTAGTCTATACAAATTCGGCGTTTAATCTAGGTATAACACCTTATTCCTGTTTGGTCGAATCCACCCTTACTCTCATAACGTTTTGCAATCATTACAATTATGAAGTAAAGGCCGTTTTCCTGTTTTTTTTCTAAACTACGCAATGTATCTTTTTGCGGTTTTCACTAATAGAAAGAGCGACAACTATGGCTAGTTTTTGTTTATATTTCTTAGATATTATGTACAAAATGGCTGAAGTATGACGGAGTTTCTAAGTTAGCGTGGACGAAGGCGCGGGCGGGCCGCTAGTCAAACAAAATATAAGATAGGTAATTAATGAGCTGCGTTACGTTTCAGGGGAGCGCTGGCCCTCCACGCGTGCGCGGGCGGGCTGGCCGAGGGCCGGCGCTGCCCGCACGACGGCTGCGGGTACGTCGGCGCCACCAACGCGCACCTCGGCAGGTCAGCTCACCCGTGACGTAAACATACAGTAGAGGTACCACTTCTAGCGATATGCGCTTGCGCGCCATTCCGTCCGACCGCGCGTACGTACAGCGTGCGCGTAGATCGTGTGCAACCAGGATTACCACCCGTCCGGATCCGGATTAGTCTCCGGACATGTCCGGCTCTTAAATTTGTCCGGATTTTGGAATATGAGTAACAAAACTACATAATAAGTAATATGAAATACTAAGTCTTTAATCTTTATTAACTTCTCATTTATCTAAAATCAAAATATAAAATGTTATATAGTAATATTTCCATTTTGTGACTTAAAAGTCAGGACTTTTATCGAAATGTCAGGCTTTTTGTCAGGATTTTTCAAATTCCTAAATGGTAACTCTATGTGCAAGCGGGTATCGCCGTAAAGTGGTCGACCCGGGATCTTCTTCGACTGTACTATCGGGGTCACCGTTGCTTTACCAGTGCGCAGAAAGGACATTGGCGAACTCCCATACAAACTTTTGTTAACTCTTTTTTTAAGCGTCTATAAATGAACAAAATATGTTGGTATCATTGATGTAATCAATGGTTGGTATAGAGTTTGTAATCCTTAACAACATGGTCTTGGTTTTACTTCTCTAAGTTGTAAGTCTACAATTAAAGATATTCCAATTCAAAGTTTTGGAGGTTATGTCTATCAATATTTTGGATGAAATAAGTACTTACCTACCTAGTTCAAGGATTGGTCAGCACAAGCAACGAAAAGTGGAAAGACGGAAGGGTGGGCCTTTCCCAGCTGTGCGGAAAATATAGGCTTATAATAATAACAATGTGATTTTAACTAACTAACTAACTGATGACTATGCAGTATGGTCTCTGACCTTAGCCTCTTCCTTCAAGGAACAAATTATTAAAAAATACGTTTTGCCAAATTAAAAATAAAAACGTGGACTTATTTTCTTGGCGGGACGGCAGACATGGAGGTTCAATTAACCGTCATGTCTGCAGTTTAGTTTAATTTTCTATAATTTGTGTTGTGTCGAATATTAATGTGAATAATGGTGGATTATTTACTGTTAAGTGTTCGTGAACGTGCATGAGTGTTGGCAAATCAAACAAAACAGTGCAACATCACTTTTCAAATTCTCTTAAGAAATCCGTGTGAGATCTCGATAAAGTCCCACAGCTTTATTGAGTCTCAAGGGGTTTGGAGGAATATCATTTACCATTAAACGTTAATTATCACTCATTATCATCTACTTTATTGAGACTTTAAGCAAAGAAAATATTAAAGAGAAAAAAAAACGTCGTCGTTGCCCTAAACAGAACAGCACTAACTAGTTATTTAGTGTCTTTGAAACTTGTTTTTATTTCGAGACTTAGACAGGTTTTTCCTGTGGTTTCACAAATTTTACGAATTTATTTCATCCGTAGTATAGTGAAATTTAGAGACGCTAAGGAATTCATTCAGCAATGATTTCGCCTTTGTCCTTTCGTATGAAGCGCACCGCCCGCCCGGGTGCGTGCCCGTACCAAATAGACGATACGGACGCGTTGTGCAAGGGATTTTGGCCTAGAGTGGTAAAGCGACGGAGTCTGCGATTACACTCACGTCACACTCCGCGGTACACCAAATAACAACTTCACCTTCAACTTTCCTAATATATTAATGGACTAGTAAGTTGATGGTGTAACTGCATTCAGACCACAGACGTATAAAAGAAGATTCGGACTCATTTATTTACATGTCGATACTTCAAAGATTCTAGACAACATTTAATTTGAGATGTCAATTTGACTTCACCCGGTTACCGCCGGCAAACATCATGGTGTCTTGTTGAAATACAGAGCCCTAATCCATTAGCTGTTCTTTAGATAATGTCTAAGAATATAAAAATGTAAGCTAAATGTGTTTATTTTTGTAATATTAATAAAAACTAATTTTTAATAGTAAAAAAACATACAGAGGAATTGAGAACCTCCTAAACGCAATTGACTTTCGAGTATGTACTTTGTATGTAGCGCCATCTACTTATCTTTTCGTAAACGAACTATCACTACGACACTTTTTCGACAGAGTTCGAATAGCAGCTTCCTATAGTACTCTATAATACCGTACGGCACCAAGAGATGGCTCTGACTGCTTCATTTTTTTTCCAATAGATGGCACTAGCAGTACTAAATGTAATATGTGTATTAATTACCTGATTGCAGACACAGGAAACATCAACACGGTGATAAGTTGAAGCCTCTTGGATGCATTTTGTGTCCATTCAGAACAAACACGGCGAGTAACATGACGCGACACATGCGCAGTCACATGGGAGTGAAGTCCTACTGTTGTCCACATTGCCCATTTACTTGCGGTAATCTGGTAAGTAACGATAGGGATCCTAACACTTATATTAAAGACAATTTACTTACTTTAAGTATGAATAGAATTGATTAGAATACCGTGTCGGTTAGCGGTGAAAGAATACTACCACCCCCTCTTTTCCCTTGGGTGTCGTAAAAGGCGACTAACGGACTAAAGGCGGCACATACATCCACTACCATAGAGCGGCGACGGGCTCACCACCTGTCACGCTGAGCACATGTGCAGTCGCTATGTGGTGAAAAGTGGACTATGGTAGAGGACTGACTGCTTTACTGTCCTCATTGCCTAGTCTGTAACTAAGTTTTTAATGTCTTGTAAATTCTAATTTAATTTGCTTTTTTGCTGTACAAATTAAAAGCCATGTAAAGGTATAATAATAATATTAACATCATCACAATTTAAATTAAGATTATTTAAAATTATGTTCGTATCGTTCGTACTCATGTAACTGCGTGAACACAGGCATAATAATATAAGTATATCGTGACGAATTTCCAAAAAAATTATAACACACAAACCTAGTCCTTACAATTTACGAACACAACAAAAAAGAATTAACCATAAAAGTACAAACATTCGGCAATAGATTTTTGTTAATATAGATTTGTTATAATTCGTGAGTGTGATTTTTCACATTGAATCACACTGTAACAAATGTTTGCTTGTTTTGTGTCCAGGAGAACCTCCGTAAGCACGTGTTGTACAACGGCAAACACCGCGGCAAGTTCCTGTACCACTGCAAGCTGTGCGCCTTCCCCGCCAACACGGCGGCGGCCATGCGGGCGCACCTCACCGCCGCGCACGGCGACCGGTACGACGCCAAGGCCGCGGTGCAAGCCGTCAAACTTTATTTATTGAAGGAAGATGACGATGTAATAGACACTAGAGAAACTAAATAAAACACTTCAATAAAAAAAATCTTTGCTATTTTTAAGTATTTTGTTCTAATCTTATCAGTACCATGACATGACGAGAAAGTTCGTGAGGGAGATGTAAAATCATCATTCATTCGCTTGCCCTGTTTCCATGTTATTTGGGGTCGTCGCAGTATAAATTTTTCTTCCATACAACTCTGTCATTCGTCATCAAATCATCCAATCCCTTCTTATTCATGTCATCCCTCACACAATCCATCCATCTTTTCTTTGGGATTCCTCTTCCTTTCTTACCTTCAACACCCATATTAATCACTCTTTTAGTCACATGGCTTTCGTCCCTTCTCATTAGCATGACCATACCAAGACAAACCGTTCCCTACTACTTTCATACTTCCTCTGATATATTCATTCTTTATTTGGTCCATCCTTGTCACTCCACACATCCACCTTATGGGGATCCTGCACAAAATTGTGAAAATTTACGTATTTTGAAGTTACTTGTATGTACATGCGCTGAATTAGTTAAATACATAACGTATAAGAACTTACGTAAGTTAGCCTGGTCATTGCACAAAGTCGTGGCCTTGTTGAAATTCTAAACAAATTCATTATACAATAACAAACTATACATAAATGTAATGAGTCTTAAAAACATTTTTTTTCGACAACTTTCTTAATTTTACGCATGAAACAATAATTCTTACATGAAAATATTTGTATTGATATTCCGCAGGTCACCCCCATCTTAAAAAAGTAAGTAAATTTTAATTTTTAACACAAGCGCGTGATGGTTTTGTACATTTCGCAGAATAAAAACATTGCTCTAATCAAATTACTAGGTCTGAAACTTCAAAGCAGAATTGTTTTAATTTTAATTATCAATATGGTTGATTTTGCTTTGAAGTTCATTAAGAGACTTATGTCAGTTTTTGCGATCGCGCGGCATCCCATAACATACTTATCTCCGCTATATGCAATCGTCTTTCATCTGTTTTCTTTATGGCCCAGCATTCAGATCTACATCATTTTCCCCGTGTGGTGCTGGGTTAGAATTGCACCACCCCCTGCCCTGTATCTTAGCGGGTGTCGTAAGAGGCGACTAAAGGGATTTTGCTGGTGGGAGAGCTTTGCTCGTCCGGCGCTACCACCATGCGGACTCGTAAAACCCGCCAAGTGTTCGGTGCTCGACACAGGACGCGTTCCGGGTTCAGAGCCGTAATACCGGAGCTTGGGGAGGTGCGGTGGCGGCAGGGTCAAGGTCCGGTGGAAGTCTTTGTGGACGCATTGTTCGGTTGACTTGGGTCGATTCGCCGGCCAGGGAGACCCGTAGAAACGGTGATGCCGCTGGCCGCCCGCGGCATAGTACAGGAGCCCAACTAGGGCTAACCACCCTAGGAGGCTGCTCCACCAGGTCGCGCATAATCCCGAAGTGGCTCGTCGTGCCGGTTAGTGACCGGTTTGGTGGGACCCGGCGACTACTTTCGGGGGGGTACGGGGGCCCTTCCGTCCGGCGGGTCGATTAACGTCTTACCGAACAACTACATGCACCAGTTCATGTTAGTCTCCCACACTTTGTCTTTTCCCCCCTGCCGCCACAGCATCTCCTTTTACTCACGCCCCCATCCAACCACCATGTCAGTGTCTAGAAGAAATGCAGGTCAGACAGCGGCACCCCACTTCCCCACCACCAAGTCGCTTTTTGAGGTGGAGTTCACTAACATCCGTGGACTCCATTCAAACCTCAACGCCGTCCACCAACACCTTGAGACGGCCCGGCCTGCATTGCTCTTTCTGACGGAGACACAGATCCGCCGTCCTGCCGACATTGCATATCTGCACTACCCCGGCTACGTGCTCGAGGAATGCTTCCTCGCGAAAGCCGGAGTATGCCTTTTCGTCAGGACGGACGTTTGCTGTCGACGTTTGCGCTGCTTGGAGGACCCCTCCTTCTCCATCCTATGGGTACACGTGGATCTTGGTTCCGAGAGCCATGTCTACGCTTGCCTGTACCGTTCCCACTCCGGAGACCACGAGACAACTCGGTAATTCGACTACCTGAGCCAAGCAGTTGACGACGTACAGGAGCGGTTTCCGTCTGCCGATGTGGTACTTTTGGGAGATTTTAATGCCCACCATGAGACCTGGTTGGGCTCTTCCAAAACAGATCACGCAGGCCGAACTGCCCACGCATTCGCTCTCACGCATGATCTGACTCAACTGGTTCTCCAGCCCACCAGGATTCCAGATATATCGGGTCAAGCGCCTTCCCTGCTAGACTTACTGGTGACGAGTCGACCAGCCGGGTACAGAGTGTCGATAAGTGCTCCGTTGGGCACTTCTGACCATTGCCTGGTTGGTGCCACCGTACTGCGCCGTAAAAGCTCTCCCTCAGTGGAGTCTAAACGGCGTTTATGGCACTACTCGTCGGCAGATTGGGATGGTATGCGCGACTATTTTGCGTCTATCCCGTGGGGCCAGCGCTGCTTTGTGGGTAGGGACCCATCGGAGAGTGCCTCTGCTGTCGCTGACGAGATCATGTTGGGGATGGAATATTACATTCCCTACTCTGATGTCGTCAGCGGAAGTAAGGCGCGCCCTTGGTTCAATCGCGAATGCGCCAAAGCTGTTGAACTTAAACAGGCGGCGTATCGCGCTTGGACCAAGGCTCGCACGCTCAACGATCGTAACATCTCTTCCCACAAGGTAGTCTTCAACAAGGCTACCAAAGTCTGCAAGAGAGCTCTCCCGAGAGCGAATGCCCAGCGCGTTGCTCGCGTTGGCCAAGAGCTGTTGTCGCACCCAACGGGTAGCCGAAGTTATTGGCGACTGGCCAAAGCGGTGCAAGCCAACTTTTGCGCGCCTTCTCTGCCCCCACTGCGGTACCCTGATGGCTCGTTGGCCCATCGGCCGCTAGATAAGGCTAACCTCTTAGCGAAGCTCTTTGCGGCGAATTCGCGTATCGATGACTGCGGCGCGGAACCACCTACCATCCCTCACTGTGGTTCCTCAATGCCTGACGTCCAAATCAGACAACGTAACGTCCGTGCCGTGCTGCAGTCACTTGATGTGCGGAAGGCTAGCGGTCCTGACGGTATACCGGCAGTCGTCCTTAAGAAATGTGCTCCCGAGTTGTCTCCAGTACTAACACGCCTATACCACCTCTCGTACTCTACTGGAATTGTGCCGGAGGCTTGGAGAAAGGCGAACGTCCAGCCGGTCCCCAAAAAAGGGGATAGGTCTGACCCAGCCAACTATCGACCTATTGCTGTCACCTCTGTCCTTTGCAAGGTTTTTGAGCGAATCATAAACAGACAACTCATTCGCTACCTAGAAGATCACTCCCTGATTCATGATCGACAATACGGGTTCAGACCGAAACGATCAACGGGTGATCTCCTGGCGTTCATAACACACCTGTGGGGTGAAGCAGTGGACAAGTATGGAGAGGCACTGGCTGTTAGCCTGGACATCTCCAAGGCATTCGATCGAGTTTGGCATCGTTCGCTTCTCTCCAAGCTTTCGTCATACGGCTTGCCACCTCGCCTATGCGATTGGGTCGCCGGGTTCCTGCATGAGCGCAGCATTCGCGTACTCTGCGAAAGCAGTGCCTCACAGTCTCTGCAGGTGAACGCCGGAGTGCCGCAGGGCTCTATAATATCGCCCACGCTGTTCCTTCTGCATATCAATGATATGTTATCCTTGGGTAACATTCATTGCTATGCAGACGACAGTACATCGGCGTTATTTGGGTCACCCTGCGGCAAAGCAGGCCGATGTAGTGGAGTCGAGACGGAAGATTGTCATTGAGCTGGACGAGGAGTTAGACCGCATTTATAAATGGGGCTCTGATAACCTGGTCCAGTTCAATGCCAAAAAAACACAGATCTGCGCTGTCAGTGCTAAAAAGTCCGCATTTCTCCCCCAACCCTCCTTCCAGAGCAACCTATTACCCATCCAGACTGGTCTCAGTCTCTTAGGTATGGACATACACAGCGACCTCAACCCGAAGAGCTATATTGAGAGCATTATAACCACAGCCTCACGTAAACTCGGAATCCTGAACAAGGTGAAGCGGTTCTTCACGCCGGAGCAACGTTGTCTTTTGTATAAGACTCTGGTGCGGTTTAGGCGCAGAATGTCCAATTCGCAAAATGTCCAGCGGTCGCAAAAAGTTCAATTCGTCATTATTTATTTAATTTGTCCGGCACAATAAAAATAACTCGTGGATACCGTTTTATTGTGCCGGACAAATTAAATAAATAATGACGACTTGAACTTTTTGCGACCGCTGGACATTTTGCGAATTGGACATTCTGCGCCTAAACCTCTGGTGCGCTCCTGCGTGGAGTATTGCTCTCATCTTTGGGACGGATCCGCCAAGTACTTGCTCGAAGCTCTTGACAGGTTGCAAAGACGTGCTGTCCGTATTATCGGTAACGATGACGTTACGACCAGTCTGGAGCCGTTACAGCTACGTTGGGACATTGCTTCCCTTAGTGCTTTCTACCGCCTTTACCACGGTGAATGCTCTGAGGAGCTCTTTGACCTCATCCCTCCCTCTCCTTTCCTTTCCAGATCGACGCGTGCAGGTCTTAGAAGCCACCCTCATACCGTGCTGACCATCAAGACACGTACCAAAAAGTTTGGACAATCGTTCTTTTTCCGAACTGCCCGTATGTGGAATGCGCTTCCCGCACACGTGTTTCCTTCCTCTTTCTCTCCCGGGTTATTTAAGCGGGGCGTGAAAAAGCATTTATGCAGGCCGCCATAGTGAGAGTGTTCGGCGCTCGGAGGACATGGCCAAACTGGTACAGGAGTGGAGGGTAGAAGAAGGAATGACGACCTCGGACCACAATGCCATAACCATTAAGATTAATTTGGAAGAAATTAAAGAAATAGAAGACACCAAAACAACAAGGAAATACAAAACAAACAAGGTTGATTGGTGTAGATTTAAGGAGGAATGTAGGATAGAATTTGAGAAGAGGAAGGTTAACGTAGAAGTAGTAGAAAGAATAAAGGAAGTAAGTGAATTAGAGGAGAAAGTTAAGGAATATATAGGAAGCATAGAGGAAACGTGTGAAAGGATGTTGAAAAAGAAAAAAGTGAAGAAGCAAATAAAATTGACGTGGTGGTCCGAGGAGTTAGAGGAGATGAAGAAAGAAAAGAACAGAAAGAAAAGGCGAATAAAATGGGCGGCGCCAAAACGTTTGGCACATGTCGTGGAGCAGTACGTTGAGGCGAAGGAAAAGTACCAAACTGAAATGGAAAAAGCCAGGATCAGGAGTTGGAAGGAGTTCTGCGAGAAGCAAGAGAGGGAAACGATGTGGGAGGGAATCTACAGAGTAATAGGCAAAACAAAGAAGGCGCACGAAGATCTGCCGATAGCCAGGGACGGCAAAAACACCAGCCCAAAAGAGTCGGTGCGCATCATGGCCGAGAGCTTTTACCCGGAGGACACCGAATTGGGGGAGAACGAGGAACACAAAGAAGTGAGAAGAAGGGCAGCCAAAGCGAATGAGGGTAACAAAGATGACCTTTGCGACCCCCCATTCGTGGAGGCTGAACTTCTCCACGCGGTGACCTCGTTCAACCCCAAAAAGGCTCCGGGTAATGATGGCTTCACGGCCGACATTTGCGCAGCAGCCATAAATGCCGACTCTAAATTATCCCTGGCTATCTATAATAAGTGCCTAGAAATCTCCCACTTCCCAAAACCATGGAAAGTAGCGACCATCATCTTGCTTCGAAAGCCCAACAAAGAGGACTATACACACCCCAAATCCTACAGACCAATAGGGCTCCTGGCAATTTTAGGGAAAATTTTAGAAAAATTACTAATAAAGCGAATTAGATGGTATGTGCTGCCCAAACTGAACCCTAGCCAATATGGATTTGTGCCACAACGCAGTACCGAAGACTCCCTCTACGATATGGTCCGGCGAATCAGACAAAATCTGGTCGAGAAGAAGATTATGGTACTGATTTCGCTGGACATAGAGGGAGCCTTCGATAATGCGTGGTGGCCCCAAATCAGATGTCAGTTAAGAGAGAAGAAATGCCCGATAAATCTGCGGAGGCTGGTAGACAGTTATTTGGAGGATAGGAAGGTGACGGTGAAATATGCAGGGGAACAATACATTAAAAAAACCAACAAGGGCTGCGTCCAAGGTTCCATCGGCGGGCCCTTGTTCTGGAACCTTATCTTAGACCCCCTGCTAGAAGAACTCACCGTCACCAATATATACTGCCAAGCCTTCGCAGACGACATCGTGCTAATTATTGAGGGCAGCACAGCCTTAGAAATCTCCATGAAAGCCAATGCCGTTCTCTCTCGTGTCCAGAAGTGGGGGGTGTCGAACAAGCTCAACTTTGCGCCACACAAAACCAAGGCGATGGTTTTAACCAGGAAGCTTAAGTTCGACACACCGCGTCTGGAGATGGGAGGAACGGCTATTGAGATAGTAGACAGCATTAAAATATTAGGGGTAATTTTAGACAATAAGCTTTTATTTAATAAACATATTCAATATGTGTGCAACAAAGCTATAGGTATCTATAAGGGAGTGTGCAGAGCGGCGAGGGCTACCTGGGGACTACATCCTGAAATAATCAGGACAATATACAAGGCAGTAATCGAACCTGTGATCTTGTACGCAGCAAGCGTCTGGTCCGCGGAAGCGAAAAAGATAGTCTCCAGGAAAGCCCTCGATGGAGTATTGAGAGGCTTCGCACAAAAAATCATTAGGTGCAATAGGACAGTTTCCCTTAACGCTGCTTTAATACTGTCGGGGCTGCTTCCGCTGGATCTTCGGATCCAAGAAGCATCCCGGCTTTTTGAAGCAAAGCGCGGGAAACCCCAGGCAGTATTGAGTGGCGCGTACCCTTCATCGAGAACACCCACCCCAGTAGGATACTAAATTCAAAATTTACCTGTTTGGAAAACGCGGAAGAGGATAGCGAGGTGGCAGAAGGCTTGCCTAAGATCTACACTGACGGTAGTAAGCTGGAGGGGAAAGTCGGAGCAGCCCTGACCTGTTGGGAAGGGTCTGTTGAGACGTGTACCCGAAAATTCAGACTGGAACCGTACTGTACGGTCTTTCAAGCTGAGCTTTACGCTATCCTCCAAGCGACCGAAATTATCATTGGCAAAAAATTCGAAAATGCGGCTATCCTGAGCGACTCGAGGGCGGCTCTCCAGACGCTGATGGATCCAGACTCCTCGCACCCAATCACGAAGGCGATACAGGGTAACCTGGAATTCCTGAGAGACAACCACCAACTAGTCTCTCTCTATTGGATACGGGCCCACGTCGGAGTGAAAGGGAACGAGAGAGCGGATGAATTAGCGAAGGAAGCCGCCCTCAAACTGAAGACCAGAGCGGACTATGACTGCAGCCCCATCTCGTTCGTTAAACGTCATTTACGGGCGGAAACGATCGAGCAGTGGGACTGCAGGTATAGGACCGAAGCCACAGCCGCGACCACCAAGGTCTTCTTTCCGAATGGGGTGGACGCACACAACACGGTGAGGAAGATGTCAATCGACCGAACGGCGTCGCAAATCCTGACAGGGCACGGGGGATTCTGTGCATACCTGCACAGATTTAAGCGCAGGGACAGCCCCTCGTGTGCCTGCGACCCGACCATGGACGAGGACATCTTTCACATCCTACTCGATTGCCCAATACACACTAACACTAGGTACACTCTGCAACAAAAACTAGATACACACTTAAGTAAAGATACCCTAAAGGAGATCATTAGTAATAAGAAAGAAAGAAAAGTTTTTATGGAATATGCCGGAAAAATCGTGAATATTGTAAATAAGAGAAATAAGGACGATTAGATATAAGAGTAATAATAATAATAAGCAAGACCACATTGTGGCAGGTGTAAAGAAAGGGATGGAAGAGAATTATCAATTGAAATTGTAATTAGAGAAAGAAAAACTCTCAAAATGGAAGTATAAATATATACATGTACAATAAATATAAGAAATTAAAAAGAAACAAAAGAAATTGTAAAAATACTAGAAAGTAAGAAATGTAATAATTAGAAATTAAAGTAAAAGAAAATAATGTTTTAAGTAGGGAAATTATATTAGTACATAAGATAAATTGTAAATTAATATAAGTAAAAAATGTATACTAGTATTAAGAATTTATGTATATAAAAAAAATTGGTTGCCTGTAAAGTCGGTATACGGGCGAAAGTTTTACGTGACAACGACTTTGAGTGGTAAAATAATTTTAATGTTAATATTCATTCGTATAGTAGGAAGAAGGATGAAATAATAGTAACAATTTAAAACATTTATTTATAAAAAGAATTATATTTAAAACAAATATGCAGACCGATCATAGTTGAGTGGGAGAGAGACGCAAGGCATTCGGCGGGCCTCTCTCTCGTTCGGTGACTCATCGTAACGTTACCGAGCGTTACACTTTTTCATAAGTGACTCCCAGCCGCAACCTAATTTAAGACGTTGTCACGTCAAAAAAAAAAAATAATAACAAAAGAGAGAAAAAAAGAGAGAAATAAAAAAAGAAAAGAAAAGAAAAGAGAATCGAGCTCTTCAAGCTCTTGTTTTATTAAAAAAAGCCCAAAAAAGCCCAAAAAACAAACAAAACTGAAAACCAAAAACCTGCCAAAAAGCGGGAGCAGCCAGCTTTTAAACAAAAAAAAAAAAAAGAGCGTTCGGCATAGCGTGGTAGCGCTGTGACGAACGCTTTCACTTCTTGGGCTTCACTGGCTGCTTTTCATCAGGCAGAGTGAAGCCATTATGGCGTGCCACAATAAAAAAAAATAAAAAAAAACATTACAACAGGTCTCATGACAATTTCGTTTATTTTCCCCTTTGTTTTGTTATTGTTGCATGTCGTTGCAGTGACTTATGTCTCCATTTCATCCAACCTGAGTTGATTCGGTTTTTCACCATCAATTTGCACGAGAGACCCGAGATACCGAAAATCGTGACAGACTGTAAGGGACTTTCCGGCAAGCGTAATCGGCATAGAACTTGAAAGACCGCCAAAATCACAGAACAGATACTCCATACTCATAAGGAAGAGGTAAGGGCTAAGTGCCGATCCTTGGTGTAAGCCTACAGCCACGTTAAAAGTAGAGTAGTGCTAGCGGCAGAGCGGACTTGAGTAGGTACTGCATCATTTTGTACATAAATCAACTGCAGGTATATCCCAGACACACTTTTCGTCTTCAGGGCCCACTACAAAACCTCACGGGGAACCCGGTCGTATATGCCTTTTCGAGTTCAACAAACACCATGTGCAAGTTTTTGCATGCATTTCTGTATTTCTCGCACATTTGGCGAATAGCAAAAATGGCATCCGCTGTTCCTCGACCAGGCATAAAACCAAACTGGTTTTGTGGGATTTCACTCTCTTCTCTCATTCGTCGCTCTGTCACTTTTTCCCACACTTTCGTTGTACCTAGGTATGTGACATTAATTTTATTCCTCGATAATTCGCTGCCCTATTATTGCTCTGTACCAACTCCACTCACCCTAGTTTCGAGTTAGCGACATCCAAAGTTTTGAAAAATCATACTTCCTTTAAGTAATACTATTCTGAAGTTTAATATGCTCCATTGGCTAGACAGGTTTTTGAGGAGATATTCCATGTAAATTACACTCGTTTTTGAACATATTTAATAATAATAATGAAATAAAATATAAATGACAATTGTACTATGTAGTCCAAAATTAGCAAACCTGTTACAATATTGAAATAAAACACTTTTTTACGGATCAACTCGCGTTTAATTTACTATTTACATAGTTCCTGACGTTTCGAACCCTTTACAGGGTCCGTGGTCACAGGGAGACTGAGGTGTTAGTCGTCTCATTGTTGGAAGTTATTTGCCTACCGTCAAATTTTTATTTTATATTTAACCGGGTGCGTTCAAGTTTACAATATTGTTACAATATTGTTTTGTACTTTAAAACTTTTACTATTGTTCTGTTCTATATCCATACTTAGTACAAAGCAATATTATATATAGTATTACCTCAGAGTAAATAATGTCAGTACCAAGTACATGTATAATGTATATAAATTAAAAGACTGATTGGAGAAAATCAATTAAGTAAACACATTTTAAATGAGATATGTTTTATTTTAAAACAAACGAGATAATATGTCGTTATTAAGTATAATTCTGTCAAAGAATTACTTCAAAAATTTGCAAACATAATAGTTACTTACCAAAAATAAAAGTACTTATAAAATATTACTAATGTCAAAAAAATTGCAAACCAATTTATAAAAAGTAACAGGGTACAAGACCCAAAAGTTGACCATTAAAATTCTAAAATTAACACATAATCAAAGTACAAAATATTTCTGAATAAAATTAAGTCTTGTATGTTATTTTAAATAACCGGATCAACTATGCTGACCTAAAGATGTCTACTTTATATTAAATAAGTGTGCATTGCTTAATTGATCGTACTTTTGTGTAGTTAGTAGTGGCGACTTTTGGTTGTACCCATTTAGTAACTATGGCAAGCAATAATGAGGAATGAATTAAATAGTATTTTGGTCAGCATAGCTAACACAGTTCTTTAAAGAGTAATACAAATTCGAAATTATAAATGGTAACTTTAGGTGGCCTTAGTTAATGGTTAATCATGCAAGGTGGTTGAAACATGGTCCATGCTTATAATTTCATTAAGTGATTTGAGAGAAATTGATACAAGCAGAAACTTTTTATTGTCACGCCTACCACCACTTAAGAAAATTACATTTCTATGTACCTAGGTAAAAACTTAAAATTAAAAACCTTTTTAAAAAAATATTTAATGAGTTCTGCTAAATGTTAAATACTTAATAAAACTATTTTAAACATAAACATTACATAGCAGAACTCATTTAAATAATTCGAGTTCCATGCAACCAAACCAACACCACCAAAATTAGGAAATATTATTAAATAAAGATAGGAAGGTAGGTACTTATGTGTATGATTAAACTTACAAACTTCAGTTCAATATAATCAAAGTTAGCCAGAAAATCAATATTTAAATCGTTTTGACAATAAACCAATTAAAAGAACATTCACATAAATAAAGAAATAGAGCACTAACCTACAATAAAATTAATTAATGTCAAATACTGTTTTTTTTTGCAATAGATATTAAGATATAATTATATTACTTATGATATTAATATTGTTTTATAATTGAAATTATTTTTCCAATAGGGTAAAACACCATGTTAATGAAATATCATTATAATTTTAATACCTATCAAAAATAATTTTAATTAAGTATAAAACAATTTTAACATTATTAATATACGGTGGTTTACCCTATTGCTTAAACAATCTTTGACATTAATTAATATTATTGTATGTAGTGCTGTAGGTATCTACTTGACAATGTGGCACCTTATTAATAAAATAGATTTATAGATTACCAACTAGTTGGATGTTATATTATATTGCTTACAAATTTTATGCAACTTACGAGTAGGAACTTTTCCTTTTGGGTTTGGGACTACTTGGTGGAGCATTTTCAATAATTTATGAAACAAAACCAATACTTAGAAGTAGTTTCAGATGATTTTCACAGACATCAATGCCAATTATTAACGTACCTACCTAATAAATTTAGTAAAAAGGTTAAGCTTTTTAGTAAACACTCACCATTTTTTTCATCTGAAGTGTTCTCCATGGTGGAGGAACAAAATCGAATCAAAAAACACGTCCGTCTCATAAAACTCTACCACATAAAACAACGCCATTCGACTCGACATTCCTCTCAACTCAAGAGAAGCGGAAGCTTTGTTTTTTCTTTTCCTTTTTTTCCGAAGGGTAAGGCAAAGGGTAATAATAGCTCATACAGCCTTACACGCTACCACGCATGTTACTTCGTCCATTCTGCTAAAGTCATCTTTAATTGGCTTCCTCATAAAATTCACATGTTTGGATATAGAACAAAGCAAGGTACAAAGTTTCCTAATATAGCTTTGTACCATCAGATTAAAAATAAACTGTTTATGGATGGATTTTGATGACCTCCTTGGTCGAGTGGTTTGTACGCCGGTTTTCATGGTGTCGCCATCTCTGAGGTCCCGGGTTCGATCCCCGGTCGGGTCAATTTAGAAATTATTGTTTTTCTAAATTGGCTCGGGTCTGGGTGTTTTCTATGTATAATAAGTATGTATTTAAGTATTTTAAGTATGTTTATCCGTTGTCTAGTAACCATTTAACGAGTTTCTTCGAAGCTTCTCTTGGGCTAGATAATTGGTGTGACTTTAGGAAAGTGTTATTTATTATTATTTATTATTATTTATTGATTTAGTACATTTCAATACTTATCACATCTCTTCAATACCTGAAAATACCTGGACGTAGTACAATATCATATTGCGTAGGTATCTCAGAGACTATACAAATATATTACAATCCGATCGGTTATTATAGAAAGTACAGAAAAATTACTTCATTAGCATGGTACAAAAAACTCAAAATACCTAAAAAGTGGAGTTAGTACAAAGCAATAATAGGGCAGCTAATTATTGCACTCTGGCACATAACCCTTATTTTTGAAAATGGGCACTAGCAGGCTATTGAACCATTCGTCCGGTACCGCTTCTTCGTGCAACAATTTATTGAAGAACAAAGTTGGCCACTTCCATCCATCTGCGCTCAATAACTTCAACTGGTATTCCATCAGGTCCCATTGCTTGCCTTCTTTTCATACTGTTTATTGTCATTTTTTTCTTCACTTCATCTGTACATACCTATCTCCTATAGATTTAAAATATGATGATAATTATTATTATGTGCTGTGTGTGTGCTGGTAGCGTCTAATTAATAGAATACTACCGCCCATCTCTTCCCTTCCAACCTTAGATTAAAACAAAAAGGGAAGATACGGCATTAGCGTCTCGTGAGTGAGCCGCCAAAATTAGGCCTAAAGGCACAATTTCACTTCAGTCACAATTTACCGAGCGAACAGGCTACATCGTACTATCGCGGATATTCTACTGTGTGAAAAAGAGAAAGACGCTACTCCGCAGTGGCGTCGGAATCGGTCGTACGTACTCGTCTGTTGCGAAGCGACCGAGACGCCAACGCGCTACTCGCTGACTCCCTCGCGCTGACGTTGAAACTTACTGCTTTGTCTCGCTCGCTCGATTTACACTATAAAGGTGTGCGTGTGTGAGTGTTTGCTTAAGTAGTTGAGTAGGACTATATTTTGAACGACTACAAGTAGGAGCATGCCGTATCTTCCCTTTTTGTTTTAATCTAAGCTTCCAACAGCATAGATCGGCGATAGGCTACAATAGCGACATAGTCGTATCGAGAAATCGGCAATGTGAGATATAGTCCAATAGCGACATAGTCGTTTCGCGAAATGAGCAATGTGAGATATAGTCCAATAGCGACATAGTCGTATCGCGAAGTGGGCAATGTGAGATATAGTCCAATAGCGACATAGTCGTATCGCGAAGTGGGCAATGTGAGACATAGACCAAACGCTTATTTGAAAGGACGTTTAGGCATACCTAACGCGACTTAGGCACACTGCGTTAAAGTCATACAGAGAGCAAAGCTGCCGTCCTTACGATAAGTGCAATAACTCGAGTTTTTGGACTAAATGACTTAAATATACACACATCAAAAGTGTCTAGGGATCAACATATATTTTTGCAATAACTTTTCTCCTGATTGATATTAATTAAAATTTTCTTTAAGGATTCATCAAATAAAGTGTTTTCGTTTGTCTACAGTAACGATAAACCAAGTCACCTTTGCATTAATAAAGAAATTTGCCATTTTCCTAATAAAGGGATTTTTGACATTTGAACCACTAACATTAAAGTTCGAAAAAAAGACTGAAATAACAGTTTTCTTTAAAATTTTATTGGGTAACTTAAACAATTAATAATCCGTGTTTCTACCGCGAACACTAACAACACAAGAACATCGGTTTGGCATACTCAAAATGAGTTCATCCAAATCACGCTGTGGAATGGCCGCCCATGTTCGTTGCAACAACAAAAAAAGATCTTCTTGCGACTGGATACCCTCCATATTCGGCAGAGCTCTTCTCTGTAGCATATCCCATGCATGCTCAATCGGGTTCAAGTCTGGCGACTGAGCAGGCCAGGGCATGACATTGATGTTAGCTGCGGCGAGAGTCTGTCTTACAACTCTTGCGGTGTGCGGTCGTGCATTATCATGCATTAACTGAAATAAGGGACCGATTTGCACTTGTAGAGGAACGATGACGTCTGATACAATCGTCTCAGCATAAATTTGAGCGTTGAGGTTGCCTCTGATCCAAATCAACTCAGTTCTTCCGCCGATCCAAATACCCGCCCATACCATGATGGTTCCACCACTATAAGGATGGACTTCCTGGCAGGATTTTAATCGCTGTTGGCGTCCAGGGGTTCTCCAGTGTCGTATACGTCTTGTATCCGGTCTCATACCAAAACGAGACTCATCAGAAAAGCACACGAAACGCCATTGTTCTTCTGCCCAATTTCTGTGTTCAAGAGCCCATTGATATCGAATCCTACGATTGTGCATTGCTATAGGTGGTACCCTTAGCGGTCTTCGGGAATGAAGGTTCACTTCATGCAAGCGGTTTCTGACTGTTTGGTCGCTAATTAAGGTCCCTGAAGAGTGATGAAGCCTCACGGCTAACATCATGGATGGATGGCGGTTATTGTTGGAGCTCTTCGAGTTGTGATTTGAATGTATCGGTCTTGTCTCCGTGTGGTGCAGCGATACCGTCCTCCATGGCGCTCAGCCACGGTACCAGTGCTTCGGTAACGTGTCCAAAGTCGACTGATAACACTCTGACTTGTATTCAGAGCTAAAGCCACAGTACGTTGCCGGGAACCAGCTTCTATCATTCCCACGGCTCTGAGCATTTCTTCCCTGCTTAAATGACGTCGCCGCTCCATAATAACGTTGGTTTTAATCAGTAGTAGGGAAACAGTAGCACTAATAATGTCTTCAATGCGTTGTATGTTTTTATAGGGAAAATATTGACAGCTGATTTTCATCTTTTACTAGAAATTGATTGAAAGTTCCTGTTTCAAATTATGAAATGCACCAAAAAGGATCCATATAAATTTATAAAATCATAAATTTATTACAAAGCCACATCTCAATCTCAAGAAATCCGCATAAAAATGCTTGATCCCTAGACACTTTTGATGTGTGTATATCCATAATCAGGAAAACGAGCTCTATATCTTCTTCTTAGATGTTATTTTTGTATGTAAAGTAGATTCGGTTCTTTTGTTAAGCATTACTGCAATAACTAAGATTACCGCTTGTAAGTTGCATAACATAAACGAAATAACTTGAGTTATTACAATGGTTAGCTACAATATTTTGTGATAATACTATAAATAACCGCAATATGTCCAGTTATTTCACTTTTGATTAGCGCATTTACAAATTTATGGCACATTTACTAGTCATAAGCGTAATAATTAAGAGTTATTGCAGTTATGCTAAGGAATTTTGTTATTCAAAATTAAAAGCTTACAAATTCTATCAATAACAAGTAAAGTTATTGCAATTATTTTAAGGAAAAACCAGCAAGATTTGAATGACTATACATACTAAATCGCAATTTGTCCTCGAGTTATTGCATTTATGATTAGTAAAAAGGGATGCGAGTAGGGAATAACTAATAATACGTAACTGGTTACGCACTATAATGCTCTAAATACGTAACTACGTAATTACGTAACTAGTTGGGATTTTTTAAGCCACTATATTTTTTCGTCTAATAAGTTTTTTAGAAGGAAATTGAAACGAAAATTTAAACATTAACAAACTTTTTATTTATTAAAATATGAAACAATCAATAAAATTTAAAAAATAATTTAAAAGAAAA
This sequence comes from Scoparia ambigualis, assembly GCA_963921215.1. NCBI lineage: Eukaryota > Metazoa > Arthropoda > Insecta > Lepidoptera > Crambidae > Scoparia > Scoparia ambigualis. The sequence continues at coordinate 38,893,756 of OY992507.1, forward strand.
TAAGAGTAACAGCAGTTATTCAAAAACGAAACTTATTACGTAATATCGACAGTCGACCAAAAAAAAAAAACCTACTTACTTAAAATTCTTAAAATCGGAAACAGACATTACAAAAACCTATTTGTTTAATTTCTGTTCCTGATAATGTGATCTCATAAATGACGAAGAATTTAGTTTATTGCATAAATAACCTGCAAAATAAAAAGCTCGTTCAGCTTCAACACTAGTGGGCGTTATCGATATCAAATAATGATATGAATTCCTGGCTGCTGTCAGGAAAACTTCACGACCGCCGCCAGCACTGTCGTAATGTGGGTGCTCAGAACATATTGTTATGGAGTGCCCCATATGGACAGATGCGGGATGTCATCCTTCTTGCAAGAACTGCTGTAAGGCCCAACTGACGCAAAGGGAGCACAACGCGTTCAGTAGGGAATGCCCCGTGAAAAAGAAGTGGGATCGATTGGCGAGGCAGGCAGTAGCACACTGCTAAGGGCCCCCCAATTAAACAATGAGAACGACACCCTACCACGTAGCCCAAGCGCACCTACAGAGAAAAAGACTGGCTACCGATGAAATATACATAGAAGCTAGTAAGACGACACTGGCTGGAGGAACACTTGTCCAAGAACCGTATGTGGGAGCAGGAACAAAAATGAAGACCAGGGGACAGGTAGGTACGCCTCTACCAAAGTGTTGGACCGGAAGATACCAAGGCAGTAATAGTCGTTTTCAACTCTGACATCGACATAATACAGTACCCGGATCTAACCACAGAAAACATTGTGGTGGTAGAAATGGAAACAACAGCCTGGAGGATAGTACTTGTCTCCTGCTATTTCGAAGCGACACGCCAATAGAACCTGGCCCACATCACAAAGATAGGGAACAGGTTCATGGGCAAAAACATAATAGTAGGTAGAGACGCAAACGCCAAGAGCACGTGGTGGGGTGGAACAACTGTAGGTCATAGAGGTGATGACATGTCTGGGGCTGCACATACTTAACAATTGGAACCTTTTCGATACCATCAGGGAAGGAAATATGTACACTAGCTTTTTGGACGTTACGGCCTGCACGGAGGATCTGTTATACTTAGTGGATTACTGGAAAGTTAACGAAGACCTGACCAGCTCCGACCAGCTTGTTGCCTTTGATGCCAGAAACAAGGAGAGATTTTTGGCTAAACTTACCTGAATCTTCACGGGTGTCAAACACAGATTGAACTCAGATTCAAACGTTTTTATTTATGTTGAGGTTTAAGTTACTTGTAATATTAATACAAGACTGATTTAATCATTGATCTCATAATGTGCCTCAATAGATAAAGTATTAAATTTTATTATGTACCTACCTGCTCAGGAAAAAGATTACTAAGTTTGTTGAATTTTTGAAGTTTGCTTGTTACATAAATGTGCAATACAAAGTTACTAAAGTTGTTAATTTTGAGGTAATAATTTATGAAAGAAAACACTTATAGTGGCTTAGGAGATTTGATTTTAATTTTAAGGAGAGCAAAGTGATATTTTGGATCATTTTTTCACATTACAGTTGGCCTTACATATAAATATTCTTATACGTAGTAATTTTATTTCAATCATAATTATTTTCATATAGTTAAACTTTATAATATTCTTGCAATCAACTTACCGTTGCATTGTGTTCGATTAAAATATCATACTAGTGAAAACCGCAATAAATAAGACATTTATTGCACTTAGGGTTAGAACCAACTTTAAAGCCCATACATACAGTATTTGCTACTCAAAAGAGCATTAAGCCGGTTTACTAACAATAATCGCAATAAGTAGTCTACTTATTGCGGTTATGATTAGTCATGCTCCATCAAAACAATTAATAATCCTAAACATTAATACTTTATTGTGTTTTTAATTCCTATATAAATATATGTACAAATTTAATATCTATACTAGATTAAATTCTACACCATTTTATCTATTGTATAGTAAAAGTTTCAAGTTGATACCTATCATAGTTATGAAAATACACACAAAACAAAAAATAAATCTTTGACTGCGATTTGCGGGAAAGTAGCTGCTAAAACCGACTTATTGCACTCTTCGTAAGCACGGCAGAAAGGTACCTATCTAATATCCCCACGTGCTATTGTCCACGTGGGAGGCCTGTGCCCAGTAGTGGGACGTTAATAGGCTGATGATGATGATGATGATGATGAGAGCAAAGGTAACCAGGCACCTGTCTGTCACGCTGAGCACATGACAATGTGCAGTTATTATTTGGTGAAACGTGGAGTGTTGCAGACGTGCAGTGCAGTGGACTGCTTTTGCTCATTGCCTGGTCTGACCAACCCTTCGTGAATCAATACATTATTATGTATTTATGTATGTGTATTAATATTAATCTAAATTGTCAAGCCGGAACTGGCACAACCTTTCAGCATAAAGTTTCATGTAATGTAGCACAGATGGCGCTATTACGTAATATTTCAAATGCTGACTTTGTTTTTAGTATGATCATAGACTATATTATATATCGTCCTTGGTATGATCGATCACCTTTGTAGGTACATAACCGGCGAAATCGAAATAAATAAATAGTTTTATGCTAGTAGGATAGAAATGCTTACAAACACGGGTGTAACCCATTAAAAATTTTATTAGAAGTTTTAGGCATTCACATCAAAATAATTAAACTGATTTAGTGATGTGCACACATTAAATAAGTTTAAAACTATTTTATTAATGTTATGTTCCTAGTAATCAGTCTTTTTTCTTTTTTCTTGTGACTGACTTCAAATTACATTTTTTTAACCAAAATGGGGAAGAAAACTGCCAAGTTTGGCCGCTAGTGGCGCTGATATGACTTGACTCATAACAAACCTCAAATAGCATACCTACAAATTAACTAGAAATTGTTATTTTATTGCAAAAATGCTTTTTTGTGCTGCAATTGGGTGCAATAATGATGGCAACCATTATTTTATAAAGAATTCGCAAAGGAGAAAACTTTGGGAGAAGGCGTATTACGATTACGGCGATACGTAACTTTAAGGCTACAGACAATTCGAGGTCTGTGCATTTTACTGAACCTGATTATGAAGAAGACAGTTCTGCTACAGGTTTGTAAATTCAAATAAATTCATTACATATCAACACGTACTTTGTGTAAAAAAAAATATAGGTTATGTGAGGAGTCATGAAATTGATGTCGAAAAGTTTATTAAATATTCAAACAACACAATGATTTTGAAATAAAAATAATCAAACGAAATTAATGCATGGTAAAAACGGTCATTGTGCAGAGGTAATTGATGTTTAAGTTGTAAAATCCAAAAAAATCCATTGTGTTTACCTGCTGACGAGATCTGCCTTTTTTCCTTTTAAGGAGCCTTCTTGAGTCTTTAACTCAGCTTTTAACTGAGACACCGTCCACGTCGAATACATAATCTCACAGTTAGAGCCCAGTAGGCCTAGCATGCGCAACACGAGATATGTCGCGGACGAGAGACGACAAATCATTTTAAGTTTATACAAAAACTACTATTAAGTCCATTTTTGACATATTATGTAGAGTTCTAAGCGCATCCATGTGTCTTTAGTGTCGATAGACATTAGTGATAAATTAATAAAACACGAGAAAACAGGTTGAGAAGAGTTCTCGTGTTGCGCATGCTAGGCCGGCTGAACGATCGCAATTTCTCACAAAATGGAGATCGAAAGTGATAAAAAAATGACAGATGTTTGTTAAGAGTCAAGCGAGCGCAGCGACATCTGCAATTAGCTTTGCGTTTTCTTCCCCATTAAAATCTCGTATTTTTACAACGCATCAATGCGTCGTCGTACACAGAGAAACCCGTCTACGGCAAGAATGTTGAGGTAAGGTGGTAAGGTGGATGTAATTACCTTTAAAAGTAAGAACTTACTTTAAATTCTAGCAACACCACAACAGTGTCTTCCGGCTGTGGACTTCTTGGCGGGAATGTGTGGCGTCATTGTCAGCAGTTTTGTTTTATTTTCTATATCTTTTATATGGAGCCGGCGGTCTTATGATCCTTGACGTATTCGTCAAGGATCATAAGACCGCCGGCGGTCGCGAAACAATTGATTTTTAATTGAGTCTGGTTTTAAGATCCTCAAAGGGTTGTATAATAATGGTGGATTATTTACGGTTAAGTGTTCGTGAACGTGCATGAGTGTTGGCAAATAAAACAAAACAGTACAACATCACTTTTTTAAATTTTCTCAAGAACTCCGTGCGAGATCTTAGTAAAATCCCACATCTTTACTGGAAGTACTGGAACTCAAGGGGTTTCGGGATCATTTAGCATTAAACGTTCATATTCTATCTTCGATCAACAATACAACTAGATGTCAGGTCGGCGCTAAAAATATGTCTCGGTAAATAACAGCCCACGAAGTGTGCTCTTATTTTCTCGCAAGGCTATAACAGGAAAAAGTACTTTATTTATTGCCTCATAAGCTTCGATCAAAACAATACCAACTAGATAACGCGTCACGTACAAAATCAAAGCTAAATTCTGTCCACGTGAATAAATACTTTTTCAAAGCAATAAATTACTCCTGTCACTTAAAAAAGAAAAGACGTCAATAACAGGAGGCAACAAATAAAGTACTTTTTCCTGTTATGCAATGCGAGAAAATAAGAGCTCACTTCTCAAGTGCGCTCTTATTTACCGAGTGAGACACATTTTTAGCGCCGACCTGCCATCTATATTGATCCAAGCTCCTAGGGCTGATTTCACCTATTGACGTCTTTTCATTTTTAAGTGACAGGAGTAATCATTGCTTTGCTCGTTGTTTGTGACGAATGATCGTAAGTATAAGATAATACCTCAGAACAATACTAACTGAACCGCAGGCGGAAGCTAGTCCGATAAACCCAATCATTTTACTAATTTTAATTAAAAAAAATTTTAATTTTGAAAAGCAATTTCACACTTTTAAAAAAATATTTCGGCGATTCCAACTATGCAGTATTTAATGACACATTTTTAGTAAAAATCTGAGATAAGTTTTATTTTCGCCGGGCCTGGGTTTTTTTTGGCCATTATCCTTTACACACGGGATTATCCATTAGAAATCCCGGGAAGATCCATATTAATATTAACATTTCGATGCAAGTACATATACATAGAGTTATATAACTCTACCTAATTCCGACCTCTGGTCATCACACACATCACTCATGTCATTATCATAGCATAATCAATGAACTCTGATGTTACGACTGAAGGACTAGTATCCATGGTCACAAATAAATTTTAAAAAAAGTCTTCCAGCTGTCAGTGTCAGTGGCGGCTGTCTGTCATTCACCCAATGCGAGCGCCGAGCGGGAGCGAGGGAAAATTAATTAAGCTGTCGCCATAGAGTACTATATATTATATATGTAATAGAGACCTAACTCAGCCGTGAAAATAGGAAACGACAAAGTGGCGCCCTCCGAAAAGGAGTTTTGGAACTAATATCGCCGTATACATAGCTACATATAGGTACATATAGCTATCTAGGTATTTACTTGAAAGTAAAGGCCGATTTTCATTCCTCTGTCGATTTAACCAGAGAATTCTGATGTTTTGACGGAGTCAAAATCTCAGTTTTTTCCTCTGGTTAAATCATAACAGAGGAATGAAAATTCAGCCCCAGTAGTAATAAAAATGATAGAAATAAAACACAATATTTAACAACATCATTATTTTTTTCTTTTAAAACATCTTACATAATCCTTCTTTGCCTTTATTTTTAACATATCATCGTCACCATCACAATCTCTCATATTATTTAATATTTTACAACACTTTCCAACATTTGAGCATCTACAACAGCACAATGAGAATGGATCTCTGGAGTTTCCGGACCTGCAAATAATAATTTTATATAAGTAACTATGTTTTACACACTATCCGTTTTGTTAATAAAAATGGCCAATGTTACACCTCGGTTTAAAGTTGTACGCTGTCACGTTTTTGTTAAAGAAAAAAAAAGATAGAGACAGCGTCAATTTAATCCTAAATGTAACTTTAATCAATGTTTATTAGTAACAGGGTATGATGCCAAATAAATATTAACCTCAATGTCGATCATTTAAAAGGTGTGGCAGCTCACTAAAAGAATACTACCATCTCCTCTCTTCCCTTGGGTGTCGTAAAAGGCAACTAACGAACTAAAGACTACACATACTTCCAACAGCATAAAGCGGCGATGGGCTCACCACCTGTCACGCTGAGCACATGTGCAGTTATAACTTGATGAAACATGGACTATGATGGAAGAACTGCTTCGCAGTCCCGATTGCCTAGCTAGACTTTATGGATAATAGTTGTGTATGTATGTATTATACATACATATATATCAAATCATAATTTCTATCAAAAAGAGACTGGTAAGACTAACGGCAACAACAAGATTAAAAATACCTTTTGAAGATGATGCTTCCAAAATATTTTGAATTGATCTCAGAAGTCTTCTTTCACTTATGGTGGATGTTGTGAATGACAAACCTGAAATTATAATAATGCACTTCAAACTATTACTATTATATGTTTAGAGATTTACATACAGTTTAAAAAATCAAATCATTTATCAGTGTAGTTGTTATTATTTATTACGTGGGGTGATTGTAAATCCATGGATAATAATTAAATACTTCAGCTATGTACAGTTTACAAAATTATCATCCTTATTAACATCACATCCACAGTTACAGATGCTTGTGCTCATCATACAAAAATATGCCCGTAGCGGGATTTATACATTTATGGGTGAAGCAGTCCGAGGCCTAATCACTAGAATGCCTGCTGGGTTTTCAGACAAACATCTTTAGTTATTAATGATGAGTTGTGCTAAACTTAAAGGTACAGACTAGTGCATAGGTTTATCTGCTATAAACTGACCTGGCATATTTTTCGTTGGTAGAGTACCAATATTGTCGAGTAAATTATTACGGCACCAGTACTTTCTTCGACATGCTTATATGGCATACACGGCGGTAATAGACCCAAGTATTAAAACTGTCCTGTCCTTGTTCTTTGCCGGATTCAGAAACTTGTGTAAAACATCCTCCAATCCTGAAATAAGGTAAGATAGGTTAGGTAGGGTGGTTATACAATAAGTTACTCTATATGATTTTGATCAAGTGTGCATAAAACAGTTTTTAGATACGAATAAATAAATACCTGCACTGTTTGAACATCCAGGTACGCAACACACTATAGACATTATGAAAACACAAAAACAACAATTTTTCACAAGGTCAAGAGCCTTATCTCAACGGACTTAGGTGAGAAGCACTTTATAAACATTAATAAACAAAACAAATTAAAACAAACAAATTGTAGACAGAAAGAAATACTAGGCAAAACCGGCGCCGGCGGCTAACTATAACTCTACTCTTTGAACTAATTGCTTGTAATGTTGTAAGCTAACACAACAAAACTTTACCAAATAGTAAGAAATATTTTTGTGATTACTTTTTCTAATTTTGCTTTATAGTCTATTTTCATACCTTAATTTATAATTACATTAGATGTACTTATATTAAGTAGCCAGGGAGTGTTTAAGAGATTTTAAGTTAAAATAAGTAATGTCACTTCAGGATTTAGGAGTCGATTAACGGTGCCAATAGGTATGATAAAGCTACTAATACTCTTAAATACACACAATACTGGTAACCCAATCTATCTTTCATTAGGCGCAGTTACAACGCCATCTTGCGGTCAACCTATAGACTACGTGACTAAAATATGACGAGTCCTGCCATCTATGCACGAGTTTTGTAGATTTTGGATCATATAACCCTGTTAAATTAAAAATCATGTTTTATTGAGCAAGTTCAAACGTTGTGATGTTCTTCTCAATTTTATAGACTTATTATGTGAAATATTACCGCTTGCTAGTTCTAAGATTGTGTACCCTGGCTGTCGCGCTTGCAATGGTAATGTGTGTTGTGCGCAGTGATGTTTGTGGACGGAGATAAAATTATAATTTACTTTGGCGTTTTAAAACATAATTAACACATAACATAACAAAAACAGAGCTACGACTTACCTGCCTTTATAAAATTTCATAATGACTGTTTTAGTGTACGAATATTTTATGAAATAGGTAGTTGTTGATTCGAATCGAACATTAATAAAATTTGATGATTGTTGTGCAGTGCAATTTTTTTATATTTCGCTGAAAATAATGACTATTTGTTTACGTGTATTTTGGTGATCGATAAATTCAAAATGTCGCTGAAGGTAAGTTGATTTCATGTTTTATCATTCAGTAAGGCGTAGGTACCTATAAGCTACCTATACATACCTAGTTTAAATATATTTAATTTGATTTTAACTTTTGATGATTTATCTATAATTCTATATACCTTTGTACTTATGTAAATATGTACCTAGAGAGGCACCTAGGTACTTACATATTTATTTTTTAAATATTTGGTTTTATTAAGAATGCCTCTAGGTACCTATTTGCTAACTTTAAGTTAATCCACTGTTTTAATATTAAAACTGGGTAGATAACTAGTAGGTACTTATAGATTTTTTGTTATTTTAATTTAGATTAATTTAGTTTGTGTAAGTGTTGTACCAATGTTGGCATTGTGTGTTAGATAACCAAATCTAACATAAAATGCCAAAAATTCAATCGGTAATAATAATAACCAACTATATAAATAAGTAGGTATAAGTGGAAATCCCCATTCTAATATTTATTTAATATTTCTAATTTGTTAAAGGAGGTTCTTCTCCTATAAAACTTATTTGCTTCCTAATTTAATGAAACAATGTGCAGCTTTTCTTTTAGGCTTTTGGGCAGTGCACAGTTCTATTATTAATATCACTTACATGCCTATCACATATTAGAGATAATATATTATATTAATTGGTAGGTATTTATTTTTATTATGTTATATTTTAAAAATTTACATAAGTAAATCTTAAAAATGAGCAAATTACAAGTTACAATTGGACGTAGTTTAGCAAAAAGGATCCAACCCACAAGTTGGTCGAAAATGAGTTTTATATGCCAAAATGGCCATCAGGGTCTATATTTCCTCTTAGCATTATAACTATAAGCAAAATTAAATTGTTTGACCTTATTTTTGATGCAGGTTACCATCCCACATGTATGGAAGGTTCATTTTATAGTTTCACAAAAACGATCCAATATCCTTGGATCCTTTTTAATAAATGCTATTTACTTAAGACTAGTTAACAATATAAATGACAAAAACGATCCAGAACGCATGAGTCCTTTTTGATAATGCTATTTACTAGAAAATAATTCACAATACTAATCACAAAAACGATCCAGGATGCTTGAATTATTTTTGATAAATGTCATTTACTAGAAAAGAGTTCACAAAATAAATCACAAAAACAATCCAGAAAGCTTTAATTATTTTTGATAAATGCTATTAAGTTGAAAATTGTTTACAATATTTTATCATAAAAACGACTCAGAACGCATGAATTGCTTTTGAAAAATGATATTTGCTTAAAAAGAATTCACAAACTAAATCATAAAAACAGCCCTGAATGGTTGGCTCATTTTTGATAATTTTACATTTTTTTAAATGTCGTTTCTTATAAATCGCTATACTGATTTTAAAGTCTTAATAGTTTTATTTTAATGCTATGCATATTTTATTAGAAAAAAAAGTTTAAGTATTTTAAAAGTCAATATAAATCATTTTTATTCTCCCCACCATAAAATACCAAATATTGTGATGAAACTTGTGATAAAGCAAGATTGATTTATCATGCAATGCAATGCATGCAATGTCCTCTTAAAGGCTATCATTACCTCTTGAGCGACTTATTTTATTATAAAAGTCTAATCAATCCTTAGGGATAAACTCAAAAAGAGATTTCAGAGGGTTTACGCATTTCAGTTTCCCATACAAACTTCCAAGTCGAAATTTTTAAAAACCATTGAGCCAACTTTAATGAACCTTTGCATTCTAAAATGAAATACAGGGATCTAAAGAGTTTGTTGAAAACATTTAAAAAAAGTTTATTTAGCTGATTTATTGCGATTTAAAGTGTGGACTTTAGTGACTATAGTGGTGACTTAGTGACTATATAACTCAGTGTTATATTAACCTTTTTTAAAAATGTTTTCAATAAACTATACAGATCCCTGTATTTTACTCTAGCATGCAGTTTTGTTAAAATTGGCTTATTTGTTTTTAAAAATTTCGACTTGTAAGTTTGTATGGGAAACCGAAATGCGTAAACCCTCTGAAATCTCTTTTTGAGTTTATCCCTAAGGATTGATTAGACTTTTATAATAAAATAAGTCGCTCAAGAGGTAATGATAGCCTTTAAGAGGACATTGAGGGTTTTGGAGGAAAGCCCGATTTTAATATAGAATCACAAGATGATAAAAAACAAGGCGAATGATTTAATGGTATATTTTTAATTTGACTTTCTAATGACAAAACAATATAAATAAGTAAACATTGTAGACTGTAGCTGTATTAAAAAGTTTAAAGAACCATAAAAGTATAATTTTATTTAAATAAATTTGATGTTTTAAGAAATTCCTTAATAATTAACTTTGATGAATCGTTTTTGAGAATTACATCATGAGAATAACACAATAGAAAATAACATTTATCAAAAAGGATCCAACCCCACTTTTTCCATAATAACTCCGTAAATATTGGAATGAGCTGAATTCAATTTATTTGAATAAAAACTATGCATTTTTACAAATTATATTTCATAAAAACATAAATAAATAAATATTACATCATTAAGCAATTACAGGTTAAACTTCAAACGTCGATATCTCAAAAGTGACATTCTGTGGGTTGGATCCTTTTTGCTAAACTACGTCCAATTTGGTGGTCTTACCTATCCCTTTCAATTTTATCCAGACAACCAGTAATACTAAACAAACTATGTCAGTGACATATTCTTTGATTCATTTAAGTAGCGAAGAATGCTAATCATAGGTTCCCATAGTAAGCGAGAAAAAAGTGAGTAAAAATAATTTCTTTCTAAAGCATTTTGTAATTTGAAAGAAATATTATATGTAGGTAGGTAAGTGTAATAAATTAATAACTTATCTTATAAAATTTCACAATGCCTTGAAAGGTAAAGTAGGTACCTACCTCACACAAAAAACATGTATTATTGAACCTAGAGCTTGCAAAATAGTGAATAAATGAATATGAATGTACATATTATAGAGTATTTTCAATTAGTGGTTTAAACTTTTAGAGGTAAATGTAATCTGGCACAGACTATAATAGCTTGTTAGATTAGTTATTAAGTCTTAACTATAAGTTAGTTAACTGTTTTTTTATTATTATTAGTATTGACGTCAATAAGTGCCTGTAAAGGTTTACATTGAATAAATAATTTGACTTTGACTTTGACTTTGAATCCTACAATTTTCCACAAACCTATGTGTCTGTGTATGCAATTGTTACACAAGCAAATACAGGACAGAATGTGTCAACCAATAAAAGTCCACCACTTACCATTGAATTTGATTGCCCCACTAAGCTACTGAACATAATACCTACTTAGGTATATAGATACAATGTGCGTCTAGACTTCTAGACCAGCGCAGCGCGGCGTTATTCACATTGAATGCAAGTACCTAGGTAGGTATATTTCCAACTAAGGTCGCCACTTTATGTTTACGTATTGGTATGTCATTTCACTAATTTGTTCTTGGAATTGGTCTTAAAGCCCAGTGGAAAACATCCACTTCTCAAAATTTCTACCGGACGCAAACTATTCAATTCATTACCTATTGGTTAAAATCTGGATTACTTACCTTCATAATCTGTGTTTAATAATTTTCAAAAAGTTTATTTCGCCATAACTACCTATAAAGTACCTACCTACCTACCTACCTACCCTGTCCTACTTTACTACCAATAGCGCCCAAATAGCAAATTAGTCTTTTGCCTGCAGCAACACACCCCTTTCGTAAAATAAAAAACACACAACTTTATTATACTTACTTACTTTTTTTTTTTTTAATACCTACAATATGAAGGACAGTTAAGGCTAGGTGTTAGTGGAAAATTAACATTACTCGTTTTTAGAATTAATTTTTGAAGTAGTAAACAGTAAAATTAAAATCTGCGAAAATTATGAAATATTGTTGAAGCTTTATTCTATGGAATATACCCGATGGAAAAACGTTTTGATAAAGTTTTCTCGATAGAATAAATTCACAAAGTTACATATTTTTGTGTCATTTTATCTTCTTTTCTAGGTTTTATTCTTAAAATAATTGATTTGATATTATGCGTTATAATTACCAAAATTAAGTTCGACAGTATAGGCTAGCAAAAAGAAAAAAAAGTTCATAGATAACTTGAGGGATTGATCGTTTGTTTTTTTTATTATATCTATTATTTTTTTAAATATAAACCGCGGTTATTCGTGCCGCTTCGCTGTTATACCCGTCCCTTACCGTCGGTACCGTCGAGAGAGCGAGAGAGAAGCGCTCGAAATACCTCCCCTTAAGTGCTTATGCTAAGATTGCTAAGGATAAGGAATCGACATTTTTGTAATAAAAGCAAATGAGTAGGTAATTCAAAATGAAAAACCTTCATTTTATAACTAAAATTGAATGCAAAAAAGTCATGTCTTTTGAAAAATAGAAAAGTAGATGTTCTCGGTTTGTTACCAACTGTACTATAACAGGGGTTGTCACTCCGCAGTTTAGGTACCTACGTTAGTTAGTAGTAGTAGAGTTAAGAGTAGGCAATTTTTTATACCTAAACTTGACTTTAGTTAGAGAGTGAACCTTCTGTACGGTAGTAATATTACCTAGTTATTCTGTGACAATACGCCTAAATTCAATAAAAAAAAATTGTAAGTAAACAAATTATTCACAATTTTTTGTGCTATCACTCGGACACTTTTTTGGTGTTTTTCTTTCAAACAGTATAAAAAATTTAGTGACGATAGATATTTGCACAACGAATTGTGTATAATTTGTTTACAAGCATTCTTCATCGAATTACGCCGAAGTGTCAGTCAGTACCTAAACTACCGTCAAAGAAAATGTTTTAGCAACCGGGGCCGACTAATAATAATTTTAAGCCAGACTGAGAGATGAAAGACATAAAAATACATCAGTCAACCCTGTCTCCAACCAACACGGGCCTGTTGCCGTGCGTGGGAGACGGGGGTGGCTGCCGTTTATAGCGCACCAAACCCGTCCGTGAACCAGTTTGCAACCTTCCGAGTCGCTGAACTGCGAAAGCGTCTCGGTCACATTAATACCGTGTGACATTTTCCTTAAACGGAAAAAAGCTGCTCAGACAAGTTGTAAGAAGGTGAATCTAAGAATGATGTGCGAATATACCCGATGAAAGTCGGTAACGTTCTATTGGGAAAGTCAATAAACGTGAATCGGTGAGAATGAATTTTAAAACTGCGTGGGCTGGTAGTTGGCTATTCAATCGATTTGATCATTACTGATGAAAGTAATGCGCCGTTACATTTCTTGTCCGAAGCCTTATCAAAGTCGAGAGGATCGCAACAACTTATATCGTATAAGGCAATGACAAAACGAGTTTTGGATTAACTTTAGAACATCAATGACAATGAATAGGTATATCACTAAAGTAGGTCACACCTTTAACCCACCTACCTATCCACCTCCAACCTACAGCTTTAATTACTTTTTCACGTTTTTATTTATTATTTATTGGAAACTTAAGTCAAAATATACCTATTATAATAATATTAAAATAATAATTATGGTAGTCATTAATTAGGAAATCTGCAAAGTTATTTCTGCATGTTAAAATCATTAAGTTTTTTATATAATTATGATTAGAGTGAATAATATCACAGAAACCTATATGTCTTACACCACATCTACATACTTATATGCTGTGAACAAGCTGTCTTTAGGTCGTCTATAAATACTGGTACTATTCTCCCGTCCCACGCCGGCCGGCCGGCCGTCTGTCTGGATTTAGGTCTAGACTTGGGCATTTTAGAGATTTCATTGTAAACTTCGCAGACTTAGCCTATAAACTACATCTGAGCGTAAACGAATGAATTTAATCAGATTTCATATACAGTTGTGGTCATAAAATTAAGAACGGCTCGTACCGAAAACAATGTATGAAATCTATTTACCAAATACCTACATATAAATAATTTAAAAATCTATGTTTTATTATTTATTTTTGCCATGAACTACTCACGTCAATAACATAATCACCTACCCGACTTACTAAACCATAATGACAAAAAAAAACGATAACTCATGTTGTAATACGTTTAATCACTGGCTGGACAAATAATTAAGAACATAAACTGAAACTAATATTATTAAATTAAATACCAATTAAATTTAATGAATGGAATGACGTAAATGTAGGAGGTATCACTGTAGTTTATAAAAATAAAAATAAATATTTGGTAGGATAACCATTGTTTGCAATTACCGCACTGCATCGACGAGGCAACGAGGCTATTAGAGTTTGGCAAGTTTCAATAGAAATGGCGTTCCACGATTCCACAAACGCATCGTAAATCCCGTTTAGATTACTTGTTCTCTAAACGGATACGCAAATACGCTTCTCTTCACTACACGTCACATATTTTCAATGGGATTGAGATCTGGGCTATTTGCAGGCCAGTCTAGCATCGAAACTGATTGCTCCCTAACAATTTTTTTAACAGAATGGGCAGTGTGTTTGTGGTTTATCATGTTGAAATATCCAGGTCACAGGTAACGTCGCCTCAGCGCAAGGAAGCATTGTTTCTTCCAATGTTCTTGTATTTAAATTGATCTAGAGATAACCTTCAATTTTTTTCATGGGGCCCACACCATTTCCAGAGAAACATCCCCAATCTTTAATGTTTTCTCCTCCATGCTTTACTTGTTTTGTGGTGTATTTGTTATTCAACGCTTGCTTTGCAGGAAGTCGCACATACAGTTTACCATCAGGGCTCAGTGTATTTTTCTTTGACGCATCAGAAAATAATACATGTTTCCATTGATTTTCCGTCCAGCTGCCATACTTTCGAGTGAAATCCAATCTCGCTCGTCGATGCTGCCTGTTGACGAGCGGTACTTTCTGTGCGATTCTTTAAAATAATTTTGCATCATTTAATCGTTTACGAATTGTACGTGCGGATACTCCTTGCCTGCTGCCAAAAACTTCCCTTATCGTTTCTGAGCCCCTAATGGGATCAACCTTTGCTGCCCGCACAATCATAGAATCCTTTCGAGATGTCGTTTTCCGAGATTTAAGTTTTTGAGATACGTTCTTGGTAGTGTGAAATTTCTTAAAGTGATTGACTGACCACGTTAAAATCTTTAGGTTTTATGATCAGCAATCTTTTTGTAAGACCCATTACGTTCATAAAGTGCAATTATATTTTTCTTGTAGAAGAATCGCAACTTTTTTGCTTTCCCATGTACCTATGTCATAAATAATATTAAATATTTATCGACTTCTAATTGTAGACTTGAAAAAATGGCGCCAAAACACTCCCGAATTCTTTTTCAAAATAAAAATATATTTTTTAAATTTTGAATTTAGAACCATTTTAAGACGAAGTGATATTGCGTTCCTAATTATTTGTCCAGCGGCCAGTACATTGCAAAAACATGTCTTGTTTGTTTGTTGTCTCGAAACATGATAAAAGTTTATTTAAATTCTATAAAATATTCTAAGTTGGAACTTTAGTCATGAATATGATAGTACATTTTACGTGGTTAAAAGTAATTGATAATAAATCAGTGCAAAGTTACTTGAACTAGATTTCATAAAATTAAATTGAATAGTACCCGTTCCTAATTATATGACCACAGTTACTCTGTAGTAAACGTTCACGTTTCATTTTAAATGAAAAACTTTAAAGGGTTTCTTAATTTATTTATTTACTAGCGGTCCGCCCCCGACTTCGTCCGGCCAGTGAACACCCCCCCGAACTCCTTGAAAAATTGTCCTGACAAATACAAACAACAAAAAAGAATTAGCCAAAAAGGTGCAGCCGTGCTGAAGTGACGCCCCGTGTCCGAACAAACATTCTTGGCGATTGATTTTTATTTATATACTTAGGGCACTAAAATAATACGCTATTCATTTTGTTTTTTAGTTAACCTAAAAAGTTAACCTAAAAAACCTAAAAAACTGTAACTCTTATTATGCTTTATATTGACGCACCAGTTTATCGTCATTAATCAATTTCTCAAGCCTAATTTTCGATAAAAATGGGCTTGTAATGAATGCTTTATGATGCCATACACAAGGGCCGTCACGCTATGCATGGAGTTGTAAGAGCGCCATTCTATGATTTAACGTCGTACGCCTAGCGCCTGTGGAATTTGTAATTTGCTGGTCCTACTGACTGAGGAACAGAGAGCGTCCCGTCCCGTCGGTCGTCGTGTTGTGCCATTTATGAGTTTAACCTTTAGAATTATATGTAGTTTTATTATGGCCGGTCGCAATTCCTGGTTACAGTCTATACTTCTACACAGACCTGGCTGCCGTCTAATCGGTTGAGAATATTTATTTCAGGAAGTAGACAAAACGGCCATTAGTTATCATGACGCAAACTAAAAGCAGCTCATCCGAAATGACATAAACATTTAATATACACTTAAAATAATAATATTTGTAATAATTTCTCCAGTTAACTGTAAGGTACCATCGCATAGGCATCGCCCTACATGCACAGCTAATAAATACATGGATCGTGATATTCTTGAACTGATCTGAACTCACTGCATCCATGCTATATAATATAATATTTTGTGAACTTAAAGCACGAAATGAATATTATGATGATCATTGATTACTTATTTTGGTAGTTATGGTAACACACCCAAGGTTTGATTGATCATTGCAACAGTTGTCTTATTAATGTCGTGATCATTTGTAAGAGAGAGAGAGAGACTTATTCTCATGTTCTAAATTTTTTATGTTTTGCATTAAAAATATTGTTGTTTAAAATTATTCGAATGATTAGCCATTTGGAGTGCATCTACTATTTATTATTAGTAGGACATAGTCTTTCTTTTCTCTATGCTCAAATATTTTAGAGTCTCTTGCAAAAGGAGTTAAATTCGCGGAAAATAAACAATTATTTCTGAATAAATGAGTCATGATAATTTAATTGAGGAGCTCGATGGCGCAGCGGCTAGCGCGTTCGGCTTGCGATCTTGCCCGTTAAGCAACTTTCGCAATGCCTGTACGCTGAATGGGTGACCAAATTTAAAACATCTCGAGCTCCACCGTGCTTCGGAAGGCACGTTAAGCCGTTGGTCCCGGTTGTTGTCGTAAGATGACAGTCGTTAAAACCCACCAACCCGCATTGGGCCAGCGTGGTGGGTTATGGCCCAATATCCCCTCGTGCATTGCCAACTTGGGTGGCCTGTGCCCAGCAGTGGGACGTATTGGCTGATGAAGATAATTTAATTCGAACGTAAGTAGCTCGGTACCATTTCTTTTTCCCATTAATGAATAATTTTACATAGGTATGTTGGGCATCAGCTTATTCCACATATTTATGCGAGCATGTGTGTTGCAATTGCAATGCAGTCACATAGGCCGTATAAAGAGAGAAAACAAATTCTAGAGATTTTTACTGCTTTCCTAGCTCTATGTAAGGATTTTTTTTAGTTTTCTTTACAGAAACGTTGCAGAAACTCATCAAATGGCTTTAGAAATAAGTATATGGACATGAGCATTTGCTGTCTAATTAAAAACCTCAATTAAGTTTAGTGGATGTGAAATCTGTATATCAGTTTTCTTTTAAAGGAAATCTTTGCCGCTTTATAAGTAATCTGATCTGATCATGCATATTACTACATGCGATATTTATTTTTATTATTAGCATGCGGCAGTTGAAAAACCGTCGTTAGATTACATAGGTACGATAACGTGGTTTTGATTTGTAGTATTATAAAATAATAGTTGCAATAGTTACTACTTATTCTTTGCTTGGAGTATGATTATAAAATGTTTAGTTCACGATGTCTGTAGTTGTGTAGTGTCGTAGTCAGCGATTACTTCCCAATTCTTAACTTTCCACGTGTGTGTCGTAGTATGCCAGCACTGCACGCACACCAACGTGATGCAATTCAATTATCTTCGTCATTGTCGTTTCGAATTTAACGATAAAGTCATAATCAATCCACAATACGACAATACAACAATAACGCCTGGCCACTTTTATGAGCTATATAACTGAACCGCTTTCGGGAAATAATAAATAATAATTTTCATTTGTTTGCGATGTTTTTGTTTATTCTACAACGGGTAAGCGCTTGGCCTTCATCGCACCTGCGGGTCTATCGGCTAAAAAATATGAATATGGACATGGGCTTCATTGGCATTTGAAGTCCATATTTTGTCCTTATATGGGCATATTATGGGCTTCAAATGTCAAATGAAGCCCATGTCCATATTCATATTTTTTAGCCGATATGGTAGCTGATGGTAAGTAACGATAAGGCGGAGGTGGAAGCGCGCTTCACCCGGAATCATTAACCACTGAGGAACTGGCTATCTTATCTCTAAACTGTCAGAACACAACATTGCTATAAACATCGTGGTTATGCATTATGGCGACAGACTTAGATAAGATGGTGGTGGTACTCATGACTAGACCAGTTCCACGTGTCACCTTAACTTGTTCCAAGGCTTCACCTTATATATTTATTCTATTCCATAATAATCAGGAACTGTACAGTAGTAGTGTTGGTTTTTGAAATCCATTAACCCTACAATTTAGGGCAAACCTTCTTCCTGATAGAAACACTCAGAATCTTAGTTGGTACCCTTTGGTACCTAAGTAACCGGTTTTCAGTAACTCGTGGATTTTTTTAAATTGTCGGAAATAAGTAGCTGTGCTGACTGTGGTCTATAATCAAATGCACAAATGAGCATTTATTTGTAACTACTACTTACTTATAGCCATAGGCCTACTGTTACAGTAGTCTTCCAGGAAGTCAGCAAGCGGTGTCTAATTGTTTGAAGCAGTCCGACCATTAGCTCTAATTAAAATTGTCCTTAATTATACAAACTTAACGGTAGCGGATGGATAATACGGTACGGCTTTGCCGCTGTAACATTTAGAAGCTGAAGAAATGATAGTTTTTTTAAAGAGCTCCAGCTTTGCTCTAGCTGTTATTATTTTTTATCAACATCTGATGGGTAGTTTGCACGCCGGCCATCCGGTTCTGGTGTCGCCATCTCTTAGGTTCCGAGTTCGATTCCCAATTGGGTCAATTTAGAATTACCTAACTGTTTTTCTAAATTGATTTCGTGTCTAGTTAGTTATTATTTTTTATTTGGGCAAATGGTGGTTACCATTCTTGGAAAGTAAAGTGACTTATAGCTAGGTCTGGAATGTAATATTATTTTAGTGTAATAGCGATCGTAACTTAAATTAGAAGACTTATGTAATTAGAGTAGCAGCATTGTTGTTGCTTGCTAAAAAATACCAATAGGACTTCGATCAACAATACTGTTGATCGAAGCAATAGGAACATTAAATGATTCTGTTTTTTCAAAAAATAATGTCCATGCTCGTAGTTTCTCAGCCGGATCTTTGTCGATGTCGTAAACAAGCGGTTGTCCGACATGAAGCAAGCGAGTTATCTTTAGATGTGACACTGCTGTGAAGATATGCCAGTGATTGATGCAGCGACCTGTCCCGTTGAATTGATCGACGACAGCGCAGGTGCAGTCAGAGGCTCGCATTGAGGTCGAAACATGCCATATGGCTAAACGTTTTCAGTTATTCGAGATTGGTTGTTAATACGATGTCAAGCTGTAATTTAGGACCCACCCAAGTTTTAGAGGTTCATCGTCGCCAGCCATTCCATAGCATGCCGCAGTCGACTGCTGGATAATTATGGTAGTCTTTACTTTGCCGCTCGTGACGGTTCTGCTGCGTCTGCGCTGAACCTGTTACCACTAAAAGTATCGCCAATCCGTGTCACAGACTATTTTTTATTCCTGAGTTAGGCAATACTTACATTTTGCATAATTGGTATAGGTATGTTATATTATTGTGAATCAAGCTGAAGAGCGGTGTAATGATGATAAATTAAACAATTAACGTTACTGATAAGTATTAGTGTAGTGTTAAAAATAAAAGTATGAATTAAGTACAGCAATGAAGGCATTCACGTAGCAGATAACGTTTGCTGGCGGTCGTGGTTGACCCTTGCAATGTCATCACGTCACGTCACGATTTGTGTCACTGTCACATAATGTAATTGGGTAATTTATGTAAATAACTTAAAAATATTCAATTATAATGTAAGTAAGGGACTGAATCTTCAACATTTTTTGTCATACACGTACGGTCGTAGTTGCTGTGCTGTATCTTTGAAGGTTCTAAGCTGGCCCAAGCTTTGAGGCTTCGTTCGTTCGTAGTTACCCTGGTAATGTTTTATTATTTTCAAGGCTTGTTTTTAGACTCAGTTTTATCCCAAATAGGTAGGCTCTATTTTTTAAAACTTATATCTATATTAAACCTCATCTATCCGAAAATTTTAGAATTCTCCGACAATATGTCATTAACATCTTCTCGCGATCAGTTAGCGCGGGCCGTTCGCCGCTGTTTGTACAGCAGCATGACGTTACGAATCGGTTATGTAACTGTTACAAAGCTGACCCCGTGCCATTTAATCATCGTGTTTATTTACGTCTTGATCTTTACATCTTGTTAGTAAAGAAAACTACTATTAAGCTGGTGTGTCGTATTAAACGGTATATAAATAAAACACTTTGTATAAACGACCCCGTGTCTCAAGCAGTCCATTAATTCTGTTGGACACGTAAACGCTTGATTAGTAACAGTGTATGAATTTGTAACGCATGTTTTTGTTTATGTTACGCTTTTCTCACACGACGAGGTTTGCCATTTTTCCATATTGACGATCCACGTTAAAGAATTTATTTATGCCGTCTTTCTGTAAGTATATTTGTAACCGCTACTTATTTGGCTGGCTCATTCGGTAGGCCAGATTTCTTTTCATTATTCCGGTAATAGCTTGGTGTTTACTATGTTAATTTAAGAGGCTATTATAACGAGGCCTCAGTCAACTCAGTATGTATAATATGCAGCCTTGAATAAAGCAATCCAACTTTAGCAACAGTACTTACGCATAATTTATTTTTATGTTTTCCCTGAAAATATGTATAGATAAGTATAAAACTAACCTTGCAAATAAAACTACTTACTCTTCGGTTACAATCATTGAGGTAACAAAGACTATTCTGCAATGGTTACAATTACTTACAATACAACTACAACACACTTAAAATTTATTTTAGGGTCTTTAGTTTAAAAAAAAATATATAGGTATAATCTGAATAATGGTAACAAATTACTTACATTAAATGCGTAATAGGAAATTAAGTTTAAAATTCAATATTCAAAATTATTTATTTAACTTAGGCTACAATAATTGAGCACTTATGAATGTCGTTATGCCATCAGTTCGTAAGTCTAACTATGGGGCGGGAGCCTTGTACTACACGGAAAGAAATTATTAGTTGGTTTTACCATATTTCAACAAAATTTTAGGGTTAATATAGCACCTACTCTTGAGTTTTGTTGAATGAACAAAAACTGTATTGTTGATCAGTTACAGTAATTTTAACTTATTACATATTTGTTGATTCAACATTTCATTAAAATGGTAAAATTAACCCTCTAACAAGGGGTTAATATAGCACCAACCCGTGGAATTTAGTTGTTTTTACCAGTAGCACAATGGTAATTTTAACCGTCTAGCAATATGTTAATTCATAAAAACAACCAACCATGACAGTAAAATTGACCTTCTAACAAGGTTTGCTTTAACGTACTCGAAATGTTAAAAATAGATGTATGTTTGTGTTAAATCTACTTGCTTTTAATGGTTAGTTTTACTGGTTTGCACTTGGTGCAAACTTGTGAAAACAACCAACCATGACAGTAAAATTTACTCTCTAACAAGGTTTGCTTTAACGTAGTCAAAATGTTAAAAATACAAGTTTGTTGGTGTTGAACCTACTTGCTTTAAATGGTTAGTTTTACTGGTTTGCACTTGGTGCAAACATGTAAAAACAACAAACCATGACAGTAAAATTAACTCTCTAACAAGGCTTGCTTTAACGTACTCGAAATGTTAAAAACACGAGTGTGTTGGTGTTAAATCTACTTGCTTTTAATGTTAGATAAACCTTCGAACTCAAGGTTGTGTTAACTGATTTACTATATTGGATTAACTCGTACTATATTGTTGGGGCAACCCAAAATATTTTAGGTAAATCCAACAGTATTTTAGCAAAATCGTTTTGTTGATTCGATCAATGTCAAGGTGTTGAACTAACCCACTTTAAAGGTTAAATGTACTGTACAAAAATGAGTAGGGTTAACAGTCCAGCACTGTTGAACCAATTTTTGCTGTAATAGTTAGATCTATATGTATGTTTTGTTGAATTAACCTCAATTAAATGGTAAAATTAACAATGTAGTTTTGTTGAGGCAATAAGTATCTTGGTGTTGTATTAACCCGTAATCAATAGTAATTTTAACATAGCAGTTTTGTTGTGTCAACATCTACAAATTTAGTTGAGAACACTCAAAATATTTTGTAGTATCAACCTAGACATAATAGTATTTTCAACAAAACAGTTTTGTTGTTTCAATAAGTGCGTTTGTGTTGCATCTACCTGATAAAATACTATTAAATCAACCTTTCGAAGTAGAGGTTGGATTAACACGAGCTACAATGTTGTATCAACTTTCGCTATAATTGTTAGGACAAAAACTTGGATTATATTGTCAAATAATTATTCAACTTAGGGTGATATACTTAAGAGGGTTTACGCGTTTCGGTTTCCCATACAAATTTCCAAGTCGACATTTTTATAAACCAGTACCTAGGCCAATTTTGATGAAACTCTGCATGTTGAGATAAAATATAAAGGTCTAAATAGTTTGTTGAAAACATTTCCAAAAAACGTTTATTTAACTGAGTTATTGCGATTTTAAACTTTAAATCGCAATAACTCAGCCAAATAATTTTTTTTTTAAAATGTTATCAACATACTATTTAAATCCCTGTATTTTACTTTAGCATGCAAAGTTTCATTAAAATTGGCTTCTTGGTCTTTAAAAATTTCGACTTGAAAAATTGTATGGGAAACCGAAATGCGTAAACCCTCTTAATAAATCACCTTAACTTGAATCATGTTGAAATATACCTCGTATACTCGTACGTATAACATTATAAAGTAGTTAATTTGACAATATAATTCAAATAGTCCTAACAATTATAGCGGAAGTTGATTCAACATTGTACCTCATGTTAAGCCAACTTTTACTTCGAGAGGTTGATTTAATAGTTTTTTTTATCTGTGAGGCTAGTACGCTAAGTTTTATGTCGGACATAAAGCATTCGTCCCTTTCTGGCAAATATGCGTGTGCGAGAGGGACAAATGCTTTACGTCGGGCATATAACCGAGCGTGCTAGGGGGACAGGTAGATGCAACAAAAAATATTGACACAACAAAACTGTTTTGTTGAAAATACTATTATGTCTAGGTTGATAATAGGTACAAACACAACAAAACGGCTTTTTCATAAATACTATAGGTTCTAGGTTAATACAACACTAAGACACTAAAATAGAATGACCTAATATTATTTAAATCACACAGATAGAAGGTAGACACGATACTAAACAAAAGTATCTTCTAGCTAATAGATATATCATTAGATATATCTATTAGCTAGAAGATAGATAGATTAGGCTAAAGATATGTGAATCATAGATATACATATCTTTAGCCTAACTAAGAAAACAAGTTGGTTCAACATAGCAAGTACTTACTGTAAAAAGAACATTAAAAAACGATTCATACGGTAAAAAGTTTATTCTTAAACAATTTGTGAGGTTTTTACAATCTTTAAACGATATTAAATAACGTACACAGTATTTAAAGTCTAAATTACCCAGCCGCGCGTCGCAGCATACTTTTGGCTACGATTGGGTGTCGCGGAAGACGCCCGCTGTCAAGCTGCTAAACAGTCCCCCGACGCGACGACGGACGCCTGGAAAATAAAAATAATTGAACTTACATATATATGTGACGATAATAATTAAAATAGGTTTAAAATATTATTTGTTAGTTTTTACAGTTTATTTTTTGTGTCGAGGGGTTTTTCAAATTTTTTATTTTTTTTTATTGTCTTTTTTAAAGTGATGATCTTCAAATAACTGATCAGGTCATGGTTACCTTACCATATACTTTCAACATCATTGAAGTAACACGATACCAAATTTCGAATCTATAGGACATATGGATGGTAGTCAGATCCCCTCATCAACTATTAAAGAGCTGATGATCTTCAAACGGCTGATCAGGTCATGGTTATCTTACCAAAAACTTTATATATCATTGAAGTAAAGTGGTACAAAATTTCGAATCGATAGGACCTAAGTCAGGTAGTCAGATCCCCTCATCAACTATTATAGAGCTGATGATCTTCAAATGGCTGATCAGGTCTTGTTAACCTTACCATACCTTTTTTAATTAGTCTACGCTATCCCACTAGTGGACAAAGGTCTCCTTAATTTTTTTTAGTTTTTTTATATTAACATTAAACCTTCTGGATTTATAGATGGATCTGGTAATAAGTATAGTATCATAAACTTTCTACGGCAAATAAAGTTATTATTTTTAATGCATATTTATTTTGATAAATAATTTCGCTTAAAACATATTATTGTATCTCGGATAAGCCTCCATCATAACTAATGCAGAAAATTGGTTGTAGGTAGAGAGTAGGTAGGCGTTTGTCTGGCACAGACTATAAATCGTTAGATTAGTTGATTTTTTTTATTATTATTAGTATTGACGTCAATAAGTGCCTATAAAGGTTTACATTAAAAAATAATTTGACTTCAACTTTGACTTTGACATATACTTTCAATATCTTTGAAGTAACACGGTACCGAATTTCGAATCCATCGGACATAAGGAAGTTAGTCAAATCCCCTCATCAACTAGAAAAGAGCTGATGATATTCAAACGGCTGAACAGATTTTCATGAAACATGGCTAAGAACACTCGGGATAAAACTATCTATGACACAAAAAAAAACTAAACGAAAATCGGTTCATCCGTTTGGGAGCTACGATACCACAGATAGATACACAGACAGACACGTTATGCTTGTAACATATGTTAAAAATATTTACAAGTAATGTTTCATTCCAACACTTACGCTTGATATTCCTCTTGATTTCGAGTATTTGTTACTATTGGATGCCGGGCTCGACGGCGCTGATATTATATCATAAACATTATCACTTGCTGTTGCCGCCTCCGAAGATGTGTCCTGTAAACACAAACATTTAAATAAAGATGGGAAAACTGTGGTTTTAACAAAAATTATGTGTTATTTTAACTATAAAGGAAAGCTTCTGATTCAACTGATATATATTAGTTGAATCAAAAGCTTTCCTTTAGTTAAAATAACACATTATTTTTGTTTGATTCAACTGTTATATATCAGTTGAATCAAAAGCTTTGCTTTAGTTAAAATAACACATCATTTTTCGTTATAACCACAGTTTTCCTTTTCATTCCCTTAGTTAAAGTAACACATTATTTTTCGTTAAAACCAGTTTTCCTTTCTTACAACACAAAGCTTTTGTAGTAAGTATTGAACGTGGCGACACGCGGGACTGAAGGCCGATTTACACACCCATAAGTAAGTAAGTAAGTAAGTTGAACTTACTACTTTCTTGCTTACCTACTTAATGCGATAGGTAGACAGACTTACTTGCCGCCCGGCGTCCACACGTAGTTTTTACTTACTTATGCTATGGACATTATTTATTTATTTATTTATTTATTCCAAACAAATACCTGTTGCACTTACAGCAACGCCAAGGCGTGTAACAGGTCATTACAGAACATAAAAAAGATATAAAATAATTATAAAGTAGGTACATTACATAATATACCAAAACAAAAAATTATGGACAGCTAAACAATACACAAGCATATTATAATAGTTATGAATATTTTTTTTACTAATTACCTACTTAAAAAACTTATACAATAATTTATAAACATATTTAGTTTCATATAAAATATGTCTACCTCTTTTGCCTGAGCAATCAAGGCGTTGAGTAGCCTGATGGCTTGGGCAGTGGGGGCGAAATGAGCGGTTTGCGTGCGCGTCGGGGGCGCCGCGAGCAGGCGCCGCGCGTGCGCCCGCCGCACCCGCGGTGGCGCTATGAGCGAGCAATGCGACAGAGTAGTAGGGTTGTCGATTCTACTATTTAGTAGCAGGTAATAGTGTACCATGACAGCACACCTGCGCCTCAATTCTAGAGTGTTCATTCCTACCATGCCTGCTATAAATAGGGACGGATATAGATAAGGGTAGTATCCAAACAGCTTGTTGTACAGATAACGAGCAAATTTTTTTTGAACCTTCTCTACCATCAGTTTGTACTTAGCTTCGTGAGGATCCCAGACTATAGAGTTGTACTCTAGTTTACTTCTCACGAATGCATAGTAAAGAGTGATGATAGTGCTCCTATCGTTAAAGCGAGATGCTTGCCTCATGACGAATCCTAGTGATTTGTAGGCTCCGGCACACACTTCAACGATGTGTCCGTTGAAAGTTAAGCCTGTGTCTAGGGTGAGGCCTAAGTCGCGAATCTGCGTCACACGATCGAGAGTGACGCTATTCATGGTGTAAGAGTAGGAGATGGGTGAACGAGCACGAGTGAACGTAATGGTTTTACACTTAGATGTGTTGAACTCAAGTTGATTACGTTCACTCCATGCGACAACGCCATCGATGTCCCTCTGCAACGCCTCGCAATCGGAGACACTTCCTACACCCAAGAAAAGCTTTAAATCATCAGCAAACATAAGGCACCTAGCTGACCCGACGACACTCGGCAAGTCATTGATCATAATCAGAAACTGAGTAGGTCCAAGCGTGCTACCTTGACTTACACCAGAGCAGGTCACATACGATTCAGAGCGGTAATGCTGGAGTTGTACGTATTGGAAACGATTACAAAAGTAACTCGAGAAAAGTTGAAGTAATTTAGGGGTAAATCCAATAAGTAAACATTTTCTAAGTAGAATATCAGTATGGACACGGTCAAATGCCTTTTTGAAATCAAAATACGCGGTATCTACTTGCTTTTTAAAGTCCATTTCAACAGCGACATAATCCACGAAATCTATATGATTAGTAACAGTAGACCTGCCTGCCCTAAAACCATGCTGAGCGTCGGTAAACTGCGGAGTGATCTGCCTGGTAATTTCACGGTTCAGAATGATTTCAAATACCTTGCCGAATGACGAGAGAACAGCTATCGGCCTATAGCTTTCAACCTCTGATCGGGAACCACTCTTAGGTATAGGGGTGACCCTAGATACTTTCCACCTATTAGGGTAGGTAGCAGTTTTCAAAGCCAAATTGTATATAAATAAGAGTGGTGATTCTAAAACATCAAAACAGTCTTTCATGATGTACGGTGGTATGCCATCGGGACCAGCCGAAGAGTGAGCCTTTAATCGGCGAACTGCTAACTTCAGTTCACGCGGGGTAATGCTATCAACAGCAATGCGGTAGGAGGAATTGGCCGGGTTAGGTACGGTGACGTCATCAACTGATACCATTGGATTAGTGGTCAAAAACACTGATCTAAAATAAGCAGCAAAAGCGTTTGCAGCATCAGTGCCAGAAACGGTCTCGCCTTCATATTTAAACTCATGATCAGTTTGCCTTGTGGATTGTTGATCCTTTATAAACTTCCAAAAACGTTTTGGATTACGTCTAATGTCAGTTTCTGTTTGGTTAATATATACGCTATATGACTTATCGATCAGTTCCTTAAGTTTCTGTCTGTAAAATTTGAACATTTCCCAATTAAACAGTTTTAGCTTTTCTCTGAATCTTTTTAAATGAAAATGCTTAGTTTTGATGTACTTAATTATTTCAGATGTAAACCAAGTCGGATAGTGGTACCGCGAATCACGCATATGGGGTCGTTTTAATGGAACGCAACTGTTTATACGTTGACCCAAGATGTCATAAAAAATGTTAACCGCCGTATCTACCTCAGTAGCCTGATATACCGCGTCCCAGTCTATACAGGCAAGACTAGCGTACAACGAATGGAAATCCGCTTTGCGAAAGTTCCACTCAGGTGTTAAATCGTCGCAAACAGAGTGCGCAGGGCGCGCGCGGGCGGCGGCGCCGTCCCGCGGGCGCGCCGGCCGCGCGCTGCGCACGCTCACCGCGAGCGGCGGGTGGTAAGCGTCCGCGGGTGCCACAGGTGCAGCGCCACTCGTATGAATCCACTCATCGCCCAGATTACTCAGTACCAGATCTAGCATTCCACCGTATTTGTTAGTAATAGTGTTGTATTGCTTAAATTTACAGTAACTTAACATACAGTCATACTGCATTAAAGAATTTTGCCCGCATGAATTTAAATTGAAATCTCCTATGACAACAATATCTAGCTTTGGAAATTTTAAACAAATGTTTTCTAAGGCCGTAAAAGTTTTAAGATATTTGTCTTCGGTAGAGTTAGGTGGAATGTACACAACACAAAAAATCATTCGCTTATATTGCAAAGTAACTAAACCTATGACAAGTTCTAAATCATCCGAGTACCCGTCCACATCAAGTACCTGCTGCACTGGAAGCGAATCTCGGACCGCCAGCAGCACACCTCCCCAGCCCGCGTCGTCAGCGCGGTCGCGGCGCAGCACGTTATATCCAGGCGGAAACACTTCCGCATCGCTCACACCGGCAACAAGGAATGTTTCGGTAAATGCGTAAAGATCAGCTGACTCTGATAGTATCCCCTTTTTGCAAACGTCGAGCTTAGAACGAAGTCCTCTAACGTTCTGATACAATAGTTCGTATAATTTAAATTTAGTTGGTTTGTTCGGCTTGTTGCGGTTTTCGAAATCTACTACGCCAGGGCTTTATGCAGACATCTTCTGCCCAGTGTTCGGGTGATAAATATTTACTAACATACTTGGTAGGTACGGTCAGTTTAAAGGAGGCGTAATCGCCCCGCGACTTTAATACCTCGACGCAGCATTTGTTACCCGGACAGATGTTAGCCAAGTGTGCCGTAACTTGCTCAACCGTAGTGTCGATGTGTACATAATATAAATGTAGATATGATTTACGCTCAGCAGCTGATAGTACACAAGCAGTAGACCCAGGGATGGCCGTACCGCGAGTTACGTTGTTAACGTGCGGGCGACGGGATTGCCGGTGTTTTACCTCAACCCACTTGGAAGCGGCGAAATCATCGGTGGCTGCATCCAGCTGCGATTGCGTTGTTGAAGCATCGGCGTATGCGCGTGCGGCGGTCGGCTGCGACGCGTCACCTGGCAGCTGTAGTGTAGCTAGCTGCGGCCGAGTCGCCGCCGCCGCCGTTGCGCTAGGAGTGGTGGGGGCGCTGCGGCTCGTTGATGCTCGGGCGGATTCGGCAGGTACGATGAGTTGGGGAGCTATCGGCGGCGGTGCCGGCGCTGGCGTGGAGAAGTGAGATGGAGGTATGATGCGTCCTGCTTTACTCTTCCGGGTGTTGTTGGAAAGAGCCGACACGGCACGAACGCGAGCTTCACGCATCGCACGATGTGGCGGCTGCAGGGGTTTCCTACCCTCCTCAACTTCGATATTCGCTGCTATGGCCGAATTTGTTCCACTGTCACTGGCACTAACAAGTTTGTTGATTAGGATATTTTGATCCAAAACTAGCTTTTCGAGTGACGAAACTTTAGTTTGAAGATCAAGCACAGTTTTAGTAAGATCACGCACAGCACTTTCAATGATTTTGCTAGACATAATTAATTTTACGAATTAAAATACGCTAAGAGCTTTAATATGACCACCGTCCTCGGTGGGTGCGGAGGGGGGACATGTAAATCGGCTATGAACTAATGTAACCACGTTCTTGCAAAATGTATATAACCGATTGCGTTGCGAGTTGCGACACGCAGCGTGGCGCTAAGCTTTAGTAATCAAACAACGAAAACAATAAACACGTAGGTACCTTCAAAACGTTTGACTGTTTCCGCCGAAATACCCATTCGGCTAAATATACGAGACCTTAAAAACAAAATAAGTATTTAATTAAGGTACCCAGGCCAGTCGCGTTTTACGGCGAAAAACACTAAACACGATAAAACTTATGTGCTGGGTAGATACACGTTTTTATATTAAAACACATTTATATGTCCGCACACTTACTTAAATCCATTACACACTGAACTGTCCACCTCACCTCCGCAAGCCGTGCAATTTATTCGAATATTCACGTTCAACTAAGCAGTCGGCAGCACAGCGCGCCGCCGCCGGCGCGCGCGCGGTTTTGCTTGATATGAACGGCAACGTCGCTTCGTCAATCGATAATTTTTGTACAGGACCTTAACCTGTTTATATATTTATTTTAACCCTAGCCCGTGAGTTAGTTTAACTATGTGAATTTGTTGACTTAGTTATAAATCTTGCTGTTGTTTTTAACTGTTTATATTGTTATCCCAACTGTTTATGTAACGGTTAAAACAAACATTTAAAAGGGAGAGTTTATACATAATTTTATCCAGTGCGTTGCAAGTATTGACACGATGACTTTTTCTTTGTAGACTAACGACACGCCCTTTTTGTATACAGCTTAATCTACAAGATGAAATACGAGCTTGGTTAGGCAGAATATACAGTTGAACATCTGACGAAAATTCTCCCGGCGCCCACTTATTTTTAAGCTAGATTTAGTTATTAGTCGATAATAAATACCTTAGACGTGATCGAACTGCCCGTTATTTTAACGGGATCCATTTTTTCGCCTAAAATTTTTGTTTTAATTTAATTTGGCATAACGTATCTGAGTGGTAGAGCCACGCTGCGTTGCAGCACGCATTGGGTCGGCTCGCCCGGCGTAATACCACCCCCTCACGAATTTTCGGCGTGAAACAATGGCACTCTGTGCTGTTGTGTTTCGTCCGGCGAGTGAGGGTTCCGGAGACCCCCCTCACAATTGGTATGGCAGCGAACTGTAATCTAGATTTACCCCAGGGGGGTACCGACACATCCAGTGTCGGAGAATCCCCCCCTGAGCGTTCTCGCTCAAGCTGCCCTACGTATTCTGGGGAGGGCAAAAGTTCGCCCGTGCCAAGGCATGCTGCAGGCAGGAGAAAGGCGGGACAATTGGCACCCCCTCCTACGCTTCGCGTGGACTTCTGCAATATCAGGGGAATCCACTCTAATTTGAGCGCCGTCCATTACCACCTCGAGACGGCGAAACCGGCCTTGCTCTTCCTCACCGAGACGCAGATATCCCCCCCTCCTGACATCTCGTACTTGCGCTACCCGGGATACAACCTGGAACATGCATTTGTGCCACGAGCCGGTGTTTGTGCCTATGTCAGGGAGGATATGTGCGTTCGTCGCCTTGGCAATCTTGAAGATAGGGACCTCTCCATCTTATGGCTGCACGTCGACTTCGGACGTCATCCTCGCGTCTACGCGTGCCTGTATAGGTCCCACAGCGGTAACATCGGAACTGACCAACTCATCGAGACCGTCCAAACAGCGACAGACTCCCTTCTCCAACGGATCCCCTCGGCCGAGATTGTGGTATTGGGAGACTTCAATGCCCACCACGTCGAATGGCTTGGTTCACGCACAACTGACCACGCGGGTAGAGCCGTTCATGACTTCGCTTTGGCCTACAGTCTGTCCCAATTGGTAACCGAGCCAACACGGGTTCCAGATGTGGAGGGCCATGCACCTTCTTTATTGGACCTTCTGCTGACCTCGCACCCAGACGGCTATCAAGTTTCTGTTGATGCACCACTAGGCTCATCAGACCACTGTCTGATTCGCAGCACTGTGCCTCTCACAGAAACTTCAAAACCGCAACCAGCGGCTAGCCGTCGAGTCTGGCATTATAGGTCGGCGGATTGGGATGGGATGCGAAGCTTCTTTGCGTCCTACCCGTGGTGGCGAGTTTGCTTCTCGCTGGATGATCCTGATGTCGCCGCTGACTCTGTCGTTGATGTGATACTGCAGGGAATGGAACTTTTCATTTCAAACTCTGTGGTTCCCATTGGCGGCAAGTCCCAACCATGGTTTGGTCGTTGCTGCAAAATGGCGTCTCGCCAAAAGCGACAGCATTACCAAGCCTGGGCTAATGCGGTGTCATCAAAGGATCCAAACACCAGTGCGCTCAGAAAGAAGTACAACTTTGCCGCCAGATCCTTTAAGAAGGACATCGCCAAGGCGAAGTCATCATTCATAGGTAGAATTGGCGAGAGGCTAGTGCGTCTTCCTTCGGGGACGCGTGCGTTCTGGTCTCTCGCCAAAGCTATCTTAGGGAATTTTTGTCAGCCGTCCCTACCACCATTGCACAAGACTGATGACTGCCTGGCCTATACTGCAAAGGAGAAAGCCGATCTCTTGGGCTCTCTTTTCGCATCAAACTCGACCTTGGACGATGGGGGAAACTCTCCACCAACCATACCGCATTGCGCTAGTACAATGCCAAACGTTCAGTTCCTGCAAAGGTCAGTTCGTAAGGCTCTTTTTTCCCTTGATATCCATAAGGCGAGTGGGCCAGATGCAGTTCCACCCATTGTGCTTCGGACGTGTGCTCCTGAATTGGCACCAGTTCTAACGCGCCTTTTCCAGCTCTCTTACACCACTGGCGTCGTCCCGAGCTCTTGGAAGACAGCCCTTGTGCACCCGATTCCAAAAAAAGGCGATCGCTCAGATCCGTCTAACTACAGGCCAATAGCTATTACCTCTTTACTCTCCAAAGTAATGGAGTCCATTATAAACCGCCAGCTCTTAAGGTACCTAGAAGAGAACCAGCTACTAAGTGATCGCCAGTATGGTTTTCGTCGCGGTCGATCGGCTGGTGATCTTTTAGTGTACCTTACTCACCGATGGGCGGAGGCAGTCGAGAGTAAAGGGGAGGCACTGGCAGTTAGCTTGGACGTAGCGAAAGCTTTTGACAGGGTATGGCACAGGGCTCTTTTCTCTAAACTTCCATCATACGGGCTTCCTGAGAAATTGTGTTCATGGGTTGCCAGCTTTCTTACTTGGCGTAGCATCAGAGTCGCAGTCGACGGTTCGTGCTCCGACATGAAGCCCGTTAATGCTGGAGTCCCGCAGGGGTGTGTGTTGTCCCCTACTTTGTTTCTTCTGCATATCAATGACATGCTGCATAGCAACAGCATTCATTGCTATGCGGATGACAGTACTGGGGATACGCTCTACACCGGGCGAGCTAATATTTCTCTGGAAAGCGTCATCGAGAGCCGGAATAAACTTGTGACTGACACCGAGAACATGTTAAGTCATGTCTCGGATTGGGGCCGACATAACCTAGTCCGCTTTAACCCCTCCAAAACACAAGTTTGCGCATTTACCGCGAAAAAACATCCCTTCGTCGTACCTCTGAACTTTGAGGGAGCTCCCCTTGATACCAATCCGATTATTGGAATCCTTGGCGTCGATATTTCGAGTGACGTTCAGTTTCGTGGTCATTTGGAAGGTAAAGCTAAATTAGCTTCGAAAAAGCTGGGTGTGCTTAATAGAGCGGGTCAGTATTTCACGCCGGCCCACCGTTTACAACTGTATAAAGCACAGGTCAGGCCGCATATGGAATACTGCTCCCATCTCTGGGCTGGAGCACCCCAATACCAACTCCTTCCATTTGACCGCATTCAACGCAGAGCTGCTCGAATTGTCGGCGACGTGGTTATTTCAGGTCGGCTCGATCCACTGGCTCTTCGGAGAGACGTTGCGTCTCTCTGTATATTGTACCGTATATATCATGGGGAGTGTTCTGAGGAATTGTTCGGCTTGATCCCTGCCGCTAATTTCCTTCACCGCACTACACGCAATCGACTGTCATTCCATCCACATCGCCTTGATGGATGGCGGTCTACTACTGTGCGTTTTTCAAGAAATTTCTTGCCTCGAACTACAGTGTTGTGGAACCAGCTCTCGGCGGCGGTATTTCCGGACCGTTACGACTTAGGGATCTTCAAGAAACGAGCCTATTCCTTCCTTAAAGGCCGGCAACACGCCTGCGATTCCTCTGGTTTTGCGGGTGTCCATGGGCGGCGGTGATTACTTTCCATCAGGTGACCCGCTTGCTCGTTTGCCTCCTTCTGCTATAAAAAAAAAAAAAAAAAAATAGGCATATTTTTATTTGTCATAATAATATTTTGACTTAATTGTTTTTGGCATACTATTTCAGTAAGCATAAATATGGTTTAGGCTAATGTTTTTCGCTCTAATTTTGATTTCCATACAGTTACAAGGCATATTGTTTATTCGTCTAATAGTTATTAGGTATAAAGATAGTCTGGTAGATTAGATAAGACAGGAGGTGAGGTTACAGTTTCAAAATCCGCTATAATTTGGATTGGTTTTTTAACAGGTTTTGTCTTTGCAATATTTTTTATTTTATTTATAGCTATTTGAATCTGAAAAACCAAAAGTAGCTATTAGGTACATTAAATATAAATTGGTTACCGTAGTGTAATAATAGCCTAACCTAGTGCGGCGGGAGTATAAGCCGCCAACATGTTTATTTTATATACGAAAAGTATTTTATTAAATGCAAACACAAAGTTTCCAAACCTTACTTTTTCCCTATATAATTATAATGCCTAACAAAATTATGCTTAAATATCATTATGCGTAAGCAAATTTAGGCTTTAAAATAGTATATTTAACAATTATTATGCTAATAGTAGTTATGCTTACAAAAATGTGCCTAAAAAGTTATGCCTAATTAATATTGTGCGTAACTATTATTAGGATAAGTAAAAGTATGATGATAAATTATGACATAAAATTTTATGCAAAAAAATAGGGAACCTATTTTAACACCCAGGACAACCCATAACAATAGTAGCATGACAGTGATGTCATGCTACATTATCGGGCAAAAATTCGTGTCGCATTGACGCGATAAAAACTTCGTGTTTTTTCTACGGCAAACTATTACCTATATAATTATATCCTACTAATATTAGAAACGCGAAAGTTTGTAAGTGTGGATGGATGTTTGTTACTCTTTCACGCAAAAACTACTAAATGAATTTGGATAAAATTTGGCATACAGATAGTTTATAACCTGGATTAACACATAGAATACTTTTTATCCCGATATTCCCACGAGAACGGGAACCACGCAGGTGAAACCGCGAGCGGCCGCTTGTAACTATATAAAACTAGCGGTCGCTCGCGGTTTCACCCGCGTGGTTCCCATTCCCGTAGGAATATCGAGATCAAAAGTATTCTATGTGTTAATCCAGGGTGTCAGCTAACTCCATACCAAATTTTATTAAAATCGCTACAGCTGTTTAGACGTGAAGAAGTTACAAACATACACACTCAGAAACTTTCGCCTTTATAATATTAGTGTGATGATTTTCGGGCGAACTACATTGGGTCAAATGAAAACAATGGGCTTGCGTTTAAAAACAAAAGAGGTTGTTTTACGGGCCTAGGTAGGTGTATTAGGCTGTATAAAATTCCTTTACATATCATCTTCACTCATCGCACCGGTTACTTAGTATTTCCGGACCTAATTGAAGTAAGTCATGTCAACATTTCATTGCAAGTTTGAGAAAATATCCCTTTGATGTGCGGTAGGATCAGCAAACTGTTTGTGTCCACTCACTTATGTCATTGTCAATAGCAGTGCGATTCTCTAAGTTAAATAAAGCCTTAATAGCAGCGGCTGCCGCAGTACTGAGAATTAACTCTGTCTCTCTTATATTCATAGAATTGGAATGAGAAAGCAGATCACAGCCATGCGCGCAGCGTCTGTGTCGCTTAGAGAATCGCATAGCCGAACTTCTCGTGAATAGACGCCCTTGCTTCTTGAGCGCGCGCAGATAGTAATTTGCGACGTTGCCAGCAGATCAGCACAAATTATTTAAATTGTTATTTCAACTATTTGTGAAAGGGTTAAAACAAACATATGAGAAGTTTGTGTCCTGTTAAAGCACTAATTATATGTTAAATTTCATGAAAATCGTTAAGTACAGCCGTTTTCGACAATCCATTAAAAAAAACAATAATTTTTCGTTTAACGGTAGGTACCTACTTACCTATTAAGGTAGGTAAGTATATGGCGTTTAATTCAACTTTACATCTTGTTAACTTCCAAAACAAGATCGTAGGGCCGGACATACAAATGCATTTTGCCCTAACTATAAATAGGTATCGAACTCGCTCACAAATTTTTACGAGAATCGGTTGAGAGAGCGACCTATACTATAGACGGAAAAGCTGAACAATCAGACATACGAAAGCAAATACAAATATAGTTTTAGTCAGTTTGTCTGTATTGTAGGTAGGTATGTGACACAATAATTTTATCTCAGATAGCATTTAGGTAGCGTTTAATTTAACAACATACATTTGAAAACGTTAGCTCAATCATTCGAACACGTTGATTTTGCTTTTTGCCATGCTGTTGTTTTTACCTGATTTTATTGATAGGTATCCTAACTGTTGTGTGACGGTTAAAACAAACATTTGAAAGGGTCAGTTTAACCATTCGAACAGGTTGATTTGGCTTTATGTGTTTGCTGTTTTTTGTACCAGTGTATATTGTTATCCCAACTGTTTGTGTGACAGTTCAAACAAACACTGGCAAGAGTTGTGTGAATCGTTTTTATTGTGTAGGACTTAATTTGTTTATATTATTATTTTAACCCTAGCTCGTGAGTTAGTTTATCCATTCAAACATTTTGATTAGGCTTCATGTGTTGCTGTTATTTTTACCTGTTTTATTGCTATACCAACTGTTCGTGTGACGGGTATAACATACATTCAAAAGCGTTAGCTCAACCATTCAAACTTGTTGATTTAGTTTTTTGTCTTGGCGTTGTTTTTACCTGTTTATATTGCTTTCTCAACTGTTTGTGTGACGGTTAAATCAAACATTTGATAGGGTTGTGTGAATCGTTTTTTTGTGTGTAGGACTTAACTTGTTTATATTATTATTTTAACCCTAGCTCGTAAGTTAGTTTATCCATTTAAACATGTTGATTTGGCTTAATGTGTTGCTGTTGTTTTATCTGTTTTATTGCCATCCCAACTGTTCGTGTGACGGTTATAACATGTATTCGAAGCGTTAGCTCAACCATTCAAACTTTTTGATTTAGTTTTTAGTCTTGGTGTTGTTTTTACCTGTTTATATATTTTATAGTTTATACTGCTATCTCAACTGTTTGCGTGATGGTTAAAACTAACATTTGAAAGAGAATTTTAAACCTAGCTCTTGAGTTAGTTTTACCAATCGAACATATTGATTAAGCTTTATGTGTCGCTGTTGCTTTTACCTGTTTATTACTGTTATCTCAACTGTTTGTGTGACGGTTAAAACAAACATTTCAAAGGGTTGTGTCAATCGATAATTTTTGTACAGGACTTAACCTGTTTATTTTTTTTAACCCCAGCTCGTAAGTTAGTTTAACTATTTGAATTTGTTGATTTAGTTATTAATCTTGCTGTTGTTTTTAATTGTTTATATTGTTATCCTAACTTTTTATGTGACGGTTAAATCAAACACTCTGAAGGGCTAGTTTAACACATTAAAACAGGTTAATTTAGCTTTTGTATTGGTGTTGTTTTTACCGGTGTACATTGCTATCCCAACGGTTTGTGTGACAGTTGAAACAAGCACTTGAAAGGGTTGTGTCAATCGTTTTTTTTGTATAGGACCTAACCTGTTTAAGTTGTTATTTTAACCCTTGCTCGTGAGTTAGTTTTATCATTCGAACATATTGATTAAGCTTTATGTGTTGCTGTTGTTTTTACCTGTTTAATACTATTATCTCAACTGTTTGTGTGATGGTTAAAACACACATTTTAATGGGTCGGGTCAATTACTTTTTTGTATAGGATTTAACCTGTTCATATCATTATTTTAACTATCATTCGGGTGTTCGTTTAACCATTCGAACGTTTTGGTTTAACTTTATGTCTAGCTGTGTTTTTTACCTGCTTATATTGTTATCCCAACTGTTTGTGGATCGGTTGAGACAAACATTTAAAAGGGTTATGCCAATCAGCTTGGTTCCAACATTAAAATTTACATTAAATCAACTATTGGGAATAGGCATAATTAACAAAGTTATTTTGTTGCTTCTGGTAATCGACAAATGGTTAAATATCTTTTGTTGTTTTAACGTATTTATTTTGTAAATTTAACTTTAAAAATGGTTATTTCAACAACTTGAACAGCAGAATCAACAATTACCTATTGAATTAACCATGAATTGTTACGCCAACATGTACAAATAGGTAAAAATAACTGTTTTCATATCAACAAAAACTTTTCTGTGAAAACAACAATTTGTTCATGTTGCTTTAACCCATCACTTTGTTAATTCAACTAATGTGTCGCCAACCCGTGCAAAATCAACCTTTTTGTTCTTTCAGTGTAAGAACCGGTAAGAAACTTAGCAAGGGCATTTCTTTTCTCCCTTTCTTTTACAGCGTCAATACATATTGGAAAATGCCCTCCCTATCATAGAAGGACATTTTCCATTACAAGATAAAAAAATTATTTAGTACGATTACAATTACAAGACAACACAACAACATACAAAAGAATATCTAATAAAAAACAGGTAAGTATTCCTCAATTTAAAATAAACTAAACAACGTCTTACAGCATCTTTAAAAAAAAGAGAAAGAAAGACTATTAAATACTACCAATAACGCACATGCCACCACCGCAGAAACACTTTGAGAGAGCATGACACACTTGAGCAACTCCAACGAAAGCATGAAAACACATATAAATGAGAAGGTACCTATTGTCTGTAAGACACTGCTGCTAAAGGCTATCATACTAGCGTAAAATTAATTAGATATAAAGAAAATGGACTAAGAAAATATAATGTGAATATTTTATTACAGTCATGCTGTTTTGTATTCTAAATATTCCTTTGGGTACTGTATAATAGCCTTTCTTAAGTAAACAAGATTTTACATGATTTTCAAACTTATCTAAAGGTAAATCTAGTACAGTACTTGGTATTTTATTATAATAGTGTATACCTTGCCCCAAGAAAGAGCCGAGAACCCTTTGTATCCAAAACAGTGACATTTCTAGTTTTGACTTACTTCTAGTATTAAAATTATGTACATCACCGTGTTTAGAAATGAGTTAATATTGGAACGCACAAAAACTATACAATTATGAATATATTGAGATGCAACAGTAAGAACAAACTTCCTTAAAAATATTTCTCGTTCGTGATCCCAGTCTATAAATGGTTCTTATTGCTGGTTTCTGTAAAATAAATATAGTTTTGACATCAGCCTGTCTAATTTTTCTAATCGCGTAAGCTGCAGTACTGAGTTTGCCGGCCAAATTTGATGTATGCAGGTTCCATTGTAGTTTTGAGTCAAGGGTTATCCCTAGGAAAACTGTCGAGTCTACCAAATCTAATTTATCACTATTCATTCTAACATCGGTTTGTTTGGTGTTGACATTTGGTAGTGTAAATTTAATACATTTCGTTTTTTTAGCGTTTAGCTGTAAATTATTAGCAGTAAACCAACTGCTCTGAGAGAGCATTGTTTACATCGTTATAATTATTCTTACACCTAATCACATTAAAAATGAGTGAAGTATCATCTGCAAACAATACAATATCACAGAAGTTTTCTACAAAGAATGTCATGGATATATATCAAAAAAAAAAAGGGCCAAGAATTGACCCTTGTGGAACTCCCATTTTTACATGAGAACCGGATGACTTAGTTCCATTAACATCGACAGTTTGTGTTCTAGAATTAAGATACGACTGTATCATTAAGCGCAAAACCTTTGAGACCATAATAATTTAACTCCATCACCACAACAGTGTCCGGTGCTCAACGCAATCGAAAGCCTTGGACAGGTCGCAAGAGCGTTTTGAGACTCCTCCCAGGCATCAAATATATGTTTTATTAGAGCAACACCTGCATCAGTAGTGGAACGACCCTTATTTAAACCTAATTAATTGCTTACTATGTAAAAGATTATTTAAGTTAAAGTATTCCACTAACTGTCCGGGAACAATTTTTCATAAATTTTACTAAGTGCTGGTAGTATTGAAATTGGTCAATAGTTACTGCGGTCATCTTTATTTCCCGATTTAAATAAAGGTATAACCTTACTAAACTTCATAAGATTAGGAAAGATTCCCTTATCAATACAGTTATTAAATATGTCAGCAAGATAGGGTGAAATAGAATATATAATATTCTTAATTATCTTTATAGACATGCTCAACAAATCTCAACAAACCTGTGTTTTATTTTTAGTTATGTGAAAGTTTTAATAATATTTTTAGAGTCAACATATTGAAAATTAAATGAAAAATTACGTTTGGGTACATATTGTTCGAGAAAAGATTGTGCCGCCACTGGTGATGAATTCAAATTTGAGGTTGTTACCACTGGTACTTATATTTATAAAGAAATCATCAAAAATATTAGCAATTTGTGCATCCGAATTGATAAGATTGTCTTTAACTTTTAGAGTGAAAGTGATGTCCCGTGGTTTTAAATTACCAGTTTCACGGTTGATAATATCCCAAGTGGCTTTTATTTTATTATTCGACTTTTTAATTTTATCTTTAATGAAATTAGATTTTGCTAGTATGCACACTTTCTTAAACAATTTCGAGTATTTTTTTTTACATATTCTGTAAAATTAAAAGTTTGGT
Source organism: Scoparia ambigualis (assembly GCA_963921215.1). Taxonomy (NCBI): domain Eukaryota; kingdom Metazoa; phylum Arthropoda; class Insecta; order Lepidoptera; family Crambidae; genus Scoparia; species Scoparia ambigualis. The sequence goes on from OY992507.1 coordinate 38,934,529, forward strand.
TATATTGTCTTAAATCATATAACTCATACAGTTTATTTCTACTTTTATAAATACCAGTCGAAGCCCATTCCCTGAGCTCGAGTTTTTATGAAAACTTTATTGTTTTAGAAGTAAACACTTGATTGTATTCTGTCTTTATTAAATCAAAGAGATTACTTTATAGTACATCCGGATCATCTTGTACAAAGGGCAAAGTATCAATTTTACAAGCTACATTGTTTTTAAAACACTCCATTTGCTTTTTTGTAACAATTTTAGGCTCCTCCTTAACATCAAAATCATAGGTCACCTTCAAACCGCAATTGTCAGACGTAAGACTACTAATAACTGATTTAGAGACAGGGTCATAGTCTGTGAAAACATTATCGAGACAAGTGGCCGAATGTGAAGTTATTCTAGTGGGTTCCAGAAATAGATTTCTTAGATTAAAGCATTTAAATAAAGCTAGAAGACGAACACTCACTGAAGTGTTTTCTAAAATATTTACATTAAAATTCCCACATACTAAAACAAATTAATTTTTTAATTTTATTTTATTAAGTACATCTTCCATTACTTATTCAAAAACATCGAAATTGCCCGAGGGGGGTCGGTAGGTATACACACACTATTTTCGATTGAGGCATCAACTCGTCACACCAAAATTTTGTTCTAACCGGTCATACCGCTAAAAGCAGTATTATTTGTTTCAACCGGCACAAGTTGATTTATTTCTATTAGGATACATTGTAATTTTGTAGCTACTGGTCACACTACAAATCTGTTCCTATTCGTCATCCCGTCAAACAGTTCTAATTGGTCACAAGGAGGAACCCTAAATGTTTTGATTTATAATATTAATGGATGTGAACTTGGCTTTTGTCTTAGACCTCAGTTTAAACTAGAGGTAGTCCACCTTACTACTAGTTATAAAAGATGCATTAGTAGAACTACTAATAATGACATTATTATAAATAGACTTAGTTATACCATGTATAACTTCTTTAGCAGATCTGTAGTAAATAGTATCTGGAGTCAAAATAAAATTATTAATAAATTTATTAATGTCATAAAATAAAATAGTGTCACTATGACGGCATAATAAATTGTATAATAATAAAATTAAGTTAAAAATGCGTTTGTTTTGTTCCCAGGTTAAGTTTTTACAGCAGGGAAAAGCACTAACAATAATAATTAACCTGCAATTTGTATCCGCTTGAAGTTGTAACAAAAACGTTATTTTTTCTAATAAATCACGTTTCTTAACTCGTGAACTGTCACCACACAAAATAATTACATTAGTGGAACTGCTCAATGACTGCTGCGATATGCTACGTACTATTAGCATTCATTGATAATTCTGGGGCACAGAAATTCGTCACTTGTTGATTTAAACTTCCATTCCTAGCCCTGATCCAGTCTATCAGAGAATATAACTGTTTTTCTTTCTAATTCACTAACATTGTTTATGATCATGTTATTTAAATGTAAAACAAACTTCTCTCTAAGTATCGCCATTCGAATCCAAAAATACGGCCTACGGTTATTCAGCTGTCGTTTTCTACTTTTGATCCCCTATTTTCCCCTTCAGTCAAGATTGAGCCATTCAAGACTGCACCGCCTTGTGCAAGTTGAACTAAAAAGCCGGCGTATCGACCGACGGATTATGGAAGCCTTATCCGCGGTATAAAATTCCCTACGCACCGTGTTGGTTGGGGAATTACTTGCAACTGCCGACATTATCATTTACCACCCACACACGGTACAAATGGTCTACTAATTCTAAAACAGTAAATACTCAGCTATGTATGGACATAACTCAGTGTATCAGATTCTGAGGATCGGTTCTGGTGCAAAGTAATTAGCAAAGAACCAATTTTATTTTATTTATGTTTCAACGTAAGTAATCGAAGGACTAAACCACGTAGGTACTTTAATATTTTGATCGCCATGCACATCTGCAGCTAATGCATCTTAAAATGTGTTGTTTTTATTAAAATAAAGCTATGGCAAATTCATGTCTTGGTTCCAACTTGGTTCTGTTAGTTTTAGTTTGTTATGTTCTGTGTATTTTGTTAGTAGCTTTGGTTGTTTTGTGGTTAGCTCGCTAATGGCGGACGTCTAATAACATGAATCAAGTTAAACGTTTCATGTCTGACGCAAGGAAGCATTTAGGCAATTTCCTCATTAGCTTCTTGTACTATTTCTAAATATCCTGTTTGCTCTGTTCCCATTTTTAGTTTTTGGCTTTCAACGTTTCATTAGAGAACCAAAAGTTCAACTTTAAATAGTGCTATGCGTGTCGTCTATTCCTTTCATTTATAATTTTTAAAAGCAAAATTCATGTTAAACTTCAGCCTTCCAAGAAAATAAAGGTTAAATAAAGGGTTTATATATAAAAATAAATGTTATAGGATATTAGGTATATTGTAAGTACGTTACTTGTTTTCAATTTGAAAGCATTTGGCAAACTGCCATTGTAATTTGCTGGTGATAATAAGGCTTCGCCTTCAGCTGTCACCTTGGATGAATGTCCAAGAGTCCTTGTTTACAAGAGGATTTACGAAGAGGTCACACTTTTGTTGTCAAGGAGTTTAAATAAGTTAACGAAAAAATATTAAAATACTTACTAACTTTTATGATTCTTTTTAAATTATGTTTGCTATGGATATCTGAGTCTTAACATCGTGTTGCTAAATACCCAAATGTTAGTAATGATGTGACCTTGCTGCTACTTACTTGTTTTATGTCTAATCCTATTTCTGCGGCGCAGTGCCAAGAACCAAACTATTTATTCGCCTTCATTCGAATTTCAAGGTCTCCTTCAACTGAAATTCTACTAAGTGTGACCGGTCCGTTGTTTTTAATTAAGTACACCCGCTGAAAAGCCTAGTTTCTTACTTACTCACCTCCTAAAACACATTCTATATCTTACATTCTTTACCCTGAATGATAGCGACGTAATAGATTGTTGGGATGCAATTCACAAGCACTTAGTTTAGTACTTACCTAAAAAGAAACGGACGATAAGCTAAGTATAGAAAAACTAACCAGAGATGACAACAAAAGCACACGTATTCCCTCCTACCTATGACATAGGGTCCTTCAAACGAGGCGTGAAGAAGCACTTTGTGGGCCGGCAGAGTGAGGATGACTGATGCTACGTCTCTTACGCTGCACCAGTTGTCCTCGCGCCTGGACCTCATTTCCACTTAACATCAGGTGGAGTGAAGTCATTTGCCGGGCTTAGAATAAAAAAAAAAAAGCCGTGTCAGCCGTGTTAACCGTGTCTCGTAGCGGTGAAAGAATACTACCACCCCCTCTCTTCCCTTGGGTGTCGTAAAAGGCGACTAACAGACTAAATACTGCACATACATCCAACAGCATAAAGTGGCGATGGGCTCACCACCTGTCACGCTGAGCACATGTGCAGTTCGCTATTAGGTGAAAAGTGGACTATGGCAGAGGACTGCTTTTGCAGTCCTCATTGCCGGGTCTCTGACTAACCCTTCGGTGATAAATAGTCGTGATTAGGTATATGTATGTATGACAACAAAAGACTGTGTTAAAAAAATACAGGCAAAAATGAAGTAAGTAATTTGTTAGTTTCATTATTGTCTTACGTCAACGCATTAAGTCGTTTCAACATAATCGGTTAGCAAAAACAAAAGAGGAAATGATTGGCTAACTTCTGTACCTTATTTGTATTTTTGCTGCCACTTTATTAGTTTGCCGTCGGATTGACTTTATTTGTTACTATACTACTTGGGGTGACGGAATGTTCAACGGACCCTCAGTAGACTGTTTGTAAATATATTTAAACTTTTACGTATTTTGTCTTGTTTAGAAATTAGGTATTGGGTACCTAGAAAGAAATGCATAATGCATTCGGTAGTAAGTCCAAGGCCGGCCCATTCGTTACGTACAACGTCTAGCTTTTTCATTCAAATCGCTTGACGCAATGCGGTTCGTCGGTTATCCTAAACACATTTCAGCTCAATTAAATTTTTATCTAGTGTAATATTCCTTGCTTGTTACATTTAGAGACTAGTGAATACGGTTTAAATTAATTTAAAACCGTTGTTAATGTTTGTCTTATCCAACGTTACTTATTTGAACTAGTTTTTTGAGTTTATAAAGTCTTCTTATAGATAATTAAGTCCTTCATAGTGTTATGGGATAATCCTTCCGCATTCTATTCGTAGTTGGTAGTGGGCCACTACCAACTACCAATTGTGCCAGACATCCCTGCGCAACTAAAACCCGCACAGAGAACCATTTACGTTTGGTTATGACGCCGGATTAAAACCAGTCGAAGCGTATTCTTCATCCGGTAACTCATACATAACACTAAGACTAGTGTTTTAGGAGAGTCGCCTCATGAACATGTATAGTTCACTTCCTATTCTCCATATTATGGGATAGCGTAATAAATTGCTGTTTAAATTTTTAAATTAATATTTAAGAATAATCTGCCAGCCGTTTATCGGTGAAGTGGCATCATTGCGCCACAGCCACGGTTCGTCGCGATTCACAGCCATTGTGCATTGCGGCTGGCAGCTGCCGGTGCATTGTCGACGCCGCCGCTGCCTGCTGCGCGCAAGGGCTTAGCGCGTTGACCCTAGCCCTTTGTGATCCACACACCATTGCAGCCTCTGTTGTGTTGTAACTTTTTAAAATTAGTTTTTAGTAATGTTACAAATAGAGCCATTTTTAAGTCTGCAAATAAGCATCAGCGCTGTCCGCCTAATGTTCAGCGGTGTACCTATACCACAGAATAACTAATAGTACATGCTTGCTTGCAATTGCAACATTGTATAATTTGGGCGTTGCTAATCCTGAAATCTGAAGTCTAAAGTTATTTTGCCTTATGCTCGGATATATTTCTGCGTTTCTTTCCTGACCAAAAATTCAACAATGCAGGGCACAGCTTCATAACGGCATGACGGCACAATTAGATACAGGTAAGGAGCAAGGTGCATGACAGCCATCTAGACGGGTTATGCGCGATAACCGTTTATTTAGTAAAAAATAATAATTTTGATCCCTAAAATCTTGTGAATAGAATAACGCAACTTAGTAAATGTGTCGTCATCATTATACGTCTGATTGATATAAGTACGAATAATTTGAATCGTCATTAATGATTACAATTGGTTTACATTATCTTCTGTTATTATTCTTGTGGAATTTGCAACCATTGAGAATCACAAAACCCAATATTAGCCTGCAAAAGGATTATTGCAACATCACGCGTCATCATCATTCATAAGTCGATTGATTCAGCATAAATCTGTAAGTACCAATGAGACGGGACTTTCGCCGGTGAGTCCGGTGCCTCATCCCGCGGGAGGCCTCAAACATGCTTCCCAGTCTCACCCTCGTTTACGCCTTCCTATTTTGATGTAACGAACTGAATTTTTCTGAACAATAAGAGCGCTTTTGAATAACACTTTTAATGACATGATAAACTCTAATTTCATAATATCTACTCGTCTGTGAGCAAACTAGGAGCAAACCGATATCGGTTACTTACTAACAATTGAATTTATGTTGTGTTTCTCACAGACGAGAGAATATTATTTTTTTCCTAAAAAATATTGAACATTCGACGCATAAGTTTGATAATCTATTTTTAGAAGTGTCCGCTATAATAAAAATGTCCAAACTTTCTCCCGACATTAGTGGCAACACGTTCCTGCAGTGGCTTCTTAAATTATCAGCCAAATGCCAGGATGTCGTTCGCTGCTGAATTTTAAAATAGAAAGTCTAAGGCGAGACCATAAACTTGTTACTCCAGATATTTTAGGAGCCGTCCACTCCGAACATGGACTTGTCTTCACAGATGACAAGCAACTACTCATGATTGATCGTTGTGTCCAAACACTTTCTCATGAGCAACTTACAACTTAATTTAATCGTCATGATTATGTTGGAACTATTATCTCGGTACGATATTAAAAGTTAATTTGTCACGTTTGATTTATTTATCAACCAGTCTGATTATAATCAAATCTGGTTCTTCCATGCATAATGAGTGCGTTTTAGTTTATCGTTCGTTAGTTCAATTTGTTTGTTATTGATTCTAATCAGTTACTTGGAGTATTATTGTTGTTCTAAGTTCAAATAAAACTTTTTAGCTAATGTTGTTTAATAACTTTCTGATTTGTATTATGTTTTAGTATGCTTTATATATTATGCTTAGCTCTTCGCAAATATGTTTGTTGTGCCTGTACACTCCGTGCGCATATTCGCTTTCCACCGGCATTGGCACAGCCATCAGGCACATCCACATCTGATGTCACCGTCTACGTGCAGCAGAGAAAGTCAGCCGATAAGGCTCCTTGTAGGTCGAGACGTGTTTGCACACTCACTAGATAAAAGTAGGATAAGAGTCGACCACACATGTGCTGTTGTCTCTAATAACACTGCTGATAAAATTCCTGTTATTTCGTAATAAGCAGTACCTACTGAGGCTCATTCGCAAAATGTCTATTTCTCAAAATGTCTACCGTTCGCAAAACGTCTCTTTCTCATAATGCATCTTTCGCAGAATGTCGCTTTCGCAGAATGTATCTTTCGCAGAATGTCTCTTTCGCAAAATGTCGCGATTATACCTAGAATAAAATTTCGATTTCTTTTTTAAGGAAAATAATTTATTACAGTTACAATTAGTTATTATAAAATAATTTAATAATTTCGTTTCAGCGATGAAGACATTTATGGTATGTATACATTATAACTTCAATATGATTGATTTTCATATGATTTTCTTTAAAAATCTAAATTTTATTGTAAGTATAATCGCGACATTTTGCGAAAGAGACATTCTGCGAAAGCGACATACTGCGAAAGAGACATTATGAGAAAGAGGCGTTTTGCGAACGGTAGACATTTTGCAAATGAGCCCCTACTGAGAATCTGCGATGACTTTAATGCTTATAGTCTAAAATGCTTATAAACTTATTGTCGATTGTTATACCAGGCGCTAAAGTCAATGTAAAAAATTGTTATGGTGATTATGAAATACGATCATTTATCGATGCTATAAGCGGTCTACTGTTTTATGTCCGTAAAATACAGATGAGAAGCACTTACCGCTTGAATTTGATCGAAGATGCATGAGAATTCCACCCTGAAATTGAATGCAAAACTATTTAGAAGGCAAAAAAACTACAGTTTTGCAGAAATATTTCAAATATTTAAAAATAATACATTTATAAGAAGCTCATGCGCTTTAATACAGTAAAGATTACCAGAGCAGACACAGCTTTAGCACCAGCTCACCCGCAAGTAGGTAGGTACATGAAATACGCATTATGCTAAGTCCGAAGGTGGATGTGTCTACACCCAGCGGGATCACCTATCTGGGAGACTTATGAGTGATGCAGGGAATTAGATCTATATTTGTTCTATTGAATTATGCTAAAGACAGAATTTGTTCCGTAAAAACAATGGAAATATAGGCTTTTCTAACCGACCTCCAGCCAGCGGGATATTTACCAAAGTTACGTCTGATGAAGTATAAATTGGTACTAACATTTAGATCTATCATTGATCTGTTCACCAAAACAAAAAACATTCTTCTACCGTCCTTATTTCAGCCACAATCAAGCTGCAAAGAAACCTCCAGTCAGCGGACTTTTTCTCTTAAGGCATTATTTTTGTAACTTTTACACTAAATTAATAAAATTTAAACTATTTACGACTATAATTATAACTATATTATAAAATTTAAACTATTTACGACTAATTTTACATACATTACCTATTCGTACATCTTGTGTTAAAATAAAAAGTATGGAGTTTTAATTCTATTATGTAGGTAGAATACAAAAAAGTTACATGCAAATTCAAGCTGTTTATAGTTTATAAGCAATACAAAACTCGGTTAGTAATATTGTGTTACTCACATTTGCGTAAAGAATATTTGCATTTCCGATATTAATAAGAATATAGAATTGAATGGTTTTAAATATAATATAAAATTGAATGTGTAATTAGTTGTGTGATACTAATTAAGTGATGTGATGACTATGCCGGGGAGGAAAACCTACGGGAACAAAAACTACTAGTATTCATCCTTAAAAACATTCGCCTTTATAATATTAATATTATTTTGTATTCTACCCACATAACAGCTTTCAAATTCCATACTCTTAATTTTAACACAAGTTGTACGAATAGGTTATTTTAGTAAAATTATAGTCGTAAATGGCTTAAATTTTATTAATTTAGTGTAAAAGTTACAAAAATAATGCCTTAAGAGAAAAAGTCCGCTGACTGGAGGTTTCTTTGCAGCTTGATTGTGGCTGAAGTAAGGACGGTAGAAGAATGTTTTTTGTTTTGGTGAACAGATATATGATAGATCTAAATGTTAGTACCAATTTATACTTCATCAGACGTAACTTTGGTAAATATCCCGCTGGCTGGAGGTCGGTTAGAAAAGTGTCATCGTAAGTCTCCCTCTGTCACTCATAAGTCTCCCAGATAGGTGATCCCGCTGGGTGTAGACACATCGAAGGTGGTTGTTAGAAAGCGTCATAAAAGTGCATTATTTTTGCGGTACCCTCTCGTTGAGGAGCCGCGAAGGCGAGTATTCAGCGTAACCACGTCTAATCGCCGCATTACGGCAACTGCGTGTCAAACACCACTTATGTTTGTTATCATGCCTTATCTTGTTCATCTCTATTATAACTTTTTCATTTGTTTGTTTTGTGCAAAAACGTTGCTTCTTTTGTTAAATAATAATCACTAGCGGCCCGCCCCGCGCCTTCGTCCACGGTTACTTAGAAACGCCGACACACTTCAGTTATTTTGTACAAAATATAAACAAAAACCATCCTCAGTTATCGCTCTATCTTTTAGTGAAAACCGCATAAAAATTCATTGCGTGGTTTAGGATAATGGGCGGTGCCACAGACAGAGGAAAGCTGCGACTTTATTTAAAAAAAATATGTAATGATTAACAATTATTGTATTTCTACGTAGACCTACTAATATTTGTAATTTGAATAACTTTATCTTATTTATTACATTAGCCATGTTATGTCTGTCACAAAAACTGTTTTCCTCCATTTTCAAAGGGAAAGTATAATGTTGCACCAGTTCTTACCCATTTGTACTAATGTGTTTGTTACAAAAAAAATAAAATAGTCGCCTGTCGCCGCCTTACCTGACAAAGGTAATATTTGCCGCCCTTTTGATTTCCCGCCCTATGGCGCCGCCAGTCTGCCCTTTGCCTTTGGTATTCGCCATTCACACGGTTAGGTTGGGATGGCATGACTTGCTGCTTCCTACTTGTAACAAGATCACTGTTAAAACGCTGACGTGTCAAGCAAGATGTCAAGTCATCTTATAGTTTTCAAGTACCTATGAGGGGTAATTGAAGTAATCGTATAATATTAAGCGATATTGCACCTTTAATTGATCCGTGTACCTATACCATACGAAACATGAATATATCAAAAGCATTCCCGGATTTATCTAAATAAAAATGCTTAAGTATATGAATGACTTTTTTACAGCTAGGTAAAATATTACTACGAGTTTATTATGTGGAGCCCTAATAGCACAGATAACTTACGATTTAGGAGAAATATAAAAGATAATGAAAAGTTGCACAAAAACAACCGCTAATCCGTATTCATCACCTATAAAAGTAAAAAATGCGCATACTTTACGCGAAATCGGACTATTTATTTATTTTATCTTATTGCACATAAAAAACTGCAAAAGGCGGACTTAACGCCACAAGGCATTCTCTACTTGTCAACCGGTACCTAAAGTATATTTTTGTAGATCTCTGTATTTTATATATAATATATTCTATTATTAAGTAGGTTGTAGTTGTTCATTAATCATTAATGTAACTTTTTATATTTATTATACTTACATAACAAAGATTCATTAAGTATAATATATAATAAATAAATAAATATATAAACACATATTATAAATACAATTTAGATAAGATAGTGTGGTGTGACATCTAGATAGAGTTTAAATAGTGCTCACGCACAGGTCTTTTGAATAACATTTTACCACAGTATAAATTACTGTGATTTTACTCTGAGCGCGCTGCACGACGGATATGCGGATAGCACAAGACGAAGCCAGAATGATGAGCGGCGGTTTGAAGCGGTTGTTATTGTAGCGAAGGTCACGGTGGTGATGAGAGGCTCCCAGAAATTGAAACCTAGATTTCAGGTATCCTAACGATCCACGGACTCTCGTGGATCGTTAAGGACGTTGAAAAGCATACAGACAACTAGAACTCTAAGAACTCTACTAACATAATTGTAAGGTTCCTACAACTATTGCCAATGACGTGATTTCCATTCACACGCGATCCTAGCTATTGTTATCTTATTTACGCACACTCGCCGCAGTATGGGTTCAGCTCAAGCATTTTGTTGGGTATTCCAGTATCTTTGATAAACCCAATTCTAAGCTAAACCTTTGTAACCGAAGTAACTCTGAATCTGAAGTTTTCGAGGTCATGAAGTACAATAAAACATTAAATGAAATCGACACACCGTGTTCTAGCTAAGCATGCAGGTTAACATGATCGGGCGTATCGCGTTACGGAACCTTTTTTTAGCGAGGTCATCGTTTTGATAGAAACATAACATCGAAATAGAGAGTTGTTTGCATCCGGGCTTGGCTTTTTGTGCGCCTACCGCAAAAAATGTCTGCCGGTCAGTAACTCCGTCGCGTCATTGTGGCTTTGTGGCCCTGTTGCTCAAGTGAGTGACGCAATGTGCGCTCGTAATGGGAGGTCCATGAGCGGCCCTTCGGCATTTCATTGTGCTGATGCTGACGACGCGGCATGCCGGTGCGCGGTGGTGATGGGAAAATCATGAGTACGCTAGCCAGCTGTTAAGGCGCCAAGGGCTTTGGACCCCTCGTCAAACATGTATCATTCGTGTGTGTAAGTAGCCGCGATTTTCCTTAGTCTTGAGTACAAGTACCTATATAAAACAAAATATAGTATTAAATCTGGAAAAGCTGCTACTATCCTGAATCAGTATAATACCGTAATACACAAATGAAAATGTAACAACTATTGACGTCAATATCGTATAGCTTACTACTACCCCGTCTCTTCCCTTGGGTGTAGTAAAAGGCGACTAACGGACTAAAGGCTACACATACATCCAACAGCATAGAGCGAGAACTTAGCGAAAAGAAGCTATTATAAAATAATTATGACCTCTTCCTGTTGCCATCAAAAATTAATTTGACGTGTCAACTTAATATTAATATAAATAGTAATATTTTAACTTCATATTTTATATTTTTATAATTATATAAGCTATAAATATACTCTAAGGTATTAAAACGTTGAAAAATATTACTTCCCACCTGAGGTAGTAATTTTCATCAACGTTTCAATATCTTATTTTATATAAGTTGCTTTATTTACATTGAAATTGCTTATTTTAATTAAAATAAAATAACCTGTTGTGTACGCGGCAATTAAAACAATGGCGTGAGCGATATTCCGCGGCGAGCGGTCACGGTTGTTGCACTCCTACAATTTATAGCATTATCAAGGCATTTTAATTTAAATCCCTATCTTACTTAATGAGATATTGCTTTATTCCACGAAGGCTGTAACTCATAATAAGATTTGCTCTGGTAGTTTTATTTCCCATTTTGCCTAACCTTAACATTTTATTAAAGGATGTAAGTTAAATAGTGGACCAATAATTGAATATATTTGATGACCGGCACAATTGGCTTAAGCTATAGTAAACATCCGCATACCGTCACAAATGTAAAAGAATAATAAGTAAGAAAGACGACATCGGGAAGGTCAAGACGAAAATTGCCGGATGACGTGAAACACGAATTAAGTATTATTGTCTCGAACTAGCTAAGAAAAGGGACAGACTCAGGGAGTGCCTTTGCCTTGCAGACCTTGCAGTGGGAAATGAAATGAAGCCTCTATTTGTTGTTTCATATCACTAAGAAAATTGGTAGATTTTTGCGCCCATTTCACTAAAACGTCATTGACTATTATGAGTACTATGTGTAAATGTTTTGTAGGAAAGTGCCTGCATCGTAGATTCACCGGAATATTCTCAACAATTCCCTATCTGTTAAAGTACATATTTCAACAGCAAGAAGAACAGTTAAAGCTGATGCGTACAAAATTTAATTGGAACGAACTCTATTTTAAAAGCTTGATACACTCGCCTCTGTTTGTCTGTACAGTTAGTCTGCAGCTGGCTGTGAACATTTATTACAGCGGAATTACGATTTGCGGCTGGTGATTGATGGTTTGTGGATGGCGGCATGGCTACTGTTACTTTCTACGGTGTTGATAGCGCGTATGAGTTAATAGCCAGCCGGAAGCCACTACCGCCGAAGGCTGCGAAAAGTGAGATGTGAAGTGTGTTGTTGGACTTTGGCTCCAGACGACCTAAAGATGATGTCATTTAAGCAAATAATTATGTTTGTGTGATATGTAAGGCTTTATAGTGTTAAAGGAACAAGCAAGGCTGACTGACCAATTTAAAAATGTTATATGCATTCAATAATAAAGACACTGTTTGCCCATATCTACCAAGGAGGACTCGTTGGACTTAAATTGAATATTGAGTCACTCAATATAAAGAAAAATGAAAATATAATATGCATTGGCTTAAAATCATTCATGGAGCATTGGCTGGCATTCATGGTGTTCCAAGCATGAACAGACACCCTAATGCCGTTTACCATCAGGAGACCGTGTGGCTGTAAACCGATTCAGGTCAACTTTTAAAATGATGATTGTAGTATCATAAAATTAAGGAATTTTAACACTAAACCTTCAATTAAAGTAATAAATCTCCGCCTATCGACCAAAAAACTCCTCAAGACACCAAATGGGATCAATTTGATTCGAAGGAAATCGAACGTGACGCAGCGGCCGCCACAACAATTGCCACAGCTCCAGCAGATGTGAAGTCCGTGAATCTTAACGAGTAAACAGACGCCAAACAGTTGACACTAACGAGGTCGACGACGTGAACTCCGCTGATGACGACATACGAGACGATGCGATCCGTTTCCGCGAGGACCCATGCTGGTGCAATGTTGGAACAATGAGCACGTGCCATTCAGTTACATCGAACTATAATTATTAAACTTGAAACTTTCTTGGCGTTAACTGTCAACCATTGTCATACCTTAGTTATTTCACGTGTTGGTTAGTGTCACCTACTTCTTTTTCGGATCTTTCTTCATTTCCTCATATTTAAACATCCAAACTTCATTGTCGTTAGGATGTAGTGTAGTGATGATAGTTACACGACAATATGACTTAATGGCCCCAAAGAAAAGTTACAGTTTGCCTTACGCAAAAGTGAAAGTAGCTACCCATCATTAAAGTCTACTTTATTTTTAGAATGACAGACAAAATATTTAGAAAATGTTAATCTGGAAATGTTTTTTTAGGCCTGTTTTGTATTACTTCCTTTAATATTTCTATACTTTGGCAGATCGTTTTAAACGCGTTTCAGATGTGTAACGTGGGTACTTGCGTAAATATAAATTTCTATCCAGTTTAACTAAGACTAATATGGATGTCAAAATATTAATTTTTAAACAGTCGAGGACTCTTAAACATCGTCAACATTTGGCGGTGTTAGCACTGCCAAATGTTCTTTAGAAATTCTAGAAGACATACATACATACATGCATACATACAATCAATTATCCCCGATTATCCCCGAAAGGTTAGTCAGAGACAGGCAAAGAGGACTGCAAAAGCAGCTCTCTACCATAACCTACTTTTCACCAAATAGCGGCTGCACATGTGCTCAGCGTGACAGGTGGTGAGCCCATCGCTGCTCTGTGCTGTTAGATGTATGTGCAGTCTTTAGTCCGTTAGTCTCCTTTTACGACACCCAATGGAAGTGGTACTATTCTTTCACCGCTACGCGACACGGTTACGGTTAATTCTAGAAGACGTCGAAGAAATCATCGATAACTAAGAAAGCCGTTACGCCAATCGCCGAGGCTCGAGAAATCATCTGATAACTAAGAAAGCCGTTACGCCAATCGCCGAGGCTCGAGAAATCATCTGATAACTAAGAAAGCCGTTACGCCAATCGCCGAGGCTCGAGAAATCATCTGATAACTAAGAAAGCCGTTACGCCAATCGCCGAGGCTCGAGAAATCATCTGATAACTAAGAAAGCCGTTACGCCAATCGCCGAGGCTCGAGAAATCATCTGATAACTAAGAAAGCCGTTACTCCAATCGCCGAGGCTCGACAAATTCAAATTTCGCCAACCAATCTGCATGGTTTGCGTGGCATTGATGGCAGTAATGACGGGACATTAGGCACACGCGGCCCAGATCGCGATAATAATTGGGTACCTACATGTAGGCTTTTGCATCTCATAGTAGATTAAAGCAATAGCTAACAGAAATATAAGATGATTATCACTTTGAACGTTGCAATACACGATGCGAACTAGGCGCCTATAAAAATTACTTGTCGCCGCCGCGTCGCGCTGTAAATTACGATGCAATGGTCTCTGGATACAAACCACTCGTGACTTGTGAGTGAGGCATGTAAAGTGGTTACATTCATTTGATAATTTCAGTGAACCCTATACAGATTTGTCGTGTTATAATTCTTTACAATCGTCATAATTAGGGTGGGCACCATAAGAATTATTAGGAGATAATAAAGTATTCTATAAAATGAAATAACATAAAAATACTGAACTAATGAGCAACGTGATTCATCTGGCCTACCTCTTTATCTGGGTTGTTTAATATTTACACAGCTGAAGCAAATCTTACACAACAAATACTAATTGGAGACAACCATTGTTGTACAACTGCGCAAATTCCAAAAAAAAATATATAGTTGTTAACATACAATGGACAATAGCATAAAGACAATACTGAACTCAACATTTTAAATTTAGATACGTAAGCGCACTTATTATCTTCTGGCATACATTCGCGTACTTACTAGTCAGAATAAATGACTTGCACGATTTAGCACTTGCTTGCACTTATATTTCATAGAAGTATATCACCTGGTTGGGTGCGAACAGGAAACACCTATCGAGGCCAATTGTCTATTCGATATCTGTAGAGAATCTACCAACGGTACCATTTATGGCTTCCCTACACTGGATAATTTCATGCAAAGGGCTTTTGGGACTTGCGGTTTATTACGTCTACCTTTAATTTATTAAATTGTGCAAGTATCTGTACTTAATATATTTTGTTTAAAATTAGATGAACGTTTAAAAATCATTACGGTCAAAAACCAGCAAATGAAACCCTCACCCAATTCTTCACGCCATTGACGTGTATTATTTGGGAATGGTGTTAAAATATTATTTTGTCTAGAATGAAGGAAATCTTTTAATGACTTTTCCATGTAACAAAAAAACCTAGCGTTCTCCACCATTAGAGCAATAAATTTCAATATATCACGCGCAGTGGGCCGATGTGAGCGATACCGTAATCTCAGTCCGCAAGAAATCCAATATGCTAGAGAACTGTTACGCTATCGGCAATGGTCATATCGCGTTCGCTCGACACATTTGCGCTAGAAAATGTGGGAAAATCTGCTTTATTAGAAAACAAAAGGGTATCCCCGATACTGTCAGTGTCTCTTTACTGGGGTCCCCTTGACGATATCGAATGACAACATATCAAACGAACGAACAGTCAATTAAAGGCTGGACTAAAACATAATGTTCTAGTCCAGATATTAGTTAAAATGGAGCACGGTTTCATAAATATTTAAAAAGTATTAAGCATTTGTTTAATAATTATGACTTTTGGTTTGTTTATCATAAAATGTCATTACTTTACCGATTTTTTTCCATATTAGCGAAACTATTCGGATTCGCAAGTACCTTTCGCGTCCACCGTAAGTGGACCTGGCAAAGTCCCGATGGTGTAGCAAAAAATGAGATTGACTTCATCAAGTCGACAAGGAAGCAAATATTCAATGATATCTCTGTAATCAACGCTTTCAAAATTGGCAGTGATCACCGGATGGTAAGAGGCACATTGAACATCAATATCAAGCTGGAAAGACGTAGATTGATGAAGTCTACGGTTCGTCCTGCACCCATCCAAATCCAAAATCCATGGGTTTGGGATGGAAGTTCCAGCTCGAACTGCAAAATCGCTTCGAATGCCTAAAGGATTGCGTAGACGTGGACGATTACAACAACAGGTTTGTGAAAACTGTCAATGCTGTTGGGTCTAAGTTCTTCAAAACCCACCGTACAAGAGGACCCAAAAAGCTCTCGGACCATACTCTCAAACTGATGGAAGAGCGGCGCGTGATAGTTCTGCGTTCTTCGGATGATTCGTCTCAGCCTCGGCGGCTCAATAGGTAGATCTCGAAGTCTTTGACTCACGACACTCACCGATTTAATACCGACCGTATTAAAGAGGCTATCGAGCGAAAGAAAAGTTCAAAAGTGTTCGCAAGAGATTTGGGTATTGGGCAAAGCCAACTGATGACGCGAAAAAACCGATGATCGCAGAACTGTCACGTCCAGGTTCGAAGTTATGGGAGAGGTCGAGAAGTTCGATGGACAGCTATACACATCCGCGCGGCCACCTGTACAAAGCTTAACTACAGACCCTAGAGCTAAGCTAACCCGACACTACAGCCTATACGAGATTGGTATGGCTCTCAAGCAGCTTAGGAACAGCAAGGCGTCGGGTGCTGACGGAATTACGGCTGAGCTTCTGAAAGCAGGCGGAAGACCGGTACTCGCAGCTCTTCAGAAACTATTCAATTCCGCCGTACTCGGAGGTAGAACGCCAGAAGCGTGGCATGAAAGTTTTTTTAAGAAGGGCAACAAGACCCTACTGAGGAACAGACCCATATCACTTTTAAGTCACGTTTATAAGCTGTTCTCGAGAGTCATAATATAACTAATCGTCTCGCACGCAGGTTTTATGACTTCTAGCCAATAGAACAAGCCGGATTCCGAAAAGGCTTCAGCACCATAGACCACATACATACGGCAGGTTATACAGAAAACCAAAGAGTATAACTGGCCATTTTGCTTAGCGTTTGTGGACTATGAGAAGCCTTTGATTCGATCGAAACATGGGCCGTGCTACAGCCGGTACATCGTAGTGTTGAAGTGTTTGTACGAAAACGCCACTATGACAGTTCCTCTTCAGGACCAGAGCTCGAAGCCAGTCCGGCTGCAGCGTGGAGTGAGACAAGGAGACGTCATATCTCCAAAGATCTTCACTGCTGCACTGGAGGACGTGTTTAAGCTTCTAGACTAGAGAGGACTCGGCATCAATATTAACGGTGTGTACATCAGTCACCTTCGATTTGCCGTCGATATAGTAGTCACGGCTGAGGCACTGGAGGACCACGGCACAATGCCCGATGATCTCAACAGAGTCTCTCAACAACTCTCGGCATTTAGTGAAAGAGACAGGTTTATAATTTATGACCATTTTGCTGACCCCCTCTCTTTCTCGCTCGCATGCACACAGTTGACCGACACGACAGTCGCCAAATGATTGAATGACTACCGGGCCCGGCTAGATCATTTTTTTTTATTTATATTTAAAAAAAATAGCCTAGCCGGGCTCGGTAGTGTACTTCTGTGGTTGATAAAATACAGACGCGGTGGCAACGAACGAAGAACAATTTAAGTAATAATTGCATAATTACTTTATTATTAAAGTATCTAAGAACGCACTTTCAAGAAGAACGAGAACAATCATCGCAAAACGATAGGCTATCAGTAAATTTGATTTGATTGCATTTGCCAAAATATTATTCTGTTTTTGTGCAATGTAAATGGAAAAGAATATCCTCTTACTTTTATATTTTGACTTTCAAAATTTTATTATAAGTACTTAAGTATATTGTAAGACAGATTGTTTATTGTTTTTGTTCGAGTGATTTGTTACAGATGTGATTTAATATTGGTTGATTTTATCCTAAAATGTTGTTAATTAATGAATAAAACAAAATATCTCGTTAGTTTTATTTAACTCTGAAAAAGACTAAGTCCGGATTTAGCTACAAAACTCCGGACTTAACTGCCAGCACCGGAAGCCACATCCGAAGTTGAGAAGCTTCCCGTTTTACATGCCTTTGTACCCACTCCTCTGAAGGTTGGAGACTGCTCTTGAAGTTGTTGACGAATGTATACCTGGGACAAACGGTCCAGTTAAAGCGGTCACTCGTCGAATCCAACTCGGCTGGGCAGCGTTCGGTAAACTATGAAACGTGGTCGCGCACTATGGGCCTAATAGGCTCAAAGTCACGCAAAGAGCAATGGAGATGGCTATGCTCGGGGTTTCTCTACTCCATCGAATCAGAAATGAGGAGATTCGTAGAAGAATTAAAGTAACCGACATAGTCCACAGAGTCGATGGGCAGGGCACTTATCCCCCGTAGAACCGATGGCCGTTGAGGCAGAACGGTTCTCGAGTGGCGACCGCGCACCGGAACACGCAGTGTGGGCAGGCCTCCAATAAGGTGGTCCGACGATCTGGTGAAGGTCGCGGGTAGCCGCTGGATGCGAGCAGCACAAGACCGGTCGTGGTGGAGATCGTTGGGGGAGGCCTTTGTCCAGCAGTGGACGTCCTCTGGCTGATGATAATGATTCGGATTCGATGGTGCAATAATTTTAGCTTGTTATTAAATCCACTGTTTTGAACTTTTGATGTGCTGCTGGTGTTTGTTTTTAAACAGAGTTTCCATTAAAATGTCTCAGTCTTCGAGCATTTAAGCCTAAAGTTTTAGATTGGCTATATATCTTTTGTAACTATGAAAGGAGTAGTAAAAATTTTACACCTCCATAAAAAGTAGCTGTATTAAATGGATGGCGTGACTGCAAGAACAACGCTCGTGTGGAAGTGGCGAGGAATTCAATAATCGTTGCACTTGCCGGCGGGAGAGCAATAACATCATACCTAACGACTCTTGTCAATGTCATTTTTTGTGGGCAGCTAAAGTGATAATTTAATTTGTTTTTAACTGTTTAGCTAGAAAACATTATAATGAGCTTCCTTAATTTTCACGCACGGATAAGTTTCTAGCCAATTTCATTGCTACGCAGTTTGCAAATAAGATTAACAACACAATACTGCAAGTAAGGCTCTTAATACCTATCAACCTGGACAATGTAGGAAATCAAGTTATATAATCTTTTTTGTACTTACTAGTTTAATTGATTACTGTTTATTTTCAATTAAAGCTTGTTTGATTTTTAATTATTGGTTTAAGATAAATACTTTAGCTTTGATGGGATAGACATGTCAAGCAAAAATAAAATTGCCTAAAAGTAAAAGTTAAAAAATACATAACCAATTTGTAGAGATTTATCACCTTGATTTGTGTACTACTTGCTAACTTAAGGTACGTTTCCGAGACGGACCGCAGACTGCAACCGCAGGCGACATTGCGGCTAGCGGCTGCGGTGGACCGCAGTGGTGCCTGCGGTCGCAGTTGCTTCTATTTCCAAGCGCGGCTACATGCCGCGGCTGCATGCATGCATTTCCTATTCCTTTCCACACATTATCTTTTACCAAATTATTGCGGGTAATTTGGATTGGATGTGTCGTAAAGGACTGGATGACCGGCAACAAAATTAATTAATATCTCTTCATCATCTTCCAAAAAAGACGCCATTTTTGTACGTGACACGTGTAAACTCTCTGCGGGTCGCGACACCACTGGAGCTACAGTGACTGCAGACTGTGTGCGCCGCGGCCGCAGGTCGCAGTGTTGCTGCGCTTGGAATCAATTTCATAGAGATGCATAGAAACTAGTAGTGTCGCTTGCAGCCTGCAGCTGCAGTTTGCAGCCTGCGGTCCGTCTTGGAAACGTACCTTTACTAAATGTTGTATAGAATATTTATTGTTTCAGTCCACACCGTTCGTTTCATTGAATGTTACAGTGGTCAAAGCAAAAAAGATAACTATGTTTTTTTTGGAATATCTCAGTACGCAAAGGTATTATAATCTATCTATACTAATACTTTTTACAAAGAGGAAAGATTTGATTGTTTGTTTGTTTGTTTGGATTGAACAGGCTCCGAAACTAGTTGACCGATTTGAAAAATTCTTTCACCGTTGGGAAGCTACACTATCTCCGGGTGACATAGGCTATACAACCACCCTTAATTTTTCTTAATAAAAAAAATTAAGGGCGAGTTCTACCCATGAAACTGAACAACTTTCCCCAAGAAACCTGCTATGCATGTGCAAAAATGACAAAAAAATGTCCAACTACCATACAAAACTGTCCGATCAGTTGAAGACAATAGTCATTAGTGGAAACATTTTACATAATCGTAAAAAGTTTCCACTAATGTTAAAAGCACACAAATTAGCTTAACAATTACTTTTTACAATTAAAATACTACAAGCACAAAATACATAATAAGTAGTACAAGCTACAAGTTACATATTAAACTTTAAAAATATACAATAATAATTTTCATTTTATGAAACATCAATTAAACTACATCTGTAGCTACAATGACCTCTTTCATAGTCTTTCAGTGCCTACTCTTAGTCACTAGCAGATGACAGATACTTACCCTTTAACTATTATGTACCTTTACGTAACGTTATTGTTTTCTGTCCCTTCCAGAAGGAGTCTCGCACTGACGTGCAGTTCCACCTGGCGGCACTGCGCGGCGACTGCGCGCGACTGCGGCAGCTGCTGGACACTGGGAAGGTGCACATTGACTCCAGGGACCGGGTAACATTGCCTACCTAACAGTTTTACGACGGCCTATGAGATAGTGTAAAAGCGTCTTCACACTAGG
Source organism: Scoparia ambigualis (assembly GCA_963921215.1). Taxonomy (NCBI): domain Eukaryota; kingdom Metazoa; phylum Arthropoda; class Insecta; order Lepidoptera; family Crambidae; genus Scoparia; species Scoparia ambigualis. The sequence goes on from OY992507.1 coordinate 38,955,305, forward strand.
TCCTATCCGAACCCATGAAAATACGGTCCAGAGTAGAAGTAAAATTATTTCTATGGTAGTTTACTTTACGCACGTCTTGATCAGACTTCTTGACAAGAATTTTGAGAGACCGAAATAGCCATAGCTTTAAAATGAATCCGCATAAAATGACGTAAGCCAATTGTATCAGTGCTCGGACTAGTGCGTAAAGTAATATCGAAATTCGGTCCGAGATCTTTAGATCCGTAGTTTCTCGGGTTCAAATCGGATTCGGATCGGACGTAGTGCTTTAGGTTTAGATTCAGGTTGAGATTATGCTCTAAAGAAGATTTTTTACAACACAACAGTAAAATCCATCTGTGAAAATGTTAATTTTAAAATAGCTTCTGGTATGAACGCTTTATTCAGCCCATCATGGGCCGCAACCACAACTCAGTGCGTCGTGCTTTATTAGATCAGCGTAGGTGCCTATACCGGCTAGTTATAGTTTAGTATAACGTCTTTGTATTATGGTACAACTATCAATCTTCTTCTGTTAAAAAGAAAATCGACCCGCCCACGCACTAGCATCTATTTAAATACATTTTTGTTTACCTTGACCTGCGCGGCGCTTACCCTATCGGCGGCGACCGAGCTTTCGCACCGAAGCACTCCGCCTCACTTTTTGGAACACGGTTACTATTATTTTCTATTGACTGCCGCATATTGTCTCGGCGCAAGATACAAGTAGCAGCGTTATTTAATTTTAAAAAAGAAATAGGATATTATGCCTTTCACGTGATGGTCACCAAAATGTGTACGTCCGCGATGCGCGGAGCCATAACCGATATGCGAATAAATAGATTTAAGAAACTAACCACGTGGCAATGCGCATCTCTGATGACAAAGGCCTTTGCTCTTCTCTCTTGCACCGTTCGTTCTTCACAATAAAGTTCCCGATAGAACACAATACCGTTAAATAAATAATTTCAAAAAAAGCTTTTATATGGCCAAATTTTGATATAAAATAGTGAAAACACTGTTCACTATCTCAGCTATCTCGCGCATTTTTACTTTTCGATCTTCCTTTACGATTTTCAGGACTTGCTTGATGTTTTGTTGTCACTGCTTCATTTGGACGAACAGAGCGTTCAGCGTCTTTTGTGTTCATACGACCGCGTTTGAAATCGGCATACCACCAACAAATTGTTGGTTTAGATGGAGCAGATTCCGGATAACGATTTATAAGCCATTGCTGTGCTTGAACGGTGTTTTTTCCTATTAAAAAACAATGTTTTTTCCTATTAAAAAACAATGTTTTATCAACATATGAAACTCGTTTTTTTCCATTCATTTGATGACCAGTACCTACTTTCTAAAAATCAAAAGAGTATTAATACGAGGGGCGTTCAAAATATTCTCGGTATGTGGATAAAAACAAACAAGTACGAAAAGTTTGATATCTTTATTTTTCAATATACACCCCCCCTATGTTCATACACTTATAAGATCGATCAATTATTTTTTTTAATCCCTCATAAAAATATTTTTTATCTTTGGTGTAAAAATGCTCCTCCACGGCCGTCTTCAACGCTTCATCGTCAGAAAATTTATTTCCACGCAGATCCTTTTTAAGATTGGGGAACAAAAAGAAGTCGCTTGGGGCTAAGTCCGGACTATAGGGTGGATGAGTAACAGTTTCAAACCCACATTCAACAATAGCTGCCTTGGCAATATGAGCAGTATGGACAGGGGCGTTGTCATGCAGAAGCAGAACACCTTTGGTTAACTTTCCTCGCCTCTTTTCTTTGATCGCATCTCTTAATTGACGTATAACGTTAGCGTAGTACTGCCCTGTGATATTTACACCTTTTTCTTTATAATCGATAAGCAAAACTCCTTCACAATCCCAAAATATTGTGGCCATGACCTTGCCAGCTGACGGGATTACCTTGAACTTCTTGGGATGAGCTGAACCCTTAATGTGCCACTGCATGGACTCCTGTTTGCTCTCTGGGTCATAATGATGAACCCAGGTTTCATCTCCAGTAACTATTTTTTGCAGCACCTCATCGGGATTTTCACCACACAGGTCGATAAAATCTGAACAGCAAGCCACACGCATATCCTTTTGAAGAAGCGTCAGCATTCGCGGAACCCATCTTGCACTTACTTTTGACATATTAAGATGGTCATGTATAATTTCATGTACGGTACCAATAGAGAGATTGGTTACTTGAGCTATAGATTTTACCTTCACTCGGCCGTCTTCCAATATAAGTTTTTCCACTTTATCAATATTTTCTTGTGAGGTAGCCACTACAGGCCGGCCAGGTCTAGGGTCATCTTCAATAGAGCCCTTCCACGCTTAAATTCGCTTGACCATTTTTGAATAGTAGATAAAGAAGGAGCAGACTCACGGTAAACACAATCCATTTCCTCTTTTATGGTTTTTTGATTTTTACCCTGTTTTGTCAAGAATTTTATGACGGATCGGTGCTCTAATTTCGTTAAAATTGTTAATTCGCTCATGGTGTTCATGTTTGTTCGGCAATTGCAGAAAACAAAAGAACATCTCGGTTCCAATTTTACTTTTTTTTAATGTCAATGGATGAATCTTAGCGGCCAGTAACAAATATGTATATAAAAGAGGTTGTAACGTATCAATACCGAGAATATTTTGAACGCCCCTCGTATATGCGCCATCTCCAAGTAAGTCTCGGGACTTAAGTATTGAACGATCTTGTACTTATATACGACCGCGTCGCCAGTGAAGAGGAGGGACGTTCTCTTATTTCAATAAAACCAAATCTCAATCCTTAGGAGGTTCAACCGAGTCCGTCCACTTTACTCGCTGTTGCAGGGTGTGAAGGTATTTTAAGTGCCAACGATGCCAAAAGCTTTGTGTTAACTGTTGTAACAATTGAAAGCACGATAACCGATACATCTTCACATCCTGCAAGGAATATTCAGGCACAGCACGTCACATTGAGTCGAATCAGAATGTGTTTTAAGTAGCGCACCGTTTGCTCAATTGAAACTAAATATATTTCCAAAGACCCTCTACCTTGACCGACTGAGTACCGAGTACTTAATTAGAATTTTTGCGATTTTTAAGCCCACTAGTCCAGTTTAAATAGCATGAACTCGGATAAATAAAACTTTTTTGATGTTTTCAACTACTTAGATCTCTGTATTTCTGTTAGAATACTGGTTTTTAATGTTTATTTAATCGAAATGCATAAACTCTCTTAAATTCAACTCAACAACAACTCGCTCCTAACTTAATCTAAGAAACACGAGTTACATTTCATAGCGGAATGATTTATTGTTCGCGCTGATCCCTGCCACAATAATGACTGTTACGCCACATAATGAGGTTAGCCAACCAAGTATTTCGGCTGCATGTTGCATAACGAAAAGCTAACATAAGTCCAACTATTGTAATGAAAAAATAAGGTAGTTTAAAAATAGTAAAGTAGAAGGTGGCCCGACGATATTTTCTAACGAGCTCGCATTGCTATTATTAGTATTATAACTAAAACGAAATGTGTTTTGTCACAAGAGTTGTATACCTCAGGTTTGGTAAATAACTTATAAACTGTGCTAGTTACATACATACATACATATAATCACGACTAAGTATAATCATTATCCCCGAAGGGTTAGTCAGAGACTAGGCAATGAGGACAGTAAATGTAGTCCTCTACCATAGTCCACTTTTCACCAAATAGCGACTGCACATGCGCTCAGCGTGACAGGTGGTGAGCCCATCGCCGCTCTATGCTGTTGGTAGTAGGTAATGTAGGTATGTGCAGTCTTTAGTCCGTTAGTCGCCTTTTACGACACCCAAGGTAAGAGGGGGTGGTAGTATTCTTTCACCGCTACGCGGCACGGTTAACTACTTAATTAGTAACTCTGTTAGTTTAGTTACAAATCGAAGAAGCACCTACTTACTACCTATAAAAACAATAATTTATATTTGTAATAAACAAAAATGTCTCTTGGGTTGGTCTCGGCGGTAAGTATAGAAAAGATACAGTTTACCTACTAAAATCGATTTTTATTTGTTACCGACTTAGATTAAAACAAAAAGTTTGTTTTAATCTAAGGTTACTGATGATTAATGATTACTTATAGACTTTTTAACTCTCATTTCTTTTTAACATTCTTTATTGAAATCTATTTTGAAAAACAGTTATTTCTAAATTGACCCTATACCGGAAATCGAACCCAGGACCTCAGATCTAGGTATAGCAACGCCAGAACTGGCGTGATAATAACTACATGACAACGGAGGTCATCATATCATCATCAAACCTAAAAAAAAAACAAATTCTCTACCTAAATTGCATTTTGAAGTCTTATCCAACTATCTTGCTAGGAAGTTGCGTAAAACTTGAATGAATTACAAAGTTAGCAGGATTGCAGGCGGACTGATTAATTCTAGGGAGCGTTTCTCGGTAAGTAGGTGTTATTAATCCTCCGTTAATAATCTCCGGTTATGTGAAGCGTGGCCGACCGGTTTCAGCAGCTACCGTGCATTTAGTACTGCCAACCAAGCTGATGTAGCTTTACGCTTTATTGCAACTTGTAAGTAATGTATGCAGCAGCGAGCGTTCTTAAGAAATACAATTTTTAAGTGCTGTAGAAAAACGGTTAACAATATTGAGAGATGTTTTACTTACGACATTTTTATAATGCTTTACGGAGTAGGCATGAATGTTGTAGAAACATTGACCTAGAAGTATTATTATTTATTCTGTGGTATAGACAAGAACGTTTATACAAACCATTTGTTCAAATTCTGGAAGGAGAGACCTAAAGTTCGCTGCAGCCGCTGCAGCGCATTTCGGTTTTCCATACAAACTTCCAAGACGAAATTTTTAAAAACCAATACGCCTATTTTGATGAAAGTTTGCATGCTGAAGTAAAACACAGGGATCTAAATAGTTTGTTGGAAACTTTTACAAAAAATGTTTATTTAACTGAGTTATTGCGATTTGCGATTTTTAACTTCCTATAGTGGACTTTAAATCGCAATAACTTAGCTAAAAAAAACATTTTTTACAAATGTTTTCAACAAACTATTTAGATCCCTGTGTTTCACTTTAGCATGCAAAGTTTCATCAAAATTGATTTTTGGTTTTTAAAATTTCGGCTTGGAAGTTTGTATGGAAAACCGATATGCGTAAACGTCTAATCAACAGACGACATCGCAGCGCCAGATCGGTCAAAGACAACGTAGTGGTATCATGATGGCGTCCCAAACAGATTGTCAATAACAATAATTGAAAAGATATCTTTTCTATTCTAATGATACGATATAACTACATAATAATGACAAGTTTTTTTCCGCTAGGTATAGTAACTTTATGGTATTTTCACTTACTTGACAACTGAATTGTAGTAAACGTCTAGGTGTACACTTTGAAAAGAAATAAAGAATTATTTTCGCCGCTCCGCACGCGCGAATGTCAAAGCCACGCTAAAGAAAGGTGCCGAGTCGATTCCGCAGTTGAAAAATTTCGTCACGTCTAACCGATACCTCGGTGGCAGAGTGGTCGACGCAGCCGCCCGGATTGCGGAGGACGCGGGTTCAATTCCCGCCTGCGGTACAATTTTTTTAAACGTTTTCTTTGAGTTTATTTCAGCGTCTTTTAACGCTAATAATCAAATATTAGGATTTTGCTTTCTTATTAAAATAAATCATAACATTAAACGGCATTTAATATTTCCCAAATTCATTAATTTTCTATGTGAGAGGTAGACGCCTGTAGCCGAACTTTTCACCAAAAAAAAGTAAAATACAGCCTATATACTGACTGACCTAGTGTAGGGCAAAGGCCTTTGAAAACAAGTCATCGCTACAACTGATAGGTTATTATTAGCTACCACGCTTGCCTAATAGATCGATCACCAAGCTGGGCTATGAATCGAAAAATCCGAAACACACTTTGCCCAACCTAGTAATTGTACCCGGGACCTCCGGATATAGAGCCGCTTAAAATTCGGTGAAATGTTATATCGGTTAAATAATAATCGGCTATAAGTATGTATGGTCGCTGAAATTAATTTCGGTAATAGGATTTTCGGTGAATCGTTATCGTTATCGGGCATCGTTAATTTTAGTGATCGGTTAATAATTTTCGTTAAAATGAAAATCGGTAAAACGGCTTTCGGAATAACGTAGGGAACCCCTCTGAGTAGACAACAAAGCACAACTTCCCACGTAAACATCCTTCAATATTTTTGCAAGACTATTTAATGAGAAAACTTAAATGAGATGATAAAAGAGAAACAGCAAAAGTAAAGAAACATCCCACCACTTTGGAGATACAACTAGTTTAAATTCAGCACGGTACGATCGTTATCCGCCTACGCTGAGACGAGACTAATTCCGTGGAGGCGCGCTGTAACGTCGACAGATGGAAAACAATGTTCAATACTACCTACTGCTTTTGGTACACGGTCGGTTCGCCGAATGCTCGGGGGATCTTCCCCTTTACTCTCCTCGTTGGGATCTGCGCCGTAAAACAAATCTACCTATCCTTTGAATGTCAAGTATTTTTGCCTACACCAACAACTACGATGGGTACCTACCTACTACGCGTAGATATACGATCGTTTTTTTTACATAGGTACCAAATTCGATTGAATGAGTTTGCGTAAATGAACCACTTAACATACTTATTATATAAAATAATTTATCCATAATACTACAAGTTGATTGGAAATGTTAGTTATCGTAACAAACATCTGACGTAAGACAGACAAGCAAAGTAAATTTTTGTCTTTCTACACAGCGATATATATGTTACACTAGAGATAGACCCTTCCGAACACGCACCACATGGTAGTTACTCATGTGCACACACTATATAATATTATGTTCCACTCATCTGCGGAATCGACTCGGCACCTTTCTTTAGCGTGGCTTTGACATTCGCGCGTGCGGAGCGGCGAAAATAATTCTTTATTTCTTTTCAAAGTGTACACCTAGACGTTTACTACAATTCAGTTGTCAAGTAAGTGAAAATACCATAAAGTTACTATACCTAGCGGAAAAAAACTTGTCATTATTATGTAGTTATATCGTATCATTAGAATAGAAAAGATATCTTTTCTACTTATAGCCGATTATTATTTAACCGATATAACATTTCACCGAATTTTAAGCGGCTCTATATCCGGAGGTCCCGGGTACAATTACTAGGTTGGGCAAAGTGTGTTTCGGATTTTTCGATTCATAGCCCAGCTTGGTGATCGATCTATTAGGCAAGCGTGGTAGCTAATAATAACCTATCAGTTGTAGCGATGACTTCCCAAGTAACAAATTATTGTTGCATAATAGTTGAGAAAACGTTTTACATTTCCTTTTGGTTCTATAAAGTGCGTCATATAAACGTGTCGTAGACGTTTATACAACGCGAAATAGGCCCATATTAAACGACATTATTGTTATTTAAAAGTTAAATAAACGTCAGTCAACAACTTTTAAATGTTACATAAAAGTTTTCGACCGACTGTTATCGAACCACTGAAGTCCTATAACAATTGCATAGACATTAGAAGATGACTAATGTCGGTTAAGTGTTTAACATTGACTTTTATTGTACACAATGGAATGAACTTCAGTTCATTCCATTCATTCGTTCCTGTGATGTTTGCTGGAAAAGTGCGGGTTATCAAATACAAAATTTAAACGGTTTATAAGTTATAATTTACTTTATTATTTTTATATTTACTTTAACAATATTATACATGAACAGAGTGTATGGATAAATGTGTGCAGTGCACCTAGTTCTTATGGGACGTTTAGTTTTGTGGTGAAATATAGGTGTGTTGTTGTGAAATTTTTTACGCCCCCATCGAATTTCTTGAAATTAAATTATTGTAGACTATTGCTTAAAATTTGTTTACATACTAAAATAGCAGCCATCTTGTCTAAGTTAAGAAACGACTTCTATACATCAATTATAGAATGAAAAGGTCGCATAATGCGGTTTCTTGCGACCAAGATGGTCGGCCATGATAATTTATTTTAGAGTTCCGTGAGATAATAAACATGAACAGATAACCTTTAATTTAAATAAACCTTTTATGATAACCTTTAATTTAAATAAACCCTTTATACGTGGTGTCATATTTTTTTTTATTTATCCGACCTACAACCTGGCTTCATAATACGAAGATATAATAAAGCAGTCGTAAAAACGTTCACGTAACCTATACTCCAACACCACTATTCGACGTTGTATGAATCAGTCGTAAAAACGTCTACCTAACCTATACACAGGCACCACTATACGACGTTGTAGGAATCAGTCGTAAAAACGTCTACCTAATCTATACACAGGTACCACTATTCGACGTTGTATGAATCAGTCGTAAAAACGTCTACTTAACCTATACACAGGCACCACTATACGACGTTGTATAAATCAGTCGTAAAAACTTCTACCTAACCTATACACAGGCACTACTATACGACGCTGTATGAACCAGTCGTAAAAACGTCTACCTAACCTATACACAGGCACCACTATACGACGTTGTATAAATCAGTCGTATAAACGTCTACCTAACCTATACACAGACACCACTATACAACGTTGTATAATACCGTCGTAAAAACGTTTACTTAACCTATATTTTTGTACCATTATACGACGTTGTATAAAGTAGTCGTAAAAACGTTTACTCTACTTATTTAGTAGACCATTTAGTTACGGGACTAAATCGTTGTAGGAATTACGGTTACACAACGTTGTAGTTGTCTAATAACATCAATTCAACAGTTATATAACTGAAAGTCGCATAGCACAGTTTTTATATGACCAATTTGCTAGTTGGGTTGTTTTCAAAGGCCTTTGCCCTACACTAGGTCAGTCAGTATATAGGCTGTATTTTACTTTTTTTTGGTGAAAAGTTCGGCTACAGGCGTCTACCTCTCACATAGAAAATTAATGAATTTGGGAAATATTAAATGCCGTTTAATGTTATGATTTATTTTAATAAGAAAGCAAAATCCTAATATTTGATTATTAGCGTTAAAAGACGCTGAAATAAACTCAAAGAAAACGTTTAAAAAAATTGTACCGCAGGCGGGAATTGAACCCGCGTCCTCCGCAATCCGGGCGGCTGCGTCGACCACTCTGCCACCGAGGTATCGGTTAGACGTGACGAAATTTTTCAACGCTTTTGACTTAATGCTTTATTTGAGCGTTTTATAACGCTATTTGCGTTATAAAACGTTCAAGTCGCAAATAATCAAATATTACGAATCTATAAAGCAGTCTTATCTCAACCGAATGTTTATAATATTGTAAAATATTTTCGTTCAGATCTCTAAGGATGTAAATTCTAAGAGGTTTGACAATACACTGTTAATTTCCTTCAGGGTCAGCATTTGATTTCTTCCATTTTAATTAATTTATTACATGAGCGATAGTCGTTCTTATAGCCGAGCTATTGATCTACATACACTTAAAATTCGGTGAAATGTTACATCGGTTAAATAATATTCGCCTATATGTATGGTCGATGAAATGAATTTCGGCGAATCGTTACATCGGTAAATTAAAGCTTCGTAGAAATAGGCATCGTTCAATTGAGTGATCGGTTAATAGATAGATAGATAGACAATACTTTTATTGTAATTTAACACCACAAACATTTACATAACACATAACAATGAGCACAAATACAAAGTTACAATTTGGCGGTCTTATCGCTTTAAAGCGATCTCTGCCAGACAACCATTCGGATGGAGAGAACTTATACACTCAAAGATCGGAGGTGCATACCACAGTCAAACAATTAAAAACAAAAGCAAATTAAAAAGAACCAAAACATAATACATAACATTATAAAATAAATAAATTATAGGGTGTAACAATTATATATACATACATATAAATACTTAAATATAATAGTCTCAGGTAGGATGTGGCGGACAATGATAGCTATGCAGCAGGATAGGGTTAAAGGGAAAGGTAGAAATTCTTCACGTGCACCTTAAATGCGTGAATTGTTTTAGCACGCCTGATCGCAACTGGAAGCGAGTTCCAGAGACGAACAGCTTCAACGGTGAATGAACAATCGTAAAAGGTAGTGTTGTAAAGAGGGGTTTTAAGGGATAGATTTTCTGATGACCGTAAGGAGCGCGAGGATGAACAATAAAGGAAACTGAAGCGTTCCTTTAGATAGCAAGGATAGGTGGGATTAAACAATATGTTATATAGAAGGGAGAGGATGTGAGTAATCCGGCGAAGACGAATAGGAAGCCACTTGAGTTTAGCGCGGTATTCAGAAACATGATCATACTTGCGTAAGCCAAATATGAATCGAATACAAAAATTTTGAAGGCGCTCAAGTTTATTTAGCTGGTCCTCCGAGAGATCAAGATAGCAGGCGTCGGCATAGTCTAAAACGGGAAGAAGCAGCGAATGTGCTAGCGCAATTTTAGTGGCAGTGGGTAAAAAGTTGCGCAGTCTTCTTAAAGAAGCCGAAGAAGCGTAGAGCTTGCGACTGACAGCTTGTAGTTGCGGCCCCCAACTCAAGCAGCTATCAATAATAACGCCCAAGTTAGCAACTGATTTACTGAAAGGGATGTCCACTCCATCAAATGTAACCTTAGGGAGGGTTTCCCAGTTTACCTTGGAAAGCAACCTGAAACTGCCGACCACAATAGCCTGCGTTTTGCTTGGATTGACTTTAAGTCCGTAGGCTCGGCTCCAATCTACAATATGTTTCAAATTTACGTTGGTAGTTAATATAGCCTCGGCGAGATTACCAAGTGGTGCCTGGCAATAAATATGTAAATCGTCTGCATATAGGTGGTAGGAGGAAGAAAGGTTTTCGGAAATAGAAGTGATAAAAATAGCAAAGAGGAGAGGATTAGTAATAGTTTTCTTAATAGTCTTCGTTGAAATGAAAATCGGTTAAACCGCTTCCGGAATGACGTAGGGAACCCGGCTATTAAGCCTTCGTTGCGTGTAGGCCTACAGATATTTCTGTATTAGGCCATAGCTGGGAACCCTCTGGTTATTGAGATATGAAGTGTTAAAGTTACAATTTGTATTTTTAAGTTTTTTTAAAAACAATGACAATTTGATTACAAATTATTCCAAAATTGTTTAAATTTCTTATTCAAATTGGCTTTTGGCAATCCAAAAGACAATTAGTATAGTAGGTGCTAAATAAAAAACCACTAGTGGCTTGATTTGACTATTTGGTAAATCCATACAGAAAGCCGGTCTTAGGCTCAGAGGGTTAAATTCCAAGTGTGCTTACCACATTATGTTAACTGCCACGGACTCGATGTTATTTTATTTATTAATTTAAAAACAGCCAAATTAGCCAATACGGCTCAATTTCAGGCGTAAGCGTCTCCATTTTCTGTCATTTACGATGGTTATACAAAGTGTTTTTTATTTTTTTTATACTGTGTCCTTCAAAAATTTCGGAGCTATTTATTTTCTTATTCTCTTTCATACTAGTTCTCTCGCATATATTTTTTATTTTATAGGGTGGATAAGGTGAGATATTGGTATAGTTTTGTGTCGGTATTACCTACATAGCTGTTCCTCACAGGATGGGACAACGCCGCTGATCCTGTCTGCGGCGATGGGGCACGCGGAGTGCGTGCGCGAGCTGCTGGCCCAGGGCGCGGACCCCGCCTGCTGCAGGACGGTCAGTACATTACGACGCACAACGCGAATTGAGTATACCACCTCAATTATTTAAGGAAAAATACTTTGGAGACGGTCAGTACATTACCTGGTGTTACAGTAAATTATTTAAATGAAAATACTTTGGCAAGAGTCCGAAGGCATTCACAAGCCTGATTACTTTAGCTAATTTCTACCATTGTCTAAGAAAAAGAAAATAGATATTATTAATATTAAATTACATAGTAATAATATATAGATAGTATAACAAAACCCTGAGAGCGCTGCGAAAGCGACCTCAGCTTCGAATGCGGATCAATAAATGCATGGCATTTCTGATGTAAAAATACTAAACGTGTTCTGGTCAGTTGAAGCCTCTCCCAAAATCCAAGTTGGTGCTAAAGTCAGTAGTTTTTATTTAACAAATTTTAAGTTAACTACCGAATAATACGATAGTTAATGAATAGTACCGGTGTATTCTATATAGACAGGAACGAGCGCGCTGTTCTTCGCCGCGCAGGGCGGCTTCCTGGATGTCGCGCGTCTGCTGCTCGACGCCGGCGCCGCCATCGACGCGCCCAGCACCGTAAGGACATCGCTATTTAAATAGACGTATTAAAACTATACACACACTTACTCATGTACACACACACACGCACGCAAGCAAGCAAACACACGCACACATTTACACACGCATGAAGGCGTGCACAAAATAATTAATTATGTTACTTCTAAACCCTTAAGTAGGTAATGTTAGTTATTTTTTTACTCTGAATGGGTTTGCTCTTCATCCCAATCAAGCCCAGGGGCTAAGACAGGATCTACGATGGAGCGAGCTAACCCAGAAGGTGTCTATTTACTCTTGTTTTGAAGGTGGACGGGTTATAAGTACTCGGAAACACAGACGCAGGGAGGGAGTTCCACTCCTTTGCAGGCTGTGCGTAGTATAAAAGATGTTCAGTAGCGCTTTGTGCGACATTTAGGAATATCCACCAAGTAAGGGTGGTAGCCTGCAGTGCGTCTGGATGTCCGATGGAAGAAGGGGGATAGCGGTATAAGCTCATGCAGCTCCAGAGCACACTCTCCGAAGTACAGTCTGTAAAAGACTGACAGACGGGCAACTTTGCGGCGGTGAGCTAGGGTGTGAAACTTGCTCTTCATCAGTTCTTTGTCGCCAATTAGCCTCTCAGCTCTGCGTTTCATTGTGTCCAGTGCAGCTAGTTGGTATTTCGTTGAGCCGTCCCATAGGTGACTGCAATATTCTATGCAAGATCGGACTTGAGCTTTATAGAGTTAAAAACTGTCCCGGCGTGAAATATCGCTTGCCCTTATTTAGGACGTCCAGCTTTTTCCTGCAGTTTGGGCCTTGGACTCGATGCTGGTGCCGAGTTCAGGTCTAAAGACAACTCCATGCCCAGAAGGACGAGACTGTCGGTAACAGGCACAGATGCACCTCAGAAAGTAGGAGTCAGGTTAAAGGGACTCCTTTTAGCGGTGAATGAACACCTTGCGTTTTGGTAGCATTAAAATTGACCAGGTTAGGTACTGTCACCCCACTGGCAGACGTGGCTTAAGGTCTGGTTCACTCAACCATGGCCTCTCTCATCAACATCACGTCATCAATGGCTTTTAGTTAAAAGTTAATGCCAGAAGGAGACCTGGCCTGTGTCCAGCAGTAGGTCGTCGATGACGGTAAAATGATGATGGCGTGTCGGTTTGCAGGACGGCGGCACGCCCCTGTTCGTGGCGTGCCAGGGCGGCCACCTGCCCGTGGCGCAGGAGCTGCTGCGGCGCGGCGCCAACGTTAACGCCTGCATGAAGGTACACTTACATAGGAAATCGTCACGGTATGTTAGAGGGGTACTTACTTAGTCAGTGATTGGTGCATTCTCCAAAACACTAATGATTTTTTTGTTTCAAATCAAATAATTTATTTGCTCAAATATTGTGCACAATCAAGATGTTACATTCGTTAAATTATTATTATATCGTTTATTTTGTCGTTCATTTGTAGTTTAACTAATTATTATTCTGACAGCACTTAATTGCGACTTTTTTTAAATTCATACAAACAAGCAGTACTTGCCAGTTGCAGCCGCTGTTATGCGAATCTTATTTTAACAATTTCTATGTTGGTATCGGACGGTATATTCCGAAGCATATGAGAGGGGTAAACAAGAATTTTTAGTAGGTATGCACGGGAGGGAAGAGCTCGTTAACGAATCGACACGGAGAGGTCGCCACTCGATCTGCTCTCGAGGCGTGCTAAGCTGACACGTGTACATGAATCGCTCGCTCACAGGACGGCGCATCCCCGCTGTTCATCGCGGCGCAGAACGGGCACGCGGACGTGTGCTCGTGCCTGCTGCGGCGCGGCGCCGACGTGTCGCGGGCGCGCGCGGACGGCGCCGGCGCGCTGTGGATAGCGGCGCAGTGCGGCCACGACCACGCCGCGCGACTGCTGCTGCAGCACGGCGCGCCCGTCGACCAGCTGCGGCAGGTACGCGCACTGGGCAATGAAGCCCGCCATATGCCTATTCCTTCCTTAGCACGTTGACTGCCACAAAACCGGACACAATTGAAAGGACTATTGCGAAATATGAAAAATTATTTCGCCATCAACAATGGTTGAATGAATTCTTTAGCGTCTTTAAACACTATTACGAACACGGATGAAATAAATTCGTAAGATTTTTGAAACCATAGGAAAAACCTGTCTAAGTCTCGAAATAAAAACATTTACATATATTTTTATTTTGGCATGACGTATTTTTTTATAATTTGTTCCTTGCAGGAACATGCTAAGGCCAGAGACAATACTGCCTAGTAATTAGTTTAAATCACATTATTATTATTATAAGCCTATATTTTCCTACTGCTGGGCAAAGACCCTCCCTCCCCTCTTTCCTTTTTTCGCGGTATGTTGCTTGTACGGGCCAATTCTTGAAAGGATAACACAACTAGGTAGGTTAGCACTTGTTTTATCCAAATATGTTAGACATAACCTCCAAAACTCTAAATTGGAATATCTTTAATTGTAAACTTCCTAGAGAAGTAAAACCAATACCATGTTTTTCAGGATTACCAACTCTATACCAACATACTTTTTCATATAAAACTTACGCTTTAAAAAAAGAGTCTACAAAAGTTTGTATGGGAGTTCGCCAATGTCCTTTAATTGTTTGTATGGTGACCACCATGGCGCTTAAAGTCTTAAAGGCCGGCAACGCGTCTGCGACTCCTCTGGTTTTGTAGCTGGATAGCTACAAATCACCGCCGCCCATGGATATGGGCGGCGGTGATTACTCTCCATCAGGTTGCTCAGCCTGCTCGTTTACCTTCTTATTTATAAGAAAAAAAATCACGAACCCAAATAGCGACTGCACTTGTGCTCAGCGAAACAGGCGGTGAAACCGCCTCTGTGGTCTAGTGGCTAAGCCACCGGATCAGACCCAGAGGTCCCGGGTTAGATTCCCAGCGGGGGTACATTTTTGTGTGCTCGGTTTGGTTGGTGGTAGGACTGTTAAGTCCGCCTGGCTAGCGACCACCATCTTATCTAAGTCTGTCGCCATAACAACGATGTTTATAGCATTGTTGTGTTCCGACAGTTTGAGATAAGATAGCCAGTTCCTCAGTGGTTGAGGATTCCGGGTGAAGCGCGCTTCCACCTTCGGCCTTATCGTCACTTACCATCAGGTGAGATGAAGGCCAAGCGCTTACCTGTTGTGGATAAAAAAAAAAAAAAGAGCCCATTACCGCTCTATACTGTTGGATGAATGTGCAGTATTTAGCCCGTTAGTCGCTTTTTACAACACCCAAGGGAAGACAGGGTGGTAGTATTCTTTTAATGGGCCGCTGCGCTATACGGCTCTGCGGCCTACCGCAGAGCCGTATAGCGTAGCGGCCTATTAGTATAGTCCCTAGACTATACCACTATGGGCTATTTCATAATTATGTGATGTAGGTTGTTTAGTCACGCAGGTTGTTTAAACACGTACAAAATTCACGCTACAAAACGGGTAACAGTGCATTGCTGCCGGCGTGATAGACGTGGGCGCGGAGCCGTCAAATATAACTCGAATCTTTCCAGCTTTAAGCGCCAGTCTACGCAAAATACCGACATGTGCCGTAACTCATTATACTCCCGAATGAAGTCTATATACTTCGTCCGGAAGACAGAATCATCGCTCATGCGGCGTTCCATTGACGCTAGCCTCATATCCGCTAACATTCGGGACTCACCCAGAGGAGGACGACCGGTACGAACGGGTATTCGAGTAACCAGTCGCCCAGTGTTATTCTGGTAACAATTCGCACTCCTTTTGCTCTGGGTCAATTAGCGGCGTGGAGGGAGGTTCCTCCACTTTTCAAAACTTCTGAACAACGTCAGAGAGGGTAGTCCCTACAACGAGAAAGGTATCTTCAATATTCGGGGGTGAGACTCGGTTCACTGGTCACACAACCACATACCCGAAAACCGTCTCGACGTCAACCAGACCACCTGGCTGAAGGACACGCTTATTGTTCAACAACAATCGCCCTAGAACGTCTGCTCCCAACAGAACGTCAACCGATCCCGGGGTGTTCAACTTGGTGTCAGCTAACACAAAATTAGACGTCAATGCCAAAATAGTTGGGGTCTAATTCTATGAACGGTTGTCTACCAACTACTGGGTCCAAAACAATCGCCGAGATTGTTATACTCGGGTTGGACGATAAAACGGGAGTGAAAGTAAACGTTACCTCCCCTAGCAGTCTAGGTACTTTCACATCACCAATACCCCGAACACCTTCCTGGTGAGGCCCAACTTGCCAACCAACCATGACTAAAGCACACATCCCTGAACACCGGCATCCAAAAGAGTTCGGACTTTCATCAGGTTACCCTTCAGTCCCCTAACCATCACAGAGGCCGTAGGGAGTAGAATGATCTCTGGAGGGGCTGCGGTTGGCGATCGGGTCGACGTTAGTTGCTAATGGGTGAGGAAGCGAACCGCTTCTGCTGAAGGAGGGGGTCGCTGATACTTAGCAAGGGGGTCCCCGCTCTGGCGAATAGCGTCGACGACGCTCCAAACGCGGACGTACGGAGTGTCTCCAGAGCTCGTGAGCGCGCGCAATCACTTTGACCCTTATCACTCCCATGGGTCGGCTCATTACCTACGTTACTCCGATTCATACATAAAGATGGATGGTGATTGCTTCCACAACATTCACACGGGTGTGGTCGGGGACATTTTCGCTGCAGGTGCGGACCCAAACAAGAATAACACCATCCTCGTTGACGAGCTATGGCCCTACGACCCTGTAGGCGTTGCTCCAAGAATTGCCTACAACGGGGCGTCTGATGCCCTGGGTCGCTGCAATATTCACAGCGCGCGGACCGCGGAATATCGCATATAAGGTCGGGGTTGCTCCTGTCGTCCTGACCTGAAGGGTCTCCCACCCGAAGCACATCGGAGTTGTCCGCTAATCGACACTCTCCATAAACTTCAAGAGATCCTTGAAGGGCGACAAGTATGTGGAGCTGTCCCCACCATACTGTTGCTCAAAGCGCACCTTCAAGTTGTCGGGCAACTTCGCAAGCACGATGTGTAGCAGCAGAAAATACCACGCTTCAACCGGCAGGTTTAAACTGCGAAGAGCGTTAACGGCGACCAGGAGCGGGTTTAAAATTTCAACTCGCAAGCGCGTAATATTTGTGACTCGGGTAGGGCCAAAATCGTCGCGACAGCGAGCCTCCTCACATTTTGGTATTGCCGAGTCACGATATCCGTGGCTACCTTGTAGTTCGCGGGCTTCCCCTTTCAAAACGGTGAGAAGATAGGCAAGCTTTTGTCCCGCTGTCAAATCCTCCCTTGCATCGTCGAGGCTATTAAATAAATTATAAAAGCCCTGCCATTCGTCTAGCCTCCCGGAAAAACGACGGAGGTCAAGGTGGGAAGGCGAGACCATAAAGCGGGCATGAACTTGCTCGAAGATTTAGGGTGATCAGGTTCCATCTCCCTGCCCTGGTGGAGAGGGCGGGCCATCTCGGCAATGCGATCTATTAGTTCGTAGCATTGGTCAACATCGTTCTCTACTTCCTTAAGAATGTCCTGATCACGGTCATCACACTTCTTTAAGAACAAAGCGTACTGTTCATCTACCACCGCCATGTGAATCGACAAGTCCACAAACATATTCAGCAACGCTTCCTGTCTATCTGGTCTGTCTACCAAAGCTGCGGCCGTCGATTGCCATCGTAATTCGGCCCTAATCTTAGCCTTGCAGGAGAGTACCGACATTATGACAAAATATGTTGCTATTCACGTAGGGAAACACTTGCACAACATAACAAATACAATAACAGACACAGGGGGCCTACTTAGACCACCAAAACCACCTGGTTTACACCTTAAACGACTATTATTAACAAACGGGAGCGCGATCTCTGTGCGCAATGACAAACCAACCGTTATTAGTGACCGCTCTCGCGAAAGACTACTAAAAAACGGGAGTGCAGCTATGCACTTACAAAACGACCGCTCAGCATGAAAGCTCACTTGCGAATGGGGACAAACGGGAGTGCTAAGCAATGCAAGACAACCGCCCAGCATGACGGTGCACGTGCGACTAACGGGGCGCTGCTGTGCGCCCTTGGTTCATAACATAGGTAATCTACATTTCCACCACCGTTTCCCCCCGCAGGACGGCGCCACGCCGCTGTTCAAGGCGGCGCACAAGGGGCACGCGGCCGTGGTGGCCGAGCTGCTCAAGTACAACCCCAACCTTGGTTTGCTGCCGGTCAGTATCATTATAGCTGCACACTTATTGCATACCAAAACTTACTATGCTTTCACGGCACACGGACCGGTCGGTAGCTGCGGTGCTTGCACGTCATTAGGCGGCTAAAAATATCATCATTCGTATTTCACAATGCATTACATCTGTACAGTGCAGCGCTTAGTTGACCACGCTGCCTCAGTTCACCATAAATTTGTCAGATGACGTTGATGTAATAGTTTTAAGTAAGTATCAGAGTTGTTGTGAAGTGTCGAGAAGAAAACCCACGGTATAAGTTTTCACTTTATTTAGTAGTAGTTTACAGTAGTCGAGTTAGTAAGACACTTAAAAATATTGGTGTTAGTCATACTATTTATAAACAAACATAGTTTTGTCATGTAGGCTAATAAGCAGTGCAACGCACTCAAACGACTGATTAAGCGTTAGGTCGGTATGTGCGGAGTTAAACCGTACATATTCCCAACCAGCGAAAAAGGAAACTAAGTAAATTATTAACAATGTAAAACTTGTTAAAGTATCATGTAAAAAGTAAAAATGTAAAATGCACAATAAAAGTCAATAGTAAAAAATGTAAAAAGAAAAACAATAAAAAATTAAGAGATGTAAGAAACAACACAATGAATTAAAAGTTAAACAAAATTATTCAAAACTAAAAATAGGATTGTGTCTTGACGCTTTATGATTGTTCATGCTGCGAGGGCGCGATGTGCTCGCAGCTGTTGCTGCCGCAGCCGCCGCCGCCGCCGCCGGCGCTGGTGCCGCTGTTGACCCTACTGTTGCATAGGATTTCTTCTGCTCTCTTAACTCTATGTCTTCGTAATGCGGATCTTTGACGTATCCTCCAGTTGAATTAGGTTTCTTACAGCATAGTTGGTGTCGCTTCTTTACAAGCCAAATTAGAACTGCAGTGATTGCTATCGCCACTAAAACGTAACAGATAATGTACTGATGTACGTCATGGTGTGTTATCGACTTTAAGGATCGTTTTTCACTGTCGATCATAGTTTTTATTCGCCGATCCATCTCTGTTAGTTTTGTATCATTTTCTAAAAATACTTCAGGCTTCTGTAAGGTTAAGTTTACAAACTTATTAACCGATGTATCCAGCTTTGGAATCTGCAAATCGGGTTCCGCTTTAAGATTGCTCTTATACACGTTGTGTGAGTAGATTGTAAGCTCCTTTGATTGAGCTATGCAGCTCTGTCCAAGCGTTATCAGACTAGAACTCGTTATTGTTTGCACGGTGACGTCATCGTCGTTACATATGACGCGAATCGGACATTCGCCGGAGCAGCAAGTTATCAACCAGCTGTTCTTCGCGTGTAGCTTGATCCAAGCGTCCTTGCAAGGTAAGCTTAGTGTGCGACAGGTTGATATAGGTCGTTGGCTTATCATTTGTGCTTCACACAGCGCATTGCTTCACATCTTCATTTGTTAGACTTATATAAGTATTCTTCCGTAGATTTATCGCTATATGTGTAGAAGCCATTTGTAGCCATCGTGTCGTGTTGTTGTATTTCACAGGTAGTGGAATAATCTTATACAGAGTAAAATCGTCTTCGCTTAATAGTGGTATGTGTATTTCATATAGCACATAGCTCTCGGTGGTTCTTGCCTTTACATTTAGTAGTTGGTATATTTGTTTTAAGTCTTGTGTCTGATCTACAGGTAAAGATAATGTCTTAGGAAGTCTTCTAGCAATATTGATTAGTTCCTTCTTTAGATTGCTCGGTGTCAGTAGGTGAATGTCAATATGTCCTTGGTAAATCTGGATCATAGAATTAAATACTATGTCTTGTACGGCCTTGATATTGTTTAATAATAAATATGCAGTTAATGACGACGAACTAAAATAGTTAGCTGCCATCAGGGCTTGCAGTTCATTTTCTATTGTTGCGAAACTCATGTTTGTTTGTTCAATGTAGGTGTTTAGCGTTACAAATTGTTTTTGTAAATTCAGTTCGCTTTTCTTGAGTGATTCATTTTCAATTTTAATGATTGACGTTTGGTTTCTTGCGAGATCTTGTAAATACTTTTCGTTGTTTTGGATGTTTTCAATATCTTCTTGGTATTTATCCGCGAAGCGTTGGTCCAGCACTCCGAACAGGGTGTTGGCTATATATCCTACGCCGTTTATCAAACCTCGCTTCCTACGAAGAGAGAGATGCTTATGAGGTGTCAGCAGCAGGTCATTGTAGTGGTCAAGTTGATTCATCTCGTGCTTCAGTTGGGCGAGCGTAGTTTGACAGTATCTAGGATCTAGTGTGTCGCAGACTTCTTCAATGTTGCTTACGTAGTTCTTTATTTTTTCGTTTGCTTGCCAGTACGTTGTCATGTTATAGTACATAACTAGGATCCATTCATCGTGCATTAAATTAATGTTTCCGAGTTCATTGTAGTACACGGGGCGTTCGGATTCCAGTTTTGTAATTTGAGTCGTTGTAGGTACACTGCAATTAGACCCAGTTATCATTGTAAACATTAAAGTTAGTAGATTTATAAATGTAAACAATGATTGTTTTGTACTTGCAGGCTTTGGTGATTTATTTCTTTCTTTTTCAGGTTTTTCTTCGATTGGGAGTGGTGAAAGTTTTATGATTGGGCGCTTTAGTATACCAGTCTTGGTTTTTACTGTCGCAACCCTAACCAATCCGTCGGGGCCAGGGTAAACTTCTATTACTCGACCCATTGCCCATTTCCCAGGCGGCAGGTTGCTTTCTTTTATTAGCACAATGTCCTCTGGTTTCAAGTTAGTTGTCGGCCTCTGCCATTTGCAGCGAGTTTGAAGAGTTGTTAAATAGTCGTTTGACCATGCTTTCCAGAATTGTTCCAGCATATGTTCAGTAAGCTGCCACCGTTTCCGGAGGTCCAGGTGTCGATCATCTGGATGTGGTTACGGCAGTTGAAGTGTAGGACTTCCCGTCAGGAAGTGGCCAGGAGTCAATGAGTTGTAAAATTCTTCAGGATCTTCTGTCAGAGGGCACAGTGGTCGTGAGTTCATGCACGCCTCTATTTTTGCTAGAAGTGTAGTGAACTCTTCCCAGGTCAATTTCTGTTCTCCTAGGACTCGCCGAAGATGATGCTTTATTGACTTTACAGCCGCTTCGAAAAGTCCGCCAGCGCTTGGCCAAGAAGGTGCGTTGAAGTGCCAACGTACTTCTAACTTTTCAATTTCAGTAAAGAAAGCCGGTGATAAAAGTTGTTTGAATGCTTCAAATTCTGTTTTCAGTACTCTTGAGGCACCCACAAAGTTAGTGCCGTTATCGGAGTACATGTGTTCGGGAGTCCCGCGTTTGGCACACATTCTCTGGAAGGCAGCGATAAAAGCTTCAGTGCTTAGCTCCGACACCAGTTCTATATGGACAGCTTTAGTTGCCATGCAAACGAAAATGGCGATATAAGCTTTCGTTGTTTTAACGCCCCTTCCTTTGTTTAGTTTAACGTCTATGCTCCCGGTGAGGTCCACCCCAGTGTGACTAAAAGGGCGACTTGGTGTTATTCGTGGCGCGGGAAGATCACCCATGGGTTGTGATGGGCGACTCGTGTTGAAGCGATGACAAGTTACGCATCGTCGCAAGTGGGCTTTTACGGTTCGGTTCCCGGCAATCACCCAGTAGCGTTGTCTTATGTAAGACAAGGTCAGCCGGGCTCCTCCATGAAGAGTAGCGAGATGAGCGTGATCAATTAACAGCTCGGTGTAGCGACTGCAGCTTGGAATGACCGCTGGATTCTTCATGTTTATAGGTAGTATCGAGTGCTGCAGACGTCCCCCAACACGTATTTGATGTGACAAGTTTGTTTTGTTCAAGTAGTTTGCATTCTTGCGCAAACTCATTTTTCTGCACGTATTTCAATACGTACTCAGCAGAAGTTTGTAGCTCATCGGTTGTTAAGTGCATGTTGCTATGTTGCGGTTTATTGCGTAAACAAGTAGTATATCTAATGACCCACGCTACAATTCTGTGTATGTGAGTCAATGCACTTTTATTGTGTAATAATTCTTCAATAAAGTGTTTATTTTCGTTGCTATGTTGAGTTTTTGTTTTCGGCTGATTGTGTACGCGAACTTCATTCGTTGTAAACAAACAGCTAAAAATCTGTTCAGCTTCTTGTTGTTTAAAGTTTTGTAGTAAAGTTGGTCCGTCCCACCAAAGACTAAAATCATTTAGTTTGCTCGGTAGTAAGCCTATCGTGGCGCAATCGGCTGGATTTAGTTCAGACTTTATATACAGCCATTGTTTAGGTCGAATTACAGTCGTTATCTTTTCGACTCTGTTGGCTACATAGCGTTCCCACTTGTTGGGGTCCCCTTGCAGCCACGCCAAAACGACTTTAGAGTCACACCAAGCGAATGTAGTGACGTCATGTCGTGGTAGTGATTTTTGGACCTTATGAATCAGTTGGGTCAGTAGTAGTGCCCCACATAGTTCTAGTCTGGGAAGTGATGTCTTTTGGGACAAGGGTACAACCTTAGTTCTAGCCGCTAATAGCGTCACCCTTGATACGTCACTCTCATCAGTGACGCGGCTGTATATGACGCATGCGTAGGCTTTTTCGCTGACGTCACAAAATCCGTGTAACTGTAGGCTCGTATGACTGCTTCCCAGCCATCTAGTTATTTTTATATGTTTTATTAGTTGTAGTTCGTTGTTTAATTGTATCCATTTTTGTTTTGTTTCATTTTGTAATTCTGCGTCCCAGCCAATGTTGCTTATCCAAACTGTTTGAAAGAGTAATTTTGCCAGTATAGTAATCGGGGAAAGCCATCCCAAAGGATCGTAAAGTTTTGAAATCTGAGATAGCAGGTGTCGTTTAGTAAGTTTTTCGGTGCTCGCTTCCAGATTCCAGTTAAAGGTAAACACGTCGTCCTTTGGGCTCCACCTTAACCCTAAGGTTTTCATGGTTTCTTCGCTCTTAAAATTAAATATATCTGTCTGTGATATTTGATCTTGAGTAAGGTTACGCAATAACTCTGGGTCGTTGCTACACCATTTACGTAAGTTCATACCGCCCTCTTTTAGTAAGTTAATGAGTGACTGTTGAACTTGTTTGGCGGATTCAAGTGAGCTGTGGCCCGCTATGGCGTCGTCGACGTAGAATTGGTTTTTTAAAACGTCAGCGGCTTCAGGATATCTGTGGCCTTCATCAGCTGCCAGCTGTTGAAGCGTCCGCATCGCCAACCAGGGTGCGCTCTTCGTCCCGTACGTAACGGTACATAACTGGTATTCCTGTAACTTTTCAGCGGGACAGTTTCGCCAGATGATTTTAAAAGGGGTTGTTGTTCGTGATGAAGCTGTATGCAACGGTACATCTTCTCGATATCCGCTGTATATACATATTTGTAGGTTCGCCATTGCAATATAAGTGACTGAATGTCTTTCTGGAGGTTAGGGCCTTTTTCCATGACGTCATTTATACTGCAGCCACCAATTGTTTTCTGAGAGCCATTGAAAACAGTTCTTAGTTTTGTGGTAGTTGATTGTTCACGCAGGATTCCGTGATGTGGAACATAATTTTGATGTTTAGATGGAGTGTAGCTGCATGGTTTCATGTGTCCCATGTCAATGTACATCGAAGCAAGTTTGGGTTGTCTTTCGAATTTTCGCTCCAGCTGTAGAAATTGCGATACAGCAATAGACTTTGAGTGTCCCAGTTTGTCCTTGTAGTCAGGATGTAATGGCATCTTAACAATATATTTTCCATTGGCATCTCTTTGTGTAGTTTGTTGGTAGTGAGTTTCACACCAGTCATTCTTTGACATATCTTCCTGTTGCTGGATAATGTCTTCAGTCTCCCAGAACTTTGTTAGCTCCTGCATGTCGACCAAAGTCACGTGACAGTTAAACGTGCGTAGTTTGCCACACAGTATCCACCCTAAGTGGGTCTGTTGAGCGACCGGTGTTCGGCCGTTCCCTTTTAAAACTCCTTCTAAAAGGACCTGGGAATACACGTCAGCTCCCAGTAATAAATCGATCTTTCTTGACAGATTATATTCTGGATCAGCTAGTTTCAACCCTTCCATATGAGACCAGTTAATTTTGTCAAACGTAGTGTTGGGTAAGTTATTAGTTATTTGTTTTATTATCATTACGTCAGTTTGGAACGTAAAGTTAGTGCAATGAGATTTGCATTCCAGTTCTAGAAGTCCCTTGCAATCCCCCGAGATAGAGCCTACCCCGGAGATAGTTGCGTTGAACCTTTTTCTGGGCAGCCTTAAGCGTTGAGCAGCATTCTCTGTTATCAAGCTCACTTGTGAACCCTGGTCAAGTAAAGCTCGCAGTGTGATAAAGCTTCCAGATAGTGTTTTCACAAGAATTTCAGCCGTAGTCAGTAGTACTTCCTTGTAATTGTTCGATAAGTGGTTCGAAGATTGAGTGTTACAAGATGAAGTCGAAGGCTGGGTGTTGATGTGATTATAACGTTGACCTGCATTGTTTACATTGAACTTTGGCGCAGTAAATTGCTTTGTTGCGTAATGTAGCAGCGTGTGGTGCGGCTTGTTGCAGTCTTTGCATGTTTTATTTGATGTACATTCAGCGTTTCCATGACTGTACAAACAATTTTTACAAAGTTTCAGTTTCGTAATTGTATTGTTTCTTTTGTAGATATCCATGTTGATGAACTTTGTGCATTGCATCAACACATGGTTACCATCGCAAATAGGACATTTTCCAAATGAAGTGTGATATATTTTGGAAAAACCGTCTCCCTTGATGTGTTCCAGTTGACGCTTATTGAAGTTGTTAGGGTAACTTTTATTCGTATGTATATATATATGGCGTTTTTGTTTGCTGAGGTTCTTTCTGATGACCTCTAGCAGCTTCTAGTGACATAAACTTGTTCTCCAAAAATGTAAGAAATTCGTCTAAATTCGGAACTTCACGTGGTTGACGCAGATCTCGCGTGTATTCTGAGTACGTTGTAGAGTCAAGTTTCTGCGACATTAAGTAAACAACGATAGGGTCCCAGCTCCTTGTACTTAAACCGATATTATGTAGACCATTGAGACATTCGTTGATGACGTCATGCATCTTCTTAAGAGAGGATGCGTTTGGTTGTGGAATGGTAGGAAGCTGCAACATAGTATTCATGAGATTGGTAAAGAGTAATCTACGATTGTCATAACGCTGGCTTAGAATCTCCCAGCAAGTGTCGTAGTTATCTGAGCTGATAACAAGATGTTGTAACAGCTTCTCTGGTTCGCCTTTCAGATGCTGCATCTTTTGTGCTCTGGAAACCGCTGGATTCTTATGTATCGTTTCCATAAACAAATCTCTAAATGAAACCCACTGAGTATAGTTTCCGTAAAACTCAGGTAAGTCGATTCTTGGCGTTGAAGACTGGTAGTAAGAGCTGGAGTGGATCTTCGCATTGAGCTGTGTTCTTATATGATCGTAGTTAATTTCTTTAGCATTAAATAAAGTATTGTAAGGCTCGTTCGACCCCTTCAAAATTGATTCTAGTTCCCAATGCGTTTTTTCTACAGCATCCCATTTATTTTTTAATATATTAAGATGATCTTCCATCTCCCACTTTTCCGTGATAGTATCAAGGTCTATCTTCATCATAGCCCGCTCCAATGCTTTTAGATTGCATTTTTGACGATCTAGTAGGTCGTTAGTCTTGCCCTCAGTCTCTGGACCGTGCTCAATAGCGACCTTGGGTTGTTTTTCTTGTATAACCATCAGACGTTGCAAGATGTCAGTTCTCGTAGAATTGTACAGTTCTTTTGTTTTTTCATAAATTTTGTCTTTGAAGTACTGAAGGTCTTTGATTTCTTCAAGTTGAAAGCTTTGGTGCCTCTCATGAAAGTCTTGCCAGAGATTTTCCAAGGCCACGAGTCGCTTAGTTAAATAATCAATTGTCTTCCTAGTAGCTCCGTCTTTCTTATAGTTAGAACAAAGTTGTTTGATGACTTCAAAACTTTCCATTTGTTGGTTGATGTTCATCTTGATAGTTGCTGTTGATGCTAAGTTAACAGTAAGTTGTAGTTAAGTCTTCAAACGACACGCAATTCACGTTGCGGTTGAAGTTCAGTAATAAAAGTCGCTGTAGGTAAACCAAATTATTTAAACCTCAATTACAATATTTGCGCCTTCTCAATTAAACTGGTGAGACCCGCTTGTGGGAGGCCAGTCAACCGATTCGCTATTGCAAAGAAGAATAAATAAATAAATGTTAATACCTGTTCTTTTCTCGAAGGACCATTTTATGTACAGTGCAGCGCTTAGTTGACCACGCTGCCTCAGTTCACCATAAATTTGTCAGATGACGTTGATGTAATAGTTTTAAGTAAGTATCAGAGTTGTTGTGAAGTGTCGAGAAGAAAACCCACGGTATAAGTTTTCACTTTATTTAGTAGTAGTTTACAGAAGTCGAGTTAGTAAGACACTTAAAAATATTGGTGTTAGTCATACTATTTATAAACAAACATAGTTTTGTCATGTAGGCTAATAAGCAGTGCAACGCACTTAAACGGCTGATTAAGCGTTAGGTCGGTATGTGCGGAGTTAAATCGTACAACATCTGTAATTATTTTTCTATGCAATTTGTTTCTCGAGAGTCGAATAAGAAGTTATCAGGTTATAAAATAAATTTACATAATAATTGTGATTGCAACGGTTTCTCGCACTCGACACCGGTCGGTTTACGAAATTTGTGGCCGTCTTTTTTTAATGATTTCTCGCATTCAACTGTGTACCAACCCCGTCCCCCCTATTCCGAGCACTATAGTGACGTGGTGTGGCACCGCAGAACGGGCAGACGGCCCTGCACGGCGCGGCCATGTTCGGCCAGCTGCAGTGCGTGAAGCAGCTGGCGCGGCTGGCCGACCCGCGCGCGCGCGACGCGCTCGGCCGCACGCCCGCCGCCGCCGCCGCGCACGCCAAGCGCCACGACGTGTACGACTACCTGCGCAGCCTCATGCCCACCACTTGATGCGGCGCCTACTTTATTTGCTACAACTCGATACAAAGGTATCTTTCAAAACACCAGTGCGATTCTCTAGGTTAAAGCCTCGGTAGCAGCGGCTGCCGCAGCGCTGACGATTGACTCTGTCTCTTTCATACTCATAGAATTGGAATGACACAGCAGATCACAGCCATGCGCGGTCACTTAGAGCCACCGCACACATGATACTTTTAGCATCGGCGATTTTGCGACTGGCATCGCGTTTTGACGACTCTCTGCATTCAGCTTCTAAAAAGCGTCTAAATCGCCGATCGCCGCTGCTAAAAGTAGCATGTCTGCTCTGGCCCTTAGAGAATCACATAGCTGTAGTAGTTTCATTTTCAACAGTACTATAGATCTCATTGTACGCACCTATACGATGGTTTCATTTACTTTAATACTGATTGTACACACGCCAGCAGGTCCTACCCAAAACTGTTAATCTCTAATCGAAATTGACGTACAGTTCCAAATTAATTGACGAGATTTTTTTGGTAAGTTTACCTGCTGGCGTCTATGTAAGTAAATTTTAGGAATCTTTACTTTAATTATGTAGAGTGGAAAAAAGAACTTGATTTATATATATATCAACTACACGAAAGATTTACTAAAAAACGATAATAGATGTTGTATCAGAGATTTTTAAACTACTATGTTTATGCCTGTTTACTTGTTGTTTTACCCCGAGTAAAATGGGACCAGGGCCACAAAAAGCACTTATGATGTTTTCTAAAGACAAGAACCTTTTCATAAAATAAACTTATAAACATGGGTATTAGCAAATTCTGTTGAAAACAAATAGAAAACTTACCCACCATCGTTTTTAGTCTTGTCAATAATCTTATAATAAATATCCAGTGAATTATTATTACACTTAGGTAGAGTAATTGTACAGAACAAAAAAACGACTTCCACGTGTTTATAATTATTTTAATTAACCGTTTTATTAATTTATTACATATATAAAATGAAACTATTTATTTCAACGGAACTTAAATCTCGAGTCATATACAAATGTATGGTCAAACTTGAAGGCACAAAGTGTCAATTACTTGTTTTTTTCTTATTTATTTAACTAACGAATCTATTATATTTAACTAACGATAGTATAGGGTCATATAACGACACAATCTCTCATTTATAATCTCTAACTGGAAACAGAATAGTTATTTTGTATATTATCTATTTACATAAACATATTATATGCCATGCCATCTCACCCAGCTTTACCCACTCGCCTTATGCATAAATACCTCACACGAAACTATACATTTTAAGATTACATATACCCGGCGGTAGTCTATCTACATTCGTTTTATTACATATTCTTGCATATACACCGTGTAATAAGTCAATTAAATTTAACCCATTTGTATGTTGTTGACAATTACTATTTTAAATATTTTTTTGTAGTAAAAACGCCAGGGCCAATAACGTATTGAACTGTCCAAAACTCTTATGAAATATACACTGGTTTGTAATTGGTGCTGATAATAAAGTACATTTATGCAAACACATAGCGACTAAGTACTTACATTTCACACTAGTCAACATTTTGGTTACATTACATGGTTTTAATATATTTAACATCAGGCCCCTATTTCACCACGTCGACAGGTGCGACAATTGTCAAGAAAAGATGAAAATTGTCAAGTGGTCAGTTTCACCACGTTGACAAGTGCGACAATTGTCAAAAAATAATTGTCGCGGCTGAACTGTCCTATAGGTAAAAATTTATCAAGGACATTATATAATCAAAGGTATCAAGTATTCGCCTAGGAATTTAGCGAACTCTATTTTCAAATACCTAATTAGAAGTTGTTAAATCAAATAATAATACGTCTTTTAAAATTGAAAAGCCTTCAGTCTCTCAATAACTGCCATACAAAATAATGTCTTCGCTGTCTTTGATAAAAACTTATTTAAAACTTTTAAATATTTTCCCGTTATTTTGCAAGTCACTTCAAGTCTGTATTTTTAAGTGTTTGATTTAATAAATAATATTACAAGAAAGAAAAAGATGTCAATCTTAAAATTGATTCCGACAGCATATCGGTGGTTTTTGGTAAATTTAATAACAAATTGACATTTGACATGAAAATTAAGAAATGGAAAGAAAAAGTTTAATCGTTTGAATGAAACGGAGTAGGTACTTATATGACAAAGATTGGAAATATCTAAAAGACACAACGTGGCAAAATTGGAGAAAGAGGACTGTAGTAAGTTAGTATTTATTAACAAGTTTCAATACGTGCACCGATTCTATTTATTACATATTCTACACTGATTTTGCTAACACGGAATTTTTCCCTAATCGCAAAATCCGTAAGTTTAAAAGAATAATTAATTCTTTCTTTAAATCTTCATCTATATGCAAAGTCATCAAAATCATTACTATCACTATTATCACTACTACTTTCACGGAGAGCCATTTTGAAAATATGCGTAAGTTAACCACGAAATTTTACAATTGTAACGCAAGCATGACATAGCTTTTATCTCATGTCAAGATTTACAGACATATCTACAAATATGTCGACTAAGAAAAATAATTCTTGTTTCACAACTTATTTGTCATTAAAACAATTGTAACAAAATGCCTGTCATGTTTCTAAGTATTTCTATAGAAAATAATTTAAAAAATTGTCACATGTCACCTGTCGCTTGACAATTGTCACTCGACATATGTCACTGACAATTGTCGACGTGGTGAAATAGGGGCCAGGTTTTATAGCGTCGGATTTATTTGGAAATGATAAATTTAACATTTAACTTCAAGTAAAACATTGAATAAAATTACAACCTCCAGGTTCCAGAAATCAAACCCCCTTTTTGAATTTGCATCCTAATGTTTGGTGAGGCAGATAAAAAAGTTAACAAGTTAAACGATTTCAATAGGTATCCTCAGTAGCGGAGTGGTTAACGCAGCCCCCGCGTACCGGCGGGTACGCGAAGAAGTTTGTTTGGTTCCCACCTGAGGAAGTTATTTCTTTTAATGTTGCACTATCTTTAAATATTGAAGCGTTTTTAACTCAAAAAAACATGAAAAATTATGTACCTAATCATTAGTCATTGGTTCATTACTCATTACTGATTAAAAGTGAGATCCCTTTTTTATGATAAAATCTGGTGTTAAATTATTAAGAGAAAATAATAGCACTAACATTAACGTATAAGCTAAGAAGAATGTGTATTTTTCTTACCACATAATGTTATTTATTAGTATTAGGGCGGGTCTCCTGCGACACTGTTTTGTGTTTTCTAACATCTAAAAAAATATGTCAAAATATGTACGTAGGCCACGCCCATATTTGTTAGATGTTGATGTTAGGTGTTAGAAAACACAAAACAGTGTCGCAGGAGAGCCGGCTTTAAAGTCATAGTAATCTGTTATATTGATATTAAGTCTGTTATAAACTAATTTAATAAGACAACTCGTTTCTCATGTATTGTATTGTTTGAATATTTAGTTAGAAACGTAACATTAGGAATAATAATATCGTATTTAATGTCTACAGTGTAAACAGTTTGTACTATTGTGAGCGCTCAACTTAGGGTATAAAATTGTTGTCTGGTTGTACGTTTTAAAGACTTATTAAGTGTAGTTTTTATGCATTATTTTAAAGCATAATAATGAAATACTTAAGTACACTGTATTTTTTTAAAAACATAGGTTAATTGTGTCAACAATTGAATCTCTAAAAGTATTGAAAATCGTGAAAAAATACAATTCATTTTGATGGTTTTAAAGGTAACTAAATTATGAAATTAATGTTTTTATGACCATGATCAGTTTGGCATGTAAATCTTAAATAAAAGATTTAAAGTAAAGTGTTTTAATGTTACAGCATTAAGTACTGTCCTGTATATCCAAAGCGCATATTTTACTATAAATGTATACGTGTCTGAATGTCAAGATGGATTGATTGATTTGTATGGTGTTTGTTGCTGTTTTTATTTACGTTACAAAAATATACATAGTTGTTTTAATTAAAATCTTTTTTTTTGGCATTCCTCAGATAGGGATAAACAGTTCGAATATTGGATGTAAATGCTCTATGCATTCCTTTTTTACTACGCATTTTAAAAAAATTATAAGATTATTCATTTTAATATCTTAAAAGCATTCGTACTCGCGTCATTCGCATTCGCATCAGATAAATTCCTAGAGAATGTAAGTAGTGTGCAATAACGAAACTAAAATACTATATAAGGCGACTGCTAGAAACAGCAAAAACTTTAAGGGCTGGTCAGTTCAAGTGTTTTAAACATGACAAAAATGACAAAAAAGAAATTCGGCTTTTTTATTTTTTATTAAATATTCATTTTATGAATTTTAACTTGATAGTCTTTGAGTATCTAATTTATTTTAAAGTGTGGCGGCCTGCGTCGCCACATAATTTATTATCCTCACGTATTGGTTAAAGAGTTTGTAAACACATTCCTAAACGCGTGCAGATCCGATAAAGATATGACACGGCATCATCCCTCCAACATTTACGTAGATATTATTGTATAAATAGTCTTGTAAGGTTTAGATAATATGTTAGTCACAATGTAGGCACTGTAAAAATACAACATCACTTTAAGAGACGCAGTCGTTATTTACCATCGCCATGGAACCCATCCATCATCAACAACCTCGCATACGTCCGACGGAACACTGGTGACCCCGACGTGATAACAATAACGTCAATAACATAAGAAAAATAAAATGAAAGAATTAACTATTAAATAACGATTATTTACAACGCGCGGGCAGCGGCCGGCCGTTGACCCACCCGCCGCGTCAGCTGGGCGATAAGTACCTACGTTAGTCTGCAATCTTTTTTTCATTTTTGACATGTTTAAAACACTTGACCTGACCAGCCCTTGGAGTTTCTTGCAGTTTCTAGCAGTCACCTTATATAACTAGATACTCTATTATAAAAATCTAGTTAAGATACTAGTAGTGTATACTGGTACAATGGAGGAAGCTGCCGGCCGACCACTTTCTGGCGATATTCGCTTGCGCTTCATTCTGGCCGTATGACTTGGAGACCACATTATAACTTTTGTTACTTAATGGGAGAAAAAAGTAAGGCCTCCTGGGTTTCCTGCCAGCTTCTTCTCAGTCGAAGGCTCTCCCAATATCCGAACTGGCGGTAGATTATTTAGGTAGGTAGGTAGTAAAGTTGGTTGATAACATTTAACTACTGTTAGTTAACTTTATTTATCTACATTTTTTTGACGTCAATAAGTACCTGTTAAGGTTTATTTTGAATAAAGCATTTGACTTTGACCGCCCGTACGTACAGTAGCGTGCGCGAAAAGCGGTTGGCCGGGAATTTCCTCGACACATCCGATCCTAATTTATAGACAAATACTTTAAAACATATTTGTCACTATTTAAAAGACGGTCAACAATTAGATATCGCCTCTTCGGATGAAAAGTGTACAATGTCGAACATTTTCCAAATACAAAAAACATCAAAATAGCCTATATTTTCTTTCGACTAGTGACAAAAGAATAGTTTGTCAAATCTCCGCTTGGAGCGCCATTGATTAATTTTAAATTGGTGGTAGTTTGCATCTCATTCGCGTCAAAACAGTACAATGTTCAGTACTAAGAGGATATAAGTTAAGAGACGGGACTCTCATAGTACAAATTGAAAACGTACTTTTGTATGAAATTTACAGCGAGATTCACTACCAACATCAGCATCGTAAATGGCGCCAATGGTACCAACTTAAAGATAAGATAGGCATGTTCCACGAGATAGGTACTTTTTATATCGATATCGATGTTTTACGCTTATAGCAGATACCCGATCTTCGCTGACGAACTATAGATAAACTTGACATGATTATACGTCCCTTATTAATAAAAAAATCATTCACTACCTAGAGGATCACTCGCTGCTTCATGATCGCCAGTATGGATTCAGACCCAAGCGATCAACGGGTTATCTTCTAGCGTACGTTACTCTCGCATGGGGTGAAGCGATGGACAAGCATAGCGAATCTCTGGCAGTTAGCCCTGATGTCGCCAAAGCTTTCGATAGAGTGTGGCATCGCTCCCTTCTTTCCAAGTTGCCGGCCTTCGGTGTGCCGCCCCGTTTGTGCGCCTGGGTTGCAGACTTTTTAGAAGAGCGGAGGATTTCGGAGGAGCCGGAGTGCCGCAGGGTTCTGTGCTCTCACCTACTCTATTTCTTCTGCATATCAATGACATGTTGTCCTTGGACAATATTCATTGTTATGCGGATGACATGTACGGTGCATGAGCGGTACATAGGACATCCTGCGGCAAAGCAAGCTGATATCGTGGTGAAAAGGCAAGAACTGGTTGCCAAACTGAACCTGACTCTCGATCGTGTCTCTAAGTGGGGATCTGAAAACCTGGTCGAGTTTAATGCCAGAAAAACCCAGGTTTGTGCATTCTCGTCCAATATAGCTCCCTTCCTTACTCCTTGAAGAGAGGGCTCTTCAGAACTCTTCTTTACCCATTTCAGTGGACCTCAGCATTCTTGGCATGGACATCGGCCAGAAACTGAATCCAAAATGCTACATCGAGAGTGTTATTTAAACTGCCTCCCGTAAGTTAGGTATTCTCAATAAGGTGAGGCGGTTTTTCACTCCCGAGCAGCGCTGTTTGCTGTACAAGACTCAGGTGCGATCGAGTATGGAGTATTGTTTCCATCTATGGGACGGCTCCGCTAAATCCCTCCTCGATGCACTTGATAAGACTGCAAAGGCGAGTGGTACGCATTATTGGAGATGCTGAGGTTACAGCCTCTCTTGAGGACCTCCAGCTGCGTAGAGACATTGCCTCTCTCAGTGTCTTCTACCGAAATTACTACGGAGTGTTCTGAAGAACTTTTTGATCTGATCCCGCCCTCTCCTTTCCTGTTCCGGACTACAAGTGCAGCTACCCTGTCGGCTAAAAGATATGAATATGGACATGGGCTTCATTTGACATTTGAAGCCCATAATATGCCCATATAAGGACAAAATATGGGCTTCAAACGTCAAATGAAGCCCATGTCCATATCCATATTTTTTAGCCGATAGACCCGCTGGTCTTAGGAACCACCATCATACTGTGCAAAATATCAGCACTCGTACCAAAAAATTTGGCAAGTCGTTCCTCTGTAAGACCATTCGGTTTTGGAATTCTCTGCCGGCGCATGTGTTTCCCAGCTTCTATAATCCCAAATCTTTTAAACGGGGCGTAAAACGGCATTTATGCAGGCCGTTATGAATGGGTGCGCTTGTTACCGTGCTTGTTCCACGGCGGGGAGCGCTCTCATTATTTTGGACTACATTCTGTTTACCATCAGGCGGGATGTAGTCACTATGACGTGTCACATTGAAAATCAATTGTTTCGCGACCGCCGGCGGTCTTATGATCCTTGACGTAATAAGACTTTTGGCCGTTATGTTGATTGACATTACCTTCAACATGGCGGCGAAATATAATTCGGATAGGTTCGAAAGCGCACGGTTTTTAATAGTACTAGTTGGGTGTCAGCGTTCTCCTCGTCTTGAACGGGTTATAGGCGCCATTAAAATGACGCTAAATTTCATACAATGATTTTTCCTATAGAGTTTCGCCAGACTGGTTCAGTGTTGCTCAGGCATCGGCGCAATTCACACGCCATTTCACTTGAAAAGTGTACAAAAACAAAATTTAAACGTAAAAGGTAAGTTTTGATTCTGTGTAATACTGTATTATATCAAATTTTGAATGGTATTTTTCAATATAATAGCATAATGTTATAGTACGTATATTTTTCATAAAAAACTATGCAATCTCAAAATAGTTTTCATTTTGAGCTGGTTTTTTTTCTAATAAACGTCGCTAAAGTCAAAGTTGAGTTGTTTTGAAAACTAATTATATTATACTTTCTCTTTTGAAAAGCTATTTGTGAAGATAAAGGATTCAATTCAATAGTAAAATAAAAGATGCAACTACTGAACATTGTAAATAACTTTTTTAATAACTATTGAACTTTCAAAACGCTCTCCTGTACAGTTAGTTGGTTTAGATATTGTTTTTGTTTTCATCCGAAGAGGCGATAATGTCGTAGTATAAACGTTGCTTACCTAGAAGCGAGTATGGGAACATCTAAAAGAGCCGTGTCAGCGTGTGGCCCTGTGCATGTCCCCGGCGGCGGCGGCCAGCGCGGCGGCGGCGGGGCGCGCGGCCGCGGCTGCCGCCGTGCACGCCCAGAACAGCGCCAGCGGCTGCGCGTACTCCTCCGCGCTGATGCCTGCCGGCAGCGCGGGCCGCGTGCCTGCCGATTCAATCAATTAAACTTTCCTACTACCACACCAATTGGCTATTTGGCAGTTGTAACAATAAAATATGAAATATGTCGGAAATGGTAGGTTATGATTAAACGATAATTATCCAATAGTTTTTTTTATTAAGATAAATTGTAAATATTTTATTTTTACAAAAGAAATTTGCGTTTTTTTATCTGTGGATTACAAGACCCGGGCGGCCATGATTGAGCTTCATGTGACGGATTGTGACGTCACATTTCACAAAGTATACAGAAACTATCTGTCAGGTTTCAAGTTAAGTTTCTATATTTATTGAAATGTGACGTCACCGAGCAAAATGTCACGTGACCAACCGTTTTCGCACGAAGTTTGAAATCAACAAAGAAAAATATGTTTTTTTCTGTTAAACAAAGGTTTTTCGAGAAAGAAAATATTGTACGGGGTATAAAATAGGCGTTTGTAACTTTTTAAATACTTTTTCGAAAACTGTCACGTAGCCAATTATCTAGCCCAAGAGAAGTTTCAAAGAAACTCGTGAAATGGTTACTAGACAACGGATAAACATACTTCATCATCAGCCTATAAACGTCCAACTGCTGGGCACAGGCCTCCCACGTGGACAACAGCACGTGGAGATATTGGGCCATAACCCACCACGCTGGCCCAATGCGGGTTGGTGTTTTAACGACTGTCATCTTACGACAACAACCGGGACCAACGGCTTAACGTGCCTTACGAAGCACGGAGGAGCTAGAGATGTTTTAAATTTGGTCACCCATCCAGCGACCAGACATTGTGAAAGTTGCTTAACGGGCAAGTTCGCAAGCCGAACGCGCTAGCCGCTGCGCCATCGAGCTCCTCCTCGAAAACCTATATATGAACATACTTAAATACATAGAAAACACCCAGACCCGAGACAATTTAGAAAAACAACAATTTCTAAATTGATCCGACCGGGGATCGAACCCGGGATTTCAGAGATGGCGACCATGAAAACCGGTGTACAAACCACTCGACCAAGGAGGCCGTCAAATAACATTGTTATTGGTGCGTTTCATCAAATAGTTCCTATGCCGTCATGTTGGCATTCCTGCCTTGTTCCTGCCAGTGTTGTCAACTTAGTGGATTTTCCACCTAAAACTGGTGGTTTCGACCCCCCTTTTAGTGGCGAAATATTGCTTTTAGTAGCTAGTGGTTTTTCTAGTGCATCAATAGAATTTCATTTTCAGTAGGTTGAATCACTCAACCGCTAGATGACATGAATAAAAAAATTTATCGAGTGGTTGAGAAACCACCAGTTTTAGTGAAAAATCAACTAAGTTGGCAACACTGCAGGAACAAGACAGGAATGCCAACATGACGGCATAGGAACTATTTGATGAAATGCACTATACGGGATGATGATGGATGGACATCTAGTACTTCAGAGACGTCGCTCTTGCGCCGCCGACCTTGAATGACACAACTTCTTCACACTACTTTTAATAGTGTCCATGTTGTAGCATAATGGGAAAACATGGAATGGCAGTTAATTTTACAATTACAATTAAATAGTAAATTTCACATACACCCACATTTTTTATTCGTTTTAATTAAATTAAGGGTGAGTTCCACCCATGAAACTGAACAACTTTCCCCAAGAAACCTATGTGCAAAAAAAACAAAAAAAATTCGACCTCCCATACAAAACTGTCGGATCAGCTGACGACAATAGTATGGGAGGTCGAAATTTTTTTGTCCTTTTTGCACATAGGTTTCTTGGGGAAAGTTGTTCAGTTACATGGGTGGATGGAACTCACCCTTAATTTCATTAAAACGAATAAAAAATGAGGGTGTATATGCAGAAAGCAAAAATATTCAACAATGACCAAGATGAGATTTTATCTAATGAGCAATAATTATTTATCAAACAACAACTGTCATCTAGTAATGAATTAAATGCTAACGCAGGTTTTAAAATCTAAGTATATTAATAACAAACAATTACCGAAATGTGTTTACCTTTGCATCACTACAGAACGGATGCACCTATTTGGATAATTCTTTTTTTGTTGTGTTCGCAATTGTCAGGACTAAAGGTCTTCGCATACGTAACGGGAAATTTCCCGGACGGAAAGACGACGGGACGGGTATCGTTCATGACTTGAACGTGATTTTAAAATATACGTACAGTGACGGTGTTGAACGATAGTCGTGCTAGTGCTGAGACCATATTTTAACACAAATTGTTTAATTTTATTTCTGAAGAATTAGCAATGATTGCCATAGCGTTAGATGAAGATGCTATAACTAGAAAAAGGAAGATTTTCTGTACATCCTATGTGGCGTAACAGAGAGAAGGAAGGCGAATACCATACTTTTATAAGGAATTGTTAGACAATGAAAGCTAATTTCATCCAAATCCATTCAGTAGTTTTTACGTAAAAGAGTAACAAACATACACAATCACAAACTTTCGCCTTTATAATATTAGTGTGATTTCCGAATGACAAAAGTTAAAAGTATTATTATTAGAGTTAAAATTTTAACTTTAAAATAAAATTGTACAGTTTAGGGAGCTACAAAACATTGAGTTCTTTCATCACAAGTTAAGTAATAAGTATTTTTTTGTGTGCAGTCAAAATATCGGTCTTATTTGGTTTCAAAAAGTGGAAAAAGTCTACAGCCTTAAGTATGAATGTTTCATGTATTATTATTATGTACTTATATATGTATTGTACCTATTTTTCAAGCTTTTGTACTTAGTATCCAAGTATTTAGGATTCCCAAAGTTGTCTAAAGCTGGGTTTAAGCGAACGAACTCGATTAGTTTTTCGTCATTCATGATTCAAGTTTTTTGGATAAATGACGTGGAAAACAACACTACATAAGACTACGGCGTCAGGGCCGGTAATGCGCATACGCGGCGGGACCTCGGACGGGACGGGGCACGGGCCGCACGGGGCGTGCGGGACGAGGCCTCCCGTCTCGTCCAGTCCGTGTTTCCCGCCACGTGTATTTTATTGCTATATTTTTAAATGAAACGATGTCTAAAAACTTCCCGTTCCGTCCGGCACGAGAAAAAACACGTTACGTATGCGAAGACCTTAAGTTTGTATGAAATAAAATTTTTGGAAATTCGTCATGGGTACAGGATACAGTGTGTTCACGCAGGCGAAGTCGCGGGCGGTCCGCTAGTATCTCAGTCAAAAGTTACAAGAACTGTACCATATTTATCGGAGAAGTATTCTTCTTCACTATCACCAGTGCCGTTGAGCATGTCGACACTATCGTCGCCGGTCCCCGCGTCCCCGCCGGCGCAGTGCGGCGGCGCCAGCGCCAGCATCTCCCACAGCGTGAGGCCCAGCGCCCACACGTCGGTGGCGGCGCACACCACGCCGCCGCGCAGCACCTCGGGCGCGCTCCACGCCTCCGTGCCTGCCGACGTGCAACAGGCGGATAAGAAAGCTTTACAGCTATTAGTAGTCCATGCTGCTTGGCTGGATAGAGATAACACATCCAATTCCTCTCTAGTTCAAAAATAGTTCTTGCATAAAGTGCGCTCTTATGTCACTAATCCATTTGGCCCTATTGTCACTAACAACCTTCAAGTGAGATAAAGCCTGTTCCCTTTTGTGAATTATTAAGAAAAATCAGAAACTTTTGCTTGTATGGTATCAATCTATGATAGGGGAAGGTCATTTAAAGGATGAAATAAATAAATACAATTAAAGTAGGCTCATGTAAAAATTGTAAAGTGAATATTTTCAAAAAGTATATCTTGATATATAAGAAAGGAGATCATTCAGCGTCCATACATTTTTGGGCTAAATCTGAAAGTGCCGGCCAAAGAAAAATTATCTTATAGCCTGTTAGAATATAATATTTTATATCTATTTATTAGTATGGGACCAAAGCTGTGGGGTCAGCGTGAGAAAGTTCATAGTTCTTAAGAATTATTAACGAAAGAATAACTCTGCCTAATAGATTAACAGATCTTCTGATTACTAATAATTACAATAGAAGGAGAACACACTTTCAGTCCATGACAGCCAACATGCCGAAACTCAGCCAGTTCCCCAGACTTACGGAAGAGTAATTGACATTGCTTTGGGCAGCTATCAGATCAAGCAGGCTGGAAGCATGGGGAGTACGTTCAACCTGATGGTGCGTTCATCATAGAGCTTGGCAAGGACGTGCCAGTTCAAAAAGTTTGTCCATCGAGTCAATCCAGTCGAGACACGTTAGAGACAAAACTTACTACGTGTACATCGCTGTAGAGTGTTCTCTAAGTGGAAGATTAGCAATATGGAGCAATTCTGCACTAATATTGTAGTTGTAATATTAGAAGACGCACATTGGGATTATATGGTACATGGCTCATGTGTCGAACATAGTTCCGCCGGCACAAAATCTTGAAAACTTTATAGTCAGACTAGAGCAGCTTTAACGAATATTTTTCAAAACTTTTAAAAATAAATGTTTTATTTCACAATACTATATCATATTTATAAATAATAAATAAAAATAATAAAAAAGGCTTTTATTTCCAAATGCTGGTGTTGCCAAATTGCACTTATTTTACAGATTGCAAGTTGTTAGTATTATTAGTATTTACTTAGTTTAGTTAGTATTGTTAGTTTTAGTTATTGGTAGATTTGGACCCCTCTCTGGGTGTAGGCCTCCTCCAGCTTTTTCCATTCTCCTGTCTTCCGCTTTTTTCATCCAGTCTTTTCCGGCCACCTGCACTATGTCGTCTGTCCATCTCTTAAAGGGTCTGCCGATTTTTCTTTTGCCAATGGGACCCTTCCATTTTGTTGTAAGTATGGTCCACCTTTTGTCTTTGTATCGGACTAAGTGTCCTGCCCATCTCCATTTTTGTTTAAGAGTTTGAGTGAGTGCATCTTGTATTTTGGTTTCGCCTCGTGTGTCTTTGCTTCTAATATTTTGTTTCCTTTTTATTTTTAGCATGCTTCTTTCCATGGCCCTTTGCGTAGTTCTTATTATTTGCCTGATTTTGTCAGTGAGGGTCCATGTCTGACATCCGTAGAGAAGACTTGGTAAGAGGCACGAATCCATCACAACTTTTTTCAGGTTGACGTCGTAGTTTACTTTTAGTATTTCCTTAAATGACCAGAATTTTTTCCAGGTTATGTTGGTTCGTCTTTCTACTTCTTCCTCGTTGTTAGTGTTTTTGAACGATATCTGTTTACCCAGGTAGATGTAGTGATCGACATAGTCGATAGTTTTACCT
The DNA here is from genome assembly GCA_963921215.1 of Scoparia ambigualis. NCBI lineage: Eukaryota > Metazoa > Arthropoda > Insecta > Lepidoptera > Crambidae > Scoparia > Scoparia ambigualis. The sequence goes on from OY992507.1 coordinate 38,996,171, forward strand.
TTGACAGCAATTGGGACTTGATGGCTGTTTGTCATAACCTTAGTTTTACTGGCATTCATGTGCAAACCTACTTTCGTGCTGACTTCGTCCAGCTATCTTATCATCTCTTCAAGTTCTTTGGCAGATTCTGCTATGACAGGTATATCGTCTGCGAATCTGAGATGATTGAGGTAATTGCCGTCTAGTCTTATGCCTTTCTTTTCCCATTGCAGCATCTGAAATATGCATTCCAGGACAGCAATAAAGATCATATTTATATCCAGTATTAATTAAGTATGTACCTAAATCAATTAACTCTGGTTTTTTATTGAAAATGTATTATTATTATGTTTCTTCTTTCTTTTCTAAATAGATTTCATTGGTCCCAGCCCTTAACTTATTCCGAATTCTTAACCTTATAATGCTTCATGAAATAAAAAATTATAATATTTTGATTATAATTGATTGAACAAAAACAATTGATGCAGTTTTAAACCTGATACATTTTACTATCTTTTTTGATCGTATTGTTTTAAATTTGAATTCAGAATACCACACGAGATGGAGCTACGCCTAACAAGTCGGGTATGCGCCTTGATGAAGGCAGTTGATTTTTGAATAAAAAACATGTTTTATCAAATAAAGGTTTAATTTAATAACGTGTGTTGCCTCCATGGGCATCTACGACAGCTCTCATACGATTAGGCATAGAGTTTATCAACCGCTCTACAAAAATTTTGAGGGAATATCTTCCATTCCTCTTCTATGGCAGTTTTCAACTCCTGCATCATCTGGGCAACTGGCTGACGAGCCCTAACATGTCTTTTTAGCTCGTCCCACATGTGCTCAATCGGGTTCATGTCTGGGCTTCTGGCTGGCCAGTCCATAACTGTGATGTTCACATCCCGAAGATATTCCCTGACGATGCCGGCCGTATGGGCTCTTGCATTATCATGCATAAAAAGGAAATTTGGGCCCACATGGTCCACGTATGGCATCACGTGAGGTTCTAAGCACTCACGAATGTACCTTTCAGCATTTAATGTTGGCAGCCGTGGTCCCGTAATAACCTCAAGTTGAGTTTTGCCGCTCGCGGATATACCGCCCCAGACAGTCCATGAGCCACCGCCATAAGCAACCCTCTCTTCAAAGCAGCATTGTGCAAAACGCTCACCTTACGTCGGTAGACCTTCTTCCTTCCATCATTGCCATGTAACGCAATTTTAGACTCATCAGAAAAGAGTACACGGCTCCAATGCTGCTGAGTCCAATTTAAATGAGTGCGCGCGAAATGAAGACGCGCTGTTTGTTCTCGCTGGTGGGCTCGCGTTAGTTTGGGGCCATTAGCTGGCTTGTGTGGTACCATATCGCGTTCTTTTAACCTTCTCCGAACTGTTCGAGCGCTCACAGATACTCCGTGGAAGTCGCGAAGTTGGTTTTGTATCTCAATGGAGGTAAGGTGACGATTTCTCAAGCTGGTCGTCACGATGAATCGATCCTGCCTTTCAGTTGTGACCCGAGATCGTGGCCTTCCTTGGCGACGACCAAAGCCGCCAGTCTCTAGGTACCTCCGATAAACATTTCGGACCGCAGATCGACTTAAATTAAGTTGAGCACTCACATTTCTTTGGTTGTGTCCGGCCTGGATAAGTGCCACAGCTTGGGCGGCGACTTCAGGCGAAGTATCCATAGATTATTGATAGAACCTCAACTTAATGTTAAGAATAAGTAATGTTTGTTGCAAAACCAAAGAGAAAAATCACACTTTCAAGAATTAAATCCAAGTAAACCAATAAAATAAAGTTTTCTTAGTATTCAATTGTTTGATATCAACGAACAGGCTCCAAATTGTCTTTTGAATTTACAGAACAGAATTTTAAGAAATTCTGTGGTCGAAATTTAAAAAGACTATTGAATAAAATTATGAATGTGCCTGGTTCAAATCTGTATAAAAACTTTTTGCTCGACCTAATATAAATTTTAAGCTAGGACTAAACGAAACTGAAAATGCAAGGTGGGCCAATAGATGTGTCCAGAAGTGTAGTTACATTTCAGTCAAAAAAAAAATAACATTTTTGAAACCCCATAACAGAGTACATAATGATGTGATAGCTTTGGTCCCATAGTAACTAACGCATGCAATAATATTAAAAAAACAGATTATAAAATAATTTTTGAATGGCTGGCATTTTCAGATTTAGCCCAAAATTAATGATGTCCTTTGCAACAAGTACATTTTTGAGAGAATAAATTACGCACCATAATAAACTGCTTTCCCAGCTTTCTTCTTGTCAAACACACCATTTTCATCTAGAGGAACTGTGACCCCGAAGTCACACAGTTTGCAAATCGCAAAGTCCCCATTCACCAGGACATTGTAAGACTTCATGTCCCCGTGCAGAATCTGCATCTTTGTGTGAAGGTAGTCCAAAGCACTGGATATATCTAAGGTCACCTGCAACAAATAATTTGTTACAAACTTATAACTTTATAAAATAGAATGTTAGACAACATTCTTGACTATTTACCTCTAACCAATGAAATGAGAAAGAAAAATTTGTTTGGTTCTAGCTACTTTGCACCTTAAGTCTTCTACCAACATGAAATTCACTATTTAAAAAATCAAGAAAGTAAAATAGTTTAATTTAAAGTTGTTCAACATTTATATTGTGTGGAATTGCATATGCTACACATTGAAATAAAATAAATAATTAAAACACTTTTTAGTAGGTACCTATTGAGTAAATTTAAACCTAACACAATATTTCAGCATACCTTTAACATCTGTTTTGGAGCAAATGGCTCCGCTTCATCCTCCACTCTCTTCTCAATCATGTCACCTAATGACAAGTCACACGCTTCCATCCCCAAATAAAGGATCTTCGTCTTACTAAATGCTCTGAACCCAACAATGTTTGGATGTGACATGCGTTGCAGAAGTTCTGCTTCGGCTGTTATGCGTTCGGAGTAAACTTTGCAGGGCTTCACTCGCTTGTTTATCATCTTCAAAGCCCATGGTGACCGAATCTGACCGGCGCGAGGCGATCGCACGAGTTGCATTACATTCACACCTACGACATGAAGAAATGTGTTACAAAAGTACCTACATTATCGTGTACCATAATTATTAGAAATATCTATATTCATTGTTTTCCAGTATTAAGTCATTGAAGTAAGTTCTAAGATACCTGTGCCATAGCCGAGTCTGCTCAAGAATGGTGACGGTGGAATGGTGATAGTGTCGTTTGCATCCGGCAATTTGTTTTTCTTGATGGGAGTTTTAAATTGATCCATTGCTTAGTGTTTGCCTTTCACAAAACTTAGTTCTTACTTTAACTTTTATTTCAAAAGGGATTCAAATCAAAAATATTTGTTTTGTGGACAACAAACAAACAACCGTTATTTTTATTTGAGTTTGACATTGACAGTTGACACTAGGGATGGCGATCTGAGATCGAGGATCGATTTCACTGTACTGAATCGATATTTCAACATAGAAAATCAAAATTCGATTTTTTCAGTTTTAATAAGGACCATAAAATGATTTACAGCTAGTTGAACGTACTCAAACACATGTACAGAAATAATAGGTCTCCGCTAAATTACTCAAAAACTCACGACATGACTGTGTGCTTAGTTTACTTCGCTTCTTTTTAATAAATAAAAGCTATGAAAAAAAGTTATGTTTACATTCTTTGATTTGTTAGTATTGTGGGTATAAGAAAAAGTAGGGATTTTATGATCTGTATGATAAGAAATCTTTCAATTCTAATCCAGTTCTACATGAATATGATAAAAGATACTCCAAAATATTTAAAAATTTATGTTTCATTGCAAAGTCTAAATTTAAACAACAAAATTATAAAGTCTAAAGATAAAGTCAAGACTAATTAGAACATTATTAATTCAAACTGGCAAAGAGAGTAAAAATGAGTCAGGCTTGTTGAATGATGAGCTTATCAAAGTTGACAGTTCAGTCTTGGTACGGCGTCCGTACAAGGTAGCCGCTTGTCGAATTGTTTACCTGCGATCTATTGTTTCGTTATGCGCCGGTCGACCCGCTCAAGGTCGTTGTTTACGTGAAACAAAGACGGCCCGTGCGCAAGACTGTATAGAAGATACAATGAATAGTGATCACTGCATAAATGAAGAAATTTTTATAGAAGACATAGAACGATATGAAGAGGAGAGACAACAAAAAATGCAGGACGGGGAAATGAAGTGCGTTAAAAGATCTAGAGAAGAAGATGACAGTGAGTGGAAAGAAGTGGCTAGAAAGGAAAAAAGAATAAAAGAAGATAATATTGAAATATATATTTCACATAAAGATAAAATGCCAAAACAATTCGCATTAGCAAAATTATTAAAAACTAATGGAATTATGAACATTTCAAAATTAAAATATATTAATCCCTACAAGGTCAGAGTGGACACGATCGACAGTTATATGGCAAATAAATTAGAAGCATGCAAGGAGTTTCTCGATATGGGATGGAGGTTCCAAAGGGCTATGGTAAGAAGCTATTCATATGGTGTCATAAGAAATGTGGATATTGATTTAACCGATGAGGAAATAATAAAGTCTGTTACAACACCTAGCCCGGGGGAAATTGTTTCACTCAATCGTCTAAAACGGCGGGCTAATAACGAATGGGTACCCAGTGAAACAGTTCAGATATGCTTTAAGGGTACGTTTCTGCCAAGCTCCGTTTATGTAGATGGCTTAAGAATAAAAGTAGATGCATATGTATTCCCAGTATCACAATGTTCACGTTGTTGGAGGTTAGGACATACGGCAAAGAGGTGTCCGTCCGTGAAAATTGTTTGCCCAAAATGTACGATGGACCACGAAAACTGCGAAACTACTTATTTTAAATGTGTGAATTGCGCTGGTAATCATATGTCTTTGGCTAAAAGCTGTCCTATGTATATTAAGGAAAAAAAGTTAAGGGAGTTAATGGCAGACTTTAACTGCACATATAGAAAAGCACTAACATTATATGTACACCCAGAATCGCCACTGAAGGCAAATACAACGGAACAAACACATATTATTGAGGAAGCGTTTACGCCATATTTTGACCCCATAGTACAGAATAATAATAATAGTCGGGACACCTTGCGTACGTATGCTCAAATTGCTAAAACATTCACTCATCAAGAACAGCCTCCTAAGAAGATGCTGAAAAAAAAGAAAAAAAGAAAGAGCTCACTGACAGCGAATTACGATGGTGATGTGATATCCGACTCAAGCGACACTACCCAGGCAGAGAATAATACACAAAAGAGTCATGAGAAAAGTGTACACTTCAGCGAGCTTTGTAGTAGACTTAGGAGTATAATCTTTAAAAAAAAAAGTTTTCAAGAAAAAGTTTACAGTGTGATAAAGTGTTGCGTCGAATGGTTTATTTTGGTTGTGGTTGATAATATTGCAGACTGGCCAGTGTTGAAACTTTTATTGGAATATTTTAATGGATAGTAAAAATATTATCATAAATATATTGCAGTGGAATTCCCAGAGCTTGAGACCTAAATTAAGTACTTTAGAAAATATTTTAATACAAGACAAAATTCATATTGCTGCCATATGTGAAACTTGGCTCGAGCCTGACAGTCAGTTAAGGGTAAGTAATTATAACATACATCGCAGAGACAGAATGGACGCATATGGGGGCGTAGCTATCTTAACTCATTCTTCTATTAAGGTCCAAAGTTGTACCACACGTAGTATAAACTCTGACATAGAATTGTTACATGTTAAAATATATAATTGTAATTTTATAGAAAACCTCATCTCTATATACTGCCCACCCTCAGCGCGAACTAGACAATGCGATTGGGATCATATTTTTTCAATTAATGAAAAAAAAACGTTGATTTTAGGTGATTTTAACGGTCACCACACCAACTGGTCAGCTAAAATTGATCAAAGAGGAACACAGATTTTTAATTCACTGTTAGATTATCCGTTTGTAACATTAAATGATGGCAGCCCGACACGAATTAAATTAGTTAACTTACAGCTACAGCAATCAACACCAGATATCTCTTTGGTATCGTCTGATATTGCATTCAGGTTCCAATGGAATACTTGTAACGAAACATTGGGAAGTGATCACTGTTTAATTAAACTCTCTACGAATACCAATAATAATAATACACTGAAATATAAAAAAAACTATAAAAAGGCTGATTGGCGAAAATATAATTTAAAACTTGAACAGCTATTTTCTAACTTTTTGTTTACAGGGTGCTATCAAATAGATTACGACAACTTTATTAATTGCATTAATGCAGCGGGAGATGAGCACATACCTATAATAAAAATTAATCAAAATCCTGCCAATAAATTCACCCCACGATCGTATTGGAATGCCACCTTGTCTAAATCCGTAGCGGAACGTCGATTAGCCTTAAGCACTTTTAGACGCAATCCTACACCTCTTCATTTTAATGTTTTAAAAGAAAAAATACGCATATCGCAAAAGTTAATTCGTAATGCTAAAAGTGTCTCTTGGCAGACATTTTGCTCATCATTGGATGGGGCTGCATCGCAAAATGAAGTTTGGCAAAAAATGAAATGGTTTAAAGGACGCAAACATAGCAACGACTTTGTTGACATATATAGGGCCCAGAAATTGCTCACTAGCTTAGCTCCGGACTTTGTATCCCCTGATGCCCCCTCTATTAAATCTAATAATGTGCAATTAGATAAGGAAATACAAAAACATGAACTGGAAAAATGCATTCGAAACAAAGATACTTCTCCTGGATGCGATAACATATCTTACTCTATGATTAAACATCTTCCAAATAATGGCAAACAAGTCCTATTATCACTTTATAACACTTTTTATAACAATGGATTTGTACCCAATCAATGGAGGGAGATAACCATTGTGCCAATTCCAAAGCCGGGGCGAGACCCACAATCCATATCGTCTATAAGACCAATCTCCTTAATTAGTTGTTTTTGCAAAATTTTTCATAATATTATACATAATAGGTTGGAATGGTACATAGAAAAAAATAATAAATTATCAGAGTTTACTACTGGCTTTCGTAAAGTCCGATCAACAACAGACAACCTTGCCATGTTAGTTACTAGTATACAGCTGGGTTTTTCATCTAAATGCCCGACCATCGCATGTTTTATCGATATCGATAATGCGTATAATAATGTGGATGTGAAGACTCTAGTAAATATTTTGGACAAATATGGGGTTGGACAGAAAATATGCATATATATATGGAATTACATAATAGATCGATGTTTGAAAATAAGAGATTATTCTATTTGTAGACGTACCGGTTTTGGTCTGGCTCAGGGTGATCCTTTGTCTCCCTTATTGTTTAATATTGCAACGTCTCATATATGCCAATTAATAACTGACGTACATATATCCCAATACGCAGATGACTATGTACTGTACATTACGAATAGCAATCTTACTGATTCATGTGACAAACTACAAGCATCATTGAGCCTTATGACAGTATTGCTACGAGATATAGGTTTAGAAATTTCTACATCCAAAAGCAAAGTGTGTATTTTTCAAACGGGATATAATAAAAATACAGCGCCTCTTTGTATAAATGACGTCACTTTAAATATTGTTAATAACTTTAAATACCTTGGTTTGTGGCTAGATAGATCCTTGAGGTGGGGTAAGCATATAAACGAAACAAAGGAAAAAGCTTATAAATTCATAAATATTTTAAAAATGTTGAGTGGTTCAGGGTGGGGAATACATCCAAAGCACTTAAGACGGCTGTATTTATCAGTTATCCGTAGCAGGATAGACTACGCTAGCTTCTTGTACGGTAACAGTTGTAATACTCATTTGTTAAAGCTTGAAAGGTTACAAAATCAATGTTTACGTGCCATTGGTGGCTATATAAGGAGCACAGCAATCCATGTCATGGAGTCTGATCTATTAATTCCACCGTTACATGTCCGTAGAAGTTATCTAGCTAACAAATTTTTGTTAAAATCAAGATCATACCCACTACTAAGTCTTAGTAAAACAATTGAAAACTTAAAAAGTGTGCACCGAAGTCCTTATTGGAGAAATAAGAAGAAACCTCTTTTAGCTATGACCCAAGACGCTTTTGAGACCGATCCTGTTTCGAATAGTGGAGAATTGGGAATGTTTTCATTGAATACTTGGATGTGTGAAATAGACTTGTCAGAAATAATAAAAATCAGTGTTGATATGAATATTCCTAAGCGCTTCATTGGTCCTGCAGAGCTAAAGACAAAATGTAATGTATATTTGTCCCAAAACTATCATAACTATTATAAAATATATACCGACGGTTCTATAAATAAAGATGGTGTTGGAGCAGCTTTTTTCGATTCCAAAACAAAGAGTTACGTTAAATTAAAAATAATATCTAAGATTTCAATAATGCACGCCGAATTAATCGCTATAGCAGAAGCATTATCCTACTGTGAGTCGATAGAGTTTCATAAATTTGTCATATTTTCTGATTCTAAATCTTCTCTCCAACACCTGGCTCGTTGCACCTCGAACTTTCGAGGAGCACCGATAGCCTACTCCATTATAAAGACCATACAAAAACTTGTCAACAATAAAAAGACAATAATTATTCAGTGGGTGCCTTCTCACATAGGTTTGCAGGGTAATGAAAGCGCAGACTTGCTTGCCAAAGAGGCCTCGAGTGATGGGATTCTATGCAATATTGTTCCTTGTTTCTCTGACTATGTTGCCTTAATTAAAAATCATATGTACGGTGCGTGGAAGGAATATTTCAATGAAAGATCACTAAGTAAAGGAATATGGTACAGAACTATCCAACCTAGCCTTCCAGGGCACCTATGGTTTGAGAACGCAGATATGTCAAGGAGTGATATTGTCACTATGTTACGGATTCGATCTGGACACATTCCTCTTAACAGCTTTGCATTTCTGATGGGAAAAGTGACATCCCCTAACTGTTCAGAGTGCGGGAAAATTGAAGACGTTTACCATATATTGATAGAATGTGTCCGGAACGAGGCTGAGAGAAGACAATACTGTACTTCAAGGCATAACAGTGTATTTGAAATAGGGAAATGTAATAGTATCTTAGCTTTCCCTCTCTCACGGGATGCTAGGATGCTCCTAAAAATTGTGTCAATAGGTTTTAAGCGTAGAATGTAGTTAATTATACTTAAGTATATACAATGAGGGTGGCATTATCACTGCGTGATAAAACCCTCTAAAAATAAATAAAGATTTAAAAAAAAAAAAAAAAAGTTGACAGTTGAGTTTTTTGATTCCTTTTTTGCCAATATACCTATTGAAACTACTATACATTTAGAATTGTCCTCTACTGTAGCACAAAGTTTATCAAAACTTAATTTTAATAAAAAAGTACTAGTTTTTAATTTTAGACAGATAACATATTTAGACATAATAAAAACGTACAAAAGCTTGATAAGAAAAAAACGGAAAATTTATGGGGTCTCTCTGTGACAGTTTTGGAGCCTACTAAAGAAGCAATGCACCGTTTTAGTAGGTATATTTAATAAATGTATCGAAGTAAGTTCATTTCCTGATTTAATGAAAAATAGTAAACTCCCATTCTTAAAACAGGTATAGACCGGTTTCAGTTCTTCCGGCACTCAGTAAAATTTTCGAATCTACAATCTACAAGCAAAGGAATGCACACTTTAGAATGAATAAAATTTTACACTGTGAAACCGAAAGGATGGTCAACTATAGATGCTGGAGCAAAACTGGTCAAAAAACGTACTTGACACTCGGTAATCTTCGCAGGATACAGTAGGTATTTACTGGGACCTCTCTAAAGCCTTTGATTGTGTTGAGCATTCAACTATAGTTGGTAAACTATTTCAATATTGCGTTCGTGGTAATGCACTAAAATGAATAAAATCTTATTTGCACAATAGAAATCAGAAAGTAGGTTTAAATGATGTAGTATCAGGAGGTTTGATAGTCAAAATGGGGGTACCCCAGGGATCTGTTCTCGGTCCGTTTCTGTTTCTTGTTTATCATAATGACCTTTTATTCATGGTTAAAGAAATGTCGAAAATAGCATTATTCGCTGACAACACTTCTTTAATATTTTCTTTAGATAGGAAAGACCCAAAGGTTGGAGAAGGAAAAATTAACGAAACACTTAACAGAGTATGTCAATGGTTTTCTTTTAATAACTTAGCACTTAATGCTAATAAAACTAAATAAGTAATATATTGACACTTATTAGCATTAAGATGTAACATATTTATTTTGCACCAGTCGCTTAAAATGTCTATATTTTTTTGAATGCGTTTACAATCATCCAGCGAGGAGACAACACCAAAGAGTTTAATGTCATCAGCATACGCTAGGCCTCAGAACAATAACTAATGTTCTGAGAGCAAGGCAATTGCAAGTGACATTCTCTAAATTTCTCTAATAGGTCATTGACAAAAATCAGAAAGAGCAAAGGTCCCAGGTTTTACCCCTCTCTATTTAGTTGTATAATTCAAAATCTAAAAACAATTTATCTTGATAAGTCCCAGAATTATTTTAAAGTAATTTTACTTTACATTACTTAGAATGATATTGTATTTGTAACTGTAAAGCCGGGTCCGCTGCGCCAGATTTTGAACAGAACATTGTTCGAAAACATAAATAAGGGGCGTGGCCCATTGAGTTATAATGTGGCCACGCCCCTTATTTATGTTTTCGAACAATGTTCTGTTCAAAATCTGGCGCAGCGGACCCGGCTTAACAAAGAAAAAAGCCATTTATTGTTCTGGATCTGGCGGGTTTTGATACTAGACGACACAGGATGAAGTAGGGTAGGTACAGTGTCACATCACTAACTAAGCTTTTTGTTTTTTTTTTTAATATATTTCTTCCATGAAGGAACAGGCTAAGGTCTGAGCCATACTGCCTAGTCATTAGTTTTTTATTTGTTTTTTCCCTTGATGATAATGAGTGATGATTAAGATGAATGATAAATGATGTTCCCCAAACCCCTTGAGTCCTCAGTAAAGATGTGGGACTTTACTGAGATCTCACGCGGACTACTTGAGAGAATTTGAAAAGTGATGTTGCACTGTTTTGTTTCATTTGCCAACACTCATGCACGTTCACAAACACTTAACGGTTAATAATCCACTATTATTTCACATTAATATTCGAAAAAACACAAATTTTAGAAAATAAAACAAAACTGCAGACATGACGCTTCACTTTCCCGCCAAGAAGTCCCCCTATGCTTTTTGTTTGAGCTTCCTCTAGCACTTGTGCGGTGTTCTACCTTTTTTACGTGCGTGATTTGACGAAAATGGATTTACGTTAACATCCATTAATGTACCGGCAATCCTTTTTTCACTTGATTATATCTCGGAATCTTCATAAATTATTTTTAAACGTAAAATACTTCGACACTCTTGTTAACTAGTTAGTACTACACGCCATTTTGTCAGTTGAGCGAATGGGGCTCTGTGATTGGTCGGCTCGGTATTAAGCTGTCTTTGAAAATGATTTTGAGGGATCTAGCTGAGTTTGATACTGATAGCTAGTTTAAAAGTCTTTGTATGGGATTTAGCTGGTTTTGACGTTGATTCTTTGCCGCAAGCTATAGACAATCTTAAGTCTTAGGATTGTCTATAGCTTAGTAAGGTGAATCAAATGGCGTTCAAAGATAGATTTTGAAAAAAGTGGCGTTAAGCTGCATTTGATTAGGTACCTATTATTATGTTTGCTGACGTTTAAATGGCCGAAACCGCCCGGCAGACAAGAATAACAGAGATAAAATGAATTATCTTTTATTTGAAAGAGTACGGCTATTATCGCTTTGGTAAATCAGATATCTCTTCGGATGTCATATATTTAATTAACCATAAGAGGTACGTAGTCATACTTCAAATTCTGGGTACATACTCGTAATACATATACCTACCTACACACAAACTTGTTCAAAATAGTGAAACATGCGCAATTCCAATGAGGATCAGTCATGATTTTTGTTGAGTAGGTATGCCAATTAATAGTGACAACAAAAACAAAGATTTTGATTTTAATATTAATTTGTTAAAAAATTCTACAATATAAACTAAAATTAAAAACCTATTTCTATCATACAACTTGAATCATTTATTTTTGGAGCCGACAAGAATAACTGCCACTAAAACCACTGGCTAAGCAAATTATGAATAACATAGACGCTGATCATTGTGGCCAATTCTTAGAGCATTCAATTGGTCAGCTTTCCACACCAGCGCGTAAGCAAGTGATGAAAAAGAATATCACTGTTTTGCCAAAAACTGCAGTTCGGCTGGAACGCTTTAAAAGCAATCTAGATACAAAATTAAATTATTTAGAATTCAATGACAACCTAAATGTCTTTTATAATGATTTTTTAACATACATAAATTGTTCAGAATTTAATAAAACTTTGTTCCAAAAAAGATCTCGGTGGTATTGTAACTTTTAATGAATGGGCTACAATTGGTATTCACAAAAGTAGGAAACGCCTTTATGAACTTTATGGTGAACGCAACTATAACACCAGCGATGATTTCAAATTATATGTTAAAAATTATTCAAAGTTATTCAAACGAGTATGCCGATTAGCCAAGGCAAACTATCTGAGTTCTAAGATTAAGAATAGTAATGACAAAATAAAAATAATGGGATATTATAAATAGTGAAACAGGAAAGGTCAAAAGTCGTAATAATGAGTACAATTTAAATTGTGATAATAAAACCTTGACTTCTGATGCTGATGTTGCTGCAGCATTTGAGAGGGGTTTTACTGACATTCCAGTTTCAACTACAAAAGCCTTGATTTCCTCCCCCACTGTAGCTGAATCTGTTTTGAAGGAGAATGTTAAAGATTGTTAAAGTAATTTCAGTTTTCAAAAAGTTTGTGTAAGAAAATTTAACACTCTCAATAAAAAGAAAACTGCTGATCTGTGGGGTAATTCCGTGGATGTCGCTAAATCTGTAATTATGACAATAGCTCCAGTTTTAGCTTGCATATTTAATGAATGCATTGACTGTGGTGTTTTTCCTGACCTCATGAAAGATAGTAAAATAATTCCATTATTTAAATCAGGTAGCATTTCTGACCCCTCTAATTTTAGACCTATTTCTGTGCTACCCACATTTAGTAAAATATTTGAAAAGTTAATGCTAGACCAAATGCAAATTCATTTTTATAAAAATAAACTTCTACATTGTAAACAGTATGGTTTTACTAGGGGTCGCTATACAACTGACGCCGGTGTTGAGCTTTTAATCCAAATATTTGATACCTGGAAGGAATCACAGGAGGTAGGGGTATCGTGATTTATCCAAGGCTTTTGATTGTGTTTGAAGCTTTGGTCAGGAAGCTTAACCACTATGGAATTAGGGATGCTTCTTTGAGCCTTCTAATCTCATAATTGAGTAACAGGATTCAAAAGGTCGACATTAACGGTAAAAGATCTCAGAAAAGGGATCAGTGGTTAAAATGGGAGTTCCGCAGGGTTCAATACTTGGTCCATTCTTGTTTTTGGTTTATATTAATGACTTACCTTGTTTTGTAAAAGACAGTCATGAGATAGTATTGTTTGCTGATGATACTTCACTTTTATTCAAAGTGAAACGACGACACCCAAATTATGACGATGTGAATAATGCGGTCTCAAAGATTGATCACTGGTTTAGTGTTAATAAAATAATAAATCATAATCATCAGCCTATAAATGTCCCACTGCTGGGCACAGGCCTCCCACGTGAACAATAGCACGTGGGGATAGTGATAGTGTTAATAAATTGCTATTAAACGAGAGAAAAACCAAATGTGTAAGATTTGTATTGCCTATTGTTAAGTAGGTAATAACTAGCGTAAAAATTAAAGATAAGAATGTGAATCCTGTGGACACCACTGTGTTTCTAGGCATCGCGTTGGATGCCAAGCTTCAGTGGGGTCAACATATAGCTAAATTGTCGAATAGACTTAGCTCTGCGGCTTATGCAGTAATGAAGACAGCTAGATTGGTTTATTTCAGTTACTTTCATAGTGTAATGTCGTACGGCATTTTACTGTGGGGAAATGCTGCCGACATTCAAACTATCTTTGTGCTGCAGAAGAGAGCTATTCGAGCAATATATAACCTACTGGCTGGTGACTCTCTCAGAGAGAGATTTAATGGATATAAGTTTAATGACAGTTGCATCACAATACATTTATGATAAAATCGGTTCAGAAATGACGGAGATATCGCTGGACATACTACATTAAAAAAAACATACACGTCGAACATAGAACCTCCTCCTTTTTTGAAGTCGGTTAAAAATATCGCTGGACATACATTAAAAAAAACATACACGACGAACATAGAACCTCCTCCTTTTTTGAAGTCGGTTAAAAATCTGATGTATGTTCATAAAAATATTGAAATGTTTTCAAAAAACAGTGATATTCACAAATAAAACACTAGAAGTAAGAACAAATTAGCAGTACCTTATACCTACTAGGCTCCATAAAATAAATAATTCTTATAAGGGTCTGTGTGTACGATTATACAATAAAGTACCAAATGATAATCAGAAATTAGACCTTGACAAATTAAAAATCAAATAGAATACAAACAAAATAAACGAAAAGTTTATAAAAAAGCTTATTATAAAGTGTCAGATTATACAAAAGACAAAACAGCTTGGGTCTGAAATGCTCCAAGTACTCCAACAGCTATTTCTAATTGTCTATAATTAATTTATATAGAGCACCATAATTAATTAAACTATTTACATTCAAATTCATATTTTGTATTTTGTGACCTGGTAATGACGTATAATATATGTTTTTTTGTAAATGTTGTGGTTTCTTGCGCCCGTTCTTTGCCACAGTTAAAAAATGATGTCCTGAATGGGTGGTAGGTTAAAAAAGATTTGGACGATTCAAAGTACTTATTAATTGAGTTTTTTTTATAAATATATTTTGACTTTTGAATAAAAAGGTGAAAAAAATAATAAAATAGAACCATAAATTACGAAGATATAGCCATTTTAGTACATCAGTTCCAAAAACGAGCCCGAGAATCAAGCGGCCCGCTCGCTGTGAGTGACCTAAAAATCCAACGTGTTTTCAGTCAAAAACGTGGAGACTTTTCTTAATTAGGCACCCGACAAAGTCTTTCTTGCCGTAAATGTAAGTACCTAACTATATGGTGGATTAGTAAAGTATAACCATAGTGTTTTAAAATGCGCATTTTGTTGTAACCTGTACTTCGATAGATTCTTGTCTTATTCACATTCGGTTTTGTTACAGGTGGCTTTATATTCTAAGGTACATGGAGCTTCACGTGGCAATGAAAAAATTGATGATGTCGAAAATCACTCGGATGATTTACTGTTAGTAAAGCTGACAGACACAAAAATAAAAATTTACCGATCCTTCGTAATCCGAGGAGAATACAAAACTATTGTACAGAAATACTTGGACCTGCGTGCTAATATGAAGACCTATCGGTTTTTAATCCGTTATCCGAATGGCAATGTGCTTCAAACAAATTAATGGAAAAAATAAAATTTCTAACATGCCACAAGAAATAGCTACTTATTTGAAGTTACCAGACATCAAGCTGTATACAGGACATTGTTTTCGTTCGTACTTCTGCTACACTTTTGCTATTCTGGAGCGGACTTAACTGTTCTCAATCGACATGAAGGATGGAAGTTGAGTGATGTAGCAGAGGGGTATAGTTATAGAAGATTCCATTGAGAACAAAGCGAAAACATGTGAACGCATCGTGGAAAACATTAAATTGCAACCTTCAGTTAATCCATCCATGCCACTGTCGCCGCGCCCATCTACATCCAAACAACGAGACCGTCACATTTTCCTCAAAATAAGCCAGATTCGGACATTTCAAATACGCAGAATATAAAATCTGCAACAATCTCTATTCCTAATAAAACTGTACTGAACAATAAATTTTCATAATTGCGAGAATGTCTTAAATGTAAATATAAGTTTTTAGTTGTTATTATTAGAGACTATTTAATTTAAATTTAGTTGTTACTTTATGTTTTATTAAATAATAATATTACTATAATATATGAGGCGTCTTATATTTATTAAATGAGAAAATGGGTGATGAAAAGTAGAGTGTAAAATATATTTTTGGCTTGGGCGACGTACCTTGAATTCCTCGCTACGTTTAGGATTCTACTCTAGAATTCCTCACTTCGCTCTGGATTTAAAAAAGCGCCCTCGCCGTAAAAATATTATTTTGCTCCCATATACAGTCTACTATTTTATAATACTTGAATGGGTTTCGCGACTGCTACAATTTTTCTTTGCAAATTTGGCGATTCGCAATCGGGTATGACCAATGATATTAGAATACCTCTTTTTATTGTAACATCATTGGGTATGGCGACTTTCTTGTTTTATGGCTTTTTCATTTCCAAATTACACAGAAACGCAGTCGGGTTTTTAGTTTTTAAAATTACCGTTTTTTATTATTTGTTTTGTTTTCTCATGATAATTTTTTCTCATAGTTTAGGATGAAAACAAGAGTGTGACACGGTACCAAAATTATTTAACCTCTAGCGACGTACTAATAATTCCTCAGTACGCAAGATTCTACTATAGAATCCTTCGCTTCGCTCTGGATTCAAAAAATCGCTCTTGCCTTATATAAATCACTTTGTTCCCTTGTAAAACAATCTATTATGGTTAGTAGAAATTCATCAAGTAGTTTTCTATTGTGTATGAGCAAGGACGATATTATAATGTTTAATTTGTCTATGGTATGAGTAAATATCATAGAATAATAACTAAAGCATTCCCCCAAAAAAAAGTACTTTCACCTACTTTCACTTTTTTTTTTTGCAATTTATTATAGCATCAAACTAATACGAGGGCAGTTTGGCAACTCAATGAATCTAAGGTTGAATAAAAACTTTTTAATTTTTTTTTTGTCTCATATGGAAACTTACTACGAAGCGCATGCCGTTCTTTTTTCAAATTTGGCGCGAAAACAAGCTTTTTAGAAACAAAAAAGTTAGGCAACTTCTAAGTATTCTTTGAAAATGGAGAAAAGCGAGTTTCGAGTGCTAATTAAACACTATTCTTTACGTGGTAAAACTATTAAGCAGACCGAAGACAAATTGAAAAAGTATAATGGTGATTCTGCGCCTTCTCATGGGATGGTACAGTGGTTCACTGAATTTTGTTGTGGACGTACTACCACTAATGACGCGGAGCGCCCCGGAAGGCCGATTGAGGTCACTACGGAGGGTATGGTTAATAAAATACATGATAATATTATAATAATATTATGAGAATGAAGCATACGGAAGTAGTTTGACACATGCGGCCATATTGGATTAAGATGGCCGTAGGCCGTAGCACACAAGAGGATAGAAGGAGTCCCAATGAGACTCGTATAGTTGTCCTATTTTTTCAAATGGGCCATAAACATTGAAAGAAAAGAGACAAAATAAGTTGACAAAAACGTTAAATGTCTAGCGAAAAAAAACCGGTCACCATTTATGACACAAAATTCAAAAGCGACTTATACAAATGTAATTCGAATGGTGACCAAACGGAGTGCCCACTCAAATGTCATCCCAAGTATTATTTCATTCGGGCCTAGGCTGTGCCTTTAGGTGTTACAAGAGTCATAAAAAGGTTAATGCTTTGTTAACTGGTCATATTATGTACTTGAAAATGATTAATAATAAGTCCCAGGGAGGGACAAGAGTTGAAATTAAAGTTATTTTGACTTGTGTTACAAGAGCATAATTACAGCCCCAGGGTTAAAAGTTGCCTTAGTTAGACTCTTGAGTAAGTTCTGGAAAGGCATGTTCATGGGATGTTGAAATCGCTCTAAGTTATTTCTAAAACCTATCTTAAACCTTTAGGTTGTATTCGAGTTAGCTAGGCAAACAAATTAGGACTGAGTAGCACAAACCCAAACCATAAGTAAGTAATTGTTTAGGAGCTGAAGGCATTAACTTTTAGCTTGCAGTACTGAAAAGGTTAATCCTAATACTTTCTAGTAAGTAATATCCTAACGATAGCCATATCTATTTCTTGAAATAAAATTAAAATTGAAACAAAAAGCAATAATTTTATTTAAAAAGGCATAATTACGTTAAATGTGCTCTATAATTTAAAATATATATTGTTTACATCAATAAAAGTTTTGCTTTAATGCAATTTACCACCAAAAATCTAATTTAATAATTTTTATTTACAGTAAAATGTCTTAATTACTGGCACAATTATCATTAACTGGCACAATTATCATAAACTGGCACAATACAGTGCCAGTCGCATCGCATTACGTTTTTAAGTTGGCCTTACTTCAGCAAGCTACTTAAATATTATGTGAATATAACAATTTTATCTAGCCATTTTAAATCTTGGTGAAATGACAGAGAATGGCGCCATTATAAATAAGTATTGACGTTTGCTATTTCTAATTAGAAAAAAAAAATCTTTCATAGAAACATTTTAAAACTCCAGATCCTGGAAAGGCATTTATTCATGCCCATCAAAAAGGTTTTAAGTTATGAAAAATTACATCCGAATATAATTTGAAACTTAACAGCTACATATCATGGTTATTAGGTCGTGTAGGTCATATTTGGGTTCTGTTTAATTAGGGACTTAGTTCTAAAGGTTCCGGATTTGAAATATAAGTTTTGCCCTAGCTCTTAGTAAGGTTCTAAAACGTGGGCCCTTTTTGCACTCAGGAGGTTAATATAAGGTACCTACATAACATTATTGAGCGTGTTAAGATAAGGTTTTAGAACCCTTTTAAAACCTTTTTAAAACCTAAAATGTTACTTGGGATAGCCACTCCTTCTATGCTTTAGTTATTATTCTAAGAAATATAATGAACACATAGAATGATTATTATTGTAGCAAACAAATATTTACGAATAAAGAAATATTTCGAAATTCGATTGATAGAAATGTGCCTAGAATGTTTAGTTTTAACAGCAGCAGCAAAATTTATTTGCGTTCTACATGCCGACCTCTTTTCCCACGCATAACACATAATAATAAATTTTAAAATAATTTATTTAGTTAAGTAAACATTTACCGATTGTTATATCGTTTGATGCCGTGAATGATATAACATATCCAGTAACATTTACAATTTTACTCACACTACTGTCTGTCTGACATGGTTTAAAAAACCAAAAGTATAAACAAGCACTGTCTTTCAAACAAAGTTATGTATGAATGTAAAAGAAAATTGTAAAAGTATTAGCCAAATTATAAAAATAGTGTTTACATTACTTCCTATAGCTGAAAATAATTAGTGTTTAGTTATACTACGGTATCAACGGGTTCGATTTCGGCCTAAGGATTTGTTTTAGTTTCTCTAATGAAGCAGGCACCTATTGATTGTAACTACTTATCTCCAATCAGATACTAAAGCACATTTTAATAATAATATTGTCTAGATATGTGTCAGATACTAAAAAAAAACCTTATATTGAAACACATCAATGCATTATGTAGGTAGACTAGACAGATAATAATAATTAACAGAGGCGTGTATCGTGCCATTGCACTAACGATAGGTACTCGCGATGGCTTCTAAAATTCGGCGATTTTCCCAAACAAGGTGCAATGTTAATGCGCATTAACGTAATAATCATGTGTGAAAATGGAAAACGAAGGCTGAGGGAAGTCTCGAGAGGGATGCGGTAATAGGCGCGCTGTCCTCCGTTGGCCAACGGTAATTGTGAGGAAGGCTGCGCCCGCGCAGTGGCGGAGCGACCACCGCGCGCGCCGGCCGAATACCACGCGAGTGATGCGAGTGTGACGCCGCCGAAGATGACACTGTGCAACACTTTCAGGTCAGTTAACACGTAATCGTTTTAATTTAAGCAAAACATTTATGTATTGAGGAGTGTCTGAACATGTGTGGTGGCTATATGGGAAAGCCTGTGACTACCAGTGCGACGTTTATAGTCTGGTGATGATGTTTTATGGATAAAGATAAAAAGTTATATCGCTAAGACCTATCATAGGCCGTTGTGACGGGTAAAGGCTCTGTCTCCCCTATGTTTGTAAGGGAAGGCCTGAGCTTCTGGGCTTTGGAGACGTTTACATGCTGCCGATGTTGATTGGTCAAAGTACGACTTTCGTTCGACTATTTTTTGAAAATTTTAAGTTTTTACTGTGTGGTGCTTTTTATTTAATTATTATCACCTATAATCTTCAATCAACAATACAACTAGATGTCAGATCGGCGCTAAAAATATGTCTCGGGAAATAACAGCCCAGTTGAGAAGTGCAAGGCAATAACAGGATAAAGTAAGTACTTTATTTGTTGCCTATTAAGGTTGATTTCACCACTAAATGTTATTGACGTCTCTTTATTTGTAAGTGACAGGAGTAATCATTGCTTTGCTCGTTGTTTGTTGACAAATGATCGTAAGTTTAAGACAATACTTAGAAGATTTGTGACTATAAAACTGGGTGCCATGGTTTTAATTAGGTTGAACTTAAGACTGTTTTATAATTTTTCTCTCGTTCGTTGGTAAAGAAAAGAATAATTATAATTCACGTGGACAAAATTTAGCTTTGATTTTGTACGTGACGCGTTATCTAGTTGGCATTGTTGATCGAAGCCTAATATAGTGTATAAATATATACTTTATTATGATTTGTTAGTATATGTTATTACAATTATTTTTTCATGATTTTTTTTAAATCATTAGGTACTTAGCTACCTAATTTAATTTTTTTGCAATATAATTTAATAACATAAGTACCTAGTTGTTAAGTGGAAATTACGAATAAGAAGATATGAAAAATCAAAAGTTCTTAAATGATTATTACATAAATTATATTTTAACAATAACTTCTTTAAAAACCCATAACGCCTTGCTCTTTAGTCTTTAGTGTCAAAATTATTATGAATAGCGCTATAGTCTGAAACTTTGATTTGGTCTGAAGCTTTGATGAATCAAAATCAAATTACACGTTTTTATTTGACTATTAATATTTAGATAGGTGTCTAAGAAATAAATGAAACATGTTAATTTTGATGCTCATCACAAATTATTGAGAATGTAAGTGGGTAGCTACGTTTTATTTATTTATTTAATTAATTGGCACAACTACAGAATACGGTTCAATAAATTCACCACAGGTAATACAAACTAATTCTCAAGTTACCTAAAACTGAATTCCGGTGATTGTTGCGCACCGCGTTTACATAGAATAAGTAGTTTAACAAATGAAAGTAACAAATACTTGTACTTCTAACAAACAAAGTGTAAAAAGAGCGTTAATAACGATTTAAAAAATAAAAATAATAATGTAAAAGAAATAAGGACCTATATTCTCACAACATGATAAAACAGTTACTATACTTTGAATAAATCATTAATTTAACATTTTTCCGGTCTTTCATATTGATGTATAGACGCTTTTTAACTGTAAACTGGATCTAGCCGTAGCCGCTGGATGCGAGCAGCACAGACAGCCCGTGGTGGGGATCCTTGGGGGATCCAACAGTGAACGTCTTTCGGCTGATCATAATGATTTCAACTATAAGTAGCTACATAAGTTTCCTCTCTTACTCTAACAGCTATTGTCCGTTGTGTTAATACCTACCATTATTAATCAGCATACGAACTTACAATCCGTTTAAGTGTTGTCCATTACCATTTCCATACTCAGGAAACATACATGGGGCTCGTAGTCATCGAACCACGTTCATTGACACGAAACTGTCTATTTCATTTGTGCAGTGACTTTTTGCGTTACTATTCAACAATTCGGATGGTTACATTAGTTACGGCAGGACCCGTTTGATTTGTTACGAGTGCGTCTTACGTGCGGGCGACACGCGATCAGCCAGCGATTGCAACTTGCAACCGACCGTGCGCCGGCATCGGCACCGGCCCAAGCCGACGGCTCATCAAATGGCCGCTGTATGAGAGCAGGCTCGATCCACTCGCGATGTTATGTCAACACACGTGCGTGTGCGCATC
This sequence comes from Scoparia ambigualis, assembly GCA_963921215.1. Classification (NCBI taxonomy): domain Eukaryota; kingdom Metazoa; phylum Arthropoda; class Insecta; order Lepidoptera; family Crambidae; genus Scoparia; species Scoparia ambigualis. The sequence continues at coordinate 39,018,139 of OY992507.1, forward strand.
ATGGCCATTGAGCGCGAAAAAAAAACAATGAAAATTAACAATAGCAATAAAAGCAACAACGAGGAACGAAAAGTGGTTTCGAACAAAAAGAAACTCCACAAAGTTCGTTTTTTTATTTTAGAATTAAAGATTACCTGTACCTAAGCATTATATTTATATTAATTAAGTAATAATAAACATAGATATTGTTTCATAGTATCTAAATATCGAAAACTGCTAAAATATGTACAATACTTAACCTTTAAATTACTAATCTGCACAAGCATTTTTGAGTTTCATCTAATAACATATTTCTTCGTAGATATAAAAATGAAACAAAAACAACTTGTGTCCACGTTACTTATAATTTTATTTAGCAGTGCTGTCGCTTCGAAAAACTATAACTTCCTAGACACATAACCTTTGGTTCTTTTTTGATTTTCTTCATAAACATGGTGATCAATCCAAATGGGTCAGTAGGGAGATATTAAAAACTATAACAGATAGGGAAAAGAATTTAATGGAGAGTTTTAGTAAATCTAATTTTATTTTTGTTTAATCTTATAGGGATTCGAACCCGTGGACCACTCAAAATGTGTTCCTTATGACTTATTATTCATACCATCAACAATAACACCGAATAAAATTGCAGAATTTATAACATTGTTTATAGAGCAGAGATAGAGAGATCGTGGGTTCGAGGCCCGGCTACGTATGACGTTCAACAAAAAAAAACAGTTTTTATTAAAACTAAAATCGACGCCATGCTTCCTAAGAACAGAGTTCCCTATCTCTTATACCTAGTTTTTGATTTCTTTCTACTGATCCATTTGGATTGTTCAACCTGTATAGGCAAAACTAACCTAGAGCAATTGCTATACCAAAGGAAAAACGGCAGGCCTTGCGAATCAGACGGTGGCAGGGCACAGACACCTGTGTTACATGGCACACGGCTATAGCAGTAAACTATGCAATATATAACTATACCACATCTAGAATTATTCACTTTGCTACAAGAAGTCCCAAATCCATGTTGCCGCGTTACACAATTTCGATCTCATTGCGTGCATCACGTGTCACGTGCGAGAACGGAAAACTAACACCTGTTATAGCACCTGCAGCAATTGGAGTTGGCCAAGGTGTCACCCCACACTCAGCTCCGCAATCAGAATGGTGATCTTAGTGCGTGAATTGTTGCAACCTGCCATGTAAGTAGCAATTCTTATACATTTCTATCTATTCGTCAACCACCTTTTGTTTTTCCATGAAATAGGCACCGATTGAGTCATTGTGGAACCAATTGTTTCTCCATTATGTTACCAAAGTTAACAACATCCAACATTGTCAATTGAATCAATTTGACATAAGGCCACAGTTAGCGTATCTACTAAAGTACATCTACTACATTACTTGATATTGTGCAAAATATCTTTTTCGAAACTATATTCGGTATTAGAGAACCTATTCGTATTACCTACCTAGTTAGTTAGGTTAATTTTGTAAAATTCTAAACACTGAAAAAAGACGACCTCAGGCGGGAATCGAACCACGCACCTTCCGCATTCTGGGCGGCTGCCTTAACCACTTGGCTACCGAGGTCTGGCTTTCAACCGTCGAAATTTGTCAGTGCTTGATGCTAATGTTTTTAGTCAACATTGCATTATCAAATTCTAGAAGTTTTCACCTCTGAGATCCGAAAGAAATACAAATAAATATTTTCACTCCTCTTGCTCAAAAAGACCGTCATTGTAGCATTCTAGAGCGGGGCTAAAATAGCTTTTCTTGCCCTAGGGGAAAAAGTATTTTTTTTTTAATTTTTGTCTGTCACATGATAATAAGCCTACAAAAACGAAAAAGTATTTAGTGTTATGTAGAATAATCATGAATAAAGACTCGACTTATTACGGTTTACTTAGATCTTATCATATGTCTGTGATCAACAACAACTTTTTTGAGATAGTTATTATTAAAGTTTATGGTAAAATTAGTAATCATTTGAATCTATGGACAACACAGACCACGCTTCAGCAAGAAAAAACAGCACAGTCTGCACCTGTGCTTAGGTGGTGAGCCTTTAGCCCGTTAGTCGCTTTCACGACACCCAAGGGAAGAGAGGGGTTGGTAGTATTATTTTGATGAGCCCATCGCCGCTCTATGCTGTTGTATGTATGTGCAGTCTTTAGTCCGTTAGTCGCCTTTTACGAGACCCAAGGGAAGGGAGGGGTTGGTAGTATTATTTTGATGAGCCCATCGCCGCTCTATACTGTTGGATGTATGAGCAGTCTTTAGTCCATTAGTCGCCTTTTACGACACCGAAGAGAAGAGAGAGGTTGATAGTATTATTATGATGAGCCCATCGCCGCTCTATGATGTTGGATGTATGTGCAGTCTTTAGTCCGTTAGTCGCCTTTTACGACATCCAAGGGAAGAAAGGGGTTGGTAGTATTATTTTGATAAGCCCATCGCCGCTCTATGCTGTTGGATATATGCGCAGTCTTTAGTCCTTTAGTCGCCTTTTACGACACCGAAGGGAAGAGAGGGGTTGGTAGTATTAATATGATGAGCCCATCGCCGCTCTATGCTGTTGGATGTATGTGCAGTCATTAGTCCGTTAGTCGCCTTTGACGACACCCAAGGGAAGAGATGGAAAGACTGCACATACCTACTATCCAACAGCATAGATAGCTCATCAAAATAATACTACCAACCATTCTCTTCCCTTGGGTGTCGTTAAGGCAACTAACGGGTTAATTTTTAATAAAATAAACCAATTCATATTGTATTGGATTGTTTTATTTTCTCGCATTCGTAGTGAAAAGCAGAGTGTAACACACGGCGCTAAAAACCGATTAAAACTCGGTTTCTATTTACTCCCTCGCTCAAGCTCGGGAGTAAAACTACCTCGTATATAATGGGTCATTTTAGCCCCTTGTATAACAATCTACTATTGTATTTCTTTCGGATTACATTCGGTTTCGGTTAAGATGATGCTGCGTTTATAGATTAATGTTTTTTATATTTCAGCGTTTTATTAACGAAAAAACATTAATCTATAAACGCAGCATCATCTTAACCGAATGTTCAAATATTTGTAAAAATATTTCTTTCGGATCTCAGAGGTGAAAACTTCTAAGATTTGATAATGCAATGTTGACTAAAAACATAAGCATCAAGCACTGACAAATTTCGACGGTTGAAAGCCAGACCTCGGTAGCCAAGTGGTTAAGGCAGCCGCCCGGAATGCGGAAGGTGCGTGGTTCGATTCCCGCCTGAGGTTGTCGTCTTTTTTCAGTGTTTAGAATTTTACTTAAGTATATTTAAGCGTTAATAAAACGCTAAAATATAAAAAACATTAGGTTAATTTTCTTAACAGTAAATAACTCGAAACAATTTAGAAACAGTTAGCGCCGTTTTTGTAAAGAATATATTCACAAATATTTATAGTAATACCTACCTGAGGCTAAAACGGGACATACAGGGGGCAGGTTACTTAGCTATAGCTGTAAGTTTCCTAGTGGTTGAGGATTTCGATCAATGTGCGCTGTCAAGTTCAAGGTCGCTCAGCGGGCTATGGAAAGAACGATGCCCTTAGTTCCTCTGTTAGATGGAAAACGAAATGAGGAGATTGGCAGAAAACGGAAAAGTAACGATTAGCAAGTAAAAGTGGCAAGGGGCTGATCTCATCTGTCGTAGAACTGACAGCCGTTGGGGTACCTAAACGAGTCCTAGAGTATTTTTATAATCACATTTAATTATTTTTTATTTTCATTCAAATTGTATTTTTTTAACCATAACACTAATTGCGAATTTTCAAAGTTGCGCCGCGGTGTACAAAGTGCTTAAAAATGAGTGCGATATGGTAATGCATAGGTTCACGCTCCGTCGCGGCACGGTGCGGCGGCGGCGGCTGCGGCGCGGCTCATCGGCCGCGACACACGCTGGTCAACCACTAATTAGTGTCTGAACGAGCATGCCGTGAACGGGATATGTCTACATGTCGTTAGGACATACACGGTGCCCGGATTTACAGAAGTACTAGCGATTCAGCAATAGTTTGTTTTCAATGAAAAAGAATATTGATCATGATTTTCTGTTGTTACAATGTAGAAAGATCAAGCGGCACATGAGAAGAAAATACCTTAATTTTAAAGATTAACAGGAATCTACTAAAATATTATGTATAACTTTTATGTTAACTAGCTAACTGTTGAAAATCTTATAAAATACCTACATAATGAACGTGCAAAATTATTAACTATTCAGTCTTTTACACCGAGTAGACAATTGATAGTATACTTAACAGTTTTTTTAATGTCTGATATTTTTAATGTCTTACTTAGAGAAAACAATCGGAGACCACAGATTGTAACTGTCTTATAAAGTAATATTTTTAAAATTCTTTAAAAGATGCAATAAAAGAAAATCAGTGTTTCAGTATTTGTCCAAGGACTTTAACTAAAGATTCATAGATTAGCGTTCGCAGTTCGCATGTGAATTTTGATAATTACATCGTGCGAATAATTAGCATTGCTAATGGGCCTGAGAGTCGGATCGTGCGCGCCTGCATTCCGCCGAGGCTGTAATTAATAGCCTGGAAGTAATTCATTAGCCCCTAATGTGTGAGTGTAAAATCGTCCTGACTCGCATCTCCCCGCGCTACGCCGTAGCTAGCACGCTACAGCCACCGTAGCACGCTACGTTTTCGAAATGTAGCTGCGCTGAGAGGAAACTTATAATATAGGCCCAAGGCTTGGTAATATTTTGAAGGTAGGTTAATATTTGGGTCATCCACACACCAAATTTGACATGTACACTTAGTTTCCATTTAAAATTGTTATTATGTTAACCATTATGATATTTATGTAATGCCGTGCAAAATAAAATTTCATTTACCTATAATAAGACAAATTTTGTCTTTACGTTGTGTGAAATATTTCTTTGATACCTACTTTATCCAAGTTGGGGTTAGAATTTCGTAAAAAAATAATTGTGTACTTGGGTCTGGTACCTAATCCCGAATGACAAAAGCCCGAATAACAAATGCCCGAACACTAAAGCACGAACAATCACTTGCTCGAACGTTTAAAATCCTGATGGTTCATAAGCCCGAAAACTCAAAAGCCCGAAACACAAATACCCGAACACTATTCGCCGAAGAATCATTAGCCCCAATGCTTAAAATCCCGATCGTCCATAAGCCCGAAAACTCTTTAAATAGATAATATCAAAACAAACGACACAGTAGCTTGTTTCTTTTGGTGAACTGTGGACATCCCGGGCGCTGGCCTTTAAAATGTCTCTGACCACATTTTTGGGATTTATGGTCTTGAGCTGTATGTATATAAGTATGTACGTAGGTAACAAAATAAATACAAATTATTCTTTGAAATCAGTTCATTTTCTTATTTTCTATTGAACATTAAACAATCCAATATCATTTAGAAAAAAAAAATGATTTGTAGGCAATTAAAAATTGTAGAAAAATGTCAATTAAATTATCTGTAGGTAATCTTACGTAAAGGACAAAATTTGTGCGTGCGAGTCGGACTTGTACCATTGTATATTAAATAATACTGATTTCAAATAATAATAATTTGTATTTATTTTGTTACCTACGTACATACTTATACATTCAGCTTTCGCCCAGAAATCCCAAAAATGTGGTCAGAGACATTTTAAAGACCAGCGCCCGGAATGTCCACAGTTCACCAAAAGAAACAAGCTACTGTGTCGTCGTATGGAAAGAGAAGAGAAGCGACAGTTAGTAAAATGTATAGAAGAATGAATGGTACTTGATAAGACACGATAAATTCATAAGAAACAACATGGAATGGAAAGAAAAAGGAAGACTAAGAATAGCATATGTGGAACAGTAAAAAGAAGGTGAAGTCTTATTAAGATATCAAGGAATTAACTTTAGCAGATAGTGAATGGAGGGGGCTACAACGACAAGAGGGAGTGGCTCAAGAGGCCTATATTACATCTCGAATGTGATTTTTGCGTAAAATGCCCATTTTCGCATTTGTAGTAATTTTGCAGTTGTATTTATCGTTTTTATCGAAATATTATAATTTTTTTTTGGGCATTTTCTGAAAGTGCCGCCCAACAAAAAAAAAATGGTACGTATTGTTAGAACTAGCCATTTGGAGAAATAGTTAATATGGCACAAAAGTTGTAGGATTGCTCCGAGCTAAGTTATACAAGTTCAAAGATTCATTATTTTCATACATTTATTGATTCATAATTTTTTTTTGTAATGAAATGAAATGAAATGAAATGAAATGAAATAAAATGAAATGAAATGAAATGATTCTTTATTTGCCAAGAACATAGTATGTTACAGTTGTTAGAATTATATTATGTACTATATGTTCCACTCCCATAAGAGTATGCAAATTAATTTAAGTTGATTGCAGAATAATTGTAATCGACACAATATTTAAGACACATTCAATTACTTACATTAAAATAAAAGATTAAATTTGTTAGGGTCAATTAAATTAAATAAAAAATAATTATAGTAAAATAATAATAATTAATCAAATAACAGTAAGAAAAAAAAACCATTATAAAAGTTAGTAACAATAGTCAATTGTTAGTAAACAATAACACAATGTCAACCCAAAGCAATACCTTTACTGAGAAAGAAACTCATCAAAGGTATAGAATGACTTTTCAAGGAGCCATTCTTTTAATTTTTTGTTGAAGTAGCGCACCGGCAGTTCCCGAATGATCCTTGGAATGTGATTATAGATCCTCACGGTAAAAACAGCGCAGTTCTTATCGCAAAGAGAGCCTTTACATAAAGGATTTCTTAACTTTGTAACATCTCGGCGTTGAAATTTGCTTTCCTGAGATATTTTTTTGAAAAGATGAGGATGGCTTCTCACAAAATTTCCTGCTTCTAAAATATATAAGCAGGTTAGGGTGAGAGTTCCCAACTGTTTAAATAAAGGCCTGCACGAGGTCAGTGGTCCGACACCACAAACAGCACGGATACATTTTTTTTGTACCAGGAAAGCTCTCAGTATGAACGGAACAGATGATGACCCCACCGCTTTTGCGCTGTAATGACAATTGCTTCAGATCATTAGTTCTAACAATATCTATCATTATTTTATGTTTCCTAGTTCCAGCACTTTCAGAAATCAATAAATGTATGAAAATGATGAATCATCGAACTTGTATAACTTGACTCAGAGCAATCCTGCAACTTTTGTGCCATATTAACTATTACTCCAAATGGCTAGTTCTAACAATACGTACTTTATTTTTTGTTGGCCGGCACTTTCAGAAAAGGTTCAAAAATGTATGGAGCCTGAATGTTCTCCTTTGTGCATAATATTACAAATCTCCATTCTGTGAGCATAAGTTGAATTCGGACGGCCGGCGCATCGCATTTTGTAGTAATTTTGCAGTTGTATTTATCGTTTTTATCGAAATAGGATAATAAATTCATTATAAAATCTTTATTCCTCATGAAGTAACAATTACTCTGGTATAAATTTTGCTCAATACTATTATCGTAGATAGGAGATATTCACAGTTAACTTATAGCGATTTTCGACGTTTTTTTTATTTATAATTAGATTTTTTTCCCATATAAAATCATTGATATTTAAAAATTCTGAGGCCGCTACGCACTATTCGACTATATAAGAGATAACATTATAATTTTTTTATTTTACTTGTTTAGAACAGTAGTTCAATCGATGAGCTCAAAAAAGTGCATTCGCGCACTTTATGAAAATCTGTCTCTACAATTTTGGTTCTCTACAAGTCAGAGACTAGGCAATGAGGACAGCAAATTTAGTCTACTGCCATTGTCCACTTTTCACCAAGTAGAGACTGCACATGTGCTCAGCGTGACAGGTGGCGAGCCCATCGCCGCTCTATGCTGTTGAATGTATGTGCAGTGTTTGGTCCGTTAGTCGACTTTTACGACACCCAAGGGCAGAGGTAGGGCGGTAGTCCTGTATGCCGTATGCCGCACCAGCACGGCGCGCCGCGGCGAACAGTGGCATTTATGTCACTTAAACCGGCAGCAGGACACGTTCACTTCGGTTATTAGTTAGGTTAAGGGAGGGGATCAATACATATTGTAGTGTCTAAAACATAATAGATATAAAATTGTAACAATGGCACCGTTCATAGTTTATAAACAGATGACAGATTATGACAAAACTAATATAATAACATAATTATATTAACGTTGGCGGCCCAAGCGCAGCTGGGTTTGTTTGATAATAAGAGCATTGTCTTTGCATATATTGCGGCTGCTAAAGTCGTGAGAGGTGCCCATTTGTTGAAAGCCATAACATAAAAATTATTCAGTATTTGTAGTATGGCCAATGTGAACTGGGCTCTGTCAAGGTGGTAAAAATATGTTGTTATGATTACGATATAAAATATTGCTATTGTCATAAAAATATAAAATATACCAACAGTATTACAGTAAATAGTTGCTAGGCAGTGTCCTTTCCCCGTGGTTCAATTCCCTTGCGGTGCGGATAGATCCTGCGACCTCCACTCAACTCGAATTGCTTTTCTCCAGTGTTTGTGTGGGTAGACTTACCTTCCTCTTGTCCCAGATTGCTGTTTGGCTTTCAGTGTGGAAAGAGGGACGGATGGAGCCCCACGTAACCCTGCCTCCCTTCTGGGGGTGAGGTTCACTGGGAAAATAAAGGCAGTGTCAACAGAGGAAATACAGGCACGAAAAATAATAGTATTGTTTTTGTTACAGGTCATTCGCGATTTACTTAGCGGCTACTCTAATAATCCCCGAATCACCGGTCAGTGCGTTCACAATCCAGCGGACAAGGACGACGACCTTGCAATCGTCGTATGATCTTATTGACGACGCTAGTGCTTTACTAGAAGTAAAACATGATTTACCAAAAGTCAACAACGCAAAAGGAAGCACCTACCTAAAGGACTCATTTAATACTATAACCGGATTGGCATCTCCTAAACGCATCCCAAATGACATAGAAGTGAACAAGAAAACAACAGCCGCGACTTATACAAAAAGAATGTCGAGTGAAGAAGACACCACAAGACAACATGATGTGGCAAACAAAAACATAGAAGTGACGTACGATTTAACGAAATTAGACACAATTATAATCAATGAGGGACAAGGTGTGGAAGTGACTTCAGAAATCGGAAATTCGGCTCCAAAACCGGAAGTGCCGATAGAAAACACAAACCAAATATCAATCGACGATATTATAACAGATGTTAATAATAATAACCTTACATTAACTACAAAAAATAACTTAAAAAAAAAAGTTGAAAGTGTAGAAACAACAGAAGCATCATCTCAATTAACGTTATCAGATGTTAGAAATTCTACTTTAGATATTGTTGACCACACTCAAAGTACAACCACAAATATTGAATCATCTACTTCATTACTAGATTTAACAGTGACAGAAACAAAATCTACATATCATACAGAAAAACAAGTAGCAACAGACAATAGTATAACGGAGACAATGATTGGTGAAGCTTCAAGTTCAGTTACAAAAATTCCATCGTGGAAAACATACGCTACCATCGAAAGGAAACGATTAATAACAACAACAGAATTTGAAACTCCAAGCACCGAACAAAGTGAAGAACTTGCGAAAGCTGAAACGGTGACTTCGCAAGTTACCTTAAAGAATATTGACAACAACACGCCAATACTGTCCCTGAAGGAACTTCGCGAGGCGCTATTATCCGACTCGAAAATTCAAAAATCCCGTTCGCAGACCACCAGCGATTCTTCCACAGAACAATCAACTAGCGACAATCTTGTTACTGAAACCGAATCATTCATTCAAATGTCCCGTTCGCAGAATACTAGCGATTCTTCTACAGAACAATCAACTAGTGACAATCTTGTTACTGAAACCGAATCATTCATTCAAATGTCCCGTTCGCAGAACACTAGCGATTCTTCCACAGAACAATCAACTAGCGCCGATCTTGTTACTGACACCGAATCATTTATTCAAATATCCCGTTCGCAGACCACTAGCGATTCTTCCACAGAACTATCAACTAGCGACAATCTTGTTACTGACACCGACTCATTCATTCAAATATCCCGTTCGCAGACCACTAGCGATTCTTCCACAGAACAATCAACTAGCAACAATCTTGTTACTGGAACCGAATCGTTAACGACTACTTCTTTTACGAATTCAGAAACAAGTACATCTAGCAGTCTTGAATTCGTGTCATCAAAACGCGCAGGTTTTATAGATCTGAACACCAAACAACAAGTAAACGAACAAGTCTTTTCTACGGTAGAGAGCTTAAGCCTCAATGAAACAGAATTAATTGGTCCGTTATTTGAAATTGACGCATCGAATACGGAAGCATCGGGGATAAAGAACGTCACACCATCCGAAACGCAAAGGCAATTGGTAAGCTCAGTTACATTTAACAAAATCATTCAAAAATAACACTTGTTGTTGTGTTATTCCTGAATCTTTTTTAATCCGCTATAAGGTTAATCGGTATAATCGGTAGGGTTTATAAAAGTACCAAATTAATGTCAATTTGTATTCAAGACAAAAGTATGATTTATTACTTAGTTAACAAGAAGGCTAATATTAACAAGTAATAAATAACTTTATTTCTAAAATAAAGGATGGTATGTTGTTTGAACCGACTCGTAAGCCATAATGATATTGCTTACTTGGCGTTAGAACTCTATTTACACTAATAGATGATGTTTTATCCAGACTTAAACTTTAACGTTAACAAATATATTTTTTTAAACACTGAAAAAAGGCGACAACCTCAGGCGGGAATCGAACCACGCACCTTCCGCATTCCGGGCGGCTGCCTTAACCGGAATGCGGAAGGTGCGTGGTTCGATTCCCGCCTGAGGTTGTCGTCTTTTTTTCAGTGTTTAAAAATTTTACTTAATTATATTTAAGCGTTATTAAACCGCTAAAATATAAAACATTAAAGTTAAAAAATAAGTTACCAAGTTACCCGTATTGGTAGTTAAGACTTTATTTTGTTTACTTATGTCTTTTCAGACAGACGACGCTATAGAGGAGAAGTTACTGGAAGAGAAAGTGTTAAATGACAACTTGAGGAAACGATATCGCGACGATACAAGTTCAGTCAAGTCTGACGGAAGTAAAGTGGAGCCCACGACAGAGGACGCTCTCAGCGTTAAACCCATAAATGCCAAAGTTGCTCTGTATACAGTGAACCCAAATTACAAACCAATGAAAAAAATTGAAGTTCAACAGTTGAAGCCTTTCATCAGAGACCCCGACGACAACAGTTGGAGAAACGAAAGTCTTAGTTTGTTAGGAATAGTATTTAACGCCAAAAATGCATCGAAACCTTTCACACAGGTTTTGAAAAATAAGACAGAAGCAGAATTAAACAATATGCCGGATAAAACCGACAAAAATGAGGTTACAGATTTAAGGGAAAGGCTTGAAAAAATCACAGAAGTAAGAAAATCTCGAAAGAAGAAAATAAATAAGTATGGTGACACTGTTTACAGCGATTACGAAGAAGGCATGTCCGGTGAGAATACAAGTACGCAAAAAATTAATACCGCTGTATCACTGTTTGATTCAGATAAAAAACTTGTCTTTGTCGGTAGCACTAAGGCAACCAGCACCTCCGCTGTACCCAATGTAACTACTACAACAGGAGTGTACATGTACAAGGAAGAAACAGTGACTACTACAAAGCCAAAAAAATTAAACAAATTCGCTGAATATTATGACAGCACTGACGAGTACGACGCAGATTATATTAGTCTTCCGAAAATTGACATTAAAAAGTTTACAACTCGTCTCTTTAACCAGGAGGTGGCAACCACGCCTACTGTCCTAACGACGAAAACTAAACCGTCAAATATTTACTTGCCGGAGAGGAAACCTACACTACAGTACTTCCCGCCGAGACCTCGGACGCCGAAAGTCATTATGGAGGATTACGACAGCAACTTCCAAAAAAAAATTGATCTGTATACGATCGCCGAGTCGCCCAAACGCGTGCCGCAGACATATTTAGGCACGACGCTGACCACGCCGCCGCGGCAACTCGCCACGCCGATAAACCACAAACCCTCCAATTTAGACAAGGCTCTTTACGCCACATTTCCGTCACGAAACGTCGAGCACAGTAATCAGTACGCGCCTGGAAATGACGAAAACTTCAACCGCGCGTCATATGTCATCAAGCACTACAGAGACTTGATAGACGCAGCCGCCAAAGACGATTATGACAAAAACGGGGATTACATACCGTCATACACGGAAGCGCCGTTGGCGGGGGTCACCGTCGCCGAAGCGGCCAAGGGCAAGCCGAACATGGACGACGACTACGAGTACGCCACGAACAAGGACATACTGAACAAGTTCGTCGCCAACTTTAACCAGAACAGCGAGCGATTCAAGGTGGACTTTCCGATTCTGTACAACAACAGCGTGGTGCACGCGCCGGGCGGCGGCGGCGCGCCGGCGTCGTCGTCGGCGTTCATGAAGCGGCAGTACCCGGGCGGCGGCTGCGCGCACTGCGACTTCAAGGTGGAGCTGTCGCCGGCCTACGAGCTGCACTACTACGTGCCCGAGCAGGAGGAGCGCGAGGAGGCGGAGCCGCGGCCCGCCACGCTGCCCTACAACTACCCGCTGTGATGCCAACGATACCATTGATGCATGCAACCAGCATGGGTTGCATCATTGAGTCCAAAACACTTATTCGTGATTGAATTAATAACATTTTACCGACAGGTAATTATGTAGTGGAGTGAAACAAAGTAGATGAGACAAGGGCACAAAGTTTATCAGCTTTTGTATATCCCAGATATATGTGACAATATCTGGTATGAGAATGACTGAAATGCATCGTAGCTAGGTATAGTCATTTTTAAAAGGGACAAAATTGTAATTACCAATAAGAGGGTTTACGCATTTCGGTTTCCCATACAAACTTCCAAGTTGAAATTTTTAAAAACCAATAAGCCAACTTTGCCTGCTAAAGGAAATTACAGTAATCTAAATAGTTTGTTGAAAACGTTTAAAAAAAAGTTTATTTAACTGAGTTATTGCGATTTTAAACTTTCTATAGTGGACTTTAAATCACAATAACTCGAGATATATACGTAAACGTTTTTTAAAAATGTATTCAACATACTATTTATCCTGTGTTTTACTTTAGCATGCAAAGTTTCATTAAAATTGGCTTATTGGTTTTTAAAAATGTCGACTTGGAAGTTTGTTTGGGAAACCGAACTGCGTAAACCCTCATAACGTTTATTTATATTGTTTTTATGCATTCAAGTAAGATCTCAATTTCGCTTTGGGTTTTTATTATGTATTCAATGCGAGGACTACCTATCGCTAAGATATTTTAGTTGGGTAACAAGCAATATTTAGACCTTGACCGTTGGAACCAATATAATAATGTAATCCTTCATAAACAATAGGGGAAATTGATATTGCCTTTATTTTAATAACTTATTGTACATTTGTATAGATAATTATTATTATGTAATAATTGTGCGGTTAATCATACTGAGGTAATTGTTTAACAAACCAGATTAGTCTCCTCATCTGCAATTGGACTGGTTCTATACCTATCTGCTTATTGAATTTTATTAAATAAGTATAAATAATTTCAAATAACCAAAGATAACAATTACTTAGTGAGTAAAACGGTTAGATTGTATAACATTGTTTGTATGCATTTGGGCGAGATGTTATTTCCGCTGTAAATGCTGTAATCAAGAAGAGCAAGTCAATACGCACACCTACGGTACGTTGTTAAATATACCTGCCGAACGGAATAACAATAAGATGGGTGTGACCCAGTAATAGTTAGTATTATATTTGTAATATAGTAGCTAAGCACCAATATATATTAATTTTTATTTTAACCCTTCCTGTAACACGCGTTACGGTATAGCGTAAAACCTGCGCTCACTTAAAGCGACAATAGCACACAACCAACATATTATTTGCCGTGCTTGGATAATGGCAGTATAGTTTTTGTGACTTAAATTCAAAGACATTAAACTACTATTTAAATCTCTTTGCTTAAATTAAATACAGATTCAGGAGGATACACAGACGCTGTTTCTAAAGGTGTTAACCTCAGAACACTTTTATTGTTCTCAGGTGTTAACTCAGGTCACAAACAAAAAGTTACTGCCAATTACACAAGCACGGCACTCACGGAAGATTATTGTTTTTTTTTGATTTTTACTAAAAGCTACAAAATAATTAAAAAAATATTAAAAATAATATAGTGGGGCGCGTGAAATTTCTGCCAACAGTCAAGCGTTCATATCATTATATAATTATTATACATTTATACTTAAGTATATAGGTTATGCGATTTTACGATTTTATTTTTAATAAATTTTTAATTATTTTGTAGCTTTTAGTACATTATCTACATCACATTATCTTTCTTTTCAATAAAACCGATTAACTTATTTTTTTTTACCTATTTATTATTTTAATGTTTTTAGTTTTTTTTACAATGTACTGTATACTACTAGTCAAGCCCTTTCATTTAACTATGATACTCATGTTGAGGTGATTGAACAAAAAAATGTAATCCACCATTTTGTGGAGGATTTACCATTTTGGATTTACAATGATAGGTACTGAACTACATTTTTTTTATAATAGACGGGCTTGCTCTTGGCCACATTCTTATCCGTAGGATTAAGAAGAGGCCGACGATGAAGCGAACTTGCCCAGAAGCAGCCTATTCACATAATCGTATTGTCATCAGAACTAAAAGTGTGTACAAAATTTCAGATCAATCGGTCAACAGGAAGGGGGCAAAAATTTTAAGCCTCCGGGGGATGTTAGTTCATGTGTCAAAAAGTACAAGGGGTCTAGAAGTCCAGACGTCATAAAGGCCACCGCTGTCAATTTGGCTCAAGTGTTAAAATGCCCAATGAGTCCTAGAGTCCAGATGCCATTACTGACACTAGTGTGCAGTGTCCTAGAAATCATAATGTCCAGTCCAGAAGCTCAGGCAGGATGTCTGAACGTTTTTAAGCGATGTTTGATTTTAACGGCGATAATGATTTGCTGCTTTGCGGCAGAAATAAGCAAGACCCTTGTGTGTTCTTGTCATGGTATCGCCATCTCTGAGGTCCCGGGTTCGATCCCCGGTCGGGTCAATTTAGAAATTATTGTTTTTCTAAATTGTCTCGAGTCTGGGTGTTTTCAATGTATAATAAGTATGTATTTACGTATTTTAAGTATGTTTATCCGTTGTCTAGTAACCATTTAACGAGTTTCTTCGAAGCTTCTCTTGGGCTAGATAATTGGCGTGAGTGTAGGAAAGTTTTATTTATTATTTATCACCGGTTAGGCAAGTAGGTAGGTACAGTCATGACACTGCTGAGTCATTTAGGACAAATTAGTTAATGTAATAACTAGGTATATGACATTACATTACTTCCGTTTTCATAGTAAGGTCTAGTATTGTATTGCTGGCCATTTCATATTGTTTCTGAACGCACTACTTATAGAAAATTTTACTATATGGGCGTGAATACCGAGTTTCATCTTACTTGAACCTAAATACAAACAAAGGTCAATTCATAAAGAATCTAGCCTTTCGTAATGTTAGTTAGTGTCATGTTAGTCCGGCACGATTCAAAAAATATGGTCTGTTATCCAGGGATAGAGTGTGATAACTTTTACTATCTTAGAGAGGTTTAGTAAGTATTTGTTTACACTTAAACTTTGTCGACTAAGATGGAACTCGGTATGGAATGAAAAGATAATACTTATAAATTTTCCAAATATTTAGATTTATTAGAAAGACGGGAAATAGTGGCTCAACAAATATGTTTGAGCACTGGACGTTTTGGCAAATGGACGTGATATTCACTAGACGTAATGGCAATCTAACGATTCGGCATTGGGCATTACCTATGACAACTGGCAGTTACATATTTCGGCATTTGGATGTTTTGACCAATACACAATTTGGCAGTTGGGTATTGTATCATATGACGTTTTGCCACTTGGACCATAATCCCCCGGAGGCAATTTTAAATACTTAATTTGACCCAACATCAACAAACAGGTCAAGCTAAATAAAACCGTTTAAAAATGGACTACCTACCTCTGGCAGGAATCCAGCTCATGTTTTCCAGCCGCCCCATAGGCATGCAGTCTGCGGAAGACGTGGGTTCGATTCCCATCTTGGATATAGGTACTATAGTGATGTTGTCAACGTTTCATTAACGCGTTAAGCGCCACGTGTATGTCATTAAACACCCTAGTGCAACTCTCACCACGTGGCGCTGAATGTGTTAATTGTAGTATAAAATCAATATTAATAATTACAAAATTTAAAAGAATCAAACTGGCGAAGCATCCGCGTTAGAAAACTAGAAACCTACTCATTCCTCATGTCCCATGACTGGCTTAGTGAATGCAAGGCGTTCGGACTGGGCCCGCCAAGGCAGGCCTCTTCCAGAAAGGTATAAGTAGTGAGATTCTCTAAACGCAAACATATTATAATTATCGATAAAGCCTTGCTAGAAGTGGCTGCAACAGAGCTAAACGTACGCAACGTATTCAACGCTGTTCGACACTAGTTCCGCACGGCTGTAAGCGGCGTATAATAGTGCAAGGTTTATTCGCAATTCGATCCTCAGATTCGATCAAATCGAAAATGAGAACGTGTATGGCATTGAAGCGCCTCCTGGTGACAAATAAGGCGAGCTACATTTTGCCATACAAATTTTAGTTTTCGTTAACGTGCTCAAATGGAACTCGCACTACACATACATATAAAAGCCTATAAAGTCCCACTGCTGGGCACAGACTTTCCCACGTGGACAGAGCGTTAAGCCATAAGTACCTACATAACCCACTGCACCTAGCGCATTAGGTTGGGGGATATTAACGACGCCATTCTTACGGCAACAACCGACACCGACCGCTTTACGTGCTTTCCGAAACACGGATAATACTGTGACGGAGGTGCGTGAGATGGTTTGAAATTTGGCCACCCAGTCTGTGCCACGCCATGGCATTACGAAATGGCAAACCGAACGTCTTAGCCGCTCCGTTATCAAGCTCTTCAAGAACTTGCACTAGGCCGTCGAGAGAACTCAGTGAACTAGTATAGTTAATTATTGAATATAGTTAACTACAAATTTGTATGGAATCGAAACAGCGAGCGCCACCTAGACAGTGACAAGGTTACACAAATTCGTCACTAGATGACACTGTGAAACAGTGAGGATTTTTTTGTAAGAATTAGCTCCGTTTTGTTAAGGACTAGGTACTTACAAAAAGCACTCTGGTGGGTGACGACTGCCGCATGTCTCATAAGGTCAGAGTCAGAGTAAGTTTTGTTAGGATTCATTTTGTGGATCCTTAGCTTTGGTTTTAATATAAAGATTAATGATGCACTTAACCTATGTGCCTTTTCAATTGTTTTACATAATTAATTAGGTAAAGATTTCGTTAGCGTGAACATGAGTAAAAGTGTGAGTTAAGAGTTACCATCAAAAGTATAATATAAAATTACATTTATATTATTTTTATAACATAAAAAAAATATTGAATTACGTTACTTGAAAGGAGATGGCCTAAATCTCATACAAAAAAAACTTAGGCCCGGCGCTTAAGGTTTGTTTCAGATTTTAGAGGTTTATAAAAATCATGTTTTCCACGCTCACTATCGCGGTATCGAGTGGCCTATATTTTTTACGTCAAAAATATTTGTAGACGGTTTGATTAAAAACTCGGTAGGTAATTAACGCCCAAAATATTTGTTATTCCGAGAAATATTTCTTTTTTGCTCAAAAGTTTTGTAGGCGTCCTTATTAAAAACTCAGTAATTATCGACAAAAACATTTATTATTCTTCAGTTTTTTTTATACTAAGCCCGGCAAATGACCCCACTCCACCTGATGTTAAGTGAAAATGAGGTCCAGGCGCGAGGGCAACTGGTGCAGCGTAAGAGACGTAGCATCAGTCACCCTCACTCTGCCGGCCTACAAAAGTTTGTTAATCATTTTAAATAATAATATTAATAAAAAGACCTATAATAGAATACCTACTTACAAGTTATTAAAATATATAAAATGACACATTCTTATAATCGAATTATTTAGTCTTTATTATTTTATGGGTTCTGTATTGTTATGACGTCATGTTTACCTGGCGATTATGCTACCCCCCTTACGCTCCTACCGGTAACATTAGTAAGAGGGAGAAGTTAATTTTCTGTGTATATTTATTATCTACCTACCCCTATAGTTTTGAGATAATCTTAAATCAGTGAGTAATCGCAAAAAATAATGAATATTAAGTTACTTAATTATTACTTACTTAATAGGTTACTAATAAAGACGCCAACAAAATTTTCGAGCAAAATAAATATGTTAGCCATACGATAGGGAGATAGTGAGTGCAAATATTATTTTAAAATATTCTCTAATATCTGAGTTATAAAACTTTTGCGCCGGAACTGGGTTATTTTTGAGTCATCGTCTTTCCTAAAATTCCCACAAACTACTACCTACTTTTTAAAATGTTTATTTCATGTCAATCAATATCGAAAACTAAATTCGATTGCTATGGCAGAGGTGCGATTAATCGCACCTCTGTACATACATAACATTCAAGACTATATTCAAAAGGGTTAGCCAGAGACTATAATATGGGCAATAAGGACCGCACCAGTCCACACTGCCATAGTGCACGTTCCACCACACTACAACTGCACATGTGCTCAGTGAGCGTGACAGGTGGCGAGACCATCTCCGTTAGTTTAGTCCGTTATGCACGATTTACACGAAGCCAATACTTGAGACAATCCACTAAGACAGTCCAATATTAGCGTCGTGTAAATAGAGACAGTCCACTACATTGGATTGTCCTCAAGCCATTTTAGCTTAGCATTAGTGTAGGTGACTTGTTATTATTTATGTATATTACCTTATTTAACACAGTAAATTTAAATTCATGTTAGTCTATATACATATTTATTCATACTGTATTCATAAATCCACATACAACATACATTCATCATTCACGCGCCACACGTACAAACTTAATATAATATTTAACACAAATATTCATCGCAAGCATCGCCGCGGTATCGGCTAACATACGCGGAACAATAGACCGGCCCCGCAGGAGCGCATAACGAGTCCGATCGCTCGCCAGTGCGCAACCACACCTTCCACGCGAAACCCGTGTCGCTCGCGCATCTGCGCCGCTTGCTTACGCCTTCAGCTTTTCCGTAATTTAATAATTGTAAATCCAAATTTCTTTAGCTGTATCATCTGTGCTTTAGCTATCCTTCTTATAAGACTATCAAGTAGCTTATATCTTGTGCTTGTGTGTACACCTGTGTAATCGTGGCAATACAAACCAGTGTGAACTATTTAGCTGTTTCATTGCTCCCGCACATAGACTATACACCTAGACAGCTACCTATAACTGGTGACCCCGGACTGTGCACGCTACGTTATGAGCAGTGAAAGTGATACGGCGGATTCGCAAGTCAACGTGAACACAGGGCGTCGACGACAAGATAAGATGGCGGAAGGCGTCGAAACGGGCGACTCAAAAATTATCGCACCACCGCCGATGTCGATGCCTATTAAAATCCCACCATTTTGGCCAGAAAAACCAGCCATTTGGTTTGCCCAAGTGGAAGGCCAGTTCGCAATTTCACGAATACATGATCAGGCGACTAGATTTTATGTGATTTTGGGTAATCTTGACCGGCAGCACGCGGCAGAGGTGGAAGATATACTAACAGGTCCACCTGATTACGAAAAATTAAAATCTGAGCTCATAAAGCGCCTGTCAGTGTCGAGAGAAAATAAGGTTAAACAGTTGCTTATGCACGAGGAGCTAGGCAACCGCAAACCGTCCCAGTTTTTACGGCACTTACAGCACTTGGCGGGCCCAAAGGTTCCAGAAGATTTTTTAAAGACGATTTGGACCAGCCGCTTACCCGCTAGTATGCAGCCCATCATTGCGTCACAGCCCACACTCTCGGTGAGCGCGCTTGCAGACCTCGCCGATCGAGTCCATGACATTGCGCCCCAGGTACATCAGGTTTCTGTTGCTGCTACATCTTCACCAATAGACGAACTGACACGTCAAGTGGCTCAACTGACCAAGCAAGTGAGTGCCCTTACTAGCCAAGTGAATAGTAGATCGCGACCACATTACCGGCAATACAGACAACAACGCAGCCGATCTTCTTCACGTCGATCAGAGTCTGTCTCTAAGAAGTTCCCAACCTGTTGGTACCACCACAAATTTGGTACCCAAGCCAAGAGATGTCAGAAACCCTGTGATTTCAAGATGGGAAACGCGACAGGCAATCAGTGATGGCGACCAATGATTGCCGAAGTTCGTCTGGTCGCTTATTCATCACGGACCCTGACTCGAAAGTGCAGTTCTTAGTGGACACGGGAAGTGACATTTGTGTTTACCCTAAATCCGCAATTCGCGAGTGCCGTAATAAAACCACGTACCAATTAAGTGCCGCTAATGGTTCAATCATTGACACGTACGGTTTTATTGAACTTAAATTAAATTTAGGTTTACGTCGCGATTTTCCGTGGCGGTTTGTCATAGCTGACGTCACGAAAGCCATAATCGGTGTAGATTTTCTTTCGCATTACCGCCTAATTGTTGATATTCGCAACCGTAAACTTGTGGACGGTCTAACAAATATTAGTACGGTAGCCACTATAGCAAAAAAATCTGTTTGTCTGTTAGTTTCAAGTGTGAAGGTGCAAGCTGGTGGCAATAGTAAGTACCATGCAATTTTAGCTGAATTTCCGGAAATAACTCGTCCAGCCGGCAAACCAGTTGCAATCAAACATCACACACAACACTATATTCGTACTACTCCAGGCCCTCCAGTGTCGTGCTCTCCGCGACGCCTTGCACCAGATAAACTTCAAATTGCCAAAAAAGAGTTTGAAGCAATGCTCTCTTCTGGTACTGCTAGACCTTCTGACAGTCCTTGGGCGTCTCCCCTGCATCTTGTTTCAAAGAAAGACAATGGATGGCGCCCCTGTGGTGATTATAGGTTGCTAAATTCTCGAACAATCCCCGACAAGTATCCCATTCGCCACATACAGGATTTCTCACACCACCTGTCAGGTTGTACGATATTTTCAACAATTGACATGGTTAAAGCGTACAATCAGATCCCTATTGCTAAAGAGGATATAGCGAAAACAGCGATCACTACGCCCTTCGGATTATATGAATTTTCATGTATGACATTTGGTTTACGAAATGCAAGTCAAACATTTCAAAGATTCGTCGATGAAATGACTCGCGGGCTTGATTTCTGCTACCCCTACTTAGACGACTTTCTGCTGTTTTCAAGGACTCCAGCTGACCATGAAAACCACTTACGTCAACTCTTCACCCGTATGAGAGATTACGGAGTTCTGATAAATACTGCGAAGTGTGTCTTCGGCGTCCCAGAGGTGACATTTTTAGGTTACCACATCTCAGAGCATGGGACTAAACCGCTGCCTAGCAAGGTTCAAGCTATCTCTGATTTTCCCACTCCTAAAACCACCCGTGAACTTAGGCGATTTCTAGGCATGATCAATTTTTATAGGAGGTTCATACCAAAAGCTGTTAAATTTCAAGCACCCCTTAATGCCCTTTTAGTAGGAAAACTCAAGCCTAACGACCCGATTAACTTGAACGGTGATACTCTGCAAGCATTTAAAGACTGCAAAGATAGCCTCTCTCAAGCAGCTCTTCTAGCTCATCCCGATTCCCAAGCTAAATTAGGCCTCGTCACTGACGCTTCTGATTCAGCGATTGGTGCGGTCTTACAACAATTTAAGGATGATGGTTGGCAACCTTTAGCATTTTTCACGAGAAAACTTAGTCCTTCTCAAGTCAAATACTCACCTTATGACAGAGAACTTCTCGCTATCTATGAGAGTATCAAGTATTTCCGTCACATGCTAGAGGCTGCCAATTTCACCATTTATACTGACCACAGACCACTTTGTTATGCATTCCACGAGCGGAAACATAACTGTTCTCCACGTCAGTTTAGGCATTTAGATCTTATATCGCAATTCACGACTGATATCAGACATATTTCTGGTAAGGACAACGTTGTCGCCGACACTCTATCCAGAATAGAAGAACTTCAGGCGCCGGTTGATCTCGATGTCTTAGCACAGTCACAGTCTACAGACCCTGAGCTTGCGGAATATCTCACAACTGACAGCTCTCTCCGTCTTGCTAAAATGACTATACCTGGTAGTCGTACTGCATTGTACTGCGACTCCCAGGCCATTCATCACAAAAAGTTTGCGGAGGCATGTTTTTGACTGCCTTCATTCTCTGAGCCATCCCGGAGCCAATGCTACAGCCAAGCTTGTTGCACAGCGTTTCGTCTGGCCCCGTATGCGTAAGGAATGTCGTGAATGGTCTAGGGCGTGTTTAACTTGTCAGCGTGTGAAGGTGAATCGACACGTACATTCACCATTAGGTACTCTCGATTTACCTTCAGAGCGTTTTAAATACGTTCACATAGACCTGATCGGAGCACTTCCCCCAGCTGGTAACTATCGGTACTGTCTGACAGCCGTCGATCGTTTTACACGATGGCCGGAAGTTGTCCCTCTTACCGATATTACAGCAGAAACGGTGGCCAAAGCGTTCGTTGCATGTTGGGTATCCCGCTTCGGTTGTCCTACCGACATCGTCACCGATCGTGGTAGACAATTTGAGTCGGCACTCTTCCAGCAGCTTTCCAAATCAATCGGATTCCAACACCGGAAGACCACAGCTTACCATCCGCAGTGCAATGGCTTGGTCGAGCGATTCCACAGACAGCTCAAGGCAGCAATCACGTGTCATGCTGATTCTAATTGGACTGAGTCATTACCACTCGTACTTCTCGGTATAAGGAGCGCTTATAAAGAGGACCTCCATGCCTCATCAGCTGAGCTGATGTATGGAGAGCCACTTCGCCTCCCTGGTGAATTCTTCGGACATGATGTCCCATGCTACACCACCGACATGTCTGACTTCTCAGCTCGCATGAAATCCTTTGCTTCGAAAATCCAACCAGTCCCAACCCAACACCACTCTCATAAAAAGCCTTTCGTGTACAAAGACCTCGCCACATGTAGTCACGTGTTCCTTAGAGAAGACATTCTTCGTGGGGCACTTCAACCCGCTTACACTGGGCCACACGAAGTTCTAAAGAGAGGAGCAAAATTTTTTAATATCAATTTTAAAAACAAAGACATCACAGTATCTGTGGACCGCCTTAAGCCAGCTCACATACTAAATGATGCCACATCTTTTTCTCAAAGTCCTCATCCACAGCTTTCCCCATCCTCAGAAGAATCTGAACCACCGTTATTATCTTCTGATAACAAACAGACTCGTCCCGGACGTCGTCATGTTCGTTTCCCTGATTATTATCGTCCGTAGACACGGCCTCTGGAGGGGAGTGTTGTAGGTGACTTGTTATTATTTATGTATATTACCTTATTTAACACAGTAAATTTAAATTCATGTTAGTCTATATACATATTTATTCATACTGTATTCATAAATCCACATACAACATACATTCATCATTCACGCGCCACACGTACAAACTTAATATAATATTTAACACAAATATTCATCGCAAGCATCGCCGCGGTATCGGCTAACATACGCGGAACAATAGACCGGCCCCGCAGGAGCGCATAACGAGTCCGATCGCTCGCCAGTGCGCAACCACACCTTCCACGCGAAACCCGTGTCGCTCGCGCATCTGCGCCGCTTGCTTACGCCTTCAGCTTTTCCGTAATTTAATAATTGTAAATCCAAATTTCTTTCGCTGTATCATCTGTGCTTTAGCTATCCTTCTTATAAGACTATCAAGTAGCTTATATCTTGTGCTTGTGTGTACACCTGTGTAATCGTGGCAATACAAACCAGTGTGAACTATTTAGCTGTTTCATTGCTCCCGCACATAGACTATACACCTAGACAGCTACCTATATATTGGCTTATTGGACTGGCATATTGGATTGTCTTTTACGACACCCAAGGACAAAGAGAGGGGTTGCTAGTAATATTGTAGTGAGGTGCCACACATACGGCTTTGAGCCGCTAGTGCCGCTCACATACTGCTACATTCAATAAATTACAGATCAAAACTTAATTATGAAGGAAAGAACACAAAAAAACACAAGGCCGTTTTTAAAATACAATTTTATTGACATTTTCATTTCAGAATAGTATGCAAACATCACGCGATCGTCCGATCATTTGTTATACGTCACTTTGAGCATAATCATAATAAGTTACTATTAGTAGTATTACAACTAAACCATACTCGTCTGACAAGGTGCCGCGGGTTACAGACTGAAATGCAATTCTGGATCCAATAAATTATTATTTTATTACCTCAATTCATAAAAATTTAAAATAAAACAAAATAGACAATTTTAAAATGAACACATATTTCTTTGGACATAAAAAATACATCAGAACACAATATAATATATACAACGAATCGATCGAATTGGAAATGAAAATCTCGTTAATGTGTCCATTTTTTATTGTAAAATAAAAACATTCTGACAAAATATGAAACATAAATAACGTAAACAAGACATAGGAACAAAGACATCGAGACATCTCGTTGTATTGCAAAAGCAAATCGAATAAGGTAACATCGTATTTGGGCAAGTCAACTATTCAGTTTCCGATTAAACAAGTTCAAATCCTATTCAATTAAAGCAGTATAATTTTGAATGAGGCTGCGTTTTGTGTAATGCTCAATATCCATTAAATCGTTATTACTGAATATGCGACCAAATGTCTGGTGAGAGTTTTATAACTTTGCTTGAATCTGTGGTTTTATAAACAAAATAAACTAATTTGGGAAGTTCATAATATTTAAATAGTTTATTTTATTGATATTTCATTGACAACACACAAAACGCAAAACTAATTTATTTTAAAACAAAAAGTATTCTTTGAATAAAAATAAAATAATAAATAACGCGGCATTATGACATAGGTGACACGTAGGTTAACTAATGTTACAAATACAGAAGGTACATATACTGCAGTTACGATACTAATATTCATTTATAATTAATCATTAAACTAGAAGCGAATATTTACAAGGATACACCACTTTACTAGCTAGGTACCTGCCTCCCGACGTGCTCTCTCGGCCCCTTTTTTATTTATTTGTGATAACGATAATTTAGAATTGCCTAGATTTATTTTAGACTTAGAACTTGGAACTCTCAGAGGTGGTGATTAGTTACGTGCAGAGTTGAGCTCTGACTCTGAGGATAGACAATTTTTGTGTTCACTTAACAGAATCACGCGTACACAGCTTTCGTTCGCATTTATAGTAGATAGTGATGTGGTTACATGTTTCCATCTATGGGTACCGCAATAAATAACTGAACACGGACAGAGACGCTGCGATACTGATAAGTTGACACACTCTATTGGCAGTACGGATACTTTTCAATTTGGAGGTCTCACTATTAACTAGTGCGATACAAAAATAGAAATCTTGCGCAAATCATGGCGAAATAAGTCGGTTGTGCTATTAGTCGAAGATGTTTACGCTTACGTGATTTAACTTCACGTTTATTGCCACAGGGGCAGATCGCACACCAACCGATCAGTGATTGCAATGTCCTATTTGTGAATTGTGCTAGGTAGTTCGCCAGTGCGTTGCCCGTAAGCCTGTGGTCGGGGCCGAGCGAGCCTCCCGCTACTCTACCGATCCCCCGTTACATTAGCCAGTCTTTCGTTTCACTACTCTAACGCCGGCGCCCATCTCACTCGGGAACATCATTCGGCGACAGTGCGCACCGCCCGCGCTATTCAATGTGGCGTATGCACTTCCTGCGAGATGGAAGTATGCAATTGAATAGTCCTTACCGTTCCGTCGATGGAATCGCGATATTTTAACAATTAAACTTTATCAAAAGAGCTGAACGTAAAATACTTTGTTTCAATAAATAAAAGACATAGTGTGTACAGTCACCAAATGTTGTTACCGAAGAATATCGTGCAACGCTACATCGGCACAATATAGTAATGCCGGTGTACAAAATACTCCGTAAGCCATTGTGGTCGCGCGGCGGCGGCGGTGATTCATTGCCAGCGCACTGCGGCTTCCAGCAGAGCCCCGGCCACGCCAACTCACTCTATGTGCGATCGAACAACTTCCCAGTTACCATTTTTGGGGGTTGAGGCATCAACTCGACACACCAAAATTTTGTTCTAACCGGTCATACGGCCAAAAGCAGTATAATTTTGTTTCAACCCGTCACAAGTTGATTTGTTTCTATTAGGACACAATGTAATTTTGTAGCTACTGGTCACACTGCAAATCTGTTCCTATTCGTCATTCCGTCAACAGTTCTAACTGGTCACAAGGGGGATATTTATGGTTTGTTAAGATTAAAATAAAATACATTATTAATAAATACTTGGCATTTTTGATTTATTATGTGGTGTTTGTACCAAAATTTTGTTGTACCACACGTTTGGCGGGTAGTGAAATTTGTTTAGGTATCCTCCTTGTGACCAGATAGAACTGTTTGACGGGATGACGAATAGGAACAGATTTGCAGTGTGACCAGTAGCTACAAAATTACAACGTGTCCTAATAGAAACAAATCAACTTGTGACGGGTTGAAACAAATAATATTGCTTTTGGCGGTATGACCGGTTAGAACAAAATTTAGTATCCGTCTGCTTCTGATCTGAGCGCAGCAGGGCTGGGGCGCAAGCGGATACCAAACAGTGGGCGGCCGGGAACTCCCTCGAATGCACAACCGATCGTTCGTCATGCGTACAGAGTCAACTGTAGAAGTTTGTCGAATTTACATTCGACAAACTTCTGTATTTGAGTAGGGACAGTACGCTGAATCGAGCGTCATCCATGTAATTAGCTGGCCGAGGCTGTGTTCTGGTACTAAGGTTGCGTTTCTACCAGAGATGCGAAGCAGCCAAGCGGAGCGTGATGAAACAAGCCTCTAATATGGTTAATTAATTGAAGTCGCCTCGCTCAGGAGTGTCAATGAAGAAACCCAATTGAAGTTAGTCACCGCGCCGCGCCCCCCGCCGCCGCCCATGGCTGATGCCGCAATGGGAGCTTACGTTCACAATTGGTATAATAGAAAATCGCCCATTACTCAATACCAAATAGTAAATAAATTGTAAAGTTTCTAATACTGCAATTGAGTAATAAAAACAATATTTAATTATTCGGACGTCAAATCCGATAATAACTGAGAATAATGAATATGGAAAAGAAATGTGTATGTAAGTGACTCTATCAAAAATGACGCCAGTAACAACTAAAACGAACACTATATTATTGGCACCTCGTATTTTTGGCACCACTAGCATTGACCGAACGCAAAATTTGATATAAATCCTACAGTAACAAAGATAAACAATAAAATTCAAATAAATTCGGAATTCAGCACCGGCCCCGCTTATTCACAAACATTCGTAACCCTTCTCGACCAGCTAGTTGCTTCATCTCTTTCTGACGCCATACGAGTGACGCCGATAGATGAATAAAACTGATCAATGGAAAAATGCCAGTGAATAAGGGTGCAGTGCAACACGAAAAGAAGGAACACGGTGCCAGCGCGGAGCTCCTACAATCCATTTTATACAGTTACACAGGGATACACAATGGTGTACATATATATACTAGCACCACTATAGCAACACGTATAGAAAAATCAAACGGTTCCAACAAAAGTATGCTCATAAATGCAAGTGTTACTCCAATATGTTGTAAACATCACCCGAATTGACAATTGACTACCACCGACCCGAAGTGAAGCGCCCCTCACTTCATAGCAGTCTGAACCGCGCTCCAGCGATGCGAGCTTAAGCACTTCACAGCAGAAACGGAATCGAAAGCGATTACAAAACCAATTGTAAACTTATCATTGTAGTGAGTATGTTTCATTTCCCGTATACTTACAACCACATCCATAAAGCTCTAGAAGGAAGCCTCGCTATACATATTACGATAAAGTAATCCTTCAATTAAATATATTTTAAATATCATTTGTAACATTTACACGATCATACAAATCCTAACCGCTAACCCATTCTCGGTGCCCGGACCGACCGCTGCAACCGCCCAAATCATTTCTTTACAATTTACAATTTGCCTAGAGTGACGAAGTTTTTACAGTTTAACAAATATTCACAATACCGTAATAATAAGAAGAATATAAACGATTCGGTAGCACGGGTAGATTCACGAACGACTAGTAGTTACCTGCCAAAGCACAGGGGTTGAGGCCAAACTCATTCACACACTGATGCTGTATAAGAAGAATATGAATAATTCCAATACGCAGGAGGTATACAAAATGCTAAACCACGTTTAAATATGATTTCAAAGATGAATAAGTACAGACTTTCACGCATGTGACTGAAAAGCCGCTAACTGATCGGATCGCACTCAAATAGATAATTTACTTGAAGCGTTATTTGTTCAGATGGAGAACGTCATGACTAATATGACTATAATAGACCTTAACATATCGATCAATAAGCTAACTCACTTGCGGCCTAAAAACGAAAGCGAAACTTGTTGAGAGTCGCACCGGCCGAGCCGCAAGCCTTGCCGAAGCGTGACACTGCCGCCGCGTGACACTGCCGCCGCGTGACACTGCCGCCGCGTGACACTGCCGCCGCGTGACACTGACGTAAACAGAACGAAATCTTCTACAAATCGCGGTCTGTCACCTCTTTGTATGCAAAAATAAATATTCGGCGATACAAAATCTCTTCGTAAGACCCTTCTCTAAGTATAAATATGCATTAAACCTAACCTATCCTAAGGGAGGGCGGTTTCGAACCTCACTTTAGATGTTTTCGTAATGAATCAAATGCAAGAAGCTCCGAGTGAGGTTCACAACCGCGCTCGCGTCTAGATGACTAAGATAAAACCTCGTTAGGGATACAAGCTACGTGCCGGAAGGGAAGATTACGTTAGCGCCGGCGGCCCTGCTAGCCGGCCCCGGCCCGCAGGGGGTGCGGTTTACTAAGCCTTCGTCATTATATTAGACTATAGAACCAAATTGTATCTCTGTTTACATGGAAGAATACTGCAGCGTTTGACTGACTAGGATAGGATTGATTTGGAAAATCTTGGCAATATAGTTTATCTTATGTTAGAGGGGTCTGCGGAGGTCTCCCTCTCGCAGCAGCATGTTGTCCACTTGGATGTCTTGTGCAACCCTGCCTCCTCAGTGAAAATGACTGCCATAGCTTGAGTAAATCGAGTCGGTATTTCTGTGTGAATTTAGAATTGGCAGAGTTAACTCTAAACTGAATCCCGATCAACTATTGAAGGCGAGTCACCCACTTAACCAACCGCACCTCCGCAGGCGCGGCGGGTCGACGCGTCTCCACATACCGAGACCTGAGGCCGGTCTTCAGGAAAGCTTTCGATAAGGTTTCTTTTACGTTGAAACACAACGGTTATACTATAATTGCGTCTATAGGGCAGACCATCGAACGACTATAGATCCTAATGTGCAGGATATAAGCGCTACTTTGCCGCTGCTTCGCTTCGTCGGATCCCGCCCCGGGGTGCCGCAGGGTGGTATTCTGGGTTTGCTTTTATATAAATAAACCGCTCTGAGTACAGTAATATGTTATATACAGCATGTGTGTATGTTTAACACGACGACGTTATCGAAGAATATTACCATTTCGTTAAGCATAAGTTCGTTAAGTGTAATCGTTTTTTAATCGTACGACTTCGAAGCTCTCGCATTAGGGTGTATATCGTCGATTATCGTCGGTACGATCGCTCGGTGGTCTATCGCGAGACGTCAACGCAGCTTCTTAACAATTTACGATAGTTTCGAAACGAGAGCAGTTAGAAATAATGAGGTCCGGGAGCTAACAACGAGTACGAGTGGTAGGTGGAATCGGTGCCGTCCCGGCGCTCCGCAGCTAGGGCTGCGCGTGCGGCGAGTGGTGCGCATACTCAGAGCGGCTGGCTTGCGCGGCTTGCGCGGCTTGGGCGGCTTGCGCGGCTTGCGCGGCGGGCGCGGCGGGGGCGGCACTAGCTGGCGCGGGGCGCGGGGGCCGGCGCGCAGCCGAACGTGCCGCGTAACGTATCCTCCATGAGGTGGCACAGCGCCGCGCGATCCGCCTAAGGTAATGTTTGTTTCTTTCAAATAAACAGCAGATAAAAAGATGGAAACTGAACAAATTGTCTAAATATATACTTTACATACACTGTTACTTTACATTGAATCTAATGTTTCGACTGATACTAATAAAATGTAATTAAATTGCACATGAGAGATATGAAATCGAACGAAGTAGCTAAACATCACTTTTCTACTAAAATTGAAATCGGCATCATCATTCATCCATTGACATTATCATCTATCACAGTTTAACAAACAGAATGCCCTAAATGAGTCAGTATCGGTATGAGAGCTCACCTCGTGCACGAAGCCGAGCTGCACGAGCTCGTGCGCGAGCGCGGGCGCGGAGTCGCGGCGCGACACGGCGCACGTCAGCTGCCGGTTCATCTTGTCGTCCATGCGCAGCAGGATCGTCATCTGGCCACAAAACATCAAACTTCAACTGTCCGGTGCCTATATTAAGAGGCCTATTACATCTCGACTGTAACTTTTGCGTAAAATGACCAATTTTGGCGTTATGGATCTCGGAAACAAAAATACATTAACGATTATGACTTATTGAATAGTGTAGAATAGCTATTGGAATAGTGCGTAGCGGCCTCGCTTTTATATCAATTTTACTTAACTTTTTAATTAAACCCAAAGTTGCAGAGAAAGATTTTCATAAAGTGCGCGAAGGCACTTTTTTGAGCTCATCGATTGAACTACTGTTCTAAACAAGTGAAATAAAAAAATTATAATGTTATCTCTTATATAGTCGAATAGTGCGTAGCGGCCTCGGAATTTTTAGATATCATTGATTTTATATAGGAAAAAAATTCTTATTCTAAACCAAAAATCTTCGAAAATCACTATAATTTAACTGTGAATATCTCCTATCTACGATAATATTATTAAGTAAAATTTTACCAGAGTAATTGTTACTTCATGAGGAATAAAGATTTTATTATGAATTTTATATCCTATTTCGATAAAAACGATAAATACAACTGCAAAATTCCTACAAAATGCGATGCGCCGGCCGTCCGAATTCAACTTATGCTCACAGAATGGAGATTTGTAATATTATGCACAAAAATATTATCCTATTTCGATAAAAACGATTTATACAACTGCAAAATTACTACAAAATGCGAAAATGGGCATTTTACGCAAAAATCACATTCGAGATGTAATAGGCCTCTTAACCAAATACCTACATTTACCCAATTCATATTTTATTTTAAGAACATCGAAAAAGATAAGATAAATAAAATATTCTTTATTGTACACCATGTTTGGCCTTATCGCTAAGAAGAAATTTCTTCCAGACAATCGTATTGGACTACATAGAAAGTGAAATTTTAAAAGGTCTTGATTTAAATAAATTGAATAATTAATTAAAATTATTGATTTAAAAAAAGAGTTCCAAGTATTAAAATTTTTAATTCACATACATTACGCTGACAGATAAAGATTAGTAATTTTCCATCAGTTAATCAATGGTGAAATCCCGCATTTTTGCAGCCATTTACTGTGTTCCATTTTAGAATTTCAAATATAGTCTAAAATCCGAGTATAGAACGACCTTCACCGGGCCGGTTAATGGATGAAAAGTATTTTCACTCTAGCTCAAAAAGACCGTCATTGTAGCGTTCCAGAGCGGGGAAATAATAGCTTTTCTTGCCTTAAGGGAAAAAGTGTTTTTCTTTTTAATTTTTGTCTGTCAAATGACAATGAGCCTACAAAAACGAAAAGTCTTTAGTCTTATGTAGAATAATCATGAATAAAGACTCGACTTATTACTGTTTACTTAAATCAACAACTTTTTTGAGATAGACATTATAGTTTATGGTAAAATTAGTAATCATTTGAATCTATGGACAACGCAGACCACGCCCACACAGTCCACGCTTCAGCAAGAAACAACTACACAGTCTGCACATGTGCTATGTGCTAGGTGGTGAGCCTTTAGTCCGTTAGTCACTTTTACGACACCCAAGGGAAGAGAGGGGTTGGTAGTATTATTTTGATCGCCGCTCTATGCTGTTGGATGTATGTGCCCAAGGGATGTACCCAAGGGAAGAGAGGGGTTGGTAGTATTATTTTGATGAGCCCATCGCCGCTATATGAGGTTGGATGTATGTGCAGTCTTTAGTCCGTTAGTCGCCTATTACGACAACCAAGGGAAGGGAGGGGTTGGTAGTATTATTTTGTCATCAAAATAATACTACCAACCCCTACTACCATCGCCGCTCTATGCTGTTGGATGTATGTGCAGTCTTAAGTTCGTTAGTCGACTTTTACGACACCGAAGGGAAGAGAGAGGTTGGTATTGGTAGTATTATTTTGATGAGCCCATCGCCGCTCTATGCTGTTGAATGTATGTGCAGTCTTTAGTCCATTAGTCGCCTTTTACGACACCCAAGGGAAGAGATGGAAAGTCTGCACCATACATCTAACAGCATAGAGCGGTGATGGGCTCATCAAAATAATACTATCAACCCCTCTCTTCCCTTGGGTGTCGTAAAAAGCAACAAACGGGTTAATTTTTAATAAAATAAACTATTTCATATTGTATTGGATTATTTTATTTTTTCGCATTCGTAGTGAAAAGTAGAGTGTAACACACGGCGCTAAAAACCTATTAAAACTCAGTTTTTATTTACTCCCTCGATAAAGCTCGGGAGTAAAACTACCTCGTTTAAAATGGATCATTTTAGCCCCTTGTATAACAATCTACTATTTTACTTCTCTTGCTCAAAAATACCGTAATTATAGCGTTCCAGAGCGAGGATAAAATAACTTTTCTTGTCCTAGGAGAAAAAAGTAATTTTTGTTTAAATTTTTGTCTGACACATGACAATGGAGCCTACAAAACTACAAAAACGAAAAAGTCTTTAGTCTTAAGTAGAATAATCATGAATAAAGACTCGACTTATTACTGTTTACTTAAATCAACAACTTTTTTGAGATAGTTATTATTAAAGTTTATGGTAAAGGAACAGATGGCGGTAGTCATCGAGTAAACACAGGCTCCGTAATAAAGTGACTTTAAATATTAATAATTTGTAATTATACAGTTTTTTTTTTCAAATGCTACTATCAGTTTTAAGTGCGAAGTTTATGTGATATCGTTATTAAGTTACGAAACGGAACAGTAACACTAATAATATAAACTATAACGATAGCAATGAATTTATGCTATAAGTTACATTCTGCATAAACAGCCCGTCGTAAATTGAGCAAGGGATGTTAGCAGTGCAAGGAACCTACTTCAAATACGTTGTTTTTAGTGTTTCTTCGTGGATTTGTGCTTAAAGTGATATTTTTTTTTAACGAAATGTGTGGTGAATAAAAATTGATAAATCGCTTGATCACCGACCACTTTTATTATTATAAACATTGCTGTCAATACTGTGCTTTATATTCGCCGTCTACAACTACTACTGCTTGGCGCCGGCGAGTGTGGGACGGTTTTTCAACAAGTCGTCGTCAAGGGACCGCGGTTCAATCCCAGGCACAAATAAATCTTTTTGTGTACAATTGGTTTTTTTCGCTGAAGAGCCTTCTCTTAACTTAAACAAAAATCCTAAACAAATAATAAGTTATCAGACTACGTTTTTCTAACTGATATAAAATGAACTTCCTAGAGAACATTACTTTTCGCCGTAACCGCACAAAATCCGACTCGAACACAATTGAAAGTATTAAGTCCAACGAATCACTAAATGACACTATTTATAGTTTACCCGACACATCGGTGGATAATGAAGTTGACAAAATATCAAAATTTAAAGAACAAATTGAGAAACTTACTTTAGAATTGTGTAGTGCTCATAATGAGATTGAGACTTTGCTTATGGAAAATACAAACTTGAGACGAGTTAATGAAGAATTATCAAAGAAAACTGATATATTAGTAAAATTGACACAAAGCCCAGCCAAAAAAAGCCCAGCTAAAAAAAGCAGATCGCCCAAACAAAAACTCACGAGAAATAAAAACATAAATCAACAAACGCAGACAGATTTCATAGACCAGAAACCTGTAGTAGAAATGAAAGAAAGTAGAAAACCAATTACGAAGAAAAATAATAGTGAGTCTGATTCTCAGATAAATGAATCTACAGAAAAAACTAACTACTTAAAACGGCAGGCTGAAACTAACAAACCAAATTTACACATAATAAGTAGTGACAATAGAAACAAAATACTACAGACAGCGGAACGATTATTTGAAGATTACAAAATGTGTCATTTCCTCACACCAAACGGCGAAATAAATACACTTCTACTGAACATTCAGAGCAAGCTGAAAATGTTTTCCAAAAAAGATTACTGCGTTGTCTTCATTGGTGAGCACGACTTCATGACTACTTCAAATTACCACAACCTAATAAAAATTCTAAGAGATAGTTTGAAAGAATTGCACACGAATATTATATTATGTCTACCAACATATAGATTTGGAAAATACTTAACTTTATTCAACCAAAGAGTAGAAATGTTCAACAATTTATTATATTTAGACGTAATAACACATGAGTATGCTTTCATCCTGGATTCGAACAGAAACCTGACATATAGTTACGAAATGTTTGGTGGACCAAAAATTACATTAAATAATAATGGAATAAAAACAATATTTACAGATTTGAGACATAAAATTACTGACATAAAGAAACACTACGATAAGTGTAACATGAATGAACCAGGTCACAAACATACAATAACTACTCAAGAACAATCACAAACCGAACATGATGATACAGACAAGACTACGTTTTTTCTCGTTTGAATATATGAATATTATACATCAAAATATTGCAGGATTAATCAACAAGTCTAACATGTTAACAATCTGCCTCGAAGAATTGAAAAATAATAGTATGAACATTGAAGCTATCTGTGTAACAGAACATTTTATGTTAAAAGGTCAAGAAGACCTATTAACTATACCGAACTATCAACTTGCAGCTTGCTATTCAAGGAACGGCAAAAAGCGTGGAGGATCCTGCATACTCCTGAGGACGGGCTTTAAATACAAAGAATTAGATTATGTAACAGGGGCATCTGTATCTGGTGTTGTAGTGTTGTGGAGTTGAGTTAAACGAAAATAATGTTATTATCTTATGTATATATCGACCACCTGTCACCACAAGCTTAGAAATATTTTATGAGAAACTAGATTTTATATTGAAACGAGTATGTAGTAATAAATCAGTTAGGAAAGTTATTATATGTGGAGACTTCAACATAAACACGTTAAATAGAAATAATATGACATTAGAATTTGAAAATTTTTTGCTTAGCTATAATCTGACATTAGAAATAAAAGAACCGACTAGGCTTAGTAGTAAAACTTGCATAGATAACTTCGCACACAAATTGAAAAAGCGTTGTAAGGGCACTGTTAAAGAGTTAGGCCGATCAGACCACACAGCTCAGATACTGAATATGCAGATAAAAAAATCTTGCCGTATAACATCGTGGTTCATGAGGAGACGAGACATATCACAAGAAAACATAGTAAATTTCATAACATATCTTAAATGCTTGTCATTCTCTTGGATTTATGAAACAGACGATCCAGATAAAGCGTTCGATACCTTTCTAGAAGAATTTTGTTTGTTATACGATCTCTGCTTCCCATATAAAATTATTCATATGAAAAATAGGAGGAAAGTCAAGTGGCTATCCCGAGGAATAAAAGCATGTAGCAAAAAAAAGCGAGAACTTCTTTGGCTATACAGATTTAAAAGCACAGAAAAAATAGAACCTTACTTACAACTTACACAAAGAAATTTAGAAAAATAGTTAAATTGACACAAAAGGCATAAAACGATCATTTTATAAATACGGCAAGCAACAAGAGTAAGGCAACATGGCAGATTATAAATCAAAATAAGGCTGTTTACCCGAAGGAACCAATAACAACAATTAACTACAACGATAGGATAATCACTGACCCACATGAGATTGCGAATGCTTTTAATAATTACTTTGTGGATTTCGTATCAAATACAATTCCTAAAACTAGGAAAAGCTTAAGAGTGATGTCAAAAGAGTGCAGTATGTTTATGCTTCCATCAACACCTAACGACATACAACGTATTATCAAATCCCTGAAAAACACGAGCAGTGTGGGCTACGATGGCATTGCAACCAAGGTTGTAAAAAGTGTTGCAAAAACCGTTGCGACACATCTCAGCTACATCATAAATCTTACTATAACCTCAGGCATATATCCAAGCAGACTAAAAATAACGCTAATAAAGCCTATCTTCAAGAAAGACAATAAAGAAGATGTTAAATGCTATAGACCGATCGCCCTAATTCCGATATTCTCCAAGATATCTGAAAAATACATCTATGAAGCAATTTATACATATCTTGACAAATTCCAATTATTATGTGACGAGCAGGGTTTTAGAAGAGGGAAAAAAATTGACATGGCAATATTTAATTTAGTAAAAACTGTACTGACTAGCATTGATAATAAAATACCCATATGTGCTATCTTCACAGATATGTCAAAAGCATTTGACCACGTAGATCACAATACACTGCTTGATAAATTAGAATCCTACGGAATTAGAGGCAATGTGCTGTCATTATTGTGCTCATACTCGTATCTTACTAATAGAAAACAATTCACTCAAATTACGAATATATGCCCCAGAACTAGATATGAACTGGAACATGTTTCACAGACTCGAGATATAAAATTTGGAGTTCCCCAAGGTAGTGTGCTGGGCCCTCTGTTGTTTTTAATATACATAAATGACCTGCCTTCAGTTACCCAACACCCAATGATCCTATTCGCTGATGATAGCACAGCCATAATAAAAAGCTCTGAAATTAAAAATTATGAAACGGATATACGTATCAAATTGACGAATATAATTAACTGGCTCGACGAAAATAATTTAAAAATAAATATTAATAAAACGCACATAATTCAATTTCATCAAAGGCTTCGTACACGAAGTTCGTTCGAAGACATCTGCAAAAAACTAAACAAATGTGCATATGCCCTATACAATCTTCAAGAAGTGACTAAACTAGAGGCTGTCATAGTGGCATATCATGGACTAGTCGTATCTATCCTAAGATATGGTGTAATATTTTGGGGTAACTCGGTAGAGAGAAATACTGTCTTCAAAGCTCAGAAACGATGCATAAGAGCAATGTGCGGTTTAAAAACAGAAGATATCTGCTTACCTGTTTTTAAGTCATTAAAAATATTAACATTACCATCTATATACATCTTAGAGACTGCGGTCTTTGTTAAAAAGAACCCGGAATTGTTTGCGAAGTTATCTGAGATACGACGGAACCCATCTCGTAGTCAACACAAATATAATTTAAGTATATGCCAATGTAAAACATCCTCAGTTAAAAATAGCATTCTGGGCATGGCCCCAAGGATTTATAATACATTACTAGTTGACATAAAACAATTAAAATTAAATATGTTTAAGAAAAAGGTAACTCAATTATTATTGGAAAAATGCTATTATACAATTAACGACTTTTTTAATGATAATATTTTAATGACATAGATAAAGATAGATATAATTTTACATTTTAATAATTAATGCATGAATATAATAATTGAAAGTAAACCAGTAAGTTAATTAATTTACTATCGGTTTGTACGCCTTTATAGGCAAAACATAGCGGACATAAAACTTTGTAAGATCTTTTATTTATATACCTATGTTAAACAAATAAAGTATTTCTGATTTCTCATTTCTAAAATTAGTAATCATTTAAATCTATGGACAACGCAGACCACGCCCACACAGTCCACGCTTCAGCAAGAAACAACTGCACAGACTGCACATGTGCTTAGGTGGTGAGCCTTTAGCCCGTTAGTCGCTTTTACGACACCCAAGGGAAGAGAGGGGTTGGTAGTATTATTTTGATGAGCCCATCGCCGCTCTATGCTGTTGTATGTATAAGCGGTTTTTAGTCCGTTAGTCGCCTTTTACAACACCCAAGGGAAGAAAGGGGTTGGTAGTGAACCCATCGCCGCTCTATGCTGATGGATGTATGTGCATTTAGTCCGTTAGTCGCCTTTTACGACACCGAAGGGTAGAGAGATGTTGGTAGTATTATTTTGATAAGCCCATCGCCGCTCTATGCTGTTGGATGAATGTGCAGTATTTAGTCCGTTAGTCGCCTTTTACGACACCCAAGGGAAGAAAGGAGTTGGTAGTATTATTTTGATGAGCCCATCGCCGCTCTATGCTGTAGGATGTATGTGCAGTCTTTAGTCCGTTAGTCGCCTTTTACGACATCGAATGGAAGAGATGGAAAGACTGCACATACATCCAACAGCATAGAGCGGCGATGGGCTCATTAAAATAATACTACCAACCCCTCTCTTCCCTTGGGTGTCGTAAAAGCAACTCTGGTTAATTTGTAATAAAATAAACCAATTCATATTGTCGTGTTTTATTTTCTTGCATTCGCAGTGAAAAGTAGAGTGTAACACACGGCGCTAAACCCATTATAACTCGGTTTCTATTTACTCCCTTGCTAAAGCTCGAGAGTAAAACTACCTCGTATACTTATAATGGGTCATTTTAGCCCCTTGTTTAACAATCTACTATTTTAACATATTAAATTTGATATAAAATACTTTTCATCCATTAACCGGCCCGGTGAAGGTCGTTGTATACACGGATCCTCTACTAATAGAAGCAAAAGAACTTTAAAATCGATCACGTGCGCATTTTATCTTCGGTGTTCACATGCTGCGGTGGCCGTCATTTAGCTCTTCTCCTCTGTCATCGCGCTGTAGGCATGACGGCCGTCCCTTCGGTGGTATTGAGAAATGTCGTTGAGGGTATCCTAACGTCGGGTATGCGGGGTGCGGGTGTGGCGTACCAGCAGGTCGGGCTGCGGGTCGTGCGCGTGCGGCGGCGGCTGCAGGCTGCACATCATGTTGACGACGCGGCGCGTCTCGTGGTCGCGCGGCGGCGGCGACGCGGCGGGCGCGGCCGGCAGCGGCAGCGGCGACGCCGCGCGCGCGCCCGCACGGCCGCCGCCGTACGCCGTCAGCGGGTAGATGCCGTACCTGCGCGGGACGGAAACGGACACTGCTGTGTAATAAGAGGAAACACTACGTGGAAGTGGCTCGCTAAATTCTCATACGAAACACAGAAAAACGACGTTTCGTAGTTCCCTGTTTCCTCCTTCAGAATTGAACTAAATTTAAATTATTTTAATTTTTATTTCTTTTTCTCAGCCTCGGTTAAAGAAAGAGATTTTCTATGTCTGTATGTTTGATTTTTTTTAAATCGGTTACTTATACATGTTTCTGAAGACGCCTTAAAACGGAGTGATTTCGCTAAATTTTGAAGGCTCCTGTCCTGGTTGTTAAATAAATGATTTAATGCCAAAAAATTAAACATACAGACGTAGAAAATCTCTTTCTTTAACCGATGCTGAAAAAAACATAAGAATTGGTCCAGTGCTGAAGGAGGAAACAGGAGACTACGAAATGTCGTTTTTCTGTGTTTCGTATAAGAATTTTGCATGCCACTTCCACGTAATGTTTTTTCTTAATGTTCTATACTAATCGCTTGTGATAAAAAAAGTAATCCGCGCACATCTTACGAGCCAACGAAATAACGGTCCCTACCAACCCCATTGGGTCAGTGTGATAGGCTTTGATCTAATCTGTGCCCAGCAGTGGGATATTTATAGGCTGATAATGAAGTTTCGGATGTAGTAGTTAGCAAGTATTAATAGGATAGTTAATGTTTCGAGTGAACAATTTTTTTAACATTTTAAAGAACATTTACATGATGCCAATAGGAATTTTAATAAATTGGGCCGTTATTGTTAATGACCCTTTTCAATTTGCCCCGTATTTCGACATTAACGAGCGTTAATCATCGTTAGTAGCAATAAATAATTAAGTATAGCAAGCAATGGCTATAAATTTTGTTACCCTATACAACCGTCTGATTTCTGTACTCACTTGACGTCCTCGACGAACTTCTCCAGCTTCTCCGCGTGCGGCGCGGAGTCGCGCGCGCTGAGCTGCACGGGCTCGCCGCCGCGCACGCACCACGCCGGCGCGTCGCCCGCCACGCCGCCGCCCACCTCGTCCGTGATCGTCTCCGAGATGTTGGCTGCAAGCGTACAAGCACAACGTCGCCACAGCGTTAGATCGTTTGGACCGGCTCCACCCTTAAAAGGTACACATATAGCGCGGCGACGTTGTGAAAGTCACGTAACCACCGCACTGCATTAAACGTGATGAAAGATATTCTAAAAGAATATAAAGTACGTCACATAACAACAAAAGTGAAGCATCCAATAGATAAGTAAATAAATATGAACGAAACAGGAAGGGTTACAATCACATACCGGTGGTGTTGACCAACGTGTGCGCCGCCAGCAGCTTCAAGGAGTGCACCTCGAAGAGCAGCGGGTGGAACAGGAGCTCCCGCGCCGTCGGCCTCTTCGCCGGGTCCTTGTTAATGCACCTGCAAACACAGGTTCGAAGCGATTAGTCTCCGCTTTGGGCGAGGGGCGAAGCGAGGCGCAAGCAGAGACTCACCCACA
The DNA here is from genome assembly GCA_963921215.1 of Scoparia ambigualis. NCBI lineage: Eukaryota > Metazoa > Arthropoda > Insecta > Lepidoptera > Crambidae > Scoparia > Scoparia ambigualis. The sequence goes on from OY992507.1 coordinate 39,058,898, forward strand.
TACACACTTACCGTTAGTCAATTTTCTACATACGAGTTACGACACCTGCTGAAATGGGAATGTACCTGTATATGAAATCCTTCTGCCTGGACTCCTCCAAGGATTCGACCGTACGCATGATGTGCTCCTCCGTGACGTGGCTGCCCGAGTCGCCATTGCCCTGTATCTCAAGAGCGGCAGTCTCCAGAGCGCACATTCCGAACGAGTAGATATCCATCGCTGGCGTCACCATTTGAGATGCTGATTCGAGGGAAACAAAATTGGAATAAATACATAAAATGAAGTTTCTCGTCCTAAGATCCCGGTATGCATCTCTTGTTTTTTCCACACGGGAAATGAAATGCTCAGCTGTTGAACAATATTATCAAATAGAGATTATTCTTACAGATTATTCACGGGAATGGTTAAGTGAGGAAGAATCAAAAGCTTATGCAAGGATCCAAGGAGAAGAAACCGTTTAGCTTTCCTACTATGATCTGCGGGCAGAGAGAGATTACTTACATCCGTATTCCGGGGCGATGAGGTGCATGTTGCGCATGTTCTCGCGGCAGGTCTTGACGTGGTGGTGGATGGCGTCGGGCGCCACGGAGCCGATCTTCACGAGCCCGTTGTGCTGGATGAAGATGGTGTCGCAGGTCAGGTTGCCGTGCACGATGGGCGGCACGCACTCGTGAAGGTAACTGTCCAGAAACGATGCAACTTGTAGTTGTAATAATCACAGAAAGACATACAAGGTATAAAAATATCCGTAACGATGTCGAGAGCCCCGTATTTATTCCAGGATTATAATTCTTTTTCTGTACTCAGTCCTACCTGGGAACAGTCTGGTTACGGAGATATCAAGTGCCAAATACACATTTTTTTATATTTTTCCAAAACTAATACAGATAGGTACTTAGATAAATATATAAGGTGACTGCTAGAAACCGCAAGAAACTTCAAGGGCTGGTCAGGTCAAATGTTTTAAACATGACAAAAATTACAAAACAGGAATTCCTGTTTTATTAAATTTTTTATTAAATAATCCATTTTGTGAATTTAAATTAGATTGTCTTTGCGTACCTTATTTATTTTAAAGCAATAGCATAAGAAAAATAAAATGAAAAACAATTAAAAATAACGATTATTTGAAATGGGCGGGTAACGGCGGCCGGCCGACCACCTGTTGACCCGCTCGCGTCAGCTGGGCGATAAGTACCTACGTTAGTCTGCAATGAGACCATTTTTGTCATGTTTAAAACACTTGACCTGACCAGCCCTTGAAGTTTCTTGCGGTTTCTAACAGTCAACTTATATTTGATCAAGCTATACAGTCTGTACGCGCATTACATTACGTGCTACAGAAAAGAGCTGTTTCAAAATATTCATAAATAAAAGTGGTTTCACAGAAATTACACATGAGTATATTTGGCTTCGTTAAGGGTCCTATTGCCTGAGGATCACCAGCTTACCTAAGGGCTGACAGGATCTGCGTGCACCACCGCTTCCAGGCCTGCAGCGGCAGCCGCTTCACGTTGCGCTTGGTGCGCTTCAGGAACTGCTTCAGCGAGCCGCACGACATGTACTCCGTTATGAATATCACCTGCGTCAAAGGAAACAATGTTATTTTAACGATAAACGATATAAACAACTTCAACTTTAAAATATGATTGAGTTGTTTAAACCCTTAACGAAAATCTGGAAATGTTCGTATAAAACTGTAATGTCTGAGGCGGCCTGGGATAGGGACGAATGGAAACGTAGAGCGGAGGCCTTTGCCCAGTAGTGGGACACAATATAGGCAACAAAAAAATCGTATTAGGTTTACTTAGAAATATAAAATTACAGGTCCCTATGTATATAAATATTATATTACAAAATCACTCTCACTAAGTATTTTTAAATTATACCTAAACATGTTTACGTTACTACGTTTCCTAATGGTGCCGGTTACTGTCGCAAGACAGCAGCCGTTAACACCAACATTAGGCCCTCGTCATTTGTATGACGCAGAATTCCCGTTAGCTGTTGCTCCTATCGAGTACACTCGATTTAGGAAAAAAATTTAAAGAATTACAAAGTACTCGATCACCCTACCACTTACGTAAAAAAATATTTCTACTAAAATGGGTGGAGGTAAAAAAAAACCTAAATTGATTAATTAAACTCGCACGTGGGGCGAAGTGTCCCAGTGCCATGGATGAAAGGAAAGGCCACCTGACCTCCCCGCAAGTAAGATTGAGAGTAATTAGGGATTAGCGGATTAGGTTTTAGAGGAGCTCATGGTGCAGTGGCTAAGGCGTTCGATTTGCGATCTTGCCAGTTAAGCCACTTTTACAATGTATTTTCAAAAGATGGGTGATAAAAAAACATCTTGAGCTCCTACGTGCTTCGGAAGGCATGTAAAAGCGTAGGTTAGGTACCGGTTGTCATCGTAGGATGGCAGACGATAACACCCACCAAACCGCACAAGTCAAGAGTGGTGAGGTGTAGGCCAATCTCCTCATGAAGATGAAGTTCATATGAAGTGAAGGGACAACGTACCCTCGGCTTGTCGTTGTGCGTGTCGGTCCAATATCGGTGGAACTTGACGATGTTGGGGTGCTCGAGCCGCGTGAGGTTGTCGAACACGGTCTGGATCTTGTCCTCCTGCGCCTTGAAGTTCTTGCGCTCGGAGAACTGCACCTCGTTCCACACCACCTCCACGCCCTCCTCCGTGTCCATGGCGAGGTGCGCGCAGTCGATGCCTGGCACATCGCGTTGTTCCACCTGCAAACAATTACAAAAAAGTTATAAGTTTAACCCATCATTGGAATAAGTTACCGCTACATTGTGTATTAGTTTTATCATCACGCATGCCTAATGAAGATTGGTGATGATCACAATAGCATTGAAAAGTCTGAAACACACTTAGCCCGACCTGGGAATACCAGGGACGCCGAATATCGGGCTGAACGCTTTGCCACTTAGTTACCGAGACATACGATATAATTAAAACAATCAATAAAGTAACATCAACGCTCGTTATTAGTGGTAGGATTCTGCCAAAATCAGACTAGGAGCGACCGAAGTATTTCTGCGGCCGGGCAACGGCAAGATTGTTTTGTAATTCTGTTTCCAGTACAATTATATGGAATACGAGGCAAGTGAAGAACAGAATTTGCAGGGTCGGAAAAGCGCGATTTTAGTGTCACTGCCCGCCCCTGGTTGCGGGGTGTTCGCTTTCCTTCAGATTCCGCTAGTATGCCGGCGAGGAAAAGCTCAGTAAAATAGAACAAAATAACGTACTTCTAAGCTCACATTATATTTAAACTAAGTGAGTGTTGATTTTGTACGTAATTGCTTTTAAATGTGTGCCAACCTTAGATTAAAACAAATGTTTTAATCTAAGATGCCAACTGTTCAACTGCCAAAAAAATGTATTATATGGGTAAGTACTAACTACCTACCTAAGCAGTGTGAGAAAAATACTTTGCTATTCGTCAATACCTAATATTATGTGTAAATACAATTTACGACAGCTTAGTTACGGTTTGTTTATGAATACATTCGATTTCGAATAAGCTTTACAAGAGCGCGTTGATAAGATATGGGGCAATTCCATAATTTGATTACGTTTCCGAGCCAATAAAATCGGCATACCTGTACAAGTGTACAAACAGACAAAGTAATTTAGGCTGAAGTTAAAACGTGAGATAGTTTACCACACAATCATTACAGCTTGAGGATAATAGATTTATCGAGTCCATATTGGCTCACATAAAACTATTATTCCTATTTTTTAATTTACTCGATTAGTGTTCATATTTTTTTTATTTTTGTTAATAAATTTTTATTACTACCATCGGAACTCAGAGTTATCATATTTTTTATTAATACTGTCAATACTAAGAATTTGCTTGAACTCATAATTTACTTTTTAATTATGGCATCACTCAGAAAATATTTAAACATTGAATAATACTGTTTTTATTACATTATACACTTATGATTAAGAAATAGGAGGGGGGGGGGGGGGGGTTCGGGGGGCCTGAAGCCCCCTTCCGCTATTTGTCAAGTCAAAGTCTTCGTTTTCTTAGCTAGCTATAAAGAAAAACTGTTCAGCATCCAAGCAAGCATGCATGCAGGCATGCATACAAGCATGCGTATTCCAAAAAACAAGCAACAAGTTTCAACATGCATGCAAGCACGCAGCATTGTTATTTGTCACAAGTCTAACCCAACCGACCGAACTATAGCTTTGCATATATAGCGGGTGGCCTGAGGCCCCTTGACCCCCGAGCGAGGGGGGGGGGGGGGGGCGGCGGCATAAATAAGAAATACATAAAAACAAATATTAGTATAAACCAATTTATGAATATTGGCGTTATGTATTAGAATGATTAGGAGTTTCGTTCGTTATTCGTTTATACTTTAAAAAAATATAAGAAAATAAATATTAGCATAAACAAGGTGTATGATTAGTGATATTATGAACTCTCATGATTCTGAGTTTCGATCGTTAGTATTCAATATTTTTATGAAGAGTGATTATTATGATGTAAAATGGTAGGTATTAGAAATGTTTTCGGATTTCTGATAATAGGACTTAAAAAGTTATGTGAAAAAATGCGCACCCAGATTTATCATTTTGACAAACAAATCAACTTATGTAAAGGTTCCAACCCTAAGGTATTATTTAAATAAAGATGTTAATGTTTCACTGATGAGATTCAAATGTCTCCTTATGGACCACCCGAGCATAGTCTTGGCAATAAACGGAGTCGCAAGGTGGCATCACGGCGGCGGGCGCGCCTCATTACTCATTCAAGTAAAGGCATTCGCAGGCAGCCATGGCGGTGGCGCACGGCGTAACAGACAATCTCCATGTAAACAGGCCACAAGCGGGCATTTGCACACAATGACCCGCCGACCTCCGCGCAATTGCCGATCAGCCGCATCGGCTCCCGCGGGATGCAATCATTCAATTGAGCTCTTGGGGGTCTGCATAATTAACTTCTGACGACATTGAGGAGTGAAGATGGGCTTGCAGGAAACGAACATATTGTTTCGTATAATTGTGTGGGTTTTCCCAAGAGTGCCGGCGAAAAAGTTAAAGAACTACTAATTTTGAAGAACTGCCTAATAGGCAACACTAACAGTAACACGGCAGTAATAACAGGCAACTTTCAATTCTGACAGTATGGTCACAGTAAATAGGTTCATATTACACTGGTATAATTGTCCATTTTTTCTAACCGACAACCATTCAGTAAATGCAAAATTTAAGTGATTCGTTCCTATGAGGATTTCAAGCAAAACCGATTCATCGCGTTAATCAGGGCGTGCCATCAGGCCGGGGAAGTTTTTCTTTACAATTGACGAATTGATCACATTAAAAATGAAAATCTATACATAAATAGTACGGCAACTTTATTTACAAAAAAATTATCTACTACTTATCTTATTTACGATTATAGGACTTAAAAATGTTGCGGTTATTAATATACTAAGATATTCAGTAATAGTACTTATGCACAGCATAATATTTATTGTGAACAAACCGAGATAAGTGCGCTATTATTTGCCGGGGTCGTCGCCCGATAGCGGTTAATTATCTATTTCTAATTATTGCTACAAACCGCTGCATTTGTCACTAGATGACTGATTCGAGGGCAAATATAACATTAATGTTATGTAATATTAAACAAAGAAATAGCGGAAAATACATAATACTAAACGGCAAGAAACATGGAGGACATAAATTATAACACAAACTAGCGGCACTAAGTATACATTATTTTAAATTTATAGAAGTGTTGATTTGTTTTCTTTAACCGTTGATTGCAATGGGAAGGCATCCACATCCACCACCCCCCAATACGTATCTGTCACAAAGCGTAAGTGTCGTGCATATTGCTGAAATATAAATAGAACGAGGGAACAAGCCCCTGTCTGTACAGTCACTTTGCAACTAAGCACAAATAACTGCGTATTTTCATGGTATTTGCGGCTGCGGGTTTGCGGAAATATCATCTGCACAGCACTATAGCTCCAGGAAAAGTAGATATTACAGTAAAATATCCATTACCACGTTTTATTAGTTATGATTTATTATTTGAGGATTTAATACAAGGTGGATCACCTGACACAAGACTGCGAGTGGTGACTTTGTCCAAAAGTTGAGGTCTTTCGGCTGATCATGATCAAATTGTGGAACAAGCGTGCGGCCGAGCGGCGACACGTTTGTAAGTCACCAAATATTTGTTCTTGTCGCTTGTACGCTTGAAAACAGATTTGCTCATATTGACGATCACACATTGCGTGTAAAGTAACATATTGATGTTGCAGATTCACATAACAATTAAATTATCTATTGTGTCTGTTTTTTCACAGACAATATGTTATTCTATCCTTAAATCTTAATAAGCAGTATGACCACATGAATAAAGTGGTATGACTTCAAACAATAATGACATAACTTCGTATATTCAAATGGTCATGCTACAAATAGAAAACCAGTAATCAAACTATAATAAAGAAGCTACTCAAGGAGGAAATGACCATCAGTAGGTGATGCTGATGAACACAACCGTTTATTTGTCTTACAAGGACCTTCGATGCACTAAATGCGTTACCGTTACGATATCGCTGATGAGACAGATGCCTTTTGTTTTCCGCTTATAGACCAGTAATAATAATTTATAATTATATCAATGTTCTCTATGCGTAGCGTTTACCTCTACATATGGAATACAAGTCTAATAAACGTGGAAATCATGAAGATTTGATTACCGAGCCAATGTGATTTTACAGACTACCAGCTTTAGGAATCTTACATCTAATTCTATGGTTATATTTGAGTTTGATATGTTATCATTATAAAGCTAAAACTTTATTCAAACATTAAATATACCTATATACAAGGAATTTTCATGAATTAATCTCGAATTCGCTTCGTCAGGCTTTCTATGCGTTCACATTCGATGAAAAGCCTCGCAGTATCCTTGCCGTGTGGTAGCAAGTCAGCAAGCCTGGCTAGTGCCAGTCGCAGCTCGGGGCAGTCGTTATCGGCGCGCGCGCAGGGTTCGTTCACTTTCACTTATGTTTTACTACTACAGCGAATTGCTAATTATCGATCGGAACTTATGTCATATACAAAAGCACAGCATTATTAGCAAAAACTTAAACAAATCTTTCTTTTTAAATATATGTACCTACATAGGTTTTATCGTGTTACAATATGTTAAAACTACAATACAACATCCAAGTCCGCTAGAACGTGTAGTACGTTAAATGTGTATAAGTACGTAAAAGTAAATTTAGCGCATAGGTCGCGCTAGTGTTTATGTGTGTTTGTTTGCGTTACGTGAGCGAAGCCAATTTTACTAGCGCCTAAGAGAGGCGCTCTGGGGGAAAAGATATTTAACTTTTAGATAATATATCTGTTGACGAAGAAATATCGTACCAGTTCCAAATATGTAAAACAGGGCAAAGTTGCCATGTGCGCTAAAGTGCCTCCTACATCGTAAAAGGAAGCGATATCCAATATGTGTAATATCGTGTAAATATACAGAGAAGCTGACACGTTGCTGTGTTATGTAGATTAAACATCATTTTATTTATCGACCCTTTAAGTTGTCACCAGATTAAATCTTTGGATGTGGAACAAGAACGTGCTGTGAAATTACAGACGATCAAGGATTACATGCGATATGGAGCCCTTAACCACAGATTAAGTAATAGTTACATCGACCTAAGTCTGAGGTATTTTGTCTTTTGTACAATAGAGCCCGTTCCGAACAATAAAACAAACAGGTACTAACTATAGAATAGCGCCGTCAATAATTCGTTTAAATTGCAAAAAAAAGTCCAATGGCCGAAAGCTTTCCATTTGGTAGAGTAGTAACAAATGTTATATTTTGTAAGGTATTTGTAAAATGTATGGTTTGTTTCCTACAGGGCTATAACCGCCCTGTTTGGTTCGTTCGCTCGTGGGTGTAAACGACTGCTATGTTTCAATTTCCAACTCGAGTGCCTCATTTTCAGGAGAAAATTTACGCAGCGCTTCTTATTAAATACCTATAACCTAAAAGCTAATGAGCCTCTTTATAAATACTGCGAAATTTACGGGTACAAAACTTATAATACCTAAATGTATTTATTTTTAAAAAAATATTTCTGGCAAAGACGCAGTGAGTAAACAAAACTTTTTTATTTACCTGTGAGATCAATTAAAGAGTGTTAATATAGTAGAATAAATAAAATAAAAAAATAATGGGTTTTTAGCGCCGAGTGTTACACTCAGCTTTTTACTACGAATGCGAGAAAATAAAACAATCCAATACAATATGAATTGGTTTATTTTATTAAAAATTAACCCGTTAGTTGCTTTTACGACACCCAAGGGAAGAGAGGGTTGGTAGTATTATATTGATGAGCCCATCGCCGCTCTATGCTGTTGGATAGTATGTGCAGTCTTTCCATATCTTCCCTTGGGTGTCGTAAAAGGCGACTAACGTACTAAAGACTGCACATACATCCTACAGCATAGAGCGGCGATGGGCTCATCAAAATAATACTACCAACCCCTTTTTTCGCTTGGGTATCGTAAAAGGCGACTAACGGACTAAAGACTGCACATACATCTAACAGCATATAGCGGCGATGAGCTCATCAAAATAATATACCTACTAACAGCACCTCTCTTCCCTGCGGTGTCGTAAAAGGCGACTAACGGACTAAATACTGTACATACATCCAACAGCATAGAGCGGCGATGGGCTCAGTACCAACCCCTTTCTTCCCTTGGGTGTTGTAAAAGGCGACTAACGGACTATAGACTGCTCATACATCCAACAGCATAGAGCGGCGATAGGCTCATCAAAATAATACTACCATCCTCTCTCTTCCCTTCGGTATCGTAAAAGGCGACTAACGGACTAAATACTGCACATACATCCAACAGCTTAGAACAGCGATGAGCTCATCAAAAAAATACTATCAACCCCTCACTTTTCTTCGGTGTCGTAAAAGGTGACTAACGGACTAAAGACTGCACATACATACATTTAACAGCATAGAGCGGGGATGGGCTCATCAAAATAATACTACCAACCCCTCTCTTCCCTTGGGTGTCGTAAAAGCGACTAACGGGCTAATGACTGCACATACATCCTACAGCATAGTAGGATGGCTCACCAACTAAGCACATGTGCAGACTGTGCAGTTGTTTCTTGTTGAAGTGTGGACTGAGTGGGCGTGGTCTGTGTTGTCCATAGATTCAAATGATTAGTAATTTAACCATAGACTTAAATATTAACTAAGTATCTCAAAAAGGTTTGATTTAAAGTAAACAGTAATAAGTGTCGAGTCTTTATTCATGATTATTCTACTTATGACTAATAGTAGATTGTTATACAAGGGGCTAAAATGACCCATTATATACGAGGTAGTTTTACTCCCGAGCTTTAGCAAGGGAGTAAATAGAAACCGAGTTTTAATGGGTTTTTAGCGCCGTGTGTTACACTCCGATTTTCACTACGAATGCGAGAAAAATAAAACAATCCAATACAATATGAATTGGTTTATTTTATAAAAAATTAACCCGTTAGTTGCTTTTACGAAACCCAAGGTAAGAGAAGGGTTGGTAGTATTATTTTGATGAGCCCATCGCCGCTCTATGCTGTTGGATAGTAGGTATGTGCAGTCTTTCCAATTTTTCCCTTGGGTGTCGTCAATGACGACTAACGGACTAATGACTGCACATACATCCTACAGCATAGAACGGCGATGGGCTCACCAAAATAATACTACCAAGCCGTCTCTTACCTTCGGTGTAGTAAAAGGCTACTAACGGACTAGAGACTGCGCATACATCCAACAGCATAGAGCGGCGATGGGTTCATCAAAATAATACTACCAACCCCTTTCTTCCCTTGGATGTCGTAAAAGGCGACTAACGGACTAAAGACTGCACATACATCCAAACAGCATAGAGCAGCGATGGGCTCATCAAAATAATATTACCAACCCTTCACTTTTCTTCGATGTCGTAAAAGGGGACTAACGGACTATAGACTGCACATACATCCAACAGCATAGAGCGACGATGGGTTCATCCTAATAATACTACCAACCCCTCTCTTCTCTTCGGTGTCGTAAAAGGCGACTAATGGACTAAAGACTGCTCATACATCCAACAGCATAGAGCGGCGATGAGCTTATCAAAATAATACTACCAACCCCTCCCTTCCCTTGGGTCTCGTAAAAGGCGACTAATGGACTAAAGACTGCACATACATACAACAGCATAGAGCGGCGATGGGCTCATCAAAATAATACTACCAACCTCTCTCTTCCCTTGGGTGTCGTAAAAGCGACTAACGGCTAAAGGCTCACCACCTAAGCACATGTGCAGACTGTGCAGTTTTTTCTTCCTGAAGCGTGGTCTGTGTTGACCATAGATTCAAATGATTACTAATTTTACCATAAACTTTAATAATAACTATCTCAAAAAAGTTGTTGATCTAAGTAAACAGTAATAAGTCGAGTCTTTATTCATGATTATTCTACATAAGACTTAATATTTTTTCGTTTTTGTAGGCTCATTGTCATGTGAATGTGACAGACAAAAATTAGGGCAAGAAAAGCTATTTTAGCCCGGCTCTAGAACGCTACAATGACGGTCTTTTTGAGCAAGAGGAGTGAAAAAACTTTTTTGTTTTTGTAGGCTCATTGTCATCGGACAGACAAAAATTAAAAAATAATTACTGTTTCCCCTAGGGCAAGAAAAATTATTTTATCCTCGCTCTAGAACGCTACAATGACGGTCTTTTTGAGCAAGAGGAGTGAAAAAACCATTTTGTCATAGTAGTTACCTTTGTTATGGTGACTAGTATTCACATAGCTTAGACCACAAAATGTATACCCGTTTCTAAAGAATATCTTTACAAGTTTTATGACCTTACCAGCAACTATTTGTTTGTAAACAATTTTCCAGTGGAAAAACAAAAAGAAAATCCTTCGAAACGAAGAAGGTACAACCGGCACTGACTTTCAAAGTTGTGTCATTTAACATGAAAATAACGAGTAACTTTTACAAGGTCTTAGAATAGAATAGGTAGCTTAGGGAGCTTAACTTATTACATCAGCCAATGTGAAATATCTTTATTTCCGAGTAAAAGAGCGTAGCACGATGTTGCTTCCATGAAATGGAGCTTAACAAGTGGTATTGTTTGCAGGCTCGCTAAGTAAGCGTGGCTAAGGTCACGGCCGCGGCGGCGTTTCGCGGATCCGCCGATCATCCCCCGCCAGCCAGCACGCGACGGCGCCAATGTCAAGTGCGAGCTATTTCGGGCATTGCGTATACCGCGGCACGATCGCAAACAGGCCCGCGTACAGCGTAATACGTTACGTTAGCTTATGTTGGGCGGTTCTTGGAAAATGATGTACGATGTACGTCTTTTGAATGCGAAAAGCGGATGAGTTTTCCGACGAATAACGAATCAGATTAAGCACGAAACTTGCATGACGACTTTAATCAGAATACCTGTCATTTTTTTCTTATTTTACTGAACAGAAGTTCTACTAAACCATTTACATTTACATATTTGTCTAATACACATTAATATAAATAAATAATGTAATAACAATAATGAGCTACATGAAAGCTTTGCAGGGCTTGTAAATGTTGTAACGTCTCGTTTGGCCCCGTCATTACCATGGTTGTTACGATTTGCTCGCCCACCGCTACAGACGTAGACGCCTTAATTTAACTGGTTTATTAATACGCGTGACGTACGCCGCGAGTACGCTGCGTGTCGTCACTGCAACTTGATTAATGATCGATTGTACGTGCTGAAAACTTGGCATGTGACTGAGAAACCGTCTAAATTGGTCAATGATGAAAATTATCACGAGTTCCGCGTCCGTTTACATTAACTGGTAACCCTAAACAAGTCCTTGCTGTAGTGATAAATGTTATCACATTAGCCTTATTCAATAGGAGCAGTGTTCAAATTAAATTGAGAAAATACATTGCATCATTATTGCAGACATTCTGATTGAAGCATGGCGTCGTCGACTTAATAGAAAATCTTTAAATTCGTGCAGAAGTGTCGTCGACCTGTCGTCTCTGTGTAAGTACTATTAGAGACAAGAGTTGACATGACAATGCCTGGCACTGCTCCAAGCGCCGCGCGCCGCCGGATAGCGCGGGCACATCCACTGCACATGCACTTACAGCAGGAATTACAAGTTCTACGGTCTTCTGTTCAAAAACATCTTTACCAGCTACAGCACACAGTGCATGGATCACAAATCAAAAATTTAAGTTGGCAAGCATATCAATTAGCAAATTCGCCTGGACTGTACGACCGCTCTTTGATGTTGCACACATCAAGGAAGTAATTTCGGAGGATGGAGCAACGTTACCGACGATATGCAATTTGAAGTTCGCGCGTGTAAACGTTTGGCGGAACACGAGATGTAGCAATTTAGTAGGACGGCAATCGATAAAAAGAAATCTACGAGAAACGTTCAAGACAGAATTCCCTAGAGCCTTAGGATATACATAAAACTGATAAGGCCTTAGGATATACATAAAACTGATAAGGCCTTAGGATATACATAAAACTGATAAATCTTTTATTGGCAACTGTTGGGGCACTCGCGAAACCCACAGCGTCGTCGGCGGAGTCGTAGAAAATTCATATGTGACGCGACGCGAGTTGACATTTGCAGTTTATTTGCATACCGCCGTGATATCATGGCGGGCCTTGCCAAAACTCCAACGCTATCTAACCATGCATGAAGCTGATTATTATAACGCTGCTAAAATTCGATAGTTTCTACATAACAATAGGTGCTTTAAGTTGCACGGTTGATACATGGAATAGAAAAATAATTAGACGATCAATCAAATAAAGCATCTGCTTATTTGATTGATCCTCGTTTTAGTGTTAGGATTCTCTTTGTATAAGTAATAACAAACCAACGTAACTTCGAAAATTGAAAACGCGTGTTGCTTATGTGAGAACTGAAAGGATTAATAATTAATTAACTAATAATATATGAAAAACTTTACATTTGGAAAACAATTGAACAATATAACGAACAGTAAACTTATGACGACCTCCTTGGTCGAGTAGTTTGTACACCGGTTTTCATGGTGTCGCCTTCTCTGAGGTTCCGGGTTCGATCCCCGGTCGGGTCAGTTTAGAAATTATTGTTTTTCTGAATTGTCTCGGGTCTGGGTGTTTTCTATGTATAATAAGTATGTATTTAAGTATTTTAAGTATGTTTATCCGTTGTCTAGTAACCATTTAACGAGTTTCTTCGAAGCTTCTCTTGGGCTAGATAATTGGTGTGAGTGTAGGAAAGTTTTATTTATTATTTATTATTATTATTATGACAATATGGAGCGTGTAGAGTAAATAAATGAGTTGAAGCAGTGTGAACATCACGGAGCTTCCCCAGACCGCCACGTTCCCAGGCGCCAGGGGTCAAGGTGGCAGCCGCCGCCAAGTGTGCCGCGCGCGCACCCAAACTACATTTCACGTCACGCGCACGCGATAGCTTAGATAATTCTTAAAGCTTACATTTGGCAGCGATAGTTTCAGAAATATCAACCGAAATAGTTTTGTCTAAGCGTTTCTTCAAGCGGCCAGTAAATATGATTATTTGCCAAGTGCCGTATTACACTTCACAATACATAATCGACACTCGACAGTATTTAACAACAGTATCAAAATATGACTGACAATACGATACGATGAAGCACAACGCTGCATTCGAAGCAAGTGTACCTAACACTGCCTAAAAATTACGTGTACAAAAATGACCGATGAAATTTATAGTCGCCATATTCCTATGTTTCTCCGCTTCGCGCTTTCCATCTCTAAACCACGTAATGGATTTTTATGCAGTTGTCACTGATAGAAAGACCGATAAAGGACGAAGGTTTTTGTATAATTCATTGTTTCCATTCCAAGTTAGCGTGGACGACGGCGCGTGCAGGCCGCTACTAGTTTTATAAATAAAAAATAATTGCCACGAATATATTGTTGGGTATGTTGGCGCATCATTTCAGAACGGCTACAACTTTTTGGCTTATTATATTTTTGTTGTGCTTTGCAATTGTCAAGACATGGTTTGTATGAAATAATTTTTGTGTTTACGCGGACTAATCGCGATAAGGTCGCTAGTTTAGAAACAAATCTATCACACACACTGAAAATCTTTATAACCACCATCATGAATCTATTTATAATTCACAGTTCAGTATTATATTTATTTTCAGAGAAAGCAATCAATAGCATGCAGATGGAATCGACTTAGCTAAAATAAATAAGACAACACAACAACGAGGCGCGGCGCTCGTCATGACAGTTCGCGCGACTTGTGCCCGACGGGCTGCTTAGTGCTACTTAATGCTGGGGTATAGAGATCACATTGGCGTGCACGGCGCGAGTGCGGGGTGCACGCAACGAGTAATGCAAGATCAAGAATCGACATATTAGATGTGTCGCTCTGCACAACGGTCTAGCGCGCACGGTGATATATTATGTCGAGTGAACCAGGCGCATTTTTTTCCCTCGAATACTTTAAGAGATATTTGCTAGGTCTTATCTGCGCCTGTAGGCCTAGCATGCGCAATACGAGATATGTCGCGGACGAGAGAAGACAAATCATTTTAAGTTGTTATGTTAAGGTTTATAGACAAAAATACCACAGTTTATGCAAAAACTACTATTAAGTCTATTTTTGACATATTATGTAGAGTTCTAAGCGCATCCACATGGATGCGCAAAAAGGCACATGTCTTTACCCAACTAGCAATACGGTGTGCTATAACAGTCACGGCAACGTTCCTGTTTTACTAAACAGTTCTATAAGAGCGTCGTTATAAGTTGAATAGATGTGGAGTCTAACGTGTATTCAACGGGATTTAGGCGCAAATTACTCCACTAATTGGTGCAATAGAAGCAGAGTAACTGTGAAATAAATCGCCTAATTATGGAATAGATGTGATTTTACAGCAAACCTAACACATTTTAGAGCAGTAATAGCATTGTCGCGGCAACTACTGCACTATTTGATAAGAGTTAAATAAATAAATAAAATAATAAATAAATAAATAAGTTTTGTTTACGCTCACACCAACTATCTAGACCAAGATGAGTATTCTTGTGAAACTCGTTTATATGGTAAGATAACGGATAAATGTACATAAACATAGAAAAAACACCCAGACCCGAAATCAATTTAGAAAAACAGTTTTTCTCTAAATTGACCCGACCGGGGATCGAACCCGGGACCTCAGAGATGGCGACACCATGAAAACCGGTGTACAAACCACTCGACCAAGGAGGTCGTCAAAGTCTTCAGAGTTAAAGTTACATGGTTTCCAATATTCCACAAAATAATGCTTTTAAGGTTGCCGATGTTCTACAAATCGATATTTTTATGCGATAAAAGCGAATAAAATACTGTTGTTCCAAAAAGTTCTGCTTTAATGCAACTGCAACTGAGTGACAAATACCAATCTCCTCCTTATGTTATTATCTAATAGTAATGGAAGTACTTAACCAAATATGAATTTGTAGTATGGTTGTACGTGTACAGGTGTAGAAATCTTGCGAAATTAATTTACCGATAAAGTGATATGCCATAATTCACATATATTTATGGGCTCTGCTAAAAACGTTACATTAATAAATATATATTAAAATAATATATAACTTACACGAATTTGGTGAATAGATTGCTGCTATAGCGCATAAATTCAATCATGTGTTGAAAATTTAATAAATGGAGTTATTTTAGGGTTCCTGATTCAAAGTCGGTAACAAAACTTGAATGGTTAGATATAACTAGATAGATGTAAAGCTGGTTACTAACATTTCTAGCCTGGCGGCTAGAAACGGCTTATTTGGCTTGTTGTCATTTCTAACGATAACTAGCGGCTGAAAATGACTGCTTACATTTTATTGTACAGTTTATATTCACATGATTTAGTTTTTGTTTTTGTTGTTTTTCTAATTTATTTACTATAGGATAGGTACATTTAACATAAATAGACATAAACAGTGAAATTTGCATCCGTATTATGTGTTAAATACTTAAATTTCTCATACAAAATGTGACGCAGCAGTGGAATAGGACTATTTTAATTTATTTGTGAGAGATGTTTTGGAAATATGTATTTATCTATGAAATAAGGTGTGAACAGATACCTAGTAATAGTAAGCATTTAGTTGTATTTCTTCAATGCACCAAAAGCCTGTGAGCCTAAATTTTGCCGCGAGATTCCTGCGTTTGGTTTATAATGATGATTAGATTTAAAGTAAACTAATTTAGCTACCTTTATTCTTATAATTTTCATACACTATCATATCATATCTATCATAAACACAAACTCTTGTTTCAGTTTCAGTTTCCTGTTCGTTTATAAATTAAATAATGGTGTATTCCGTGTTTATTTAAAAAAAAAACAAGCAGAACATAGTAAGTCCTACTTTTTAACAAAAATAAGAGTTTAACAATAAAAAATGTAATAAAAATAGTTTTTTTTATGTCAAGCGGCTGGTTATTCGTTTCTAGCCGCTGGTTTTGGTAACTACCGGCTTACAAATCGCTGGTTTACAACTATAGATACAACTCTATAATCTGGTAGCCACTGAAATGATTCAAGTTTTTTCTCTTTCCAGATGATTGTTTATAATTATGAATGTGGACACATGGCAGGAAACACATTTTATTTTATTAGAAAGGTGCTACGGATGTAGAGTGGAAACAGATTTGAATACGAGAAAAATACATTTTATTCTAAATCTCTCTGTCTTGTTCATTTTCAATATACTCTGGGTTTTCAACATCTGAACTGCAATTAAGGAATCTTCAAAAACTCATTATTATTAACTTCTATTGCAATCAGTGAAGCCTGACAGTCGACTTCTTCACTGTATTCTATCAATTTAATTAATTAAACATGTATTTCAAGATTGTCATGAACTAATAAATTGTGTACGGAACCACTATCTTCAGTAGTGGTTAAGAAAATATCCTCACATTAGAGCTCTAAAGGTCCCTAAAAATCTGTTATTGCCTCTTGTACTGAATAAATGTGATATAATGGCTGGTGTCTCCGTTTTACTGGAGGGCGGGTAAATATATGCTAGGCGCAGTGGACTGTATGAGCGGGGGCGGTTATCACATATATAAATAAATAGAAAGGGGCAGTTTGAACGAAGGAAGCCAAGGGCGGCGGTTACGGCCTTCAAGTGTTCCCCTGCGTGAAATAAGCAGCAACACTAACCTGGTAATCGGCGTCTTCAGCACCCTGGATTCTGGCAGCTAGCTACGGCGGCGGTGTGTGGCACGACTCGCGCGGGCGGAGCGGTTAGCGACGGTGGCGGCGGCGGTGAAAAGCGAACTAGCGGGAGCGGGCGTTCAGCTCAGCGGTGAATTCGCAACTGTCAGATGACAGTCAGAGGAATGCTGGGGCGCGCCGAGAATCGCTTGTGCGGACGGTACACCGATAACCATTTATGGTGCTACTACCCTCCCACACAAGGAAACAAATAAAAGCGCGCAAACAATGGCATTGAAAACAATTCTGGTTCAGTAGCTGTAATCTAAAAGCTATTATTTGACTAGTCGATTTATAACGCTGTATCAGTAATCATGACGCTTTTTAATAAACGGGTAGCAACTATTCAGCAAATTGGCTCCGATAACGGAACGTTTAGTAGTGGCTGTATAGTTGCGACCTACACAGACAAATAACTAATTCAATGCTCTTATAGCGCTACTATAACAAAATCATGTTGTATAAACGAGTAATAGACACTATTACACGATTGTCGAATAGTTGCGGTTTAAGTACGTAGAATAAACGTTTATACGTCATAATTATAGCGTACAATAGGAAAAATAGCTAAAAAGTCACACGAACGCATCTTTAGCACAATAGATCACTCGGTAGCCATTATTCAACATTTATTCGATCTTTAGTGGAGTAACTGATCGCTTATTCCACTACTTTGCTAGTTGGGTAGTATCGATAGACATTGCAGATGAATGAATTAAACACGAGAAAACGGGTCGAGAAGAGTTCTTGTGTTGCGCATGCTAGGCCGGCTGGGATAGCAGAAATAAGGGCTTGCAAAATAAGACACAGAAAATATAGCGGGAAATGCATTTATACTCTCAGAGGAACAAAGCATTATTGCTATAACAGTTTCTGCGACAGTTTTACATCTGACAGACTGAACACACACAGTAATAGATTGGAATGGGTTGACTCATTTATGATTCAATCTGCTGAAGTACAGTCAGTGATCAATAGTGATCATCCCCCTCTCACTGTTATGACGGGGCTGTTCTATATATGACTGCGAGCTAGTTGGAGTATGACTATGAGGCATTTACAAAGTTTCTGCGGATAAACTATCCATGTTGATTCACATGTTGAAAAAATGTTTAGATAAATATTATACTTACCGGTATATATTTGCAAAATGAATGTTGATTTATATTTAGCCTTTATTTCATATAACGTTGCGAGCCTGTAGTAAATAATATCTTACAAGCACTCACGAATATAACGCTACGTCGCACACTGTTCTACGTAGTATGGGAAGCTTGGCCATAAGTCAAAATTTTAAAAATCACATTTATTCACTTTTTTCGGTATCTGAGGGTAGTTGGATATATTATGCAATAAACAATACTAATAGAAGGTTTGTATACTTTGTTCTGTCGTAACGAGCACAGTTTCACGAGACGTAAGTTGAAGTGCAATAAAACAAAAACAAAATATTGTGTATATTCGTGTCCCATTTTTCTGTAATATAGATAAGATTTATAATTATTCATAATGGATTCTTTTACTGCAGGTATGTGTTGTATAGTATGTCATATTGATATCATAAGTTTTAAATAAAAACAAAATGTTACTTGACTTCGCACAAAACGAGGTAAAATTTATTACAATTTCTTAAAGACGAGCGTTTTAGTTGAGGTTCTGTACATTTCTGTGCTATTGTTTGTTTCGAGAAAACGTAGCTTAGTATGTCTGTTAAAAAATCTACCGCCTTTTACCGCCTCTCATACAACTTGTGCTAGAACACGAACATTTAATTAACTGAATATTATGTACGATCACTGTAGTTTTCCTGTTTTTAAACTTGGTGACTTACTTGTAACTTATAAGTACCATGTAGGTTACATACATTTACGAAACGTTACTATTGATTGACAGATAACTGTATTTCGTTGATTTTTTGTCATTTTGCTTTTATAGGTACTTTACATAGAATAATAACTAATTATTATTCTGAGGTACTTTATCAATGACTGGGTTGGAGTTGGACGAATATTGTTTTTCACGTCCAGAAAAGTCGTTTGACAAAACTACGGGTCATCAAATGACGGCAATACAGCACGTAGATTTTTTCAGAAATTTCTAGTCAGATTACAGAGATAAATAAAAATCTGATTATGCGTTTCCATAATATACTCATCGCCTTTTCATGTGGATTTAATATTAATTTAGAAGTGTTTCGCAATTATTGTTTAAAAACAGCAGTTGTTTAACTAAAACTCTACCCCTGCGTTTCCATAATATACTCATCGCCATTTCATGTGGATTTAATATTAATTTAGATGTGTTTCGCAATTACTGTTTAAAAACAGCAGTTGTTTAACTAAAACTCTACCCCTGGTTTTATTATATGCCCAATTCTTTACACAAGTCGTTAATACATTCAAGGGAAATTATTGCACATTTTGCAATTCCAATAGGTGTACTATCTAAAGAAGCACAGGAATGTCGCAATAGAGACTACAGGCTACATTAAACACTACAGGCAATCGTTCTCAAGAAAATGTTCAAGAAAAGCGAATATAACAGACGTATTTAACAGATTATTTAACATGTTTCATCAGATCCCCTGCTGTCAAGACTGCAAGAATTACCCAGGTTTAATAGCACAGCAATTCCTCAGGATGTAATAAAAATGCTTAAAGCTCCTGAAATACCTGAAATCGCTCCTTTTTCAAACTTTGTTTCATCGGACGAAGATCATGATAGTAATTAAACACATTTATTGAGCATAGTTATGTGTTTTAATTTAACTTGTGTATCTTGAAAAACCTTTTTAACATTATATTTTAACAAAAACTAATCGTGTGTTTCGAAATTCGTACATAAACATTGGTAAATAATTTTGGCCAAGCTTCTCATACTACGTAGAACAGTGTGCGTCGCACGTTGGGGCCGAAGTAGCGATTTTTTGGTCATTATTATTTATCGCGTTTAAACGATTGTGTCTATTATATAAAGCGTATTTATGACGAAATAAGTATCCTAAAGCTTATTTGGAGTGCTTTTCTTCATCGTAAATGTAAATGCGGATATGTCAGTGAGTTTGTTTGTTTGTCCCTCTTTCACGCAAAAACTACTGAACGGATTTGGATGAAATTTGGTATATCGGGATTTCAAGTAGTGGACTACCACATAGGCTATTTTTTATCCCGATGTTTCCATGGGAACGGGAACCACGCCGGTGAAACAGCGGAAGGCCGCTATTTTTTAAATAAAAATTCAATTGTGTAATTATTGTGTATTACTTGCGAATAGGTTTATTGTAAAAAAATATATTGGTATTAGATATTACATTTGGCATGGTAAAAACAATTCGATAGGTATTTTGAAACTGTAAGACCTTTTTAACCAGGCATCATTTTTAGCAAAAAAACGTATTTTTGTTGCGATATGATACATACATACATATAACAACTATTATCCCCGAAGGGTTAGTCAGAGACTTAGGTAATGAGGACCGCAAAAGCAGTCTTCTGCCATAGTCCACTTTTCACCAAATTGCGACTGCACATGTGCTCAGCGTGACAAGTGGTGAGACCAACGCCGTTATATGCTGTTGGAAGTATGTGCAGTATTTAGTCCGTTAGTCGCCTTTAACGACACCCAAGGGAAGAGAGGGGGTGGTAGTATTCTTTCACCGCCACGCGACACGGTTGCTTCTCTGCTACGCTAGTTACGCTACACGGTTGGTTGCGATATGATAAGGCCCACTTCTCCTAAAAAAAATAGGCGTTATGTATTTTCTGTTGGTAAATCCGTTTCAGGGCAGTTGTTCTCAGTTATAATCATCTCTTATAATTTGATTATCATATCATATTATAATTTTTTAAGTGGAAAAGAAAAAAACTTTTTATTTAACTCTCTTCTGGTGATTGTTTACGTAAATTAAAAAAAAAACAATGAAAACTTGCTAAATTATGTGCCGACATTAATCAGTTACAACTTTAAACTGTCAGTTGAAGTAATTTACGAAAAACAATGAAAATATCTTCTCCAAAATAGATACAAACTTAGAAATGCAGTTGTAGTGAAATTCACGGGCATAAACAAAGCTTATTTTTTTAAAGTACAGCATTTATGCTTAACTTTTGTAAACAGTTCTTTTAACTAGAATGTTATAGTAATCTAAATATATTAACAAAAATGACGACAAAATGCTGCTACTCGAAATAATAAGAAATTAAAAAACGGTATTGAATATTTTAACTGAATATTATTGGTTCGATATTATAAACAAACAAGCCATATTTATCGTTTTTTTAATATGTAATATAAATCTACATACCTTCACCAATATCCATCATAAATTTTATGTATACACACTTCCAATTTCTCGAGATATAAATTTTTGAATTGAGTAGTTAATTAAAATAACGCACAAGAAACAGCAAACATTACACGAAACATTCGACAATTGGCAGCTTTTTTATTAAATTACCTACTACCCACCGCATTCTTACGACTTTTAATGTACGTACCAACTCTTCATCTTGCCTGACACAATAAATTACTGAAGTATCCTCAATTTTTTAAAAAGCTTTTTGATCAACCATTCTCTAGTATAGGACCCAATGTGCGTCGTCCGCAGGGTAAGTTTGTAGGTACCTACTTAGATAGCTATAATAGAGCTAGACTTCTGCAGAAATAATTCTATATATATTTAATGAGTAATCTAGTTTTTAAAAGAAATGGGCTTTCGTCATTTGGTAGTAAAGTAAGGAAGAGAATATGAAATAAAATAAAATAAGAATTCAGCTACTAACTTTAATAATATTTCGTTATGTTCTGATATTAATTATTATGATACTAAAAGCGATTAAGTTAATTGAAAAAGTGGTTTACATTAATATTTTTAATCTGTTTTAGATCTGTATAAATCAATAAGCCACGTTTTATTTGCGTGTAAGTGTAAGTAAGTACGTGTGATCTTCTGGTTCTGACTGTCAGCACAGACAAGCACGTGCAATGCAATAAATATGTGTTCGGTCGTAAATAAGAAAATAAACAGACATTGTGCGCGTTAAACGTCATTGGCCAGGCTCCAGTTGAAAAAAAAACCGCGAAAATAAACATCATCGCCGGCTAGCGGCTACACCTATCCGTGCTGGCCGCTGAACAGCCAACACGGACTTGAAATACTTATTTGCGGGAGCACTTTGAAATACGGTATTATATAAAACCACGAGGAAACCCCTTGGACTTTATATTATCTTGTGACGTTACGATATACGTAGGACAAAAGATGGCGGAAGGTCATCTCAAAAAAAATCTCTCAATTACAACGATGCTGTAAATATTATTTTTGTAGAGACGGGCCCAATTTATTTTTTACCAACAACGGGGAAGCGCTTGGCCTTCATCGCACCTGATGGTAAGTGACGATAAGGAAGGAGGAAGCGCGCTTCACTCGGAATCCACTGAGGTACTGGCTATCTTATCTCTAACTGTCGGAACACGTGCATGTATACGATAAGGATAAGTACCTAGCCCGGCGGACTTAATAAGCCCTACCATAAACTAAACATATACTCCAGCTGCGAATCGAACCCGGGACCTCTGGGTCTAAGACCGGTGGCTTAGACAGTAAAATGATAGTTAGGCAGGCGAGCTTATAACTAGCAGATATGTAAAAAACCGAGAACCCGGAACCCTTTATGAAAGACCGGTAATCTTATTACTATGCAATACATTGTACAGTTAGTATATACATATAGTCTAATAGCACAAGCGATGACAATTTCGTGTTAAATCTAGATTATAACAACGACATAGGTCGTTGTGATAATTTAGAAAGAGAAACATTGATTCCAATTAAGGTCAATAAAGGTATGTTTCCGAGCTGGGCCGCGCAGCGGCAGTGTTGCCAACTGTTACCTCTAGCTAGTAGCTAGACGTATTGCAAGAAGTAGCTAGATTGCTCGATTTTTTAATCCTCTTCTAACAAAATACACATTATTAGTAAACTATCGGTAGCGTTGTCCGACATTCTGTCTCGCACAAAGATGCTGGAGTAACTGAGGCATCGTTCTATGAATTGTCAGGGTAATATAATAGCACTGTGCAGCCGCGGCATGCCATCGCGCTTAGAAATAGAAGCAACCGCGACCGCAGGCAACACTGCGGTCAACTGCAACTGCTAGCCGCAATGTCGCCTGCGGTTGCAGTCTGTAACCCATCTCGGAAACATAGGTTTGTTAGGAGAATTTCGCAAACGCATTATTCAGTTGCAGCGAATTTTAGAATCGCATTTTTTAGCGAAAGCTTTATTTAAGTTCCTATAATTTATTATCAGATGAATTTCGCGATCTCATTTTTTAGTTGCAGTATAAATTTCAGAGTAGCATTTTTTAGCAAAAGCTTTATTTATGTTCCCATAATTTATTAATAGATGAATTTCGCGATTTCCTTTTTTAGTTGCAGGAAATTTCATAAAATAAAATAATAATAAGATCAATTCTGCTTTTCAGACATAGTAATTTAATTAGAGCAATGTTTTTATACTGCAAAATGTGCAAAACCATCACGCACTTGTGTTAAAAATTCGAATTTACTTTTTAAAGAAGGAGGGGGTGCCCACAATAATTTTCATGTAAGAATTATCCTTTCATGCGTAAAATTAAGAAAGTTTTCGAAAAAATATGTTTTTTGAGTCACTACATTTATGTATTGTTTGTAATTATTTAAAGAGCTTGTTTTAAATTTCAACAAGGCCATGACCTTGTGCAATGATCAGGTTAACTTACATAAGTTCTTTTAATGTATTTAACTTATTCAGCGCCTATGCGCTGAATAAGTTACAAGTACAAGTGACTTAAAAATACGTAAATTTTTACAATTTTGTGCAGGATCCCCTTAAATAATGCGATCTTGAAATCCGCTGCAACTAAATAAGGCGGTCGCAAAATATATCCAACATGAAATGTTGATTCGCTAAAATATGCGATACTGAAATCCGCTGTAACTGAATAAGGCGTTTGCAAAATATATCCAACATGAAATATTGATTCGCTAAAAAATGCGATTCTAAAATTCGCTGCAACTGAATAATGCGTTCGCGAAATTCTCCTAACAAATCCTATTTTTAATCACGATCTCATTTCATGTACAGCGAAGATGTGGCCTAAGGTTCAGACAGGAAAGGCTTAAGCTATAAAGTTCAGGAAACACGTCAGCAGGCAACAAGTTCCACTTCTTAGGATACGTATAAAAATAAAGTGAAACATATTTTACTACCTTGAGGTAGTTATCAAATAAAGTCAATAAATGTAGCCAGTGGCGACGTCTTTGCTTGACAATGAACGAACTGCGCAATTCAGACAGTACCGATTGATGATGGCATAACGTACTTAGGGTTGCCAACTCCCGTTTTGTATTGCAGAGGATTTGTTAGTAGAAATTATAGGACTAAAGACGGAATCAAAGGACGTGATGTTATTTTCAATACAAACGTTCTGTTGTAGTTAAATATCTTTACTGATACTACTATCAGTAAAGATATTTATTTAAAAAATCCCTATTCTATTACAAAACAAAAATAAGGTATCAAAAAAATCAAATAAGTAGATAACTATATGTATCATAAAACAAAGACTAAATTACTATTTTTTACAATATATTCTCCCTGAGGTTGTCGTCTTTTTTCAGTGTTTAAAATTTTACTTAAGTATATTTAAGCGTTAATAAAACGCTAAAATATAAAACATTAATCTATAAACGCAGCTTCATCTTAACCGAATGTTTAAATATTTGTAAAAATATTTCTTTCGGATCTCAGAGGTGAACGAACACTTCTAAGATTTGATAAAGCAATGTTGACTAAAAACATAAGCATCAAGCACTGACAAATTTCGACGGTTGAAAGCCAGACCTCGGTAGCCAAGTGGTTAAGGCAGCCGCCCGGAATGCGGAAGGTGCGTGGTTCGATTCCCGCCTGAGGTTGTCGTCTTTTTTCAGTTTTTAAAATTTTACCTAAGTATATTTAAGCGTTAATAAAACGCTAAAATATAAAACATTAAAGATACTTATTTATTATCAGAAGAAATACTATCATCATCATTGGGAGGGTGATTGGGCCATAACCCAGCATGCTGGCCCGATGCGGGTGCGACAACAACCGGAACCAACGGCTTTACGTGCCTTCGCGGATGAGGAGGAGCTCGACATGTTTTTAATTTGACCACCCATCCAGTTACCTGGCATTGCGAAAGTTGATTTAAATACTATCGCTAAGTAGCTATTACAATTATAACCAAAATGATATAACAAATAATAAATTATATAAGAGCTTTCCCATACATCACGATAATTGCGAAAAACACGTGTTAATAAATAAAGCTATCATAGATACGGCCCATGATAGCGACTACGATTACGATTTGAATTGATAACCCTAGTGTCATAACATGCTTCTGAAAAACTCCCTTTAACAAGAGGACTCTTTTAGTATAACAATCTCAACCAAGCCTTAGCATTATTATTGATTTCTGTCCAACATTAGAACATCACATCATTCACATCAGAAGAGTCTCCTGAACCTTTTTCATACAATTTAAATATTTGAGTATTTCTTAAGTTTCGTGAAGAAACATAAATTACTGTCTTACAATTTTATAAAAAATAGTAGGTACTGGTGGAAACCACGCTTTTTTCAAATAAATAAAACATGTTACCAAAGGAAAATAAAGAGCTTATAAAATAATGACGAACGTCAAACAGCAATTATAGCAATTAGCAAAGTCTACAAAATGCTGAAATTATAATCAGACTAAAAGTAGTGGTCGGTAAAACATAAATGAATGGGTATTAGGCACGCACTTTTCTAATTAGATTTTATGATCAGGTAATTCTGCAGACGTCTTGCTGGCAGTACGTCACAGCCGGTGCTTACTTTATTGGGAATACATTAATTGTATTTTGGTAAATTGTAATGTCCCTTGTTCTGTATTGTCCTCTTTTAATTTGGGCCTATAATGTTATCGTTTATCCAAGTCACATACATCTTTAATAATAAAAATCAATTGCCGAAATGTTTGTACGCGCATCACTTAAGAACTGCTCGACCGGTTTGGCTGATTCTTGTTTTGTTGTTTTCGTAATTGTCAGGACAAGGATTGTGTGAAAGATTTTTTTCGAAATATGTAACGGGATACAGGTCATACAGGGTGTTCCCGCGGACGAAGTCGCGGGCGGGCCGCTAGCATACATAATAACTAATTCGCTCTTGAAGTCGTAGATTTAGACGGTCAGTCGTTGTTTCAAAATCAAGACTCACCAAAAACTAAACATTTTGTTTTTATTTTACTTTTTATAAGTTATTGCATAAGTACTAAGTACTTGTTAAAATTAAACATGGCATAATGACCAGACTTCTTTTCATGAATATGCCCCAGGTGTACGTTTAGAGAGCGTGTCCGCGCGTCGTAAGTTCGGTCCGCAGACTCTCTATGATATATCGATCAGTAAAATCAAAGATATTGCTCCGAGAGGAGAAAGCAGCTTGGACACAATCGTAAATCACGTGTAATGGCCGATAGGCATCGCCTATGACGGGGAATGGCTAGACGAGACCTGGATAACATGGCTGGCTCTAACGCGATCTATCTGACAACCTTTCAATGTCTATCTATACTCGTAGTAAGAGTTTCGGCAACTATAAAGCTAAAACTTAATTTTCGTGGATATTATTAATAATTTATTTAAACTTTTGCAACATTATATTACATGGAGGATTAAATGCCTGAGGTTTAGTATTGGTTATTTTATTATTTACAAAGTGGATGTTTGCGATACGTAAGTGCTAAAGTTAATAATGTAATAGTCAAGCATTAAACCACAGTATAACTAATAGTACTAGGTAATTAAACTAATTAAAATGTTTAAGAGACAGTCGTAGCACATGAGTAAATGTCGTAGTCTTTTCGAACGAATAAGCTGACCGGACCAAAGTGTCCAACTATGAAACTATGCGTCTTGAAAACTACTTAAGCATCAGACAATGTTTGAAAAATATCAACCGAAAAGGTAGCAACAATAGGTAGTTTTATTTTATTAGTCAAAACTCTCACAATAAAACTTTTAATTATACTAGTAAAAAGTTGGTAGTGGCGACGGCGAACGGCGAGCGGTCCGCGACGGCTTCGGCGGCATCGCGGCGCGCTCGCTGGGGCCCAGTAATTCGCTTAAACGTTTGCCCCCTAATGGCTGCTCACTGTAAGTACCGGGCAAATGTGGAACATTTTAAAGTCTACTGGATTGGATGGGTAAAATTACCAGAATTATACCGTCATAGAAAAGGACTTATTCTGTAAATGGACATCTACTTCGAGTCGGTGGTAAGTTGTTGTGAGCACTGTCAATGGCACATACAATAACATTCCGTATATAACGTCTAAGGCCATTTTTCTAAAGACACTTTCTGCGAAAAATAATTTTTCCAAAAACTCATGTTGTTAGAAGTTTAGTAGAGAACGCAGCTTAACATTTAAGTAACGCAATAATACAAACATTGGCTATCGAATTAGGTTTGCTAATTGTTTAATTAGATAATCGGGACTTTGAACACGGACGAACTACCTAACAAAGATTACCGCACGTTATTCCTTTTGACATCTGTCTTTTCAACATCGCCGCCATTTGATAAAAGTGAACTGTTTATCAAAATCCGAGTTCGCAAGATCTTTGTCATATCTACTATTTTAAGTTTACCTTTTAACTTTTAACCTAAAATTATATGGACGACCCCAAACTGGACATTTCTTATGTCCTAATGATTAGAGAAATGTAATTGTAGCCCTTTGGGAATTTCTGCTGATTCTTATGATGAAGGTTCAGAGATATAATGTAGGAAATTACAGGGCCCTGATTCTGTATCGCAATCTATAGATTCCACACCAAAACCTTAAGGAAGATATCGTAACTTTTTAAGGAATTAACGTGGTTTTGAAACAAGGAATCGTTACAGAATAAGGGCCCTGTTTGTTCATGTTATCTTTTTTGTGAAACACTTTGTGGTTAGCGGAATCATAAATTTTACCTATTCCGCGCATCTCAAATACCCACCAATTGCGTTAATGTGTGTGTGACATAACCGGCACAGACAGAGACTACCTTTATAATGGGAATGGCAACACCCAAGGATGAACTTAACCGGTCGATGAGAAATGATAAATTGGTCACTAAAGTCGTGGAGTTGTTTCCAATGCAAAAGCGTGTCTCACTTATCTCTCACCACGCGCCAACGAGTTCTGATGATGACGAGATGATCATTAATTTGTCATAAGTAACTTATAACCGTCTCCAACACCCACCTGTAACAAATAAAAACTTACGTTATTATCGTTCGTACCAATACACTTACAAAAAAACAAGCACACACAATTCTTATTACATTTGCAGACTCGAGCGATCTGCGAATCATTATTTTTTTAAACGTAGTCAAACCTTTCGGCTTTAGGCTTCATGATTTGTTTCTAAGGGACATATTGAGGATAATAACTATCGAATTTCAGCTCTCTTATCGATTTAACTTATGAAGGCATATGTCGTGTCATGTGTTTCTGGCATTGCAGAGAATTTTTCACTCTAAAATGCAGTGAACTATGTATAAAATATACATACGGTCTGGATCTGAGATAAATTATGGTGATAAATATTTGAACATGTCATTTGAGTATGAAAGAGGGTGTGACGTTAATAATCCTGTTTGAAGTATAGTAAATGACTTTTACTATTAATTGGCAACCTGTGTATTATATAGGTATATATACATATATAGGTAAAGCTTCTTCTAAGGTGTGCACACTGCGCAGGCGCACCCGCTCACTTGTGCGATGGTCACATTGGTCACTCGACACGCGCAACCGCAGCCGGCAATAGACGCACTATTGTGTTACGTATTCCCGCTTAGACGATACGCTACGCCACTAAGGGTGGATTCGACCAAACTGGAATAAGGTCTTATACCTAGATGCCGAATTTGTATAGACTAATCTCGGAGTTAGTCTTATTCCAGTTTGGTCGAATCCACCCTAACTGTGCTAATACCAAGTTTAGGAAAATATATGGAACTTGGTTAAACAAGTGTTCTAGAACAAATCTGAAATGGCAAAAAGTTTTCTCATTTGGTTTAGTCTCTGCAGTAACATCATCGTTGAATATTATTTATGGGAGAGCACTCCTCTCACTAGCATTTATATAAGGTGACTGCTAGAAACCGCAAGAAACTTCAAGGGCTGGTCAGGTCAAGTGTTTTAAACATGACAAAAATGACAACAAAGGAATTTGTGTTTTTTTTTCATTTTAATGAAATACTTATTTCATTTTGTGAATTTTAATTCGATAGTCTTTGAGTACCTAATTTATTTTAAACCAATAACATAAGATAAATAAAATGAAAAACAATAAAACATACGGCCGGCCGGCCGACCGTCTGTTGACCCGCTTGCGTCAGCTGGGCGATAAGTACCTACGTTACTCTGCAATGAGACCATTTTTGTCATGTTTAAAACACTTGACCTGACCAGCCCTTGAAGTTTCTTGCGGTTTCTAGCAGTCACATTATATGTATAGAAAATGTACCTACTTTAATTTAAAAAAAAATGTACAAGTAGTAGGGTTAAGTATAAGTTAGTACCTACTTAACTTTTACAAATACTTACATAGATAAAAATATTATTATTACAAAAAAGATACTTAAATAATATTTAAATTAAGGTCGACAATTACGAAATTTCCACTAAACTTTTATTTGGTAGTGCCGTTTCTGAAAATGTTTTTCTTTTCCGCCATAACTGAAATCTGAAGTCCTCAGAATCGGATTATCATAAAGACGATACGTAAGCAGAACATTTTATGGCGCGACGCGTAAAACACAGACTGCTTTTATGAGGTTTCACATTCAGTGGGGCAAAGCACCGGCTGTTACATCCACATCAGGCCAAATATGCGGCCTATGGGTCGATCGATACAATAGCATCGCGCGACCACGTGTGCTTTAACCATTAAAAGATCACTACACGAGTTTTTAATAGGGCAGCAATAGTAGCACATGAAGTAGATTGTTACACAAGGGGCTAAAATGACCCATTATATACGAGGTAGTTTTACTCCCGAGATTTAGCGAGGGAGTAAATAGAAACCGAGTTTGAATGGGTTTTTAGCGCCGCGTGTTACACTCTGCTTTTCACTACGAATGCGAGAAAATAAAACAATCCAATACCATAGGAATTGGTTTATGTTATTAAAAATTAACCCGTTAGGTAGTTGCTTTTACGACACCCAAGGGAAGGGAGGGGTTGGTAGTATTATTTCGATAAGCCCATCACCGCTCTATGCTGTTGGATAGTATTGTGCAGTCCCTCCATCTTTTCCCTTGGGTGTCGTAAAAGGCGACTAACGGACTAAAGACTGCACATACATCCAACAGAAT
Source organism: Scoparia ambigualis (assembly GCA_963921215.1). Taxonomy (NCBI): domain Eukaryota; kingdom Metazoa; phylum Arthropoda; class Insecta; order Lepidoptera; family Crambidae; genus Scoparia; species Scoparia ambigualis. The sequence goes on from OY992507.1 coordinate 39,089,674, forward strand.
AGATCGGCGATGGGTTCATCAAAATAATACTACCAAGCCCTCTCTTCCTTTCAGTTTCGTAAAAGAAGACTAACGGACTAAAGACTGCACATCCATTTAACAGCATAGAGCGGCGATGGGCTCATCAAAATAATACTACCAACCCCTTTCTTCCCTTGGGTGTCGTAAAAGGCGACTAACGGACTAAAGACTGCACATACATTAAACAGCATAGAGCGGTGAAGGGCTCATCCAAATAATACGACCAACCCCTCTCTTCCCTTCGGTGTCGTGGCGACTAACGGACTAAAGACTGCACATACATCCAACAGCATAGATCGGCGATGGGTTCATCAAAATAATACTACCAACCCCTCTCTTCCCTTCAGTTTCGTAAAAGAAGACTAACGGACTAAAGACTGCATATACATCCAACAGCATAGAGCGGCGATGGGCTCATCAACCCCTCCCTTCGCTTGGGTGGCGTAAAAGGCGACTAACGGGCTAAATGCTCACCACCTAAGCACATGTGCAGACTGTGCAGTTGTTTCTTGCTGAAGCGTGGACTGTGTGGGCATGGTCTGTGTTGTCCATATAATAACTATCTCAAAAAGTTGTTGATTTAAGTCTCAGAATAATAACTAAAGCAATTTAAGTAAACAGTAATAAGTCGAGTATTAATGATTATTCTACTATTATGACTAAAGACTTTTTCGATTTTGTACGCTCATTGTCATGTGATGTGACAGACAAATATAAAAAAAAAAAACTTTTTCCCCAAGGGCAAGAAAAGCTACTTTAGCCTCGCTCTGGAACGCTACAATGACGGTCTTTTTGAGCAAGAGGCGTGAAAACCCTATTATAAGTATGTCGCGCGTCACGTCATTGACAAATCAGTATGTCTTCCTTACTTTGAAGCCTCACGGGGAATAAAGGAGCCAGAGAGATGTTTAAACTTTTATATCTGTATCGCGAGCACCGTTTTCATAGCCCTGTGGTAGGTAGTGAATAAACAGAGATATAACTTTTACTTTTCTTCTAAATTTTTACGCAGCGAAGTGTGTGAAAATCTTGTGGCGTCCTTCTTTGGCAAAAATCGTTTTTACTTTGTCTATTATAGAGGCAAGTGGGTATATTTGTCCAAGTGAACAACCGTAGTCCGGAATCCTGAGGGATCTTTTTTAGAAATCCTTTGTACAGCACCTATTAGGAACATACTTGTGAAAGATTTATATTATGCGGTTCTTGAAATATCAGTAAGTGGTATTTCGCTTCATATTTACAGAATACAGATGAATCGATTCGTACTGTGTTTAATTAAACATTATTTTGAAGTCTAATAAAATGGTAAAAAAATTCAAACACGCTACATTTTGTTTTGTAAAGGCAATTAATCTCAAAATAATTAAACTCGCTAATTATACATTCCTTGACAACAGTGAATGTCTTATTAGCTGAAAGCATTGTAATTAAGTAATGGTTACTTAATTAAGTCACCATTGGTCAGGACTCAGGATTCAGGAACAATGGGTGTTGGAGAAATATATTGACACGGTCTGCCGTGACTGCGGTCACGTCCAGCTTACGTGTCGCCCCGTGGGCACTGGGCCCTGCGCGGCAGGCCAAACGCATGACATGTAAGTATGTCTGTGCAATCTTAGTGAATGAATAGGGTATGCTTGGTTTGAAACATCTCAAGCTCTAGGTCAGAACACTGATGGAGTGAAGTTGACGCCGCGACATTGAAGCTTTCCGGGCCCTGCCTGCCCTGAATAATATTAAACATATTATAAAAGTTGCCACTTTTCTAAAAGGAGAGCGCTCCTACGAACTGTAAATTTTTTTAAAAGCTTGTTGTAGTGGTTCGTTTCCCAGCGATGGCAATATGGCCGCTTGACTAACTACTACCATCTTCGAAAATAATAACAATACCTAATAACAGTATTTCTCCCGACAGTAAGAGCACATGGGTAGTTACTCATCTCATGTGGTAAGAGACCGAGACAACTTGTAGGTGGTAGAGAATAAAATAAAAACGTGCATGTGTCTAATACACAAACTACGAATTCACGGCCTACTCACAAACTGAGGGGCACATAATAGCCCGGTGGCCTGTGTTTGCCTAAAGCCATGAACTACAAAGTGTGACAACTATTGATTGCTCATTTTCATAATTACAAAGGTATCATAAATAAAAATCACATTAATAAATTATACTCAATTGATAGTGTGTACAAGTGTTGAGTTACAATCTCTACGTCATCGTCACTCAATACGCTTCATTATTATGGACGTTATCTGTTCCTACCCAAGCAATGCCAGATGGAGCGTAAGGAAAGCCAGTGTCTGCATCTGCAGCTCGCAAACTGCACACTTGCACAGTGCTTTTCAAAATTATCTCGAGTTGGCCGCGATACTCGCCAGTCGCCATCCAGTAGGATTGTGGGCAGAATCCTACCGCAGTACAGCTTATACTAATTAGCATTATTTTGTAAATATGATAAAAAATCAGCATTCCAAAAAAAAAGGAGTTGCCTTTTTTATTAATAACTATATTTAATCTAATTAGACGCAAATACTAAACAAGGTTTCTATTTATCAACATGCGATATTGTTATTGCACGCCGAGTGAACTTGGCTCATGTTACAGATCGTAAAAACTAACATACTGTGTAGTGTGTACACATTTTCTATTCTTTTGTATACCTACCTACTTACAGTGCGAAATGAATAACACAGTGTAAACAGTAAAGTAAATAGTAAATTACCTATATTTTATGCTATCCTACTGCTGGGCAAAGACGTTCATTATTGAAATTAAGACGTTGCTACTTTAAATTGGCATTGGCTTATTCACCACTATTGCCACAAACAAGCTATGCATCGCATTTTTCTACGTAACCAGTAAAAAAACCGGCTTAGTGCGAGTCGGACTTGCCCATGAAGGGTTCCGAAGCAGCAAGTAACATCATAATAAAAGTTCTTATAGTTCGTTGTAACTTTGATCGATGTTTTGATAATAGTGTATTTTTTTTAAATTAATTAATTTATGACGTATTAAAAAAAACAACTTACTAGATCTCGTTCAAACCAAATTTCGGTGGAAGTTTGCATGGTAATGTACATCATATATTTTTTTTAGTTTTATCATTTTCTTATTTTAGAAGTTACAGGGGGGGGGGAGGGGCACACATTTTACCACTTTGGAAGTTTCTCTCGCGCAAACTTTTCAGTTTAGAAAAAAATTATATTAGAAACCTCAAAATCATTTTTGAAGACCTATCCATAGATACCCCACATTTGATGAAAAAAAATATTTGAGTTTCAGTTCTAAGTATATGGAACCCCCAAAATTTATTGTTTTTTTTTCTATTTTTGTGTAAAAATCTTAATGCGGTTCACAGAATACATCTACTTACCCAGTTTCAATAGTATAGTTTTTATAGTTTCGGAAAAAAGTGGCTGTGACATACGGACAGACAGACAGACATGACGAATTCATAAGGGTTCCGTTTTTTGCCATTTGGCTACGGAACCCTAAAAATGAAATGCAAAGTAGTTGATACCAGATGATGTAGGCATCAGTGCTTCTAATGCAAGTACAGCCTGTATACTGTCCCGCAGCAGGGCAAAGGCCTACATTATTGAAATCAAGTCATAGCCTTGCCGAATGCGGGTTGGTGGCTGGTGCTCCCAAACCCGGGCTATGCTTTGAAAAATCCCAAACGTTCCCTGACCTGGAATTGGCATTGACCTCCAGATATCGATCCGAGCGTTAGACCACTCGGCCACTGAGGCGTTAGCGTCAGACCAGCACATAATCAGGAGGTGGAGGAGCCCACTAGAGCAGACAGTCCCAAATGTTAATCCGCTCGGGCGCATTAGGTAGGGCCCCGTAAGCGGATTATCCGGCTGTTGTGGGAATCGATACGCCCGCTGCCGCCGCCGCCGCCGCCAGCCGCTGACGGACTACCGGCGCATGTATATAGTAATGGTAAGTACTTCATTGTTTGTTCCAACGACTGACAGATTATCATGTTACTTGGTACCGTTAGTACCTAGTAGACACGTGTTTAACTCAATATTCAATACATTATTTTTTATAGACATTACTCACGATACACGGAGTTGGGTAATGCGCTGAATAATGGTATGAGCAAACATGACACACCTTTTTTAAAAGTGAGTGGGTACCGAATTTTTACTCAATCTACTCTTTTACCCAATCCTAGGCACGGTGCTTTTACTACGAGACCATTTCATCATCATCATCACATAAGGATGTTATTTCATAAAGAAACAACTCATGTAAAGATTCCACACGATTTCCGAGTATGGTGCAGTTTATTTTGTCTTATCATATCAAAGACAAAGAGAATCACATAATTCTTAATTGCATAAAGTACTGAACCGCACACTAATTTCATAAATGAGCAGAATGCCTCCTGCCCACAGTCGCGGGTGTATCATTAAGAATGTACTGTTACTGTAAAGCCACATGCATGCAGCGGTCTTGAACTTGCGCCCGCCGCGAGCACATCGCGATGCTAATTAGATCGTTACTTCGAATCACCCACTTATTCACGTTTTGGAGCATGGAGCGGTCCCGATGTGTGTCAAATTAACAAAGGCCGCGTGTGAATTAGACACAAGTTTATTAACAAAAAGAATGACAATGGCGACTACGGCTGCTGTAACTTGAAACTTAAATAATAATGCTTAGTAGGTATGTACTTCCTTACTAAACATCATTATTTTTTGCTCTTGCATTATACAAGTTAGTCATGATGGCATTAGTCATCAGATCACAAACTTCTTTACTCAATAATTATATTATTGCATGGTCATGCATTTTTTTATATGTAAGCAGTCTTTAGCACATACAGCTGTGCAGGTGCCCATGTACAGGTGTACATATTATAGAAAACCTAAAAGTAAACAAATGGCATGTAAATATTTCGTCGTAGTTATACAACCAGCTTTGCCCGTGGCTTCGCTCGCGTTAATGGAAAGGGTAGCCTATAACCGTCTAGCATGCGCAACACGAGAACTCTTCTCGACCCGTTCTCTCGTGTTTTATTCATTTATCTCTAATGTCTATCGGCACTTAACACACATGGATGCGCTTAGAACTCTACATAAATGTCAAAAATAGACTTAATAGTAGTTTTTGCATAAACTGTGGTATTTTTGTGTACAAACCTTAACATGACAACTTAAAATGATTTGCCGTCTCTCGTCCGCGACATATCTCGTGTTGCGCATGCTTGTAGGCCTACTGGGTCTCAATCTATCTCTATACCAAAATTCATCAAAATCAGTTTAGCTGTTTAAGCGTGAAAAATCACTCACAAGACAGGTGACAGACAAGGCTGAGCGGTGTGGCTGGCTAAGCGATTACCCGGACTCGATTCGGTAACTCAGTTGTAAACTGTTGTAAGCATGAAACTGATAAAGGTATTGTTAACTTTTGAAAAAAGTACAATTTATACCTAGTAACTAATGTGTGTGGAAAGTTAAAAATAATGAAATACTTACATAGCTTTACTCTCTGTCTTTATACAGGTATCAAACTAAACCTCGTAACGTAACATAAAGGTTGTCTGGAAGAGATCGCTTTTAGCGATAAGACCGCCTTTGCTCATACTAGTTTTGAATCTTATAAGATTGTGTTATGAGTGTGTGTAACTGTTTTCTTGTGCACGTATGTACAATAAGGCGTTTATCCTCTGCATAAAACTAAGGCCCTATGCTAGCGCGAATATGTCAACAAAAACAATCCCTCCCTGATGAGGAAAGTACAATTGATCATATTTCCCTTCTCTATTGTATTTCTATAAGCGATTGTTCCTACAATCAACGTTAGGTACTTGATTGAATTTCTTACAATGACAAATAAAAGTGTAACAATACACATACACACGGCAACACAATATGCAGAATGAGTTATCTTATCGCGATGACGCAGCCCCCGCAGCGCCCGCACCGCAGCCCACTGCCACATAGAATTGAAGGCAATTGCATAGTTTACGGTTTCGTATGACGTACAAACGTGACATATGCACGAAACTAGCATATGCTAGCAATTGTACAACACTAAAAGGCAATCAATGTAGTAGACAAATAATCTATACATGTGCGTATCTCTAAGCGATATACACGTACTGCCAGCGGACTGGCCACGAAGTTTCAAGCCTACTAACTAAAATTTGACCATTACCGGTTTATCAGACACATTGATTGCAGACTCCATCGATTGAAAAAATCTTTTATGCCAGAGATTAGAATTAGTATCTTTTTTATATTAGAAGGAGGCAAACGAGCAGGCGGGTCACCTGATAGAGAGCAATCACCGCCGCCGAGGAGTCGCAGACTCGCAGATGCGTTGCCGACCTTTAAGAAAGGAATAGGAATTGTTTGGGGGAAGGGGCCTACGGAACTCTCAATAAGCTGCGACAAGCGTTTATTGACTACCATTTCGCATTGTTACGAAATGCTTGTGATGAACGTTAGTGAATATTTCACACGCCAAATGTAACCGTTCGTTGCCGGCCGGCGAGTTCTTCACTCCCAGTTTTAATTACTGGTGGCCGCAGATTGATCGTCGTTTGTAAATCACTCAATGGCTCGCAATCGCAAGCCATTTCATTCGCGCGAATCTTCACCTCTACAATAACAGCCAGTCTTTAACAGTCATTGAACAAGTTGAAAAATGGGTAACTTACAAGGATCTTAGTAGGTGCATATTACTTTGAATTCATTCTTACAGACAAATTAATCTGATTGTAATGCGTACTATTTGGTCAATACAATCAACTAGCGTCGTGCCCGCCACTTCGTCTGCAGGAATACCCCCGTATCCCATGCATGACCAAGTATTTTTGACCACTAGAAACACGACAAAGAAGAATTAGCGAAATGGGTGCAGCCGTTTTGACAGGACAGCTACATTCGTGGCTATTGTAATTTATACATATTTAGATATATAAGTACATAAGCGAATAAGAATTCTCCCAATCAGTAAAATGTAACATCAGTAACAAAGTGCCATCAGTCATCCATAGGCCGCGGCAAGGGCGTAAGGGGTCCGAGGTCCGAGCCGAGATGGAAACAATAAACGACTTACTGAAACTGTACCTTAAAGATAATAACATTATCTTTATAAAAAATATCGCTTCCATTGAATAATCACACTTACCTACGTCATATCTAGAGATAAAATATAGAATCGGTATGCGTTTTAGATTAAAACAAAATGTTTTAATCTAAGGTATGCATATAATTATTTTTTGGTATGTATTATAGTAATACCGTGTCGCGTAGCGGTGAAAGAATACTACCACCCCCTCTTATCCCTTGGGTGTCGTAAAAGGCGACTACCGGACTAAACACTGCACATAGGTACATCCAACAGCACAGAGCGGTGATAGGATCACCAATTCACCACGTGTCATGCTGAGCACTCGTGCAGTTGTAACATGGCCGTAACATGATGGACTTTGGCAGAGGACTGCTTCTGCGGTCCCCATAGCCTAGTCTCTGACTAACCCTACGGCACAGAATAAATAATAGTACTACCCTACGGCGATAATAGTCGTGAAACTATGTAGGTAGGTACCTATGTATGTAGTATTATACTATCAAATAGTGACATTACTCTTTGAAATATTGTCAACAAATGTATCACATTGACGTTACACGGTTCCTTTCTTTCAAAAGTCAGCCAAGTAGTAAAAGCCAAACATCTCGTGGGACCGTATCATTAGGGCGGGCGAGACGCGGCCGGAGTCACGTAGCGCGGGCGCCGGCCGGGGGCCATTTGTCACCATCAGCGCCCGCCACGGGGCACAGCTGATGTAAACATGACGGAGCTTAGGTGACATTATTACTTTATATAACATTAATAACTATTTAATTGATCTTGTCAGACCCGTGGCAGTGCCGATCTGGCACCGGACTGTTCAGCCACCGAAATATCTCTCAGACACTATGCCATGAATCTCTAGCAAAGGCCTTTGATTGAACAGTTAAATGAAAATAACACACACTAATATTCAGGATTCGATGAGTTTAAATAACTCAGTCTATATACGACGTATGTTATGTGACATTCAAAATAAGTTAATGGTTTTAGCTTAACATTCCACCATGGCACCAAGTATACATACAAATTTTTATCAGAAATGAAGAACAATAGAAACGAATACTCCGCAATATGATGTCGAGCCTGCCAACGTGAATCAACAAATTTGTAGTCAGTGCTTCGGAAAAACACACAGTTGATGTGTTTAAAAACCTCAATAGAGCTCAATCGGAGTTCCTCATACTATCATGCACAAAATGGCAGACAGGACTAAAAAATCATTAAAAGAAACAAGTTGTATTTAACGTAACTAAATAGCTTGTAAGACGCAGCTACTTTTAGAAGAACACTTCTTAAAAATCGTCCATGAAGATTGTTTGCAAACAAATTATGAACATTTCTTTGTGTAAATATCTCTCACCCGGTTTTTACTGGTTTTTGAAAGAAAGACACCACTGTTAGGTTGTTTTCTCGTGATATTCTCTCAAGAACAAGTAAAATTCCGCGTGGCACCAGATATTTGCCCAAACAATTGTTATTTATTTGTTTACAAACATTCTTTATCTAATTGCATAGAATACATAATAGTACAAGTCTAATTGTCTACATGTTTCTTTACATAACAATATTAAAGCGGGGACGTTTCGGACCCATGTCATGGTCAGTCACTCACAGCTAGACTAATAAAAATGTATTCGATTAGCTTTGAAATTGCATGAGGAAATAATAACATTAAAGTATTAACCAGCTCAGGAGCGGCCGATTTAGACAAAAACTAACATAAATAGGTTAAGAAAGAAAGGACACTTTCTCCTAATCTATTATAAAGAAAAATGAATCGCCAACAAAACCGATGGTAGGCGGTAAAGGTACGGCTCGACTGATTTGACCGATTCTTTTTTGTTATGTTGTAATGGTCATCACGCGTGTTCACCATGGGTGTTCACGCGGACGTACGACGTAGTCGCGGGAGGGCCGCTAGTTAAGGATATCACTATTTTTGTGGTTAAAAAAATTTAATGTCGCTGCGTAATTCCGCAACCTCACTTGGCTTACTTTTAGTTGTACAGCGGTTATTTGCAAGTATTCAGCCAAATATTTGGCATGTTCTCCAATATTGCGAACACGTAAACGTGGATATTGACTTAGACAACCAATATTTACCACAAATCAAGGACGACGGAATATGTTTTCGCATGTACATTCCAAAAATTTAAGTAGGTAATGTAAAAGGAGTATAAACGTAATGCTGCGCCCAGCAGTGGGACGTTTAAAGGCTGATAAAATAAAAAATAAATAAAATAAAATGTTTACAAGAAAAAAATCAACCAGTCTCAGGAAGCACGAATGGGATTTGAACCCATGACCTATGGATTGCCGGTCCATTGCTCTAACCACTGAGCTACCGAGACCCCAGAAGACTCGTTGAATTCTTTCTAGTAGTTTGTGATTTACTTATTGCAAGTATTTAACAATCGATAAAGACGAAATATCACAATGCTATTTACTTTGATATCTATATAGCATTGTGAATGCAAAAATTTCAATAATATAAATAAAATTTGTTTACACTCACACCAATAATTATCTAGACCAAGATGAGTATTCTTTTGAAACTCGTTAATATGGTAAGATAACGGATAAATATACATAAACATAGAAAACACACCCGGACCCGAAATCAATTTAGAAGAACAGTTTTTCTCTAAATTGACCCGACCGGGAATTGAACTCGGGACCTCAGAGATGGCGCGAGGCCAGACCTGTGCTAACCGCTCGACCACGGATGTAGTACTATTATTTATTCTGTGACGGAGGTCGTCAAAATATGAATGATAATGCTTGCTAGGCACTCGTACAAGTGAACGGTCAGGCCTGCATTGCCGGGTTTCATTTTTACCGCTATGTTGGATAAATTACTATCTCGGTAGAAAATTAAAACCTGAAATAATAACCATTACATACATTGGAAATAAACGTCCACTACGGAAATGTGTTTTAGTACTGGCCGATCATTCCGGTGGTAGCGATGTCGTATTGGCTGTATTTAACTTCTTCGTAATAATAATCTATATTAATAAAAATAAATTGACGAAATGTTAGTACGCGCATCACTTCAGAACGGCTGCACCTATTTGGCTAATTCTTTTTTAGTTGTGTTCGTAATAGTATTTAATGGATAGAATAGATTAAGATATTTTAAAATGATATCTTTGGAAAAAAGGAGGTATCTCCTAGATTTGACTTTTTGTCGAACTGTTAACTAGTAGAAAAAACTGTCCCCCGCTGCTGTCTCTATTTAAATTAAAAGTTCCACGCGGTGTGCCCCGTTAACCCACAAAACCACTCTGTCCTCCCCTGAGACGCACTGTCTTGGGTGCTAACAAACTCAGCCATTCCTCGCCTTTCCCGAATACTTAACTGATATTTTTCATGATTCTGTTGGTAAGATACGCAATATAGTTCTTAAGATAGAATAGCCACTTTATTGTTTAATTTTTAATAGTTTTTATTAAATTTTAATTTGTAGGTACTTACTTGCATAAGATTGTAAAAGAATACACATATACTTATATAAGTATATTTTTTAATAGGTTGTTGTACATTCGCCACAAAGTTAGTTTGCCACAGAAAAAAGTATGTGTAAATTCGCCACACTCTTATTTTCGACACAGGCAGCAGAAAAATCATTCAATAAGTGTATAATAAATGTATAATAAAGTGTATAATAAATTGTAAGTAGACCAAATAAATGAAAAAAAAAATTAGTCAGGACTAGGTTGTTAGTGTGAAATAGATATTTTTGTAAATTCGTCACGGGATACAGGCTGTTCACGGAGATGAAGTCGCGGGCGGCGGGCCGCTACTGATTAATAAATAGAAATACTGAAACTGTTGCTATAAAAACAAAGTCGAAAGCGTTGAAAAATTTCGTCGGTCTAACCCAATACCTCGGTGGCGGAGTGGTCAACGCAGCTGCCCGGATTGCAGAGGACGCGGGTTCGATTCCCGCCTGAGGTAGACATTTTTTCAACGTTTCGTTATCTTTGAAATAGAAATATGTATAATTTAATAGTTTGCTTTTTAGGCTCCTCACTCATTAATTTATTAAAACTAGTTAGACGTTATTTTAACAGGGAATAAAAACCTTCGGAAATTGCGCATTGTTTTGAGCTTTTGCCCGCGGCTACGCTTATATTAATTCGTCGCGAAAAAAGTAGCCTATAAACACAGTATAAATATAAGCTTATATTTATACTGTGCTATAAACGTCTCCAAGGCAGTCCATGCCCATCTATATCTACACCTAATTTTATTTAAACTCGGGTTAGCGGTTTAAGCGTGAAAGCGAGCAAATTCACTTTCGAATTTATAATATTACTCAGTTTAGGACGTAGATAACTACTCTCTGTGCGATAAAATCTGACGCCAATAGTTGTTTGGTATGGTTTTTTGATGTGTCACGTAACAATTTGGGTTATAAAAAGAAAATCCTCCTCCACAAATTGACAAGTTAGGGCGTTTTGTCAATTGGAACCAGTAGACTAAGCGAAGGTCGTGGCATAACGGTGTGCTCAGTTTGCTGACTGCTGGGAGCGTTTCACAGTTTCACTGTGCGCTCGTCAAACCGCGATTATGATTAATGATAATGAGTCATGTCAATGGCTGGCCCGTAATGGGACGCTTCCTCGGCTGGCGATGGCGGCGGGCGGCGCGGCAGACGCGCGCGGCCGCCAGACGCTGATTCAAGGAAAATTAAGGAAATATACAAGAAGGGTCACATTATACGTATCAAACTTTAAAATCGTTAATATTTATTATATTTTACATTTATTTCCCGATATAATACTTTACGTGTCGCGTAGAGCAATGAAAGAATACTAAGTACCTACCATCCCGACTCTTCCCTTGGGTGTCGTAAAAGGCGAATAAACGGACTAAGGACTGCACATACATTCAACACTGCATAGAGCGGCGATGGGCTCACCACCTGTCACGCTGAGCACATGTGCAGTCACTATTTGGTGAAAAGTGGACTATGGCAGAGGACTGCTTTTGCGGTCCTCATTGGCTAGTCTCTGACTAACCCTTCTAGGATAATAGTCGTGATTATATGTACATACATACATATGGTAATCATGTATGTAAACTCCAAAGCGTTCGACTCGGTGAAATGGCCAAAGTTCTGGAAAACACTACTAGACGTGGGCACGCCACTACACCTCGTGCACCTGCTCAGGAATCTTTGCGAAGGGGGAGCAGCTTCTGTACGAACGGATGCCCTCCTGTCAGATAGCTTCCACCCCAGTGCGGGCGTGTGACAGGGCTGCATATCACCGTCAATATTTAACGTGTACACCGAGCTTGCGATGCGAATCACTCTCGAAGACTGGACCAATGGTGTTGTTATTGGTGGCTACAAAATTGCGGTACGCAGATGACACCACCTTATTTGCGTAATGCAGGCCTTATGGAGGAATTACTTCTCATAATGGAGCGCATAATAAGCCATACGTTTGGGTTGAAAATAAACCGATCTATGACCAAGATTATGATCGTGGATCGCGCCAACGACAACTCGCCCGCGGTGACACAGATTGCGAACTGTGGCGTGATTCAGACCTACGTACACCTTGGAGCCTTGATCTCAAACAACGGTGGCTGCGTAGATGAAGTGAAACGACGTATGGCCATAACCAGAACTGCGATGAAGAAGCTAAGGAAAGTATGGAGGAATCGCAACATTACTAAAGCCACCAAAATCGGGCTTGTGCGAACACTAGTATACAGGTTGGCTTGGCACCAATAAAACAACAAATTACTTTGACAGCACTCCTACTAGCTCGGCGTCAGACGGAGAGTGTGTGGCAAGCGCCACCTACCGAGCTTACCGCGCTCCCACCACAGCGCGCCCCGCTAGTACGCGTGCTTATATTTATTACATAATGATATACACTACATACAACTAGTATTCCCATTTTCTTAATGCGGCAGAGACGTGGACAGTGCGAGAGTTGGAAAAGGGAAAGATAATGCACTGGAGATGTGGTGCTGTAGGAAGATGCTTGGGATATACGGAGTTCCGCACCAACGTGTACAAACTCCAGGAGCTCGGCATCACGCAGCGTCTGTCGGCCGTAGTACAGTCACGTATACTGCAGTAGGTACTTTGGCCATGTCTCTCGGCGGAATGGCGATTCAACGGAGCGGCTGGTCGTACAAGGAGGAATCAGATCACCTGGCAGGTCACCTATGCGCTGGACTGACCAAGTCAAATTCGCAATAAGGGACAGTGTATCAGACTGCGCCACCCAACTAGCAAATTGGTCATATAAAAACTGTGCTATGCGACTTTCGGTTATATAACTGTTGAATTGATGTTATTAGACAACTACAACGTTGTGTACCCGTTATTCCTATAACGATTTAGTCCCGTAACTAAATGGTCCACTAAATAAGTTATGTAAATGTTTTTACGACTACTTTATACAACGTCGTATAATGGTACAAAAATATAGGTTAGGTAGACGTTTTTAAGACTGATTTATACAACGTTGTATAGTGGTGCCTGTGTATAGGTTAGGTAGACGTTTATACAACTGATTTATACAACGTCGTATAGTGGTGCCTGTGTATAGGTTAGGTAGACGTTTTTACGACTGATTCATACAGCGTCATATAGCCTGTGTATAGGTTAGGTAGACGTTTTTAAGACTGATTTATACAACGTCGTATAGTGGTGCCTGTGTATAGGTTAAGTAGACGTTTTTACGACTGATTCATATAACGTCGAATAGTGGTACCTGTGTATAGATTAGGTAGACGTTTTTACGACTGATTCCTACAACGTCGTATAGTGGTGCCTGTAAATAGGTTAGGTAGACGTTTTTACGACTGATTCATACAACGTCGAATAGTGGTGTTAGAGTATAGGTTACGTGAACGTTTTTACGACTGCTTTATTATATCGTCGTATTATTAAGCCAGGTTGTAGGTCGGATAAATAAAAAAAATATGACACCATGTATAAAGGGTTTATTTTAATTAAAGTTTATCTGTTCGTGTTTATTATCTCACGGATCTCTAAAATAATTTATCATGGCCGACCATCTTGGTCGCAAGAAACCGCATTATGCGACCTTTTCATTCTATAATTGATGTATAGAAGTCGTTTCTTAACTTAGACAATATGGCTGCTATTTTAGTATGTAAACAAATTTTAAGCAATAGTCTACAATAATTTAATTTCCAGAAATTCGAAAGGGGCGTAAAAAATTTCACAACAACACACCTATATTTCACCATAAAACTAAACGTCCCATAAGAACTAGGTGCACTGCACACATTTATCCTTACACTCTGTTCGTGTATAATATTGTTAAAGTAAATGTAAAAATAATTAAGTAAATTATGACTTATAAACCATTTAAAATTTGTATTTGATAACACGCACTTTTCAAAAACATCACAGGAACGAATGAATGGAATGATCTTCAGTTCATTCCATTGTGTACAATAAAAGTCGATGTTAAACACTTAACCGACATAACAGTCATCTTCTAATGTCTATGCAATTGTTATAGGACTTCAGTGGTTCGATAACAGTCGGTCGAAAACTTTTATGTAACATTTAAAAGTTCTTGACTGACGTTTATTTAACTTGTAAATAACAATAATGTCGTTTAATATGGGCCTATTTCGCGTTGTATAAACGTCTACGACACGTTTATATGACCCACTTTATAGAACCAAAAGGAAATGTAAAACGTTTTCTCAACTATTATGCAACGATAATTTGTTACTTGGGCAGATAGTCTACCAACAGAGAGAGCGGGATGGCGGGAGATCGTGAGACCTGTGCTTGACGACTCAAAGTGACCACTACCGCTCAGCCAAGAGCGAATCGATAGTGAAGTATATATTTATAATACTTTACGACTTAAGAGAATTGAGATAAATGTTGCAGTTTAAGTAACAATAATAAATCTTTTCGCAAAGTTTTATTAATATTTTACACTTATGTTTACTAGTAAAAAATCAAACAGGCTCAGTAAGCTCGAATGGGATTCGAACCCATGACCTTTGAAATGCCGGTCCACTACTCTAACCGCTATGCTACCAAGCAAGACCCCAGAAGACTCGTTGAATTCTTTCTAGTAGTTGATTATTGACGCTGCAAGCCAGCGGTATTACGTCACTGTGAAGGTTTACCCTCACAGTCGAAGAAATATTATTGCAAGTATTTAACAATCGATAAAGACGTAATTGCTTATAAATATCTTTATTGGGGTTAAAATGTTTATTAGAAAAAAAAACAACCCGTCTCAGGAAAGCTCGAATGGGATTCAAAACCGATGGACCTTTGGATTGCCGGTCCACTGCTCTAACCGTTAAGCTACCGAGACCCCAGAAAAGAAGACTCGAAATTTATTCATTATTATTGAAATTTATTTAACAAGTCTTCTGGGGTCTCGGTAGCTTAGCGGTTAGAGCAGTGGACCGGCAATTCAAACATCATGGGTTCGAATCCCATTCGAGCTTACTGAAACTGGTTGATTTTTTTCTAGTAGACATTTTATCCTATATCTACATAGGTATATAGCATTGTGAATGCAAAATTTGAATAATAAGGATAGATTTAGAGATTTCCTTCCTGCTGGGCTTTCTGACTTTAACATCATAATTCGTAGTTCTTACTAAAGCAAAGTGGGTTAAGGTAAATGCTAAATTACTACACTGTTCCATAGTTATATTCCATATAGCGGCGACACGCAGCAGGCGCAGGCGTCTCTAAATCGACGCCAGTACGCCACACATAAATAATACCTAGAATATACGTTTTTGCGCGTTTTTGCGCTGCGCTGCGCCACAAAAAGCGCGACATAGACAAGAGAGCAAACAAAAAGTTTAAATACCCTTCAATACTGATCGCGCTTTCATTCTGGCCATGCGCCAATAGACAATTTATTATTGTTTATGAGGTTTAGGCACAGACCTGGGTTTAAGCGACCACTAATAATGAAGGATAATATAAATAACTATGTAATATAGTAAATTAAACGCGAGTTAGTCCGTAAAAAGAGTTTCATTTCAATGAGACAATTTATTATTTACACGGACGAGTAATATTGGGATTTGGGAGCTCCTTATTTATTTGATAGAGGTGTCAATTTGGGCTCGGAACGAATTTTATGTGCTGGTAAAATTATACATGTCTTATTATTATGTAGATCAACCAATAAACGTCCCACTTATGTTATTAGACCATCCCACATGAACGATACGCAGTTGGGAAGATCGGCCAGTATCCCACCCTCCAGTGGGTGGGTTATTCCAGAGAAGCTAAACATATTCTCCAATTGATGAAATACCTTATTATATCAAGTGATTCAAGATGAAGATTAGTGCAATTAATAATAAAAACTTGTTACATTTAATAATTATTGATTACTCACAATCTTTATACACACAGGGTAGGCAGATAGGTAGTTCAGCAAATAGACAATTTGGACACTTTGGACAATGTGGACATTAACAAAGTTGATTGACTTTACCTTTAATATTTTAAGTAAACATAACAACAAATAATACACTGATTATTCCTACGATCCCCCACCCATTCGTCCACCTCCAACGGCCAACTCCTTTATTACGAGCGTGCGTAACTGACAGTGTTAAGACCTGCGCAGACGAGGGACAATCCTCGGCGATAATTTTGTCCGTCAGTCAGTCACATTTAGATCACATACAATTAGAATAGGACATTCAGTTCGTCTCGGTCGCCGTGTCATGTGCGTTATTCGATGCAAATGTAAGCAATTTTTTGACAAACAAAAAAAGTACCTCGAGGTCTGTCAGCATCATCATAGTCAGCATAATAGCACAGAATAATATAAGGGGACTATATATTTTCTTGTCACCAAAATTTATATTTGTCATCAAGTTGTATCTATAGATCTATCGCCACGAAATATTTTCGTTCTCAGATAAACAAAATGTGTTCCTAGGTATGAATGATCAAATTAATGTTAATATATGTGTAAAATAAGAGATGGATTACCAATAAAATTGTAGTGTATTAGATGAATATAAACTTCGTTCTTATAATAATAGTTTTATTACTTAAATAATAGCTTTGTGCTCAGAATGGTAGATATGTCACCAAATAAATCGATTATCGATCCCTGACTGCGACTCCTTTTTATTTGTTATTTGGTCACCAATACAGTAGTTACATTTTATTTCGTTCAGTTATTAAAATAATAGTATTCGTTACCAATTTAATAAATCAATTTATAATTTTAATGAAAACACGAGGAGCTCGATGGCGCAGCGGCTAGCGCGTTCGGCTTGCGAACTTGCCCGTTAAGCAACTTTCGCAATGCCTGGTCGCTGGATGGGTGACCAAATTTAAAACAACTCGAGCTCCTCCGTGCTTCGGAAGGCACGTTAAGCTGTTGGTCCCGGTTGTTGTCGTAAGATGACAGTCGTTAAAACCCACCAACCCGCATTGGGCCAGCGTGGTGGGCTATGGCCCAATATCCCCTCGTGCATTGTCCACGTGGGAGGCCTGTGCCCAGCAGTGGAATGTTTATAGGCTGATGATGAATGATGATGAATGAAAACATGTTCAAAGAGGCGGAGACAAATTGGCGCGCTTTTAAAAATTTACCAATCCGGCCTCAACGATGGCAGAGAATAACGATGGGTCGTCGTAGGTAACTAGGTACGATCATACAATGCGCGGCGCTTATCGACCAGAAAAGAAAAAGGGGGCGCCCTTCAAAATCCAAACCAGCGCTGATTTTTTAGTGATTATTATTCATAATCATAATCAATTGTTTATTTGCTAGAATACATACATAGAATAAAGTTCTTAAAAATACGTTCAAGACAATGTATTCAGCCTGCATGCAGGCGTGCAAATATTACATAGTTAATTTGAAATTACATTAATGTTTATTATATATTTTTACGATAATAATTATAATTATATTAAAATTTAATAAAATTACTACATAGTATTAATTAATTATTTATTGAAATTTAGGTATTCATTAAGGCTATAAAAACAATTCTGCATTAACCAATTACTTAGCTTTTTGTTAAACACATTTGCTTTGAGCACTCTCAGTTCTTTAGAATAGAATAGAATAGAATAGAATACATTTTATTTGCGTCAAACATGGTATAAAGGTGTTGATCAATAAAGTTGTTCTCATGTTTAGCCATTTTCAAAACAGCATGCAAATCTCAATATTTTAAAATTACATTTATACTATAAAACTGAGTCACAAAACTACCAATTACACATTCACAAACTTACATTCTTTGATTATATACATGTCAACTTACATTATTTTATATTATTCGGTAAAATTATTAAATATTAAATAAAAATAATCCAAAATACAATACTTATTTTTATAATACTATGTCAAATTAGCTCCGCTTATGAAAAAACTCCTTAACACTATAGAAGTTGTGACTCTTAAGCCATTTCAACAATTTCTTTCTAAATAACCCATATTCTAAAGTTTTAAATTCATTAGGAATATTATTAAAAACATTGACGCACATAGCTAAACAGTTTTTTCTATATTTATCTGATTTAGGAATAACATTTAGTGTTAATTTATGTGGGTCTCTACGCAGTCTTGCGTTTAGACAATCACTAGATTTTTTGAAAAGTTGTAGGTTCTTTTTTACAAAGTTACAAATTTCTAAAATATACAATGAAGGCAACGGTAATAAACCAAGACTTTTAAACAACGGCTTACAAGATTCGTCAGGTGGAATTCCGCAAATCGCTCTGATGCATTTTTTTTGTGCGATAAAAACTCTATTGAAGTCTGTGCTGTTGCCCCACATCATAAGACCATAACGCGCTATCGATTCTACGTACGCCTGATAAGCTACAATAGCCGTTTTCTTATTTGTGACTTTCTTCACTTGATTAAGTGCATATGCAAATTTATTAATTCTGTTACATGTGTTATCGACGTGTAGTTTCCAATTTAAATCCTCATCAATAGTACATCCCAAAAATTTTGTATGTGGTTCTTTTTTGATTTTATTAATATTTAATTTAAAATTGTATTTTGCGTGTTTTGATTTGTTAAATTGAATATAAATTGATTTATTTAAGTTTAATGTCAAGTTATTGCCTTCTAGCCATTCTATTACTTTATTAATTGTGTCATTGATGTCCGCTTCATGATTACAGATTGAATTATTATATGTCTTATTAGACGTTACTATTATAGAAATGTCATCAGCATATAAAATGCACTTATGGTTTGTCACGTCAGTTATGTCATTAATGTATAATAGCAATAATATAGGTCCTAAAATGCTTCCCTGGGGAACGCCCTTAAGAGTTACGCGATAATTTGATGAGTACGAGACCATTTCATTATTCATAATCCTATCTATAATTACACACTGTTTTCGATTGGTCAAGTATGACGCTAGCCATTCTTGTGTAATGCCTCTTATTCCTACAAATTCAAGTTTCTTCAAAAGAATATGATGCGAAACAAAATCGAAAGCTTTAGACAGATCAAAAAATAGTCCTGTTGTCAAGCGGTTGTTATTAATATTAGTGAGTATACTATCCAAAAGAGAGTAAGATGCCAATGACGTGGATCTATCCTTTCTGAAGCCATGTTGCTCATCTTGTAAAATATTAAACTTCTCGCAGAACTCAAGAAATCTTCTATACATACATTTTTCAAATATTTTTGAAAATACCGTAATTAGAGTAACAGGACGGTAGTTACTGACATCGTCCTTTTGACCCTTTTTGTATAGTGGTTTTACTACCGATAATTTTAATGCGTCAGGAAAAATACCTGATTTAAACGATAAATTCACTAGATCTGTTAAGATACCTATCATGCTATTTACAATGGCTTTAATTATTTTTGTGTTAACTCCATCATAACCATCTGAGTTTGTGTTATTCAATGCCATTATTTCTCTTTTTACGTCGTCTTGTGACATCGGCTTTAGAAACATTGAATTAGGTATCACCTTCTTGGTGATATTCTTTTGTGCATTACCGTTTGAGGGATTTGAGGGGTTATTTGATACGTCAATGAAATGATTATTAAATACAGTGGCAATGTCAATGGGGTCCTTATGGTAAACATCATTTAATTTTATTGATAGAATATTATCTTTTTTTTTATTAACAACTTCATTTTTTATTACTGACCAAGTTGCTCTACACTTGTTGTCGCTTTTATCTATAAATTTTATATTAGAATGTCTCTTAGAATTATATATGCATTTTTTTAATAGCTTGGAGTATGTCAAATACTTAACCCTATTTACTGTTGACTTATTTTTATAATAATGGTATCGAAGAGTTCTTTTAGTTTTACAGCTTTTTTTTAAGCCATTGCTAATCCATTTATAATTGTTTTTAATTGAGCTTTGTAATTTAATTCGTATTTTTGGAAAGCAAAGATTGTAAAACATGGTAAACATTTCCTGGAAATTATCAAAAGCGTTATTAATGTCAGTTTCTGCATGGACCTCTGACCACGATAGACTGTTAATACATTCTTTAAATTTGTTGATATTTAGGTAATTAGCTTTAGGTAATTTGTTATGAACTACTATAGACATATTATAAATATTTCTCTTATATATGTATATCCCTATGGCATGGAGGTTGATATAGTAGGTTTTCAAATTTTTTTTCTTTTCTGTCGGGTGTTGACCTCACTGCGGGTTTTAAAATAATTTGGATGGGTCCTTACAAAAATGCACACTTCTCTAATATATTTTTAATAAATATTGATTATTTTGACTTTAATTAAGTGTTTCATTTACTATTCTGCTAGAAATTTTATTTAAATATAATTAATATATCCTACTTGTGGAAATTAAGATCCTTGGGGGAGGCATATGTCCAGTTAAGTAGTGGACTCTTTTGGTTGAACCGATTATGAAATTTTCTAGTGACATAATTATATGAATATGATTTATTGGTGATCTCTTTTAATTAGTTTGCTAAAATACTTATTAGGACAAACCTATTATAATACATTCAAAAACATTTATTTGGTACTAGACCCTATATCTCCATGATTTTAGGTGATTTATTTTGGAATTAATTTTATATTGTTTGGTGACTACATTTTGGAGACAAATCTACTATTTTGCGGGAAAACCCTATTATTTAAGAAAGACAAAACTAATTAAATTGGTGATAGCTTAAATGATACCCATAATATAATAGTGTCACTACGGCACAGGGCTTCCCATATAGACAACAGCACATGGAGAGATTGAGCCACCCACCACCACGCTGGCCCAATGCTGGTTGGTGGGTTTTAACGACTGCCATCTTTGGAAAACAACCGGGACCGGCGCCTTCACGTGCCTTTGGAAGCACGGAGGAGCTCGAATTGTTTTATTTTTTCACTCATCCAGTCAGTTTGCTTAACTGGCATGATCGCAAGCGCCTTAGCCGCTGAGCCATCAAGCGCCCCAAAACCACGATATACAATAGTATATCAAAACCACGGTATACACGATGGACAGTTTTGACACAGTATAATAATACTGTATCAAAACCACATGAGAAAAGAAACGGTACAGAGTCAAAGCTACATACAACCGCGCCGTCGCGAGTCAACTACTACAAGCATACGGTAAGCAATTTGTAAATACTTATACTTACATACCTTCTCTTGTCTACATACCTAATAAAAAGATCATAAAAGTTTGTTAATTTTATTTATTCTCTTTTGGCAACCCTACTACTTTATGTAAGGATTTTCGTATGCTCCTAGAAGCTTTGTCTCTGTACCGTTTCTTAACTCATGTGGTCAAAACTGTCCCTAACACCGTTTGTCAGTTTATGGTTGCCGTGTCGTGGGTGTGAGTCACCCGAGGCCCCGCTCGGCGCGGATGAATCACATACGCCGGCCATACTAGCGACAACGCCGGGTTAGCCCGCAACTCCGCACATGGAGCTCGCGGACAACGATATGCTAATAATGCCGCGGACGCCGGACACCATTCAAGACGACATCATTGTAAAACATACGTCAATTATTCTGTTTACCACATCCACAAAACGAACCGACAAAAAGATGTCCAACATTTACGATAGATATTTATATTTTTAATCATAAGATAGGTATCAAGATTAACATAACACGTGTCATCATTCAAGCTCCAATAAACCCTTTGAACAATATCTCTACTACCTCATTAATAATTACTTTATTAATTAAATAATAAAGAAATCAGTAGAGATATTATTCAAAATGATTATTGGAGCTTTTATATAATATTTATTCATTCTTTACGCTATACGATACGGATTAGAAGTAATCAAAGGACAACCTTAACTAATAGTGCGTTGCTTGTAATAACCATACAAATTGCCAACACGGAAACAAGTTTGAAAATAATAAAATGGTTAACAACAACAAAACACTAATGTTACGATGATATGTTCTTAAAGCTGCAAGCTCACTGTCTAAATATGAATAGTATGATACTAGAGACTCTAGTATCATGCTATATCAGTTTATTATTCAGTGAGCTTGTTTAGGAAAAATCTGATCAAACTGATAATCGCTTTTACTACTATTTGACAATAAAGTTAATAATAGGAAGTCAGGTGATCTTCACTGACGTGAATCTTTGCAGTAAACATATGTATGTCCTTTTTTAGTGCAATTAAGATATTATCCGTCATTCAAATCTCTGCTCAAGAAAAGAATCAAGGAACCAAATATATCAGATTACTTTTAGTGAAGAGGGTCTTCTCAGACGTTCTATAATCCAAAATAAACAAACTCATACCAAAGATCAAACCATAAATAAAAGAAGCCGCTAACCCGAGAAACCGAGTAACGTTAATGTAGCTGTCGAGGAATCAACTGGCCCGTAAACGTTTCATAATAGCTCAAAGTATTCGCAGTTGGCATTGTGGGAGCGATCCATCGATAAATTGTAATAAAAGTCGGGCATAGGAGCCAGAGGCGGCGGACAATGGTGGGCGCGCCGCCCGCCGGCCGCACTGCAAACTGGAACTTTGCCGCACCGCCGCCATAACTTACGCGAGAAAGCTATCTTTAGCTGTTTAATTGCAAATCGCCGCACGTCACATATATCACGGCAACACAAAACACCCAGCGAGACTTGCCACTCTCTGTACAAGTTTGTTGGAGCCATAGTGACTATTTCAGAGCAACATAAAATCAAATGGGATGGGGCAGTGCTGACGATTGCTAATTTATCAACGAACGGAAATGATGGCTAGAGAATATGTTGTATGTACCTATAATGAAGTTAAGCTACTTAGATTTATTTATTTTATTAGCAAAATTATAGAAGCATATACTAGGCGGCTTAATGAAGAGTTTTCAAGTATGCAGCGACCAGCGTCCTAGGAGCGCTCCATTACGTAACTACAACATGTTACAAGAGGCGCTTAGTAATTTATGACGATTTACTTGAAGTACGCGCGCGTACACTCGCATGAGCGCTACCGACATTCCTGTAGCCTAATTCACGTAACAAAACTTCAACGACATGCAAGCGATTTGATCGCTGAAGTCACTTTTCGTATTCACGTATCAATCGCACGATTTTGTTTAAGTCGGTTTTGTTTAAGCGTATTCACGTGCATTAATCGAAGTTGGATCGTTGCCTCCGCGGTATTCACCTATTGTTTTGACGTTTAGTTTTATCGGATTTCAGCGATTACACGTAAAATTAGACAATTTCCAAGTCGTTGGAAAAAAACAATAAACATTTCTGCATGTTTTGTTAGCAAAAAGTATTTGAATTTATTTGGTAGAACTGTTATGGCAACATTAAGTTTAAATAGTTGACAAATCGCTGAGTTGCGTTCCTATCGAGTAATCGTTCTATCGAAATGACAGGTGAATACGGATTTGTGACTGTTTTTCAATAGGACGACTTCTAAACGTAAACGACATTTCGACTATTACGAAATACGTGAATCAGGCCACTGGTCTTAAGACCCGCTGTTAACTATTATCAAGGTACAGGTGTTTAAGAAGACGACTAACTACAATGATATGTGAGTAGAGCGAAATCATAATATATTTTTCCCCTATCCCCGAGGAAGAGAAATCTTGTAAACTTGTTCCACCTGAGAAACCGTATGTTGTAAAAAATGTTAATTACACATTTTGAATATTGATTAAAAGAAAGGCGATATCTTTTCGCTGCGCACTCGCCAATTACGCCAACGTGATGTCGCACATCGGCGCAGGCGCAGGCGCGAAGGCAGCTGCCGACTCAATTTATTGTTGCCTTCAACTTGATCTGCAATGTGGCCCGACGTCCGCTGCCTTGCCTTCTGCGAACGTCGGTCGAATAAACGTCGTTGAAATCTGACCTTTATTAGTATAACAGCAAGCCACTCGGATCAAATTGCATATTTCGACCCATAAAGATAAGCAAATGATTCTCGGTTCGCAATCAGATTTCTTAGATCTATATATGGAAAGTTGCTGCGGCTACAGATATCCAGATAAGCCTAACGGAGAGCGACAGTGGCGCATGCAACATTCATTACATGGAAGTATTTAAAAGGGGAAATCGTTATCGTGTATGGTCAATGGCAACGAGCGCGCAATTCGTTCTCAATTAGATATTAGCCGGTTTGATCGATCTGGCATTAGATCCGACGAGCGATCCGATGCTGTCACGAGCCATTGGTTGCACTCAATGCCACCGAGGCAGCTCGCTCGCTACAACTCTACAAGCTGCGGGCCGAGGCGCTCCCCGCCGGCCCGCGCGCCGGCCGCCACCCGCCTCGCGCATTGGCATTCCAGCCGAGGATAGTCTACCACGACCTTATTAGCACCGTAGTGCGTTTATTCTGAGACCATTTTTCTTGGAAATGACCATGTGTGCCATTCTGTCATGTTTTATAAACCTAGCATAAATTACGTATTATCTCTATCGATGTACTTTTCCATGCAAGCCTACAGTATTATGGAACCAGCCGGGCAAAGGGCTGGAACTTTATTTTTATAGAAGCTTTTTAATTGGCCAATAGTTTGATTATGGTTACTTTTTATTTGTAAAACGGCGCACGCGTAACGCGGAATCGTTCTCAGATCATTGCTCTCGGCAGTTAGCTAGTGCGCCACTACCTTTCTCCCGTCTGCCGGCCGTCTGGCCTCGGGCGGCGCCGGCGTCACGGCCGACTAAAAACAGATGCGTTGAACGTTTATGAAATCAGCGGTTTCTGCCTACAAGGCCACTCGGTGACATTCGCCAATCGTCAATCGGCATGGCCATCAAGCGCAATGTCGAACACAAACAACAGAATGCCACAATGCCAATAGTCACAAAAAAGTAATAGAGCCACGTGGCTCTAGGACCACATAAACGAAGGGCCCTATTACATTTCGACTGATTTTTTGCGTAAAATGGCCAATTTTGCCGTTCTCGATCTCAGAAAGAAAAATACATTAACAGTTTTGACTTTTTGAATAGTGTAGAATAGCTATTGGAATAGTTCGTAGCGGCCTCGCTTTTTTTAATTTTGCTTAATTATTTAATTAAAACCAAAATTGCAGAGAAAGGTTTTCATAAAATACGCGAAGGCACTATTTTGAGCTCATCGACTGTTCTAAGCAAATGAAATAAAAAAATTGGATGTTATGATCTCTTATATAGTCATATAGTGCGTAGCGGCTTGGGAATTTTTAGATATCATTGATTTTATATAGAATAAAAATCTTATTCTAAACAAAAAACTTCGAAAATCGCTTTAAGTTAACTGTGAATTTGTCCTATCTACGACAATATTTTTGGGCAAAATTTATACCAGAATAATTGTAACTTCATGAGGAATATAATTTTATAATCCTTTAACCTATTTATTATCCTATTTCGATAAAACCGATAAATACAACGCTGCAAAATTACTACAAAATGCGATGCGCCGGCGGTCCGAACTCAACTTTTGCTCGCAGAGTGGAGATTTGTTATATTAAGCATGAATTTATTTTCCTATTTCGATAAAAACGATAAATACAACAGCAAAATTACTACAAAATGTAAAAAGGGTATTTTACGCAAAAATCACATTTGAGATGTAATAGGCCTCCTATATTAAACACTCATTGAATAAAACTACACCTAAGAAGCTACATTCCTCGTAAACAGCAATATCTTCCACAACAGCCTTACAATGATCAGATCATTGAAGAAGTTGTTAGTTTATGATTAATGATTATAGATGTAGCGGTGACTTTGTCTCCCCACCATATTTTTGTATAACATAACAATAACAGGTATTTGAGATGTAATAGGCCTCCTATATTAAACACTCATTGAATAAAACTACACCTAAGAAGCTACATTCCTCGTAAACAGCAATATCTTCCACAACAGCCTTACAATGATCAGATCATTGAAGAAGTTGTTAGTTTATGATTAATGATTATAGATGTAGCGGTGACTTTGTCTCCCCACCATATTTTTGTATAACATAACAATAACAGGTAGCCAGCCACCCTCAGAAAATGCAGGCGCAATCGGCATAATGAAATAGCGCGCCATGAAACAGATAGATACAGTAAATCTAGATTCTAGATAAAACAACGCTTCGATTCCAAGGAACAATCAGGTTTGATTTGATCACGTCACGAATAAGTCGTTAACTTCATTCAAATTAGTTTTAGCATTCAGGCATCATCCGCGAAAGAATTAGAATTTTTAGATTTTTCTATTCTTTACTTACATTCCGCGAGGAAACTCATTTGTTAAACTTGTAGTTATAATTCATAAGTATTATAATTAGAACTTAGATTTGTATAATTTTATATTGATTGTAACAACAAGAAATATAAGTAAGTACCTACAGTATTAAGCAACAATTATGCGACATGAGTACATGTCTATTAACCCTTTAACGGGCAAAGGGATGTGGGATCTATATTCCCACGATATTTTTAACTTTAAACAATTGAGATAAGGTCGAAAACCAATGAAAAATTCGATTACGCTGTGCCCATTAAAGCGTTAAATAACGAATGTTTCAAAGATTTTTGATAATAAGATACTGATTTTAGACAAAAGTAATTGACCGACAAAGATCAACAATAGCGACAGATCAAAAAACTGGTACAAAACCATACAGCCCTGCATAGGTAAATCACTGTGGTTTGAGAAATCGGACATGACCAGTAGGCTTACTCTTGAAACACAATTGCATTAACCCATTAGCGCTCTCTGTACTCGTGCGAGTACAGCTACAAAGTGTAACAATTCATACTAATTATCTATGGTTTTTGTTATAAAAACCATTTATTTCATTACTAGACATCACTAGCAGATTAAAAAAAGATAAAATTTGGTGGAAACGCAAAAATTAATGTATTGTTTTCTGTTGTAAAATACGAGTTGCAGATCAAAGTACTAGGGTAAGTTTTGATAATTTGTTTTAAATATTATTAATGATTTATTTGGACTTGTTTTGTATTAGTGCTTATTGTTCGAATACACATAATCATAAAATACTGTTTTAGCTTCATTTCATTCCAATAAATACGTATTAGACTATATTTTATTACACTGTACTTGGGCGGGTACAGTGGGCACTTATGTACTATAATTACTGGTATTTTGCAGGTATTTTTGAATAATCCACCATGGCCAACCGTTGCGTTTTTACAAGTAGAAATGAGTATTCAAGGCTGGAAGAAGCTATTGAATATGATGATGATGATATTTAATATGATGTCTTCTTCTTGCCACCTGTATCAGCCATAGTAAGTGACGAAGAAGAAGGAAATGATGATGATCTCGCTAAATACGACTATGCCAAGAGATGTGCCAGGGACAATTGAGGTGACTCCGCGTCGCCACAGTAATAGTACTACTCAAAAATTGTTCCCAGTGAACATATTGTTTATTTTGACAATTTGTTCACCAATTATCAGTTACTATGGGATCTACGGCGTCTAGGCTACTGAGCAACGGGCACAATTCGAGATAATAGGACAAAAAAATGTCCTGTCACTCCTGTTTAGGATATGAAGAAACGGCCAACAGCAGAATACGACTACCGATTACCGATACGAATAATGAAATTACAATGGTGCGGTGGAAAGATAATAACATAGTTAGAATTGGAACTAATTTTCATCAGATTGAGCCCATGGGAATAGTAAAAAGATGGTGCATATTGCTAAGCAGAAAGTTTATTTCAATATTCCTAGATTATTTGTACATTACAACAAAGGTATGGGAGGTGTTGACCAAATGGACCAGTCGATCAGCCTTTATAGAGTATGAACCATGAAGGGAAAGAAATGGTGCTGGGTGTGGCTTACCTACCTTCTAGATATTGCTATTTCTAATGCACGGCGGCTGAATGGATGGATCAGTTATAATTTCGACGTAGCATAGCAAGAGCCTACCTGACACCTACAAAAACAAAGATCCGACTTTCGTCATCGTCAGTAGTAGGATTTGATCGAAAAAATAACGGTCACAACCCAGAACGTATAGAAAATCAGTTGCGGTGTGTTATTTGTCACAATCGTGTTCGTTGGCGTTGCGAACTTTGCATGAAAACATTATGTGTTGAGCGGCCTTGCTTTGGTAGTTTCCATACTTAATCCGCCCACTGTACCCGGCCGAGTACACCCCTATAACATATGTTTTAATTTTTTTTCCTGAAATTTTGATTATGATACCTTTTGTTTAATCGGTAATGATACAATAAATAACATGAAAAAAGAATTATTATGAGCAGTTTCATTTTGGGCGTTAATGGGTTAATAAATTTCCAATCTTAAATCTAAAAAAAGCCTTTTTAAAAAACAAGCTTTTATCTAAATGCGCTAAAAATAAATAAATAACGTATACTTTAAAACTTTAACTATCAACTTATTACGTCATTACACAATTTATATGATATAAAAGGTTGTCGCGAGATTTAAGTAAATACTTAGGTACTCGTATTTTCTTTGATTGAAAATTATAATATTTAAAATCAATCATATAAAGTTACATATTTAATTTACTTGTTTTTACACATACTTATAGTAAATCTCGCGACAACCTTTTATATCATATAAATTGTGTAATGACGTAATAAGTTGATAGTTAAAGTTTTAAAGTATACGTTATTTTTTAATTTTTAGCGCATTTAGATAAAAGCTTGTTTTTTAAAAAGGCTTTTTACTTTTATTTATTTTTTACTTTTTAGTTATCCCTGGACACGTTTTTCATCTGTTCATCTCACTTAATACAAATATTTATGTAAACAAAATTTATTCACGTCCACTAAATCACCACCACTCGACACCCATCAAAAACAGTCCACCCATTAAGACGAACCAAACTCGACGCGGTTGTGTAGCTTAATTACTGAGTTCCTATGGCCACCTTCCAGCTCCATCATCAGACCCTGGTTACCATCTAGCACCAAAGTACTCGTCAAGACGAATCAAACGAGCCGAGACTCGACGGGGTTGCGTAACGTTTTTTTACTGAGTTCCTAGGACCACCTTCCAGCTCCAACATCAGATCATAACCTGGTAACCATCTAAAAACAACGCACTCGTCAAGACGAATGAAACGAGCCGAAACTGGATGGGGTTGCGTCATTTCATGAGTTCCTATGTTCACGTTCCAGCTCCATCATCAGAGCCTGGTTACCATCTAGCACCAAAGTACTCGTCAAGACGAATCAAACGAGCCCATACTTGATGGGGTTATGTCAAAATCAAAAAAATCAAAATCAAAATCTCTTTATTCAGTAAACTTAGAATAAGCATTTTGAATCGTCAAAAGTTAAAGGATGGACGGGCACCCGCCCACCCACCCCGCCCATTCAGGAAGTCTTTTAACTGTGGAGAAGAACGGGCGCAAGAAACTCCACAGGTTTATAATAATATAGAAGTAACGACATTTACAAAACAATATGTCGTTACCAAATCATACAACATACAATTAAACAAATTATGAGCGTCAATACAAGTTGGAACATGCCCTCCCTGTCATAGAAGGACATTTTCCATTACAACAAAAAAAAACATTTGATACGATTACAAAAAACAGGTATTACTCGATTTTAAATGAAACGAACAACGTCTTACAGTATCTTTGAAATAAAAAGAAAAACTATTAAATACTACCAATAAAAAAAATAAGATTGCAAGAGCAGACCAGCCTCCACAGGCGGCACCCGTTCACGAGTATGACATGTGAATCAGCCATCGCTTCGCTCAACCATGTTTCAGGGAACGTAACGACCCGACGCACATGCCACCACCGCAGAGACACTTTAAGAGAGCATGACACACTCGAGCAACTCCAACGAAAGCAAGAGAACAATAAGACAACTTTAAACGCAACATAAATTTTGAGTGGGTACCTTTGTCTGTAAGATACTGCTGTTAAAGGCTATCAAACCAGCGTAAAATTAATTATTAAAAAAAAAATATTGCTAAGAAAATAAAATGTGAAAATATTATTATAACCAGGCTGTTTTGTCTTCTAAATATTCTTTGACTGTATAATAACCTTTCTTATGTAAACAAGATTTTACATGATTCTTAAACTTATCTAAAGGTAAATCTTGTACAGTACTTGGTATTTTATTATAATAGTGTATACCTTGCCCCAAGAAAGAGCCAAGAACCTTTTGTAACCTAAACAGTGGCATTACTAGTTTTGACTTACTTCTAGTATTGAAATTGTGTACATCACCGTGTTTAGAAAAAGAGTTAATATTGCACCGCACAAAAACTATACAATTATAAATATATTGCGATGCAACAGTAAGAACACCAACTTCCTTAAAAATATTTCTCAGAGAACTTTGTGATCCCAGTCTATAAATGGTTCTTATTGCTCGTTTCTGTAAAATAAATATAGTTTTAATATCAGCCGCTGTTCCCCACAAAAGGACGCCATACGACATGACACTGTGAAAATAACTAAAGTAAACAGTCCTAGCAGTTTCAACATCTGTTAATTGTCTAATTTTTCTAATGGCGTAAGCTGCTGAACTGTCGTTTAATTACATAGTTCCTATGGCCATCTTCCAGCTCCATCATCAGACCCTGGTTACCATCTAGCACCAAAGTACTCGTCAAGACGAATCAAACAAGCCGAGACTCGATGGGGTTGCTTCGTTTTTTTACTAAGTTCCTAGGACCACCTTCCAGCTCCAACATCAGATCATACCCTGGTAACCATCTAAAAACAACGCACTCGTCAAGACGAATAAAACGAGCCGAAACTGGATGGGGTTGTGTCGTTTCATTACAGGGTTCCTATGACTACATTCCAGCTCCATCATCACACCCTGGTTACCACCATTGAAAGACAAACTACTCGTCAAGACGATTCAAACGAGCCCAAACTCGACAAGGTTGTGTTGTTTCATTGCAAAGTTCCTATGGCCACCATCCAGCTCCATCATCAGATCAGCACCATGTCATCAAAATATTGCATTGTCACGCGATTAACACATGTATGCAAAATTTCAACTCAATCGGTAACCGGAAAGTGGTTCAAAATTGAGTTGCAAAATTCCACCCGAACAACAAGAACGAACACTGCAAGACAGAAGAAGGCCTTTGTTATCGGAGCTGCGCATTGCCACGAGGTTAATTTCACGTTTATTCATTTCATATTTATTCACGTATCTTAGGGCTTTGCGTTATTTTTTTTTATAGCAGTAGGAGGCAAACGAGCGAGCAGGTCACCTGATGGAAAGTAATCACCGCCGCCCATGGAGACCCGCAAAACCAGAGGAATCGCAGACGTGTTGCCGGCGAAAGAATAGGCTCGTTGCTTGAAGATCCCTAAGTCGTAACGATCCGGAAATACCGCCGCCGAGAGCTGGTTCCACAACACTGTAGTTCAAGGCAAGAAATTTCGTAAAAATTGCACAGTAGTAGACCGCCATCCATCAAGATGATGTGGATGGAATGACAGTCTATTGCGTGTAGTGCGGTAAAGGAAATCAGCGGTAGGGATCAAGCCGAACAATTCCTCAGAACACTCCCCATGATATATGCGGTACAATATACAGAGAGACGAAACGTCTCTCCGAAGAACCAGTGGATCGGTTAAGAATTACTGTAAGGGCTCCGCGTCACGGCGGACGCTAACTAACTAACTGAGTTGGCGCAGCGACCCAAAGTGAGTCTTGGCCTCCGATAATAAGAGCTTCCACTTTGGTCTGTCCCGCGTCACCTCCTGCCAGTCATCCGCGTGAAGCCCGCGCAAGTCTTTCTAGACCTCATCTTCCCAGCGGTATCTGGGACGACCAACTGGCCGTCGGCCACTAGGCCGTCTCAGGTACGCTCGCTTCACCGCACAATCATTTCCCATCCTCTCAAGGTGGCCCAGCCAGCGAAGACTGTGGGCTTTTATCTCGCCAATGATGTTTGGTTCGTCCACCAGATCTTCTAGCTCCACATTCTTCCTCCTTCTCCATATTCCATCCTGTGTACGTACTGGCCCCAGAATCTTCCTCCAGATACTTCTTTTTGCCACCAGAAGCTTAGTCTCTTCTTTGCGAGTTAGTGTCCAGGCCTCACAGTCGTACATTAGAATTGGGCGTATAACTGTTTTATATATTCGGATTTTTGTGCGTTTGCTGAGAAGCCTGGACTGCTCCCGGGAATTCCCGGTACCGATTTTTCCCAGTATTTCCCGGGAAATTGACTTTTTACTCAGTACCGGTACTGAGAATTCGTTTCCCGGGAAATTCGGTACTTTCGGTACTATTATTATAACTTAAAATTACGCCAAAATTAGCCTTCCAAATGACCTCGAAACTGAACGTCACTCGAAATATCGACGCCAAGGATTCCAATAGTCGGATTGGTATCAAGAAGAGCTCCCTCAAAGTTCAAGAGGTACGACGAAGGGATGTTTTTTCGCGGTAAATGCGCAAACTTGTGTTTTGGAGGGGTTAAAGTGGACTAAGTTATGTCGGCCCTAATTTGAGACATGACTTAACATGTTCTCGGTGTCAGTCACAAATTTATTCCGGCTCTCGATGACGCTTTCCAGAGAAATATTAGCTCGTTCTGTGTAGAGCGTTACCCCCGTACTGTCGTCCGCATAGCAATGACGCTGTTTTTATGCAACATGTCATTGATATGCAGAAGAAACAGAGTAGGAGCTAACAACACACACCCCTGCGGGACTCCAGCATTCACGGGTTTAATGTTAGAGCACGAACCGTCGACTACGACTCTGATGCTACGCCCAAAAAGAAAGCTGGCGACCCACGAACACAATTTCTCAGGAAGCCCGTATGATGGAAGTTTAGAGAGAAGAGCCCTGTGCCATACCCTGTCAAAGGCTTTCGCTACGTCCAAGCTAACTGCCAGTGACTCCCGTTTACTCTCGACTGCCTCCGCTCTTCGGTGAGTAAGGTACACTAAAAGATCACCAGCCAAACGACCGCGACGAAAACCATACTGGCGATCGCTTAGTAGCTAGTTTTCTTCCAGGTACCTTACGAGCTTGCGGTTTGTAATGGACTCCATTACTTTGGAGAGCAAAGAGGTGATGGCTATTGGCCTGTAGTTGGACAGATCTGAGCGATCGCCTTTTTTGAGAATCGGGTGAACAAGGGCTGTCTTTCAAGAGCTCGGGAAAACGCCAGTAGTGTAAGAGAGCCGGAAAAGGCGCGTTAGAACCGGCGCCAACTCAGGAGGACACGACCGAAGCACAATGGGAGGAACTGCATCAGGCCCACTCGACTTATGGATATCAAGGAAAAAAGAGCCTTACGAACTTACCTTTGTAGGAACCGGATTGTCATTGAACAAGCGCAATGCGGTATGGTTGGTGGACAGTTTTCTCCATCGTCCAAGGTCGAGTTTGATGCTAAAACAGTGCCCAAGAGGTCTCGGCTTTCTCCTTTGTAGTAAGGGCCAGGCAGTCATCGGTATTGCGCAATGGTGGTAAGGACGGCTGACAAAAATTCCCTAAGGTAGCTTTCGCGAGAGACCAGAACGCACGCGTACCCGAAGGAAGACGCACTAGCTTTTTGCCAATTCCACTTATGAATGATGACTTCGCCTTGGCAATGTCTTTAAAGGACCTGGCGGCAAAGTTGTACCTCTTTTTAAGCGCACTGGTGTTTGGATCCTTTGATGACACCGCATTAGCCCAGGCTTGGTAATGTTGTCGCTTTTGGCGAGACGCTATTTTGCAGCAACGTCCAAACCATGTTTGGGACCTGCCGCCAATGGGAACCATCGAGTTTGGATTGAAAAGTTCCATTCCCTGCAGTATCACATAACGATAGAGTCAGCGGCGACATCGAGATCATCCAGTGAGAAGTAAACTCGCCACCATGGGTAGGACGCTTCGCATCCCATCCCAATCCGCTGACTTATAATGCCAGACTTGACGTTTTTGAAGTTTCTGTGAGAGGCACAGTGCTACAAATCAGACAATGGTTTGATGCATAGTGGTGCATCAACAGAAACTTGATAGCCGTCGGGGTGCCGGGTCTGCAGAAGGTCCAATAAGGAAGGTGCATGGCCCTCCACATCTGGAACCCGCGTAGGGTCGGTTACCAATTGGGACAGACTGTTGGCCAAAGCTAGGTCATGAACGGCTCTACCCGCGTGGTCAGTTGTGCTTGAACCAAGCCATTTGACGTGGTGGGCATTAAAGTCTCCCAATACCACTATCTCGGCCGAGGGGATCCGTTGGGAGTCTGTTGTCGTTTGAACGGTCTTGCTTTGGACGAATTTATATTATTTACTCACCTTAAAACACTCATGATAAAAATCCATTGCAGGACCCTTTTAAAACATTCAACTCGGATGATCTCTAACCAATTCCATTCGACAAAATGGTTCCACAGCTAGTACAACAATTGACAAAAACAATTTTTTATTATAAACTTTTTGTGTAATATTTTATTTTGCTCAATGATCTATATATCAAACGTTAGTTAGGTACATCTGGGTTTAAAAAAATCTCAGTACCGAAAAGTACCAAAATTTCCCGGTTTTCCCGGTACCAGAGTTAGCGCAGTACCGGGAATCCCGTTTTCTCCACAGTACCGGGACTGCAACCCCGTGGACACCAATACAATGTGTAAGGCTGCACTACATACAACGGAGTGCGTTTTGTATCCTTGTATCTATTTCCTCTTCCCTGGTATTTAATTTAAAATTTTTAACTTTCCTACAGTCACACCAATTATCAAGCCCAAGAGAAGCTTCGAAGAAACTCGTTAAATGGTTACTAGACAACGGATAAACATACCTGAAATACTTAAATACATACTTATTATACATAGAAAACCCCCAGACCCGAGAAAATTTAGAAAAACAATAATTTCTAAATTGACCCGACCGGGGATCGAACCCGGGACCTCAGAGATGGCGACACCATGAAAACCGGCGTACAAACCACTCGACCAGGGAGGTATTGGTGTCCGTTATAGTGCATCCCAGGTATTTAAACCTGTCGACGCCTTTGTAATGGGCATCTCCAGCTTTAAGGCTTGGTCTTGGTGCTCTTATATTTTTGTACCGTCGCTTATGCAAGTATTCGGTCTTTTGCTGATTTATCAGGAGACCCACCTTCTTTGATTCGCCATACAACTTTTCAGCTGTCAGCATTACGTCTTCCTTTCTCTCCTCCAATAAAGCAAGGTCGTCCGTGTAACCTATCACCTTATGCTGGCCGTTACAATTGTACTCCACCATCGAGTGTTAGTACTTGTCTCATGACGTGTTCGAGTACTAGGTTGAATAGCATGGGCGATAACGCATCCCCCTGCTTTAGGCCTTTTTGGACTTCCAACTCTTCGGTGAATTCCGCTCCAACTCGGACTACCGCCCCACTTTCTTTCGTTTCTACCTCTATCATGCTGAGCGGATTTTATTGCTCTCCTAGTTTTTTTACGTAAGTCTTCATATTCATCCATTTATCATCCTGTTCGGCCTGATGTTTAAGTTTTCTTCTGTCATTTAGCAGTTCTTCATATTCTGGTGGTATCCATTTTCTTTTCCTATTACGCGTTTTTTTCCCTATCTATACCCTATCCCTATCTCTTTTAATGGTTTTGTATGTGTGTGTGTCTATGTGTGTCTTGAATGGTTTTCCATGCTTCTTTGATATTTTCTGAGACTTCCAAACCTTTAATGGTTTTACTTTTAACTGGAAAACTTTTCGTTAATATTATCCCTTTGTGTCACTGCTTTTAGTTCAATGGCCTTTATCTTAATTTTAATTTTGATACCTAACAAATAATGATCGCTGTCACAATCAGCACCTCTGAAAGTTCTGACATCTTCTATGATATTTTTATGTCTGGTGTCGATGAGAACGTGGTATATTTAATTTACTGTTTTACCATCAGGAGACTTCCACGTCCCCTTGTATATGTCCTTGTAGGGGAACGTTGTGCTTCGGATAACCATAGATTTAGACGATGCAAAGCTAATCAATCGAATTCCGTTTTCGTTCGAGCGTTCGTGCTCGCTGTACCTTCCAATGTGGGTCCAAGATGGGCATAAATGCCTCTTATCTTCCCCCCTTCGCGTTGAAGTCTCCCAACAAGATTTTTGCATCGTAGTTGGGCATGTCATCGTACACTCTTTCCAGATCTTCGTAAAAATTGTCTTTGGCGTCATTGTCAGCTAGTTCTGCTGGTGCATACACATTTATGAGGGTGATATTAAAGATTTTACTTATAATTCGCAATAGAGATATTCGGTCCGAGATGGGTTGAAACTGTATGATACATCGTCGCCTCAGTGCTTGTTTGGCCAACAGACCATTTGGGTATTTCAATGTGTAGTGCTCGCTTAACCTTAGAAAACAATATAATCGAAATGTCTATAATAGTTTTATAGATTATTACAAGTCTAGATGTACTATATTTTTGGAAACTACCATAACATTACTCCTTTGTTTGAGTCATAACATAGAAAAACAAAAAAACAATTGCTCCTGTAAAATTACCCAAATGGTCTGTTGGCCAAACAAGCACTGAGGCGACGACATGTCAGCGCTTTTTTATCAACTAAGAAGCCTGTACCGTTTGTGTGCTTACCGACCTCAGATCCACTATAGAATAGCGTGTGGCCACTTTCTAGTAGACACTCACCGCTCCCAGGACACAGTACTTCTAGCACTGCAATAGGTACTATACCGATACCATAGTTTTGCATCTATTTGGTTACCTGGTATATGGCGCCGGGTCTGTACACTTCTAACATTCCACGAGGCAAATCGTGTGTCCATAAAGCCACGCCGTAAGTAATTGATTTTGGGATCCGATTGTTTTTCACTTATTTTTGGTTTCGTAACGTTTTTTTTACGTGGGAAAGTTGTTAGCCCGCCGCACAACCCCCGAAATGCTGGAGGACCACATCCTACTTCGGTCAGCGAGTCCATCGGACTTTGCCGGTAGCTAGCTAAGCTGTACTACCGACAACCCCCATCCGCCACCCGGGGTACGCTCCCCTACGCCGTGAGGCCCATGCGTGGAGGCGGACGGCGGACACAGTCCCCAATTATACATCTTACAAGACCAGCTTATTAATGATTGTATAGATTTAATATCTATCGCTAGGATAATTATTTTAAATTAATAAACTAGCAAAGCAATGCACACTTGTACTTGGAAGGTTCTGCGATATGTGATGAAGTTAGACAATTAGAACCTGGTGAAATGGCAACATCTGACGGCTAAACATAAAAAAGCGGCCAGTCTATGCAATAAAGATTATTCAGTTGCAAATGTACGTTTACCGTAAAACCTACCTCAGCCATATAAGGAAAAGCTTTCACTGGTGCAAAACTCGAATGTACTTCGCAATAACTACTACAGTCCAGACTTTCTTTCAACGCACCGCATCTTACAAGTGGTGTCTTTTCACTTTCATACAAAAAACTATCAGAAAAAGTCCCATAGAGCTACAAAGTGTGTCACTGACCTCGAATGAAAGTGTGTTAGAGCTGACAAACCTAATGTGTTCGAAAGTTGAACATTATGGACTCTATGCCTTTACAATAGAAGTGTCAGCATAATATAAACTTAACAGTTGCAAATAAAAAATATAGTAAAAAATCGAGATAGATAATAATATTATTTGTGATGATGAATGGGCTTTCTTCGAGGAGTGGGTTCCTTCCTACTTGCTTTAACTTGAAAGGAACTGAGTTTAGATATAATTATTCACATAAAAACAAGTTCACATTATTACCATTATGATTAGAAAAGTACTTATAGAAACTTGATTGAAAAACTAAAATGATATGAGCACAAATGTAGTACCTACATGTAACTAAAAGTTTAATTTTAATGAACGAAGCAGCAAATTAAATAAGTACGGAGATCGGTACAGGTTCAGAGCTTCGGAGGTTTGTCATAGTTCCCAGAGTGGAGATATGCTCGCTACTCATAATTTGACTCTGAATAATGTCAAGACAAAATTAAAATAAGCCGACTAATACTTTGTGCTCAACAGCTGACGCGAGGTCAAACGGGAATAGAACTAAGGAATATCGGCGAGCGATCGACTAGGCCACTGTGCAACCCGATATTGTGACGAAGGCTCACACTGTCTGTACTATTGTCTGTGTGTCATTGTTGTCGACGCATCATCTATTTCGACGAACAACATACGTATACGTTATGTGAGTAGATCATTTACTAGAAGGTACCTTTTTCCCAGTAAATCCGCCTTATAGGGATGAATTATATTAGATCGGGCCGTGCACGGGGCGTGTCCCTAAGATCGTACCTAAGTAATCGCTTAGAGCTTAGAGCTGGAAATCAATTTTAATAACAATAACAACCTAATTACCACAAAAGATAGCCTTAAAAATGAATGTCACTAAAACTAAAATCATGACCAATATACCGGGGACCCGTGACTACATTTTACCTGTAGACGTCGTCGATCATTACGTATATCTGGGGCATAAAATCACACTTGGTTCGGAGAATCAGACTGCCGAGGTGGATCGACGGCTAGCGCAAGCTTGGGCTGCCTTCGGCGCAAACGGAGCGGTTCCCCGACCGAAAAACATACACCAACGTCTCAAAACCAAGGTATTTAACCAGTGTGTCCTGCCTATCTTTACCTATGGAATAGAAACCAACACTTCAACAAAAAAGTCGGCTGAGAAACTCCGCGTTGCGCAGAGAGCAATGGAAAGGGCAGTGCTCGGGATTACAGAACGAGTGGATCAGAAAAGTTACCAGAGTTGGAGATGTGGTAGAGGAGATCGAAGGCAGGAAGTGGAGATGGGCAGGACACATTGCCAGGATGGAGTACGGTCGCTGGGCAAGACGAACTCTGGAATAGAGACCCCGTGCCAATACTCGTAGTAGAGGCAGACCACCCATAAGATGGAAGGACGACATCTGCCAACAAGCCGGCCAAGACTGGATGCAGACGGCAATGGATCGTCAGGCATGGAGGAATGGAGAGGAGGCCTACGTCCGAAGGTGGACCCAATAGAGGCTGCGATGGATGGATGAAACCACCTAATTGTCTGAAATTCCTAGTGTAACACAAAAAGACGTGTCCTCATTATGATATTCATCTTTATGATATTATCATATCATCACTATTAATAACAATTTAAATCTCACTAGGAAAAAGACTCCGGTTATCTATGAAGACTGTTTTAGAACAGTTTAATTACTCTAAATAGGAACATAAAAGTTTTTGTCTTCTCTTAAATTGACAATAAGAGACCCTGTGATTACGGAGGAAGTACGGATCCTGCAAAAGGGCCCCATTATTTTGCTATAAATCTATATTAATAAAAATTAATTGCCAAAATCTTTGTACGCGCATCACTTCAGAACAGCTGGACCGATTTGGCTGATTCTTTTTTTGTTGTGTTCGTAATTGTCAGGACAAGGTTTGTGTGTAAGAAAAGTTTTGGGATACAGGGTGTTCACGCGGATTAAGTCGCGAGCGGACGGCTAGTAATATACATAAAATAAACGAGAGTAGAGTAGTCTACGATATACTACCTATACCTACCTATTTTTGCATGCTAACGTGGTTGGCTGAATGGGATGAGCGAAAAAATTTAACAACGTCTCCCCATGTACCCTATTCATACCTACGCAAATAAATAATTTCATTTCATTTCCCCTAATGTGTTTTATTTCCATAATAACAATCTCAAGTACTTAGGTACCGTGGTGGCGTTGTTGCTAAAACCAAAATAAGAGTGTGCGCTAACATTCGGAAAATGAGTCCATCAATAAAATGTGCCGAGCACGAGTCCGGTTGGGCACGCCGCGAGACGTGCCCAATTGGCAACTACCCACGATATCCGGATTAGGGGAGGTATTCACATTATTATAACCTCCCAATATCGCATTCATGAGAAAAAAAATTAACGTTCAAATACCCAAATACGTACCTTTTTTTAATACTTACACTAATTACCTATTTAATTGGAAGTCTTGTTTGTTAGCAATACTTTACTCTAGTATAAAATGATTATTAGGTTCTCTTACAAGGCTAAAGGAAGTTTATCAAAAATATGATAATGCGTTTTCGTTCGATTTGAAATCTCGTTTAACATCACTTTTTATTATACTCTCATAGTTTCCAAAAGTTTTACAAAAATATTAATGTAATAATATGTAGTATGACGTTAGGCATGTCGGAAATTAAGAGTAATATATTATAATTATGTTCATAATTTAGCACACCCATCACTATACTTTTTACTAGGTGGCGGCCTATGTGGGTGCAGCAGGACCTCCTACGACTGCTGTTGGCTCATGATGACGACGATGACGGTAATGGTGTGGTAAAGACACGCATTCCTTATCATTGAATATAGTTTCCAGACAATGCTGCCCCCTGAGCACGGATCTTTTATCAACCGATAAAGTGTCATTAGACGATAAAATTTGACGGTTCTTGTACGGCCGATGTCAATTTGGCGACGTCTAATGTCACTTTATCGGTCGATAAAAGATCCGTGCTCGCACTGCTGGTTTGATTCTGATCACGGCAAACAAGTTATATAAATTAAGTTCTTGTCATCGTTAAGGATATTTTCATGTGAGTGGCATTTGTCTTTTATTAAAATAAACTCTTTAAAACTATTTCTAATCGATATTACACCACACTATCCGTTGAAACGTTAAAACAATTGAGTCAAACTACCTTTACCTGGTTAATCTTATACGAAAGAGAAAGAATTGTACCGCCACACATTTAATTAAACCAAGTTTCTATTAGCCGTATCAGAAAATCATACGAAAATTACGAAGTAATTTGGGCACAACACGACCGACGTTATTAGGCTTTATAAAAGATTTTGGGAAACGATTTTAACACATATTCCGAGAACCTTTTTGAATTGTAATTTAATCCGGTAGGTGAATTTCGATACAAGTTAGTGTCTTGGAATGAGTTGAATAGCAGCTAACGTCCCAACTCCTTAAGAGGCCTATTACATCTCGAATGTGAATTTTGAGTAAAATGCCAATTTTCGCATTTTGTAATAATTTTGCAGTTGTATATTTATCGTTTTTATTGAAATAGGATAATAAATTCATGCATAATATTACAAATCTCCACTCTGCGAGAATAAGCTGAGTTCGGACAGCCGGCGCATCGCATTTTGTAGCAATTTTGCAGTTGTATCATCGTTTTTATCGAAATAGGTTTATAACATCTTTATAAAATCTTTATTCCTCATTATGCAACAATTATTCTGGTATAAATTTTTCTTAATAATATTATCGTAGATAGGAGAAAATCACAGTTAACTTTAAGCAATTTGTTGAAGTTTTTTGGTTTAGAATAAGATTTTTTTTCTATATAAAATCAATGATATCTAAAAAATCCGAGGCCGCTTCGCACTATACGACTATATAAGAGATAACATTTCAATTTGTATATTTCATTTGTTTAAAACAGTAGTTAAATCGATAAGCTCAAAAAAGTGCCTTGGCGCATTTTATGAAAATGTTTCTCTGCAATTTTGGGTTTAATTATAAAATTAAGCAAAATTTACAAAAAGCGAGGCCGCTATGCACTCTATTCTACATATTTAATAAGTCAAAATTGTTAATGTATTTTTGTTTCTGAGATCAAGAACGCCTAAATTGGCTATTTTACGCAAAAATCATAGGCGAGATGTAATAGGGCCCTTAGGCAACACTTTTTGATAATAATCTTACTGTGAGTTTAATAGTCATGTAGGTATATCATATATATAGTATCTTTCGTTGCTTGAGCGCTTTCACGAAATCACATGACGTCAAGCTAATACTGTGCTGCTATTATCGTCTTGACGACTGAACAATTTTAGCGCATCAGATGGCGGGAATGCATTTGATAGTGGTCGTATCGTATTGAGATACATTCTCGGGACTTATCGTAGGAGATCATCGTGATGACTCGAGTGCTTTTAAAGATATCTAATATTATTAAGAGGTAAAGTTTGAAGTTGTAAGATCCGAAACGCATCATCCGATTTCTAAAAATCTTTCACCAATATTCAGATTGAATGGAGCTACATAGGGGGGGGACAAATATGCAGTATATTATACTGTAAGGTAGGTAGGTATATAAGCAAATCCATCATGAGATACGGATGATCACGCGGCCGCAGTCGCGGGCGGTCTGCTGAATGACAGCCTTCAATTAATGATCTTGATTGATTTATTGCACTTTTGAAAGAATAATGACTTTCAATAAACTATACATTGGCTCGGACAATTTTTAAGTCTAGGCCTAGAAAGCGATAGTGATTTAGGTTGCGCAAGAGTCGAATCTCATGCGGTCGTTGACCGGCGGGTGGCGGGGAAAGTCGGGTGCTCCGCGAGACAGCACCTAGCCACTATGCGTAATTAGTGAGTGGTGTACACAGCATTGAACAGACAAAGAAATGCGTATCATCATGACTATTATCCCCAAAGAGTTGGTCAAAGACTAGGCAATAAGGACAGCAAAAGCAGTCCTCTACCATAGTCCACTTTTACCAAACAGCGACTGCACATGTGCTCAGCGTGACAGGTGGTGAGCCAATCGCCACTCTATGCTGTTGGATGTATGTGCAGTCTTTAGCCCGTTAGTCGCCTTTTACGACACCCAAGGGAAGAGAGGGGGTGATAGTATTCTTTCACCACTATGTGACACGGTATAGAAAAAAATATTTCATATTAATAATTATATAGTTTAGTCCATACGAAACCCATGGCAATGCAACACTCTTAAGGCAATATTTTCAAGGATAATGTAGAATTACAAAACAGTTTGTGTAACAAACACGGTTGGTATGATTAATTAAATCATCATCATTAGCTGATAAAATGTACTTATAGTAAAGTTTTGATTAAAATGTAATTGTTTACTACCAATACTAATTTATTACGTAATGGCTAAACCCACTTACTCCTGAATTAACTATTTAATTGCACTATTGACTTGAAAATTCATATACTTACTTACATACATTGATGACAAATAATCGATAAAAAAAAGTAAAAAATTTATTGCAGTTGAAGAAAAGCTGGAAAATACCGTGCCGTAAACGACACAGTTTTTTTTTTATTTATTCGGCAACGGGTAAGCACTTGGCCTTTATCTCACCTGATGGTAAGTGACGATAAGGCCGAAGGTGGAAGCGCGCTTCACCCGGAATCCTCAACCACTGAGGAACTGGCTATCTTATCTCAAACTGTCGGAACACAACAATGCTATAAACATCGTTGTTATGGCGACAGACTTAGATAGGATGGTGGTAGCTAGCCAGGCGGACTTAACAGCCCTACCACCAACCAAACCGAGCACACAAAGATGTACCCCCCGCTGGGAATCGAACCCGGGACCTCTGGGTCTGAAACCGGTGGCTTAGCCACTAGACCACAGAGGCGGTTAAATTATTATTAGGAGAATATACAAGTATTTGGCTCCGTAATAAATAAAAAATACATTATTAACATACATGTATTGGTGATGATGAATATGAGGAGTAGGCGATCAAAACGTCACTTCTCCAGTTAAACAAATTTTTCAGAAAACAACCAAAACTTTATATCTTATGAACCCATATGAATTTACTTGAGAAAAAAATATTATAAAAAGCGATCGATCCTATTCGAAATGTAACGTTTTCAAATTATTTTACCTTTAAAATATATCAAGATATAAAAAAGATCTGGATAAGTGACTTTCTGTGCGAAAATAATGGAAAAGTGATGTTTAGATAGAATCAAGTTTGGAAATGTTGCATTTTGGTAAGGAAACCATATATTACCTACATTTTAAAACAAAGGTAGGTATGTAATAAAATTTTCCACTTTAATATTCTCTCAATATTAATATTATTATACTAAGTATAATTTTTTATGATAATTAAGTTTTAATTATTACAAAAAAATTACTTTTAAATTCATCTGGGAGACTGAGGAACTGTGTGTGAAGATGTCAAACATAAAGACATGGTTCCTCAGTCATGGTTCTTTTTCTTGCACCTCAATTTCAGCCATTTTTGGAAGTATGTTTAAATAGTTTCAGTTCACAAGAAATTGTAACCGACGCGATAACAGACAGACAGAAGACCAACAGAGTAGACAATCAACCAAAGACACAGAGTTTTTCTTAATTTTTTTTTTATCTACAATGAGTAAAAGCTTGACCTTCAGTCTCACCTGATGGTAAGTGACGTTAAGGCCGAAGGTGGAAGCGTGCTTCACCCGGAACCCTCAACCAACATCGTTGTTATGCGACTTAGATAATATGGTGGTAGCTAGCCAGGCGGACTTAACAGCCCTACCACCAACCAAACCTAGCACGCAAAGATGTACCCCCCGCTTGGAATCGAACCCGAGACCTCTGGGTTTGAAACCGGTGGCATATCCACT
The DNA here is from genome assembly GCA_963921215.1 of Scoparia ambigualis. Classification (NCBI taxonomy): domain Eukaryota; kingdom Metazoa; phylum Arthropoda; class Insecta; order Lepidoptera; family Crambidae; genus Scoparia; species Scoparia ambigualis. The sequence continues at coordinate 39,134,628 of OY992507.1, forward strand.
AGACCACAGCGGCGGTTTAGTTTTATTTACCATGTTACCACATTAAAATTGGAAAAGGTCGCATTTTGTAAGCAAAGCGTTAGGATTGTATGGGAAAAGTAGCGCTTTAAAAATAAAAAATTAAAATTCACAAATAAGTGACGTTTTGAAGGAATAGGCAACTTTTAATAATTATTTTCATAGGGAAATATTACGTTTTGTTGAGATTTAAAAACATCTATTGACGTAGTTTAGTGTTGCGAAGTTGAAAAAAATAAAAAAGTAAAAAATGGTCAAGGTGACGTTTTGATCGCCTACTCCTCATATATAGGTGCTACTTTTAGAGGCTTATAATTTTTTTTATATGCTTAGAATCACACTTATGAATGCAATGTTACATATAATTTATACAATAAAAAGTGGTATCTTTAATGATAGCAACCACAACGTAGTTGATCCTTTACGAAATGATTATTAAAGCATATTCCAATTACTAATTTCTCCTTCAACATATCATCGTCCACTACTCGACGTACGCCCCTTCTTAGTCTCCATAGTAAAACCCAGTTACTCTATTTTTCATCATCATTCACGATGGCAGAGATGGCCAGCCCAAGCCCTCTTCATCATTGGTTGAGGATATCGGTCACATTTGTTCATTGTCTGATGATGTTGTTTCTTACTCTGTTGTGTAATGGTTATCCCAGCATGCTGAGTTCCATCTTTTTTTGGCCGACTTTGTGTCCTTTGAATTGTGTGGCAGTAACATTCTACGTTTTGCATGCGTAGGTCATGGACAGGAGCACATATTGTTCGAAGACTTCGTCTTTAGCGACTGTGGGATGTCGGACCGGAACACAGTCTTAATCTTTTCGAAGGCTACCCATCGAAACTGAATTCTTAGGCTTAGCTACTGTATAAGGGGCATTTACCTATACTAATAGCTGATTCTCTCTAAATGTTTCTGTAGCTCACGCATTTGAAGTTCTGATTTCAAGCTGTATTTTTGGTAATAGTCATATTTGTTCTGTTATTGAAGAAGAATTGCAATTGGTTCTTCCTGGGAACATTATTATAGACTTAGTCATCTTCACTATCATCAGAAGAATCTTTTTGTTCGGTTTTAACAGGTGCTCTGAATTGAGACTCAGGGAGATTTTAAATAAACGAAAATAGTCTTCATTTGTAATTACCTCGTTTATTTTTACTGGTGGCATGGTAGTTATAGTATCCGGAATATTATTCTTATTATTTTGCTTTAATTTCTCAATTATATTGTCTGTAGTGATAGTGTGTAAATTCCAAAAGATGCAATAAGTAAATGTAACCACAATAGTAGCACATTTTTCTACTGTGTCTTTTACGGAACAGATAAAGTAAAAGGCAAATACCCAGTGAAACCATACTAATATTGATTTTAGACATTTCTAAAGAGGGTAGTAGGTAGCCAGGTGGACTTAAAACAAGTCCTACTATCAACCTAAGTCTGGCAGTTGTGAGTGACACAGTCTATACCAGTACAACTGCCAACATAAACCTCATACTATAAGTTACATTGTTAATTAATTGTAATTAGATTAAGAGGTTATCAGCTGTAATTGGAATGACATATAAATTATTATTATTATTATAACCAATTAACCAACCAAAGAAATAAATTTGATTAGGTTGTCATTTATTATAAGTTAGTAAATAAATATAATACTTATGTTTTTGAATATATAGCTAAATTGTCGAATAGACTTAGCTCTGCGGCTTATGCAGTAATGAAGATCCGTCAGTTAACTGACGTTGATACATCCAGATTAGTTTATTTCAGTTACTTTCATAGTGTAATGTCGTACGGCATTTTACTGTGGGGAAATGCTGCCAACATTCAAACTATCTTTGTGCTTCAGAAGAGGGCTATTCGAGCAATCTACATATAACCTAAAGGCTGGCGACTCTCTCAGAGAGAGATTTAAGAATATAAATATAATGACAGTTGCATCACAATACATTTATGAAAATTTGATTTATGTTCATAAAAATACTGGAATGTTTTCAAAAAACAGTGATATTCACAATGTAAACACTAGAAGTAAGAACAAATTAGCAGTACCTTATAATAGGCTCCATAAAATAAATAATTCTTTTAGGGGTCTGTGTGTAAGATTTTACAACAAAGTACCAAATGATATTCAGAAATTAGATCTTAATAAATTTAAAATCAAAATCAAAGAAAAGCTTTATAAAAAAGCTTATTATAAAGTGTCAGATTACACAGAAGACAAAACAGCTTGGATCTGAAATGCTCCAAGCACTCCAACAGCTATTTCTAATTGTCTTTATTTAATTGATACTACATTGTATTGTAATTTTGTATTGCATCATTTTTTTTATTTTTAAATTCTGTTGACCTGGTAACAACATACTCTTTTTTTTTGTTTGTAAATGTCGTTGCTTTTGTGCGCTGTGGTTTCTTGCGCCCATTCTTTGCCACAGTTAAAAAATTATGTCCTGAATGGGTGGAAGGTTAAAAAAGATTTGGACGATTCAAAGTACTTATTAATTGAGTTTATTGGTTAATTATTTAGTATCAAAAAAAGGTTAGGTGCCGAAATAACCTATTTTAATTTCATTAAAATATTAAATATTTTTATGAAAATTAAAAATTGCTTTACAAATTTTGTAAAACCATTGTTGTAACCACTACTAAGATGCTACACTTGTGCAGTGTTGCCAGAACCGTAGGTTAAAAGTATCCTAGATTTACTGCAAAACTATCGTGTTTTTATCGCATTCAAAAAGACAAATTATACCTACCTACCAGCTAACAACTATTGTTATGAGTTAAAAAAAAAAGGTTGTCGCCAAGATAAAGTACTGAATGTGGTACCTTAAATTCATTAACGGTGGACTGTATAAATGTGGAGATGATGGAAACAAATACTTTATTACAATTTAATTTGCAAAATAACGGCACAATAGTACAAAGGCAAAAGGAACAATGACAATAGTATCAAAAGTAAAGTTTATAAAACAAATAGGTAGTTAATCTACCCTGCCAGTATGGCAAGGAGGCTGTGTTGCAGGCAGTCTAAAATATTATACCTATCATGTTACGTTTTAAATATAAGTAAGACTTTAAATGTTCCACTACTGTTTCCAACAATATACTATCTAAGCAAGTAAAGTAAGCCTATTGTTTAACTATCCAATAGTTCATAATATATTTTAAAGTATCTAATATAATTTTATATTTAGTATTCTAAAGGATTAATGAACTAGACTAGACTCATAGTTTGTGGGATTAGTAAGCCCTTGTGTTGTGTGTAGTGCATGTCACTAGGTCTTACTTAAGTTAAGTGTTAAGGCAACATCAGGTTTATATGATTACTTATTATTTAAAAAAAAGGATATGTAATGGTAAGGAAAATTGTACAGGGGATGATTAACTGCATTAGTAAGACGTATGAATGATAGATTTTTAAGAGCTAACTGAATCTGCTTTTAGGTTGAAGTTAATGTTATTAAAATATCAATGGCAGCGTTGAATTGCGTCTTATTTGTTTTTAATATCAGCTAACCTTGTCAATCAGCTGATGGCTATCTTTGTCTGATGTCGCACTTTTTATCACAGTATTTTCATCTTGTTTCTTGTCTCGTTATGATTAATATTTCGTAATAGTGGACTCACCTCTTCTCGACGCTTGAGCCAACGTCCGCAAGGACTCTCCTCTAGGATTTCGCTTTCGTCCTCCGAATCCTCGCCGCTCTCTCTCGGAGACTTTCGTTCCTTGTCGATGCTTCTTCCACCCGACATATCACCGATTTACTGACACCACAACGTTGAACAAAGCCACTACACAGTTATATTTCACAGACGGTTTCAATCGGAAAACACTGGATATATTTTCAAAATACACTTTTTCTTGTAACCATAATATCCAAGGTTGAAATGCGAGACGTCACTAAAACGTTTCATCCCAAATCATTATTTCTTGGACAGCACACGATAGAAAATCCCTAACGAATGAACAAGAATATTTAAGTTTCACTTTAAATTAGGCGAGTAGACCCAGCCTCAGCGACGGGCTTACATATTATAATTAAAATATTTTTTTCACCGGCGAAACGATAGACGTACTTCTGTCCGTCCGGCACAAATATGAAACCATAGAGAAGACTGACCTGACCATTCTTTTTTTCTTGAATTCTTGATATATTTCATAGACAACCTTCGAATGGACCACAGACGTATAATAGAAGGAATGGACTCTGTTTCTCGTGCTCTATAGAATTCAATCATAATATATTTTTTTAATTTTTAAATAGGTAATATTCATTAGATTGATAACAAATTCATTACATTACATTATATTGTCGTTGTTTATAAATCAGCATGATAAAAAGCGCCATCTGTGACATGCAGTTTGTAATATATACTACAAACGAAGCAGCTGTCTGTTAGCATCGCCATCTGTTGGTAACGTTTGTTTGTTGCAACAGTTTCTAGAAAAATTTGTAGATGGCGTTTACACAGTCTTAATGAACGTCTGTGTTACAAACACAAATATTTTTTTTTCGTTTCCCTGTTTAATATTTCATGTTGTAGTTCAATCTTGTCAGTATTTTTAATAATTACAGTTTACAGTCCACATTATCGGGTAGGTAATAAAAATGGCACAATATTTATTACTTATTAATTTATTTAATATAACACTATGCACGTAAAGTACAGACAGAATGCCATAAGCATTCTCTCTCCCAGTCAACCATAGGGTTGTGAATGAATGAATGAATAATTTATTTCGAGTAATAATTACAACTCATATTTGTTAGTAACAACATTACTTACCTAAAAACTATGTTAGTAAAACCCAGATACTATTAAAAGTGTTGTTTAAAATAATTATTTTAGCACCATGCCATTTGATATGGCTCAGCACCGTTTGACAAACGAGCAGTATGTTCTGTTGGCGATCATCTCCAGGATGCTGTTGGTGCTCGCGCGCACCCGCCGCACCAGGGATGCGCATCTTTTTCGCATCGTTGCGTAGAAGCAATCAACGCGAGCCTCTGCGAACATCCCTGATGCGCTACAAAAGCGCGGTAACCTCAACAGCACCCTGAATCAAGGGCGTCGCCAGCCGATGTCCCAGGGGGGGGCAAGCCGATATAAATGAAGGAGGCGATTGTGTTAGGAACGGTGCAAAGTTCCATTGTGTAAACTCTACAACCTCTTCAATGTACTTACATAGAGGCGTGCCTAAGGTTTCAGAGTAGGGCAACATTATTTTCTTGTGATTTTTAACAGTTCATTACGTATTTCTTTAGTTTCTATATAGGGGGAGGGGGGGGGGGGGGGGCTACCTGCCCCCCCCTGGCGACGCCCTTGGCCTGAATGCATTATTAAATTGCACTCGAAGAGCATTATAAGCTTTCAGAGTATAGTTAGCCCACAGGCTGCACGTGTAGAATGACGTAAAAAAGGCTCTAAATAAAGTGATTTTCCCATCACTTGAACAGCGTGTAAACCTGCGAGCCACCATATTCGCTCTCACGAATAACGCCCTCCGCTCCCTTTCTATATCGACCTTAAAGAGTCAATATATGTCCAAGATATTTAAACGTATGTGTATAACGGACAGATTAATCGGTAATCAAATTAATGGTTAGGTACATAGAGAACGAACAAGTTAATTGTAACTATTAGTTTCGGAATCAATTAGGGATTGGAATTTGTTTGTATTTTTGTATAATAATTGATTTGATTTGATAAACAATAGGGCGATACCGCTTACCGCATCTGCTTGCGTTTGATTGTATACGCATACAATGTGAATAAAAGACAATCTAAGAAAATTTTAGCAGTCGTGGGATGCATTTGGATGTCGTGGCAGTTGATAGAGACTTTACGCCGCTCTCCTTGGCAACAGAAAACTGGCGCAAACCAGTGGTGCTAAGCACACTCGATCGCAAGGACATATGGAAGAGCAAGGTGCTACACGGGCGCTACTATCGGGCTCTAACTGGGCCTGATGTAGATTTGCCTGCCTCTGTGAACTGGCTACGTTTCGGTGACCTCTTTGGGGAAACCGAAGGTTTTGTCTGTGCCATTGAAGATGAAGTTATCAAGACGAATAACTATCGGAAATATATTGTGAAGGACGGTACGGTCGATATCTGTCGGGCATGCCGCCGTCCTGGAGAATCACTCCGACATATTATTTCCGGTTGTTCTCATCTTGCTACCGGAGAGCATTTACACAGACACAACCAAGTAGCCAGAATAATTCATCAGCAACTTGCTCTTCAATATGGCCTTGTTGAATCAGAGGTGCCGTACTATAAGTACGCACCTGCGCCAGTTCTCGAAAATGGTCATGCAACGCTCTACTGGGATCGCTCTATTATCACGGACAGGACTATTGTCACCAATAAGCTTGATATCGTGGTGGTCGACCGATCTCAGCGCCGGGCAATATTGTTTGATATCACCGTACCCCATGATAAGAACCTAGAGATAGTCGTTTCGGCAAACGGTCTTTTAGCGAAGAGCCTCGTTTAACACCTAGAGAGGCTCTCGCTAAAAGGTTGGGTCAAGGGTCAGATACAGAAGGCAGTACTCCTTGTCACGGCACGTATGTCAGGAGGTTCCTCGCTCTGCAGCCCTAACCACCGGTAGCTTGGGTCTACCCCCGCTGCCGGTGGCAACCTAGGTTAAGTTTTTTATAATTTTTTAAATTGTAAATATGTTTTTTTTAAATATAAAAATTGTAAAAAAATTTACTTAATATAATATTTTAAATAAAGAGCACAATAATAATAATAAAAAAAATAAAAAAAATGTAATAACGTTCATAAGCCTCTGTTGGAGGTAAATATGAATAAAAGTTTTAAAACTTCACTTTCTGAGCATAATAATATCAAGACCCCTAATGCCATAACCAAGTTTGATTCGGAAAGAAAACCAAAATCCAACGCTCTGTACGGGTCCCGGGCTGAAGTTGTGAGTCAGCGAGTAGCGCGTTGACGTCTCGGTCGCTTCGCAACAGACGAGTACGTACGACCGATTCCGACGCCACTGCGGAGTAGCGTCTTTCTCTTTCTATCACAGCAGAATGTCCGCAATAGCACGAATGTAGCCTGTACGCTCGGCAAATTGCGACTGAAGTGAAATTGTGCCTTTAGGCCTAATTTTAGCGGCTTACTCACGAGACGCTAATGCCGTATCTTCCCTTTTTGTTTTAATCTAAGGATTTAGATGAATTTAGGAATATTGACTACGGCATGCACAGCGGCCGTTGCGGTTTGAATTACCTACCTACACCAAGTTGTTTGAACAAGAGAAATTCTTAGCATTAATTGATTCAGAAACTTTTATGTATTTGCATCCTACATAGTACTACTTACATACGGAGTAGGTAAATCTCCTACCATGCATTTTCACATATTATTAGTTTATTGGCAAAGCCATAATTTAACCTTACAAACCCTTACAAACGCAGAATGCATCACGAAATCCTGACCAAGCTATAACAAAAAAAAGAAACACTTGCAATTAATATAAATTGGAAAAAGCCGAAGGTATTGTATATGTATAAACAGATTAGAATTTACATCCTTGGTAGATAGCCTTATCCAGGTGGCGCCAAATTATTAGTGAATCGTTGACCAGACATGGTATACCACGAGCATCTTGAGATATATGTTTACATATCTTGCAACAAAATCAGTAACATTAAATCAGTACTGTATTTGATTATCTTGGTAGCTTTATTCGAAAAATAATAACTTGAATCTTTTCAAAGCTGATTGATAGTTATAAAGTAATCATTTCTCATTTGACGACCTCCTTGGTCGAGTGGTTTGTACACCGGTTTTCATGGTGTCGCCATTTCTGAGGTCCCGGGTTCGATCCCCGGTCGGGTAAATTTAGAAACTATTATTTTTCTAAATTGTCTTGGGTCTGGATGTTTTCTATGTATTTATTAATTAAAAAATTTGTTAATTATGTCACATTGGCGTTATTCTTTTATTTGTCCTTCCATTTCCTCACCAGGCGATAACAAACACCTCTCAAATTATAAGCTTCGAATTACGGTCAAGCACTTTTAATAGCAGCGTTTTTCCTGAAATAAAACGCATATTAAAATACTTACCTAATTCGAAGCTTATAATTTGAGATAGGCACTTCAGTTTCCCGTAGCCTTAGTCCTTTTCAGTACTTTTTTTTCCTCTTGATGACGTACTTCCGTTGACTCAACAGGCTTTGGCGCCATCTTAGTTTTCTTGTAGACGAATGGCACCAACCTTACTCATTGGCTCTATATTCACCAGGCAGAGTTAGAATGTAAGCTTCGAATTAGGTAAGTATTTTAATATGCGTTTTATTTCAGGAAAAACGCTGCTATTAAAAGTGCTTGACCGTAATTCGAAGCTTATAATTTGAGAGGTGTTTGTTATCGCCTGGTGAGGAAATGGAAGGACAAATAAAAGAATAACGCCAATGTGACATAATTAACAAATTTTTTATTGAAGAAATTAAAGTTTTATTATTTATTAACAATTTATTTAGCATTATAATTATTTCAAAGATCCAAATGGTATTATGAATAAATTTGCTCTAATGCTATATTTAGCAATATTTATATCATTGAAAAATACAAATAATTTGACATCAACTAATAGGGGTAAATAAATGTGTCATACTATTGGAACTGTTTACTGATTGAACCTCGCGTCTGTAAAATCTCTCGAATGTGTTAGCGGAACGCCAATTTCCTCGCGCTAGATTTTCATCGAGGGGATAAGATAACCAATTTTTAGAGGCTACAGCTGACCTCACACTGCCCGGACTAAACTGAATGTTTGCATCTTTAAGCAAGTGCTTTATCCAACCTGCTATAATAGTCCTCGAAGCAGCTTTAGGCGGACCCCTGACAGTCATAAATAAATTACAAGACTTTGCCATATCCCGTCTATTTTTTAATAAAGATATAGTTGTATTGATCCAGAATACCGGGTTCAATCGCATGTTGTCATTATTTGCATTATATCGCATATGTCCACTAGTGTCAGTTTTTGAACCAAACTTCGGCCAAAGAATTAAAGAGTCACCCAAGTCTAAGCAATGATCTGAATCTACTTTCAGTAACGTCAAATCATGGATCCGGCGTCCTGAGCATAATAATAAAAGGATAGCTGTATGCCGGAATGTTTGATATATGTCGGCGCAAAAAGAATAAAAGGAATTCAACGCGCGCGCAGTGCCTGCTCGCCGTGACGTCACAACCGGTCGGCGTACCGCCCCACTCCGAACTAGTTCGAACGCTCGCTTTATAAGACGTGCGCCGACGCACAGCAGTCAGTCCAGTCTACAGAAAACAATTTCCAGTCGCTCTCTGGAGTCGACTCGATAAGGACTGATCCTTGGATTGTCCGAAACTTTATTCCGCCACTTGGTGTGGCTGGAGTCGCCGAGGATAGGACCGATCCTAGATAGGCCTAGATTGTCCGAATCCTTATTTTGCTACTTTGTGGCTTCAAGTCGACTCTTTACGGATAAGATCGATCGTCGTAGATTGTCTGAAACCTGAGACTGACTACTTTGCGTTGGCCTCGCTGCATAAGAATAATCTATTACAATTGTTCGATATTAATTAATTAATTTAGTTCTTTCAAATACGATTGTATGATTGATTATAAAATAAAAAGAACTGATTCATGGAATTGTTAGATTAAATTAAATCTATTAAAAGAACAGTTTATGTTAAGTAATATAAGGTTTATTGAAATTAATAAAAATCAATTATAACTTTTTAAATTCCTTTTATTAAGCCAGTGCGCTTACCATATAACGCACTCACCCGCAATATTATTTAAGTATAGGTATGGAGTCTGATAGATCAATGCAGTAGACCCTTCTTATAGTTATGATCTCACATCAGAAGTGGGATCGCAACCCATGCGACCCTCTATTTCTGAACCTTCCGGAACAGCCGAAGTTAGCCTGGCTGCTGTGCCACCTGCATTTTTTATTCATATGATGACTATGATGCAACAAATGGCAGAAAAGCTTTCCTCACCAATACCACCGGCTCGAATCCGTATAAATGACATTTATCTTCCCAGTTACGACCCCGATGGCGATATTAACATTAGAGAATGGTGCACTAACATCGCTGAAGCTAAAGTCAAGTATAATCTTGAAGACTATGGTGTCCGAACAAAGGTTACGAGCTTGCTCAAGGGCCGCGCTAGACGTTGGGCAGATAGATGGCTTATTACTACTTCATGCTGGGAGGAATTTAAGCAAATTTTGATTATGACCTTCGAACCTGAAAGCAGGTATTCTCGCGATGTCCTTAAATTTAGAGAACATGTTTACGACTCCTCCAAAGACATTTCTGAGTATCTATCAACTTCATGGTTTCTCTGGAAAACATTGACCAAAGATAAATTGTCTGAAGATGATGCCGTAGAAGCAGTAATTGGCACTGTTAGTGATGAAAGGTTACGAATTGAATTACTTAATGCAAAAGCGAAATCAGTTCCTGAGCTCATATCCGTAGCTTCTTCTATCCGATCCAAACGGCCCAGTTCTGCTATTATCAATGGGATCCCTTCCAAAAAACATCGATACACAGACCTAAAAACCATAGAAAAGGACCCTCCTTATTGCAGTATTGCAAGAAACTTGGTCACGATGCCAGATACTGTCGGTATACTCGTAGATCGACTTCCAATAACCAATCTTCTGATAATAAAAACTCACAGAACCCGGCATCGACTTCTCTAGGTGCCAACAATGAACGACCACCAAAAAACTGTTCCTTTTGTCACGGGGTAGGACGTACATATGAATTTTGTTACAAAAGAGATAAAGCGATTTCAAACGTTAATCTTTAAGGTAGTTCCAAACTAACTTTTTTTTAGGTAACTATAATCAAATTAGAATTTACTGCTCTGTTTGACAGCGGTGCTGTTTGATCAGTTATCCGTGAATCAATTTCTTCCGGACTGCCAGGAAAGAGAAATTATTCAGCACATTATCTAAAGGGTATTTGGTTTACCCGTTCTCTCAATATAGACGATAGACACTTTTTGAAAAATCAATAACATAACTGTCGAGTTAAAATTTCATATTTTTTCTGATGATGACCTTTCTGTAGACCTACCGATTGGCACTAATCTACTTCAAAATACTGGTCTAGCAGTAGTTGTTGATGATACTGGACAACTTGAGATTCGTCTAAAATATTTCGATAAATATGTAGCACGGCGACCTTACCGTCTTAATTCATGATTATTAGAGAACTTCTCAAGAACAAAATTATAAGAGAAAGCCAATCTCCATATTCTGGCCCTGTTTTGACTATCTTTAGAGAAAATTCTCTTATAGAGCTTTATACCGATGCTAGCTGTTTTGTGGAGCCATCTTAAATCCCAAGTCTTAACGGCCGGCAACACGTCGTGGCTTACGTTAGTATACGCACTACCGACGCTGAAAGCCGCTACCACTCTTTGGCCGTGGTAAGACCAATAAACATTTTAGACATATCCTTTATGGACTATCATTTAAAGTCATTACAGACTGTCATTTTTAAGAATGCATATAAACCTAACAATGACGCTATAAGCATTTAGCACTTGACCGTTGTCCCAAGCTCTTTCCAGTGGAGTCTGATTAATACATTCCACACCTCTATCAAGCATCTAGGATGGAAAAAAAAACTCTATTAAAAATTAGAAAAACGTACTGGTTTGACAAAAGGAGCTCCTTTGTAAGAAATTTTATAGACAACTGTATCGTATGTCGCTCATCTAAAAACTCTTCGGGGGCTGTTTAAGCACAGCTTCATCCAATCCTTAACCATTTTAAGTAAACTAAGGCACCATTTTAAGTAATCCATACGGATATAACAGGCAAAATAGTTACCCCAGCAGGTGAATATGTAGTAGTGACTATCGACGCTTCCTCAAAATACGTTCTTTTGTACTACTGTAATAATAAAAGTCAATTCCAGTACATTAGCAGCGTTAAAATAATTAATTCATCTCTTTGGGTGTCCTGGGCAAGTCATTACTGACGGTGACAAAGACTTTTTGGGGGAATTCTTAAAATATTGCAATACTTTTGACATTGAAATTCACACGATAGCGCCAGGTGTTAGCCGAGCTAATGGCCAAGAATGCTTGAAGTAGGCGCCAGAGCCAAAGTTAAGTTTGACCAAAATAAAGCTTGAATTCATTCATTTAAGTTGGGAGATTATGTGTTAGTTAAGAACAATTCTAGAATTCGGTGTTTATTAGATTTAAAATATAGCGCACCCTGCGAGGTTTTGCGAGGACTTTTAGACAGTGATCGGTACCTAGTACGTCGAGTGGGCGGTGGCAGTAGACACCACGAAAAGTTGCTCATGTCCAGCTTCAACGCGCACCAAATCCGGGCCAGCAAATAACCGTGTCGGCAGAAGTTCATGCAAATAATGATGACTCGAACTCACCATTCGAGAATCATGCAACCAGAACGCGAGGCTCTTCTACAGATACAGCCCCTGAGGCTGAAAGTAATGCAATTAGAACTCAAGGTTCTTTTACAAACACTGCTTCTGAGGTTGTTGAATTAGATATGAAAGCAGCATCTTTCAAGGTTATTCAAGACGAGGCACCAAATCCAGATAATAATGCCAACATTTCACGCCGTAGTTCATCTTCTACTGACATGGCAACTGAAAATGTTGGAAGAAGTACCACTGATACTGCATCAGAAGTTGACGATGAATCTACAGACTGAGCTTCAGAGACGCAGTTGCCTCTATTGCCTGGTGAGGTATTTTCATTTCATTATTTAATTTTCTTGTTCCACCTATTGCTTCCTTTACTTTTAGAGCCCCTGTGTAACACGGTCAGCGAACCCAGAGCACAGCATCAACCCACCTTACTTTTAGAGCCCCTGTGTAACACGGTCATAGAACCCAGAGCACAGCATCAACGCACCTTACTCCTTAGAGCCCCTGTGTAACACGGTCAAAGAACCCAGAGCACAGCAGCAACCTGCCTAAATTTTTGAAATTCCTGTGTAACACGGTTACGAAACCCAGAGCACAGTGACTATTCGTGTAACACGGCTATAAGAGCCCAGAGCACAGTACCCTCGAAACTTCACAGCACAGAACTACTTGTGCTGGACAGTTCGTAAACTAACTTAGTAATAATAAAAACTTACTTGTGTAACACGGCTATTAAGCTCAGAGCACAGTAAAAGATATCTTAAAATTTAACAGAGTAATATTTTTAGAAGCAAGCTGCAGAGGCTTCACTCACACACAAAAAAAATCACTTGCATAATGTTTTCTACCTCAGGACGTTGCTGCTGCTGAGCACGCATCAGATGTCAGAATGGTCGTGTCGGCGCAAAAAGAATAAAAGGAATTCAACGCGCGCGCAGTGCTTGCTCGCCGTGACGTCACAACCGGTTGGCGTACCGCCCCACTCCGAACTAGTTCGAACGCTCGCTTTATAAGACGTGCACCGACGCACAGCAGTCAGTCCAGTCGCTCTCTGGAGTCGACTCGATAAGGACTGATCCTTGGATTGTCCGAAACTTTATTCCGCCACTTGGTGTGGCTGGAGTCGCCGAGGATAGGACCGATCCTAGATAGGCCTAGATTGTCCGAATCCTTATTTTGCTACTTTGTGGCTTTAAGTCGACTCTTTACGGATAAGATCGATCGTCGTAGATTGTCTGAAACCTGAGACTGACTACTTTGCGTTGGCCTCGCTGCATAAGAATAATCTATTACAATTGTTCGATATTAATTAATTAATTTAGTTCTTTCAAATACGATTGTATGATTGATTATAAAATAAAAAGAACTGATTCATGGAATTGTTAGATTAAATAAATCTATTAAAAGAACAGTTTATGTTAAGTAATATAAGGTTTATTGAAATTAATAAAAATCAATTATAACTTTTTAAATTCCTTTTATTAAGCCAGTGCGCTTACCATATAACGCACTCACCCGCAATATTATTTAAGTATAGGTATTGAGTCTGATCAGATCAATCCAGTAGACTCTTCTTATAGTTATGATCTCACATATATATTACTTGTATCTATTGAATAAGTACACAAATATTTAGAAATATCGTCAATATCCCAAATTGGTAGTTTTGCATTTTTGGGATTCTTAAGCGATATAGATTTTAAAATATGTTTGACCATTACATGAGACATATCTGCATTACACAGAGAGGAAACCACCGCTTTATGTAAAATAATAGTATTATGGGATAATCCATAAATTAAATGCAAATCAGCTAAGAATCGAGCTAACTCAGATCCCGAAGGCGTCCGTACATTAACACGGTTCTTTTTTGCCCATGATAACCAACGTTTCCACGCTACCGAGTATGTTTTTAATGTCGAGTGCCACCACGAACTTTTTAATAAAGATACTTGATTACTATTCCAGTCTTTTATTTCCTCGGTCCACCCCCACATCTCCAAACTTCGAGAGTCAGATCGTTTACATCCGGTGGTGGAAGACCCGTCGATTTGTCTATTAGGCTCTTGTCTAGGTTCCTCAACACAAACGGAGCTTCGAGGGCTCTCGCTCGGAGGTCTGCTCGCCAAAAGACTTTCTGCCACCGGGGTGCGATTATCAGAAACACCCCTGTCGATTGGTTGAGGTAAGATAGAACCCTGGGTATCAAGAACGGTGGAGGAAATACCCACGCCAGAGAGTATACTGAATGCGTCGTAAAAGAGCGCTTTTGGATCTTTCTGGTCCAACGACACATAATTCCAAACGACGTGGGCTCACTCCGAAGCGAAGAGGTCGATCCCATTTCTTGAAAATTATTTTTATTTTTTCGGGTAATAGGTGCCATTCTGGTGGAAGCCGGTGGCGTGAAAGGTGATCGGCATGGTTGTTGTATCTGCCCGGAATGTATTGGATAGAAAATATTATACGATGTTGGTGTAACAGTGTCAACAATTGATGGTTTATCTCCATTAATGCTAGAGATTTTGTCCCGCCCTCCTTTCGGAGATGAGCTACTACCGTTTTGTTGTCGCACTGTATTAAGATAGAACTGTGACTTAACGTGCGAGCAATGGAGTCTTTTGGTTGCAATGGAGATTTTGTTCCAGTGGCGACCATAATCCGCTCAGAGAAAAGTTGTCTAGCTGAGCACCCCATGCGAAATCTGATGCATCGGTTGTTAGAAAGTGCATGGGAGGAGGAGGGTGCAACATTGTTGATAAATGACAATTTTTGAGCCACCATTTGAGTTCTGCTTGAACCAATTGTGGAAGCACAAATGTTTTCGTTGGATGAACTAACTGGGAGTTCAGAAATCTCAGGAGGTGACGATGATGTAGTCTCCCTCGAGGGACCACAAAACTGGCAAAATTTAAGAGACCTACGAGACTCTGTATTTCTCTGTCTTTCACTTGTTTTTTATTTAAAATTTGACAAACCTTTTTTGTGATATTTGTATCTTTCTCTATTGGCAATGGCTTTAGGTTGTCCCATGTTCTCCATAGGATCCCTAAGTACATTAGGCTCTTTTGTGGGAACGTTACCGACTTTTCTAGATTTACGCACCATCCTAGAGTGTGGAAAATATTTAGGGTCATGTGGACGTGCTTTTGAAGAGTGACAGGGTCTTGATGAACCATCAAATAGTTTTCCAAGTACACAAGAATGCGTACATTGCGTTGCCGCAGGATTTGTGCAACCCAATTGCTGAGAATCGAGAAGGTTTTAGGAGCCGTGCTTAAACCTAATGGGAGGCAGGTCATTTCGAGCAGTTCTTTGTCGTAAATTAAGCGTAGAACGCTTTCTGATGTGATTGCGCAACTTGACATGAAAATAAGCCTGACTCAAATCTATTTTGCACATCCAATCTCTCTGCTGCAGGAAATCGGGAACACGATGTATATTTACTGGGTGAAATTCTTCGGCTTTTACAAATTCGTTCAACGCTTTTAGGTTGAATATTGGGCGAAGAGAGCCGTCGCTTTTTTGGTACGAGAAAGAGAGGTGAAATGAAACTGGGAGAAAACTGAACCGGTTGTAAAATTCCTTGATGTTTCTTTTTTTGGATTATTGCACTCATTTCTTCCGACACGCGAGTGCAGAAGTGGTTGTTTGCTCTTGGCATGTACAAGGGAGGTTTCTTGACAAATGGTATGGGATAGCCTTTTATTAATTCTAATATTATTTCTGGTGCTCCCAATTTCCTCCACTTCTCTATGTGACGTGTTAACTGCCCGGCTTGAAACGACCTCGAGTCATTGTTCAAAATGTTTGGATTGACCCCTAGTGACATAAGAGGAAGATCCTCGACCTTTTCCCCCTCTCTGTGACCCACGAGGCCTCGAGCCTCGGTATTGAAATGAATCTGAATTGTGCCCCGTAATATTATGATTATAATGTGGATTCATATGGTGGCCACCACCCCTCGAGGGTGGTGCACGATAGTACATAGGTCTAGAAGAGCCTGATGCATTGCATGGATACCGAGCACCACTTATTTCTGTAATATGTTTCTTGTGGCCGGCACTTCTTGTAGGTTGATAGGTTCTGTAAGCTCCCTTCTGAATGTTTTCAGATTTAAGAGGCCAAAAGGTTTTACGAACGCCACCTGCTTTTTCAAGGTGGTTGAAAAGGCATTTATCTCAAAAAGGTGTGTGATTGAGGGTGGTATTTTACTAAGTAAAACTTTAACAGTGGGGTCTTTTATGTGTTCAATTATAGCATGTCTTCTTACTTCTATAGCTTCGGATCTATGACTGCATACTAGTTGTAAAAAAAAGGTCGATCGAAATTTTATGAAATTTACCATTTACAAATAATTCCTCCATTTTATTGCCCAATTTATTCATACTACTAGAACTTGAATTAGCCCAAGTAAGCAAGTCACGTATACTTTCTTGTAAGGCTTCTTTTTGTTCAAGGATACAAAATGATATAGCTGCATAAGCTTTATCAGCTTTTGCCGATTGTGTTGTGACATCGTAGGATTTTATTTCAGGGTTAAATTCAAGATCTACAAAGCCTGGAGCATAATTGTACAGCTTTTGAGTATCGGCATACCTAATTTCGGACCAGGATCGATTACCGAAACGTTGAATTTCGTTTAACATCTTAATAAAGTTTTCAGGTGTCTTAGGCACTGAAGGTTCCTTTAACTTTGTCTCAATGTCAAATGTAAATTGTGAATAAACAGGGTATCCTGAACGTCTGGCAAGTATTCGTTACCAGCAATATCATTATAAAGCTCGCCACTTATTGCTGAATAAACGGATAAGCGATCTGTATCCATATTATTGTTATAATGAGGGGGCTGAGTAAAAAGGTTACGTAACTCACTGATTTCCTTGGACACCTGGTCTCGCCATTCCAGTATCCTAGTATCCTTCTTTTACTTTTCTTATTTCGGCGGCGACGAAACTTCTTGTGCTTAGAGCCTGCAGTGAAACTCGAACTGGAGCTGCTAGAAGAGCTGCTACTGCTGGTGCCATTATTGCGGGCCCGCTTGCGGCGCTTCGTACTTGGACCAGCTTCAGGCATTTCTTCCGCAGGGGGCACATTGATAGTACTCATTCTGTAAATAACCGTACATTAAAATATGTCCGCTTATTATGTTACACTTGTTACATACGATTTAAAAGTAAAAAAGGAAAATCACATACGTAATACGTATCGAATGGAAAATCCGTTAAATAAATTACATTTCATAATCTATGTCAAGCATTAACATGGCTTATACAACGTTAAAGATTTTTCTTTTGAAGGTAGAATTTTTTCCGTTTTAAGTACGTAAATCGTTTACACTTATCATTTACGTATTACTAAAAGACACTTTTAAAAACCGTGTAATAAGCAACTGATCTTATAAAGAACAAATAACAATAAATTACAATAAAATAACAATAAAATAATTGGAAAAAAATAATAATTGGAAAAACAAATAACAATAAAATAATTACAAATAACGGGTAATAAAAACATGTACTCACGTTGGTCACAAAAATGTAATTGTTCTGTTCTCTTGATTCTTATGAAAAACGTTTTTAATCACTTTTACACTTTCACATCTACATATTTGAAAAGAATTATTTGCGACAGGAAACTTCTCTGCACGCGTTTATGCTACGGGGAATAAAACGCCAATGAGTAAGGTTGGTGCCATTCGTCTACAAGAAAACTAAGATGGCGCCAAAGACTGTTGAGTCAACGGAAGTACGTCATCAAGAGGCATAAAAAGTACTGAAAAGGACTAAGATTACGGGAAACGGAAGTGCCTATCTCAAATTATAAGCTTCGAATTACGGTCAAGTACTTTTAATAAGTATGCATTTAAGTATTTTAAGTATGTTTATCCGTTGTCTAGTAACCATTTCACGAGTTTCATAAGGAAGCTTCTCTTGGGCTAGATAATTGGTGTGAGTGTAGGAAAGTTTATTTTTTTATTATTTCTAACCAAAAAGTTTGAGGAAGGTTCTATGTTGTTTATGCATAGGTCCACTTTACCTGTCATATAAGGGAAGTCATTTACTTTACATGAATGACTGTGTATAACACAGTTTTGTTAAGTGTACACTAACTAAGATTTATTGCTCCAAATCAAAAATACAATTCAACATGGGACACAAATGTCATGTTAATTAAACCATATTTCCAGGACTATCCTTAGAATCAGATCATAATCATTAATTTGTTACTTATGATTCTTACACTATATTTTTTATTGTTTCTGCTCAAAAAACGCAGTCTATTAGTTTAATCAAAAATAATATATCAATACAAAATTATGTGATTGTGATTGAAATTACCGACTTCATTTAGACTTCAGGACCCGCGTTTGGCAACCGCTCATCAGATTATCCAATATTTGTAAGAATCCCAGTTATTTGTTGCTCGATGTGCCAACCTCATAAAAAGGCGACCACAAACATTTGTTGCAGATAAAAAAAAAGGATTCCAATACAGTGGACGACAAGCCGATACCGATATTTGTCTGTATTTGGAGCTCACAGTCACGTAGTCGCTCGGCATTTACTGCTCACACTGCTCACAGATCTAGTCTGGAGATGTTTCGCAGAGTTGTTGTGGGCTGGGGAGTCACTTAAATGTATTTGTTAATACTGTTGGAGAAATGTTGAGGTACAAATTAGAATGAATTTGTCAATGCAGTATTTACACAACAAAATAATAATACTTAATCAAATAAATAAATGAAATTGTTAAAGTCATTGTTTAGAAAACGACCAATGCATCGATAGCCATTAAATGCATCTTTTAAGGTTTAAAGGAGGCTAACGCACCTATAAAAAACTACCTACATATTGTAAAGTTTAAATTGACATATTTTTTTATTTCTATTGTGTTAATATTACAATGCTCTGAACATTTGCATGTAATAGTAATCGTCTTCGGTTGAGACCCGAAGTATAGTTAAGAATCAAACGAACTTACCTTGTGAAGTTTGATTCCAATTATGCGAGGGTCTCAACCGAAGACGATAACGTCAACGACCTCCTTGGTCGAGTGGTTTGTACACCGGTTTTCATGGTATCGCCATCTCTGAGGTCCCGGGTTCGATCCCCGGTCGAGTCAATTTAGAAATTATTGTTTTTCTAAATTGTTTCGAGTCTGGGTGTTTTCTATGTATAATAAGTATGAATTTAAGTATTTTAAGTATGTTTATCCGTTGTCTAGTAACCATTTAACGAGTTTCATCGAAGCTTCTCTTGGGCTAGATAATTGGTGTGATTGTAGGAAAGATTTATTATTATTTATTTTATTTATCCCTCCCAACCCAAAAAATAAAATAAAAAATTGTGGAGGATAACACAAAATTCTCTGAAATAATGACGTCTCGTGACGCGGGGTTGCCAGTGCGGGAAACGGAAATAAGATATTTATTTTTAGGATATAATCTAAAAGTGTGAAGAAAATAGCACCATCTCATGTACTGCTGCATGTAATAAGTAATCGTCTTCAGTTGAGACCCTCGCATAATTGGAACCAAACTTCACAAGGTAAGTTCGCTTGATTCTTAATTATACTTCTTTAACAAACCTATCTATAAAAAATATGGTGCTAATATCAGGTGTTGACTAATCTATAATAATATATAATATAATATAATAATATATAATAAATTTTATTTCCATAAAAACGCTTTGTACAGAACAATATAGGTATCCCTGACATCTGTGCTAGGTTTAACACCTGTGTTACACAAGCCAGTTCCCCCTCCCAAATTGTTAACGAATCACATTTATGGTAACTATAATAACAAAATAAAAACAATCAAACAAAATAAAAGTGTGTGTGTCTGTGTGTGTGGGGGTGTGTGTGTGTGTGTGTGTGTGTGTGTGTGTGTGTTGTGAGTGTGTGTGTGTATAGGGTGGGTGCGTGCATGTATGTTTCTGTGTGTGAACCTCATTTAAGCGTACCTACACAATAAATTTTCAGTGTCCAAATAATCCTTTTTTAACAGCCAATTTTTAACTTTAATTTTAACTTCAAAATTTGTTAGAGGATGAATACTTAATTTCTTATTAATTATATTGTACAGATATGCCGCCATATGGCACTGTTGTCAAAAACTCTAAAGCTGAGCCGAAATTAATAGAGGTAGGCAGTTGAAGTATAAGAAGGAAAGATCGAACAGTCTAATAAGAAGAAGTGAGTGAACTACTTTACTTATCTAAGAGAACAAAACGTTGCAAAAAATGTCTACCTCAGGCGGGAGTCGAACCCGCGTCCTCCGCATTCCGGGCGGCTGCGTTGACCACTCCGTCGCCGAGGTATTAGTAAGACCAAATAAATTTTATACACTTTTGACTTTATGTTTTTATAGCAACAGTGTCTTACATTCTTAGAGATCTGAATGAAAATATTTTACAATATTTTAAACATTCAGTTAAGATAATACTGCTTTATAGATTCGAAATAGTTGATTATTTGCGTTAAAAAATTGGTTGCCTGTAAAGTCGGTATACGGGCGAAAGTTTTACGTGACAACGACTTTGAGTGGTAAAATAATTTTAATGTGAATATTCATTCGTATATAGTAGGAAGAAGGATGAAATAATATGGAAGGGACGCGTGCCTTTCACTTTTTATGTCTGTCTCTCTCGCTCTTAGGCGGGCTAACCATGCCCGAGTGGAAGGGACGCGTGCCTCTCACTCGCTCTCATTGTGAGCGCATAACGTGAGCAGAGCGTAACGCAGTTTCTTGAAGTGTCACCCGGCAAACCAATTTATAAGACGTTGTCACGTCAAAACGCTCAAATGCTCTCTTTGAGTTTATTTGAGCGTTTTTTAACGCAAATAATGAAATATTACGAATTGACTTATCTACTTTGTAGCAAACTGAATAGAAAAGTATCTCACTTTCCTTTTCTTCTAAAATAAACCTTTGGCAATGAGATTCATTTATGTTCCTTTTATTTTGTTACAGAAAATATAAGGATAATGACCCTTTAAGACTGATAATTACACCAAGGTGTTTTAACAAAAAGCTATAAGTATTTGCAGCACTGTCTGAACATAAAGGTTATATTTTCCAAGTGACTGACCAAAAGGTTACATTTTACAACTTATTTTTTTTAACTCTCTTTTATAAATAATACCTTTTAAAATAAAAAAAATCTATGCTAGGTATAACATAAGTTAATTATGCTACATTTGAAAGAAAAAACTAACAAAAATCTCCTAAAACAAAATTTAAAACCTTTTTTTCCAGTTTCCCTAAATTAATTTAGAGTGTACTTAGTTATAACCTTTTGAACAGACACTCCTCAATTATACTTATAATAATAAGTAATAAACAAATACATAAATATAACATAATTAATATAATATACATAATATCTACGTTTCAGACAAACCATGGACCACCAGATCACCGATCATGGGTTGCGTGAAGCTAGCTGTTAGATTTTTAACCTAAACTTAAATTCTATTGTCTACTATACTCTAATCCCTACTACCACAGACACTTAACCTAGTGTACTTACCGATGCGCCGGCGTTCAGTTCGTCTGGCAACCTTAGGATGAGGGGTTGGTCGCCCAGGATTTTTAATATGTACGCTGCGTTAGTCCGTTTAACTAATTGCACACAATAGCTTCCGGGGCTGTTTACAAGGGATTAATAAGATGTCTTTGGATTTCCAAATCACATTCAAAACTCACTTGCGGCCATGCCGAATCGAACAAGTCAATCAACGCGGGGCGAATCCTGCCGACAGGTCTACAATGCGCGCACCACAATCGCGATTTATTTTACCATTACAATATGTCTGGTGCTGTCCTAACGATGGGAATCAAGCAGCGTACCGTAACTTCAGACTTGACTTCCGCCATAACCAATTTTTTGACCAACCGATTACACCTTTTATTTTACCGACCCGTGTTTTTTTTGGCAGGCAAAGTACCACTTTAATTGATTTTAAACAATCTATATATCTAACGAGGTATTTTGTTAAAGGCGCCGCATAAGCCTTGCCTTGTGGCTTTTTAAATATTGATGATATTTTGCAAAGCAATTAGCAAAATGGAAAACATGAACACGGTTTCGCTCCAGTAAATTTTTCGCGGGAAAAAGTAGCCTATATTATAACCCGGGCTCTATCTAGCTCCAAACCAAAATTGAGGTTTGAGCGTGTAACAACAAACAAGCACACGTTCGCTTTTATAACCTAAGGTCATTAGGTAAATATGACGAAGCCGGCTGTTTACAAACGGTAGAATTAAAATACCTGCGGCATCTATTTAAATTAATATTTTATTCATTATCAAAAAACCACTCATTAAGTGATCCTCGCACGAGCTAATGAATCTGCTCCAGTTATTGCAATCCGCTCGGAAAAAGACATTTCGAAAATTAAACTTAAAGTTTGACGTCATTTATTATAAAAAAGTGAAAGGGGATCCTGCACGAAATTGTGAAATTTACGTATATTTAAGTTACTTGTACTATGCGCTGAATTAGTTAAATACATTAAAATAACTTACGTAAGTTAGCCTGATCATTGCACAAGGTCGTGGCCTTGTTGAAATTTGAAACAAATTCATTAAACAATAACGAACAATACAAAAATCTAATGACTCCTAAAAACCTTTTTCTTCGACAACTTTCTTAATTTTACGCATGAAACAATAATTCTTACATGAAAATATTTGTACTTATTGATAATCCGCAGGTCACCCCCATCTTAAAAAAACTAAATTTAAATTTTTAACACAAGCGCGTTTGTACATTTCGCAGAATAAAAACATTGCTCTAATCAAATTACTAGGTCTGAACTTTAAAGCAGAATTGTTCTAATTTTAAATATCAATATGGTTGATTTTGCTTTGAAGTTCATTATGAGGCTTATTTTAGTTTTTGCGATCACGCTGCACCCCCTTGTTTCTTCAGTTATTATATTGAATTCGGGTATGAGTTTTGTTTTGAAGCGTGCAACCTCTAAGTTCATCATTACTCTATGTGTTTACACATATTTGTGCGACGAGCTATTAGTTTAAAACTTATCTGCGATATGCAATTATTAGTTAAGTTTGATTCAGTATTTAAGTAAAAAGGTCGAACCTTTTTAGATTTTTTGAGGTATTTGCTGAGTTATTAAAAAAACTATATTACTTTAGCGAGGTGTGTGTATGATTATTTATTTTGATCTTGAGCTACTCTTTACGTAATATTAACAATAGAAAAATAGGGTCATTCTCATAAGGACAGATTCTATATGAACAGATTCTCAAAAGGACAGGACACGTAAGCACAAATAATGAAGTCCAACTAATATACATTTTACTTTTTATACGTATTCTACTTATTCTTCTTTATAGTCGGGCACTCTTGACAGAGTGGTCGTGGTTATGGGGGGGTCTGGGTGAATGACGGCTCTCGTTTTTCGTCTCCATTCGGCTCTGTAATGGAGCATTCCGACGGCGTGTCTTAAGACAATCCGCGCCGCGCCACTCCGCACCGCGCCGTGGGAACGCTTAATTGCGCGCCCATATGAATGGATCGCACAAGCGACGGCACGCCGCGGCAGGCTCGCGAGACCTGGTTGGAGAGCGACCACGGGATCTCTTGCCCTCCATTCGGCCCTGAACTACGAGACGCTCCATTGAGTCTTCGTTATAATAATAATAATAATAATAAACGTCATGTATTTTTATCGGAATTATATTTTATTTCTGTAACATGATTTTTTAACAATAATTTATTTACAACCGTTTAAAAATATAGTTTGAAAATAACAACAATGAAAAACAACAAAAATGATTGCAAAACATTGGAAAAAATCAAAAATAAGGAAAAACAATGTGACGTTTACACGTCAACGACCAACTAATACGAAAATCTTATTGTTCTGAGATGAAAATTACGAAAATGACATGATGCAAACAAGAGCTAAACGAAGCGCACGCCCTCCACCATCGCCTGCTCCGCCAACCTCAAGCTCCTCGTCTGATGACTTCACCAGAGACGAGTCGAGCAGCGCGAGCGGGCGATCGCCGTCCCCGCCGCCGCCACAACGACCTGCGCGACGAAGACGACCACCGCTGCCGGCACGCTTGGGATCAGTGGGGCCATCTGCCCCGCGTACGACCCCCGCTACCGGTGGTGTAGTGCGCCGCATGCGATGGACTCAAGAAATAAATGAGAACTGCATGCGCGCCTACTACAGGGCTACAGAGGGAGGAATTAACCTTACTGCGTATCGTGTTAGGATGCTGTCTTTGTTTCAGACCTTTGAACCGACCATAGACGTGTCTGCCCAACGATTGTCGGATCAAGTGCGGGTGATCCAGCGTAACAACTTGCTGGATCAGTCAGCACTTGATCGGCTACGCCTGGAGTCACTACGTATTTGTGCGGCTTCTTCTTCGGTACAGGATCGCCCTGCCCCACAATTACCGGCCGTGACGCCGGTTTTGGTGGCGCGAGTAGATCCGGTACCCGACGGTGAAGATTTCATAAATACGAATGTAAGTACTCAGACGAATGAGCAAATGAGGAGCGCTTTGAAAGATGCTATTCTACAGTATCGTGACACGCGTAACTCTAGGCCGCGTATACCTTGTTTGCCCACGAATAGACATAATTTAGCGTTAATGAGTGCCTTGAACGATTTACTGGTTCCTTATCTTGGAACCAGTGAAAGTTTAATTGATACCCACTCGATCCTTTATTGTGGGGCCATCGCGGTGTGTCGCGTTGCTCGTGTCAAATTCCAGGATTCTGACCGAGTACCGCGGCGAACCGGGACTGCCCCTGCTTGGCAATTGAGGATCGAGGGGCGTATTAATAAGTTCAGGACACTCATTGCAAAGCTAATTTGCTTCAGAAATGGCAATAATCGGCCTCGCGTCATGCGATTCGTCACACAAGCCTTTGTTGGGACTGATGTTTGTCCGGAAAACTATATGGCTTGTGTGACGGAACGTATTGACTTTCTGAAGCAAAAAGTCTATGCGTGGGCAAACCGTATACGTCGCTACAGAGTGCGTGTGGACCGATACCAACAAAATCGCCTCTTTCAAAGTGACCAAAGAAAAGTATACAGACGTTGGGAAGGAGCTGATCAACGTGTGAGCGACGGGCGGCTACCAGATGTTGATGCCATGACTAATTTCTGGCGCAGCATTTGGTCGGTGCCCGTCGAGCACACGGAGGGTGAATGGATGAGTGTTGTCAGTGACGCGTGTGAACCTATCGAAACCATGCAGCCTATAAATATTAGTACAGCTGACGTAAGTTGTGCAATCCGTACGGCCCAAAATTGGAAATGCCCAGGACCGGACGGATTGCACAACTTCTGGATCAAATGGTTTCGATGTTCACACGAGTTACTGGCAACACAATTCCAAGAAGCCATAGAGCTCGGCTCACTCCCAAGTTTGTTGACTACTGGTGTCACTTTTCTGCTCCATAAATCAGGTAGTACCACGGAACCGAAAAATTATAGACCCATCACGTGCTTACCTACTTTATACAAGCTCCTTACATCCATTCTGAGAACAAAAATTAACACGCACATTGTTGCAAACAATATTTTGGACAATTCAAAGTTAGGCTGTCAACTGCGGAGAGGGGGTGAAGTTATGTCGCATTTGTTGTACATGGATGACCTCAAATTGTTCGCACCAAACCGCCAAGTCTTGGTGAAACTGCTGAAAATTACTGAGACTTTCAGCAGTGCCATCAAGATGGAGTTTGGTGTGGATAAGTGTGCGGTTATGCATGTACAGCGTGGGAGAGTAGTAAATTCAACCAATTTACAACTCTCCGAAACGATAAACCTCAGATCTCTCTCCGAAGTTGAAACATATAAATATCTTGGTATGTCACAGTCTTTGGGTGTTGAGGACAGGGACATAAAACAGTCATTACGGGAGCGATTCTTTTGCCGCCTGAGAAAAGTACTTAATAGTCTTTTATCGGGTGGCAATAAGTCGCGTGCTTTTAATGGCTGGGTTATGCCTCTGCTCACATACTCCTTTGGCATACTAAGATGGACTCAGACCGAATTGGACGCCTTGGATAGAAGAGTTCGTCAAATGCTCACGACTTCCAGAATGCTACACCCGCGCTCATCTGTTATGAGGCTGTACATCCCGCGGAGATGTGGGGGTCGCGGCTTTTTAAATGCCAAGGACCTACATAACCGTGAGGTGTGCAGTCTCAGGGATTATTTCCTTAACAGTGAGTGCGGGATGCATTTGGATGTCGTGGCAGTTGATAGACACTTTACGCCGCTCTCCTTGGCAACAGAAAACTGGCGCAAACCAGTGGTGCTAAGCACTCTCGATCGCAAGGACATATGGAAGAGCAAGGTGCTACACGGGCGCTACTATCGGGCTCTAACTGGGCCTGATGTAGATTTGCCTGCCTCGGTGAACTGGCTACGTTTCGGTGACCTCTTTGGGGAAACCGAAGGTTTTGTCTGTGCCATTGAAGATGAAGTTATCAAGACGAATAACTACCGGAAATATATTATGAAGGACGGTACGGTCGACATCTGTCGGGCATGCCGCCGTCCTGGAGAATCACTCCGACATATTATTTCCGGTTGTTCTCATCTTGCTAACGGAGAGTATTTGCACAGACACAACCAAGTAGCCAGAATAATTCACCAGCAACTTGCTCTTCAATATGGCCTTGTTGAATCAGAGGTGCCGTACTATAAGTACGCACCTGCGCCAGTTCTCGAAAATGGTCATGCAACGCTCTACTGGGATCGCTCTATCATCACGGACAGGACTATTGTCGCCAATAAGCCTGATATCGTGGTGGTCGACCGATCTCAGCGCCGGGCAACATTGGTTGATATCACCGTACCTCATGATGAGAACCTCGTGAAAGCCGAGAAGGACAAGCTCAGTAAGTACCTTGACTTGGCTCACGAGGTTACCGCCATGTGGGATGTGGATTCAACCATTATTGTACCGATAGTCGTTTCGGCAAACGGTCTTTTAGCGAAGAGCCTCGATCAACACCTAGAGAGGCTCTCGCTAAAAGGTTGGGTCAAAGGTCAGATACAGAAGGCAGTACTCCTTGACACGGCACGTATTGTCAGGAGGTTCCTCACTCTGCAGCCCTAACCACCGGTAGCTTGGGTCTATCCCCGCTGCCGGTGGCAACCTAGGTTAAGTTTTTTATAATATTTTATATTGTAAATATGTTTTTTTTTACATAAAATATTGTAAAAAATTTTTCTTAAGATATAGTTTGAATAAAGAGAATAATAATAATAATAATTAGGTTGGGTCAAGGGTCAGATGCAAAAGGCAGTACTCCTTGACACGGCACGTATTGTCAGGAGGTTCCTCACTCTGCAGCCCTAACCACCGATAGCTTGGGTCTATCCCCGCTGCCGGTGGCAACCTAGGTTAAGTTTTTTATAATATTTTATATTGTAAATAGGTTTTTATATAAAATATTGTAAAAAATTAAACTTAAGAATAATGTTAAATAAAGAGAATAATAATAATAATGCTCTCTGGTCAATCTTATCACATATGTCATGTATTTTATCGGAATTTTATTTTATTTGTATAATTTGATTTACTACGATTATTTTATTTACAACCGATAAAAAATAATGTCTGCAAACAACTATATTAAACAAAACAACAATAATGTCTGGAAACCGAAACCTTTGTAAAACAGAAAATTATGGAAAAACATTGTGACGTTTACACGTCAAAAATCAACATAAGAAGAAAATCATTATGAATATGTAAGATGCAAACAAGAGCAAAACGAAGCGCACGCCCTCCACCATCGCCTGCTGCGCCGACATCAAGCTCCTCGTCGTATGATGATGGTGTCAATATCAACTGACGAGTCGAGCAGCGCGAGCGAGCGATCGCCGTCTCCGCCGCCACAACGACCTGCGCGACGTGGACGACTACCGCTGCCGGCACGCTTGGGATCGTTGGGGCAACCTGCCCCAAGTACGACCCCCGCTACCGGTGGTGTAGTGCGGCGCATGCGATGGACTCAACCAATAAATGAGAACTACATGCGCGCCTACTACAGGGCAACAGAGGGAGGAACTAACCTTACTGCGTATCGTGTTAGGCTGCTGTCTTTGTTTCAGGCCCTTGAACCGACCATGGACGTGTCTACCCAACGATTGTCGGATCAAGTGCGGGTGATCCAGCGTAACAACTTGCTGGATCAGTCAGCACTTGATCGGCTACGCCTGGAGTCACTACGTATTTGTGCGGCTTCTTCTTCGGTGCAGGATCGCCCTGCCCCACAAATACCGGCCGTGACGCCGGTTTTGGTGGCGCGAGTAGATCCGGTACCCGACGATGAAGATTTCATAATTACGAATGTATATGTACACAGGCGAATGAGCAAATGAGGAGCGCTTTGAACGATGCCATTCTACAGTATCGTGACACGTGTAACTCTAGGCCGCGTATACCTTGTTTGCCCACTAATAGACATAATTTGGCGTTAATGAGTGCCTTGAACGATTTACTGGTTCCTTATCTTGGAACCAGTGAAAATTTATTTGATACCCACTCGATCCTTTATTGTGGGGCCATCGCGGTGTGTCGCGTTGCTCGTGTCAAATTCTAGGATTCTGACCGAGTACCGCGGCGAACCGGGACTACCCCTGCTTGGCAATTGAGGATCGAGGGGCGTATTAATAAGTTCAGGACACTCATTGCAAAGCTAATTTGCTTCAGAAATGGCAATAATCGACCTTGCGTCATGCGATTCGTCACACAAGCCTTTGTTGGGACTGATGTTCGTCCGGAAAACTATATGGCTTGTGTGACGGAACGTATTGACTTTCTGAAGCAAAAAGTCTATGCGTGGGCAAACCGTATACGACGGTACAGAGTGCGTGTGGACCGATACCAACAAAATCGCCTCTTTCAAAGTGACCAAAGAAAAGTATACAGATGTTGGGAAGGAGCTGATCAACGTGTGAGCGACGGGCAGCTACCAGATGTTGATGCCATGACTAATTTCTGGCGCAGCATTTGGTCGCTGCCCGTCGAGCACACGGAAGGTGAATGGATGAGTGTTGTCAGTGACGCGTGTGAACCTATCGAGACCATGCAGCCTATAAATATAAGTACAGCTGACGTAAGTTGTGCAATCCGTACGGCCCAAAATTGGAAATGCCCAGGACCGGACGGATTACACAACTTCTGGATCAAATGGTTTCGATGTTCACACGAGTTACTGGCAACGCAATTCCAAGAAGCCATATAGTTCGGCTCAATCCCAAGTTTGTTGACTACTGGTGTCACTTTTCTGCTCCATAAATCGGGTAGTACCACGGAACCGAAAAATTATTGAACCATCACGTGCTTACCTACTTTATACAAGCTCCTTACATCCATTCTGAGAACAAAAATTAACACGCACATTGTTGCAAACAATATTTTGGACATGACTCAGAATGGATGTAGAGTTGAGTCCCGTGGTACTAAGGAGCTTCTCCTCATTGACATGACCATATGCCAAAAGGTTCGGCGTGGCAGAGGGACTCTCTCTACAGCCTGGATTGACTATAAGAAGGCCTATGATTCGGTGCCGCATTCATGGTTGGTGAGAATTTTAGAGTTATATAAAATTGATATAACTTTTAAATCCTTTTTGATATCATGTATGCGGCAGTGGACCATGGTCTTGAGTCAACCAGGATGTCGAGTTAGTGTTTCTGCCACGCAGGATCTTATAAGGATAGAGCGTGGCATATTCCAGGGCGACAGTCTGAGTACTTTATGGTTTTGCCTAGCTTTGAATTCTCTCAGTATTTTGTTGAGAAATTCAAAGTTAGGCTGTCAACTGCGGAGAGGGGGTGAAGTTATGTCGCACTTGTTGTACATGGATGACCTCAAGCTTTTCGCACTAAACCGCCAAGACTTGGTGAAACTGCTGAAAATTACTGAGACTTTCAGCAGTGCCATCAAGATGGAGTTAGGTGGGGATAAGTGTGCGGTTATGCATGTACAGCGTGGGAGAGTAGTAAATTCAACCAATTTACAACTCTCGAAATGATAAACTTCAGATCTCTCTCCGAAGTTGAAACATATAAATATCTTGGTATGTCACAGTCTTTGGGTGTTGTGGATGGGGACATAAAACAGTCATTACGGGAGCGATTCTTTTGCCGCCTAAGAAAAGTACTTAACAGTCTTTTATCGGGTGGCAATAAGACGAGTGCTTTTAATGGCTGGGTTATGCCTCTCCTCACATACTCCTTTGGCATACTAAGATGGACTCAGACCGAATTGGACGCCTTGGATAGAAGAGTCCGTCAAATGCTCACGACTTCTAGAATGTTACACTCGCGCTCATCTGTTATGAGGCTGTACATCCCGCGGAGATGTGGAGGTCGCGGCTTTTTAAATGCCAAGGACCTACATAACCGTGAGGTGTGCAGTCTCAGGGATTATTTTTTTAACAGTGAGTGCGGGATGCATTTGGATGTCGTGGCAGTTGATAGACACTTTACGCCGCTCTCCTTGGCAACAGAAAACTGGCGCAAACCAGTGGTGCTAAGCACTCTCGATCGCAAAGACATATGGAAGAGCAAGGTGCTACACGGGCGCTACTATCGGGCTCTAACTGGGCCTGATGTAGATTTGCCTGCCTCGGTGAACTGGCTGCGTTTCAGTGACCTCTTTGGGGAAACCGAAGGTTTTGTCTGTGCCATTGAAGATGAAGTTATCAAGACGAATAACTACCGGAAATATATTATGAGGGACGGTACGGTCGACATCTGTCGGGCATGCTGCCGTCCGGGAGAATCACTCCGACGTATTATTTTCGGTTGTTCTTATCTTGCTAACGGAGAGTATTTGCACAGACACAACCAAGTAGCCAGAATAATTCACCAGCAACTTGCTCTTCGATATGGCCTTGTTGAATCAGAGGTGCCGTACTATAAGTACGCACCTGCGCCAGTTCTCGAAAATGGTCATGCAACGCTCTACTGGGATCGCTCTATCATCACGGACAGGACTATTGTCGCTAATAAGCCTGATATCGTGGTGATCGACCGATCTCAGCGCCAAGCAATATTGGTTGATATTCACCATACCTCATGACGAGAACCTCGTGAAAGCCGAGAAGGACAAGCTCAGTAAGTAAGTCAAGGGACTTGGCTCACGAGGTTACCACCATGTGGGATGTGGATTCAACCATTATTTTACCGATAGTCGTTTCGGCACACGGCCTTATAGCGAAGAGCCTCGATCAACACCTAGAGAGGCTCTCGCTGAAAGGTTGGGCCAAAGGTCAGATGCAAAAGGCAGTACTCCTTGACACGGCACGTATTGTCAGGAGGTTCCTCACTCTGCACCCCTAACCACCGATAGCTTGGGTCTATCCCCGCTGCCGGTGGCAACCTAGGTAAAGTTTTTTATAATATTTTATATTGTAAATATGTTTTTTTATAAACTATTGTAAAAAAATTTTTTTAAGATATTTGTTAAATAAAGAATATAATAATATAACGTTTATTCTCACCATAGTCAAACATTTTAACATAATGAGAAAACAGTGTATAATGTAGGTAGGTAACATAAAATCACACAGAACTACAACTAGGGCACAGAAAATTTAGGACGCAGTATAGACTATGGCGGGCTAGTACCAGAATTAGGAAAATCCTGCATTTCAAGTAGTTAGCCCTCCATCAATACATTTATTAAAACTGAATGGAATTTGATTAGAAAATTAGAAAATTATACACTTCAAAGTAATTATCTTATTACATTTGAAAATAGAAAAAAATTGTATACTTAAAAGAAATATACAGAAATTCAACCATCACATTTACAAAGCTGTTTCCTGAGTGACAACTACATTTTAACACACACATTTGACACACTTTTATGCGATTCAATTATAATTTCTTTAAATTTTCATTTATTAATAGTATTAATAATATGCTGGAAAAAACGCAAATTACTCACCTAAATATGCAAAAGTACTTCTATTTAAAGCTCTGAAGAAATTTTTCAGTTGCAAGGTAATTTAAAGAACTTAATTTACTCTTTAGAGTGGATTTTAAAGTAGTATTGTTCATTTTATTAATAACGTCAAAATCATTGAAATATCTATATAAAAACGGCTCTGTGTAGTTTGTTTGACGTCTAGTAAGTGTTAAGTTAAGATTGGGTACATGAGTTCGTATGCGTCTTTTATCATGTGGTAATGTCGTTGGATCGATCGTTTTGTGGTGGCGAAGTACGGAGTTGTATATAAATAACTGTCTAACTGTTAGTAGGTTAGCTTCCTCGTACAGTTTGTCCGTTGGGTATCTCCTAGGTTTATCTAGCATCACCTTAATGACAGCCCTCTGCGATCTTTCAAGCTCCAATAGATGGGTAGTAGGTGCACCACCCCATACCGGTATGCAATAGGTCAAAAGAGATTGGGCTAGGGCAAAATAAACTTTAAGAATGACATCAGTGTCAGCGGATTCTCTTAAATTTCTAAAAATATGCAGCAGTTTGCGCATTCTTTTGCTTAGAGCTGTAATGTGCGGTACCCAGTTTAAAGCTTCGTCCATTACAACGCCCAAGTATTTGTGAGTACTGGTTTGTATTAACGGAGGACAATCGCAAGGCATGCGACAGTGACTGGTGACAGTGCAACGGGATGTATGAGCTTTGATGGTAAATTGGGGTGGTGGTTTTTTTGCGTGGGAGATTCTAAAACATATAAATTTTGTTTTTGCGACATTGAGAGTTAGAAGGCTGTTGTCAAGCCAACGCATTACCTTTTTTAGACCCGCTTCAGCCGATTCCCGGACATTAGACCATGTGCCACCACTGAAAACCAGAGCCGTGTCATCCGCAAATGCCAGTGTGTTGCCATTATCCAGCTTAAGCTGACAGAGGCTGTTAACATACACCAGAAAAAGTGATGGACCAAGAGTGCTCCCCTGAGGCAAGCCATAAGTAACAGGTAGACCAGAGCTGGTGATATTCGCAACTTTAACAATCTGACTCCTGTTTGTTAGGTAGTTTCGAAACCATTCCAGAGCAATGCCCCGAATGCCCAGATCCACTAATCTAAGCAAGAGTAGCGGAATGGATACGGTGTCGAATGCCTTTTTCAGGTCCAAGAAAATAGTAAGACATCTGTCACCACTATCCAATGATTTTGTGACTATCTCAGAAAGGCACACGACAGTATCTTCCGTATTTTTACCAGATCAGAATTCATATTGATTATTTGCCAGAAGTAGCTTGCCTTCCAATCATTTTACTTATTGTGCTTAGAAGTGATATTGGCCGGTAGTTTGACACCGCCTCCACCCCCCAACCCTTGTAGACAGGGACGACTACAGCTTTTTTTAAAAATAGCGGGGAAGATTCCTGATGAAATGCTAAGGTTACATAAATGAGCTATCAAGGAACATAGAATGGTGTGGGAGTTTTTAAGAATAACAGTAGGAATTGAATCTATGCCAGGTGCACTATTTGTTTTG
Source organism: Scoparia ambigualis (assembly GCA_963921215.1). Taxonomy (NCBI): domain Eukaryota; kingdom Metazoa; phylum Arthropoda; class Insecta; order Lepidoptera; family Crambidae; genus Scoparia; species Scoparia ambigualis. The sequence continues at coordinate 39,168,617 of OY992507.1, forward strand.
AGGTTTACAATAATTTTGTCTATTTCAATATAATCGGTTGGATACATGTACATTGAATCTTGATTCACAGCGGTTGAAACATTTTTAATAACTGCGACTCATCATAGCCTTTACATCAGCCGCAAGTTCTTTACCTATTGATGTAAAATAAGTGTTAACAAGGTCGAGTGATTTCTCTGGTGAAGGTAACAGCTCCAGGAGTGCAGCCGCTTGCGATTTATTGTTTTTGATATTTCACATTTCCTTAACTGTGTCCCATGTAGCAATGCGCAGAATAACTCACTGTTAAGAAAAGAGTGATTACATCTTTTGTATCCAAAGATTTATATCACTCTTTTATATCTTTAACTCTTTAACTCCCTGGCTCAGATATGAACCAAATGAGCTAGGGAGTTAAAGATTAACTTAGTTGAATATGCGTACGACAAGAAAGAGAATTAGAACAACCATAGATATTTTCCACACCTCTGCTTCTCAATTTAAGAAGCAAGTGAGTTAATAAACTTAATAAAATTTTATTTGTAATTGTTTAATTCTATTTTTTTGTTCATGCTAGTTGTTACGTCTGTACTTACTCTCTTTGTTCGAGAATTTGTTTAGCTGTTAATTAATTATTACTATTGGTGGAAAGTTAACTGATGTATGTGTAACATGTATTTTTGTTATTCTTTAAACACACCGAATTTACAAATTCCCTACCAGCGAAATTGTGCCTTATTGCGTGAAAGATTTATTTACCATAACAAAACTACCGTATAATATAATTATATATCCCGCACTACGCATGCGCGGGCGAAATATTCTATCTCTTTTTTACTCACAACCTAGACACATCTCTGTATCTTTCTATTCTTCGCAATGAGTTTTGACCAAAATACATCTTAGCTACATGGATATAAAGATATAATTGGAGTTAAAGGGATACACGGAGTTAATCAGTCCTTGCCTGGGATACTATATCTTTTGCGTTTGTCACTCCTGAGTTACACATCGCTAGTCCCATGTTCCCTTAATGTTTTTGTAATTTTGTTGGAATTTGTTTTTGTGATAGTTAGCTTTTTGGTTTTTAGCTATTAAGTTACATACGTTAAGGTATTTGATAAATGAGTTTTTTAAAGCCATATCACATGGATTCTTCCTAACCGTTAGTTGCATACATCTCTCTTTCGGAAGCATTTGACAATGCCTATTGTGATCCACGGTTTCAGGGGCCTGTTTCTTTTGGTGAAGGTATTAAAATAAACAACAGTTAGGTCTTGGAGAGTTTTGATTAATGTTTAGGCGGCTAAGTTAGGGTCGTTAATGTCTAAGAAAAAAATCCAGTCGTTGCGAGTTATGTGCCCAAAGAACTTCAGTATTCGTATATGAACAGTCGACGATAATCTTTCCTTCATGTGAAGCTCTTTTAGGATCGATACATTGGTATTCTACTTATATACAGTATTAATTGTGTGATTTTATTTTATAAAAGAACTTGATAAACTTACGATTTACTACCGAAATTGCCGAGGACTAAGGACTAAATTAATAACATTGTTTACGAACGTATTAGCTGAATGTTAGGATGTGATCATATTGCCTGTGACATGGTTGACGTCGAAAATCGTTGATAATGAAATTTTGGATTCTCATTATGTATTGTATAGGTGTAATGTAATCGAGATCGCGTTGCGACCGGCAGCAGGATGGCGGCAAGCAGGATGGGTTGCTTGTGGCGGCGCGCCGCGGCTGCACGTCGAGCGCTGTGTGCGCCTCTCTGACTTAGATCACGGACAAGGCGACGCTGCACTGCCTAGTTGCATTGATTATGTGCTTATAAAACTGACGACGCGAGATACCTATCATATGATTCGTGGCGTTTACATTCCTCTCGGACAAAGCGTATCGACGTACACTATTTTATTTAACGCACTTCAATATGAATTTAATAAGTAAAAGTGAAGTTGATAAATTTTATATTGCTGGTGACTTTAATTTACCTCATTTTGACTGGAGAGATCCTTCTGATCCTACTGCCTTGAATATTAATGACTTACCTTCATAATTTTTTATCTTCCACTCAAAGTAAGCTATCGGGTCGTCTGCATATCTGGTACTACGCTGTTAAAAACGTGGTCATAAGCGTGCTCGGTAACTGGCGTTTCTGGTACTATGCATTGAAAGGATTTAATAGTAATAAAAGCAGTATGAATCGTATACTTGACCTTTTTATATCGAATGACAACACTTGTATTTGCCTTTGTCTTTTTCAATTGAGCCTTAATACGGTTGTACCCATGGATTGTTTACACACACCATTTTATGTACACATTTCTATCGATCAGCCTTTTAAAACCATGACTGTGTCCTCAAAACCTAAATACTGTTACTTAGAAGGAAATTATTCAGCCATCAACAATAAAATGATAAGTATAAATTGGCATACTCTTTTTCACGGCCTTGACACTGAAAGATCTGTTAACATCTTATACGGAAAAAAATATGAAATTATTAAAGAATACGTCCCGTAAGACCGGTTAAATCGAAAGATTATCCAATTTGCTTCTCACGTTCTCTAATTCATATTTTTAAGGACAAGCAAAAGACTTGGAAAAATTGGAAGAAATATAATTCACAATTACATTACGAAGAATTCTCTTTATTAAGCAAACGCTTTAAATTATTTAGCAAGCAATGTTTTGATAATTACATAAAAAAAGTAGAAGAAGGACTAAGAAAAAGCATTTTGGTCTTATATAAAAACATTTAACAAGAAGCAAGGAATTTAAGGCTCGACCGAGATCTCGGTCTCGGTCTCGGTCTCGGCATTCTCGGCTACAAATCAGACCGAGAAATCTGTCCCGGTTCTCGGCTAAAACTTACCGAGTTTCTCGGTCATGACCGAGACTGTAACTTTGTGCGGAATGGGATTCAAATTTTCAGATAACTCTACAAACATGGTTGCAACAGAGCAATCCAACTCACGGGTAACACATGATTCCATAGAGTTGGAAGACGAGCGCTAGAAAGCTTTTTAAAGAGCTAAGACTGCAAAGAAACTCTTAATATTGTTGAGTATTGGCTTTCGTCACCTCATAAGGTGCATTGGCATGCAGAAATAAGTTTTATCAGCGCCGCGTGCTAGTGTAGCAAGTGAACAACTCTTTAGCAAAACTGGAGTTGTAAGTACAATGAGAGGCAGACACTCTTTGGAGGGTGAAAATGTCGAAAAATAGCTTTTTATGCTACAATAGAATGATATTTAACTTTGATTATTGAAACAGTTAGCATTTATTAAACAGTATCTACAGTATTAAACAGTTACTTATCAGCATTTAATTTTTTTCACGATTTGTCTAGTCTCGGTCTCGGCTCTCGGTCTCGGCCGAGATTTTACTTTATTTTTGTTCTACGGTCTCGTTCTCGGACGAGAACGAAAAACCCGTCTCGGTCGAGCCTTAAAGGAATTCCATCTGTAATGAGGTATAATAAAGAAGAACGTGGCGGCCCGGACCAAATACGTAATTGTTTTCTCTCGCCTGTTTGGATCTGTTTATGAGAAGGCTGGGCCTGTGACTAATCCAGAGTCCTTACCTATTAATGGCAATTATGATTTTATGATATCTTAATTTAATATCTCGGAAGATGATATCATTAAGGTACATAAGGGCTTAAAAATCACTAAAGGTTAGGCCCAGATGATCTGCCACCTTTTTTTTTAAATCTACCTCTTTAATTGCAGTTCCTTTATGTATTTTATACAATAAAAGCTTAAGGGAGGGCTCAGTTCCTGAGATATAGAAGTTGGCTAATATTACGCCGGTTTTTAAGTGCGGGAGTAAGTGTGTTGTAGAGAGTTATCGGCCTATATAGTTGCTGTCCATCTTATCGAAACTATTTCGAAATTATATTTATCCTTACTTACATAAAATTATAATAAAAGAGCAACATGGTTTCATTAAAAAACGCTCAACTATTAGTAATTTTGTTTTAAATACAATTTTTTTTAAAATCCTTAGATAAATATCCTTTTTTCGGCGTGCGTTGTTACTTGTGAGCGGACGTGTTGCTGCCTATCTCTAAACAATTTAAATAATATTTTAAAATATTGTGGGAGCCCCGGGCCTCGCCCCTGCTGGTGTCGGAACCTCGTCGGACCTCATCCGAAGCCCAACGCTGAAAAGGTTGAGAAAAAAAGCTGAGCCTACCTCACTGTCGAAATTGACGATCATCACCTACGAAATCGCAACGCGCCCGACTGTCGACAAAACCCGAGTGCCGCACGAACGATTCCGAACATTCCGTACACTGCTATAGCTGCTACAGATCTGCGTGCAGCGCTACGATCCCGCTACGACGGGCTACGACTAGAGATGGGCATTTACCCGGTAAATACCCGACTTGTGGGTAAATACCCATTTTTACCTATTTTTACCCACCCATTTTTAATTTATACCGGGTAAAAATTAAACTCAGTTTAATTTAAACCGATTATTGAATTTGGTTATAGATACTATTACATACCGACTAAAGCATATTTTTAAGTCATTCTAAGTCTAATACCTACTTAGTGGAATTCTATTCATTTTCGAGCTGAGGCACGACTTTTGTTTATTAAGATATTCAAAATGTTCATACGTTAGTTATCATTTCTGGTTCAATTTCTGTTGTTATTATATTATCATGTCTGGGACGTGCACCCTGGTATTCCTTGTTCTTTTAGGTATTTGACACACGAATTACGAAGTCAACCTATTCCCGGTTCCTTCAAAACTACTTTTTTATAATGATGGGCTTGCTCTTGGTCACATTCATATCCGTAGGATTAAGAAGAAGCCGATGATGGAGCGAGCTTGCCCAGAAGCAGACTATTCACTCGGGCTTTAAAGATATTGGGCTATATGCACTCGGGAACACAGACGCCGGCAGGCATACCTTGGCTGTACGCATTATGAATGAAAACGAATAGCGCTTGGTGCGTATGAGTGGAATATCAAAAGGGTGGTAAGTAACCCGCCGTACGTCTGGACTCCCGATACTAGAAAGGGGACGGTAGAATGAGCTCGTGTAGCTCAAAAGCACACTCTTCGAAGTACAACCTGTAAAATACCGACAAGCATGCAACTGAGCGACGGACGGTGAGCGAGACTGTGAAGCTTGGTTTTCACAAGCTTATCGTCACCTATAAGTTTCCTGGCTCTGCGTTCCACTGAATCGAGCGCGGCAAGTTAATATTGTGCTTAGCCGACCCAAAGGTGGCAGCAATACTCCACGAACGACTTGTGCTTTATATAGAGTTAGAAGCTGTTCCGGCGTGAAATATCGCTTAACCTTATTTAGAACACCCAGCGTTTTCGCCTCAGTTTGAGCCTTGATTTCGATGTTGTCGCCCAAGTTGAGATTGAAGGTCAACTTCATGCCGAGGAGATCGAAGTTGTCGGTAATTGGTACATCTACACACCGAAAAGTAGGAGCCAGGTTAAAAGGACTCCTTCCGTTAAACTAACTTCCTCTCCGCCGACCCTTGCGCTAGACAGATACCTCTTTGTGACCGTGCTGTCGTCTGCATACCCAACAATTCCCGGCTTGAGCAGATCGTTATTATACACCAAGAAAAGGGTAGCAGAGAGAACGGAACCCTGAGGGACCCCGGCATCGATAGCCATGAGGTCGGAGGAACAGCCATCAATGACTACTCTGATTGACCGTTCACTTAGGAAGTCCAAAATCCAGACACGAAAATCAGCAAAGATGCCGTACGTTGGTGGCGTGCCAGACCCGGTCAAAGGCTTTCGATATGTCAAGCGACACGGCAAGCGTTTCGCCATGCTTCTCGGTTGCCTCGCCCCAGCAATGAGTAACGTACACCAGAAGGTCCCTCATGGAACGGCCCCGCCGAAAGCCATATTGGCATTTGCAAGCTTCCAGGACTGAGGCCGCTCTAGTAAGAAGAGAAAGGCGGTATAGACGCGTTAGAATCGGAGACAATTCAGGCGCACAGACCCTAAGTAGTCTAGCTGGAATCCCGTCCGGGCCGCTGGCCTTATTTATTTTATTTCATAAAAATCATATATTTCAAATGACGCTTTATAAAGTGGGTAATGAAATTATCATTCTCCCTGTTACTGCAAGCTGGCAACGTCACACGCGCAAAATATAAGGTGACTGCTAGTGCTAGAAACCACTAGAAACTTCAAGGGCTGGTCAGGTCAAGTGTTTTAAAAATGACAAAAAAGGAATTCGTGTTTTTTTCATTTTAAATCTAACACTTAACATAATAATAATTACAGTTAAAAAAGGGCCCGATCGGGGGGCCATTTCTTATCTTGTAACTAGGAATAGAAATAGAAATAGAAAAGATTTATTTAACACACACACATACACCAAAAAATAATAATAACATGCAATACAGTAAAATTAAAACAACAAGTTCGATATAATTAAAAAAAATAATTAAATTAAATAAAGAAATACACATTAATCAATTACACAATAACCGGTGTGGTGTTAAAAAGGCCAAGGCTCGACATAATGCTGCAGTTGACTACAGCGTCGATTTTCAGCCCAAGCCTCAATGGGTGGCTCGTGGCCCCACGCTATTGACTAGTTATACATAAATCAGATTAAGCAATCAGTAGTCAAATCAAAACGAAATTATTGCATTATTAAATTAAAATCATTAATCAGTTAGGAAATTAAATAAACAAAATAAAAATTAAATGTCATAAATTTGCTCAGCTTTTATAAAATAAATAAACTATACAAACTAAGGCAATATAAAAATAAAAAATAAAAATTGTAATAATAAATTCGAGTAGATGTCATTTTAATTACCAGCCACCTAAGTGCTAGATTTTTGACGCTGTAATAGCATGTCCTTTACTTTATTTTTAAAGCTATATACATTAACCAAATTACGAAGTGGCGGAGGAAGGTCATTCCAGCACTTAGTGGCACTGTATTTAAAACTTCCTCTAAAGGCTGCGGTTCGATGGCTAGGCACACTCAGCACTTGAGACAAAGTGCGGACACCGTACTTACTATGCTCATTCCTCCAGTCAAGTTTGGAATACAAATAAGCTGGTTTTTTACTTTCTATTATTCCAAACAGTAAGGTTGCTAGATGCAACTCCCTCCGATGTTGCATCTTCAGTATGTTTTCCCTAATAAGATAAGGAGTTACATGCTGCCGTGGTGGAATATTGAAACAATATCGAGCACACGCATTTTGTACTCTTTGGATGAGATTAGCTGTCCTAGAGAACAATCTAGGACCGTAAACCACATCAAGATAGTTGAGTTTTGAAAGCACCAGTGAATCCGTTAATTGCACTCGAAGATCTATGCTGAGAAATTGCCTGATTTTATACAAAGTCTTTAATCTATAAAAGCAACTACGTACCACTTCAGACACATGTCTTTCATAACGCAGCTCCTCATCGAAACATAGCCCCAAGTTTCGAGCTTCAGTAACTCGTTCGATTTCGACATTATCAACAAGCACTCGATGATTTAGCAAACTGATTCTACGAATTTGTTCCCTAGATCCCAGTATCAAATATTTTGTTTTGCTAGCATTTAGCACAAGAGAATTCCTATTTGCCCAATGAAATATATTTTGAAGATCATTATTGATCTTATTAATAGCATCATGAGTATTATTGGGATTAAATGACAAAAATACCTGTACATCGTCTGCGTAAATGTGGAACTTACAATGTTTTATTACCGAAACTATATCAGCACTATATAAAATAAACAATAGAGGCCCCAATACTGCACCCTGCGGCACCCCACTCCGCAACATTGACTTCTCTGAACAAGTTGTTATGCCATCCTCCCCTTGCAACTCCACAATCTGCGATCTGCCTGTGAGATAAGAGTCGAACCACTTGATCGCATTGCTGTCAAGACCATAGTATGCCAATTTTGACAACAACAAAGTAATGTTTATCGAATCAAAGGCCCTGGAAAAGTCTAGCAAAACAAGGATTGTTCCCATCCCTTTATCCTGTGCTGCCAGAACAGAGTCAGTTACGTCCAATAAAGCTGTGCCAGTACCTCGACTCTTTCGAAAGCCCGATTGTCTATCCGGCAAAAGACTGTTATCTTCAAGGTACTTAGAGAGCTGTGCCGCGACCGCCTTCTCCAGAACTTTAGAGAGGCAGGGCAAAATGCTAAATGGGTAACTCATGCTCCTGTCCCTTCGGAGAGGAGGTCTAGGAGAGGTAGGGCCTTTGGAGGCGACAATGGCCTGCAGCGGGTGCCATTGGGCACCGATAACCTGCGCTAGGGTGGTTCGGTCACCACCCTGTATGCGCCCATGCTAGTGGCAGGAATCGGGTGAACTCCTCACCTTCGACGCCACCCCCTCTCCCATCGGCTCGGCTATCCACTCCACTTATGGTGGTGCTTGGGATCCGTTGGCGCAAGGCTGTCTCCCGCCTCGTGCTAGTAGGAGGGGAGGGGACTCGGGTCCTCAATAGAAAATTGTTGCCCGCCTGCGCGTTGCTCCCCCTGAACCAGAGACTGTTTTGCTTCCTACACCCTCTGTTTGCGTTTGGGGCCTTGATGGCAGCGCTCGTCAGGCTCACGCCCCACGTGTTGAGTTGGCTTGCGAGTTGGTTGGGCAACACCATTAATAATTAAAATATTAATAACAATATTTTCATTTTATGCGCGTTATTGGAACCATAACATAACTTGATGCTATCGATAGTCGTTGGACTTAACTGCACCTTAAACACGCACATTTCATTTCAGTTGTAAAAGGAAAATAAATGGGATCTTATTGCACTTTGCAGACTGACGTAGGTACTTATCGCCCAGCTGACGCGAACGGGTCAACAGACGATGGTCGGCAGGTCGGCCGTCGTTGCCCGCGCGTTGTAAATAATCGTTATTTTTAATTGTTTTTGATTTCATTTTTCTTATGTTATTGCTTTAAAATAAATTTAATACTCAAAGACTATCCAATTAAAATTCACAAAATGAATTATTTAATTAAAAATGGCAAAAACACAAATTCCTTTTTTGTCATGTTTAAAACACATAAACACAACACATAACAACACTGACCAGCCTTTGAAGTTTCTTGTGGTTTCTAGCAGTCCCCATAATACCGCACGCAGCCTCTCGCCCCCCACCCCACGTGGTATTTTTCGTACGCGAACATGTTCATTCGAAGTGCATTTCAACTAGCTAGATCTGCGCCATTTTGTTGTGTTTTAGTTAAAAATAGATGTTGATTAAAGATTTAAAATATAATCAACTGTGTTTTATTTGAAATCAATATTTTATCTTCAATGGTCAAGAACGAAACTAACATCGTAGATCGTTTTAAGGATAGTATTATAGACACTATTCAATTTTTACCCGGTGTTTAATAAAAATACCCCGTATAAATGGGTATAAATGGGTAAATACCCTTTTTTACCCTTCCTCCCAATTTTACCCACCCCAATTTATACCCACCCGCCCATCTGTAGCTACGACCATTTGGACTCGAAAGTAAATCCTATTCGTACTCTTTTATGTAAACGAATCGCATGAAATCAGAGATAAATAAATAAATAATAAATAATATTTCCTACATTCACACCAATAATAATCTAGCCCAAGAGAAGCTTCGAAGAAGCTCGTTAAATGGTTACTAGACAACGGATAAACATACTTAAATACTTACTTATTATACATAGAAAACACCCAGACCCGAGAAAATTTAGAAAAACAATAATTTCTAAATTGACCCGACCGGGGATCGAACCCGGGACCTCAGAGATGACGACACCATGAAAACCGGTGTACAAACCACTCGACCAAGGAGGTCGTCAAATGATGGCTACTTGTTTGGGATGCAAGAAAACTGTTCCTATTTATCATGCCGGCACTTCACATGGCGTATCGTGTTCGCGTATTTGCATTATTTGTCCGAACACGGCAATGTGTAGACGGCCTATTTGATTATATTTGCTTTATTTGCACGAATAAGGCAAACAACGCAAATAGCGAATATGCGTTTCCGTCCACTTGTCGGTTTTTGATCACACATCAAAGGAATCAAATACGGCAAATATTTGCGTCGGCCGTCCACACTTGGTTCTGTTCAGAAGCGCTCGTGCGGCTGTCCTGTTCAGACGTGTTCAGTTTTTTATACGTAAACATAGTAAAATTGATTGGACAAACGAAACCGTATTGCGTATTTTGGAATTATACCAAATGCATCCTAGTGTTTGGGACCCCAAAAATGCCTCCCATAAAAACAAAAACCGAACACGTTGCATTAATCGATATTCAAAATAACTTAGGAGAACGCTGCACAATAAAAAAACAGGTGTTGGCTAGCCGCATTTAGATAAATATAATAAGCTGCTGCCACTGACACGTCCATCACTGTTGCATTCAATTTGTTTGTGAACAAGCAAATATGGTGAATATTTGCGTTGTTTGCCCGTATAGGCCATGTGTGGATGGCTTGTTTGACACCAAGCGATGTGCCAGATTATTTTGGGCAAACACAACGATATCGCCACACGAACACGATACGCCAAGTGAAGTGCCGCCATCACACTTTGCAGTGCAACACATGTTTCGGTTATTATGACCTACAAATGTTTAAACATGACTAGGGAATTATTTGAAAACATACCAACAACTTCAAAACACCAGTGGATGTGCCCGTGTTGCGTGAATGTTACGCGACATCGGGGCGATAATAAGTGCTTGGCCACGTAGACGGGCTAGGCGCGGTTGCGGGTGGCGGCGGCGGTTGGCTAATTTAACAAATGTGTGAGAATGTATAAAGCATGCCACGACGCGCGCGCGGCTGGCTAGAGCGGCTGCGGCTGGCGGCGGCGGTCGACGGCAGCGGTTGCGGGCGAGGCGGGCGGGTGGAAACAATGCTACGGGCTGGATTGCGCCTGGCCACGGTGCACAGCGGTTTCTCGGGCGGTTGAAACGGGCTAGCGCGGGACGGATCGAGCAAAACAATATTTTTTAGACGACTCTACGAGCGGTGGGACTTTATTATGGACACTTATGGACAATTATGGACTACTTCAATTATGTTGAAGTATAATTAATCAAAAGTTTCAATACTCATTCTAGTGTACTTACTCATAAAATTTGTCCGGATACTTCCGATAATCTGCATAAAGATTCAAAAATTCTCCACATTTATGACGATCTTTATTTAATTCATGCACTCGCGTCTCTTGAATTTAAAATGTCGTGCATAAAATACAAACTGCTGTCGAGGCAACTACGCGTCACTTTAGTTTGAGCCATCTTTAACACGTCTACTTAGCCAGCCGCTGTAGCCGCTTCTGAATGTACGTGGTATGCCACCCGCGCCCGCAGAAGTCACCCGCGCCCGCGCAAAGCCTAGCCCGTCTACGTGGCCAGGGCGTAACGGCACACCGGTCCGTAGAAACAACAAAATATTAAACGACACAGTAATATCCTGCGACGACTTCGCGCAAGATCAAACTAACACCTCCTATGAGCAAAATTCGTATTTATGGGCCAGGCAAAGGTTATATTACGCTTAAACAAATGAGTAAGCTTCTAGACAACAAGATCGAAAAAGTCAAAGATAACTTAACGTCACACATATAAATCACTATAAAACATGAAATAAACTCGGTGTTTAAAGAATGGAATAGCCAATTTGGCAAAGTTTACGACCAAATTAATGCACGACAAAGTGACGACCAGATCACCGTAGCCTCAAGCAAAATCGCGGCGCTTGAATACGATAAGTCTAACCTTCAACAGGAGTTGAATAACCAGGGGCAAGCCCTGTTGCGCAATGAGCTAGAGATTGTTGGATTAACCGAGTCCCCAAGACAGAATCTACTCCACACCATCCTCGTCCTATCTCAAAATGTCGGTATGAAGCTAGAAGACAAGTACATCGTCATGGTTGCCCGAGCGGGTGCGCTGCGTCGGCCGCCCCGGGATACTAACACAGCCATGGTCAACGCTGATAAGCAGATCTCCGGCTCTACAAGGCCGGTGGTTGTCCGCTTTATTCGACGATCGACACGGAACGAGTTTATGAAGGCCTGCAAATCACGGAAAAACATCACCACCAAGGATCTGGAGCTAGAAGGCCCTATACAGTTAAAATTTACACTAGTGAAAGACTCACCGCATATAATAGAACCTTTTTTCGTGACATCAGACTGCAGGCTAGGCAACATGGGTTCAAACATTGCTAGACAAAAAATGATACTATGTACGTTCGTGCCGCCGAAGGGCTCACGCCAGGGCCATCAGAAACATGACGGACCTTGAACGGGTTTTCGGTGGTGTCGAAAGAGGCCATAACTAATGAGTCAGCTCCTTATTTTTATTTTTATTATCTTACAGTTATATACCATGTATGCATGCTTCTTTATTCATTAAATTTAATTTGTAGTTCTTGTATAAAAAAAATCATAATTATGGCCTCAATTACATGATAATTCATAACGTAGTACGTAAAAGTTACATTACATCAATATTACACTCCACATCTTATTTATTACGATCTCACGATAACCACATTTAACATTGTAAAGTACACAATTTATCAGTACACATCACGTTTCCGTCGCGCGCGCTCTGCGAACGGACGTGTGTGTAGCACCTACTTTACCTACTATCAAACATTTTCGTACTGCGATTCTAAACAAATAGTTAATAATTAGTTAGTTCGTGGTTAGCGCTATTTAAAAATAGTCAGCTGAAAATGGCTAACTGTAGAAAATGTAAACAGTACGTGTCAACAAAAAAAGAAGATGTAATAAAGTGCAGTGGGCAATGTGAGGCCATGTTCCATAAAAAGTGTGTGGGTAATTTTGATCCGTCCCAAGTGAACTGGATTTGCGAAACATGCTCGAAGATTGCTAACGGAACGGCCAGCACCACCAGCACCACCAGCACACATGTCACACAGGTACCTAAAATTAAGATAGACTTGCAAAAAGCTACGGTTGAAACAATCCTTTCTGAAATTAATCAGAAACTTGAGATAATGTACCTTACACAAAAAAAGTTGGAAGAATTGACCGATACTGTTGATTTTTATGCTGAACAGTATCAGATGATGTCGCAATTTAAAGAAAGCGCAGAGAAAAAGATCATATCCTTAGAGCACAAAAATATCTATCTACAAAAATACAGTGAAACACTTGAAGAGAGAATAATGCAATTAGAGCAAAGAGAAGTAGAAAAAAGTATAGAAATTGCGTGTCTGGAAGAAACTGAGAATGAAAATGCACTAAGCATTGTACAAAATATTGCAAAAAAGCTAAATTTAAATCAAAAAAATATAGAAGAAGTAAAACGAGTTGGGCGTGAGGAGAAAAATAAAAAGGAGGGTAGACCCCGGCCGATTGTTGTTACACTGCGCACAAAGTCAGCAAGAGATGAATGGGTAAAGATGCGTAAAGTATCGCTTACTAACAACGATCTACTAAGCAACAACAGCAACAAGCGTATTTTTGTCAATGAATGTCTTACACGGCAATTACGACAACTATTTTGGAATGCTAAAAACATGCTCAGAGACAAGTATAAGTTCATTTGGATACAAAATCTTAAAATACTTGTCAAGAAAGATGAAAGTTCTAAAATCCGTAACATTCGTTCTAACACGGACGTAAACAACCTACTGAGCGCAGCGAGCTACGAAGATAGCAAATAAAGTCGTACACTTGTATTGTGCGCGTACACACGGCGTGATTTCCTAGTCGTTTTTTTTAATGATAAGTGATCTTTTAGAAAGTATCGATGACAACATAGACTGTGAGAAATTTACTGATACTGAGAAATGGAGTACATACCTCAAGGCCAAAACAAATGAACTAAGAATAGTGCATTTAAATATAAGATCATTGCGAAAAAATTTTGGCGAGTTATTGGTTTTATTGCAGCTTAGTAATTACAGCCTAGATTTAATTTTGTTGAGTGAAATAAATATAAAGAAAGAAGAATTATCTTTATATCACATTAACGGCTATAATATGTTTGGGCATACAAGAAAAAACCGTAGAGGTGGCGGCTTATTGGTTTACTCCAAAGACTATTTAAATCTAGAAACCTCGGTCGTGGAAGGTCATGCCGTTGAAATGCTCCATAGCCAGCTGAAGATTTCTAAATCTACTACTCATATTATTACCTTATACAGACCTCCAAGCACAAATAAATTGTGTTTCGTAAACGAATTAGTTGCCCTCTTAAAAACAATCCCAAATAAACAAGAAATTATAATTGCAGGCGACACAAACATAAACACTTTAGAAAACTGTGCCGTTGTTCAGAAGTATAGAAACGAGTTGTGTGAATGGCGCCTGCAGAGCGTTATCAATGATTGCACGCGAGAGGAGATATTGGCCGGGCGGGCTGTGGCGTCGTGCATTGACCATGTGTGGGTGCGCGTACGTAGCGACCGCCAGCTGTCTGCGCATATGTTGCTATGCAAATTGTCGGATCATTACTTAGTGGGTTTGTCGTTATCGCAAGATGTAAATAAAGCAGACTCGTTAAAGACTGGTAAGTTAAGGAATTGCCTAAATAATAAGTTAGTGGCTAAAGAGTTAGAAAGTGTTAATTGGTCAGAATTTTTAGAGCTAAATTGTCCATTATTGATTTATGAAAAATTGTGTTTTACTTTCGGAGCTATTTATGAAAAAGCGAAAATAGTTGTAAAAGAAAGCAAAAAAAGGTTGTTACAGCCTTGGATAGATAAAAATATCAAATTTATGATTGAAAGGAGGGATGAATTGTTTAGAAAATGGAAAAGTAGTCCTAAAAATATGTCATATAGATTAGAATATACGCAGTTTAGAAATAAAACAAATAAAGAAATTATGAAAGCGAAAAATAAGTTTAGACAAAGTGAGCTAAAAAACTGTAAGGGGGATTTAAGAAAAATATGGGGAAAAATTAATAGTTGGTTGGGAAAAGGGTCAATGAACTTGGATGAAGTTATTATGAAATATATGGGAAAAAGGGACAATTTGGATGACATATGTGCAAACTTTGCTGTGACGTTTACTGATGAGATAAATAAAATAAAACATAAGTGTAGTACAACCTTTTTAAAACGCGAAACCTATGTAAAGCCAAGTAATGTTACTTTTTATTTAAATAAAATAACATCCAAGGAGATAAAATGTACCATAGATAAATTAGGATACACAAAATCACCGGGATTAGATGGAATAAGACCACGAGACCTAAAACAAGTTAATGATAGCGTTAGTCCCGTCATAGCGAGGTTGGTAAATATGTGCATTGAGAAAGGTTCGTACCATGATATGCTAAAAAAGGCTGTGATACGCCCTATCTATAAGCAGGGGGATCATCTTGATTATTCTAATTACCGACCTATTGCTATTTTGTCTTCTGTAAATAAAATAGTTGAAAAAGTAATCATAGGAAAAATTAGTGAGTTTTTGGAAAAAAATAACATTATTTCTCAAGCACAGTATGGTTTTAGAAAATCACGTAGTACTTGTACAGCTTTAAATAAATTTACTGATGATATTAATGACAATTTAAATAATAAAAAATATGTGGTTCTCCTGTTTATAGATTTTAAAAAAGCGTTCGATACGCTGGACCACGATCTCCTGCTCACTGCTATGCATGAGTGTGGGGTTCGTGGTCCAGTCAATAAGTGGTTAAAAAGTTACCTAAAAAATAGAACATTGTGTACAATGATTAATAAAAATATTGGCAAAGAAGCGGATGTGACATCGGGTGTGCCTACTGGTTCGGTATTCGGTCCTGTTGGCTACATCATGCATGTAAATAGTATGGTGAATGTAATAAAGCATTGTACAGTATACATGTACGCTGATGACACATGCATGATGTATGCTGACAAAGACATGGTGAATATAAAGCAAAGAATTCAAGAAGACTTTAATAATGTCATCAAATGGTCCCATGATAATGGCATTATTCTAAACTTGGAAAAAACTAAATGTATGCTTCTGCAATCACCTTATCTAAAAAGAGCTGTAAATATAAACATTTTGGGCCATTCTTACTATTGTTTGCATGAAAATGATAATGTTTGTCATAATTGTCAAGTAATTGAATTTGTAAGTAGTTATAAATATTTAGGATTAACGATAGACTGTAATTTTAGTTGGAAACTGCATGTTGGAACAGTTTGCAATAAGTTGAGATCTATATTATATAAGTTCATTAGCCTTAGCTATGTGTTGGACAGACCTACGTTACGTATGCTGTACTACGCGCTGGCGGACGCCGTGCTCAGTTATGGGTTAGCGGCTTACGGGCGTACGTTTAGCTCGTACATTAGTGAGGAACACAATTTACAAGTAAGGTTCATAAAGCTATTGGTAGATAAACATGTTAAAAATAAAGTTAATAGAAACTATAACAAGCTGTTTATGAAAAGTGGTATTCTGCCAATACAAGAAAAAGTTAAATATCTTTTAGCAGTTGACCAATTTACCGCAGAAAACAATTTATTAAAATCTAAAATGATTAGTCATAAGTCATAACTTAACTAGAACTGCTGTTCGTAAACAGTTTGAGGAGCCTATTGCAAGCAATTATTATGGGAATAGAACTCGAAGGTATCTGGTGCCACGAATTTTTAATAATTTAGATATTGAGGAACCATGTACTAGTTTAAATATATTTAAGAAAAAGTTAAAAAATTGTTTATTACAAAATTTTGATAGGCGGATCTTTTGAAAAAAGGATGCAATTAATTTATAATATTTTATATGTACAAGTTTGCCTATGAGCTTGAAATTTATAACATATTGCTATTATTGTCGTTAGTAGTGTATTTTTTTGTGAAAATGAGTGCATTTTTCGCCAATAAACTGTTAATCAGTTTGGCGAAATTATTTTTTGAATAATACATTGTAACTATAAAATAAAAAAAAATAAAAAAAAAAAAAATCCCAAATATTTAGCAATGTCAGTTTTTCATCATGAATCACATATCACGTTAGCGAGTCACAACTGTCAAACAACAAGTAGTCGACACTTTTTCCCTCTATACGCCATTATTGGCCTTTACAAAATTTTTTTACGATGAAGATTTCTCCACTTTATGAAGTAAACTCCGGTTTTTATGTCAATTAACGAACTAACAAAGGAAATGGATGACTCGTTTAACGTTGACTGTTTATAATTAAGTCGATTGAGAGACTGTACAACCCTCATTACGACACCTAAATGGGATTTCAAACTACTAACCTATAATATACGGAGTCTATATAAGAACGCAAATTTTGTAGACATGCTTCGTCAACTTGATATAACCTATGACGTGGTAGTGCTGACCGAGTGCAGGCTAGACAAACAAAAGAACATAATGCAACTTGATGGCTATACGAGCTTTAACACAAATATAATCACTAACAAAGCAGGAAGAGTAGTTGTTTACGTTAGACATAACAAGTAACACTGCCGATACTAAAACAATAACTACCTTTGTCTCCTATCAGAACACGGCTTCGTCCCTGTGATCTCCAAACCAACCCGTCTGACCTCCTGCCTAGACCACATATTTATGAGACCCTATAGCCCTGCTATTGGTGTCGTCTGTTCAAATAGTGCCACAGAAGCAATGATTGCACTGTCGCTACCTAGCAGACAAAAGGACGCACCTGACAGATATAGGTATAACTCAATTTGAATAATCGGCCGTTGCAGGAGATCTCAAGGCAGTGGATTGGTTTGTCGTCACTGAGAAGACGGATGCTTCAATTGCTGCACATTTTGGAGATTAAAGTTACTCGCGTCCGTAGAGACCCTACAGGTGACCCCTGGGTGGTGCTAAATGAGTGACAACAACTGAGTGGCAGAGCCACGCTGCTTTGCAGCACGCATTGGGTCGGCTCGCCCGGCGTAATACCACACCCTCACGAATTTTCGGCGTGAAACAATGGCACTCTGTGCTGTTGTGTTTCGTCCGGCGAATGAGGGTTCCAGGGACCCCTCCCCCCCTCACAATTGATATGGCAGCGAACTTTAATCTAGATTTACCCCAGGGGGGTACCGACATATCCAGTGTCGGAGAATCCCTCCCTGAGCGTTCTCGCTCAGGCTGCCCTACGTATTCTGGGGAGGGCAAAAGTCCGCTCGTCAAGGCATGCTATGCTGCAGGCAGGAGAAAGGCAAGACAATTGGCACCCCCCCCTACGCTTCGCGTGGACTTCTGCAACATCAGGGGAATCCACTCTAACTTGAGCGCCGTCCATTACCACCTCGAGACGGAGAAACCGGCCTTTCTCTTCCTCACCGAGACGCAGATATCCCCCCATCCTGACATCTCCTACATGCGCTATCCGGGATACAACTTGGAACATGCATTTGTGCCACGAGCCGGTGTTTGTGCCCATGTCAGGGAGGATATGTGCGTCCGTCGCCTTGGCAATCTTGAAGATAGGGACCTCTCCATCTTATGGCTACACGTCGACTGCGGACGTCATCCTCGCGTCTACGCGTGCCTATATAGGTCCCACAGCGGTAACAACGGAACTGACCAACTTATCGAGACCGTCCAAACAGCGACAGACTCCCTTCTCCAACGGATCTTCTCGGCCGAGATTGTGGTATTGGGAGACTTCAATGCCCACCACGTCGAATGGCTTGGTTTTGGCGGCAAGTTCCAAACATGGTTTGGTCGTTGCTGCAAAATGGCGTCTCGCCAAAAGCGACAACATTACCAAGCCTGGGCTAATGCGGTGTCATCAAAGGATCCAAACACCAGTGCACTCAGAAAGAAGTACAACTTTGCCGCCAGGTCCTTTAAGAAAGACATTGCCAAGGCGAATTCATCATTCATAGGTAGAATCGGCGAGAGGCTACTGCGTCTTCCTTCGAGGACGCGTGCGTTCTGGTCTCTCGCCAAAGCTATCTTAGGGAATTTTTGTCAGCCGTCCCTACCACCATTGCACAAGACCGATGACTGCTTGACCTATACTGCAAAGGAGAAAGCCGATCTCTTGGGCTCTCTTTTCGCATCAAACGCGACCTTGGACGATGGGGAAAACTCTCCACCAACCATACCGCATTGCGCTTGTACAATGCCAAACGTTCAGTTCCTGCAAAGGTCAGTTCGTAAGGCTCTTTTTTCCCTTGATATCCATAAGTCGAGTGGGCCTGATGCAGTTCCACCCATTGTGCTTCGGACGTGTGCTCCTGAATTGGCACCAGTTCTAACGCGCCTTTTCCGGCTCTCTTACGCTACTGGCGTCGTCCCGAGCTCTTGGAAGACAGCCCTTGTCCACCCAATTCCAAAAAAAAGGCGATCGCTCAGCTCCGTCCAACTACAGGCCAATAGCTATTACCTCTTTACTCTCCAAAGTAATGGAGTCCATTACAAACTGCCAGCTCTTAGGGTACCTAGAAGAGAACCAGCTACTAAGTGATCGCCAGTATGGTTTTCGCCGCGGTCGTTCGGCTGGTGATCTTTTAGTGTACCTTACTCACCGTTGGGCGGAAGCAGTCGAGAGTAAAGGGGAGGCACTGGCAGTTAGCTTGGACGTAGCGAAAGCCTTTGACAGGGTATGGAAAAGGCACAGGGCTCTTCTCTCTAAACTTCCATCCTACGGGCTTCCCGAGAAATTGTGTTCAAGGGTTGCCAGCTTTCTTACTGGGCGTAGCATCAGATTCGCAGTCGACGGTTCGTGCTCCGACATGAAGCCTGTGAATGCTGGAGTCCCGCAGGGTTGTGTGTTGTCCCCTACTCTTTTTCTTCTGCATATCAATGGCATAACAACAGCATTCATTGCTATGCAGACGACAGTACTGGGGATACGCTCTACACCGGGCGAGCTAATATTTCTCTGGAAAGCGTCATCGAGAGCCGGAATAAACTTGTGACTAACACTGAGAACATCTTAAGTCATGTCTCGAATTGGGGCCGACAAAACCTAGTCCACTGTAACCCCTACAAAAAACAAGTTTGCGCATTTACCGCGAAAAAATATCCCTTCGTCGTACCTCTAAACTTTGAGGAAGCTCCCCTTGATACTAATCCGACTATTGGAATCCTTGGCGTCGATATTTCGAGTGACGTTCAGTTTTGTGATCATTTGGAAGGTAAAGCTAAATAAGCTTCGAAAAAGCTGGGTGTGCTTAATAGAGCGAGTCAGTATTTCACGCCGGCCCACCGCTTACAACTGCATAAAGCACAGGTCAGGCCGCATATGGAATACTGCTCCCATCTTTGGCTTTCTAGCAGTGGCAACTGCAAGTTGTGCCCTTCGTGCAACGAGAAGTGAGCGAGCTTGACAGCTCCGGTTACCTATCTGGACAATAGGCAGTGAACTACACGTGTTCACGGGGATACTCTCCTGAGACACTAGTCTTATCGTACCGAATGAAGAGCGCGCTGCGGCGGGCACTAATTTGGCGTCAAGACCTAACGTTGGTGGTCTCCTGCGCGAGTGTTCTACTGGCGCAGGGACGTCTGGCACTTCTTGTATAACCTAACGGTTGGTCTCGAGGTGCCAGTACAAATAAACTTAGTGAAATAAGGAGAGGGGATGCTCCCATCTTTGGGCTGGAGCACCCAAATACCAACTTCTTCCATTTGACCGCATTCAACGCAGAGCTGCTTGAATTGTCGACGACGTGGTTATTTCAGGTCGGCTCGATCCACTGGCTCTTTGAAGGGACGTTGCGTCTCTCTGTACCGTACCGTATATATCATGGGGAGTGTTCTGAGGAATTGTTCGGCTTGATCCCCGCCCCTGATTTCCTCCACCGCACTACACGCAAACGACTGTCATTCCGTCCACATCGCCTTGATGGATGGCGGTCTACTACTGTGCGTTTTCAAGAAATTTCTTGCCTTGAACTACAGTGTTGTGGAACCAGCTCTTGGCGGCGGTATTTTCGGACCGTTACGACTTAGGGATCTTTAAGAAACGAGCCGGCAACGAGTCTGCGATTCCTCTGGTTTTGCGGGTGTCCATGGGCGGCGGTGATTACTTTCCATCAGGTGACCTGCTTGCTCGTTTGCCTCCTTCTGCTTATAAAAAAAAATAAAACATGCGCTAACTTCAACTCTTCAAAATATACTATCTAAGCATACACTTAAAATAAGGACCACCCGGTCAAAACACATCGCAAAGCAATGGATAACTCCAGGTCTGATCTGCTGTATAAATAATCGTGACAAACTCCACTTATCCTCACGAAAAGATCCAGATAAACCCGTTCTGAAACTGACCTATACATTCTACCGAAACTTCTGTAATGATCTTTTACGTAAAGTGAAAAAAAAGTACAATGCGGAGCAGCTGGAAAAAAACCACAATAATCCAAAATAACTATGGCGGGCAGTAAATGACATTTGCCAAACGACTAAGAAGAAAAGACAACCTGAGGAACTACTACACTTGACTAACACCACAAAGGAGTCACTCTCTCTCTGTAACACATACTTTTCAACATTAGGTGAGAAGTTGGCTAACGATACCCTCTTAAGGACTAACACTACGCAGGAATCTTTAGCAAATACTGTCCAGATAAGTACGTCCCCAGTAGACTCACTTTTCCTGACGCCTACTGGACCCATAGAGCTTGAAGGTCTAGTCCGGAACCTGAAAAGTAACAGCGCACCTGGGATTGATGGAATTACCAGTGGATTGCTTAAGCAAAACTGTGATGTGTTAACTCCTTAACGCACGTTTTTAATTTTAGTTTGTCCAGTGGAACCTTCCCTGATTGCTGGAGGACTGCTGCCGTGTCTCCTATCCATAAATCGGGGACGAAAGACTCACCTCATAATTACAGGTCAATTTCGTTACTGAGCATCATGTCTAAATTATTAGAAAAGATAGTCCAAAAACGGCTCGCGAGTTTTCTCGGAAGTCACAAACTGCTTACGGAACGGCAATACGGCTTCAGACGGGAGAGATCGACTGATGAGGCGGTGAGTCTGTTGTCGTCCTTGGTTACGGGGTACCTCGATGCTGGCCGTTGCTGTGTCGGAGTCTTCCTGGACCTTGCCAGGGCCTTTGGTACAGTTTCAACTCCCTTTCTGCTGTCTAAGCTTGAAAAGCTTCAAACACCAGTGCGGTATGAGAGGTATGGCTCTGGCATGGTTTAGAAGTTATTTTACGGAGCGGAGACAACGTGCGCGGGTAGGTGACTACGTAAGTGACGTGCAGTCCGTTCACTTTGTGGTGCCCCAGGGTAGCGTCTTAGGTCCCACCCACTTCAATATATACATTAATGACCTCCCTTACATACCGCTGCCTAACGCGGAGATGGTTTGCTACGCTGATGACACAGCCATCTTGTTTAGTGGGACCTCCTGGTCACAAACATTCCAGCACGTTAAACAAGGCCTTGCTTCTGTAGCCCGACGGTTGGAAAGCAACCTCAATCGCCAAAACAAAGTTTGTGACTTTTCATAAAACGGCCACGTCGTCGAAGCCTGCCCTAATACCTCCAGTCAGAATCCACAACAGTAGCTGCCAGTATGCCCATTCCAGTCTATCTTGCGAATGTGACAGAATTGAAGAGGTAGAAGTTTTAAAATACCTCGGAGTTTTTATAGATAACAAATTAAATTATCACTATCAATTGTAACCTCACTATCAAGTCGTGTTAGGAAGATCATTCACGTGATGCTGTTACTAAGAGGGCACCGCCCTCAGTCATATCCTCGTGTGGGGGGGGGGGGGGGGGGGGTGGGTTACGGACAAGACGTGGATGTTGTTGAATAATCCTCGTCGTCGTTACCCCACAGATGTACGTTCTTAACGCCGTAATAACAACACACAAAGTAGTTGTCTGCCATTATAACTACAAAGAGCTATTTTAGAAACGCGTATTAAAAATTACAACACCGACAGTTCGCATTACATTAGCTAAAAGATACAGAGAGTACCTTTATCCTTACATATTATATAATAAAGTTGTAACCAGACACACATACACACATTATATAGGCATTTACGCACTCTTTTGTTATTTCCATACTTACATAGCATATTATACAGTGTAACGCCATAATAAATGAAATAAATAAGATAAGATTCTTTTTTCAGCTCAAAGTTTTAGATTTATATACAGAAATTTTATTATTACTTACTTTATTTATATATCATTTTTTACGCAGCAGGACAGCAAACAATGAAGTAATTTTGTGATAAAAATGTTTGGCATACTGTCCGCGAAAATGTTAACAACGCACACAATATCGTTGAAAGGTTAATGTTTATAGAGTTAAATTCTCTATAGCCCCAAAAGGCAGAATTACCTAGTATGGGCGCTATAGATAATTTGTTATTGTTGTGTGTATTATTTTTGGTAATAAACGTTTTTATGTTTTTTTTTGTTTTTTTATATAAACAAGTCACAGGTAGACTACGTCTACATTGATTTTCGTATAGCTTTCGATGGGGTGGATCAGAAAAATCTTCTGCAAAAGTTGGCATTCCTTGGAATTAGAGGCAACTTACTAATATAGTTTTCGTCCTACATAAAGAATAGATCACAACGTGTTGTTATGAATGGCTTTGCGTCTGATTACACTATTAAAGTAACTTATGATGTAGCCCAGGGATCCATTTTAGGACCTTTGTTATTCGTTTTGTTCATTAACGACGAACAAGTTTTTTTTTTAAATATTAACTTTTTATTATATTTTGATAATCTTAAGGTTGGTTTATCAAGAAATAACAACTTTAGATGATTGTCATAAACTCCAACATGATTTGAATCGTTTGACTGTATACTGTAATAGTAAGAAACTGCACCTTAGTGTCTCAAAGTGCAAATTCATTAGTTTCACGAGAAAAACGAAAAATATTAACTTTTCCTATTTTCTATGTAATACCTCTCTAGAGAAAGTCAACCATAATATAAACACTTAGGTGTTTTTCTGGATTCAAAACTTTACTTTGATTTACACATTGAACACATCGTTAGTAAAGCATTTCAGCTTTATGGTTTCATGATGCGTTCCTGCACTCCATTTAAGCATCATTTGTCCTACCTCTTACTTTATGAATCCCTTATTAGATCCCAATTAGAATATGCAACTATCATATGGAATTCTTTTTACTCAAAATGTAGTGAACAAATTGAAAAAGTAACAAAAGAAATTCTTACCTTCCTTAAGTTATCGATGTTTTCATTCTAAGTGTTCTTATGATGTCCTGCTAAATAAATTCTCTTTGTCTAAACTTCAATTTATAAGAGTGCTCTTGGATACGTTGTTATTTTATAATGTTACACATAGTAAGTTTGACTGCAATCAACTTATAAATCAAATATACTTACACATACCTCTCCGCTCATATCCAATTCGTCAGAACGTAAACGCACCAAAGATATTTGCACCAAGATTTTGTTAAACTAATGCAGGAAGCGCGCGCCGCTTCACAGAATCATGAACCTCTGTAGAAATGATTTTTTTTTCCGATCTTAAAATCTTTGCCAGTTCACCTGCATCATTTCGAAGAAATGTTTGTGATGATTTAGATAAACTTTAGCCAACTAGAGTAGAAGTTTTGTGTATTTTAGGTGCATACCAATAATTACATTAAGTCGGTAATATGTGCTGGCATACGCAAGCTTTTATTAATATTTAAATTAATTAAAATTGTTATTAGGTAATGTTTTGGCTTAAATTTAAAATTCTAATTATAAATTCCAAATATATAACTTACGGATCCTTTGTGTTTAAAATTAAAATTGTTTTTATGTTGCATTTACGTATTAAATTACAATACGGTTTAACTCTGTTCTGTATACTGTGTTAGCATTTGATCAGTGTATTTTTGTTAGTAATATGTGAAAAATATATAATAAGATTATTAAGTAAGAACACAGCGTAATTGATTGTTATCTTCAATAAATAAAAAAAAATTAAAGGAAAGTGGGCACAAGGGTTCTAAACTTTACCTTTAACAGTTTTTTAAAATACGTTTATGTACGGCACTAGGAGTACCTACTGCGGTTTGATGGGTGGAATGAGTAGGTACTCGTAGTTTGTAGCAAAGTACTTGAACCGCCATCGCCATAAAAAGACACTTCACTGCAGACTAGCTGAGTTACAACTACAGCAGTAGTAACGGCTGCACCGACACACTTATGTTCACATTTACAATGTTTGTCTTCGTTTATTACGCGTGGAACATGAATTATAGCTTCCATTTTATAACTAAAATAGATAAAACAGAAAATTAATCAAAACTTGCTATAAACGATGATTATATTAGGTAATAATGACTAGTAAAAATTACTATTTGTCAAGACAAATAGCCTTAAGTGGAAACACTACGTCGACGTGACTTGCAAAATTCTCATACAAAACACAGAAAAACGGCGTTTCGTAGTTTCCTTCTTCATAACTGGACCAATTTTTATTACTTTTTCAGCATCGGTTAAAGAAAGAGATTTTCTATGTCTGTATGTTTGATTTTTTTGCATTAAGTCATTTATTTAATAACCTTCAAAATATAAAAATAAAAAAGGAGCCTTCAAAATTTAGCGAAGTCACTGCGTTTTAAGGCGTCCTCAGAAACATTAATTGGCTGGTTTAAAAAAAAAATCAAACATACTGTTCGAGCCGACCAATACGCGAACCTAAGACCGCCGGTCAATCACAGGCCACAACCATTACGTGACATGTGCGCCAGCTAATAATGATCAGCTGTCACCCCTACTTTATTCAAATTTTGTATAAGCCATATTTTTGTAAATGTGAAGCAATTAAATTAAATCCATTGTAAAGCACACACTTCTTTCAATGCCAAACAAAAGTGGCGACCGCGACAGGACCTTGCAAATCTAATCGGATTCCGAAGTTAGCCAGGCCCTCGCCGACTGGAGGACTACGCAGCCTACGCAAGCCCACGAGTAGAAGCCTACGTCTACGTGCTTCGTGCAGTTTGAAGCCTTTTTCAAGACCCTCCGCCTACGTCGGCCTATCATGCTAGACCAGCTCACGCCTACAAGAAACCAGCAGCAGCCAGCAGTCTCGGACTATTTATTCGCCGACCCAGTATATTGCCTGCCATTCTGAATGTGAGCCCGTTGCTATCTTATCCTATTTTGTATCCTCTTTGACTTGTGCTACTTGATTTAACTCTAAAAGGGTTTAAACATTCTAAAACAGTGTCTATAAATTGCATTTTTTGCCTCGCTTAAGGCCCTTCGTACACAAGGCTACGCAAATCTTCGATACTCGACGATTTTAGTCTCCAAGCGACTACCGCCATACAAATCCATTGAGGTTCGTACACGAGTCGCGTCGCCGACATTCGTCCCGCGACTCGAATCGCGCCAGTCGTGCGCTACTTGCAAGACGAGACGGGCTCCCGACCTCGCGCATTGACAAATTGATGATAGATTTTAATAATCGTCTTGAAATTTATTTATTTAAATTCTTTTTTCGGCCGCCAACTGTCACTTTTAGATTTTTTTTAATTTCTGAAACAGAACTGTTTTGAATTCCAACAAAACAGACCAAAGAGATCGGACCTCATACTACAGCTGTTATGAAACAGATTTCTGAATGCATCGCAAAAATTGACACTTGGTTGTCAAATATTTATAATATTTGACAACCAAGTGTAAAAAAGACATCGAATGTTTCACAGCTAGGAACATTTTGAAAAGGTAAAATAAATTGTCGTTTTTATTATTTCCGTTATTTATTATTTATGATTCTCACCGTTTATAGCTTCCCTGACCTTCCATAAATATTTCAAAATCGAAATTAGTCAAATCGGTTTAGCCATTCTCGAGTTTTAGCGGGACAAACGCACAGCTATTTATTTTTATATATATAGATTGGTTAGAGCTTTATCTTCTCGATTCTCGCCCTTTAATTATTAACTAAAGTTTCCAATTACTTATTGCATTCTTCACTAAACAAAAGTCACATTACGTGGGTACTTAAAATGATCATGTTATTAGGTTTATAGGTGAAGCTGTGCCTATAACAAAGTCATGTCCTGCTTACATGATTTAGGTTGATGAATTAGTGGGCATTGTCGCAATCGCTGGGCTGGCCATAAAGACCAGCATTAAATGGAGCCGGGCCGAGCCGATGGACCCATAAACAAACAGCCGGCTATTGTCTCTGGTCGATGAGCGAGGAGGTCACACTGAGACACGCTACAACTGTCTGTTGCGGAAATAGGTTTAAAATTACATATGATTATATTTATCTCGATATCTTATCAAGTACTTACTTACTTGTATAATAATTTTTAGTTTTAGTTTACACAAATCCATGGCGCACTGGCGTTACGATGAGCTCACTTTTTATCAAAAGTTTTATTTGCCCACGCAAAGGTTGTCTGGATCACGGATCCCAGATCACATTTGTGATAGTTCCGCCCATTGTGCGTCTACTTTCTTGTGTCTTTGTATTGCATTCGCAAGGCTGTTTTTTTAACTATAAAACTTGTCGATCTAATCAAAAATTACCTTTGCTAATGTTATCTACGTAATAATAATATAAATACTTCTATATTATTATAAAGCTGTGGAGTTTCTTGTGCCTGTTCTTCTCCACAGCTAAAAGACTTCCTCAATGGGTGGGGTGGGTGAGTGGGATCCTATGCCTATCCATCCACCCATAAAAACAAATTTAGACGATTCAAAATTCTTATTTTAAGTTTACTGAATAAAGATATTTTGATTTGATTTGATATAATTTAATTATCCTGAAATGGCTGTATCAAAAGAATAGACCGGAATGAACTAAATAAACATTGGTACCTACCTATTTCTAATAATGTTGGTTGTGTAATATAAAACATACACACGTATGACGTACACACGGCGTCAGATCAACCTACCCTAAACTCTCAAATTTCTCCAATGAATATTAAACCTTAAAGCCAAAGGATAAAGTTCAGAATTGATTGTAGAAATTTGACAGTTTTGGGTAGGTTGATCTGACGCCGTGTGTACATTCACGGCTATTACTTCCAAAGGGTTAGTCCGAGACTATGCAATGAGGACCGCAAAAACAGCTGACAGCCATTAGTCGTCGTTTCATCAAATAACGACTGCGTGCTCAGCTTGATTTGTGGTGAGCCCATCGCCGCTTTATGCTGTTGGGTGTATGTGTTGGGTTTACTATACAGTCCGTTAGTTGCCTTTTACGGCACTCAAGAGAAGAGATAGGTCGGTAGTATTCTTGCAATTTGATGAGCCGCTACCACACATCACACCATGTTGTGTAATGCCTACATGGACCCATAATAAATTATGACAATTTATTATAATATGCAGACTCCAATACAATTTACACTGTACGATGTTTAATGTAAATTTACTATATCCTACTAATATTATAAACGCGAAAGTTTGTAAGTATGTATGGATATTTGTTACTCTTTCACGTAAAAACTACTGAATGGATTTGGATGGAATTTGGCATACACATAGTTTATAACCTGGATTAACACAAAGGATACTTTTTATCCCGATATTCCCACGGGAACGTATGGATGGATGTTTGTTACTCTTTCACGTAAAAACTACTGAATGGATTTGGATGAACTTCGGCATATAGATAGTTTATAACCTGGATTAACACATAGGATACTTTTTATCTCGATATTCCCACGGGAACGGGAACCACGCGGGTGAAACCGCGAGCGGCCGCTTGTAATAACATATAAGTGCTTATAGAAAATACTTAAAGACATATTATAATATATTGTATTTATTACAGAGGCCTCCAGTAACAAGAATGCTGGCAGTCACCTCTGCCAGCATATTAGCCTGGCAATACGAAGAGGTAATGTTGCCAGCATTCTTGGGAGCGATCCCAGGGGCTCACAGCTGGAGGACATCTTTTATTAATACTTAGGTAATTTAAAGTGCTATTACTTACTTTGGTTTTCTTAAAGTTTGTTTCTTGTACATTTCTTGTATGTTTAATTTATTTAAGATACTTCACTTTCAACGCCTCGGTGGCCGAGTGGTCAAACGCTCGGCTCGATATCCGGAGGTCCCGGGATCTGTTCCCGGGTCGGGCGAACTGTATTTTCGGATTTTTCCGGTGCATGGTCCGGGTTTGTGATCACCAGCCCGCATTAGGCAAGCGTGCTGATTAACCCAACACCCATCCATTGTGGATGACTTGATTTACATGATGGAGGAGGATGACTTGATTGCCCGGCAGTGGGACGGTATACCGACTTTACTTTTTAACTCCATTTTCATTTGGCCTCCATCATTGTAATCAATCATTCGCTTCAATCGCAAATACATACTTACCAAATGCCGGTTAGTGATTACATTCCCAGCCTATACATCGTAAATCCCAAGCACGTTTTACCCGACCTAGGAACAGCATAGGAATTTCGGATATCGGGTCAAGCGTTTTGCAGCGTCCTTACTATTTTATGTAAAAGAAGTGGTTTACTATTTTTTTTGCATAATATTTTATGTTATAATTCAACATGGCATTCTTTTACTTATCCTGCACTGCAGTGGGACAATATATATATATATATAAATATATATATTTATATATTGTCCCATTGCAGGGCAAAGGCCTCCCTTTTGCTCTCAGCTACTACTACTACTGTACCTACTACCTACATAAATATAATAACAATAACTAGGTACATTCATAAAGAAGACAAAATTGGTTTCAGTAATCCGTCCGCCACCGGAGTCTTCCGCCGCCGTGGACCCCCGCGACAAACAAAACAAATTTGTTCTCAGTCAATATTAAGGTGCTCGAGCGCCGGCTTAATTGCCCGAAAACGGAGCCTTTCTCTCCGTTTACTTAAGCACCCGGCTTCATCGTTCAATCTAAAAAACCTTTCTTTTTATAAAACGAATAAATTGAATGTTTTGTCCCCTCAACCGTTTGTTGTGTACTTGTGTACCTATTACACCAAACGGCAGATTTCATGTTCACATTTCCTCGTCTGGAAGGGAAGTAAGGTTCATTAGACAATTCAGGGAGACAAAGTTGAACGGGAACAAGCAGCCAAGTGTAATTATTTACGAAAAGAATATGTGTATTATGTCCTCAACAGTAGACTGTTGCCACGTAATACACATATTCTTCCATTATTTCAAGTAGAAAAACTTGATACTGCAATTTATTGTTTATTGAATTAAGTGTCATTGAAATAAGTGACGATTGGTTGGACCGGGTTAACGTCCACTTTACCAGAAGCAGTTCACCGATGCGGCTGGCTATACCTCTGCTAAAATAGAATAATACCTCTTACATTTGCATTATGGCGGCATACCTACTGAGATGATGAAATGGTTGCTAGCCAGGTGCGGCCTTAGAGCAAGCCCCACCAAACTACTCTGGATCTGCTGTGGTCTGTGGTTCTGACTCATAGTTCAAGAAAGGAAAAATTAAATTAGACCATAGTCATTGGATCCCTAAGGCAGGTAAAAATATAAATTAAGGGTTCTGTCTCGATGACTCAAGTGAAAGAGAAGGATTGCGATGTCGTGGGCTTGATTCCCAGCTGAGAGAGTCGCTTCACGTTTTTTCTAATAGATGCTCTTCCTCAATATTTGTAAAATAGTAGGAAAAAAACGGTACCGAAATACCAACCACAAACTTTGCTCCGCGGCACCTTACACTTTCCGTCGATCGTTCGACGATTATCACGCGCCTGTCCGCAAAACAATAATATTATATGCTCGTATAACTTTGATTATATAATAAGTATGCAATTAAAATTGTTATTGCAATGTGTCTTTGAAATTCTTTCTCAACGAGGATAAAGGAACCTCAGTGTATTCATTGTTAAGGGTGACGTCATACTATCCAAAATTAGTCATTAACACCCGTATATGAGTAATTGTAATGTAATTTGGGGTGGTGTATCCGACCCGTGTCAACCTTTGACAATGGCCGCCGAGACAAAAGAAATATTACCCCGTCCAGTGCCAGGGCCCGGGCCTTGACTCGGCCGGGTACGGTGGAATGCTATTCAATTCAATGTATCTGTCCAATGTATCTCGAGGCGTTGCGACTCATTTCTGTGTTATCTGTTTTGATCCTCTACGGGAAAGCACTGGCCTTCACCTCACCAGATGGTAAATCTGGTGAGGTGAATAGATGACGAGAAGGCTGAAGGAAGTGCGCTTCACCCGAAATGCTATATTCGCATTGTTGTTATGGTGCCAGACTTTAGATAAAATAGTAGTAGCTAGCCAAGAGGGACATAAAAAGCCCTACCAACCTACCACCAACCAAAATATGTAAATAGTAGCTTTTATGTCATCATCATCATCATCAGCCTATAAACGTCCCACTGCTGGGCACAGGCCTCCCACGTGGACAATAGCACGTGGGGATATTGGGCCATAACACACCACGCTGGCCCAATGCGGGTTGGTGGGTTTAACGACTGCCATCTTACGACAACAACCGAAACCAACGGCTTAACGTGCCTTCCGAAGCACGGAGGAGGAGCTTTTATGTAATATAATTTAACATTAGCAGTGCGCCTCCGTAGCTTATGTAAATAAATAATCAGCGTTTACATCCAAAAGTTCATGTAAGTACTTCTACTTTGCATTGTGGAACCATGCCGGCAGTTGTCCTATAAGAACCGAAGCGGTCATTGCCAAAACAGAAACTATAAAACGCAAGCTCCGGAAAAAACTGTAGCCTCATTTTTATGCGAAGCTTGGCGGCTGGCGGCCGACTACTTATGCCCAGTCCTGACGCCGGGACCGCGCCGGGTAGCTCACGTTAAGACGGGGCTGAAAGGGGTTTACGAACAGGTTCATGATACGATCATAAGAACTGATTTGGTTTGGCCTGGTTGGGCGGCGCCTGTTTTGCACAAATGATACACGTATCGTTAAAATTTAATTGAAAGCGTTTGCTACTCATTCTTAGAAAGAAAGAAAGTGTTTAATAAAAATGCATATTGTTTTATGACTAGTAGATTTAATTAAAAAATTAAGGAATACATTAATTAAGTATTATAAAATATTTATGGTGAAGGTGCAAACATTCTTAGAAGTAGTGCTATAAAATATTAACGGCGCCCTTTCAACCAAGTGGAGTTTGCCATGTATTCGTATTGTTTTGCACAAAAGAGTTGCAAAAACAAATTGTTCTCCGAAATCTACTAGTCATAGAACAATATGCATTTTTATTAACCACTTTCTAAGAATGAGTACCAAACACTCCAGCGGCATTAAAGCATTGTAAAGTATAGCCCACAATGTTCATACTGTCCCACTGCTGGCAAAGGCGTCCATCACTTAAATGAAGTCATCGCTACTGGAGGGAATTAGTTTCGACCTGGGAATCGTACCCTGGACCTCTGGTTATCGGGCCGAATGCATATCCACTTGGTTACCGTGTTAAAAAGCTCTTAAAATGCATACTCTTGATGTAAAGCGGTCACCGTAGCCTTCAGTCGCTTGCGGCAGCTTAGCAGCGCTGGCACTCGGCCTCATTCGGACGTTGGCGAGGGAGCTCTGCAATTCAGACACAAGTGATTGGCGGCTTTTTTATACAACAACAACAGGGCGACGGATGTTCACAGCCGATGTGGAAAGTGTATCGTGCGCAGCTGTTCGCGTAATGTTATATTAAAATTAAGCACAAACATAGACTCAAGACTATTATCCCCAAAGGGGTCAGAGACTGGGCATCGAGAGGACCGCAACCGCAATTACAATTGCACTACAGCGTGATAGCGTAATGATCTCATCGCCGCTCTATGCTGTTGGATGTATGTGCAGTTTTTAGTCCGTAAGTCGTCTTTTACGACACCCACGGGAAGAGAGGGGGGGGGTGGGGGGGTTAGTATTCTTTCACCGCTACGCGACACGGCTAAGATTAAGTGAACTTTAAAAACAAACCGGAGTAGATCACTACGAAGATCAACTTGACTTCAAACCTGCCTCGCAGCTGCAGGTACTGTGCCGTGCTGTGCCGCTGAAGTGAAGTCGCAGCGAGCATCACCAGTCTCCTCGTGCTGCTGCTGTGTGCGTGCTGGCACTGCACTGCTACAACTACTTAAACAACATTTTTTTGCTAATAGAGGAGCCCTGTTTGAAAAACAAACCAAAAAGAATGCGTTCGCTCTAACGAAATGTGTTACAATCACTTGTAAACAAAAGTTAGCCACGGCTCGTATGTTTATCTGTGGGCTATCCATTTTGTTTCACCTACAAGTGGTCCTACACGGGCTGTGGCGGCGCTACGCAAGTTTGCGCAGGACACGCCCGTGCCAATCTTTCGCGCTTGCCTTTTTCATATTCATTGTGGACACAAGGCGCGCAAACACCGCGCCATCACTCCCATGTATTAGGGGTTATTCCTCGCTCTACACCCTGTCGCCGATATGTTGATATTAATCATTTGCAAGCCTTTCGTCGACGTATGTATTCAGAGAGGACCGTTACGTGACCCCATTGGTGGAGTGTCAAGGAGAGGTAAACTAGGTTTATGGGAAAATTGTATAAACATGTATAAGTCACTACGTATAATTATGTTTTTATAATTAAACCAACACATAGAAATAGCTTTACACTACGCATACAACTATAGTTTGGTGTGGTATAGGACAAGAACACAGAGAAACAAATAAAGTAAAAAACAGGTCATAAAATATTATGGCCAAGTCGCCGCGTAGTCTACATGAGTGTGACTATTGGCACTCTCGTTGAAGATGTAGATGTGCAACATTTATCATGATACATGATTATAATTGACGTAAGTACCAGTCAGTACCTATATCGACTAGTCGATTATTAATGACTTCGGTAGAGTGTTCAAATAAAAACATTTCGCTCACCAAAGAAAGCAATACTGCTTCTGTAGCTGAGCATCTGCGAGATAGATTTGTCAAATCGATCAGCGTTCTTTCTCGCTATGCCCGCTTTCCAAGTAACGCCTGCATCGGTATTATGTAACAGCAGCGTTGTAAGAGCGCTGCTTGCAATACCAGGGCTCCCTTACGTTGGATTTATTTATGCTATATATCTGTAACAAGTTATTCTTGGTAACAAAAGCATTTCTGAGATTCATAACCGTCGGTCGGTAAGGTCAACTATTGCTGTATTGTTTAGACAACAAAGGGTGAGGGACTACATTAATTTTACAAGGAATGAGAATATTAAAGCGAAGGCAATGGTCAGTCACTGTTAGTTGGCAGTTGGCACGTAACTTGGTAAAACTTTATGAATTACAATATTGCTTCGTTGCAACAGGGGAGCTTGGACTATTCGGATTTCGTATATTAGCCCAGCGCAGCGGTGGATTGGGTGCAGTGGCAATGGCAGCGGCTGGCGGGCGGCTACTAATTGCACATTTGGACATTTTCTTGTTGGATTTATTGCACAGAATACATTTCACAAAGAACTGTTGGCACTGAAGCAACTATTTTCAAAAAAGTGTCTGCATTTGAGTAATTCACAGAACATTTGGCTTCTTTTAACTTTTCGGTTGCATGAAAGCTCCGTTAGTTAGATTAGATATGGAGTAACATTTTCTGTAAAAATAAACTCCAGTTTTTGTGACGATGTTTATTATTTTGCATACGAAAAGTTTAATGCAATAAAATGTTGTTTACCTACATTTAAGTTAACGTTGATAATCATGACATGAAAAACACAGTCATAATGATAAATTAATTAATTACACTCAGTGCTGTAATAACATTCTACTTCCGAACTAGACGACCTCCGTGGGCGAGTGGTTAGCACGTCGCCGGTTCTGGTGGCGCCATCTCTGAGGTCCCGGAAAGAACTGTAGTCACTATCTAAGACATCAATGAAAATAACTTAAATTTTGATTTTACAATCACAGTTTCACATGAAAGGCTGCAGCATCAGTCTGGTTTAGTTAGTCATTAATAAATATACTACAAACCCATCTCTTCCCTTGGGTGTCATAAAAGGCGACTGACGGACTAAAGACTACACATACCTATATCCAACAGCATAGAGCGGCGATGTGTTCACCACCTATTACGCTGAACACGTGTGCATTTGTTATTTGGTGAAAGGTGGAGTGTGGCGATGGACTGCGTTTGCGTACTCATTGCCTATTAGTCTCTGACTAATCCTTTGGGGATAAAAGTCGTGATTATATATATGGTAT
Organism: Scoparia ambigualis; assembly: GCA_963921215.1. NCBI lineage: Eukaryota > Metazoa > Arthropoda > Insecta > Lepidoptera > Crambidae > Scoparia > Scoparia ambigualis. The sequence continues at coordinate 39,203,682 of OY992507.1, forward strand.
TATCTGCTTTTAGAGCAAACTGTATTGCGGGTATTAACGCCCACTCCGTAAGACGGTCGTCTCTGTATGTAAAACTATTTCTCTAAATAAATAAGAGCGCCGAGATGCCGCTCTGCATTCGGAGTGCAATGTTTGAGTGCGGTGATCGACTCCGAGGCAATATCCAGACGTCGGCGGCACTCGGCGACTGCCCTGAACATTGGGACGTTTGTGACCAAGCAACTCGCCCACTTCCGCCCAGCTCTCTCCGCAACTGAGTAATATCTGGGCGAGTATGTTTTGTGTAGGTTTAGTAGACTTAAATCACGTGGCTGATATCACCTGGGTACACTAAGTCTACAATAAAGTATTACTTATTTCACCTATTCCACTAAGTTCAAGTAGGTATACTATTTTTTCCAATTTTAATAAAAATACAATGTATGTGCATTTCGGAAAAAACCAATGAATGTCGGGAAAACAAATGAATTTCAGGAAAATAAGTAAAGGTAGGAAAACACTTTCTAGTGATCTGTAGTATAAAAAACTGCAAGCTATTTTCGACTTTATTGACATAACATATTATGTTGTACGTAGATCTGGTATCGATGTTATTATTTTGTTGCGCACAAATTGTCATGGCTATACTTTTCCGTGTATATATTTATATTCGACAGGGATATTAGTGTCTCGGGCGGCGGTCAGTTGGAAGAGCTGTCGAATTGATTACGAAAGGCTGTGGATTTCAGTCCCATCCGTAGCAAGAACATTTAGACTGCCTGCTTGCGATTATAGATAATAGTCGTTCGTTATAACTTATTCAAATTCAAATTGTTTATCTTCTATCTATCTATACTTATAATAAATCTGTAGAGAGGTCAATTCTGTACATGAAATATATTTCCATAATAACTATCAGGGGGTGATTAGGGATCGATATTGATGCCAAAAATGCAATCAGTAAAATTTTTGTCTGTCTGTCTGTCTGTCTGTATTCAGCTAGTTGTTAATAAATTCATCAATTGTATAAAAAAAACATTAGATATTAACCATTTTCTGAGCGTTAGCTTAAACCTAGTATATGGACTACCGTTATAAATAATGGGATTTTATTATAAATTCTTATGCTCATTGCGTAACAATTATTTAAATAACACGTTGTTTTGGGAATAGTATCCAATAGCAACCTACGTGGGCGCCTCGAATGTGTTCTGTAATGGTCCTTTGCTTCTGTGAAATATTCATAATTTAATTTAACTTAGTCCAAAGTAAATTTACTTGAAAAATGTAGCACAATTTCAAAGTTTTAGTTAGAAAGCATTCGTAACATCAGCTAAACAAATGCTGATTGCTGGGCACGGCTCCTCAGTTCTTAAACGACGTCAATTATTTAAATGTCTGTAAATATTTATCATTTTTAAAGTGAATGCAAAAAACAAGCTTTTGCTATTAGCATTTTATGTAAGATTTAGTGTTGTTTTTAAAACATGCAATATAAGCGTACTTATGTAAAGCTCATATTTATGTATGTCTGAAGCCATTACGCACTTTTGTGGTTTAGTTACTACCTACCATATTCGGTGAGATGATTTCGTTTAGTGCAAAAAAAGCAATAGGTAGGCGTCTGAACTCTTAGACTAAGAATTAGTCTGGATGATTACCGCTCTCGTATCTAGTTTTTGCCTTAATCCGGTTAGGGTAAGAGAATGAGATTCAGTAAACTAATAAAAAATAATTAAAGTCGCAAACTCAATTGTTGCACTTGTGAAGGGCGTAAAGAGCAATAATTAACTTTACTGATGTGCTCATCGTGCCAGGCAAATTAACGTCGTGTAGGTACTTGTTGTATTATCAAACTCTATTGCATTATTTGGAACGCTGGTACCTTTTTCTGCTTGGCGAAGGTCGCATACACATTACTGTTGTAATCTGTACCTGTTCTGTATTTGTTTTAACTTCGAAACGAATATTTTTATTTTAGTTATCCCTCTACAGAATAAAAAGCGATAGCTGCGCATCAAAAGTGAAGGAAATGTAGCATGTAATAGTACCAGTTAGGCACGCTAGTCCAGTTATTTATTTGACATGCGTTAAAACCATGTTATGCCAAAGCTTATTGAGCGCCGGCTGCCCGCGAGCGCCGCGCCGCCGCTGTTAGCCAGTTCATATATTGTGCGCTATCGGTCGGGCGCCATTCGTTGGTTCCTATTTATTTGTTGGCGATTGTTGCCGATTTGCATTTGCGCGGCAATCGGCGCGTTGCGGGTAATGGCGCCGGCACGCACGCACGCGCGGAATACTGATGGCGATCGCCAGTGCCACAGAAAAATAAACATTTAAAAAAACAAAATCATCGCAAAACGAGCGCACTTCATGCAAACACATATTCAGCCATTTAGCTGACCTTCATTACATACATACATATAATGACGACTGTCCGTGAAGGGTTAGTCAGAGACTAGGCAATGAAGACCGCCAAAGCAGTCCTATAGTCCACTTTTCATGAAATATCGACTGCACATGTGACAGGTCGTTAGCCCATCGCCGCTCTATGCTGTTGGATGTATGCAGTTTTTAGCCCGTTAGTCGTCTTTTACGACACCCAAGGGAAGAGAGGGGTGGTAGATTCTTTCACCGCTACGCGCACGTTTAACCTTTTTTAACAGACTTTAATCAAGGTAACACAAAAAAACAGCAATCAGTTAAAAATATGTTTTTAGTTTTTAACGATTTACGTGTTGTATACGTGTTGCCTCGGTGGCTGAGTGGTCAAGCGCTCGGCTTGAAATCCAGAGGTCCCGGGTTCAAATCCCGGGTGGGGCATAGTGTTTTCGGATTTTCCGGTGCTGCGCCCGGGTTTGGCACCACCAACCCGCATTAGGCAAGCGCGGTGAGTAAGCCAACGCCCATCTGATTCCAATCGCGGAGGCCTTTGCCCAGCTGTGGGACAGTGCACAGGCTGTACTTTTTTACGTATTGTGACTGCGAACAGCTTAAATTGAACCGCCTCTGTGGTCTAGTGGCTAAGCCACCGATTTCAGACCCAGAGGTCCCGGGTTCGATTCCCAGCGGGACACATCTTTGTATGCTTGATTTGGTTGGTGGTAGGTCTGTTAAGTCCGCCTGGCTAGCTACCACCATCTTATCTAAGTCTGTCGCCATTATACAACGATGTTTACAGCATTGTTGTATTCCATACAGTTTGAGATAAGATAGCCAGTTCCTCAGTGGTTGAGGATTCCGGGTGAAGCGCGCTTCCACCTTCGGCCTTATCGTCACTTACCATCAGGTGAGATGAAGGCCAAGCGCTTACCCGTAGTAGAATAAAAAAAAATATATAATTTTGTTTTATGAATCGCTTTGGTATACTTAGTGTGCAGACTTGGTACTGCCCGGCCAGAGTTGAGAAAGACCGATTACCGGCCTGCTGGGGCGGCGCTGACGGCGCTCATACAAACTGCCGTCTCCTTTGCGAACTGATGTAACTAAAATGGGCGCTGTTGGTTTTGGTGACGTCACCGAAACCAACAGAGTCTGTACTGAATAACCTTAAGAGGAAACACTACGTCGACGTGCAAAATTCTCATACGAAACACAGAAAAACGACGTTTTCGGAAACAGGGGACTCCCTGTTTCCTCCTTCAGAACTAGGATCAATTTTTATTACTTACTTTTTCAGCATTAGTTAAAGAAAGAGATTTTCTATGTCTATATGTTTGCTTCTTTGCATTAAGTCATCTATTTAATAACCAGGAACCTTCAAAATTTAGCAAAATCACTCCGTTTTTAGAAACATTAAGTAACTGGTTTAAAAAAAATTAAACGTACAGACATAGTGTTGATGGTGAATGTTTGTGAATAATTTAGACTGCTTCTTCGTATAGCTCCTTTATTTTATGAATTTTGAATAACATGAATTTAATATACAAATGACGTGCACGTGCTGTGACGCGTGCGAATTGTCAATGTCGTGCCGCCGCGCAGACCCCACCATCTCTGTCCCGTGCCATCTGTGACGTCACGCGCAAATATTGGTAGCCGGTGGTAGATGCGTAGACACATAGAAAATCTCTTTCTTTAACCGTTGCTTAAAAAGTAATAAAAATTGGTCCAGTTCTGAAGGAGGAAACAGGGGACTACGAAACGTCGTTTTTCGTGTTTTGTATGAGGATTTTGCATGCCACTTGGATGTAGTGTTTCCTCTCAAAGCATGGTTTTTCTAAATTTTACTAAGTTTCGGTCAATGCAGCCTCTGAAAGGTTGCAACAACATCTTGATTTATAAACAAGACAGCGACCGCCTTTGACTGCGTTTAAAGCAGACGCCCTACGTAAGGAACCTGCCTGTTTTGGTCTAGCGGTTTGGGCTATGCGATGCTAAACGCTCTCTTCTGTCAGTCGGGACTTTTGTGAATAGATAAGTGGATGATGTAGACAACTTTTGTGATAAAAATTGTACGTACCTAGGTGGTAAATGTGGTGGTGGTAGGTGACAAACAAGCATAAAAACTCTTTTATATATATTTTTATTTTTATGTAGGTACTTTGTTTTCACTATCCCAGATGATATGCTACGATAAAGTGGAACTGCACTCTATTCGGGATATTCAACTATAAAACGCTATAGCTCAAAGGTTTTCTAACCGTGTTCTCCGCATTGCACATCTGTGTATAAGCCGTCAAGGTTATAATAAGCTCACCTGCGCTGGGCGCCGGGTGGCAGCTTCGCGAATTCTCTCCGTCTCCCAAACGATCCTCCGCGGAGCAAGTTCTAAACATTCTAAACAGCGACAGACAGACGGCGGAGCGGCATTCGCGACACGACCCAATATGATACAGGCAGATACGTGATCACTTGTAAGCTTCAATTCAGGGCTGTCTCCGCCGATTTCACGTCTAATTATGCCATTCATACGAGTCAATAGAGCTTCTCGTGAGGATCAATCGCGCGCGCCGTACCGAGCGGTTATGCACACAATTAAACGTAAACAATTATTTATTTTCAAAAATAGTAAAAGACCTGACTTTTTTATAGTTTTATGTAATGCAAAGTGGTGATTTCCATCTCAATATACTCGTTAAGGCGGGTCTCGTGCGACACTGTTTTGTGTTTTCTAACACCTAACATCAAACATCTAACAAATATGGGCGTGGCCTACATACAATAATTTGACATTTGTTAGATGTTTGATGGTAGGTGTTAGAAAACACAAAACAGTGTCGCAGGAGACCCGCCTTAATAAATACAATTTTTTTAACGTCAATCGTCATTCAACTGGCGATCCAACCATTGACCTTGAAAATATAAATTTCGTCACACGGCTTGCCTAGCTACGTTACGCGCCGATTGTATACATCTATTTCGTCGTACGTCTTAGCGACGCGTTGGTGCAGTTTACCAAGTAACGAGACGCCCGAGTTCGGATCTACAGGATTATATGCTATATTTTCATTTGCTTCAAATTTTATTTTATTGTGTGAAGAACACAAACAATGATGCCAACAAAGCAGACCAGTACCTGTGCAGGATGTCTAGCAGTAATCTCTGGCCAGGAAATAGCAACGCAAGTTGGGGACTCGACTTTTTGGTATGAACTAAGCAAATGTCGTGTTCAGCTGTAATCGGAGTGAAAATTAAACATTTTTACATAATTATGTACATACATACATACACACTTAAAATCACGACTATTAAACCCGAAGGGTTAGTCAGAGACTAGGCAATGAGGACTGCAAAATCAGTCCTCTACCATAGTCTGCTTTTCACCAAATAGCGACTGCACATGTGCTTATCGTGACAGGTGGTGAGCCCATCGCAGCTCTATGGTGTTGAAAGTATTTGCAGTCTTAAGTACGTTAGTAGCCTTTTAAGACACACCCAAGGGAGCAGAGGGAGTGCTAATATTCTTCCACCGCTAAGCGACACGGTTATGTACTGATACATTTATGTAATAATCATGATTTATATAATCGGATACATAAATCGGCTTCTTTATTATATTGAAGTCGTCTTTTTTGTGTTGTAGTAGATACCTGAGTTTTTTGTAGGCTTATTTAAATTTTGTATCTAGTAATGTACCTACTGCTATATAGTAGATGAAAAGGTTCGTTAGTAACATCGTAAAGCCAAATAAAATATTGTTGGTAAGAATTCAGAAAGTTGAATTTTATATTTGTTAAGTTCAGTAAATATTCAAACACCCACATAACCCAGCAAATTCATAAAATAGTTTGTAGCGTGATAAAACGACTGTTTTAGTTGAGCATTAAAATGTATGATATCGCGAAGTTGCCAACCCTCCATGACATTTGCCCAACATTTAGTCTATAAAGGGTGACCTTTATGTTTACGCGAGTAAGGTTCACAATTTAACAGAGCTTCTTTTGTTTAAGCTAAGTCGAGTCAAACATGTAAATATTGAATTTATGTGTCTAGAGAGCATCGACCTGAATTCTATATTATTTTTAATAAGAACGGTTGAGTCTGCACAAACGGTTTTTTGTTATAATATTAAACTAACTGGTGGAATACAAAATGGTGTAGCAAACGACGTGGCGGGAGAAGTAACGCGCTTTCTCCGGGGAAAGTTAAGTAGGGTAGTTGACAGGTTATTTAATACTGCAATATCTAAACACTTCCAAGCGCAGCTATTTTATAGAAAACGTTTAAGAAAATCGAGATATAGCGCCACTTTGCACCCTCAAACGAGTGTTTTATTTAATAAACAAAAAATTTTACTATAACATTTTATTTTTTCCCTTACAAATGAATGAATAACCGGTTAAAGGCTTATGCTGATGATGAGTTAAGCAAGTTAAATGTTAATTCCAAGATTGCGTAAAATATATTTTCTTGAACAGTTGTTAATTACTTTAGATTTGATTGCGAGCTGTATTTGGGTAAAATAAACATTTGTGTAATAGCTAACGTAAGTTGTTCTAATTTAGTGAAGTGCTCAGTAATTATGTCGGCTGTCCCGGCCGCGCTGGCTGATTATTTGATTACTCAGTAACCACTCCCCGAGCGCCGTGCGGTTGCCCTTTGCGCCTGCAGACAATGCCGAGTCGGTACCACTTCATCATGTATGTTAAACGGAACTACGTGTACCTTGAGGATTACTTTCGGTTCATTATGTACTTATAATCACGACTATTATCCCCGAAGGGTTAGTCAGAGACTAGATAATGAGGATAGCAAAATCAGTCTTCTGCCATAGTCCACTTTTCACCGAATAACGACTGCACATGTGCTTAGCGTGACAGGTGGTGAGCCCATCGCTGCTCTATGCGGTTAGAAGTATGTGCAATCTTTAGTCTGTCTGCGGTAGTATTCTTTCACCGCTATGCGACACGGTTCATTATGTACTTAGTTTATCCTTTTTAAATTCTTGTTCCAAATATACAATTATATCAATGTACACAAAGTCTGCCAAACTGCGGAACAGTTAGTCGGTACTAGTGACCCAGAGACCTCGGGTTTGATTCCCTAAACCTTCCTGGCTAACTACCAAAGCACACAGCCAATTCCGCAGTGGATCTTGATTAATTGTGAAGGCTCTATCGTCTTCTCTTGCGCTGCCGCCATAGCCTGAAGCGAAATGAAGTAACAATAGCCTTTATTTCTAGTTTTTGCCGTAAGAAAGCTGTCGTTAGATCTTACCAACCCGCCAGCGTGGTGGATTATAACTCGATAACCCTGTACTGCTGATATTGTCTGTATATATCATTGTGTGATTGTTCACGTTGGAAGGCCTGAAGCTGAAATGAAGCACCTATACACTGGCATTTTACTTTTATAACCGAACAAACGCTGTATACGGGTGCCGCAGTCACGCCAATTACGCGGTTGTAACTAAATTACTTTTTGTGGTAAATTATGAAACGTCATGTGCCTTCAATGATTCACATTATTGAAGAATACTAAACGAATGCGGAGAGGACGCGTACTTGGAAAACAAGAGCGGCAACATAATTTTTAAACACTTATTATCATCAACCCAAGTACTATGAGTCACATAAATTTTAATCAAACTGAAGTCAGTTTGAATTGGTTTCGGAAACTGACGTGAACCGAAGCAAATTTAAAATGACATTGTTGTCGAGAGGAGTCCCGACTGAAATGTAGCCATTCAGTAACTTCCTCTAAACTGGAGCACGAGTTTTCGACACCCAACAGCTTGTTCGCACTTTTGCTGGTGTACACTTTGTAAGAAATCACTCCATTAATAGCATAAACCTCTTACTTGAATTTAATTAGCTTCGGAACGTACTTAGTTTTAATAGAAAATTTGTCTTACTTAGGTACTGTTTATTATTTAACTGCAAATTGAATTACGTTTTTGAAAATTATTGTATTAATTTATTAATTGTTTACTGAGAATATTACTACTAACAACCTGGATGTGTCGTATTGAAATACATTGTTAATTTAAATTACAAGATATAAAAGCACCGACAAGCTATTCAGAACGCTAAATGTTGCACTTAATTAAGTACCTGAATTGACAATAGTTCCTTGGATCTCCTTTATGCCAGACGCGAGCGAAGACGGAGCACAATCATAAGGACCCTTTATTATCATTACAGGAGTTAGCTGTATAGACGGTTGTAACAGTACCACTGTAATTAGAAGCTAATATTAGAAACTCGCTCAGTACCGCTATGTACAAAATTATATTGGAAACTCGCTCGTATATTCAATTATATTGTTCGTAGAATTTTAATTAATACGGAAACGATACAGATAGTTTAGGAACAATTTATTGTAGCTTGACTGATATCTGCCGTTTACGCAACCACTAGGGCAGTATTCTTATCATTTTTCTGTACATCAGGAAACCGGTCACCATAAATTCCTTTACAATCAAAACGTGTATTTGTAATATCAGTCCCTATTTTACGCTCACCTCACGATAGTCATGTCTGTTGCGAGTAGCGATGGGTAGCTCGCGAGCGAGTTGTTTAAAAGAGCTAGGTCACCTATTCTTCACCTATTTCTGTTGTCTAATAAAAAAAAATACAGCAAAATTCAAGACAATACGTTGCGCTTCGCGTTATTTCTTGAACAGTACAGATAAACGACTCAAGACAAGAAAGAGCCTTCTATCTTCATGAACTACACTGAGCTAAATGAGTTACTGAGCTTGAAGAGCTATATAGCTCTTGACTGGGTAAAGAGCTAAATAGCTCTTATCTCTTCAAAAAGCTAAATTTCTCATGACTAGTTGCGAGTTTTATTCACCATTTAATCATGGTAAAGTATGTATAATATAGCACACACTGTCCCACTAATGGGCAAATCCCTCCATCAATAAAATCAAGTTTTCGCTACAATTGATAGTACCTAAGCTGAAACCTAGTAAGGTATGTGCATAAAAATACTTGCAGAAAAGTTGTAGTGTTCCCTAGATAAGTCGCTGGCAGTACCACCATTATAAGCTGATAATTGGCCGCCATTCATGATGGCCGCACGCAAACGGTGAATAGCAGCCAATTAGGGGCCGATACACCCAACTCACGGCCAACTTCCGCAGTATCACCGCCAGGAGCACTTGCGCGCGGTGCCCGCCGACGCTGACAATTTAAACTTTCCTTGTGTTCGATTCTAACTGCTGTTCGTAACGTCCTGAATTTCCAATTGTTATAAAAATCAACGTCATTTGTTTAGATTTCGAGGATCAATATAAAAATTACTATATACACTTTTAAACTTTAGCGTTTTATTATACACACATATTAAGACGGGATTTAACGCAAAACTGGCCGTGGTCACGGGTGGACAGTCATTGCAGTCCACCCGAGACCAACTTGGTCGAAACGTCGGGTGTAAAAGGTATGCGTAGAATGCCTTTACTAAGTAGTTTTGCCTTAAATCCCGACTTAATATGTGTATAAAATAACTATTACAGATCAAATAAAAATAACTATTAATATTGTAGTGTAAAACAGGTTAATGATAAACTTAAAGATATTATTTACCATGCTGCTTTAGCTGACATCGCCTTTGAATTTTATTTTCATCAAACAAAAAAGTGTACTCTTATATTACGATTAAATTGCTGCATTATTGACGAAATACCTATAGAGTCTTTTTTAAATTGGTTATACTAACTGGACTATCCGTAACTAAACTTTTTAATTTCCTAAATTATAACAATAGTACAGAATACTAAGGTTGCATTCTAGATTCGCTCAGCATTTACATGCTCCGGTCACGTAGCCACAGTTACACGTCAGCACTGAGATGCAAGCTCATATGGAGTTGCAGCGATATCGGCATAACGGCGGCCATTCGCAGTACCTGCCGTAATCACCGAGGGCGACAAACACAGCGGGAACGCCTTCATATAAATGCAAAACTTTATAAAAATACACTGACATTGTGAACAAATCTTAGAAATTTAGGTGATTTTTTAAAGTTGGCTGTCAGTTGTTTGTTAAATACTGGCGGCGCGCCGCGACTTAGGCCGCGTTAACACCCCGACCCCGTGGCGAATTTACAATTACAAACACAACAAAAAACGAACTAGCCGAATAGGTGCAGCCGTTCTGAAGTGATGTGCGTACAAACATTTCAGCAATTGATTTTTATTTATAAAGATTATCACATTAAAAATGCATTTCATTTGTGTTATGATATGAGTGACTTTTGTATCACGTTCTGGACTTATAGTAAAGTACAAGTACTTACGTTGTTCTTGTATTTGGTTTTATGTTATTATCATCATCATCAGCCTATGCCTATACAGGCCTGCCCGCATGGATGTAAGCACGAGCAGATACTGGGCCATCATCCACTACTCTGCCCAATGCACAATTTTTATCTCACTTGGCGTTAATTCCGAAAATGAAAACATCAAGATGGAAGCATCAGGAAACCGAATTCAAGGAACTGGCTATGTTATTTTTAACTGTCGAAACCTAGACAAAAAGTCAAGTAAAGTACATCGTGTATAACTGTCCCACTGTTGAGCAAAGGCCTCCATTGAAATCAAGTAATCGCTACAATGGATGGGTATTGTCTTAACCACCGCGCTTGCCTAATGCGGGCTGGTGGACTCACGCCCGGGTGCAGCATCGGATTATCCGAAAACACCTTTTTCCCGACCCCGGCAACTCCGGATATCGAGCCGAGCGCTTGTACACTAGCTAGGCCACCGAGGCGTTCGAGGCAAAACCTACATGGTGGTTGCTAGCCAGGCGGACTTAGAACAAACCCTATGACCAACCTAATCGAGTATAATAAAACTTACAACAAAACCCCCGGCTGGTTAATGAACTTGAAAATCCCGGGTTCGGTGATCGGTGGTGTAGGTACAACGGCGATTCAATTAGTTTGTTATAAATTGGCTGTTATCGTTACGACGGATTCACAGAGAGCTGAATTTAAAACAAAATTGAAAGTTGTTACCGCTTGATAAATGTCAAACGCTCGCTGCGAAATAAAGTTGTTGTAAAGCCTTCAACTCCGAAACAGTTCCGTTGTATCTGCGCGGCACTGATTGGCGCTTTTCTATCTTTAGCACAATCACTTGGTGAAAGTTGGTGAAGAATTCAGCAGGAAACAATATCGCTAACAAGTTAATAGAAAGTCTTAACGGGTGTACGAGACGCCTACGCTACGCCCTTATACTGAGTGCCTTAACTTTATGTACGCCTTTATTCTGAATTAAGTTCGTAAAACCGCTTAGTACTTTTCAATTTATATTAATATCAGTTTAATTCAAAATAAGAAAATTAAATTTTCAACACACTAGCTCGTAAAGTGGCTCTTATTACACCGATTTCAGCATCGTAATGTAGCTTATTACACACTAGTGTCTCGACTAGACCAGACCGAAGAAATAATGGGATTTCTTCTACTAAAGAAACAAGTTTTTTTTTTAAAATTCTGTCTACCTAAAACAACAATGAGCATAAAAAAAAGTCTTTGGTCATAACATAAGTAGAATAATCATGAATAGACTTATTCCTGTTTACATAAATCAATAACTTTTTTGAGATATTTATTTAAAGTTTATGGTAAAATTAGTAATCATTTGAATCTATGGACAACACAGACCACGCCCACACAGTCCACGCTTCAGCAAAAAACAACTGCACAATCTGCACTTGTGCTAAAAGAAAGAGAGGGGTTGGTATATTTATTTTGATGAGCCCATCGCCGCTCTATGCTGTTAGACGTATGTGCAGTCTTTAGTCCGTTAGTCGCCTTTTATGACACCCAAAGGAAGAGAGAAGTTGGTAGGATTATTTTAATGAGCCCTTAGCCCGTTAGTCGCCTTTTACGACACCGTTGAAAAGAGAGGGGTTGGTAGTATTATTTTGAAGAGCCCATCGCCGCTCTATCCTTTTGGATGTACTACTCTGTGTAAAAAGTATCGGGAATATTTCAATAAAAAGACCCGCGTAAAAGAGTTCGTTTTAATTTTTTTACTGCATGTTGGTAGCACTGTACTGATTTACCGCGCGATATTTGAGTGGGATCTGTCATTTACTTTGTTTAAAACTGCACTTTTTGTTGGTCATAGTTTTGAGTCCTCGGCGATTTTTACAATGGAAAATATTGTTGAACAAAGAGTGTGCCTTAAATTTTGTGTTTCGAATGATATTTCATGTGGAGAATCGCTCAAAATGTTGCAAAAAACCTACGGCGAATCTTGTATATCAAAAACAAGGGCATATGAATGGTACAAGGCTTTTAAAGAAGGCCGAGACGTAGTAGTAGACTTGCCTCCTTCTGGTAGACCTTCAACCGCTACGACCAAAGAAAACATCGACAGAATCAAGAAGCTAGTGCTCGAAAATCGACGTATGAGTTTGAGAGAGTTGGCTAGTGAGGTGAACATATCTTTTAAGTCAGTCCACAACATTCTCATTGACATTTTAGGCATGAAACGCGTCGCCGCTCGATTAGTTCCAAAGGAGCTCAATTTTGTTCAAAAAGCGCAGCGAATACATGTTGCTGAAGACATGGTTTCCCGAGCTTCTTCGGATCCTACCTTTATGAAACGTATAATAACTGGCGACGAGACATGGGTTTATGAGTACGACATGCAAACAAGCCAACAGTCTTCAGAATGGCGTCTCGAAAACGAGCCGAAACCCAAAAAACCGCGGCAAAGTCGCTCCATAATCAAGGTGATGCTGTCAGTTTTTTTTGACTACCGTGGTGTGGTTCACTCCGAATTCCTTCCAGAGGGAGAAACAGTGAATAAAGAATATTATTTAGGCGTCATGAAGCGTTTGCGTGAGAGTATCCGCCGAAAACGTCCAGATTTGTGGCAACACAACTCATGGATGCTGCACCATGATAATGCACCCTCACACACAGCCATTATTGAGAAAGAGTTTTTAGCGAAAAATTCAACAAAAGTTCTCGACCAAGCACCGTATTCACCTGATATGGCTCCGTCTGACTTTTTTCTATTTCCCAAGTTAAAATTACCACTTCGAGGAAAACGTTTTGAGTCGATAGAAGCCATAAAAGAAAATTCGCTGAATGAGCTGAAGGCCATACCGCAAGTAGCTTACGAAAAATGTATGGAGGACTGGGTGAAGCGGTGGAGATGTTGTATTGCAAGCAATGGTGCTTACTTTGAAGGCGATAAATTAAATTTAGATGAATAATTTGTATTTTTTGTTTTATTGAACAATTCCCGATACTTAGTACACAGAATGTATGTGCGGCCTTTAGTCCGTTAGTCAGCTTTTACGACACTTATGGGAAGAGATGGAAAGACTTCCTACCTTTCATATACCTACTTATATTTTGTCGTTTCGTACAGCGGCTTCTTGTTCAATATTTATTACTTTGAAAGTTTACAAATAAATATGTCTAGTTATAGTAATGAAGATCTAATAGTCTACACCGTCAGAAATATTAAGTGAACCACAAAATGTTTTTGACAGTCTATTACCATCTAAGTCCAATGAATAGTACATTGTTACCCTAGGGGCGAAAGTAGCTTATTTATTCCCGAGACGGGGCTTGGCACCCGAGCGTAGCGTTGGCGCCAATAGTTCGAGGGACTAAATAAGTCTTTCATCCGAGGTAAACACTGTGCTTTTCATTACGAATACAAGGAGAGTAACTAATAGTACATTATGATATAAGTGCGGTGAGATGAAAATTACAGCCGAGGCGATATTGCTAGCCCTAGCCGTCGGCGAGTGCTACTAGAAAGCAGAGGCTGTAATTATCAAAGCGCACGTATGCCATACGACGTTTTATAACATATTTGTGAGGAAAAAAAATATTCCGAAAAAGACTGCGTTTTTTGTTGTTTTTCTAGTGCATGAATCTTTGGTAAGCCAACATATATTTTTCTTTGTCCAACAGTATAGAGCGTGGGCTCATCTAAATAATACCACCAACCCCTCTCTTCCCTTGGGTGTCGTAAAAGGCGACTAACGGACTAAAGACTGCACATACATCCAACAGCATAGAGCGGCGATGGGCTCATTAAAATAATACTACCAACCCCTGTCTTTCCTTGGGTGTCGTAAAAGGCGACTAACGGACTAAAGACTGCACATACATCCAATAGCATAGAGCGGCGATGGGCTCATCAAAATAATACTACCAACCCCTCTCTTCCCTTGGGTGTCGTAAAAGGTACTAACGGGCTAAAGGCCTATGTTGTCCATAGATTCAAATGATTACTAATTTTTAAATTACATTACCGCACTAGTGTGAAACTTATTACATTACGATGCTGAAATCGGTGTAATAAGAGCTACTTTACGAGCAAATGTGTTATAAAAATAAATACATGAATTAAATAAAGAAAAAATGAGTTTAGTCCGTTAGTCGCCTTTTACGACACCCAAGCGTTGAAAAGTGTTAGTAGTATTATTTTGACGAGGTCATCGCCGCACTATGCTGTTTTATGTATGTACAGTCTTTAGTCCGTTAGTCGCCTTTTACGACACCCAAAGAAAAAGAGAAGTTGGTAGTATTATTTTGATGAGCCCATCGCCGCTCTATGCGGTTGGATGTATGTGCAGTCTTTAGTTCGTTAGTCGCGATTTTCGGCACCGAAGAGAAGAAAGGTATTGGTAGTATTATTTTGATGAGCCCATCGCCGCTCTATGCTGTTGGTTGTATGTGCAGCCTTTAGTCCGTTAGTCGCCTTTTACGACACCGAAGGGAAGAGAGGGATTGGTAGTATTATTTTGATGAGCCCATTGCCGCTTTGTGCTGTTGAATGTATGTGCAGTCATTAGTCCAATAGTCGCCTTTTACGACACCGAAGAGAACAGAGGGGTTGGTAGTATTACTTAGATGAGCCAATCACCGCTATATGCTATTGGATGTATGTGTAGTCTTTAGTCCGTTAGTCGCCTTTTACGACCCCCAAGGAAAAAAAGAGGTTGGTAGTATTATTTTGATGAGCCCATCGCCGCTCTATGCTGTTGGATGTATGTGCGGCCTTTAGTCCGTTAGTTGAATTTAACGACACCCAAGGGAAGAGATGGGTTGTTAGTTTTATTTTAACATTATATCACAACTACACATGACAGTACTTACCTGTCAGAAATACGATTCTCCCTAGGGCGCAAAAGTATTACTTTCCGCTCGCTCCTCAGGCAACTTCAGCCCTACTTTCCGTGTATGAGGAATGAAATAGTAGATTGTTATGCAAGGGGCTAAAATGACCCATTATATACGAGGTAGTTTTACTGTAAATAGAAACCGTGTTTTAATGGGTTAAATACCCGCGCCGTGTGTTACACTCTACTTTTCACTACAAATGCGAGAAAATAAAACAATCCAATACAATTTGAATTGGTTTATTTTATTAAAAATTAACCCGTTAGTTGCTTTTACGACACCCAAGGGAAGAGAGGGGTTGGTAGTATTATTTTGATGAGCCCATCGCCGCTCTATGCTCTTGGATACTACGTGCAGTCTTTCCATCTCTTCCCTTGGGTGTCGTAAATGGCGACTAACAGACTAAAGACTGCATATACATCCTACAGCATAGAGCGGCGATGGGCTCATCAAAATAATACTACCAACCCCTCTCTTCCCTTGGGTATCGTAAAAGCGACTAACGGGCTAAAGGCTCACCGACTAAGCACATGTGCAGACTGTGCAGTTGTTTCTTGCTGAAGCGTGGACTGTGTGGGCGTGGTCTGTGTTGTCCATAGATTCAAATGATTATACTAATTTTACCATAAACTTAATATTTTAACTACTTG
The DNA here is from genome assembly GCA_963921215.1 of Scoparia ambigualis. Classification (NCBI taxonomy): domain Eukaryota; kingdom Metazoa; phylum Arthropoda; class Insecta; order Lepidoptera; family Crambidae; genus Scoparia; species Scoparia ambigualis. The sequence continues at coordinate 39,219,866 of OY992507.1, forward strand.
TCTCAAAAAGTTGTTGATTTAAGTAAACAGTAATAAGTAGTCTTTATTCATGATAATCTACTTATGACTAAAGACTTTTTCGTTTTTGTAGGCGCATTGTTTTTATGTAAGTATTTGTATTTATTGTATTTTCGGCCAAATAAATTAAAATAAAGAATGTCAATGCTAACCAACTAACATAATCTCGGACCAAATTTTTAGCATGTCCGTATTTTGTTAGTGTGCAGCTTTCTATTTGTACATGTGTGCGTGACTAAAGATGTGACTAGTATATCGATATAATCACTTTAATGTGGTGTGTAACTAGTTCGTTATTATAATTGGGGGTTAAAGTTACTCACGTCCGTAGGTTTACCGTTTAGACCCTACACGTGACCCTTCGGTGGTGTTAAATGAGTGACACTGACTGAGTGGTAAAGCCACGCTACATTGCAGCACGCCGGGCACGCTGGGCCGGCTCGCCCGGCGTAAATACCAACCTCTCACTAAGGGTGTTACCCGACCAATCGATCGATCGTCGATCGACGGCATCGATCAACGTCGATCGAAGTTGATCGACTGGTCTGGTAGCTTTAATCAATCGATGGATACCTACCATTTGACTAACCAATCGATCGACGACGGTCGGTCGACGTTGATCGATAGGTGTGGTAGCTTTAATCAATCGACGGATACCGTTCGTCTAACCCATCGATCGACGGTCGGTCGACGTTGATCGATTAACCCTGGCTAAATTCCATCAGCGAAATGTATTCAGAAAAGGACTCGTTGTTCTTGGCCAGTACGATGTTGCTCGTACTATTATTACGGAGACGCAAACGCAGAAGAATCTGGATGCGGCCGTTTTTTAAAGCCAACGATCGCTTATTTTATCCAAATGACATTTTAAGCAGCGGTTTTGTTTTTGTTTTTTTTTTGCGTAGGGATTGTCATGAATTTCGAGGTTAGTAGTTTCAAGGGAGGTAGAGAGGAGGGGGATGGAGGGGGTACGGTAATGGTAACTTAGTAGAATATTTGTTTTTTTTCTTAAATATAACCTAAAATAGACGACGATGACGAAGACGCAGTGTTGGTAGGCCTCCCACTAGGTGGACCGACGACATCGTGAGAGTCGCAGGCAACCGGTGGATGCGAGTGGCGAGTTGTCGGTCAGGATGGAGGTCAAAGGGGGAGGCCTATGTTCAGCAGTGGACGTCTTCAGGCTGGTGATGATGATGATGAACCTAAAATAACCTCAAAATAAAAATATCTTGAAAACTATGCATTTTCGCACTTTGGCTCCCCCTCCCCCTCCCCTTCCCCCCTTTTTCGGTGTTGCTTAATCTAAAGTGCTTCCCAAGGTGTTTGGGGGAATATCATTTAGTATTTAAACGTTCATATTATCATCACTCATTATTATCAACATAAACATAATCTAATATTACGATTATTATCCATGGGCACGAAATATATTTTTTTTTTATAAAAGAGGGAGGCAAACGAGCAGGCGGGTCACCTGATGGAGAGTAATCACCGCCGTCCATGGACACCCACCCGCAAAACCAGAGGAATCGCAGACGCGTTGCCGGCCTTTAGGGGAGGAATAGGTTTAAGGAAGGAAAGGAATTGGGAGGAGGGGGGGGGGGAAGGGGCCTCCGAAACCCTCACTAGTCGGACGAAACACAACAGCACCAAGTGCCATTATTTCACGCCGAATATTAGAGAGGGTGGTATTACGCCGGGCGAGCCGGCCCAATGCGTGCTGCAACGCAGCGTGGCTCTACCACTCAGAAAAGTGAAGCGGCCGGTGCGTCTAATCAAACAGCTCGATTTAACACCCAATCCATTTTACCGGTCGATTGTCGATCGACATCGATCGACGTCGACTAATCCATTCTACCATCGATCGACGATCGATCGATTGGTCTGGTAACACCCTAATATCCGGTGTGAAATAATAGCCCTTGGTGCTGTTGTGTTTCGTTCGGGCAGTGAGGGTTCCGGAGCCCCCCCCCCCCCGCTCACAATTCCTATTCCTTCCTTAAATGCCGGCAACGCATCTGCGATTCCTCTGGTGTTGCGGGTGTCTATGGGCGGCGGAGATTACTCTCCATCAGGTGACCCGCCTGCTCGTTTGCCTCCTTCTATTATAACAAACAAATAAAAAATAATAATTTGTGTAGTAAAGTGAAGAGCAATACTTTTTACTATTCATATTCCCGCCCATATTATTAAGATTCAATTTTGAACTAAGGCTAACATTTTTGCTGTAAAAAAAGATTTTTCAAAATGTTTGAAACAGAGCCTTGAATATTTTGTAGGCTCTCAGTTATCACGTCTAATAGCTTTAACCCATTCACGTCTTATTTCCGGGCATTTTTTTAACCTAAAAAAAGAATAATAAAAAGAATATTAGTAATATCGATAAAGCTTCGATACACAAATACGTACATCACTAATCATTATGCCAAAAACAAAGCCTTTAAATTACATTGAAATTGAATGAACAACTGATGAAAATGAAATTGGAAAAGGCCTAGCTCTTAAAATTAAAAACGGCATACAAAATACATACAAGCTAACTAATAACTGTAAACCTAACGCGTCATCAAGGGATATTTTATATGATTTGGACAATAAAATAATTAATTTAAAAAAGGGCGACGTACTAGTTCTATTACTAAGTAAATACTTTAAGAACTACAAAATGGGAAATGATTACATCAAACTAATAATGAATTTAATATTTAAACCAACAAGAGAATTCAGTGTGATAATATCTGGAATGAAATTTAATGGAATCAATGATAATGAGATATATAATATAAATAATAAAATATTACAGTTAGCAAGAATGAACGAAAACGTTAAGTACTTAGATGTGCAAAAAGCTAGCTTCAGAGCCTCAAGGCAACACATAGAAGATACAATTATCAGATGCTTAAATCAACCGTTTAAGGGGACATCAAATTTGAAATTTATAAAATGTGAATATGACAAAGACAACAAAATTGAAATAATAAACAGCGAAAATTTTATAATGACATCGGAGGCCAAAAGCGGGACATAAAAATAGTTCATTCAAATATTCAGAGTATGCTCAATAAATACATGGAATTGGAAGATTTGGTTTACGATACAGACTGTGACATCTTGTGCTTGACGGAAACATGGGCGAAATCTCATCACATACAGGGAATGAAAATAGCAGATATGGAAGTCTCAACTACATTTAACAGGCAAATATTTGATCATGGTGGCACAGCTATTTTTGCTAAAAGTGGAGAGGAATTCAAGATAAGAAGTGACCTGAATAGACTTTCTTTCGAAATGAACTGTGAAATCTCAGCAATAGAATTACGTCTCCAAAAAATTGTTATTGTTTGTATATATAGGCCTGATAAAGATATCGATATATTTTTAGATGTTATTGCAAAAATATTATGTATAATCTCCCGCGAAAGCAAAAAAGTTGTGATAGCCGGTGATTTTAATTTAAATATATTAAAGCCTGATAATAAGACAAAAAGATTTTTGCATCTTCTTGACAATTTCAATTGTAAACATACCATAAATGAACCAACTCGTATACAAGGAAATAGTCGTACATGTTTGGATAATTTTATTGTTAATTTTAATGAATTTCATGCAACTGTATTAAAAACAAAATTGTCAGATCACAATGTAATCAAACTAGTTCTCCCGATAGAACAGTTCAAGGAAAGGGGTAATAGTAATTACTATAAGCAAATACGTAGATTTTCAAAAAACAATGTAAATTATTTTATATTTCTAATCTGTCAAAATTATATTAAGTTATGTGATGAAATAACAGAAGCTAATGGCTCTAACGAAAAAATGAGAATTCTGGTCGAAGCAATTATATTTTACTATAATATAGCCTTTCCTAAAAAGAAAATGCAAGTGAAAGCAAATAAAAGCAATAAATTGACAACAAAAGGAATAGAGAAATCCAAGAATAATTTAGAGAAAATGAACCTCTTGCAAAACATGTACCCCTGTAAGCATAGACAAAGTTTAATTAAGAAGTATAAAAAAACGTTAAGGATAGTATTAAAAAAAGCTAAAAACTTACAGTACGCTCATCGGATTAAAACCTCGAACAATAAAATTAAAGAAACTTGGAATGTAATTAATGAGCAAATACGAACTAAAAGACATCAAAAGAGCAAAGTAAATAGATTAATATTAAAAGATGAATCTAATAATAAAATAGATGATTCGACGGCAATAGCTAATATGTTTAACAATTTTTTTCTTCAAATGGCAAAGAATATATCAAAAGACACAAATTCTGATGTAACTAAGAGTCATGCTTACATGAGCAATGCAACAAAACCAACCATTAATATAGAATTTAATGAGATCGATAAAAAAGAACTTCATCATATAATTAGAAATGTCAAGAATAAAACGTCTATGGATGTGTTTGATATGAGTACAGTCACAATGAAAAGATTAATCCTATCTAATGATTTACTGTTTGATCTACTCCATTATGTCATAAACGAGTGCATAAAGGAAGGCGTATTTCCGGATGTATTGAAAATGGGTCGGGTAATACCTCTGTACAAGAAAGGAGAACATTCGGATGCAAATAACTACAGACCTATTTGCATATTACCGACATTGTCGAAAATATTGGAAAGTATACTAAAAAGTGCCATTGTAGAGTATTTTGAAGGAAATAACCTGTTTGCACCTTCGCAGTATGGATTTAGGAAAAATAAATCGACTGAAATGGCAATAAAAAACGTATATTATTATATATTGAGTGCAATGGACCAGGCGCAGCACTGCGCAAGCATATTCTGCGATCTTTCTAAAGCGTTTGATTGCTTACAGCATGACATTCTGTTGCAAAAGCTGGCATATTTCGGGTTTACGGGTAAAGAGCTTAATATGATGAAATCTTACCTAAGTAATCGAAGGCAAATAGTAACAGCAAATGGAACCAACTCTGATACCGGTAATATTGTGATTGGTGTACCTCAAGGTTCGATATTGGGTCCAGTTTTATTTCTTATTTATATTAACGACCTTACTTGTAGTCTCCCTAATTGGGCATTTGTAAATCTTTTTGCAGATGACACTTTTGTAGGAATAAAAGAGTCTACGCCGATAATGTTACAAGAAAAAATAAGTGAGGTGCTAAAACTAATGAAAGAGTGGTTTCAAGTAAATGGCATTGTACTCAATACAGAAAAAAGCATTGTACTACAGCATCAAACACGAAAATCAAAAAAGGACGCTTTCACAAAGAAAGAACATCTATTTTTGGGCTACACTATTGATTATACTATAACACATACACCTCACATAGAGAAGCTATGTAAAAGGGTAGCAAGTGCAAATTACGCTCTTTTAAAACTTAAGCCGCTTGTAGACTATAAAACTTTGCTTGCTGTGTATTACGCCTATGTACATTCCCTAATTAGTTACGGCATAACCGTATGGGGAAATGGTGCAGATATTAAAAAAGTACTTGTGGCACAAAAAAGATCAGTAAGAATTTTATCCGGGGTTAGAAGGAGAGATTCTGCAAGAAGGTACTATGTACAGAATAAAATAATGACCGTCATATCTTTATATATATATATAAAAGTTTATTAGAAATACATGAAAATAAGGATAAATACAAAAAAGGAGAGGACATTCATACATATAACTTAAGAAATAAATATAAATTAGTAATACCCAAGTTCCGACTCAGCAAAGTAAAAAAGCAGGGAGAATATAATAAAATTATTATGTATAATAAATTACCGTTAGCTTTGACGAACCTAGACACAAGAGAATTAAAAATAAAACTGAAGATATTTTTTATTAATAATGCTTTTTATACAATGAATGAATTTATGACAATCAAGTTAACTGAAGATGATTTTATATGTGAATAATGTAGACATTTTTAATTTTTAACTATTTTTTTTACTTTTTTAATATTTACTTTTAATTTTTAATTTTGTATTAACTTTTATTTTATTTACGTAAGTTTATATACTTTTTTAATTTATAATTTTTTTCATTTCTTTAATTTTAAATGATGTATTTACTTAATTTCTGATGTATATTATGACTTACCAAGTGTAACGGTACCTGTTACAAGGTTAATAAAGAAATTTGATTTGATTTGATTTGATTCATTTAATTAAGGTTTAAAACCTGATTCTTATGAAGTGCCTTAGTGTACGATATAGTATGATTTAGAATTAGCAAAAATTAATGCTTTGCCGTTTTAATTATTAAAAAACTCATAGTAAAGCATACATATTATGAGAAATCACTAACGTATGAAATGATAATTCCTGGTCCCTCACACCTCCTTTTGTTGTTCTTGACGAACAATAAACAGCAGAACAAGACATTATGTCAATTGTATATTACACAAATAACACAAACACTAAGATTTCTTAATATTTCACTATTATTTCGCACAATCCAGCAATGTTTTGACCTAGTAGTCGGTCATGAAATGACACGTCTCACACCGACAGTGCGTCGTTGCCAAACGTACATTAACTATCTCTTTTACTCATATCACACTACAGTCATACAGACAGAGATACAAATACTTTACTTTGATACACGTATGTAAAAGCGGCAACGTCTTAAGACTCTGTCCATGTAATATTTGGTCCGAGAACATAATCTTTAAGAAAAATTGTTGCTATTTAATCTTCTAACTAAATAGGGAAATAAATTGAAAATTCATGTTTTTTTATTTTAATGACACTGAATTTGATTTAGGGTGATTTAGGGGGTTTGATTTAGGGGTTTTTTTATTCATTATACTACCTAGCCGTGAAACATTTTATAATTTTATTTTGCACCAAACCCACTGAAGCTTGCATTTGGTATTTTCTTCCTTTTCCCCAAGAGGGACAAACTCTCAAATGTAACACAATAAAAAGTTTTAAGTAAGTTCACCCACTTTTAAGTTTTAATTTCGCGGGAAAAAGTAGCAATTATTTATAATTATTTAAGATGAGGTATACTCATGTAATGATATGAAATGAAATGGTTTATTTTGTTTTCATGAAGTTGTAACAGAACAAATAAAGGTCAAGCTTATTTCGTCAAGTAGTCGACATGCAAAATGTTTGATGTCAAATGCTTCGGTCATGTTATTTATTTCACGAGCTGTGTAAGGTTTTTTTTGTTTTCTACAATAAAGTAATTTCTGGCTGAATTGTGCCACCTCGCAGACTAGAAGATAACTACTGATATAGTATATATAGTATGTAAATACTCGTCGTAGAGTCGTACTTGGTTGATAAGTCTTATTGTTTCTGTAGCAGATTTTCTAATTTCTTTATTTGTTTATGACTGCAATACGTTATTTATAATCTTTATATATTTAAAAAGAATATATAGTTACCACTCACTCGTGGAAATTTTCTGACACAAAAATTGGCGCAACTGTTAACGTCAAATTTGACAGAATCGAGCATAGACTTTGCGATATTTTGCGATCACAATGCATAAAATGTACCACAGAACCGAAATAATCAAACTTGTTAATACTAAAGTAGTCTGTAAGTCTATGAAAACACGGTACAAAGTGTGTTTTTGTAGGTGCGGTCTCATGCGACCGCTTGGGGTTTGAGGGGTATAACGTGATTCTGGTTAAACAATAACATTTCATTTTCCATGAATTATCAAATTTTAGTTGTTTCCGCTAGTCCCGGCCGGTGGCTAGTTTTTTATATTATTATAGCTTGTGTATAGTTCGTGTGTTTGCACAAGTCAGCTTCAAGCACAGGCGCTGTGGCAGTGGCATGGCTCACGGACGCGTCTGCGGCCCCTGGACACCTGTCGCCTTCAGGTGTGCGCTCACGGTGGCTGTGCCATACATCTATTCTTGTTAGTGTCTTGTTACGGCTAGTAGGTACACAACACATTTTGACGGACCAGCAATAATAAAGTAACAAGTTTGTAATTAAGTACTTGTTGTTGTAGTTAGCAACAACTTTTGTGACTCTGTATTATATTCAGTGTAGTGGTAAGATCACTAGTTTCAAACCCAGAAGCTCTGGGTTCGATTCCTAACGGTCTATTCTATTTTTATTTGGTAGTTTGTTATCGATCCATCGACTATAAAGCTACCACCATATTGTATAAAGTGGTCGGTGTAAATTTTTTTTATCACAAATAATAATAATACATTTCAATTCGTATTGTTTCAAATCGTTATAATTTATTATTGTTAAGTCTACGTCCTTATTTTAAAGAAAACTTAAATCTTTTTTTAAGGTTTACGCGAGCACTACACATTGAAATGAAATACTTTTTTCGGATCTAGCTCGCGTATTAATTGTTAATAGGGTCCGAAACGTCCGGACTGAAACAAAACTCTAAAAAGAATTGATAGAACGCGAGTTAGATCCGTAAAATGTGTTTCATTTTAAAACTTATTTCACTATATACATTTTATTGTGTTAATGAATTTCATGATCTATAAGTACCTAGATAAAAATGCTTTTAGATGTTATATCTCGGGAATGTCCTTCATCACTTTCAAGTAATTCAATAATTCACGAAGGCTCTTTGATGTTAGTGCCGACGAACTGGCACAGCTCTAATGGCGATCTGGGACAGTCTTTATCTAAAATAATTTTCATCTAAATGTAGTGTATACATTGGCCGTCGGTCGTTGGGGTTACACGTCTAGAGGGACTACAAACAAGCTCACTAAATCCATCAAGCGACACTTTATTGATCATTGCTGTAGTTATAAATGTACTATTTATGTGCATGAAGGAGGAGATGAGAGGCGACTGGGTATCGGCTTACGCTTTTGGGTTGCAATTATGTGAGTTAAGCTTTCGCACCCAATTAATAACATCTCAAGCCCCTTTGACAAGCAAGGAATACGCGTTAAGCCATGTTGGTCACGGTTTTTGTCGTAACATGGGCGATGTTAAACCCCCCCAACCCGCATTAGGCATGCATGTGTTATGAGCCGATCTCCCCGTAATATGCCATTGTTAAATGTAGAGTACTGTGAGCCGTTCAATTGCGATGATGATGTCATCGGGTGCTAGAGCCCAACAGGTTGTTTTTTTTTGGTAGAAAACAAATGTTTTCTTAGTATACTAGCCAGTACCTACATAGACAACAATACTCAGTATGCTCTGAAATTCAGATACGATTATATGAAAAATAGTTTAGAGCAATTTATGATGAATTTGTTCTTTCTATTATTTCTAGAGATAAGCGCACTTTTGTATATGTCCTGTGTAATCGGTGTCTAAATATATTTCTTGTGCAATAAAGTATTAAACATTTATCCTTTTACAACAAGACAAGATGACAGGAATCCAACTGCTACGACTGACGAGAATCTGCCAAGGCAGTTGACTCGGTAAGTGCCCTTCATTTTATTTTTCTTGTTGCATAACATAATCGGTTTCCTTTTCCTCAAATACGGTTAAACTCTCTATCTTTTTCCACACCTGGTTTATGTAAAATTGTGTTTTGTTTTCGCTAGTCAGTACTATTTATAGCTAGCTAGCTTGATGCTCGTACATGACGTAATAACAGGTGATATAAGCCAAGAAAAATCCCCCATATACAGATTTGTTAGCAAAGAGGTTTAATGGCATGTACTTGTTCTACGAGTAAAAGCTTTGTGCTTGTATAAAAATTATTAAGCTTGAAGCATACTTTGCCAAATATGACATAAATGTAAAGTTTAACTACTAATATTATAAACGCGAAAGTTTGTAACTATAGATGGATATTTGTTACTCTTTCATGTAAAAACTACTGAATGGATTTGGATGAAATTCGGCATGCAGATAGTTTATAACCTGGATTAACATATTGGATACTTTTTATCCCGATTTTCCCACGGGAAGGGGAACCAAGCGGGTAAAACCGCGAGCGGCCGCTTGTATGACATAAATGTAAAGTTTAACAATAATGTAAGTTTTTGTGTGACTTCAATTACTAAGGTAAAATGCTATTTTTAGCACTATTGCTTCAGGGTCGGCGGCGCGCACGCTGTGTCCATGTATTCTATGAGGAATGGAGAGCATGAAGCAGTGGACGGTCACCATCCAACGAACCGCCCCCTCATTTGTCGGCTCAGCATAAAAAATATGAAGAACCTACCTATACAAACTATCCGCACGTACAGTATCGCTAAACTGATACAACATTCCTGTACAACCCGAATACGAACTGCACCCTTAAGGTTAACTTATCTCTTAGAAACACAACAATGCTACAAACGTTGTTATTGTGGCGCCAGACTTAAAGAACATGTCTGCTGTTAGTTAGTTATTATTAACCAAACCAAGGAAAATACGTATTATTTAGACATACTCAGGGGAGTCTAACACTGATTATGTAAATACTAGACCGGCTGCCCTCGGAGTCGCTAGTGGGTGTATAAATAACAAAATAAAATAGATAAAAATAAAAAGATAAGATTCTATTGAAACTCGTTAACATGGTTAAACTAGATAACGGATCAATATACATAAACATAGAAAAACCCCCAGAGCCGAAATTAAATGAGAAAAATAGTTTTCTATAAATTGATCCGACCGAGTATTGAACCCGGGACCTCAGAGATGGCATGATGCCAGACCCGGCGCGCTTACCACTCGATAACGGAGGTCGTCTTAGTTGTGCATATACGTATAAATGTGCCTGTTTGTGCAGAGCTTTGTCCGCTGACGTATCCCGGTCGCCGTCCGTCCGTCCGTCCATCACGCTTGCGAAACAATGCGTGAACTCAGCGCTCCGGAGGAAAGCTTATTTCTGTATTTCTTTCCAAAGAGCGCTCTATTTTGGTAGCCATTTGCTGTTAAATAGGATTGCTATAAGATTACGGAGTTACTGAAACTACCGTTGCTGATAGTTTAGTTAAAACCGTTACTGTTCTCCTAATTTATCATTATTTAAATCTTTGTTTATTTGACAGTTGATATTAAGCAATTTTTTTTAAATAAGTTTTTTGCACCTCATGGAGAGTTTAAGATAAACACAATTTTTTTTTCACAACGTAGCATGTTGGTTATAATTTAATAAAAGATGAAAGTTCAACACTTGAAAAAAAACTTAAACTTACAAAATGATTTTTTTTTTGTCGAATATGTACAATAATTGAATTTATATAGATAGATGGGCAGGCTAAAGTGATATTCGCAACCTACTGAAGTAACCGTATCTGAGTATCAATGAAACGCTGTTATGAAAATAGTATAACAATGACATTAATCATGCTGAAACTCTTACATGGGCTAGATAATTGGTAATTGGTAGAAAATTATTTATCTATTATTTCGGCTCCCAAATAGGTCTCGTAGGCGTGCTACGGGCTACAGCCGCTACGACCGGCTACCGCGCGCCGTAGCGGAGAAGCGGTGATTGCGGCCAGTCGCTTCATTGCGCGCCGAGGGCACAGACGTGTGGCGCTCGCTCGCGATCGTTACGAAACTTCTCTCGTCTCGTTCGCGTGTCGGCGGAAACTTCGCGCCTTGCTATTTCTATGGTTTAGTTCGCAGTTCAGTTTGTGTTACGAGTTGTTGAGAAAGGCGGAGAGCTGCTCTTTTGCTTCTGTAAGTACTTTTTATTTATAAAATTATTCATTATTTTTAAACTTTTTTGCAAAGTACAGTTCATATTTAGTTTATTTCGTTCCGGATAAACAATGGCAATGTATCTTTTGCATATTTTCTTTCCTTAAATTCTAGAGCTAGTTAACTACCTACTCGTACTTTAGCTTAAAACTTTAATCGTCCCTATTGGTTTATTGTGAACTGGATAAGAACAATATTTAAGCTAGCGACAAAGTATTGTGACTTAAATTACGGATTACGTCTGAAAACATGTAAATACAGATTTTGTACCTGTTACAAAGTTATTCTAAGTAGTACGCTGTAAGACCCGTATTGACGGCGCGTATTTGTTTGGCGCGGCCCGGCGCAGGCAATCACGCGGCGAGATTAAGTTGTTAATATCGTTTCTGTTTTATCGAAAACTCGACAATTTTCAATCACGCAAAGCCACGCGCTAATACCGCTATGAATACACAATTAGGCACATGGGGCATGATAACTGTTATCAGTGACGCCATTGGGGCTCACCATGCCTGCCACAGTGATATGGTTAGGCTGAAATTAAGCACGGATTATTTGCTAGAGATCGACACTTATCAATCAACAAAATTCGCAATATTGTACTGTTATTCTCATATTATTGTTTGAGTTAAGAAAGTAAATAAGAGACATTTATTGACACACCAAAAATAAAAGGATACCTAGTAGGTACTCGTCCAGCATAATGTTGATAAATTTATAACTGATATCGTACCACTTCTTGAGACTTAAATAGCTTATATGATATAGAGCAGTAAGAGTGAGACGTTTATAAGCTGGTGATGATGATGACTAATTATGTTTTCTATAATGAGACTTCTAATGAGGGTCAAAATTATCTGACACTGATTTCGTCAGTGTGCTGAAGGGTAGCTCTTTAAATTGCACATATGCTCATTTGGGATACTCGTCATTTCGGGTGAATTGCGCTATTATCTTTGCCCTTATCAGTACTTTACATCAGAAAGTTTAAGTTGACGTGTTTCTCCGTTCTACATTCTACAAATAAAGTAACAAAAACCGGACAAGTGCGAGTTGGACTCGCCCACCGAGGGTTCCGTACAACATAAACCAAAATTATTATGTACCCTACCTATACTTATAAAAAGGAAAAAGGTTTTTTTTCCTTCATCATAAATCGAAAACTATACATCATAAAAATAATTAAAAATCTGTTTAAGTATGTGCCAATGAAGCCCTTTCATACGATACCCCACATGACACGGGAAACTCAATTCAAAATTCGGACCACCGTTCCTGGCATAAAGACCCTGATTATTAATGATTTAATTGCGATTACAAATATATAGTTACCAGATTTATCCCTATACTTGTAGTATAAGATAAATAAGAAAGAATACTTGCCAAATTTCATAAATCTAGGTCAACGGAAAATAATACCCTATAAATTTTGATTCCTTCGAGATTGTCGAAATCTCGTCGTATCTTTTTATACGTTAACTTAGGAGCTTGATTTTTTTTTTCACAGCTTCAAGAGGGTAGTTCCTTTCTTCTTCGAATATCGTTTGTCCGAAACTCAAAATCCCTAACGCGTTTGCTATAATCATCACTAACCATAATGTTCGCGTATACGAAATTTTATTTTACCTTATCGTCTTTAATTCTAATGCTTTTATGTCATAATATCTGGTGCTATAATAATTAGATATCCTAATTTTTCTTGCTATAAAGTCACATATTCTAAGTGTTATATTGTATAATGTATGTAAGTCCGAATGGTTAGTTCTAACAATATTATTCTAAACCATCATTCAGATGATGGTTTATACTCCTGTAGGTCACGTGATAGCTTAGCAATTTTTATTAAAAAATTTTTCATTACAATTATTTAAGACAATCGCGAAGCACAGCGATATCTGTCATTAATTGTCGTAAATAATTAATGAAATATATAATAGGTCATAAATAATTAGACATGCCCTACTCCTCTAGGTCACGTGGTAGGTTAGAAATTTCGAGGTATTTTTTTATTAGATAACATAAATATAGCTCTCAGTTTATGCCTATGCACTGATTTTGGTTTAGGACTTAAAACTATTATAGAAAAGCGTTTTATGTCTTTTAAATATTATGGATTGTAATATTTATGACAAACTAATTTAGGGCATACTGTATTTAGGGATTTTAATTTTATGGCAAGTGATATTATTAGGTGACCTGTTGAAATACCAGACACAATAGAATTTTTATTGTTATCGAGCTTTAGGAGTCCTTGCCACAGACGAGCGGAGTAAATTTGAGCAAGTTATCATTCGGACACAAGATGATTATGTCACAAAACATAATGACACGTTAGATTATGGATAAAAGATTTATAAGACAAAATAGAGAACCCTTCAAGAGACTGTAGACCTGAGTATATCGTTTTAATTTCAACTCGATACGTCCACGCGTTCCCGAGATAAAGGGTCTTGACAGACTGACGGACGGATAAAAAAGTGATCCTATAAGGGTACCATTTTTTCCTTTGAGGTACGGAACCCTAAAAATAATAAAATACCTTTATTGAGTGAATGATTTGAATTTGATGGACGCACGCCCGCAGGTGGCAACTCCGTGTTAGCCCGTTTGTGCCCGCTGCACGTATAAACTTGTGTTTAGACGGAATTGGAGTTTTCACCGTCGTAAGTTGAGAACTTAAGAGAAAACAGATTTGTTTTATGTCCTAGGACGACAGCTACGTAACTGAAAAGTTTCTTTGAAATAGATAAGGAAACTAAATCGGACTTTGATTTAAGTAACTACGTCAGTTTTGTTATGTTTAAAGGTAATGCCATTTTGCAGAAAGCTTTACTACCTTCCTTAAAAATATCTTATAAAATAATCTTCTAGTGTTCTTATTGTTTCGTTCTACTTTTATAAATAAGACGTTTCTCGTTTGAAATTTTGTTGTTCTTTTACTTAAACCTTGCTTTTTATGTGAAAGTGAAAACTGTAACATGTGCAATAAATAAATAAACTTAAAAACCTTGACACTCAATTTTGAAATCATGTTGTTTTACTATGTTGGCAAACCAACAGAAAGCAATTATGCTATTATTTTTTGCTGCTTAGTTTTGCTTAATCTAATTATCTTAGTTCGAGGAGCAAGCGCCTGAAACTTACCAGCGTCGTTCCGCGTGAACACCAATGTGTCATGAATAGTCATGATTTTAAGGACACATATCCTGAACGACACGAATCCTTTTGTAGCGGATAACTACTTCAAATTCCTTTTAAAAATCCAAACACTGATTAATGTTTAGTTTATGTAGATTTTATAGTTCCGGAGATTTATTAATTAGTCAATTAGTCATAATCAGGCGTGTTATTTTGTTTTAATTCATCATATCTTGTATTTTTTTCATTCTAGTATAAGGTGTTTAATGATGATAGTCTTATATCGTAGACCGTGTGACGCAAGCAACGGATAATAATAGTAATATAATATTATATGAATAAATCTTATATTCTTATCGGTTTCATCTTATAGGTAAACAACGTGTTTGTATATATGTAATGTAATGTACACTTTATCTCGATAAGGAAGTGGCAGTCACGGCAGCAAACTATTTGTCAAACGTCGCGAGAAAGACTTCAGAGTGGTGGGTGCCCGCTGCGCGCGCCTGCTTGATCTGATTGCGGCAGATACTGATCTGTAGTTTTATTCCGTTTGGATATATTTTAAAACAGTTCTTTTGCTCCTATTCATAGTTCATATTTATATTTTCCGTAACTTTAATAACCTGGCCGCTCACACTCAGTGACACAGGTCAGGCTTAAACATCTTTATTCTCAAATTAAAATTAGATTTAACCGGATATTAATTGTTATGCAGTATATTATTTTTAAACATGTTAATTGTCTCACAAGTGTTCACTTTATCTGGTAACCTATTGAACAGCTGTGCTCCCTCAAACAGAATTGTCTTTTATTCCTTAATAAGTCATAGGTGTAATTAGTTTAAGTTTGTAATTGCGTTGGAGTTTGCGCTATTATTTTTAACTCGTATTATATTCAACGAACGCCCGCCTACGCCTCCGTTCACGCTAACTTAGAATCAAAAGTCATACATTTCATATTTAGTAATTTTGTAACAAATATCCACAAATTATAAAAAAAAACCATCGCCCTTTATTGATCTTCATATCAGTGAAAACTACGTAAAAATCCATTTGGTGGCTTAGAGGGAGAAAGCGGGCCCACAGGCACAGGAAGCCGAGGCTTTAGTTTATAAATGTAAATTGAATGATGATAATGGCATCTACTTAAATGTAAATTAATTTGATTTCATACTTTTTGCATTTTTTTATTAAAATACATGTTGTAAGTCAACACCTAACCGGGTTTTTGGACATGAAGCAATTATTGTGAAATTGTACTATTCTTGTTATTAATAAACAAAAAAAATACCTACATAAAAAAAATAATAAAAAAGGTTTAATAAGTTAGTTTTATCCTCAGAATAATAAGTAAATATTATTCTATGGTTTTATCATACAGTTGTTACGTTTACAGGTTGGTTAACTTCACATGTCATATTTATCAAGGTCTAAATCTAGCGATTGGAAGTTAGCTTATTGACTGAAATTATTTAAAAGCTTATTAACCACGTTTTGCAGCCACAGCGTGAAACTGTGAATAAAAACACAAATAAATCTCGGCATAAACTCATTTCGTTAGTGTATTCCAATTTGGCAGTGAAAGCAATTATAAGGCGGCGCCTGATGAATTACCAGAGTGATTTATGATGAATATTCAGCGTCAACAGGCCAGGAAGTGACGCCTGCCGATGAATAAGCGATCTGCCATTACCATACGTACAATAACACGTGTGCGCGCCGCCGCCGGTGCCCGGTCCGCCCACCGCCTGCGTCTCCTTTGATTCCAACTTGCCTTAATATTGGTCATTTTTCTAAATTATCATTATTAGACGTATCAAAATAATAATTTTGTATTTGTTAAGTTTCTAGCTTCTTTTAATTAGCTCTAACGAATGTCATTACTCGACTGGTTAGTGAATCTGCGAAGGGACTCCTTGTACTGAGAAGTGCCTGCAAAGCAGTAGGTGTAGCAATAAACTCTTTTTTAAAGAGAACATTTTGCATCACGTTTCGATCACTTAGCAAGGATCATGATCACAGCAAATCCGTGGACTGCCATGGTTTCATATAAAATTAGAAAAAAATTAAACGGGAAGTGTTCTAAACGTGTGAAAAGAAATACCGTGTCGCGTGGCGGTGAAAGAATACTGCCCCCCCCTCTCTTTTCTTGGGTGTCGTAAAAGGCGACTAACGGACTAAAGGCTGCACATACATCCAACAGCATAGAGCGGCGATGGGCTCACCACCTGTCACGCTGAGCACATGTGCAGTCGCTATTTGGTGAAAACCGACTGCTAAGAAGTATTCTTTATTTATAACTGTTCTTAAATATAAAGAAATATAAACTAGAGGGTGGCTTTGCTATACGTCTGCTAATCCGTAAAAGGCCGTTCTGCTTAGAAATTTTAAATTAGATCTACAAGAAATGGATCACAATTATTTTGCAGTTTATAAAATTAATAGAGTTGTTAATATTCATACTGTTATTGTAATGAAATGATAAGACGATGTGGTTTGTAATTACGTAATCACAACGTCTCGGACTCATCTCGGACGCATCTACTAAATTAAATTAAATTTGTGTAGGCTTACACCAATTATGTAGCCCAAGATTAGTATTCTTTTGAAACTTGTTAATATGGTAAGATAACGGATAAATATACATACGAGTAAACATAGAAAAAACACCCAGACCCGAAAACCATTTAGAAAAGCAGTTTTTCTCTAAATTGACCTGACCGGGAATTGAACCCGGCGGCGGGACCTCAGAGATGGCGCGAGGCCAGACGGTGACACATTGAAACGCAGATTTTTTTTTGCCATAATTTTAATTAACATACGTGTACATCATATGGCATACAATTCAAAAAGCATAGGTAATAGATTGTAGCAAATATTTTTTTTACGTATAAACATAATAACGCAGATTCGTTGAAAGACGTTAATAAAAACCACAACGTTTAAATCTATATTATTGTTTGTTATAATTTTATTAAGCATACTTTAAAACGCATAATTCAAATGAGTCATAGTTTTATAAAGCATAATCGAGGTTATTTTTTTATTAGACAACAGAAATACTAGCTGTCCTACTCCTGTAGGACAAGTGATAGGCTAGACATTTAAGACAATCGCGAAGCATACATTATTGATAATAGGTCGATGTCGAGGTGATCGCGATCGTAGGAGAGCCAGCGAGCAGGGCGGCGGGGGCGTGCTGGTGGCGGTTCGCCCCGAGCTGGGTGCTGCAACACTTTATTTTTTACGTTTTAGTGCATTTATTTCAGTCAAATTTTTTGAAGACGGTTTTTCTTTTTGTTTATTTCTCGCTTTTTAGTGAATCGTTCCGATCTATTTATCGAAAGCGAATATTGGTAAACCTACAAAACGCGCTACTTGTATAAGACAGCGCCGTTTAAATGCGACAAGCGAAGAAAACGAGAAACGCATATCACAAAGTAGGAAATTAACATCCAAAACAGACAGCAAGTTACCCGGATTTACTCGTGAACGCTGTATAGACCCCCTACGATGATGACTTGCGAGTTACTAGGGTTCACCGTTAGGCAAACTAGAGGGACGTTTTTGACTTGCTCCAGTCATAGATCGTAGCCAAGTCACCATTGATCTGCTCAATCGCTGATAGGTTCTCAGCCAAGGCCTGAGAGTAAATTTGTAAGTCATCGGTATAAAGATGTTAAGAAGGATTTAGATAAGAAGTGACAGAATTAATAGTGTGAATAGTGTATTTTTAAATCCTAATAGAAATGTTTCGGAAGGAGTGATAAAAAGTGGCCTATGTCACTATTGTTCTTCAGCTATCTAGGTGCAAAATCAGGTCGATGCGCAAGTGAGAGACGGACAGACACTTTCGCATTTACAATATACTCGTAAGTCAGGAAGGATTTATTGCCGGAGTGGATCTCATTTGACCTATGGCTGAAAATACCAAAATCGCTATAGATAATCCTACAATATTCGAGGAGTTCCCTCAATTCCTCAAGGATTCCACTATCAGAACTAAGTTTCGGTACCTGCCTTCTTTTAATTCGTCATAGTCGCTTAACTATCTTAATCGAGATATCTTATCGCCACCCGTGAAATACTTATCTTGAGGAGTTCCAATGACATTCTGTGGTCTTCATCATCAGTTCTACTTCATCAAATGATACTTTCTGAATGCAAATTCTTGACTTTTTGCTGAAAATACCAGAATCGCTATAGGTATGCCTACAATATTTGAGGAGTTCCCTCAATTCCTCAAGGATTCCACCATCAGAACTGAGTTCCGGTACCTGCCTCCTTTTAATTCGTCATAGTCGCTTAACTATCTTAATCGAGATATCTTATCGCCACCCGTGAAATACTTATCATTGAGGAGCTCCAATGACATTCTGTGGTCTTCTTCATCAGTTCTTCTTCATCAAATGATACTTTCTGAATGCAAATTCTTGACTTATTGCTGAAAATATCAAAATCGCTGTAGGTATGCCTACAATATTTGAGGAGTTCCGTCAATTCCTGAGGATTCCATCATCAGAACTGGATTTTGATAAAAATGGGACCAATCTAGAAGTATATCCTTTCAAGTAAAAAAAGAATTTTCTAAATCGGTGTATAAATGAGTGAGTTCTGAGGTAACAAACATAAAAAAAAACATACAACCGAATTGAGAACCTCCTCCTTTTTTGAAGTCGGTTAAAAATAGGTCGATGTCGAGGTGATCGCGATCGTAGGAGAACCAGCGAGCAGGGCGGAGGGGGCGTGCTGGTGGCGGTTCGCCCCGAGCTGGGTGCTGCAACACTGTTTTTCCTTGTATGGGAAGGTTGGCCATAAATCTAAAATCGAAATCTAACTTATGTTAACTTTTATTAGTGTTTCAGGGTAGATCGATATTGTGTACATTTGAATTTGTAAGTAGAAATCATATTTGATAAATCGTTAGGTCATATTAGTCACAGTTTAACGAGTCAGTTGATGGAAAACAGTTTGCTTAAACAAAATATCGTTTATTTAATTAGAATATTGTTCCGTTCTATTGACTAATTATACAGTCAATCATTATGAGTGTTGTTTCCTCAAGTATGTATTATTTCATAATCCTAAAATTAAGTGTTTGTAATTAGTGATACGATTGTAATAGGAACTCGAAACTTATGGTAGAAGTTTTGGCATGTTTTTGTTGTTGTCAAGCATTTTAGTTTATGTTCTGTACATTTCTGTACTATAGTATGTACCTACTGCAAATATATAGCTTAGGATGTGTTCTTTTGGATTCTGTTGAAAATATTACCACCTTTTTCCGGCGCCCATACTGACATAGCTTAAAAACCATAGGCACTTTTATAATTTTATAATAATACAAAAGATTGCTTTCAAGAACTGCCTAAAACTAAACTAAAATCCATTCATCATGATGTTGTAAAAATTTTAAAAGCACCTGAAGTTCCCGAGTCTTTATCTTTTCTCTCTTACGGTCAAAATGTTGTTAATAGTAGCGATGAAAGTGATTAATTTTTTTCTCTCTGAAATGATCGTAAGTATTTTAATTTTGTTCACTAAATACTACTATAGAGGATCTTATTCACATAATAAGTATATTCTAATGAAAAACTATTATATTTATCAAAATATGTTCGAAAATAATTATGGCCAACATTCCCATCGCATCGGCTGCCCGGCACCCGCCACTCGTTGATTATGTGCTTGTTGAGCTACGCGCTCGAAACTATTGTTGCGTTATCGTTGCGGCTTAATTATGTATGTTCCAGCAGTTGTAAGCTCTGAGGACTACATTTGTTTTCTTGAATATATTACCTATATACTGCAGAGCCGAGACGTTAACAGTTTTATATCGGCTGGATATTTTAATTTACCTTTAATAGAATTGAAAAGTGTTAATAATTATGTAAAGCCATATGATGTCTTTGTAATACGGTTTTAATTTAATAAATTTAAAAATAAAAATGGTAGGATATTGGATTTGATTATCAGCAATATACATGATTATAGTATGGAGCGTTTCCTGTACACAACACACTTGTGCCTGACGATGGACATCACCCGCCCTTTTATATACCTACTACTTCCTACGATCAAATGTACGAATAGTTTATATCTAAAACCACATACCGAATATGACTAATTAACGTTTTGTATGCCTTATGTAATTTATTTATGTATTAACTCGCTACATCGTAATTGTGAGAGAATGCCACATCAGTTAAAATATAAATTCAGTTCCTCGTTAAATGAGGATTACGAGTGACGTAAGTTTAAGCCTTTGACCTCATCGCCAATCATCAGCAGGTGAGCTAAAGGCAAAGCGTCCGCGTTGACGAATTTATAAATATACATTAGTATAGAGCTGTGTGTGCGGCGGCTCCTTTTTAACTGACTTCATAAAATAATACTACCAACCTAGTCGCATTTTACGACGCCAATGGGAAGAGCCCTTGGGTGTCGTAAAAGGCGACTAACGGACTACAGACTGCACATACATTCAACAGTGCATTCATTAGAGCGGCGATGGTCTCACCAGCAGAGAACTACTTCTGCGGTCCTCATGGCCTAGTATCTGACTAACTCCTAGGGGATAATAGTCCTGAGTGTATGTATGTAGTTATATTATAAGTATTTCTACTAAAACAAGCATAAAACTAATGACTGTTAGTTTATCTTATGAATCCGCAGTCGTATAGTTGCAGCGTATGTGGAGCACGCAATCAGACGGCATCGTGTGCTCTTAATCACCGCACTTGCGCCATAAAAACAAACACCGGCCAGGGGAGGCCAGGGGAGGCCGGGAGGGTGACCCATTTATGGGCTAAGGCCCCGCTGGGGACTGGCCGCCCCGGTAACCATGCCGACGGGTTTCTGAAATAGGACAGTTAATAACAATTGGCATTGCGTCTTTTAGCGTAGTTATTCAAAACGACATGCATCTTCCAAAGCGTCATGAAACGGACGGACGAGACGTTTAAAAAAATATACGATCGGAAAAATACAATCGGAATCGGATCGGAAAAACATGTCACACAAAGGTACTGGTACTAGTACGTGAAGTAGCTTCGCTTAACTCGTCAACGCTTGCGAATTATGTTTGAAAAATGCTCACGTACATTTCTTCTTATTCGTTCCCTCACAGCCGAAGATCGTGACTTCCTTTCATCTGAATCTCGAAGTTTATCCAGATGTTCGGAGATCTAGTCTGATCATCGTTTGGGGTGGTCTCACACTAGTTTATACCGCAAACATATTTCTATAATAATGTGCACTTTATGTGCCTAAATTTAATGAGTAAGTGAGTAAGCATCAGCCTTTATATGTAGGCCTTCAGCTGGGAAGCCTTTGCCCACTCTAGGGCAAAGACCGCCATAATTAAAATCAAGTTATCGCTACAGTGTAACACTTCTGTATATCCACAAATCCTGGATTGTGCAGTTTTGCAATAAAAACAAACTAAAAGCATACAATGATTGACGACGCTGATGCGATTGTCATTGTTGGACTAAATACAATGAATTCGGGCTGTTTGGAGTACTTACGTTGCTGTTCATTCCATATTACCATATCAAATCAAATGATCTTACTATGACCGTCCCATTTCTGGGCAAATAATATTGATTTAGCTAAATACACCATCTTCTTCTTTGTTTCGTTGCGTTTCCTTAAAACTAACCTACGAGTAAACATTGCTTTTTGACAGCTGCCAAAGACGCATAACAGAGATTGTTCTTACCTCAGAATAATGCTTTAGTTATTATTCTGAGGTTCTTACCCTTCATAAACTGACGTTTAGCCAGTTACCAGCCGGTGAAAGCGTGTTCCAACCATAAAGTTACTATACCTAGCGGATAGTAACTTTATGGTTTTTATTGGTGATTGTGCACAGTGTGACCCTAGAGGCTAATCACGCAGTAAGTTTGTAGTATTTTATTCATCACTAGTGGCGTTTGAGAGAGAGAGAGGAGGAGCTAGGCGTAGGCGAGGCGAGTTGAATAAAGTGTGTTTTATTTTATTTCACTGTATTTGTGCCCGTTTTCCGTTTTGTAGTATACTTACCTAAACAAGAAAAGAATGAGCATTTAATTAAAAGAGGGAATGAGGGTAAAAGGCTGCTTTGTTTACCAGTCCGTACTTAAATAAATTTACAAGTGATACAAAAGAATGGCAAGGAGGGCAATGATACCAGCGGCACCGTCTATGTGAATCGGGATGACAAATTAGGCAGGCTCCGGAGAGACAGCCGGCACAGGCTTGGAGGCGTTTTACTTACTATTCATTGGATAGCAACTGCGATGGCTTACATATAAAAAAACAATATAGTTCTATATAAGATATCTAAAGTCAACTGTGCTTAGCTAGTAATATAAAATAAGGTCCATAATATTGTTTATTTGTAAATTCATAATTTTCTGCTATATTATCCGAATGCCAATATAGTGATGGAAAATTGTTAGCGATATTTAAAGATAAAGATAAAAACAATTTATTCAGTACAACACCACACATTACAATTTGGATAATTAAATTTAACAGAATTAATTTACATTAATCCATTTAGCTACCGATTGTGTCTAATGGTCTAACTTTGAAATGTTCCCCTAGTGTACAAATGTCAAAACCACTGCTAAATGAATAAAGTAATTTTAAAATGGCATAATCGAGGCCCAGCTCAGTAAACAATTGAATAAATAAAGAAAAAACTAACTGTACTTTAACCTGTTTTTCAGCGCAACTTGTCGTAAATCAGAGGTTGCATGACGGACGGCCACCCTACCCGTACCCGGCCAGCTCCATAACGCTCAGTTTCCACTATTATGTTTAATTTCCGCGCCGTATGGGCGATTCGTCGCGCGGCCATGCGCGCCGGGCGGCCGGAACTTTTACGGCTTTCACTGCTAATATGAACACCCTATATGTAATTAGAACACGTAACTTGGTTCACCCTGCGGCTGTCGATGGAGGCCAGTATAAAATTAATGTGTTTTCTTACGGTAACTTAATAAAAACATTTTTAAAATCTTTTTACGCGATTAACTTCTATACGAACTTTGAATCTGAAGTTTTTGATTTCCCAACCGTTAGTAAAGTATGTACATACATAATATCTCGGCTATTATCCCGAAGGATTAGTCAGAGACTAGGCAATGAGGACCGCAAAAACAGTCCTCTGCCATAGTCCACTTTTCACCAAATAGCGACTGCACATGTGCACAGCGTGACAGGTGGTGAGCCCATTGCCGCTCTATGCTGTTGAATGTATGTGCAGTCTTTAGTCCGTTAGTCGCCTTTACGACACCCAAGGGAAGAGAGGGGGTGGTGGTATACTTTTAATGAGCTGCTACGTGTCACGGCTCTTACGTTAGTAAAGTAAAAGATTTTTTTATTTGAAAAACTATAATACCATTTTAATCAGTAGGTTACTTGTGTTGTAACAAGTTAACATAAATAATAATTTCAGTTTTTCTAATATATTGTTAAAGATATCAGGACTATACTAAAATAATGAAGAAGTGACTGACAAAAATCGTTTTTTTAGTCCATTGAACCGAAAATCCTTAATTTATCACTGAACTGGCTTCCTAACTTTCATACCTAATTACGATCCCTTAGAACAGCACTATGAGTAGTATGAGACTGTCGATAATTTGTTTTATAACGTGTTAAAAATAACAGTAAATTAAGGACACATTGCATAGCGACGGTCCCTAAGTATAATCCCAGATGTGGGACTACAGTGATTTTCAGTTTTTTGTTTAATTGTCTTCTACTGATTTAACTCTATCGGTCTATGAAACAACCAAGTGAAAAATTTCAATAATTATCTAGATTTCGAAGTATGTCAAATACTATGACTGCAACTTAAATTAAATTCTCCGCCGTAGTATGTCTGAAGTGAATGATACAACTTGAATGATACGTCGGAGCGTCACTGCGCGAGGGGCCTCTCGTGTACGTACCCTAGTGTCAGTTGCGTTTAATTATAAGTGATTTAGAACTAATTATGAAAATTAATAAAAGTTAATTTTAACATATACCTACATTACAATTTATTTTATTTGTCTTATACCCCATCTTAAATTAAACCAATAAGTTTTCCGAAAACAAAATCATTAAATACCATATACAAAAATTTACTATCCAACTACACCCAGCGTTGGGGAAGTTGTGAAACATTTGAGGATTTGCGAGTTCGACCTGTGTGAAGTTGAACAGTGACGTCGTCTGCAGGTTCGGGTCGACTTTAAGACCCTGGCGCCCATTAATATTAATTTTATATCGGAATAACCCCACGGTTCTCTAGTTTATTGACTTTAAACGTTTGATGGTTTTGATACGGTTAAACTGATTAAAACATTTAATTTAATATTTTTATTGACGGAGTAATATGATTTTTTATTTCAACAACATACTCCGGACGGTACTGGTTTTATCCCAATCACCCCACATCACCCCACCACCATAGCTCTTACCACAGAAATATTAGCTGGCTGGTTAGGTAGTAGTAGGAACAGTATTATAAAATTTATTTGAAATTAAAATTATCACCGACCTGCTGGGTCACTTTAGACTGTTAGGATTTTCTGGTGTTTTAGGGGGTGTTATAGCTTTGTAATGAGGTTTAGATTAATTTAAACAGTGAATTATAGTTGGCAAAATTATTAGAAAATTTATTGGATTTGACGTTGAGCAACTCCCCATGTAAAATTCAGTAAGTGCCATTTGATTTGTTAAAAGATTTGTATGTTCCGACGTAAAGTTCAGTAAGTGTAAAAATAACATATATAATATTATAAATCGTGTTAATATATATTTAGTACATTCTTAACTTAACCTACTATTTACTTACCTAATTTGGTAATCACAGCTTGTATACTTTTAAAGTTACTGTTATAGACACTTTCAAACCGCTCTCCTTAAAAAATTGCGATTTTCACCTATGGGATTATACGTAGGGGCCGTCGATATATACATACATAAAGTATGACCACGTGGCGAAGAACACAATTTACAGTTAACTCAAAATACTATTTTAGGAAACATATACAGTGCTTGCAACTTTTCCCCAAGAGAGCTAAACCCTAAAGTTCTGGGAATTCAAAAGTACTTACCAGTTGTGTTTGAAATATAATTGTTGGATTATGTAGTTTAGCAATTTTGAATAGCTAACGGTCGTCTATTGATATCGAATATTCAATGCCAATGCGTAAAAAGAAAAATTCTCTGTTACATAGCAATCAAATCCGTAAGTATATGTAAGTATTAACAGACGTTAATTCACAGTATTTATCGAGTTATCCGGCGCGGGCGGCGTGACTAATCGTTAGCGAGTGCCGGCCCGCGCTGGCTTTGGCAGTTGACCTGTAATGGCTTACCAACAGTCTGACAGCCGTAGTCGCCTCGACCCGTAACAGTTCCCATCGTCTCCATAAATAATGAGTTTATTTACTTCCATTCCCTAATAAGTCCGTCATCAGTGTCGAGGTTGTTCTCCCACGGTGACACTGCCCCATTTCGCCGCAGATTACAGGCCACCACTTAGAGGCTGTATATAATTTGTTCCTTTGTCACTTGATGCCCTAATATTTGCCGGCATTGTATTCGCTCAGTGGTCTGATAACTCTAATTAGCCTGTTTCTCATTTCTTTTTGGTGTACAATGGTGTCACTGAATTATAAAAGAAAATTTGAATTAGGTATCTTTAAATGTATTTTACCTTGTATGCATTGAAGGGAGAGTTACAGTCCCCATTTTATTATACACAAGTACTGTCCTTTACTTCAGTTTATAAACTAGAGATCACCAGATTTACAAAGATGAATAATAATTACAAGCTTTACTTTATGTCTTTGGATATACTATATACATTTTCGGGCTATAACTAAGCATTAAATATAATAATTAATGCTTATTTATAGCCCGATAGGTAACACAATAGGTAATAATTTAATAGTTCGTTAGGAGCAGTCTGCGTGACACACAAGAGTATACATTAATAGTAATATTTGAACAATCTGTGGTGTTAACAAAGACTAATTTTGATTTGACAACTAATTTGGTTACATTGTACTGTTGTTTTGCAATTGTATGTCTTGGTCGCAATTTACAACAAAGGTTAAAAAATAAGTTAACTTTGTTAGCCTTTCTTTAGAGTTAAGCGAAGTTGTCGGCGCCTGGGCCGCTGTTTGATCGGCGGCCTTAAACACTGTGTCGGCGCTCCAGATGTTTAATTAGTGCACTGGCCCAGCTCAGGACTCACTTATTCATTGAACTCGCCGGTCTAGTTGTAGGATTCGCTTAATCTTGTAATTAATGTTGTAGCTGTCTTTAGAGAAACTATGGATGTAAACTTTAAAGTTCGCACAAGCTTTCTGTAATTGAATCATCAAAGTTTTTTTGTTAACATTTTGTTAAATACCGAATCATTCAGATAGCCCCTTACGTTTTATCGGAGACGCCCTACTTATTGTATTTGTGTTTCTGTGTCTGGATATAAAACCTAACTACTAAAGTTATGCTGTTTTTCTTGTTTTGGCAGTAAAATATTTTTATTAGGTATGACTATTTATATGGTACCGGTTATTCTCATAAGCAACCTGTGCTTAAAGGAGTCACATAAAACATAATGACGAACTCAAATCCCCGTGTGCCGAAGTAAATCCTAGGTGCAGCAATATGGTTGGCACAGGAATAAACATTCATAAGGCCCGCGCGTAATGCGTCGCGTGAGGTTTATGCGCGGCGGTGTCGCCATTTGCTATAATCTTGTCGCGGTACAACAAAAGACTTGAGCACTAAAGTAATATAGACAAGTGTAATGAACCCAAACATAATTATGATTATGTTTGGGTTGTTGTTTGACGCGAGTGCTATGGTCAGTTTGCGCTCCTACCTATCCAGGTTAGGACAGTATGAAGAGTGGATGTGGCTGAATCCCGAGCCATCTTTCTCAGGCATTAAAAAAATTTAGATGATAACTGATATGTTTGCTTTACAATTATAATAAAATGCCCTGTACATGCATATATGGTACCTTAACTTGTTTTATTGTCACTAGGGCCCGCCCGCGACTTCGTTCGGGTGAACACCCCGTATCCCTTGACGTATTTCTAAAATTTTTTGTTCATAACAACCTTGTTCTGACAGTTACAAACACCATAAAAAAGAATTAGCCAAATAGTTGCAGCCGTTCTGAAGAGATGCGCAAACATACATTCGTGCCAATTGATTTCCAATTGATTTGACGCAAAAGTAAAGTCATAATTTGAAATATTGTCGCTTAATAGTATAGTTCTGAAGGTCTGCCCTCAGACTAGGGCTACATCGGGGTAAATAATATTCGGATAATGAGCGAGAGATGGTTCGTTCATTATCCATAATGAATAATTCATTAATCACATTATCATATATCACCATTAAATCAAGATAATATCTGAAGACTTGGCTTCAGTGGTATATTGGTGAGCTCAATCATTTTGATTTCCCTAAATAGGAGTAGAAACCCAAAAGAGAGAAATATGTTTGTAACCGTGACGTCAGCCAATGCATCGTTCTGCAATTTATTTCTTTTAAAGACATCATTTGGCGCAATTCTTAAAAAAGCTTTACTAGTTTTACAGTAGTACCATAAACATTTTTTCTTTATTTCTTATTTCTCGTTGATTCAACAAAGCTGGCACGTTTGGATTGTGTCCAAAGACAGGGTGTGGGGTGGAATGTAAAATAGTTAAAATTGATTTACTAATACGATAATTTGCATAAAATGTTGTACGAACATTACAACGTAAAACAATATCACATGTTTAAATAAACCAATATATGGCGCTTGCCAGGTTTGATAAACGATTGTTTAAGCACACTACATAATCTCTGTGTTCAAATATTTTTAATGATAACATCTTAATGTGTTCAAAGTAGGTACTCATTGTCAAAACAATTTAAAACCAGTTTACTTTTGAATATTTGCTATGTATTGAGCCACTGACGCAATCGTAGTTGAAGGATATCGTAATGTAATGTCGCTGGTTTTTTTTGGAGGCTTATTTCGTTTCGATATCTTACCATATTTTTAAAAAGAGTTTGCGAGCACTTAGTGCCATGTGTTAGGGCTGGTTGTTGTTGTCGGCCGTAGTCGCCCCGCTGCAGGGCGAAGGCCTCCCTTCCCTCTTTCCATGTGTTAGGGCTTAAGACGCATTAATCATGTTAAGTAATTCATTTCACGAGGCTCTCCGTGGTTGGGTGCGCATTCAGAATTTGTGAGTTTGCAAACTTTTCGCCGCGTCTCGGGCTCAACAAAACAACAAGTTAAATCACTAATTAAAGCGTAATTAGTCAGACGAAATTTGCTCATTTCAATCTTTTTGTTGAGGGAGTTGAAGGGTTTGGTTGTGATGTAGTCATTTAATTATGATTAGGTATACGGATGGTGAGAGCAGCCGTGACGTCGCAATTAGAATGCGCGTGAAACGGATCGTCCCCCGAGGAACGCAATAGCTCTTGCATGAACAGAGTTTTGCAATGGTTGGAAACTAAAAATGGATAAAAAATCTTCCAAATCGGGAAAATAACACACCGAGGAGCTTTATCTGTTTTTTTTCTTTTTTATTGGAGACTGATTGCGCGTTTGTCCTCGATTTCACCTGTTGGAAAGTGATAATGAGGACGAAGATGGAGCACGCGCAGTCAGTAAATGCCTGTTTACTCTAGCCTGGCGGCGTAGCTAGTAGGCTAGCTAGTGGCGGTTTATTTAAAAATATTACCAACCCCTCTCTTCCCTTGGGTGAAGTAAAAAGCGACTAACGGACTAAAGACGGCACATTCATCGAACAGTAAAGAGCGGCGATGGGCCAACCACCTATCACGCTGAGCATGTGCTCAGCTTACATGTGCAGTTGTAATATGGTGTGACGTGGAGTATGGCAGAGGACTACCAGCGGTCCTCATTATATGCTACTCTGTAAACCGTTTAAAGATAACAGCCGGTAGGTAATCTATGTAAATAACACACGGAAAAGGTATTAACCGAGAAAAAAAAGATAAAAGTATAAAAATATTTGTTCTTTATTAATTTTGCTTTTGGCGAGGAAGGAAACAGCTTACAAAGAAATGGGGAGGTGGCTCGCCTTCGCCTAATGAATCGGAACTACCTACGAGCCATAGTCACATGTACCGCTCATTAATCTTCATAGCGATGCCGCAATCACATCACATCGGTTGGTTTGACCCGATTCGTCTATTGTCCGCAATGCTCGGGAGGTCGATACACTTCATTATGTGACTAATGGGAAATAGTTCAAATAATCCTGAAGCGTGCGGTGGCTGATATAAAGCCGAAATATCATAAGATATGATATTATGTGAAACAAGTGCGCAACGCGGTTGTACACATATACGGCGGTGCTTTTAAACGTTACTTAAAGACAGACTTAAGATTTGACATCCATATTTAAATGTTTAAAAAGTAACGTTTGTAAGTTAGGTGAGATAGTAACATACTCAATACACTCGCGTGCTAACAAATCGACCCTCCGTATCATTTTTATACAACAACAATTTTTGTAACAATGAGCATATCAGCTATAGGGTTGTTAAGTCACGCATTTAAAATATGTTCATACCGTAGTAGCTGGAATTTAATTACCATTTGTATTTTAATACTGTTGATTGCATTGTTGGTTTTAACGACTGTTGCTAATCCACGCCATCTGATGAGGGTTCTAGGAAACAATTCACTTATAGGGTTTGAGGAGCTCCATGGCGCAGCGGCTGGCACGATCGGCTTGCGATCTTACTCGCTAAGCAACTTTCGCAATGCCGGATCGCTGTATGGGTGACCAAATTAAAAACATCTCGAGTTCCTCCGTGCTTTGGAAGGCACGTTAAGCCGTTGGTCCCGGTTGTTGTCGTAAGATGACAGTCGTTAAAACCCACCAACCCGCTTTGGGCCAGCGTGGTGGGTTATGGCCCAATATTCCCACGTGCTGTTGATTACGTAGGAGGCCTGTGCCCAGCAGTGGGACGTTTATAGGCTGATGATGATAGGGCCCATAAATAATGGCCTGGCTAACGGGGCAGCGTCGGGCGGTGGCTGGTCGCGGTATCGGGACTCCTGTGAAGATAATGGGATCTCTCTATCATATATGTGACCACCTTGAAGACCAACCTCAGAGAGACCAACAGACGAAGATGTATGCAATATTACAACTACACTTGGAACCAGCGGTTATACGTGTCTGACAATACAAGGAAGGCATAGAAATAAGGCGCTGATCCCACTTTAGCGTTAGCCGGGCGCCGGCCGTGGAATCATGGCCTTATAATTTCGGATCGTCCTCATTCATACATTCATACATACATTTGGTTTGCGAAAGTATGTCCATGTTTCAGAATTCCGGTCGAAGTTAAAGTGGCTTCCAATTAGACTACGCCGAGACATGCACAAATGCACATCCTTTGCCTTCTTTTCAAAATTCTTAACTATCCCCAACTTCCACATTATCTACGCTCCCGATTTAACCTCTTACCAGTCTCTTCCCGTCTTAAACGTTCTTGTGACACAAGAACTTTCTTTCATCCACAATCCAACTCTAATTTTTCCACAAGTGGTTCACAGTTAATGCAGCCAGAATGTGGAATTTATAAACTGCCTGCCAGTATCCGTGACAGCTCATCGGTGGAATCGTTTAAACACAAGCTAAAAGGGTACTACCTGTCCAATGCTATTATTATTAATCAGTAACTTAATTTATTAAATTAATGTTGTTTATTATTTATATCTTATGTATATGTTAGAAGTATTTATCATGTATTTATGGGTTATGTAAGTAAATATAGAAGTATCTATAATATATGTATTTATGGATCAAATTATTTATTTATCTATGTCTAAGTGTGTATTAAAATTTACATTTTATTATTCCCGCATACTTGCTTTTAAAACCTTAGTTACAGTTGGCTGGAAAAGATCACTTATAGAGATAAGCTCACCCTTGTATATGTCTTGTGTAACGTGTGTGTAAATGTTGTTTATTTGTACAATAGAGGATTATTATTATTAATAATAATAATAATAATCATTTAATTCAGGCAACAAAATGTACAGATGGTAAATTACATTGGCCCATATAATATATACCTTACAGACTAACATATATACAAATAAAATACAATGTTTTGTTAGTAAATAACTTAATAACTAATGTTAGTATTATTTAATTGGCACCTGCGGTACCAACTCGGTAGCAACAGGCAGCTTCCCTCGGAAACGCCTGTAGACTACACCCTTAGGCCAGAAGTCCTCCTTCAAAAAGATGTCCAGCTTTGATGTCGGGATTCGCACCACAAACGCCTTGAAGCTCGTGTTATAGCGCGACTCCAGCTGTCCAATCCTCAAATTGAAGTTAGACTTCATGCGAATGTACTCTGCTACCTCCTGCGATGTGGTGGTGTAGTGCAGGCGGGACAGGTACACGGCCGTGGTCGGTGTCGCGGCACGCAGCAGGAAGGCGGGCCCTGTCGGTGCAGTACCGCAGCGGTTCTGGCTCGCTCGCTGACGACGTCGCTTCTTGCTTCGAACCTCGACGAAGCCATCCTCGTCTTGATCCGGGAGCGCGACGTTTCGTGGAGCGGCCTTTGCCTCGGCGACAGGTCGCTGTGACCGTGTTTTTGCCTTAGCGGCAACAACAGCGGCGAAATCACGACGTCGGCAGTTGACGGGCGCACACATGATAGGCGCATGCGTCGTCACGGCCGGCGATGCAGGCAGCGGCGCGGCGGCGGCGGCGGCGGCAGGCGCGCGGGGCGTAGAGACTGCGCTCGCGGCTGACAGCTGCGCCGGCGACGCTCGGCTCGGCTCGGGTCGTATCGGAGACGGGGCCGAAACTGCTGACTTGCAGCTCGACATCGACGTATCGAGGCAGGCCCCTCGTCGAGTGTTGACATATGAGCCCGCGATCGATGACCTACTTACCGCGAGCGATTCGCGTAGAAAATCAACTTCCTTGCGCAACTCACTCACGGTATTTTCGGATGTCTGAAATTTCAGCATCACTTCAGCCAAACTCGCCTTAAGGGACACGATGTCCTTCAGGAGGCAGGTGACGTCGACATGGTCGAAGGTGACGGGAGGCAACTTGTTGAGGTCTCTCGCCACAAACGTCGGCATGTCATCTGGATCGGTTGCCTTGATCAGTGTTATGATCTCCTGCAGACTCTTCTGCGTCCCATCTCGTCTCCGGGACACCATCTGGTCGCTCTTGCCGACAGACTCGTAGAGCAGCTTCTTCGCACCAGCCACCTCATCTTCACTGAAGCTAGACTTGCAAATTTGCACTGCGCTCACCTCGTCCATGACGTCCAGCTTTTGTTGCAGGAACGCCAGGAGTTCATTTGCCACGAGTTTGTCACTCATGACGTTAGTCGAGCAGCGGCATGCGCCGCGCTACGCGTAATATTATTTATTTTAATTTGATGCGTCTGCACCGATCCGCATCGCTTACACGACTGTGTATTATTACATACACATCACGCCTCATACACACAGCTTTCCATTAATTACGGTCCTGATACCATCCTTTGCTTCACTTACTCTTATAACGTTCTTCATACATGCTAGTCGGTTTAGGAATCGTTCTCAAAGGACATCGCATTCGTAACGATGTGTTAAGTAGCCAAAAGCACAAATTCCCTTAAAGGAAATCGTACGATGTCCGGCTACGACGCCGAGACGGGGCGCGGATGGCCGCGGCGGCGGCGGCGCGGCGGCGTGCGGATGTCGCGTGCCGAGTGGTCGTTATCGCGAAATGGTGAATGCAGGCAGGCTACTCTAAACTATTCAAGGATTCCTTTGTATTGTTTGTGCCGCAATAATATAGCAATACAGTTACTAATGTTGTAATTATACGCTTCTCATTTCTACAACTCGCTGAACAAGCCGTTTCATGAAATCATAAAGACCTTTTTTTATTCGTATTAATTGCGTTTCGTGAAACTTTTATTACTTACATTAAACGTTGCTGGTTTCATAATAATATACTGAGATCGTAGCTTTATATCCTATTGGTCGTTATAGTTACATAAAGATACATAAAGGTTCTTTATATGCACGTTAGCAAGAAAATAGTATCAAACAATGTCTCCTGCCTCTGGTTTATAAGTTCTCCAGAGACTTTAACTATAAACAGTTTCCTTGAAGCCTATCGTTCCATCGGCAGTCTCAGAATCAAAGATCTCGACGATTCCCAGTAGCGCAGTAATTATTATATTCAATTGGCTACTTGACAGTTTTCGGTATTTTATAAATTACAAACGCTTATTTTATACCCCTTACAATATTTTTTTCTCGAAAAAGCTTTATTTAATAGAAAAACATATATTTTTTCACGTGACGTTTTGCCTTGTGACGTCGCACCTCAATAAATAAACAAAACAGACTACGTGGACATAAATTTGAGTGTATTTGAGAAAAAAGTTTAAATTTAAATATATTTTTCACTGGAATCTTGAAAATGACAAGCTACAAGACGTGTGCCGTGCCTATGTGCAGAAGTACAACCATTAAATATCCTAACAAATTGTTTAAACATGTTTCCAAGTGTCCAATACGTCGAAACAAATGGTTAAATGAGCACGCCGAGACCCGAACTTACGTCAGATAAATCTACGATTTTCTTTTGCGATGGCCCAACCCACCACAAAATGCCAAACCCAACCAATTCTAAACCCTAACGTTTGGGTTTAAGGAATTATACCAATTAGAGAAACCTGACAGTCCAGGATAGGCGGACCCGCACACGCGTGCACACTAAGTAACAAAATAATTAAAGTTAAAATACATATTAACAGAATACATGTTATAATATGTATGTATGTATGGTCAAAGTGAGGGTACTGCTTTAACTTTATTAAGAAACCCAATTTTACTACTTTGAAGTAAGAAAGTACAATAACTAGAAATTAAAAAAAAACCTGCGATCTCCTAGAAATAAATTTAATCTAACCTAACCTGACCCAACCTAACAATTCTACTTCTTTTTTAAGTACTTCTTTTTAGGGTTCCGTACCTCAAAAGGAAAAAAACGGAACCCTTATAGGATCACTTTGTTGTCCGTCTGTCGAGTCTGTCAAGACCCTTTTCTCGGAAATGCGTGGAGATATCGAGTTGAAATTAAAACAAGTCTGCAGTCTCTTGAAGCTGTGAAAAAAATCAAACTTTTCAGTTTACATAAAAAAGGTACGGCCGTTTAAGCCGCAAAAAAACGTAAATTTTCGGCACTCTCAAGGGAATCTAAATTCTTAGGGAATTTGCCGTTGACCTAGAACTGGCAAGTATTATCGTCAACTGAGTTGTTGCTATTTTAAACTTTCTATAGTGGACTTTAAATCGCAAGAACTCAGCTAAATAAACGTTTTTTTAAAATGTTTTTTAACAAACTATTTAGATCCCTGTATTTTACTTTGGCATGCAAAGTTTCATAAAAATTGGCTTTATGGTTTTTAACAATTTCGACTTGTAAGTTTGTATGGGAAACCGAAATGCGTAAACCCTCTTAAACAGATTTTTAATTATTTTTATGATGTATAGTTTTCGATTTATGACGAAGAATGGAAAAAAAATTAAAATATGCACCTATAAATTTGACGGAACCCTCGGTGGGCGAGTCCGACTCGCACTTGTCCGGTTTTTTTATTAATTTTATTTTAATTTATTTATACACAAAACAGAGTCTCAACAAAAATTAAAAATAACAATAGCAGCATTTTCTAACAACGGTATGCTAATTTGTTTGCATAATCGAATTCTTAACACTACATAAAAAAAACTATAATATTAAACTACAGTAAAAAAAACTAATAATAATAGTTCAGATTTAAAAATATAAAAATACATAATATAATAAATTAATAATCAATATAAAAAAAAACATTACCGAATTCGCTAATACAATCAAAACTTAATTTGTTAATAAAATAGAAAAATAAATGAAATTGGCTCGAACAAAAATTATTAAAATTATTAAATCAGAATAAAAATCATTAAAACAATATATTATAACAAACAATCGCCGACAAACAACATATCAAATAACTGCATACACGTGAACATTGCTTTTTCTAAATGTTACTTTTTAAAAATGACTTCCAACTACCGATTGATAGTTGGCAGATGTCAGGTACTCCATCAGTCCGAGTCAGTAACGCGTTGTATTCCCGGAATATTCTAAATATAGGGTTATGGAAAGAAACGTTATTGTTGCAAAAGGGTATCGAGAAAAGGCATTCTCGCCTGGCAGACCTATTAGGGACTCTAATGTAAATATCGGATGTAATGGTTGTACTAATTGAGCCACTAAAAACTCTATGTAGATAGGTAAAGTCATGTACCTTACGTCGGTTCTCAAGGGAGTTTAAATTAAAAAAGCGTTGACGATCGGCGTAGGTTGTGAGCTCTCTCTTACAACCGAATCGCAACGTGAGTGTTCTGAGAAAACGTCTCTGGGTTGATTCTAGTAAGTCAATGTAAGCGTTGTACTAGGGTGACCAAACCACAGAAGCGTACTCAAGTTGGCTTAGGACTAATGACTTGTATAGCAAAAGCAAGCTGCTTGGGGACCTAAAATCTCTGGACGCACGACAAATGAATCCTACCAGTCTAGTAGACCTCTTGGACAGTGCTTCACAATGGCAATTGAACCTCATTTTGTCATCGAATAGCACTCCCAAGTTACGCACAAACGACTTTCTTTCAAGTATGCTGTTGTTAATAGTGTAGTCGAAGACTATAGGACTCCTCTTGCGTGTAAAAGATATAACGCAACACTTCTCAATGTTCAGGCACATGCCGTTGTCACCACATCAATCGTATAAGGCGTTAACATCCGTCTGCAACCTTACGCAGTCCTTTACGGAATCGATACGACAGAAATTTTTTAAATCGTCCTCCATTCCGCAGGGGCCTCCGGAACCCTCACTGGTCGGACGAAACACAAAAGCACCAAGTGCCATTATTTCACGCCGTTTCATTGCAAATTTATTTTGTAAAAATAAAATATTTACAAATTATCTTAATAAAAAAAACTATTGAATAATTATTATATTTATACCGACATATTTCATATTAAGGCACATTCTCATTTACCACGTTTTTCGGATATTCCTTTGAAAAAGTCATACTTTCATTGGGAAGAGCATTAAAAGTTTGCTACTGTTCGATACTTAAACACTTTTTACATATGGTCAAACTTTAAATGTATTGATTATGTAAACATATTTCTGTAAAATGCCTGTCAAACAAGCATTTTCTCAAATACATGGCGTGGGACTTTCTATCTTCGTGACAAAAAGTATCTCTGAGAGACCTAATCTCCAATGTAAATGATTCGTAAGGTTTGTTTCTCGTGAGTAATGATTTTTTGTATCTTATCCTATGTTTTGTACATAAAAAACCACAACGGTTTTTTTAAAATCCGTTATTAGTACGTGAACCAACAAGTTATCTCAGATTTTGTTGCGCTTACTCAGATCGCTTGTATTCGTAAACGGTGAGTGCTACCTTCCTCACTTCCCCGCACATCGGTAGGGTCAGTGCCGTCGCTGACATCTTGTGGGAAGGACAAGCTGCTCGATGTTTGGTGTTTGCTCACGAAGGTTAGTACCATTACAGCCACGTATTTATTCGGTGCAACTCTCAAATACATAGTATCGTTTTACCAACTTTATAACTATGGTAATGGTTTCTACTATGGTAATATTTTTATGTTAACTGCTTTTGCTATCCCATAAATAATGAGCAATATATATTTATTTTTTATTCGTTAGTTTTTTCTTAAACTGTAAAATAAGTCTTTGTCCTCAAATACCTGGCCTCATATACGTGGCTGCCGTGGCATTTGCATGCCATGTTTCTGAAAAGATACTCATGTTTTTGAGAGAATCATGTAATGTGGGCGTCCACTGTTGGCATTGCGTTAAATATCTTACCAACTCGTATAGGGTGTTCGAACGAACCATCTGAAAGAGGTAAAGTTCCTCGGGGCAAGATCATTTTCGGTTCTCACATTTATTATTAAATGTTTGTTAAATTTTTAATAATAATTAAAAACATGACTCCGTTAGGCTAATTTTAAGACCAATTATTAAGAGACTGATTATTTTAAAATTGTGATTAGGGTATAATTTAATGATATACCGAAAACTTCCTGTGATCAAAATAAAAACTTAAAATTATTTAATTTTTTATTTCATATCTTGTCCTACCTAACTTGTATAAGTATTTCACATTATATTATTACCTTCAGTAATATTTTATAAATTCATAGTGCTTTAGTAACTAGTTTACGAATTTAAATATTTATAATTAAATATTATATAGCTTAATGCCAAATACTTTGCTCTCTGCAATCTCTCAATTCGCTGTAGCAGCAGCTGTAAGTTTTGTATACTGTGACTGGTTTCAGTAAATTAATTATTTATGCATTTTTTTGCCAAAACAACTCTCTGACAATCTTTAAACCGTAGTTTGAGTCACAAATACTTGCAAAAAATAGAGGGATTCATTTTTATCAATTTTAGGCAGTAATATTATGGTACATTTTACTAAATACGCAATTGGATTTTATGATCCTAGGAATGTATATTACTGTTTTTTAGATTATTTAATACAAATTGACATAATTAACGAAAAAGTATGAGTCACGTTATTTGAAAAACGATACTCTCAGATACATGGATACAAATAGTGGGACTCAAATAACTCCGAAACTACTGGTTAAAAAACGGGGCCTCATTATGTTTTAAATTGAGTAAACTTTCATGGGCCATGGTTATTTTTGCTAAATACTTAAAATAAAAAATTGACACGTTTCTGAGAAGAGAACACTTTCCTAGGAGAATTACCCTTATATTGTTGCAACTGTCAAATAGCCAATTACTTTGGTACTTCCTAATGAGATTGGTTCGACTAAACTGCTTATTCTCTACCTATTCGTATTAAAATGTTTTGTTTATCTATAAAAAATAAATCAAAATAGACATTCTAAAACAGAGCTGAATTAGACGGGCTACTAATTGTATATGTTTGCGCCAAATTCCAGTATATACTATTCACGTGGCAGTTAAACATGCAAATATATTCTGTAGTAAATATTACACAACACACGCGATCCATAGTTTGTCGCGGAAATATATGTATTATGTGCACAGACGGACTAATAAGTGTATGTTCTGGGCGCTAGCGGCGGCGGCGGTCGTCCCGGGACTTACCAGCCGCTTGTCTTACGGGCGATTTCGCATTCCATCGTTAACGGTTTGCAAATCTTCGGTGAAAATAATGAATTGGTGCGCCATTCTAAGACAGATTCGTTTTTTGAACAGTGGACACGAGAGAAGGTTTTAATGCAACGCTTGCTTTTGTTGAAAGGAAAATAATGGCACTTTATATTTTAATCGTGATTTATATCTTTCACCATACATTCTGACAAAGGCCAAGGTTTTTTGCACGGGATAATCGTCGTCAATGGGAGCTGGTAATTGTACTTCATAAAGGAATTGCTGCACACGATACAGATAACACCCTACTGTTTTTAAAGGCATAAGAGTAACTACGTCGTTGTCATCATCATCAGCCTATGCTTGTCCACTGCTGGACATGGGCTCTCCAAGAGCACGCAACTGAGTACGCTTCGCGACTACTCTCACCCAGCTCTCGCCAGCCACCTTGCGAGGATAGTCGCTCCAGCAACTACGTAATAGAAGTAAATTGTTTAAGCTTCCACGTGATATCCTAATGGATGCCTTACACTGCTCGTCTGATAGCACCCTTACGGCGTTCATGTTTTCAATTTAATTGTAGTGATCGTTACTTAGTCACGGCGTAACGAGCGTCGTCGCCATGGCAACGCGCAGAGCACATCGCGCCATTATCATCGCCATCATCCAATTATTCCAGTTGGCCATCTTCCATCGGATGGACGTGTAGTCCGTTATTTATGTGACTACTGTGTATTAACATGGTACCTGTACTTATCTCCTCGACACGTACCTTCGAGTTCTTTGCTCTCGATACTCAGCTTCAACACCTCGGATCTAGTAAAGTTTGGGACACCGGGGTGGTTTAGCCAATAAGAAGGCCACAGGAAAAATCCGTCAAATTATTACGAAATTAAAAGTTTAAATAAAGTTCTTATTTGAACATAATATTACTCATAAAGTAAGATTATTTTCTTTTCAATAACACACATATGAACAACCCTCGAATTCTCAAATGGCACAGATTCTCAAGAACTATGACACACTCTATTCAGCTTGGACTCCAGCGCGGTTTATCTGTTTGACGACACAGTAAATTATAGGCTATGTTAGTATCACATTGTCAGTATTACGTAACTACTAGTAAATAAAAACAAACAGTGTGCCGTTGAATGTTTACAGTAACTAATTCGGAGGTTGTAAATGTGATATGTTAAGTACTAGTGACAAATTAGCGAAGGGAGTCGTCTTACTTTTGAAAACAAAAGTGATTGGAAAGTGTTGAGTGTCGCGCGCAATCCGCCGTCTGCTCCGATTAATTCGCGAGGCCCTAAACTTGATTACACACCTGTTTATGAGTGGGCGATCACCTCGCTAGTGATGTGTCACGCTCACGACTCACGCTCGAGCGCGGACACTTCGGATATTCTATTGTGGTTTAGTGCTACACTTTAGGAGCGGCATTTTATGCTTGGTTAAATGTACGCGTGTTTATGCACGGGGGCTCATAGTTTGAAGTGCGCCATGCTGTTTAGAGGCACCGTACAGCTGCCGCAATATTGAAATTCATTGGGATGCTCTTAAATGCAAAGCTGAAATGTTATTGTCCTACACATACACACTTTGAAACTTTCGTTTTCCATTATAAATAATGCCTTACTAAGCCTTGTTAATATTAACTAGTTGGTATCTGTTCCGTGTTTAACGTCTTTAAACCGTAGGTCGTAAGTACAAAGCCTGTTATAGCAGGTAACTATTTAAAAATAATAAAATTAGGTACATGAATTAAGCATAAACCAACTAACTTTCAATACACCCGATACATTGCTCCTTTATTGCTCCAGGATTCATAGTTTCACAGATATGCTTTAAAAGCTGCAGGAATCGTTCATAGTTGCACGTAAACTGTTATGAGTTCAAACAGGAAAGTTATGCATTAACTGCTCCATTTTCCCCGAGGTGCGACTAGTTTGTAATTCAAAACGGGGCCGGCGCGGCGCGCGGCGAACGCATTTTCAATCGGTTATTTGGTCTAAGCCTTAAGTTGTACAACAGAATCTGTAGAAAATGTGGTGACATGTTACACAGTTTATATTCTGAACATTAAGTTATAGGTACGTAATGTACGTTTCATGTCGAAAGTGATTTATTCTCTCGTACTTCTGTAATTGGGTTGAAGACGGAATTTTTAATTTGTATTAGAAGATAACTCTTGTAGTGATTTACATCGTTTTTAAATTAATTGTTTAACAGTGCAGAGCTGTTCACTGTGTCTGGTGCCCGGCGGCGGCGCTCGGCACAGCACTGGCCGTGAACTACGGGCTGGCGTTCATTAAGCTGATGGTTTGTTGTTGGATCGCGCAAACAACACGGAGGGTGTTCGTATGCTAACTAAACATGCTCGAATCAATCAAATATTTTAATTAATTGAACTGAAGAGGCACGCCTGGGATAGCCGCGTTAAAAGAATTTGCGTTAAACACCATTTCAATATTGTAATTATTACGACTTTTGTCTTGATAATGAGTGGTTGCATGTGGTAGCTTGGTATCAACTTAATGTATAAACTTCAAAGTCTTTTTTAGCAGTGGACGAGTACAGGCTGATGATGACCATAAGGTAGAATTGGAAAAATAGAAAAAGTTAACATGTAACGTTTCTCTAAATTCATCATCCATAGAGAAAAAGACAGCGAAACAAAAAAATTACAGCGGCAACAGTCTCTTTTAACATTATGGCAATTGGCATGGTAAAAAATGTCATGTGCATGTTTTCGTAGTGTCCTTTCATTAACAAAGGCAACACGCGAATGAATTAACTTTGGAGCTGCAAAAGAAAGAAACTAACGCGGAATTAGTACTTACAGCTCTAATTGAAAATGTTAATTAGCCATTCTCTTTCAAGTGTATTTCTTTCAAGTTTTGGTGTTTATTAGAATTATTTTATTTACCAAATTTAATAATGTATTCTTCAGTGGAAATAATGAGGAGGTAGCCAGAACAGTACAGGACAGACTGTTTTCAGCCTTTTAGTTATATATATTTGAATGTATGTTAGATTTATATTCTCATAAAAAATTACTTAACATAAAAATAATTGTAGTTTACTAGGACCATGTTCATGAAAGATGAAAAAAAATAGTTTGTTCAATCATTAACAAGAAGAAGAAAAGATTTGCAAGATTGAAGAAATTTGATTAATTTTTAGAAAATATAATAAATTCAACACTTGTAACAATGAAAGCCATTGTTTGTCTAATTCAAAATTAACATTGAGATCTCAATGTTAAATATTTAGCTGGATTCAAGTTAAGGCTATTGTTAGTTATAATTTGATTCGGCTGTGTGTGTCTAGCGGGACAATAATATCATTAGCCATGGACATAGATTGGAATATTAAACTAATTGAGCCGCGCAGGCTTAATTACTCAGAAGGTATTTTCTTTTATGATTAAAAAAACCATTTCTGCTTTGCCGGGAGCGTTATACTAATAAAGTTCATTATCTATCTAAATGTATCCAGCCGTAACGATTTTCTAGCGTACAACACACGATACGTTGGAAATTAATCAGTGTTAAGACTTTAAACTATCGCGTTGCATTGCATTAAAACTGTTTTAACGGGACTAAACACGACGCAGTAAGTAGATATGTACTTACTTACAAAATTAATCGTGTTTGGTCCCGTTAAAACAGTTTTAATTAATGAGTGTTTTCAATTTGCCTATACTTAATTACAGAACGTTTTAACATTAAATTAAAACAGTTTGTACTCTACTAATCGTGTTGTACTCTAGTAATTTCGCCTTGCAGTGGATAGGGAAGAGTTTGGGAAACTAGCGGCAACCTTCATGAGTGAAGAGGCACAACAAGAAGAAGAAGAATTGTGTTGAAATTCTATATTAATAGATTTAGTCAGACGTTTGTAATTCTTTTCAGGGTGTCGTGGTCTTAGGCAGACTGATGTGTCGGTCGTTACATAATTAATAAATAACTTGAGTTCCGTTAGTTATATTATTCTTTTTGTTAAGAAAGACTCACCCGGCGGTAAAAATAACAATATGATCCGTTTCGTGTAAAATGAACTTTACATGAAATGGATTATATTGTTGTTTTTACTGTATGTTATTATGTTTGATTCAATAATCTATGAGGGGATGAGGGGATCCCAGGCAGGTGATAAAGTCCAGCCATCTTATATATAAACAAAAAAAATTTAAATTTGAATATGTCGCATAGTTACTTATTGTTTTCTGATGAATGGATATTATTCAGCAGGTATTTTTAGAGATTATCATAACTTACTTAGTATGCACTTACTGGCACGCGCACACTGCAGACTTGTGGCCGCGCCTCGCGCCTATGCTCGACGTCGGATACGTAGAGAGCCCGCAGTCGCATTCGCATGTCGCACGTCATATCGTAAAATTGGTTTATCTTATTTGGCATCTAGGACTACAGAACGTTTACATAATGCAACAGTTTTCTTAAGTTTCCACGTTAAACCCAATAAAAGTGTTAATCTCTCTGTGACCAAGGACCACAGACCTTGCCGACGATGGTTTCACATGTTACAGCTAAATATAAATGATGAAATGATAACGATATATGTACCCGGATATTGTTTGACAACCACATAACTTATCTATTACCGAACTTAGCGTAGTTTTGACAATAGCCGGTGGATGAGGGATTTCTTAGAATATACATAAATAGGTATACGCATAATCCCACCCACAATATAATCATACATTGTATTGTGGGTGGGATTAGCGGTCAAAATGTATCATTTTGAACTACATTATAAAAACTATGTAGTTATTTATTTTAAATTATAAAACCAAATGCGTGTCATTACACTTACATTACATTATCATTTTGATAATGTAATGAAAACTTAATGCATGATTACGATGATTTTCTGTGCTGGGCGACTTCATTCGCAAAGACTACACTATCACATAGGAACGCAAATTCAAACCCTGTTCTGACAAGAACGAACACAACGATTATGA
Source organism: Scoparia ambigualis (assembly GCA_963921215.1). Classification (NCBI taxonomy): domain Eukaryota; kingdom Metazoa; phylum Arthropoda; class Insecta; order Lepidoptera; family Crambidae; genus Scoparia; species Scoparia ambigualis. Next base: position 39,263,845 of record OY992507.1, read on the forward strand.
AATCAGGCAGCCAAATCAGCCGTTCAGTTCTCAAGTAATGCTCCGTCATTCGTACTTACTATTTTAATAAATATTAACTCCATATTTATAAATGTAAAGCAGTATAATAGATGGTTGGTAGATATTCAAAGTGCTAACATTTCGTAGTGTAATAAATCGCCCGTCGTGTTTCACCGCACGGTGTGTGCTGAGGTGACGGCCGAGCCGCGGCACGCGACCGCCCCGCACAGGTTTGGCAGCGGGATTTTTTTTAATACATCCACATGCTCACAACTATATTATCCCCAAAGGGGTAATCAGAGCTTGGGCACTGGGCAGTGAGGACCGCAAAAGCAGGGCACTGCTACAGTTCACATTTTAAATAATATTAACTGCACACGTGCTCAGTGTGTCAGGTGGTGGCTATAATTGCACATGTGCTCGGTGGCTATTGTTTTAATGATGAGCCACCTCACAGCTCTGGATAGCGGGATTTTTTATTACTACATAATACACATATCACGACGAGAAAACCAGTACTTACCCGTGGTACTACCGGTGGTCCTACTGGTAGGACCACGGTTGGTTTTTTTTGCCCGTGGTACTACTAGCCTGTCTGGTAGTACCACGGGAGATTTTACATTACCCGTGGTACTACTAACTTATCAATTTAATAATCCCTACAAACGTATTTAGAGGTATGCATAAGCTTGAAAAATCGAGTGTTGTAGAACCTGTTTATGTTTCGTTTTTGTTTTTTGTTTTTTTTTTGTTGTTTTTGTTTTATACTTTCACAGCTAACCAGTATCTACATATTTGAAAAATGTTCTATAACATTCGATTTTTCAAGCTTATGCATACCTCGAAATATGTTTGTACGAAATATTAAATTGATTAGTAGTACCACGGGTAATGTAAAATCTCCCGTGGTACTTCCAGACAGGCAAGTAGTACCACGGGCAAAAAAAATATCCCGTGGTCCTACCAGTAGGACCACCGGTAGTACCACTGGTAAGTACTGGAGAAAACATGTTATAATACGCATAATATTTATTATTCACTATAATAATAATTCACGGCTCCTAAGGGTCTTCAATAGTTGTGAAAGTTCCATGGAGGTATTTTGCTTACTTACTTATTTTGTTTGAAGTCTACTGTATTATATAAGTTTGTTTGAAGGTAAGAATACTATTTATTTTGTAGGTATCTTAATTTATTTATTGAATCAATTTAAATAGTCATTCTGCTTTTACAATTTGGACGTAAAACGATATTGGTTACTAGTCCTACTGCGAATACTCGTAGGACACTGAACGTGAACCCTCAGACAGAATTGGGTTTGATGTGTGGTGTAAACGCTACGACCTCCTCTGCCGTCGTGGTTGGCACATCGTGCTTATGCTGGACGGACCAGTATGCTATGTGCGGTCTGTGCAACCGTGGGTGCAACCTGGTGCAATCCTGGGTGCAACCTAATGTAACCATAGCTGCAACCCGCGTGCCTATAACGGGTTTTAGGATATGCTCTGTTTTAGGAACTCACTGCTTACGTTGCAGAACGGCATCGATGGGTCGGCTGGTGGACGTGACACCAATTTTATCAATCAAACGTGAAATTTAAGTAACTTCGAGTGTAAGTGGCATCCGTTACTGGCAGCCAATATTTCACTAAATTTAAGAAAAAACAATACATTTCTCATCGCTTAATAAAGTTCCGACTTACATTAAATGTTACACCACAACGGCAATCGACATTCGATTCCAGCTGCTTGGCGGCGCAGCACTGGACGCTTTGTGCCGCAGCTCAGTCCAGCCAATTGAACAGCGCAGATGGACGGCAGGCAGCTAGTCAATTAATGGCGGGCTTCCCGCAGGGATATCGGAAATAACATGCATTCGACCACCGTGCATTTTGAAATTACTACTACTACTAAATTAAATTACTACTTTAAAGCATTTTCGCAATGCCGGTTGCTGTTTTTTAATTTTGTCACTCATCCATGGTGATGGGTGATAAAATGAATCCCCTTAAATTAGTCCCCATGGATGGGTGACAAAATTAAAAAAAACATCTCGAGCTCTTCCGTGTGCTTTGGAAGGCTCGTGAAGCCCGTGAAGTTACGTCGGGCCGGTTAAGGTTAGGACCAACGCCCCGGTTGTTGCCCCTCGTCTGTGGCAAGGACTCCTAGAGCTTGATAACAATTAAGAAATTCTATTGTGTCTGGTATCTCAACAGATGACCTATGGGGCAGTGGTTGATTCCCAGCAACCCGCATTTAGCCAGCATGGGGGGTATGGCCCCATTAGTTGTGGCCCCATGTTCTGTTGTCAATGTGGCATTTTTCGCGGTCTTTTGCTTGTGCCGTTTAATTAAAGATTGATGATTAAGCGTAATTACAAATAAGCCTTACGATATTGAAGCTAATTTTAAAACGAATACTACCACCTCCTCCCTTCCCTTGGGTGTCGTAAAAGGCGACTAACGGACTAAAGACTGCACATACATCCAACAGCATAGAGCGGCAATGGGCTAACCACCTGTCACGCTGTGCACATGTGCATTCGCTATTTGGTGAAAAGTGGACTATGGCAGAGGACTGTTTTTGCTATCCTCATTGCCTAGTCTCCGACTAACTCTTTGGAGATAATAGTCGTGATTATAATGTATGTATGTATTTAAAAGGACTGAGAAGCCAAATTAGCTTAGTCCAATCTATAGTCTCATTACGTTATTTTTATAGTAGCTATGAAACCATATTGAAGCCATTTGGACCGCCATTACGCACTAGCTAATTCGCCTGCACCGCACTGCTCACCGGCAGTAATGAGTGCAGATACTACTGATAATTGTATTAATATGCAGCCAGCGCTGCGGGATATTGGGCCGTTTCTAAAATTAACATGACTGTTGCCTATTTAGCTAGGTAGGTTAACTTAGTTAGCGTGGACGCGCGGGCTAAAGCAAATAGACTGGCAAACTCGCGTTTATAGGTTTGCGTACTTACTTTATTATGGATAATCGATACGATTGCTAACTTTCTGTTTTATTTGACTCGAACATGATCTTGATCTGTATATTAACTCTTGAAATTGAATATGACGGGATTAATAGATCGACTCGCACTTGGCCGGTTTTTTGCAATTGTATTCAGAATGATGTAGATAGCGCTCTTAAACGTTCGCTTATTGATTTTGATTACGCTGCCGTCAGCGTTAGCTTCCTCCGATTAATTACACCCAGTAGCATCCGATGGCGGTTTACAAGGAGATTGACAAGATATTATGCGATTTCTTGTTAATTCACAACCAATGCACGTGGCCATGTACCTACCCGAATCGAAGGAAGTCAATCAACGCGAGCGCGTGTCCTGCCGACAGGACTACAATGCGCGCACCTTAATAGCGGTTTCTTTTACACCATATAATTAGGTCTGGGCTGTCCCAACCATGGGAACCAAATCAGCAAACCGTAAACAGACCGACCGCCATAACCCGTAATCGAATGCGAATCCGAATGACAATTTTATTTTACCAACCCGTGTTTTTTTTTGGTAGACAAAGTACCACCACACACACTTAATTCATTTTAAACAATTAGATTATTAAATAATTTTTAAACATATTAAATGTTTATTATATGAAGTCACTTGTTATATCAAATTAAATTATATGAAATGAAATTATATTATCTGAACGTTAGACCATAAGTATTTATATCAAACATTACACACCCACTAAACTCATCACTGAGTAGAGCCCACGCAACGTAAAGGGCCCCACAGACGGTCAGGTCGCCGACAGGTATCGGCCTGTCAGGTAGTAGTACAACGCACTGGCGGCGGCGGCGGCGGCGGAACTGGTAGGCTGATACCTGCAGGCAAACTGATCGTGTGTGGGGCCCGCCGGCAGGTATCAGCCCGTCAGTTAGTACTAGCCGCCCGCCACCGCCGCCGCCCATGCGTTGTACTACTAACTGACAGGCCGATACCTGCCGGCGACCTGATCGTCTGCGGGGCCCTGACGACGTCACGGCAGCCCCAAAGGAAATAGCAGGATGAGCTGGGCTACAATCGGAAGGACTGGCAAGTCACAGCCCTGAACCGTGAAGAGTGGAAGGAGGGTAGGAAGGCCTTTGCCCAGCACTGGGACAAGAAGCGCTGAATAAAAATAAAGTCTATAACACGATTTGGTACGGCACTCAACATGTGTAATTTGTAATTTACAAGCATTGTATTGTATTGTTCGTAATAAATTTCCATAAATACATTTCCAAAGAGTTTTTCAACCGAAATGTCTGAATAAACATTAATTAATAGTTAATAACAAAACGCTCAGCGAATTCGCCTACTTAATTGGTCAAACCGCCGCGCGCCCGTCGCTAATTACTGAAAATAACTTTTAATTAGTTTAATACGCACTTTTGTGCGACACGGTTATATAATTAAAAACACACATTGATAACCCGAAGTTCAAAGTAAATGATATTAAGATAGAATTTAAAAAAATTACATAATAATATAATCACGACTATTTATCTCCCCAGGGTTAGTCAGAGACTAACAATGAGGACAGCAAAAGCAGTCCTCTATCATAGTCCACTTTTCAACAAATAGCGACTGCACATGTGCTCAGCGTGACAGGTGGTGAGCCCATTGCCGCTCTATGCTGTTGGATGTATGTGCAGTCTTTAGTCCGTTAGTCGCCTTTTACGACACTCAAGGGAAGAGAGGGGCTGGTAGTATTCTTTACTCAAAAACATTTTACTAATGAACTAAATTGTAATTTCCAAATGCAAGATTTTTATTTTACGAATACACATAGAATGTGAATCAGACTTCGTTAGCTAAAATCAGAATTCAATTAAAGACAGTGAATTCCTGTAAGCGCATTTAAAAAAATATTTCATACAATTTTAAATTTGCATTCCATTTTACATAGACCGGGATTAATGGTAACTACTTATTAAAGGCATCCTACACATATTTTCTATGCTCGTGATTTTGGTTTTTTATGACTAAATTGCATGTCGTGAATATTTCAAACTCCCGAGTATGATGGTGATGATAAGGTGAGCGCCAGGCCGGCTGAAAAATAGCAGATTTTATTTGTGATATAATTATAATTCTCAGTAACTACTTGTGTCATATGTTTTGTTACGATAATGTCATTTTCACATTGGTCTAAAAATATTTTGGCTTTAAATTTTTTTCAAATATCTATTAACTAGCGGCCGCTCGCGGGTTTCACCCGCGTGGTTATCGTTCCCGTGGGAATATCGGGATAAAAAGCATGCTATGCGTTAATCCAGGTTATAAACTATCAGTATGCCGAATTTCATCCAAATCCATTCGGTAGTGTTTTTGTGAAATAGTAACAAACATCCATCCATACTTACAAACTTTCGCGTTTATAATATTAGTAGGATAATAGTAGGCAACTGCTTTGAAAGCTGCGAATTTGGTTTGTAAGTATATGGCGGAAAATACTGCACTAAGATGAATCGGCAAGTAACTTCAAAGTTTAGCTAAAGTTTAGAGCTACAGAGCCTAGAGCTTAGCTAGCCCGGCATTATACCGAAGACATTCCGGACATCAGCCTCCCTAAGCCTTCGAGATTAGTATGGCTCTCAAACAGCTTAAGAATAGCAAGGCGTCGGGTGCTGACGGAATTACGACCGAGCTCCTGAAGCAGGCGGAGGACCGGTACTCGTAGCTCTTAGAGGCACTTTAATGCGTCGTACTCGGAGGCAGAACGCCAGAGGCGCCTTCGAATCCAGCTAGGCTGGGCCGCGTTTGGCAAGCAAGGGAATATCTTATTGTCCAACAGTGATCGACTTTCAGCTGATGATGATGATGATTTAATTTTTCCCGTCTTTACAGGATCCTTTCCTTTCATTTTTAGGAAAAAACTTTTATTATCACAGACGGATTAAAATCAACATGCAAATAGAACTCAGAGAACATGACGTACTTTAACATTTGGTTCACATTATAATAATCGGAGACGCTATGCCACACTGAAGCCATTTGACTAGCAAACAGTTTCCGCAAAGCTTTCAACGCTACGTAGGATTCAGAAATTGGAGGCATCATAAGTGCAACACGGGCGGTTATGGTGCAATTTGTAGGAGAAGAAAATCGGGACATCTGGCAACACTGATAACGTTGTAGCCAATAACCGAGCGCCATACGCTGTATCGGAAACGCGTAAAGGGAATGGCGTTTGGCAGTCTTGGCACTCTTGGCGCTCTTGGCGCGCTTGGCAGACTGCCGCGACGCCAAATTGAATAACGATTAGTGATACTCCTCGGAATGGAGCGATTTATTATATAGGAGTTGGTGCTTTGATGGAGCGTAATTGCCGACTGCGCTGGTTACGTGTCTCGATCTCAAGTAAGCATAATGTGGCTCATTCATTAATATAAAGCTTTTAGCACTACTATCGTGATTAAGTATTATTAACTAAATTTAGTTGTAAATATTCATTGTAGACAAACCAAATATATGTTTACAACCTGGATATAAACTATTGTAAAGTAACGTTACATAATTATAGTAACTAAATTTTGGATTTATTTTTGCTATTAAGTATATAAAACTAAGAATACAATAAATAAATTGTTCATGCACAGTATTGCTAACTATATATTTCTAGAAATAGCGGCTACTATATGTTAAAAAAAATGTAGTTTTAGATAAGTAATCCCTTTCATTTGTTCAGTTTTCTTTATTTTCGCACACCCTGAGATTATCCAAACAATAGCAGCTGCAAACATCCCGCAGTGTCGCCGGCTTACACACAATACACGAGTTATACACACACGTAATTGCGTGATATTAGCCGCCGCCCGCCGGGGCTTGCCGCCGGGGCGCGGTGTAGTGGGCTACCGACATTGCTTTAATAACGGCACACTATTAATTGGTAATGCCTTTTCTTATTCTTTTTGGAAAAAATGGGAATGTTATGTCGGTACACAATAATTATACTAAGGCACTACGTGTATGTATTATTAATTAATATTAGTAATATGTTAGATATTTGATCTAAATCAAAATGAACGTCTCAGAGCGATTAATTAAGAAGATTTTTGTTTTTTTTCTTGCATTTCTTGCAAATTAGATACTCTATAACACGCAATCTAAGTTGGCAAATGTGAGCGATGTTGCCACGCAGTGCCACTCAAGTTATGAGTGTAACGTCCGCCGTCGCTAAGAAGACGATAGAGTTAAGTAAATTAAAAAGCGGTGTACTTATCTGTAAATATTTGTTTTTATAAAATGTTACCAAGACTGTTTATTAGTGGAATCGATTCTAATCTCGATTCTGAACAAACTAATTTCTGGTTTTGAACAATTTTATTGAAATTACATGTAAGTACATGTTGTCTACCTGTTAAAAAATCACTGATAAAACTTTTAATATGTTTTTTTTACTACGATAATTAAAATACTTGCAATACGTCAACAGTGACCTGACAAAGTGAATGACCTGACAAACCTAGTCTACTTAATAAGTATATGAAAGAAGAAATAAACGAAACACAACACTAATTTAACAACCTGTAACTTGAGACAAATCGGAAGGGCGGTGACTTCCTGGTACAGGATATACTTAACAGGAAAATCACCTCAAAGAGTAAAAACGTGACTTGTTTATAATAGTAGATTGTTATACAAGGGGCTAAAATGACCCATTATATACGAGGTAGTTTTACTCTCGAGCTTTAGCGAGGGAGTAAATAGAAACCGAGTTTTAATGGATTTTTAGCGCCGAGTGTTACACTCTACTTTTCACTACAATTGCGAGAAAATAAAATAATCCAATACAATACATAAGCAATAGTTTATTTTATTAAAAATTAACCCGTTAAATGTTTTTACGATCGATCGATATGATCGAAGATTACACCCAACCAATGGAAGATAGGGGTTGGTAGTATTATTTAGATGAGCCCATCGCCGCTCTATGCTGTGGAATGTATGTGCAGTCTTTAGTCCGTTAGTCGCCTTTTACGACACCGAAGGGGAGAGAGAGTTGGTAGTATTAATTTTAATAACTTTTCCGTGTCGTAAAAGGCGACTAACGGACTAAAGTCTGCACATACATCCGATAGCATAGAGCGGCGGCGATGGGCTCATCAAAATAGGATTTGAACAATGACCTTTGGATTGCCGGATTGCGTTAACCGCTAAGCTACCGAGACCCTAGCAGACTCGTTGAATTCTTTCTAGTACTCGTAGTTGATGAGTTACGCTGTAAGCAGCGGTATTCCGTCACTGTGAAGGTTTACCTACAAAACATTTATTTTAGCTAAAAAATCAATTATCAAATAATACAATACTACTACAACTTATTCGAAATAAAATCATCGAGCATTCCTATGCTAGAAGCTAAATACTAGTAAACCCATCGTACAATAATCAACAACGTCTGTTTCAATTATTCAACAATTAAAGAAACACAATATTATAAACAAAATACTGATACCGCAGGCTAAAGCTCATGCACTCGAAATAAATACAAGTTACAATGATGAACATATTATATGAAACTACGGTTTCATACAAATGTTTTAAAATAAACCAAACCGTTGTGTATTGACATCGGTTATCAATCTCTAATTAACAATTTCATTATAAAATTACCGGGGTGCGGCTTTATTCGTAAATACTAAACAAATTGAATTTGTACCTCTGTTTGACATTCGAAGAGCGATCAATGAGTCAACCAACCGCAATAGCACAGGTGAGTTGAGTGGCAAATGTTCGGAATATGTCAGCGATCAAACAAATTCGCAGTCAATTGAGCCGATGTCACGTTGGGAATTTGTTATATAAAATAGCACACGGACTCATCTGCAGTCGCAGTTTCACAAAAAAAATATTTTCCTGGAATGTATGATGGCCAAAAAAAGTTCGAGCTAATTTTATTCGTAATAGCTACCACTATAATATCCATTGCTTTATCCATTTTATAATTGTAAAGGAATTCTTCACTTCAACTTCAATTATTATTCTAGAAATATTGAGCCGTCGTGCATGTGTGGATCTATTTTCGGTACCATACAAAAGACATTGCTGTCATATAGCGCGTTCGTAGCGGCGATCATTCCGCGTATTTACTTGTGTGATATCTAGAATTCTAGACCATAAATGCAGTTTGACATGGGGTCTTTTAAGTGCCTTTCGTTATAAGATAACGAAACAACTCAAATATATAATTGTTTGCCAATGTATTAACTAAAAACAAACAGTGTTTAAGGACATAATGTTTTTGACTATACTGTTACCATTAGTGATAAGACCTTCTTCTCTTCGAATAAACAACATAATTCAATAGAAAAAACCTCCCGGAAAATCATTATAGTTACTTACCTAAATATAACTCTTGTAATATAACAGGAAAATGTTACGCAAAACCTACACAGGTTTAAGTATTTTATTATGTTGGGAGTGATATTTTTCATTGCGTTATTGACTATATTTATCCTTAGTACGATGAAACAACTGTTTCTTTTATCAACCATTTTCTTTACCTTATGTAATTTCACTAGTCATTTATTTATTTATTTATTTATTTATTTATTTTGTTTATTTATTTATTTATTAAACAGTGCACATGCTAACTTACAGTTTGCCCAAAACGCCAGCATGCTAAAGAGGAATTATCAATGTCATATAGAATAAACAAATTACGGTCAATACAAAATAAATGTTAAAAACTAATCCAAAAACAGGTTGTCAGTAATAGTAAAACAATCAATAAAAAGCTCATGTAAAATAGAAATTGCACGTCGAAAATATGAAGTAAATGTTACACAATAATCCAATTAGATAATATCAATGGTAGTAAATTGAGGTCAATACAGAAGGAATGTCAGAATCTAATTTAGAATACTAAAAACTAAAATACATACTGTCAATAATATAAAAAAGCTTATGTCAAGAAAAATTACATGTCATATTGTCACCTACCTAGATAATAATAAAAAATTAAATTTATTAGTCAAATTGAATTAGATGTTATTTAGATATATTACTAACATTACTATTAACATACAAAAGGGCTTTATAACATTGTAACCCAAAACTATCAGCAAATATGTCAGTATCGTAGTCGTGAGCGAGCATATCCCCAATGAGCCTTAAGGCCCGAATGGTGCTCGCGTGCGCAGCGTGCCTGGTGCGCGTCGGCGGCCAGCACAGCAGGCGCGGCCGCCGCCGCGGCGCAACCGTCCCCTCCGTGTCCCAAGATAGACGCTTGGGAGCCAATAGCCCCACTTGCTTAATATCGTTGGGCTATATATCTTGTTACGCATAATTGAAAGATAGTGCAAAATCATATGCATAGCCCTCCTAAGTTTAAGCGTGTCTAATCCAACCATACCAGAAACAAATAAGGATGGATATAGGTAAGGGTAATAACCGTATGTTCTCTTATACAGCCAACGTGCAAATTTGCGCTGTTTTTTTTTGACTAAGAGAACATATTTCTCCTCATACGGATCCCAAACAATGGCACCGTACTCCAAATTACTACGAACATAGGCATTGTAAAGTACCAAGGCAACCCCAACCCCCTCTAACTGAGCAGAAGTGCGTATGTCAAAGCCAAGCATTTTACTAGCCTTTTTACATACAGTGGTAACATGGTTATGAAAGTCCAATCCAGAGTCTAAAGTTAATCCTAAGTCACGAATCCTAACCCTTTGTAGGGGTGCGTCAGATAGATTATAGTCAAAATTAAGTGAACAACGTTTACGCGTGAACGTGATGACTTTACATTTATTATTATTAAATGGAAGGCGATTTAATTCACTCCAATTCTTAACCTTAATTTATGTCCTTTTGCAATGTTTTACAGTAAGAGGGTTCATGTATACCTAAGCTTAATTTAAGGTCATCTGCGAATAACAGGCATTTGGAAGTATTAACGTTTTCCGGCAAGTCATTTATAAAAATGAGGAAAAGCAGTGCCCCTAGCGTACTTCCCTGACTTACCCCAGATCTTGTATAATAGTCTCTAGATACAATATCACCAACTCTTACAAATTGACGTCTGTCACGCAGGTAATTTGAGAAAAACTTCACAAGTATTGGCACAAAGCCAATTTCTGCTAATTTACGTAACAAGATGTCATTGTCGACCAGGTCAAATGCTTTTTTAAAATCTAAGTAGGCAGCATCAACCTGCCTACCAGCGTCTAATTCTGCATAAATGTAGTCAAGATGAGCCACTAGATTAGTAGTGGTAGAACAAGTTTTTCGAAAACCGTGCTGACGATTATGTAATAGATTTGCAGTTTGTTTACTGATTTGCGGGCATAAAACTATCTCAAATATTTTTGCAAATACCGATAAAACTGCAATCGGTCTAAAAGATGATACGTCCTTTCCACCATCAGCCTTAGGAACTGGAGTGACCCTTGAAACTTTCCAAACTCTGGGTACTTAGAATTAGACAGCGACAGGTTGAAGAGATATAGAAGCGGACTCACAAAAGCCGATATGCAGTCTTTGACTAAAAAAACAGGGACACTATCCGGGCCACCTGATGATCTAGGTTTAAGTCGTCTCGCTGCTACCTTTAGATCGGTATCATCAATTGTATTTATGGAAATATAAGTGGAGTTACAGTGACTATAAGCGGCTTGCACTGCGTCGACAGGGTCCAATGCAGGCACCTCGTTCTGGTACACCGAACCGAAATAATCCGCAAAAGCGTCGGCTGCGGCTTGCCCAACAACTTCAATATCGTTAACCGAATAGACGTTCGTACGCTGCTGCCTGTCGCTTTTCCTATCTTTAACGTAATCCCAAAATTTGGCTGGATCACGGATTATGTTTTGTTCTGTGCAATGCAAATGCTGCTTATAGGCACTATCAATCAATTTTTTAACGTGCCACCTATAATATTTAAATAGTTCCTTGTTAAAGTCTTTGCCTTCAGCCCTAAATCGTTTCAAGTGATAATATTTTTTACGTATGTTACTTATAATATCAGCACTAAACCACTTCGGATATACATACTTATGATCCGGCCTGTAATAGGATTTTGTTGGAACGTATCGACTAATACAATTACATAGTCGAACATAAAATAATGCAATTGCAGCGTCAATGTCCGCTATTTCAAACAGGTCAGTCCAATCCAAACTACCTAATTCCGTATATAAGCCCTGTAGGTCTGCCTTACGCCAGCCAGTTCCAGTTTTGTTGGAGTCTGTTCGCTGAGTAGGTGGTGGAAAGAACGGTGACAGGGACGGCGCAGAGCAATGAAACCTAATCGTCACATCAAGCGGAGGGTGGTATTCGTCAAGTACGGGTGAGGTAAGGGTTCTGTACCCGCGGACACCGATAGCTGCTCCGGGTTAATATCGCTCAATACTAGATCTAACATACCTCCCCGACTGTTATAGACAATGTTACGTTGCTGTACTCCACAATAGTCACAAAAGGAGTTATAATGGTTCTTAACATTTACACTACACGAGTTCAAATTGAAATCTCCTAGTATTAAAACATTCAAGGAAGAATATGCAGTAACAGCGTTTTCAATACACGTTAAAACGTTAATATACTGATCGTCACTATATTTTGGAGACAGATAAACAAGACAACATAAAAATTTACTAATGTTTTTCCCACTAATAATAACAAAAATTACTTCCATATCAGATGTGACGGCGTCTACATTCGTCACTTGTTGTACTGCATAGCAGCTTCGCACAGCCACAAGCACCCCCCCCCCCCTCATGTGGGCGGTCTTTACGCACCACTACATAGTCCGAAGTAAACAATTCACCATTTGATACGGAACTGGTCAAAAAAGTTTCAGTCAAAGCTATTATATCAAAATTACATTGAGTTACGTTATTCTTAAAAGCATTGGTTTTTGAACGCAAACCTCTGACATTTTGGTAACAGGAAAATAGATTACGCACTTTTTTCTTCGCTACGAAAGTTCTGACGCCACGGTTTCATGCAAATGTCTTCAGCCCAGTTATTCGGTGACATAATACTATCGGCTTAAACGACAAGTAACGTCCCCTTGATTTCAGTTCTTCCACTGTGCAATCATTATTTTCACAAATAGAGTGGAGGTGGGCACGCACCTGCTCCACGGTAGTACCCTCTTGCACATAGTACAGGTGCAAGTACCTCCACCTCTCAGATGCACGCAGCGGAGGAGCACGCCTGGTATCATTGATGTACGCATATGTTTACGTCTCACCTGTGTCCACTCTGCCGTGTTTTCTTGCTCAGTGCGATCCCCGGTATTTAGAGTTTTTTGATTGATGAACGTGGTTTTATATAATTTAATTTATTTGATAGAATATCTGGCTCAGGTAAAGTAAACACCAATAAATTAAAAAAAATCACAGATCTCGTGTTCTACACGACTTGAAAGGGCATTGAAAATGAACCTTGCTATTATAGATTATTAATGAAATTTATTTTTTTTATTTAAAAAAAAATATAGACTTTTCCAAAATTTGTTTACTATCCTAAAGCCCTTAATTTTCCGCGTCTATTAAGTCCTAATAGATCTTCGTATCTCAAAGCTGCAAATTCCACAGGGCTATGACGCCCGAGTAATACCACACGGCGACGCTCCACGCGCCGTTATGGGGGAGCATACTGCCCCCCCCACAAAAAAAGTATAAGACATAAAATGTTCCCCGTCTCAATATCTCTAGGTGTCTCTCTCAGTTTTTCGATTATCGATTTTCCTCGTTCATGAGATATCGAAAATATTCCGAGGAAAGGTGTTAAAAATCAAGGTTTTTTTTTTGTTTTTTTTCATTTTTTGAAAAAAAAATCTACTATTACAAATTTTTTTTTACCATCTGAAAGTCATTCAAATTCTGCGTCTTTTGAGCCTTCATACGTCCTCATGGTTCTAAACCACTATATACCACGGGGCAAACACACTTTCAACGAAAATGGGGCCCTACCGGAGCGATCGAAAAAACATTTTCAATGTTAAAATAATAAATAAAAAGTCATTTCAAATCTGTTCAATAATTAGGTTATATAATGTCGAGTATTTTAGAATGTTATTAAATCTCATCGCTAGACAGACGAAAAATGTCACTTTTATCAGCTGTAAAATATAAATACTTTGATTAATTGTTTCAGAGGGGTTCAAGCTCAATTTCATGTTGTGATTGATACAAATCACTAGCATCAAGTAAACAACAATGGGAAAGACAATTATCTAAAAGTTCCGCATTGATCTCGCAAATGCGTGCGGCGTAACAAGTCTACTTCTTATTACAAATTCGCTCCTAGTAGTTCAGGTTCCACGATCACCGACCCGACACACTTTACAAGCTGTCTAAATGCCGGGCTGGTCCGGTCGCGTCTGCCCGCGTGGCACCGCCGCGCCGCTCAGCCGACATCGCCTAAGGACTGTGTAGTTTTATATTTTGAGGCCATTTGTCAAGAAGCGCTGTGACCGAGTTCAGGAAAAATTGAAGGCAGAATTTATGGCGAGACTCCCCACTCTCCCTTATATTTTACATGGAACGAGAAATATATTGCGGAATATTCCTTGGAGTTTTATGTGCAAACATTATTCTTTATCGATGTATGATTACTTAACCTTATTCAATATTCCGTGATGGCGTAGGTTAACATTATGACTTATGGGAGAATTCAGCATCAGCGGATTTTACCCTTATACGGCAAAATGTAATGTTTGACAAGAAAAAAAAGTTATGAATAACTCATGGCCCGATTACAAAATGTATGTTATTTCATGTTGGGTAATATCTCTTCCGGGAAATACGTGGAGGCCACTAGAATTTTATTTTTGGTAAGTCAATTGCACACCTCCGTAGCGATCTCAAAATAATAAACTTTATTTTCTTTAAGCTCGAACAATTGGGAAGTCGGTTAAAACAAGCCTCCTTTTTAAACGTGTGTGCTTGTGAAGTGTCGTGTGGCCTGTCAGCGGGACTAGTGCAGGGGGACGGGGGCCTGGACGCGCGCCAACCACCGGGGAAACAGGAGTTATCCTCAATAAACGATATCAGTCTGCATCCAAGCAGGTTTTTGCTGAGAGTAGATTAAAAAAACACTAGGTCTAGGTTGTTAACAGTTTTTAAGCTATGTTAAGCATTAAAGTAAATTGTTCATGACTTTCGTTTGTCCTAAGGCTAAGTAGTTACAAACTGAGCCAGATCGTAAAAGACAATAGAAGTGCCGAGGAACTGACATGACGCTAATTAAAAATGTTTGTTACATTTTTTTGCCAGTTACATTGGACATTGTTGGACTCGTTGGGATAAATATCATGGTAAGCTTCCTTCACGTTTTTCTCAAATATTCTGATCCGAGGAAATCTTTTTGGTATCAAAATATACATAATTGATGCAGTATCCAGAGTGACCGTCGGCGACCCTATATTTAAGAAGCACGTTTACCAACACAGAGGTCGGGACGACACATTTTGAGTTTGGTATCTTGCGGGACGGAGATTTTTTATGATGCAGCCCGGGTTTGTAATCAGCTACCAGCAATTGGCAAGCATTGTGATAAAGTCAATACCTTTCATTGTAGCGCTGACTTGATTTCAATGATGGCTCTGACCAGAAATGGGCCAGTATATTGGCTATTACTTACACAGCTATACCATAGGCAGTGGGTCGCGGCGTGTCCAGCTCATCGCGCGGTTGGCGAGGCGCCAGCGCGGCCGCTACACGGGGGCGGTTGACAACTGCCGGTTGATGCACTGCCGCGGACTGCTGCCTACTGGGCTCTGGAACCCTGGCATAGCTTGGCATAGCACGATCTAAGGTTTAGGGCTGCTAGCGAGGCGTAAAGTAAACATAGTTAGCCAATATTTTAATGGTATATTTTTTTTTTTTTTGTAACATTTAACTGAGTTTTATTAACAGTAACCCACATTGAGCCAGTGCGATGGGCTATGGCCCAACATCTGCTGTTGTTCACGTGAGAAGGCCTGTGCCCCCCAGCGGGACGTTCATAGCTTGGTGATGATGATGGAAGCTCGGGTTGTAACATGGTTGTAACTTTTTTGTTTTTTTTTTAAACTCGTTTTTGTTACTGTTTTCAGTACCTCTCCTTGTTCATTATTTTTGTATCTTGAAAAAGGTACATATGTACATACATACAAACATATAATCACGACTTTTATCCCCTAAAGGTTAGTCGGAGACTAGGCAATGAGGACCGCAAAAGCAGTCTTTTGCCATAGTCCACTTTTTACCAAACTAGACTGCACATGTGCTGAGCGTGACAGGTGGTGAGCCCATCCGCTCTATGCTGTTGGATGTATGTGTAGTCTTTAGTCTGTTAGTCGCCTTTTACGATACCCAAGGGATGAGAGGGGGTGGTAGTATTCTTTCACCGCTACGCGACACTGTTGAAAAAGGTAATAAAGTATTTACATTACCTCGTCCTAAGATCTTTATTCATTGCAACAAACACATAATACACGCATTCAAATCACAATTTATTTGCAATAAACATTTTTGAATTTGAATCTTTGGCGCAGTGCGATAGTTCATAACAGTCTATGTAAACAATAAAATTGATCGTAACAAAAAGTCTTACAACTAGCATGGTATCTAAATGCAAGTGACATCGCTATAGACGCCCCGCACCGGCGGTAGCTGCTGTAAGGGCAAACAGAGCTTTCTTCGAGCGAGCAATCCCGCCCGCAAACATTTGCCAAGCCTCCGCGATCCGTTCCGCAGTGAGATGGCCGCGATTTTTGTTTAATTAGTTTATCTCGTTCACCGGCTACTTTACCTTTCAATTTGCACAACGGGGGCGGTGGGGCGACATTGCAGTTGGATGTTGTTTGTTATAAATGTTCTTCAAAGTTTAAAGAGATCCTACTCAGTATCCTAGCAATGGACCTTTGTTGTGCTCAAGCTTTTCCACATGAATATGGAGAGATCAGGCCATTAGCGCACCACGGCAACCCAATAAATAAGGATTGGTGAGTTATAACGGCGCTGTCGTCTTGATAACAAAAGGAGCTGACCTATGAGCTATGGGCTTTATGGAGCTCAAGATATTGTAATATTGCTTCGTACCGATGATTCACAGCGCACTCACCATAGGTATTTAGGCATAATATGTGACATGCGTAAAGTAGGATACGGGTGACCATAAAGTGGACCATATTTGTGATTGCTAGTTAAGGAACAAAAAATTGTTGTAATTTTGTTTTATTTCAATTCTTTATAGACTATTAATCAATAAATTTATGTTTTTTTAAGTGAACTTTTTGAAGTTAAATTATTTTATGAAACTTAGTAAATGCACAGTAAACTTTTAGTTAAATTAGTTCAATATACATTGTATTTACGTTTTTAGCTTCTTTCTCCTCAAAGTAATGGTTATTTTTATTAAAAACACACTCTGAATGCCACTGTAAAACTAACAAATGGCCACGAGAAAACTTTCTTCCAACATAAAAAGTATTTTGTGGACTGCTAGCACAACTGTCGAAATATAGCTATCACGTTTCCTCATAAACAAAATTCCGCTCATTAGAAGAGGAAAGACCTATTCGTTTTCAAAAATATAAACCTCAAAAATATCGAGCGTCGGGTGCCGACTGTCGGCACAAGACGCGCCAGAGGAGAGTTGTAAATAATATTAATCATGAATATTAAATAAGCAATGTTATGAGTGACACAATGTTACAGTTAGTGTTAGACAAGTATTGAATTGAATATCTATTGAGCTCGACCGATATGGTAACGGGATTTGAATTTCAATGAAAGAAATAGATCATCTCTGTTATTTACTTGTGGTCGCGGGCCAGTGTTGCGATGCTGTTTTTGTTTCGGTTTCACAGCAATTACGTGGCCGATTTTATGTAGTAATTATTAGTTGGTATTAAAAAAAAGAAGGAGGTTTACGGATTCACAGAGGTTTCCTAAAGCAAATAGCTATATCGATAAAAACTATTGGTTATCTAAAGAAGCGTTTGGTTTTTTCTATTGTTCATTATAGAATCGGTTGTGCCTAGTGTTCGGAGTATTTTAATTTAATCCTAGTGGTTAGAGTTCGACCACAGTTTTACCTGGTATTATGTAAAGTGTGATTAACAGTGGAACATGCTAACATGTTTTCATTCAATCGAGTTTAATGCGTATACCTATACAATTCCGGTTTTAAAGTTAGTCACCCTCACTAGCGGTGTATTCAAATAGGACGGTGACCGCGTTAGACTATAAAGTGTCGCGCACCGAGGCCGCGTGCTTACATAACGGTTATTTTTCATGGATGCAGAGGGTGCTAGCTTCAACTTAGACACCAATGATATTATATGTGTAGATACGTTGTCTGCCCTCCGTAATGACTAGAACAAACTCAGGTAATTGCCCGAGTTTCACTCAGTTACACGTTAGTCAGTGTCACGTCAACACGATTTACACGATCGTTACCTTTATAAGTTTTTGATTTGTTAATTGCGTTAAAATGCCTTCTTATGTATCCAGAAATTGTAAAAATTATACTGCAACGTTATGAGACAATAAAAATGTCTTATTTCATTCGTAAGTATTGTAAATATAAATTTAAAATACAAATTTTCATTGAGATGATTTCATTACATTTGCCATGTTGCCAATCCGATATGCATGAGTGAGGAGCGCATACTATGTTTTCTGTAAAAGTGTAAGAGAAAACTAATGGCGGCCGTGATAGCGCATAAATTCTATGAGCTCATTGGTCAACTACCAAAAGTCAAAGTATTGTCTATCTCTTTTTAACAATAGGCTAATAATATGATTTTCCCTTTCGACGTGTATTACGACATAGAAACAATTTCGCCATTTTAAAATGCAATTCATTCACGTATAACTAGTCTATTTATAAAAGGTAATTGTTAAACACCCTGTGTATTGGCTGGCGGCGGCATCGGCGCCTCACTCCGCCATTTTACTAACATACTCTATATTAGTTTGAGACACCTTTTTATAAATATACATACATACTATAATCACGATTATTATCCCCGAAGGGTTAGTCAGAGGTTAGGCAATGGGGACAGCAAAAGCAGTCCTCTACCATAGTCCACTTTTGATGCTGCACATGCGCTCAGCGTGACACATGGTGAGCCCATCACCGCTCTATGCTGTTGGATGTATGTGCACGCTTTAGTCCGTTTTTCGCCTTTTACGACACCCAAGGGAAGAGAGGGGGTTGTAGGTAGTATTCTTTTACCGCTACGAGACACGGTTATAAATAATAATATACTTATTAATAAAGTATTATTCTGATTCGTTTGGTTCTCGAATTATTAAAGTGGATTCGATCAAAAATCATGATACACCAGAGTTACTACTGCCGGTGTAAAATTCAGTACTTACCCGTGGTACTACCAATGGTCCTACTGGTAGGACCACGGGAGATTTTTTTTGCCCGTGGTACTATTAGCCTGTCTGGTAGTACCACGGGAGCTTTTACATTACCCGTGGTACTACTAACTAATCAATTTAATATTCCCTACAAACGTATTTAGCGGTATGCATAAGCTTGAAAACTTGTAGTACCTTTTTTTTGTTTATTTTTTTGTTTATGTTTTTCTTTTCTTTTTGTTTTTTTGTTTTGTTTTGTTTTGTTTTTTGTTTTTGTTTTTTTTTTTGCTTTTCTTTAGTTGATACGAACGTAAATATCTAGGTTAAATTCGTTTGCATTTTACCAAAGTTAACAAAACTTTAGATTATTAACTTAGTTTTAGCGCGTTACACCATCGACTCTCGCGCTGTTGTAAAAATAAAGAAGAAGTTAACTTAAGAGTAAACTGTCATCTTATTATTAAAATAAGGGTTACTCGAGTTTAATAGAATCGGTTTTAATTGAGACACACATAAGACCATAGATTGGTCAACTTAGCTAGGACCAAAACTATTTTCATTTTTTTCTGTTGTATTAAACTACTCATTAGATAAAGTACCTAGTACCTGTTCTTGTTAATTGTATGTTTACAAACATGGGCTATCGTATCAATAATGCAACGTTTCTTTCGTTACAGAATCCCAAATGTTGGTTATTTCTCAAGGTAAGGAGATTCATTTATTTATTTATATAATAATATTCGCATTAAAATAGTATTAAAGTATTTGAGTCATTTATAGACACAATAACATCCAATCTTACAAACAACATGCCTAGTAACACACCAACTAAAGTTAGTAAGATTAGTAAATTAAATAAGTTAAAAAGTGTGCCACATTTATAAACTACAATAATTTTATTTCTACTCGCATAAAAAAATACATGAATAACTGTTCGACGACTCTCAATAAATTAGTTGACATTGCACTGCATGCGCGTGCGCAGTGTCTGGTGCGCTGTGCGCGGGGGGTCAAATGCGTGTGAACTGAGACGCTGACGATCGAGATGGATACCACTGCCGCCGGTTTCACAATAAGTCAAGTCAATAAGTCAAATAATTTATTCAATATAAACATTTACAGGCACTTATTGACGTCAAAAACACAAATAACAGTTAACTAATACAGTAATTAAGTAAGCACCTGACCCGGATTGTCAGAAGGGTGCGGTTCGAAACCTGCTCGTGGATTTTTTTCAAAATTTTTATTTGGTATGTAGTTCAATCATAACAACTAATCTACCTACCAAACAGCTAATCTACCACCAGTTCGGATTATGGGAGAGCTTTCGACTGAGAAAAAGTTGGCAAGAAACTCAGGAGACCTTACTTTTTCTCCCTCTAAGTCACACGTTAAGCCCTTTGAATCGTCCAAAACATAATATTAAAATGAAATAGCTGATGGAGAGCAATCACCGCCGCCCATGAACACCCGCAAAACCAGAGGAATCGCAGGAATAGGGTTAAGGAAGGAATAGGAATTGTGAGAGAGGAGGGGTGAGGAGGATGGGGCTTCGGAACCCTCACTAGCCGGGCGAAACACAACAGCACAAGTGCCATTATTATACGCTGGATATTCGTGAGAGGGTGGTATTACCCCGGGCGAGCCGGCCCAATGCGTGCTGCAACGCAGCGAGGCTGTACTACTCAGTCAGTGTCACTCATTTAGCACCACCCAGGGGTCACGTGTAGGGTCTCAAGGGTAAACCTACGGACGCGAGTAACTTTAACCCCCAAAATGTTTTAAAAATATTTTACATTTTTTTACGTAGGTATTTATGTCATTATTATTTCTTATTGCAAAATAATCAATATAATTAAGTTGATTTGTTATACCTACAGGCTATTTGGAAAATGTATAACATTCCGAAATAAGATAAAACAAACCACCATTAAAAGCAAAACTTTTAGGAACTTCGATATTACGTATGCAATCAGCTTTTACATAAATTTTAGTCAAATCGGTGTTTAATTTAGTATGAAACCGTAATTTTCTTTTGCGTGTAAATAATGGTTGATTCTGTTGATAAGTTGTTTCATCCACTATCAGGTACGTTATACGGCTTTCCAAACCATTTGTATAATTATGGATACGATTCACAATGATGACATCACCATTAACAATGAGCTGGGCAGATAAAGCGCAGATAGCGTCGATATCCGCCAGACTCGGGTAATTTTCCTGTTTGTTAGTAAATAATTAACGCGCTAAAAGGATCTGCGCGCATTATGCGGCTGCATGCGCCGCGGCTGCTACGGACATCGGATACGGACACTAGCAGTACGGATCTGGCTACGTGGCGGCAGTCACTACGTCGACACGTCTACGGATGTCGTAGCGTGTAACGCGGTATCTATTAAATAATAAATTGTTCAACTTAGAGCCTAATTAATGGTGTAGCTGGGTTCGCAACACGTTTGCTTAGCAAGCACGCAAACAGACATGTCATAACTATGACAATTCTTAGATCAATGCCAGAAACAGCTGTTTAGTAAGGGGGGGTTCATCATAAAATGCGGGATCAAGTCTTGCCCATGAATAAATTATTTCAACACCTTTTCATAATTATAATTTTATCTCCTATAACTTGCGTATTTTTTATATAATTAAAGAATATAGTATTGTTCTGTATAAAGTGTCTAAAGTGAGTGTGTTTGTCCTTCCTCTAAGTCTAATAAAGGCAACAGACTACCACTGTTGCCTTTATTAGACTTAGAGGAAGGACTGTTCACCGTGATTTTTAAAACTATATATAACAAGGAAGTAAAAGTAATGACAAAAACAAATAAAATAGTAAT
This sequence comes from Scoparia ambigualis, assembly GCA_963921215.1. Lineage (NCBI taxonomy): Eukaryota > Metazoa > Arthropoda > Insecta > Lepidoptera > Crambidae > Scoparia > Scoparia ambigualis. The sequence continues at coordinate 39,286,009 of OY992507.1, forward strand.
TAAAAAGATAATAATTTTGTTTACGATCACACCTATTTGTCCAGCGCAAGATAAGGATTCTTATGAAACTCGTTAATATTGTAAAATAACAGATAAATACACAAACATAGAAAAAACACCCAGACCCGAAATAAATTTAGAAAAACAGTTTTTCTCTAAATTGACCCAACCAGGAATTGAACCCGGGACCTCAGAGATGGCGCGACGCCAGAACCACTCGACCACGGAGGTCGTCAAATAACAAACAGTAATTTTCATAATATATGTTTAATTTTTTAGTATAAGTAGACTAGTACTGTTATTATATTTACACGGTAAAGAAAGTTATATTGAAATTAAACTAAAACAGGTAGGTAGTTAGTATGCAATTAAAATCCTCTTTTTTGTTTTCCGAAATACCGTCAAATTTCAAATTACAACAGATTAATATTCAATCAACTCCCTTTCGAGTGCCAGAAACTCTTCAGTTGCTAGGGACAGGCCTATTGTATTAATTTCCTTAATTCAATATCGAAATTCGAAATTCTCGAGCATGATTCACTAAAAATTAATTACCAGCGTTTTTAGCGAGACGGCGATTAGTTGAGATTTATTGCGAATACGGACTACTTTCTCTGCGGTGGCATAGCAATGTTCTTAACGGATACAATGGATACGTTCGCGAGATTCCCAGTACTAGATAGTAATTAATTAACGCCTTAATACTGTCGCTTAGTATTTTGTAAGATAGCCCACTTAATAATACTTCTCTTCTCAATCCTTTAAAAATATTTACTTTTCAAAAATATCAAATCTTAGCCTGATCAGTTGGTCTACTGTTTTATGTGTATGCGAGGTTTGTTTGTTAAGATATAAAGGTCATATCAATGTTAATCGAAGAGCTTTATAGCACATAGGTAATGAGTTCACCCTCGTAAAAGCTAAGAAAATGTCAAGTAAGCTAAGAAAAAATACATTAGGCAGAATTTCAACTGGAATCAGCAAGTTCAAGTTGATAATTATGTGTTGGCAAATGTTAGGTCACTGTTAATAAACCCGCATCAGGCCATTGGCCATAGCCCAATCCTTGAAGTAGATAGACTATTAAAAGTTGGCGATGATAAAGCCAATTAAGTTAACTGGGAAGCTGCAATCCATTGTAGCAAATGTGCCATTGATCTGGAGTCAGCCGTGTGGCTATGGCGTCACGTTTAAGTGACTGCTAATGGCTGTCGGAAGCGCCGCAACCTCCGCCGCGGCTCACGCAACGCCATTGTGGGAATGTCAACATAATTGATATCTAATTCATTAAAGGCTTGGGTACCAATAAGTCTTTTCATAATTGCTTCGTTAATTAAAACAATTTACACTTTATTTACCTTAATATATACATTACTAACGGCCAGCTCGCGACTTTCCTCGTAATATCCCGTCAGCTCATAGTAAAATTTTCAATGTTGACAATTTGACGTCTACTAACATGTAAAGAACTTTCCTGGTTCAGTTGATTGGTTTTATAATAATAATTTGAAGATTTTCAGGGATTACGACGACTTATGTTATTATTACAATAAGTTCTTATTACAATTAATAAATACAAATGGAACACGTAAAATAATTATCATTTCAATTACTACTACCACACAAAGGAATTTAAATCGTAAAATATTGAAATTGAATATCACAGTTCACAAAGCAACATAACTGAAGTCCTCTTAATACTAATTATAACAAAATAGACAATGTTGCTGCAATGATTAATTAATTCTGTGTAATTGTTGGCGAAATCAATTGCTAACGATAATTAAATAAAATTAAAAAGGCTTTATGTATATTTTATTACAGATTGTGTTATTTTTAATCCACAAGCGGTGTTTTAACATTTTCGTGTTTACCTACCAATAGTCATCGGGGCTGCTTCCAACCCGTATTCATTCTATTTCACTTTTCCTTACTTGTGGAAAATCGTTGAACCCTTTTTCTGTATTAAAAACTTCGCTTAAAACTGTCAACAAACACATTGTATGATAGTCAATTCTAAAAATAAGCAGGCGCATAGATGGACAATAATTGCTGTCGCCTGTAAAGCCAGCAGACGGCGCATACTGGTTTAAAAAACCGATTTTTAACGCCTTAATGTAATCCTCATCATTTGTAAGACATCTCCCTAAATCACCTGCATTGTGATTTTGAGACGTGACATATTTAAAATCACGGACTTAGTATCACAATTCGATATTTTTTAATCTTAACCCTACCGTTGAGCAGCAACAATATAGCTTCTTTCATATTATTTTATTAACCCTGAATAGGGTCAAAAAAGGTTTACATGTTTTGCCAACAGTTCGGACAGGGTCAATGTTACCATAAATTTTCCCTTTAAATAGCAGATCTCTTTTGACCATGAGCTGTTGGTTGTTTATACATCACTAAAATATATCTATTGGAGCGGGATTCCAGTAAAAGGCAACGAGGGTCTTAACAGCCGTCATTATGAAGATTGATATCTCCATGTTATCGCTTGTTTTGTCCAGACAATATTCTGGATGGAAGCCCATAAAATTTTACTGCATTTGGTTTCATTAATTATATCTTAACATTATTCATTATTAAATTAAAATAATAGTAATTTTGGAGGAATAAAAAAAACAAGAATATTCAAATTTCCTTTGTGTGCCGAAATAGAATCTTAAATAGTTAAAATATATCGGGATCTTTAAATGTACTGATTACAAAAGGTTTTCGCGCCCATATTAATCTCAATCTTAGAGAGTTTAGCATCGGGTACTCGGTTTCAATTTCCCCGACAAGGGTCCTCGTGTCCCCGATTTATTAGGGACCGCCAACGGCGCCCGCCCGCTTATTATCTTTACTCTAATTTATTTACAAATTAACTAATGGGTATTATTAAGTTAGAAGGAAGACGTTATATTATACTGATGATTAAATGTACAGACTGTCATTGTTTTGTGTACATGGTGATTGGCGCGTATTATTGTGCAATAATAAGACCTTGAAGAGCATTGTTTATTTAGTCATGCGCTCACTACACATATATAGGGGTCGGCATTATTCGGCATATACGGAAATTGAAAGCGAGTATGACGTTTAACGTTCGGGAAAAGCCGCCCGGCATGGCCTCGGCGAAAGGGCGATACGCTTCAATAAAAAACAAGTCAGTTATTTTTTCTGCGGCTGTTTTGCCATGACACGGAGTATTATTTCAAACTGGCTCTGAGTATGTTTGTGAAAGCACCATGGAATTTAACTTCTACCATCAATCCGAGAACTTTATTCATGAATAAGTAATGCCATTATCGGAGAGAAATGTGCCCACAAAGAAATTTATATACAACACGTCTAAGCGGTGAGTCACGCCGAGTTGCGGACTCAATTGAAACGATTCATTTCTATGCCAGGCTGGACGCCACAGATACTGGACACATTTTATTGTTCGTATCATGATTAAACTGAGCGTTTGTTGCGATTATTAAAATACTTTGTCTAGTTATTGACATTAATGTTCATTTAGCATGCCATGAGCCCGATTGTACAACGACGACAATCATAGATAATCGCAAGGCTGATTTATTAATTGGGCTTCCTTATGTTATGGTCTGATTTCAGTGTACAGATTCAAGGTTAGTACTTACAAACTTAACGGACCCGCATTCCAGTGGCGACCTGATGGTCTGCGGCTGAGGTGGTGAAGAACCGACCCATCTCGGGCCGCACCGCCGCGACAACCGCAACTTATGAGGGTCACGGCGGAATTTAATCCTCGCAAGTTGGGTAACTCGCTATGTCACCAATAGGTGTACGATGTACGAATTACTGAATTAGATTTGGGAGGATGTAAATATTTCAGAAGGACACAGCGAGATGAGACTATCAGTTTCGGTCCACGTCTTATGGCAGTCTGGATGGGAAATCCATATTTCTTTATTGAAATAAGTATTACACAAACAATTAACTAAAGTTCAGGATTGTTTTGGATATAGACTTATGCTTGTATATTTCGGTAAACCATTTTTTCCATCACCTTGTATCGGGAGGATTTTGCTATAGACTATGCATAGGTATGTTACGGTAAACCTTTTTTTCGACCGTTCACGCTTTTAAGCTGAGATGAAAGCCGCGATAATATAAATTTCAATAGGATATTTTAAGCGGGCTGGGAACTCAATTGTTGCGTAAAATCACCGGAGCCACGTCAGCCGCACTCCTGTGCCCCTCCCCCCACTCCCCCCACTCACAGCGCTATAAAAATGTTAATGATAAAAGTATTTTTAATACTTCGAAAGATTATGAACGCAATGCAGATATAAACAGCTACTAACTTAAGTAGTTATTATAGTTAGTATCGTGAAAGTTTGTGGAGCATCAGCTATCAAGAAAACGGCCTTAATATCCAGGGCTCGACCTTTTTCGACAACCTTTGAAATAAACCTTTATCTTTCTTGGAAAGGGGTAAGACAACGCCATAAAGTGTACCTTAGCCATAAGACCTTTAGTGCCGTGGCGCCGGCTATCCTAATAATGTATAAACCGTTTATATACATAATTAATTAATTAATAAAGCATACATCCGGTACTTAATCTGCACTGGCCACCATAATGAGTATTAACATTATGGGCAGAATCATCTTAGGAGCTATTATTAGAATAACAAAATAGTCGTCAAGTATACGGTAAATGGTAACACATTTTTATCTTCTTTACTTATTATTCTAAAAACAATCCTGAACCACTTTCTTCGAATTTTGGAAATTCACAATAAAAGTAGGTATTGAGCTTTCTTATAAAACTTGAGCAACCTGATGTATTCTGCACTCGTTTAGTTTATTTTTAATTCTAAAAGTCATAACCCTAACTACGTTATTTAGGATAGTGTAGAACACGTAGCTAAAGATAATTTATTATTATTACAGATTACCCTCTATAAAATAAATCCGTGTGTGTAATTTAATTAAAATCGATGGAATGACTTTACCGTTACAATACAGTAACGTATGAGTTAGCCATGCCGCAGTAGCAGCAACTGCCAGCAACACGAGCTAACATTATTTACGCCTAGATAATAACGCCGCTTTATGTAAACTCCCGCAGACGGCAAGCAGTGTGCACACACTGGGTAATGCCGGCAGTAGCATAGTCCCAGCCGAGACGGGCCACATTGTCTCTGTACTTATCATTAAAAGTAGTTCGTATTGTGCAAATAGTAATAACTGCGGTATATACCCAACTGTAATATTACATTTTCAATATCGTCTGGGGTCACGTTAATTAATTTTAAGAGCTTCTAACTTTCTACCTAAGCAAAGCTGTTGTTTTCACAATATAAAGAGCCGTACCCGTAAAGATCAACCACGTTATTTGGGCACGTGGTAAGTGTAGGCGTAATTATATTTACAATGCATCGGTGTCTAAGTGCAGATGTGTGAAATCTGTACTATGGCAACTGTAGACCGAACATAAACAAAAACATGGATTTGTCGCTCGATAGATTGAGTCAACTTAAATCACTTATTTGCCAGTATCGGACCTCTTGACATTTTTGTATGACTGACACACGTACGCCTCATCGAGCGATTTAATTATGACTGGTCAAGCTTTGAGTCGAGCAATTAATTGGCGAGAATTCGTAATGTGTAAGGGACTGGCAGCCAGCGAGCTAACAGCACACAAATCAAAATTAATTCGAAATTATTTTGTTAACTAAGTACTATCATTCCATTACGGCATGGTTGCTTAATTATATTTCCTCTTTGTAGTATTGCCGTTATTTATAATAAAGTGAAATAAATAGGCAGAATTTTAAAGCACCCGTATATACTGTTTTCAAAAGAATCAATAGCAAACGCCCTTTTGTCTTATTAAGTCCTTAAAATGAGATCGTAAAGATGAATCTTTTTCATGGAATTTTCAAAGGTATATTGTATTCTTTAGCCATTTTTTCGTTTCTGGTTTATTGCTATTTGAAGTAAGTATTTTTTCCGCGCAGTATTGTGATAAGATGCGTTATCCATAACATAACCGTCTTTTTGGTACTAAGTTGCAACTTTTCAGCAGTTAGTATTTTACTTTACTGTACAATGTGAATATGCACACACACATATAAAAAAAATGTAGAGTGGCGTGCCATTCTTCCGTGGTTTATCTCTATGTAAGCTAGGGTCGTGCGTGATAGGCTTAATAGTATAAACCGTCACTCACATACATGAACACGTGTATCGGAGAGGTTGGCTTATAAGCCATATTATAATATAATAATTTAACTTACAATCTTACTTTAAGATAATACGGATAAAATGTTTACTAGAAAAAAATCAACCAGTATCAAGAAGCTCGAGTGGGATAAGAACCCACGACCTTTGGATTGCCGGTCCACTGCTCTAACCGCTGAGCTACCGAGACCCCAGAAGACTCGCTGAATTTTTCCTAGTAGTTTGATTGCGCTGCAAGCCAGCGGTATTACGTCACTGTGAAGTCTACCCTCACATTCGAAAGAAATACTATTGCAAGTATTTAACAATCGATAAAGACGTAATTGCTTATAAATATCTTTATTATTGAAATTTAGCTAGCTCAGCGGTTAGAGCAGTGGACCGGCAATCCAAAGGTCGTGGGTTCGAATCCCACTCGAGCTTCCTGAGACTGGTTGATTTTTTTCTAGTAAACATTTTATCCGTTATATAAGCAAATTTCAATAATAAAGATATTTAAGATAATAGTTTATTTTTTAAAACCATAATCTCTTGATCCTGTGTTATTATCACCCTGAACTTTAATTAAGTTTTATTTTGTTATTTCTATTGCATTACAAATCTACGCACAATCACAATTTATAGTGATTTAAATATTTGATAATGATATAACTTTACAGTGTGTAACAGCTATTGCTTGCTTCTCTAGCCAAAATCCGACTTCATTGTTATAATTTCAAATAGGAGTTTCACAATTGTACGTGAATTTCACAAGCTTTGGTTTTAATAGGAAGATAGGATAGTGTGTACGCAGGGTCCTGCGCCCGCCGCTGCCATAATGCGGCCTTTGAGTGCGTTCATTGAGATTTGACAATACGATGCAACTCTGCGACCTTAGCATTATAAAATATAATTATCATTGCAAAATTTCAGACATAGCTCGAAAATAATGACATTGATTTTATCAAAAAAGTTGCTGTGTGGTAAATAGCGGCTTACTGACATACCAACCGCTCTATTAAAAGGCAACTAACGGACTTAAGACTGCACATACATCCAACAGCATAGAGCGGCGGTGGGCTCACCACCTGTCACGCTGAGCACATGCGCAGTTGTAATTTGATTAAACGTGGACTATGGCAGAGGACTGCTACTGCGGTCCCCATTGCTTAGTCTTTGACTAACCCGTCGAGGATAATAGTCGTCATTATATGTATGTATATTATATATTAATTAGTTTGTGTGGATTGCTTTCAATGACCCACTGCATGACGCAACCGGAACTATTACTCATGTCATCACTATTATCGCCTAGGTTTGAATGCCTTTTGATAAACAGAGTCACAATTTCTATTTCTATCGCGAGAATATGTTTCTTGTAAGGTTTTATTTATATTTCAAAACGTACATATTATAGTTATGCAATAGAAATAACCTGTAACCTATCTGTCTGTCTGTCTAGCCCTGTAACCTGTCTCTGTTAACCCTCTGGGGATAATAGGAATCTATGTATGGATGTATGTATGTATGCTTGTATGATTTTATAAAGCCACTTTATTAGCAGCTAAGGAAAATTATAAAAAATCGATTCATCAACAAAAATTCAAGAAAGAAGTTTCTAGAAGGTTTAATTAAAAAAGTTTAATTAAAAGTGCTTTGCGTTTATTTTAATCATTCTCTTGTTTAGTTTAAGTGCTTTGAAGTCATTCGCCGCGCATCGGAAATTGCACAGCGCGGTGTGGCTTATAGTCCCGCTAGCAATGAATGTACACAGAGGCCAAGTGGTCATATGTATAAAGTACGTCGTCAAAAAGCGACGTCCAATAAAAAGCCGAGTTAGGCATGCCACACAAGAAAATTGTACTAAAGTTATAGAAATTGCAAATTTAATAACTGATATCTTAATTTTTTTCTTCTTTGGATTTTAGCTTTGATAGTTTATGGCGGATGTGCGATAATATGTCTTTAATTACACAGTTTATAAATTATCAAGCTACTTTTATGAACTTTTATCAACTTTTAATTTAATTAATATACCTATAGATATAAAATTAATTATATTTTAATCAAGTGAGAATATATCCAATTGTAAGATCTAGTGGTTAGACCGATTACACGCCTGAGGTCCAGAGAGTTCGAGCTGTCAGCTGCCGTGGCATCCGCTGCTGTGCGTGCTACAATCTACAGTATACAATCTATAACACCACCTATATACTACCCGCTCACGCCGGCTTCTCATTAAGCTATATTACCACTTATCTGGTCTGAGTAAAAACCCATAACAGTAACTAAAATTACTCATTTAATATTAAACCGCAACGAGACACGAACACAATGCAATAATTGAAAATTAATTAGTGATATTGCAGCAGGTATGGTCTGACCAGCCGCGCCCGTTGCTCATTAGGGTAAACCAGGCGCACGGTGCGGTCGGATCACTCCAATAAACATACAACAAATACCAAATTACGTGACAACCACAAAAAAAGGAATAACTTAAAACATTACTTTTTGCCAATAGTACGAGATAACGAGTTTCACAAAAAATAATAACGTTAAAACTAAATATAGGACAGTGAAATGATTCCTACAAAGTAAATTGCGCCTTTGATTCGGCGGCGCGGGTTTCAGCGCTGCTTCAGAACGTCTTTGATTTACGACCTGCGACGGAGTTTATCACGTTGAGTGATGGATGACAGCGCTACGTTTTTGCGTTATTAATTACTGAAATTCTAGTATTGAAATAAGTTATTAATTTTGTTTGTGTGGATTGCTTTCAATTATCCACGGGAATAACGCAACCATACCATAACCATCAGCTATAAATATTACTTTATCACATAGTATTAGGTTTAGATGCCATGATAATATGTTTCTATTTGGTTTAGATTTATATTTTGCAACGCATAGTAGATGAGTGTGCAAGCACAAAAGCAAGCAGTGTTTTAACCAACCAAAGATGACAAACTAATACTCGGTATAACCCTTGTAATTCCTTGATAATTTTATCTACATACATTGTAAAAAACATTGTTAGTAGTACTTATTAAATAAATACTAGGATATCTTTTAAATAATACGTTTCGTAAGAAAATAATGAGATTGTTATAATCCATAGAAAATTCATTCGCTGCAAAATAAATTTCATTTCACTAAGCATTATTCTTGAACGAAACTGAACACTAAAATAATATTTCCACGAAGAAAACAGCTTTCGTTTTCACACGAAAAAGACGTATCGCTCGTATAATACGTTCGCTAGAATGCACCGCGGCTGCGCTCGAATCTGTCTGCACAAAACGAAGCGAATTATTTTCCAGCACTTTAATTTTTCCTTTAAAAACGAATTGCCAACTCAGTGGTCCAAACAGAAATACAATTTATTGAGACTATAAGCGTCCCCTAATTCTCGTTTATTCCAACTCGAATTTGGAACAACAAACAAAATAATAATAAAGAAGAGACTGTCTGATGCTAGGGGGCCATAAAACAAAGGCGGGTAGTACGGAAGGGTGCTAAGTTTAGGTGCTCCCGCGACTTTGTTGCATTCCGCAGTTGCAAACTACACTTGAGTTTATTGCGCCAGCACTAAATAGGTGAAATGCATCTGTGGCCGCGCGCATGCAGATACTTTACAAAATAGTTGGTTTCAGTTAACACGTATATTTTGTGCTTACACACACAAAACACATAGCTAAATATTTATATATTCATTTATTCTTTACACAAATATCCTTGAAGACTAATCTAATCCTGCAATGCGACGGTTGCAATAATATATTTTTAAAATTCGATAAATAATATTGTGTTGATCTTTAATAATTAGTATTTGTGGCAAAGCGATAACAGTTTAGCTTCGCGTGTGAATAAGTAAATTGCTATCTATAGCCGTCTTATTAATTTTGTTATATTACTCAAACGTAGCCTTAAAAATTGTATATCAACCATAGTCAGTATATACTATCTCTATTCAATCATATAAAGTCTAGGTTTGAACGGAATTCCATTTAAGCAAAACCATTGTAAGTGCGAGATAAGTACAGTGTGTAAAGTATCATTAATTTAAATAACTGTGCAACTTGCCACTTGAAGCAGGTGTAACTTACAATAAATTAAAACGGTTTGAAAAAGAAATGAGCAGAATTACCCACAGGTCTGTGAAAATACTCTTATAAAGCCAAGTGTCAGCCATTTTTTGCAGACAAAACCTTTTAGTGGTTCAGGTTGTTGCAGGCGGCGGATGGAGGCTGAGTGGCGCATTAGGCGCCGCCTTTGTACGTCTAGACCGCCCTTTGACGGGCAACTATTATCGGCTGCCTTTTTACACCATCGACTTAAATATAATTTTATTAAATAAATAATACCATAAACAATAACTTATGGCACAAACATGAGGGATAGAGTATTTTTTACTATTTAGATTAAGTTAATAGGTCAAGGATTATAAGACCGCCGGCGGTCGCGAAACAATTGATTCTCAATTGTGTCTAGTAGAAACCAAAAGGTTACTTCTTATTTTGAATAAAATTAATTGTGTGTCATTTTTTATATTAACTAACACCTTATCGTACAAAAGGTAAACTCACTCAGCTTTATTCCAGTCGTAGCGCAGCCATTTATTACCTGCAATGGCCATTGGCTTACACTTTCAGGAGAATACGTTTTTTGTGATTACTTTAACGACTTAACATCCTAAGGCTATGTTCAGACGACCGCGTGTATAAAAAAGAGTTTTTAAGCCTCACGTCACGATGCTACATACAAAGTTGAAAGTACAATATCTATCAAATGAATTAATCAATTCCAATGACACTATGCGTGTTCAGGAAGATACAGAGAAACCATATTTTTAAGATGTATTAATTCAGCTAACGCAGTTTGATATGTACGATAGATTTTTATTATTATTTAAATCTTAATCCAATTAACATCACGACCATTTCCTGTTTTCTGTGCACCTTGTACAAACCGAAATAGATTATTTCATTTCAATTTTTTTTAACAAAAATGCGATTTAATTGGCTTTTGAATAATAGGTATTTAACTAAGACAACGCTTTTCTATCCTAAATCCTTACGCTTATAAAATCTTGTCAAGATTAAAACATTCACAAAGCTAGCTTTAATAGTGATTTTAATGAAACATTCTCGTGTAACGACCACTCCCCCGCTGAAAAAACTGTTTCGTTTATACGCAAACGGGGGGATGCTATTTTTTCAACTTTTGTCAGAAGAGAACGCTGAACGTTTCGTCCATACATACATTTTAAAATTTGAGGTGTTACTCACAGTAAACAGTACAAAGCTTAAAAATGAATAGACAACTTAATTGAGTAATTAACCTTACAACGAAAAAGTTCTGACTATTTAACTACTACGAAAATATAACACAATAACTAACTTTTAATGAAACACAAAGTACTCTGCAACATAAAATGTAGAACATGTCAGCGTACAATTCTAAAGAGGATAAGCAAAGGGCCTACTCCTCTATAAAACGCTGGCAGACTCTATGAAGGTGAGGAACTTTTCTAGGATCTAACCAAGAATAATGAGAATCTACTTTTACGTTTTATTTCATCCTGACGTTTCCAAAAAAGTGTTTCATTATTTCAATGTGTAATTACTCGTTAACTTTAGAAATCAATATCTAACTATTCTTTTGTAATGATTTTGTTTCTGCCATAACGGTTCCAGAGGCACACATGGACGCAGCTAAGCGGGTATCCGCGTAAAAAATGATAGTTAATATTTTATCGTCGGCCGCCGCTCATCACATTGAGATAACCTTTTTCTGGCCCGCCGCCGTTATAAATCCGCGTCTGTAACTATGAAGATATATCTTTCTACTTACGCGCAGTGATAAGGCACAAATTGATACAAGAACAATCGTGAAATGACGAGCGGGCAGATAACATCTATTAATCTCATCGCTAACAATGTTCTCAATTACAGTTCGTAAGTAGGGATTAGTCTCAATCATTTGTTGTTTCTTTTAAGATCTAAATTGATTTTCATTTACATCATCTCTTGATTTACCTTGTCAGAAGTAACCTAAATTCAATGTACTTATTGCTGACAAAAAAAACTAACAATGAAGGAACTTCATATACCTATAAAATTCTTTTCGTAGCGACAGACAAAGAAGAAGAGCTTACAATTGAAGTTAGAAATATGAAATGAAAATCTGGAGACGTGGCGCGACGGGATTAAAAGAGATTATACGTGTGCGACGCGACCGAAGTTTTAATTGGTTTAACCTTGGCAGCGGCGGCCACGGGCGCCCGTGATCAGACACGTGCCTGCTTCCAGCGGCGTGGAGTGCTTTGAGGGCCCATGTGCAGTTTAGGAATTTCCAATGGACTTCTGTTGTGCGCATCAGAGAGTGTAGCAGTGTACAAATAACTTTTGCCAAGACGAGCGCTGGTCGTACGTCCTGCACGCTTATACTACTTCGGTCATTACCTAAGTGTGCTTTGATGGCTGATAAAATCTACTACAAGGACTTGTTTCTTCCTCCGAACACATAATGTATCTTGCCGTATACGCCGCAACTGCTGAGTAATAGGAAAATATTAGAAGTTGTTTGCGGTGCCTATTCATCCCCGCCATAAAGAGCCATCTGTCTGCTGTAACGTGGCCCTAACGCACGGCGCCGCACGCGGGCCCTCTTATTTTACATCTAATCCGGAACTATGGCGCGCGGGAAACAAACGGCTGGCGTCCAACGCGCAGACCTGTCGCGCGGTACATTAAAACAGCTGATAACACTACTAAATATTGAAATGAAACACTTTTTCCAGATCTAACTCGCGTTTATTACATTTTAGGGTTTTGATTTTAGTCTTGAGTTCCTGGGGCCCAAGTCTGCTAATTTACGAATGGCATAATTGAATCGCAATTGGATCGTATTGTAATTGTTTGACACATTTGGTATTATTATCTTACTCATATAAGAATACCAAATGTGTCAAACAATTACAATGCGATACAATTGCGATACAATTACGATTCAATTATGCCATTCGTAAATTAGCAGACTTGGGCCCCTGGTCACAGGGAGGCTGAGGTGTTGGTCGTCTCATAGTTAGAAGTTATTTGCCGTCAATAATTTTTATATAACCGGGTACGTTCAGGTTTACACAATACGAGTTAACAATATTTTTAGGTCTTGCAATGTGTTGCTGTTGGGGCTGGGACTTGATGACTTTTATGATGGGGTCCTAGGCAGGTGGTAAATTCCAACCATCTATTGAAATTTCGATGTTGTTTTTTAATTTCAATAGCCTCGCGTATCATCCTTGGAATGAATCGTTGTTCTTTGGTTCTACAATGGGTAAGCACCTGGCCTTCATGTCACCTGATGGTAAGTGACGATAAGACCGAAGGTGGAAGCGCGCTTCACCCGGAATCCTCAACCACTGAGGAACTGGCTATCTTTTCTCAAACTGTCGGAACACAACAATGCTATAAACATCGTTGTTATGGTGACAAACTTAGCTAAGATGGTGGGAGCTAGCTAGGCGGACTTAACAACCCTACCACCAACCAAACCGAGCACACAAAGATGTACCCCCCGCAGGGAATCGAACTCGGGACCTCTGGGTCTGAAACCGGTGGCTTAGCCACTAGACCATAGAGGCGGTATTTGAGGTTTATCAAATCTGATGTAATGGTTGGGTCCCTCGAGAGCTTGCTTCACATACTGGAGACTTAACTAATATTCTCCGAACACTTCATACTTCTCAGAAATATGTTAAGTTTTGATAAAGTAATATGTGCAAATAATTGTGCTTACTTATCATTATATTTTCTACACATACAAAGCAATGGGCTACTTTTTGATACATTTTTTCCGGGTTCTAGTATATAATACCTAAATAATATAATCCTAAATATAGATGCAGTCGACGTTCTGACCTAAGTGAAACCTCAGTGATACGTGGCCCAAGACATCAGAATCAAAGTTAAAATTGAGTATTTTATGCAATGTTTACTCAGTTACCGTCTCTTAAGAAAGGAGTCCAGATTGCACGTTTCCATCATTTAGCCCGGGCCTGAGGGCTACTCTCTTCCTCGTTTGCCATTAACTGCGGTTTCCATTCCATCCGAAATTTCATTTATACAAAATAGGTTTGGCATATAGATTATAAATTTTTAGATAATTGTTTGAAATTTCAAAAATAACGGAAAGCGCTTTAAAAAGCAAACGAAAATCTACTGAAATTTCGTTTCAGAGAAAGAGAGTAGGCCCTCTGTATCGTTTCTTATTTTAAGGTTTGTGAATGGAGAAAGAGCTGTGTCTCTGCCTACCCGTCCTTTAAACGGGCGTGATGTATGTAGGTACGTTTATATGATACAAGTTGTATTCGTCGATATAATAAGTCCAGCATTCTGCTTGAAACAGTATTTTTACAAGTGCTACACATTATCGTCGACTTTGGAAATATGTTTACTTTTTCTACGAAACGTGTTTGTGTTTAGTCTATGCAGCAGAGCGATGTGCCCTTTTTAACCGGTTGGGAACGTGGCGGCTGCCGGCTGGCTTGTGTCTGGAACAAGAAGATTTAAGGGAAAATTGCATTTTTCTATCAATAACATTATCAGCATGTAAATGTAAACATTAACAGTTAAACTAAGTACTTCACTTTAAAAGTTGAAAAAGAAAAAAAAGCTCTCAGTAAGCTCTTAGTAGGTACGAATACCTCCTACCTCCTGTTGACATTTCAAAACAATTAAGTATAAATAAAATTTTATAAAGAATTTTATAAAGAACGGGACAATGTAATTCTTAAATAATTGAAAGAAAGCCTTTTTACTCGGGTGAAGAAATTAATGACTGTCTCGCTGTTTTTATTGTAGGAATTTCTTTTTTGTTGAAAATTAAACTGTATTACAGAGATTTTTTACTTTGGATATTTAAGTGGATTTTTGGAAAACGCGTTTTCTACTTTTGTAACTAAATGTTATGCTAAATGCGTACTAACATTATTGTGTCAGCTGTGACTTGTGACTAAAAGGCTACTAACAGACTAAATACTGCACATACATACAATAGCTTAGAGCGGTCATGGGCTCACCGCCCATTACTCTGAGCATATGTGCAGTTGGTATTTGGTGAAACGTGAATGTGGCAAGCTGCTTTGGCGGTGCTCGGTCCTCCCTGGTCTCTGGCTTAACCCTTTGGGGATGATTAGTCGTATGTATGTACCTATGTATGATTGCGTGACGCGCTGCTCTGGATCAATCCCTAAGTCACGCGGCCCTTTGCCGTCAATGGGAACGCAATAATTGGGCTATGCGATGTGTGAATGTGAGTGATGTCGCCGCTCGTGCCAGTAACAGATCGGAAAGGAAATTTTCTCGGAAGTTTCTTTTACACCCTGCGGCTCCATTGTGTCGAAGAATCTATATTCAGCTCGTGTTGTCTTGTCTAAAGCCGTACCAAGCTTTCACAATACCATATTTACATTGAAAATGAAAGAACATACATACAATACATAATATTCATGACCATTATACGTGGTCAGAGATCAATCAAAGAGGACCGCAAAAGTAGTCCACTGCCACAGTCCACGTTTTACCAAATGATAACTGCACATGTGCTCAGCGTGACAGGTGGTGAGCCCATCGCCGCTCTATGCTGTTGGATACATCCATGTGTCTTTGGTCCGTTAGTCGCCTTTTATGACACCCAAGGGAAGAGAGGGAGATTGTATTAACGAGTCACTACCAGCACAGCGCAGACAATGAAATAACACTCGAGTCAATTGATTGATTGTTTATTGAAGTATCTACTTACTTATTTATCGGAGAAGTAATATCTCATACGTACAGCTTACAAGCTAGAACGCCATTACCGAATAGTTTCGCGATAAGTCGACACTAAATCAAATACTTTGGTCAACCAAATCTATAACATAATAACGCGCCAATTTCCCGGCGAAATTTATCGGAAAAAGTGGAAACAAAGAGAAAAGAGGATTGTGCGGCGCCTGCGACCACTCGCCGAACATTGTCTACCCGAAATACTTCCTCAGGAACTGTGCCAACTTGTAGGGTGTTATTACTGTGAGAGGTGAAAGTAATCGGCCAATAAGTTAAATAACTTAATAGGTTTAGTAATAAGCCAGAGTGACGATAGGACTGCTCTGAGCTCGGATTTTTCAGCATCTGTTACTACAAATTATGTAGATGCTGAAAAATCAAATGAACATCGCAAGTATAAATCACAGAAATATGCATATCAAAATAAGTAATTGTATTATGTCTTTGTTCCAAAAGCTTTTGTATTTAAATATTATTATATTATTAACCAAGTTAGCCTCAATTTGGCACATATTTAAAAGCGGTTGCATAACGTTCGACATCTTACGTAGAGCCTACTACACGTTCAACATGTCACTCCTGACTGACACTGCTGCCAAGGGCGGAGTGATATTGACGGGTCTCTGCCAAACATAAACTAATTGGAAATTCTGTTTTAGATCTGCTGGTTTATGTTACACATCAGGGAAAGCTGTAAGAACATTACATAGTTTGTCATTTGTTATATTATATTCGTATTATCTAGATTAGTCATTGTAGCTTTATACTAACTTGTCACCGCATTAGAATTTGGAATTGTGATCCGTTGCGTGAAATTTTATCTGCTGAATATTGGCTGAATGTGTGCAGCGAAAGTATCCCTAAGCCTCCTCAACAGAGGTACCAAAGTTACGTTTTACGTTTCTTTTTGAAGTTGTCACGCGCTGTATAAAGTCGCTTATCGCTGTATAAGGTAGAGGCGCATCGCGTAGGCCTCTATTATCTATGCTGTTGTTTTACTGACTTTCTTTATATTTCAAGCGCTTATTAGTCATCATTTCATCTGAAGGCAAGCGACGATAAGACCGCAGGTGGAGGCGCACTTAACACGGAAACCCTGACTACTGACGAATTGACAACGTTATCTTAAACTGATGAAACACGGCAATGTTAGTAAGATTGAGTGATAGTCTGCGCTTTGAAGCTCAAGCTACGAATCCAATGGATAACAGGCAATACCCTTATTATTGAAATTTTGCATTCACAATGCTATATATAGACATAGGATAAAATGTTTACTAGAAAAAAAATCAACCAGTCTTAGAAAGCTTGAATGGGATTCGAACTCACGACCTTTGGATTGCCGGTCCATTGCTCTAACCGCTGAGCTACCGAGACCCCAGAAGAGTCGTTGATTTTTTCCTAGTAGGTTGTGATTTAAGCTGTGAGCCAGCGGTATTACGTCACGTGAAGTCTACTCTCACGTCGAAAGAAATACTATTGCAAGAATTTAACAATCGATAAAGACGTAAATAAATAAATATATATATTGCTTATAAATATCTTTATTATTGAAATTTTGCATTCACAATGCTATTTAGATATAGGATGAAATCGAATCCCATTCGAGCTTCCTGAGACTGGTTGATTTTTTTCTAGTAAACATTTTATACACCAGGCAATACATTTAATTTTGTGAATAAATTTACCATTGCGTGTAACTTACCATAAAGTTTACACCCTTTGGTCGAGTGGTTTGTACGCCGGTTTTCATGGTGTCGCTATCTCTGAGGTCCCGGGTTCGATCCCCGGTCGGGTCAATTTAGAAATTATTGTTTTTCTAAATTGTCTCGGGTCTGGGTGTTTTCTATGTATAATAAGTATGTATTTAAGTACTTTAAGTATGTTTATCCGTTGTCTAGTAACCATTTTAACGAGTTTCATAACGAAGCTTCTCTTGGGCTAGATAATTGGTGTGAGTGTAGGGAAGTTTATTTATTTATTATTTATTTATTTGGTAAGTTACTATGTACACATCTCGGTTTCCCATTCAAACTTAAAAATTTCACAAATGCTTAATGCGGTTTTGAGCTTTCTCAAGTGATATGTTCATAAATTCAGCTGAATGAACGTATTTTTGAATGTTATAAAATGACTATTTAAATCACTATATTTTCTTTTAGCGTGCAAAGTTTCATTAAAATTGGTTTATTAGTTTACCGAAATATATAAATAACCTGCAAATACCCCGCAACCATATGCCTTGGCTCCGAGACGGCTGTCACTCAGCAACCGTGCGCGTAACGACCTGCTATGCGATTCTCTAAGCGACACATAGACGCTGCGCGCATGGCTGTAATCTGCTGTCTCTTTCCAATTCTATGAATATGAAAGAGACAGAGTCATTTGTCAGCGCTGCGGCAGCCGCAGCTATCAAGGCTTTAGCTTAGAGAATCGCACGGCTGTGTGTCGGATGGACGTCCTATACTTGTAGTAGCTGCACTCAAATGCTGGCGGTAGGTACATACAATGTATATTATTGTAGATGGTTTGCTTGCGTGTGTACCATCAGGGTCACTGTCGCTTTGTCATTTTGCAGAAATTATTGTATAAGCGCACACGTGCTGCCGAATAGACCAATAGCCCTTATTATTAATCTGTGCCAATAGGTAAAGCAAATGAGTCTGCGAATTGTAAAAACTAAATTGTCTACTTACCCCAGTAGTAGACAGTTAAATTATTAATATCACTACGACACTTTCAAACCAACGTTGCGCCTCAGAGTTTTTGACAGAAGAATAGAATAGAATTTTCAGTCATTAGTACCCACATACTCTGTTTTTTCAGTACAGAGTGCAAAGTTTCAAAAAGACCAGCACTATAAGGTTTCGTTTAGGAATTGTCTGTTCTCCGGGCTAAGTTTATTTACCTTTAAGTACCTTTTAAAAGGTGCCGCCGCAAAGGTGGGGCTGTAATAATAGCAGCCACAGTTGGCTTTACTTTGTCATTTACTCTTATAGAAACGTTTACTTAGCGGACGTTGTATTCCAAGTACCGTAGCTAAGCTCTTGACGTGTGCTAGAAAAAGCTTTCCGCTGGATGACCTAGCTCAAATAAAATGTGGCACTTGATAAAGTGTAGATTCTATTAGTCTAAGATACGAATTAAAAACGACCTTACCAATTTCTTTAATGGATGAAAAGTATTTTGTATGTATAATATGTTAAATAATAAATACACTTAAACTCATATAAATATGTAAAGTCTGTCTAGAGACATAAGAGACATTGTCTTGGATATTAACTAAGCAGTTAGAATGTTATCCAGGCCAAACAAACCATGATCCTCGCTATGAGATGATCGTTAAACGTGTCCTTACATATATTTTACACTCGTAGGAATTTTAGGAACTGACGAAACCAAAGAGCATCTAATTAACTATTAAATGTAGTAATGATGTCATAATAATAACAAATTCGACTTTCCAAAATATAATTAAGCTCTAACCAGGTAACTGCTTTTAATTCTAGTTAGTAATTAGTAGCTAACGCCAATATTGTTGTTATCACGGTATAAACTGTTCAGTTGCTGGAATCATTATAATGTAAATCAAAGCGGCTCAGGTTTTTGTTATCAATGCCAGATTTGGATGTCCTGTTACTCATATCGTGATAATTTGGTAGTTGAAACTGGTGGGCGGAACTTTGTATTATAGAATTCTCTTTCAGATTTTTTTTTTAATTCTATTTGAAAGGCAAAAAAGACAGCGTGGTGGTCTCATTCGCAAAGGGAATCGTAAAACCTTTTGTCGCTCTTTTCTTCAATTCGCCATTATGTATTTCGCTTGTAAATAATTCATCAAAACAAGCAGCCATATTTTGAACAAACACGCATACTGCTTCCTTACGAAAAATTAAAAAGCAGCCACCGCAGCCGCAGCCTCTGGACGGCAGCAGCGCCGAGGGCACCACGCCGCAGCCTCTGGACGGCAGCTGCGCCGACGACACCACGCCGCAGCCTCTGGACGGCAACAGCGCCGAGGGCACCACGCCGCAGCCTGTGGACGGCAGCAGCGCCGAGGACACCACGCCGCAGCCTCTGGACGGCAGAAGCGCCGAGGGCACAACGCGCGCGCTGCTGATCCTGACGCTTCTATCCTTTGCTCTCTATGCTCTGTTATATCAGTGGGTCAAACTCTAACTCTATTAAGTTGTCCAACTCATTTCGTTGTTCATCAGTATTGACAGTGCCCACTCGGTTTATAACTGAGTATCATTATAATGAGTGAATTATGCACTGAGAACACCAGTTTAACTTTTCATACTTCGAGGAATACCATAGTTATTCTATGTAAAACTCACGAAAGATTTTTGAGTCTTTTTATGATGTATGGCCCCCCATCAGCCGCGCCGCCGCCCGCCTCGCGCGCGGCGCCCGAGATAAGATACGCGTTTTAATTAGCTAGGCTGCTCGAGTGCTGCTATCGGGGATACCTACGCCGTGTCGAGATTAGCACCGATTTCCGTGCGCAAATGCACAGCCTCGTAAGGGGGTCGCTACTTATTTATCATATCTATAGTTGCTATGCTTGCTCCCATCTGCTGTCGTCCAAGGCCCGTGCCCAGCAGTGACGCGTTTATAGTCTGACAATGATGACGTGCTTCTGCTGTATAAATGAGCGGTATGATTATTATGGAGCTGGTCTCAGGCAAGGCTGATAGAATTAATAACTACTTGCAACATAAGCCTGACAGCTTAAGCAACGGGCGTTCTTTAAAAATAACAAATTGAACGTCAGAGCCGTCGACGTCGTCTACGTAAAATACAGATTTTCTTTACTGAAAGTTATAATTCTTGAATAAAGTATTTAATAAATAATAGTCGGAGGTAGAGTAGAGAAACGCGTTAGGGACCGTTATATAAGCAACATAAAGGAAAAAAGTGTGTTTAAAATTGTTAAATCTAATAATTATAATGCTGAGAAATATCCACTGAATCGGCGAGCAGGTATGAATCGAGCATTCGCCGGCTAATATCTCGGCGTTAAAGCAAGCTGTTCTCGGTTCATGAATAATTAATGATCCTACGAATCTTTGCACTCCGCCTTTGCTGAGAAATTGAAAAGTGCATATTCTGCACTACTTTATTTGACAGAGCTTGTTGTTGGTTTTGCGTGGCTAAAGAAATTTTTGTGAAAAACAGTTTTTACAACAACAATATTATATTCGCCTGTATAATCCTAACAAACTTGCTAAGGTGTATTCTGTTTTGTTAATTTAAAATAATGGAACGAAAGTAGTTTCTGCATACCTAAGAATGGAACAAGTATTATTCATTACCACTGCAATTTCATCATTGGGAGTAGAGACTCCACAAAAACAACTAAGATATTTTGCATGCAGAAGCCATTGAACATCGTGCAAGCTTGAAGTAAATGGTTAAATAATAAATTATATTTAAAATTTAGAAGCCCAACCGGGAGGGGGAGCGGCGTAGGGGTGTGCAGACGCGACTCAGGTGTTTAGCGCCAAATAAAAGGCTTCTGAAGCTGTAGACCAATGAGCTCCAAGATACACTTAAAGTTTGTCATAACGTTTAAGTTCTGCTATCGAGAGTCAAATAGAATTTTCAATGTTATCGAGGGTGACGTAAGATGTTCCACGTTTTGAACATGGAACGACAAATTTCGTTCAAACCTCAAACGGCCACTGGGTTTTAACAATTACCTAAATTAATTAGTTACAATTACACGTGGCTGGTTGAGGAGTTACAGCTAAGCCAGAAATAGACACTATCTTTTCAAGGCGTGGATGTCAATCTTTATTAAGGTGGTGGTCGACGTATTTAAATATTTATTAAACTTCATGTATAATTTTAAGCTACTGTGCTCAAATAACTATCTGCAATACTTTATTGTATAATTGTATAACAAATAACTCTTTACTTCAAATTCAAGTTCAAAATTTATTCAATTTAGGCTACAATGATTGAGCACTTATGAATTTCGCTGTGCCATCGCTATGCCATCTATTTACATTTCAAAGTTTTAATATATAATTTTTTACATTATAACTATCGAAACATCTCTTTGTTGTTAAAACAACCTGAAATTATAAAAGCTTTCATTCAACTTGTCAATTAACACAGTGGATCACAATCACAAGGCATCGTATTCCTAAAACGTTGACAAGTTCGCGAGGTACAATTTATTCTGCCATCCATCAACGACTGTCAGAATCAAATTTCACGGATCCAATCAGAGGACCGGGCGGCCTCGGCGCCCGGGCATAAGCTCAATCCATGGACTTAATACTATAAGTCCATGGCTCAGTACTATGGTAATTTACATTATACATCATTCGTTTACTTTAATTATACATAGGTAAAGTAACAAACATTTTTCAATTAAAAGTAAAAATCACATACATGTACATGTTGTGGTCATAGAATTAAGATCGGCTCTTACCGAAAACAATGTATGAAATTTATTTATACTTACATAAATAATTTAATAATATATTTTTTAATGCCATGAACTACTCATGTCACTAACATACTCACCTACCTGACTTACTAAACCTGAAGACATTTTCAATTATTTTCATGTAATTAAAAGTTCGTTAACTCATGTTGTAATACGTTTAATCACTGTACAAATAATGAAGAACACAAATTGAAACTAATATTATAATTAAATAACAATTAAATTGGATAAATTGAATAACGTAAATGTAACAGGTTCCACTGTAGTTTATATAAATACATGCATATATACATATAATCACGACTATTAGCTCCACAGGGTCAGCCAGAGACTAGGCAATGAGGACAGCAAAAGCAGTCCTCTGCCATAGTCCACTTTTCACCAAATAGCGAATGCACATGTGCTCAGCGTGACAGGTGGTGAGTCCATCGCGGCTCTAAGCTGTTGGATGTATGTGCAGTCTTTAGTCCGTTAGTCGCCTTTTACGACACCCAAGGGAAGGAGGGTAGTATTCTTTCACCGCTACGCGACACGGGAATAAAAATAAAAATAAATATTTGGCGGGACAGCCATTGCTTGCAATTACCGCACTGCGGAGACGACGCATCGCTCGTCGATGCAAGGCTGCTCGTAATTAAGGCTATTAGAATTTGGCAAGATTCAATAGAAATGGCATTCCTCGGTTCCAAGAACGCATCGTAAAGCTGTACTACTTGTTCTTTTAGCGGATACGCTCCGCTTTACTTCATGCCTCAAATTTTCAATGGGATTGAGATCTGGGCTATTTGCAGACCAGTCTAGCATCGAAACTGATGGCTCCCTAAGAAAATTTTTAACAGAATGGGCATTGTGTTTGAGGTCATTATCATGTTGAAATATCCAGATCACGGTAACGTCTCCTCAGCTTAAAGAAGCAATGTTTCTGCCAAAATGTTCTTGTATTTAAATTGATCTAGATTACCGTTTATTTTTTTTCACCCAAAATAAACGGTAATCTAGATCCATGGAGCATGGAGCCCACACCATATCCAGAGAAACATCCCCAAACTTTAATGTTTCCCCCTCCACGCTCTACTTGTTTTGTGATGCATTTATTATTCAACGCTTGCTTTGCAGGACGTCGAACAATATACAGTTTATCCTTTGATATAATGTCAGTTTACCATCAAAGCTCAGTCAGGAGGTGGGTTAGTGGCGGTTTTCCCCAGTTTCATTTTCACCCGAAAATATTACAAATTTTAATTACTATGAATCAGTTTCGTTTTCACTCGAATATTTACGTGATCCGTTCTCATAGATCTACCTAACTAAACTTATACAAAAAAAAAGACAGGTAAAGGTGAATAAGTGTTTTATTCTTTAATTACATTAATAAAGTTTACTCATTATTATTTATGCATCTCTGAGGGCAAACATAAGTGCAGGAAGGCCTAGTGTGTAGGATTAATGGGGGATAAATGACATGTTTGTAACGGAACGTAAGAGATGTGTGAACAGGACTGAAAATGCGCAAGGGATATAGAAGAAGAATGGCGAGGGCACTTAGTACGACGAAGTGAAAGACAGAAGACGTGTTAAACTAACAAGCTACGAAATAAGGATTAAATAGTTTTTGTTTTCAATCACCATTTTGGGAAATCCTCCATTCATTCTACACTCGGACTTTCTGCACTCATGTCTGCTCACACATGCATAAATAACAATGTGTAAACTGAAAACGAAATATAAAAAAAAACTACAACGTAACAACTTTAACATCGGAAAAAACATTTTAAACATCGGCAAAAAACATCTTGAACATCGAAAAAAAACATCTTAAACATCGGAAAAAAACATCATAACAAAGCAAAACCAGTGGCGCGATGACCTCGATGCCTTCGATGAAAATTGGTTAGTTGGCCAAGGAAAGAGAGAACTGGAAAGAAATAGGAGAGACCTGTCCCCAGCAGTGGAACACAAAAAAAAACAATACGGGTAAGCACTTGGCCTTCATCTTACCTGATGGAAAGTGACGATAAGGCCGAAGGTGTCGTGCGCCTCAAAAAACGTATGACAACCGCGACTTCGCCCGTGTGCTCTTTGTTTCGTGAGTGTCTACGCGGACGAAGTCGCGGGCGGGCAGCTAGTATATTAATAACTAATAAATTATTTCGTTATAGTTTTGAAAGCGTCTGAACCATTAAACAATTCGGGTGAAAACGACACTAGAATTTACTATTTAATTTTCGGGTGCAATCGAAACTGGGGAAAAACGCCACTAACCCTATTTATCTATGTATATATCAGTCTAGTTACTGTTTCTGTAAGATCAATCTCGTTCATAAAGTGCAATTATAATTTTTCTTGTCGAAGAATTAAAAAGCATTTTTTTTGCTTTCCTCACGTTTTGTAATAAATAATATTATTTATAGTAGACTGTAATTGCAGACTTGAAAAAATTGCGCCAAATCACTCCTGAATTAAAGCATACATTTTTTTTAAAAATGTTGAATTTAGAACCATTTTATATGGAAATGATATTGCGTTTCTAATTATTTGTCCAGCGGCCAGTACATTGAAAAAACATGTCTTGTTTGTTCATTGTCTCGAAACATGATAAAAGTTTATTTGATTTGTATAAAATATTCTGAGTTTGAACTTTAGTCATGATAGTATATTTTTACGAGGTTTAAAATAAGCAATTGATAATAAATCAGTGCAAAGTTATTTGAACTAGATTTCATAAAATTGACTTGAATACTACCCGTTCCTAATTATATGACCACAACTAACTGTATAATATATCTAATTGAGTGCTTAGTCCCAAGTTAATAATCAAGCATACCATATACTTCTTACTAGGTGGTGGCCTATATGTACGTAGGTACAGCAGTGGACCTCCTGCTCTCGACAATTATTATTGTCGTGAGTTAGGTATAGGTAGATAATTATTATTCCCAAGGGTGAGGCAGGGGCAATGGGCCGCCCGCCGTCACGGCACACTTAAACCAACCGCACGTGTGCTTAGCGTAGGTGAGGAGGCGAGTCCATCGCCGCCTACTGCTGTTGGGTGTATGTGCAGTCTTTAGTCCAGTAGGTTAAGCAGCGAGTCCATCGCCGCTTAATGCTGTTGGATGTATGTGCAGTCTTTAGTCCAGTAGGTTAGGCGGCGAGTCCATCGCCGCTTAATGCTGTTGGGTGTATGTGCAGTCTTTAGTCCAGTAGGTTAGGTGGCGAGTCCATCGCCGCTTAATGCTGTTGGATGTATGTGCAGTCTTTAGTCCAGTAGGTTAGGCGGCGAGTCCATCGCCGCTTAATGCTGTTGGATGTATGTGCAGTCTTTAGTCCAGTAGGTTAGGCGGCGAGTCCATCGCCGCCTAATGCTGTTGGGTGTATGTGCAGTCTTTAGTCCAGTAGGTTAAGCGGCGAGTCCATCGCCGCTTAATGCTATTGGATGTATGTGCAGTCTTTAGTCCAGTAGGTTAGGCGGCGAGTCCATCGCCGCTTAATGCTGTTGGGTGTATGTGCAGTCTTTAGTACAGTAGGTTAAGCGGAGAGTCCATCGCCGCTTAATGCTGTTGGATGTATGTGCAGTCTTTAGTCCAGTAGGTTAGGTGGCGAGTCCATCGCCGCTTAATGCTGTTGGATGTATGTGCAGTCTTTAGTCCAGTAGGTTAGGCGGCGAGTCCATCGCCGCTTAATGCTGTTGGATGTATGTGCAGTCTTTAGTCCAGTAGGTTAGGCGGCGAGTCCATCGTGGCTTAATGCTGTTGGATGTGACGGATGTATGTGCAGTCTTTAGTCCAGTAGTCGCCATTTACGACACCCAAGGGCAGAGATGGGTATAAGTAGGTACATATTTTTTTTTGTAGCAGAAGTAGGCAAACGAGGAAGCGGGTGACTTGATGGAAAGTTATCACCGCCGCCCATGGACACCCGTAAAACCAGAGGAATCGAAGGCGCGTTGCCGGCCTTTAAGGAAGAAATAGGCTCGTTTCTTGAAGATCCCTAATTCGTAACGGTCTGGAAATACCGCCGCCGAGAGCTAGTTCTACAACACTGTAGCTCAAGGCAAGAAATTTCGTGAAAAACGCACAGTAGTAGACCGCCATCCATCAAGGTGATGTGGATGGAATGACAGTCGATTTCGTGTAGTGCGGTGAAGGTACTAATATCTAAAATATCCAATTCCGTACTCTCGCTCTCAACCCTACTATGTAACAAAGGCGATGCGAATCGCTGGCCAGGCCGTGGTGCGTAATGTATGATATAACAACACTTAATTTAATTACATATTGAATAACGATTACATTATTAATTTTCAAATACCCTATAAACATTTTATATAATGTAATTTTAACGCAAACTACTTAGAAAGGGTCAGTCAGCCTGTAACTGAAACTTCGGGTATAAAAAGGTATGGGTCGGATACCTTTAGGTACTGAGTAGTTTTGAATAATTTGTTTATGATGGAACGCAAAAGTTTAAATGTAAACATAAAAATGTAAATGATTCGCACATAATAATAGAATTTCATTTTGGGCGTAGCGCGGTTTCTAGTTTGTGGTCCAACATGGCGGCATGACGGGAAGCAAACTAACATTCTGTTATTAAAACGGTTTTGACCTATCTGTTAGTATTTTCGATTTTAGTTAAATATAAACCCACTGGATTTCATTATATCTGTATGATTAATATCGAATAACATGATGGGCATAAAGTTGTTTGTTTATTAACATAAGAAGATTACAACTGTTGGTATATTCGTCATAACAATTACGTGCTCATTTTGGTTGAGCATATCATGAGATACTGACTGTTGAGCATAATAACAGCAAAAGTTATTTTAATTGTACTGCATAGATACGTTTCTTAAGAACTAATTTAACAAATTTATCTAAAATAGGAAACAAAGACAGAAAATCGATAAATATTGTTGTTGCACGATTGATGTCGCAATCAGTGGTATAAACGATTTGCTATCTGAAACCACACGTTACTTTATCAGAAACATGTAGTTTCACCGTTTCCACATTTCACTGAGGCTCATTCCGGTGGGGGCAGCGGTACGATCACAATTGCCCCGCATTCCCCCAGCCAAGGTTAGCGGTACAATCATATTTGGTCCTGAAGCGCACAATTTCTATAATTTCCTCTTAATTCAAGTGAACCCTCTTTCGGCGGAAAGCCCCTTGAATTATTAATTTCCATTCGTCTTGTAATGGACAGCTTTTATTCTGATAAGTGTCTCGATCGATAAAACATCCAGCATATTTCCTTTTAAATATTTATTCGTTCAGTTGTGGAATTTGAGAAAAAGGTTTTTTTCTTGATTTCGTTTTTATTGGCAACAGATTTTTATAACTATTGCAAGGTTGCTGACGGGAAGCAGTAGAATTTCTGAATCAGTCTAGTTGTTCCTTGTCACCATCCTGCCTGCAGGCTCCTTGAGGCTTCGCTGGCTGTTGCCCGCTAACCTGCGTCGCCTTATGTGTAAAATGCGTTACTTTTACAATCGTGGAAAATTTAAATATTTATTCATATGAATAAGGTAAATATTATTTTACAGAGGTTCTTTCACTGCTGCTTTAAAACAATAGTCAAATAATTTAAATGGCTCAGTCATAGGATTAATAAATTGTAGCATTAATTAAAGAAATGTTGTTGTAGTAGTCGTTTTGTTGATTACATGCCACAACTACATGATTATCTTATCTACTAGATGCATTTAGGAAGCACTTCGATCAAACAGCCATTGCAAAGTGGATTTTATAGTGATTATGATACATTTATAAGATCGGCGGCCAACTAACAACAACAAATATTAATCATGTTGATCCATGGGATTATCCTGTAAGAGCAGCGATAGATTTGGATTCCGATAGTTAAACTGATTTATGTAAACAAAATTTACGGTGCCTAAATGTCTTATTTGATTTGGTCAACGTTTATTTGTATTGCTTCTCGGGATGGAAAATGCGTTAACATAATTTATACACGTCGTACATGTTCTTACTGGTATATAATAGCACGCTTCAGATAGTTTTACAGCATTAAATATTGACAATGGCAGGCGCCTTGCCAGTATGGCGGCCACAGCGACTGTTTACAGAATGGCCAATGCACCGCGATGATTCGTACCGTTTGCAATTTGGAGTATCAGTCAGACCTATTATGTTATCTGTTGTATTAGTGATTGCCCTATATACCTAGCTCGCTTTGGCTTTTAGTAAGTACTTTTATGGCGATAGCTTAACATAACATCAATTTTATCTACCTACATTTTTAGTCAAATTTCGTTTTGAAATGAATAATAAATGCTTTATAGTGATTTTCAAATGAAAAACTCGTTGGGTTAAATAAATAATTGCTTTAAAATTAAATTGAACCACCAAATAAACAGTTTTAAGAAGCTTTTTATTTAGTGTGGTAAATATCTATTATAGTGTAGTAAATAAAATCAATTTAAACTTAGTTATTTTTATTTCCATAAAAATGTTATTAGCCTTTACAATGTAACCGACTTTCTTGGCGGCGGTGGCCGGCGAGAAACCGTAGGTACCTACTGACTACTGACAAAACAGTCCTCGGAGGTTTTCTCAGGGCTGGTATTAAACCTGTTAAAACATGCAGTAGTAAAATAGTGATAAGTAGTAGAAAAACACACTTTAATTAGATTATACAATTAAGAAATTGTTGAAAAAAGAATCATACAATAAATGCTATAATTATAAGGTTGCTTAATTTTTGATAATCCCCGTTTGAAAAGAGTGGAACCGACTTTATATGTATAATATTGCAAAGTATCTTAACAGGTAGTTAGGTACCTATGTTGATTCGATTGTAAACGTGTACCTTTCCTTAATAAAAGGCACTAAAAGCCGTGGCGCCGCGCCAACGGCCGCTATTACAGCGCGGAGCGTGCCGCTGCCGAGCGATAATATGTTCTGCACAATAAGTAATTGAGCTGCTAATTTACTGCGCTTTTATTGCAACTTTTAATATTTTCAAGTAAATTTGGGATGTGAAAAAAATATGTTTTTGTTATTCAAGAAGTACAGCTTAATAATAAGAACTACAGGTTGAATATTAAACCATTTTCATTGTTGATTAAACATACGCTAGGCAAAACTTGGAATGTAAAAAAAATATCTTTAAAGCTGGCCATTAAATACGTTTTCTTTTAAAGTGACTTAACAATTGAGTTCCCATTGTCTGGTTTTACGGCAGCTAAGCGCTTATAGAAAAGAAAACAATGAAATACGTCAAAAATTAAATGCAAACTTTAATAATGTGAAGGTTCAGCCTGCCTCCCGCCGCCGCGAGGCGCGCGCGTGTGATTGGCTTAACGTCAACGTCACCTTTCAAAGTCCCAATAAGAGGGCGTATTATGCAAATCGAACTTCAAACTCCAAGTGAGTGGGGAATGAAACTGGCATGGGCTCACATCAGTTACAAAGTAGAACACCCTCTGACCCAGAGTTCTCTTGCCAGAGGGGTTACAAATTGTTCCTGTTGGGTTTGTGATAAGTTGAGCTAGTGCTTATTTCAAGTCTTTGCTACTACCATCTCAATGTCAGTCGCTTTATTCTTCCGGGTGAAGTGCGTTTCCACTAACGGAACGCAACACATAGTTATAAACAAATGATAATTCAGATCAGGGTTAAAAAAGTCACGAGCTGAATTTCAAGAGCTGCTTTTGCTGCTACGAAAGCCTAATTGATAGCTAGTGCGCTTCGCTCGGATTTTCAGAAGTTCCAATTCCAATCAAATTTTGGAAGAGCTTTTCTGAACTTGACTTTATTATCTTCGGGCTTAATTTATATTGATAAATGAGTATCGACCGCGCAGACGCCCGCCAGCCGCTAATCTGGCCTCGGCGGGCGCTATCGCCAGATTACGTTTTAATCACTTGTCGTGTTTCCATTTTATTTCCTGTGATAGCGGACGCGTAAACAGACACCGCCTGTAATTATAACGGTTGTAATGTAACACGTAGCAGACGGGGGCGGAGGCCTGACGACAATCAAATTGGGCGTTAATATGTAAAAAACAATGTATATTAATCAGTTATGGGGGTTAAAGTTGCTCGCCTCCGTAGGTTTACCCTTGAGACCCTTCACGTGATCCCTGGGTGGTGCTAAATGAGTGACACTGACTTAGTGGTAGAGCCACGCTGCGTTGCAGCACGCATTGGGCCGGCTCGCCCGGCGTAATACCACCCTTTCACGAATATTCGACGTGAAATAATAGCACTTGGTGCTGTTGTGTTTCGTCCGACCAGTGAGGGTTCCTGATGCCCCTTCCCCTCCCCCCCCTCTTAATTCCTATTCCTTCCTTATACCTATTCCACCTATGGAGAAATCTGCTTCCTGGTGAGGACCAACATCGAGTTTGCGCAATCTCTCCTCCTGCCAATTCTGAACTACGCTGATGTCACGATGTCAGCTCCATTGACCTCAATGAGGTTTTTTTGGATAAGCTGCAGCGACTACAGAATCTGTGTATAAGGTTTATATATGGCCTGCGCAAGTTCGATCATGTGTCTGAATACAGGACATAACTCGGGTGGCTTTCTATCAGACTGCGACGTGAGGAGCATGTTCTGGTGCTCTTGTATAACGTGCTGTATGACCCTCGCACCCCTCCTTACCTTAAGGAACGTTTCCAATTTCTTGGTACGGATCACAAGCGTGAACTCAGGTCTAAGGCTGTAAACTTTTTAATACAGCGCATAACTCGCTTTGAAAACTTCAGAGACGCCTCTGTGGTCTAGTGGCTAAGCTACCTTTTTCAGACCCAGAGGTCCCGGGTTCGATTCCCAGCGGGGAGTACATCTTTGTGTGCTCGGTTTGGTTGGTGGTAGGGCTGTTAAGTCCGCCTGGCTAGCTACCACCATCTTATCTAAGTCTGTCGCCATAACAACGATAAAGTTGCCAATAAAAAAAATAAAAAAAAGACTCCTTCTCAGTTAAGGCTGTCAGCCTATGGAACAAACTCCCATCTGAAGTTCGTCACTCGAAGTCACTTGCTTCTTTCAAAGTCAAGCTGCATTCGCATCTTTTGGCTGGGTCCTAGTATGCAACAACTATATTTTAAGTATTTTATTATATTACTAGTATAATATATGTATATATATATGTATTAAAATATATATTTATCTATATATTTTTATAATATAGGTACCTAGGTATCAGTATTGTATGTTTATTTAATGATTTTTTTAAATATTAAGAGGGTTTATGCATTTCGGTTTCCCATACAAACTTGCAAGTCGAAATTTTTAAAAACCAATAAGCCAATTTTGATGAAACTTTGCATGCTGAAATAAAACAGAGGGATCTAAATAGTTTGTTAAAACATTTAAAAAAAATGTTTATATAACTGAGTTATTCCGATTTTTAACTTTCTATAGTAGACTCTAAATCGCAATAACTCAGCTAATAAAAGGTTTTTTAAAAATGTTTTCAACAAAGTATTTAGATCCTTGTGTTTCATTCGAGCATGCAACGTTTGATTAAAATTAGCTTACAGGTTTTATAAATTTCGACTTGGAAGTTTGTATGAAAACCGAAATGCGTAAACCCTCTTAAGTATTTGAATTCGGTTTTTATTTTTCTATTTTTTTTTTTTCATATTTGCTTGTTCTGGTGCACTGCCTGTCGCTCTTTTTCTGTTGTCCTATACCTCAAAGGTTGTCTGGAAGAGATCGCTTTAAGCGATAAGACCGTCTTTGCCCACATTAGCTTTTTTTTAAATGCTTACTCTTTGTGTTTGTTTTCTATATTTTTGTGTGTGCAATAAAGCGTTGTATCTATCTATCTCCCTTAAAGGCTGGCAACACGGATACCTCTGGTTTTGCGGGTGTCCATGGGCGGCGGTGATTACTCCCCATCAGGTGACGCTCCTGCTCATTTGCCTCCCTCTTTTATAAAAAAAAATCATTGTTTTTAATTTCCTGACAACTTTTGATGGTTAGTACATCTGGTGCAGTGCATATAAAATGTCGGCCAATCAGTTATGCAGCTGCGCAAGGGTTAAGTACAAACCGACTCGTGATTTTGGCATCGAATTCTAATTTTTTTTCATTTGTCCGTTGGTTTTTCGTTTGGCCTCGATGTCATCTGCTGGAAAATGACAATGAGGACAAAGATGGAGCACGTGCAGTCAATAAATGACTACACTCGGCGTCAAAAAAATCGCACCTCTTAGAAAATCACTTTCAAATGTCATTTACTCTTGATATGCACATGCAGTCGCATTAATTATGATTTTATTTACAAGGTTACTTAATTAACTTAATAAAAAACATTACTTTTCATTATCAAATAAAACCTAATGCAACAAATAAAGTGTCACAAAAATTCGATGCAAATTTTGCTACCCGTGAGAGTTGCTAGTTGCGCTTCCTTTGTGGGTATAAAACGGTCAACACGGGTTCAATGTGGGTCATTCGCTATTCAACCGTTGAAGAGGACACACGCACAGATTTTGATGGATACCACAGCTGATAAAGCCGCTCAAGTGGTTGCACTACTGCAATCAGGGGTGCGGCAGTGTGATGTCGCCCGGCAACTGAACCTGAGCCGTTATTCCGTTCGAAGAGTGTACCAGCGCTTCATAGAGACCCGTGGCTATATCCGCAGACACGGTTCGGGTAGACGTCGCTGCACTTCGGAAAGAGACGACCGGTTCGTTGTGTCGAACTCTTTGAGAAATCGTTTCTCCAACGCTGTTGAGTTGCAACAGCAGCTCCAGGCAGTTCGCAGACGCACCGTAAGCGTATCTACGGTTAGAAGAAGATTGAAGGAGAAGAAGATAGCGGCCCACAGAGCTGCTACGGGTCCAAAATTGACTGCAGCGCATCGGCGAGCCCGCTTGCAGTTTGCTCGTGACCACGTCGATTGGACCCTTGAGCAGTGGAGAGCTGTTCTCTTCTCAGACGAGACGCGAGTGTGTCTTTTCTGCAACGACCGACGGAGAAGAGTATACCGGAGGCAGGGTGAACGTTTCGCCCAAGCCTGCATCCAGGAGACGGTGGAATATGGTGGCGGATCCTGCATGTTCTGGGGCGGTATGTCTGCTGCCGGCAAAACCGACCTTGTCTGCGTCTCCCGGACTGGAGGTGCTCGCGGACAAGGGTCGCTGACTGCTCGCCGCTATGTCACTGAGGTCCTGGAAGTGCATGTGGTCCCCTTTGCCGAATCTTTTGGCGAGGGGTTCACATTAATGCACGACAACGCTCGCGCTCACACTGCAGGCATCGTGAGCGACTTCTTGCAGAGGTCCCAAATCTCTGTGATGCAGTGGCCAGCGCGAAGTCCGGATCTGAATCCTATAGAGCACCTCTGGGACCATCTTAAACGTAAGGTTCGATCTCGGGATCCAGCTCCTTCGACTCTACAGGAGCTCCAAGACGCGGTGATTGAAGAATGGGGGCTTATCCCTCAAGAAGAGCTCCTGAAGTTGGTGAGGTCCATGAGGGACCGTATGGAAGCCGTGATCAAGGCAAGGGGGGTAACACTAGATTTTAAGTTAATTTTAAGACACTTTTTGTACATTTTTCTTTGTAAATTATCTGTTGTTAATTAGGACTTAATTAAGGATTTTTATAATTTTATTAATTTTAATGTTGTTTGTATAATTATAATTAAACAGAAAGTTAAATTTAATTGTTTTTTGATACTCCTTTTTGTTACCTTTCTAATGATACCCAACACTATCCTCTACATAAGGTTTAAGAATTTTTAAAGATGATTTTTAAAAGGTGCGATTTTTTTGACGCCGAGTGTATATAACTGTCGTGAGGTTTAGATCAGATGATAGCCAGCATGTGGACTTGGATGTATTTAAGGAAATAATAATTATCTCATCTGGGAACGAAACCTCTAAAACAGGGACCGAACATTGGACCACTAGAACACCGTTCTCACAATCAAAAAAGACCTAATGCCGCTTTTAAAACAACAAGTACTTTAACAGAAACTACTAAGTACTTATCTGACAGACATCAACTCGTCGCATGACAAATGTTTATTTTCTTTCCGTTATCAAAAGCCATTAATATGAAACTGATAGCAATTAAATATCTATATTTTTATCTATACCAATCATTTTGTTCCATACGTAGCTTTCTTTTGCTGGATGTAATCAAGCGTCATGTCCATAATCTGTGAAATTACTTCCATCACGCAAGGAATACATTTTCTTTGAAACAGTCTTTAGCGTGGGCTTTACCGGTATTGTGCTTCTTAGAAAATTATGATTGTCTGTTCACATGTTGTTAATAAAGTTGTTGACTGATGCGAGGGCGGCGGATATGATACGCTATTATAAAAGCGAGCAATTAAACCTTTATTAAAATAATACGAAGCTTTACCTACTATCACATAGGGCTCAAAGGCTAGGCTATATACCTAATATATCAAATGGAGAATATGTACTTTGCATTAGTTAAACATCCAATATTACGTTAAAATGCTAACGTACAACCAATTTCCGTATTAGTAGTCAAGACCTTTTTATTTTCCTTTAAAATACATACTTACATAAATCACGCCATAATAACTGTTACACGCCATAAATACAAGTTGGAAACATTGTATTAATAATAAAACCAATTGGTTGTCTAGCCAATTTGGGCGGTTTACAAAATAATACATGTAATGTTTAGCAATAAACCTTTTTGGCGCTGATTAAATCCCCGTGTGTGAGCCATTTTGCTACTAATGGGTATGATACCATTTGAGCGGCTATTCATTACTATAAAAACAAAAATATACTATTATGTCAAGAAATATATTTGAGCAATAATTGTGTTTATCGCAAAATTAATGATCGAGTAGTTCGAATCAAATGAATATCTAGGGCGGTAATGCTTTTCTTCTTTAAAAACAATGAAAAATGGAACACCAAAGTCCAAAAGTATTATATCCAAAATATAATGTCATAATGAAAGGTTATAATTAATAAGGAGCTAAGAAGAATTACACCTTACTCGCTAATCACAAAAAAATGCCTCTCACATTTTCTTACCCAGTTTGTTTAGTAAAACAGTGTATCATTGTTGATTAATGATTAATCACAAGGACTTTAATTAAGGCAAAAGCAAGTCGTTGTCTCAATGGCACACGTTTGATCTTCTAATTATTGTGTTAGCAATAACATACGTCTGTGGCTTGTTAGGTAATCGGGGCGCGTACGTTCTGATTAATACCTACGTCCCGTGGCAGTCTTTGCTCTCAACCTGCCGAACTCACTTAATTCAAAACATTTATTTTTTAAACTTCAGTAATTAGTTTCTTGTTCGTCCGAGTCAGACGGTAGATGTACTGCGACAGATGTTAGTATTTTGCGGCGCGGGTATCTTGTAGATATTGAGATGAATTGATGTGATTGATTGAGAATTGATGAACAGTTTGAGATAAGATGGCCAGTTCCTCAGTGGTTGAGGATTCCCGGTGAAGTGCGCTTCCACCTTCGACGTTATCGTCACTTACCATCACGTGAGATGAAGGCCAAGCGCTTACCCGTTGTAGAATAAAAAAAAATGAAGCGGACAAATACGAGTAACAAACAGAAGCTTTGCTTTCAACTCTTCACCTCAGTGCCAGGAGGTACGGTTTATTATAATCAGCCCGTGTTAGTCCACTGCTGAACATAGGGGCCTCTGTCAATGCATGCCGCTGAGCGCGATCTTTGGCTCTTTTGACCCAACTGCTGCCAGCCACTCTACGTATGTCGTCGCACCACCTAGCTGAAGGGCTACTACACTACGTTTGATTTCGTTCCGGATTCGATCCCTAAAGAGTAATACCGAGCATAGCTCTCTCCATAGCGGTACGGTCGGTACGGTCTGACTTGACTTAAACTTGAGACTTTAATTTGAGCTATCGCATTGCCTATTTATTACGCTTTTATTCTTCGTTGTTTCATTATGTATGTGAAATAAAATGCAATACCTACACCGTACACTCTCGAAAACACTACTGTTAATGTTGCGTTTATAATGCTTATTTATATCAAAATTATAATTAGACTTTAAAAAACAATAACCACTTACAATTTGGCTTTCAGCTTACTTAGATGTCAGCCACAGTCGACATTCAAATCATGACCAATGCTAAGACGAATTAATATTAATAATCGTCTTACGACCTCATTGTTATGAGATGACTTTAGAACTAAAATACACGCTACCGAGTGTCTTCAACAACACCCCAAGTCTGAAGCGGTAAAGTTTGAAAGGCGCGGGCGATTATGGCGGGCGGCGCGGCGCAGGGCGGGCGGGCAACGGCGCGGGGCGGGCGGCGGCGCGGCGCAGGGCGGGCGGGCGTCTAGACTCTGGAAAACGCTCCGGGACAAGGATAAGCCGGGCGGCCACTTACGCCGGGAGACAAACTTCAATATTTACATCTTGTACTTTGTGTAGAACGAAGATACTCTTCTAAATTATAATACAATGTCCAACGCTCGTAAGACTAAGTACTACCTAAACTAACACGAGCACATCCGCATTTGTCTTTAGACACTGACAGATCGTAGAAGCAAATTACATTATTTTTCCCATTTTTTAATATGATACAAAATATAAAACACCTTATTTGACTTTACTGCTTTTTTATTTTATTGAGCCAGAGATACATGGTATTTTCCTATAGATGTCATTTAATTTAAACACAATATAGTGTAGTGCATGTAATTAAAACAATATAAAAACCGTGTTACCAACACGACAATGCTTCCCAAAATGCGGCCAGACAACTACTACACACAATATTACTGTTCACACAGGGAAATCAGTAGTCAAAAAGTCAAAAGTCAAATTATTTATTCAATGTAAACCTTTACAGGCACTCATTGACGTCAATACTAACAATAATAAAAAAACAGTTAACTAATTATATATAATTATATAATTATAGTTAAGACTTAACAACTAATCTAACGAGCTATTATAGTCTGTGCCAGACAAATGCGCATCGCTACCCCCAGTACCACTGCACGCCGAAACAGAATCGCGTCAAACCGAAATATAAGCCGTGGTCATAGAATTGTGTAAACATACGTATCCTGGTAGAAGAAAAAATAGCGGGCAAGTGTCTCTCCCCTAGCGACACAAACAGATAAAATTTATAGGTAGTTTATCGTTTTTTTGGGATGAAAGGTAAAAAATGATAAACCATAATGAATTGTTAACATAAGTTATTACTTAATGGAATAATATTAATTATGATTTCCAATTATCGTATTGATATTGTGGTAAGTAATAGAAATTGGAAATAACTGAGTTTTTAAAGTAAAATAAAGTAACGGTTGAAATGAGTTTTGGAAAACATTAGTACCTAACCAATAAGGTTGACATTTTTAATCATTCAAATATCTTTTTTATATAAAAACTTAAGCATAAAAAACGTCAAAAATTAATAAGCATAAATTTGTGTGTTTTAAAATTGTTTCGTTTTTCATCTTGGTACAAGCACAGAATAACTAATATTACTACCGTACAGAAGGTTCACCCTCCAACGACCCCCACGCGAAACCGAAACCCATCGCGTGACCCGAGCGTTCATATTCCGATAAACACAGCCGACTCGATATCGATTTGACATCCGTCAGGAGCGCAGGATTTACGCGTATAGAAAATATACAGTAGAAAAGGTGTTACAATATTTGATCGAGATATTGAATCGAAGTTCAAATAAGATGATATATTTTGAAGTTCTTGCAATTCGCTTAGGTATATGGAATGAGCAGCGTTAAAAATAGAGAAAAGCGATAGTATTCCGATAATAGACTCGTTCAAAACGTCAACATTTAAATGCATCTAGTTCGCTTAATAAGTTTATGCAATTCTGCTTTACCGGCCCTTCACTAGAACCATATTATAAAAAGTGGATTATTTAAAAAAAAAATATAACTTATTTTTATACACTCGGCGTCAAAAAAATCGCACCTTTTAAAAATCATCTTTAAAAATTCTTAAACCTTATGTAGAGGATAGTGTTGGGTATCATTAGAAAGGTAACAAAAAGGAGTATCAAAAAACAATTAAATTTAACTTTCTGTTTAATTATAATTATACAAACAACATTAAAATTAATAAAATAATAAAAATCCTTAATTAAGTCCTAATTAACAACAGATAATTTACAAAGAAAAATGTACAAAAAGTGTCTTAAAATTAACTTAAAATCTAGTGTTACCCCCCCTTGCCCTGATCACGGCTTCCATACGGTCCCTCATGGACCTCACCAACTTCAGGAGCTCTTCTTGAGGGATAAGCCCCCATTCTTCAATCACCGCGTCTTGGAGCTCCTGTAGAGTCGAAGGAGCTGGATCCCGAGATCGAACCTTACGTTTAAGATGGTCCCAGAGGTGCTCTATAGGATTCAGATCCGGACTTCGCGCTGGCCACTGCATCACAGAGATTTGGGACCTCTGCAAGAAGTCGCTCAAGATGCCTGCAGTGTGAGTGCGAGCGTTGTCGTGCATTAATGTGAACCCCTCGCCAAAAGATTCGGCAAAGGGGACCACATGCACTTCCAGGACCTCAGTGACATAGCGGCGAGCAGTCAGCGACCCTTGTCCGCGAGCACCTCCAGTCCGGGAGACGCAGACAAGGTCGGTTTTGCCGGCAGCAGACATACCGCCCCAGAACATGCAGGATCCGCCACCATATTCCACCGTCTCCTGGATGCAGGCTTGGGCGAAACGTTCACCCTGCCTCCGGTATACTCTTCTCCGTCGGTCGTTGCAGAAAAGACACACTCGCGTCTCGTCTGAGAAGAGAACAGCTCTCCACTGCTCAAGGGTCCAATCGACGTGGTCACGAGCAAACTGCAAGCGGGCTCGCCGATGCGCTGCAGTCAATTTTGGACCCGTAGCAGCTCTGTGGGCCGCTATCTTCTTCTCCTTCAATCTTCTTCTAACCGTAGATACGCTTACGGTGCGTCTGCGAACTGCCTGGAGCTGCTGTTGCAACTCAACAGCGTTGGAGAAACGATTTCTCAAAGAGTTCGACACAACGAACCGGTCGTCTCTTTCCGAAGTGCAGCGACGTCTACCCGAACCGTGTCTGCGGATATAGCCACCGGTCTCTATGAAGCGCTGGTACACTCTTCGAACGGAATAACGGCTCAGGTTCAGTTGCCGGGCGACATCACACTGCCGCACCCCTGATTGCAGTAGTGCAACCACTTGAGCGGCTTTATCAGCTGTGGTATCCATCAAAATCTGTGCGTGTGTCCTCTTCAACGGTTGAATAGCGAATGACCCACATTGAACCCGTGTTGACCGTTTTATACCCACAAAGGAAGCGCAACTAGCAACTCTC
Source organism: Scoparia ambigualis (assembly GCA_963921215.1). Classification (NCBI taxonomy): domain Eukaryota; kingdom Metazoa; phylum Arthropoda; class Insecta; order Lepidoptera; family Crambidae; genus Scoparia; species Scoparia ambigualis. Next base: position 39,325,798 of record OY992507.1, read on the forward strand.
ACGGGTAGCAAAATTTGCATCGAATTTTTGTGACACTTTATTTGTTGCATTAGGTTTTATTTGATAATGAAAAGTAATGTTTTTTATTAAGTTAATTAAGTAACCTTGTAAATAAAATCATAATTAATGCGACTGCATGTGCATATCAAGAGTAAATGACATTTGAAAGTGATTTTCTAAGAGGTGCGATTTTTTTGACGCCGAGTGTATTAATATGTATTCAGTCCATCGGCCTAACCGCACCATTCCGCGCACGACGCATTTGCGCAACCGGCAGCTGCGCGCACACCGCCGGCCGCCGCCGCCGCGTCGGCGCAGCGGGTAAAGCGCGCGCAATTAACATTGTTCCCGCGTAAGCCCTCGTAAAGCGCGCCATACGATGTTTATTGTTGCTGCATCCTGCATAAACGATGGCCCGACGTGTTTCTAGCGGTTTCGTTGTAAAACAACGACGCTATAAGTCACTGCGGCGGTGGTTTGTTAAGCAATCTGCGCTGAGTCAAGCGGGTAACGACCTCATAATGAACAAATAAAACCGGTGACTAAATTGAGCCAACCTGCAGTTTGTGGGGAAAGCTAAGTAATGGTTGATCGATGTTAAAACTACTTATCATATTAATGTAGTCAATTCGAGAAGAGACATTAAAGTGAATATAAAGAAAAAAAACATAAGAGTCTATTAATCGAACTAGTAATAAATCGGTCTGGCAAGTTGAGACTCTGGTGAGCTGCAAGGAAAAGTTTATATCCTTTTTGTGTAGAAACTTAACCAACTCAAGCTCAAACATGTTAATGTTCGTGTGGTGCGCTGTGACTTAGGTGCTACGTTGCTAAACAGGTCTGAAAAGATCTACAAGAAACTTAATAATGTAGGAAAGAATAAGCATTGCAGCGAAAGTCTAAGAGTAGCCTTTATCCCACTATTGGGCAAAGGCTTCACATTGAAATCAAGTCATCGCTATAATTAAGGGTATTGCTTGATCACCACGCTTGCAACGAAATATCCAAAACACACTTTGCCCAACCCGGGAGTTGAATCCAGGACCTACGGAGCACTACACCGCTCGGTCATACAGGTGAGAACGTTTATAGGCTACTGATAAAATAATACTAACCTTCATAAAAAGAGTTTCAGTAATAAAGTGTCAATAATACGTTTGACCGCTCGACGGTAGATATGGAAAAGTTTAATATTCAGTGGCAGCCTACATTTAAATCGCACCGCCGGCATTATTTTGTGCGGATGCGTCGCTGCCGACCGATTCTATATTCCGTTCGGAATATCGGGAACCTATTTTTATTTATTTCCATTTCAGGCTTACGCAGCTGGTTTTCAAGAAAGTTGTGCAATATTCCGGCGCACGGATAGGGGATGAGCTGAGAGTTTATGGGGAATCTTTGTTTTCGATCAAAACTGGGGTTTTCGGATAATATATTTGAAGCCTGCGGATGCAGCGCCTACCGACTTTGCGATTATTTTATGAAAAAGGGAGAGACGCGGGTGCCGATTACTCTAGAACGGCAGGGGACTTCGAAAAGTGCAAGATAACAATATGCCTAAACAAATATTTTAGCTGTTTTTATGATATTTTTTATGTACTTATGTAAATAAAAGTCACAAATACATCGAGAGAACACGGTATGTGTAGTCTTTAGTCCGTTAGTCGCCTTTTACGACACCCAAGGGAAGAGAGGGGGTGGTAGTATTCTTTCACCGCCACGCGACACGGTTAAAATATAAACATCATACAATAGTAGAAAGTTATACAAGGGGCGGAAATGTCCCGGCCGAGCGCACGCGAATGACAATGGCGACGACAGTGTTGCCCTATGAGAAGTACCTATACTGACAGATAAAAAATAAATTTTGTATTTCTCATCTATAGTGTAGTACAAGTATTCTAATCTCGAAGACAAAGCAAAGTATAATGATAATGCTTTAGAAAGCATTAAAGCATATTGTAGTATGCAGTGTAATTAAATAAACAATTTAAACTTTTAGACGTCACGCTTTTAAAGATGCTGTAAAAGCTTATATGTCGATTTAGCAAACCCTCTTAAAACTGAATTCCTTAGCAGTATTCAAAATAAACTATTCATCAAGTACATGAATTCTCAGCGTCTATTTGAAGTATGTCCCCATGGTTTAAGTGCGGGGCTGTAACGCCCCTCGTGCCCAAAACTTCGCAAAGCATGTATGCCGGCGCGCTGTGGCGGCTTGTGGCGTTTCACCACAGGTTTTACGAGTACTACACATATTTGTCATTCCACCCAAAGTTTTAATCTTACTCTTTTTAAGTTTACGATGGGTGCGACAGAAAGTAAAAGTTTCATGAATAGTTAGATCTACAGCAAAAGTTGTTCAAGATCCGATAGCGAATAGAACGCTGTAGGCGGCACATCGCTAATACTCGTATGTACCTAGGTTTTAGTAAGAATTGAGAAATATTTGTTTATGTATCAATTATTTTTATTGTACCTATATGTTATGTTTGAGTGCCGCCGTATCATTGGATACGTGCTGCGTCGGCTGGCAGGCGGCTCTGCCTCGTGTCAATACTGAGTAAGCCCGCCGCGTGTGCAGTGTGCACTGCGTGCAGGCGTGTACAGGCGTGTTCAGGCGTGTGCTGTCGCGATTTTTTATGCCTCGCTCGCAAATGCCGCGGCCGCCCGCGCGATATACGGCCTGCGGACGCGGCCCGAATCACAGATACACGTCACACTCATATTTATGGCTCGTTTATATCTGAATTGGAATTTAACTGCACTTTGAAGTTACGAGTTTATCAGCCTTGCTGTCAAAGCATTTAGTAGTCATACATTTTTACATTTATTCAATATATTGGGTATTTATTATTAGATATAATTATAATATTACGACTTTATAAAAGACATGGATGTTATTTACAGCCATATACGGGTGCATTAATAAAACAAATGATTTTAATGATGTTAACAAAGTAGTAAGGTTTATGATTTGATATTCTCGTGATGTACTTACTCCTATATAAGTGAACTAGAGGATTTTAACATTTTAAGTTTCGTAATGGCTTCGTGGTTTCGTTTGGCGATGGGCTAACCACCTGTCACGCTGAGCACATGTGCAGTCGCTGTTTGGTAAAAAGTGGACTATGGTAGAGGACTGCTTTTGCTGTCCTCATTGCCTAGCCTCTGGCTAACCCTTTGGGGATAATAGTTGTGATTATATGTAAGTATTTATGTAAGTTTCGTAGCACCGTGTAAACTTGGGGGCTTGTATTCGCAGGTGACATGCACCGTCTTTTAGTAAGTACAACACCAACACGCAAAATAGACACTTTTCGAAAATACTTCCTTTTTAACCATCCACGCTCCTTAAGCTAATTAATGAACCTAATGCAAAATCCTGAACCAACGTATGTTAGGCGTGTCGATCCGGCTGCAACCGCACGAAGATCCGCAGACTTGTTTCCGCAACGGCGCGCGTACGTGTCAGGCGCGCGGCACACAGCCGCGTCTATGCGTACCTATTCGGATGCTGTTAGAAACTGTGTCCATGTCTACAGCTTCCTCATTCGACATAGAGAAATTCTAAGCATGCCATATTTTTGTGCATATTATGTGCAATCAAACGTTTCAGTCCTAATTTTTGTGCCACCACAACTTCGTTACTATGAGTTGTTTTATGTGTGTAAGCTGGAGACACGTGTCACCAGCTCGCACACGCCCGTTAAGACAAACCAGTGAGGTTAGGGTTTTGGACTATAGCAAGAAATTTTGTGCATAATTTGTGCACTAGGAACAAAAAAAACTAACCATCACACTCAAATACTGTTGAAACTACGATCATAAAACTGTGTGCGAGCTGGAGACACGGGTCTCCAGCTCGCACAGCTGTATCTTCGTAATTGTTCAAGCTACGGTTATGAATTATACCTCAAAATTTTGTGCAGAATTTGTGCATAAGGCACAAAAATATTCAAAACTTTAACTCAAAAGGTTTTTGAGCTACGAACCGATAAGTATGTGTAAGGTGGTGACACGTAACACGGGCTAACACATGGTGAATTATTGTAACTGTATAAGATAGCGCTTCGTTTTAAAGATCAAATAATACGTTATAATTTGTGCACACACGAGGCAAAATTTCAAATCTCGTGGCCTCTTACTTTATAAATTATAAGCCAAAACTGTTTTCCCGCCAAAAAATTCAAAATAATGGCTCGGAAGCGGCTAAGCGCGCCGTTGCCGTTCCGTGCGCTACACTATTGCCACTTTTAGACTAGGAGCCGTCTGTTAAAGCGATGCGCGACGCGATTAATTTAGTTTTACTATAGGCAGGTACCTAATAACCTACCCTACTTTTTATTTTAGATATCTCACACACGAATGTCTTAGTTATTTTTTGTTGTTGAGACAATTAAATAATTAGATTTGGCATAATGATAAACATTATGGAGGAGTGCAGAACGACAAAATGGTTGAATACTTGAGCCTAATTCGATAAAGAACGGATGCTTTCCAGCAAACTAATCGCTATCGACCGTCACAGAATAAATTTTAACCGTTGAAAGTAATTTATTTTAATATTAGATTGTATTACTTCCCATGGTTAAATGTAAATAAATAAATAAAAATAAATGTACTCTATGGTGATCGATGACATTGCGATTAGTCTGCTGGGGCATCCCAATGTAATGCTAGGGCCACATTATCGCGCTAGCGCGATGATTTGCGTTTTCGCGAAACGTTTGGCCAAACACTTCGCGTTAGCGCGTTGTATCATGGCGTTGACGCGCCGCGCTGTTGTTAAATTGCCGCACATCAAGGATTTTGTCGCTATAATGTTCGTGCGGCCACATTTCCTTCGCACACTTTAGTTGACTGCTAGACAACTAGAGGTGTGAACGTGTTGCAAATACGACTATCGATATTATTCTGTTTCGATAATTATGGATTGGAGTAACGATAAAGTATTAAAAGTAATACAATATTACGAATTAATAATTAATAAAAATAATAAAGATGCAATAAATAGTAATTATTTGCCGACATGTAATAAAACGCAATCACCTCTTCCATTTTTTCCGATAAAATTAGGAGTAGGCGATACAAATCGTATAAGGTTACTGAAACGTATTTATTGCATCAAAATCGTCAAATCCGATATCGATGCGTTCTGAAACTATACCTATTTTGGAAAACACTATATCGCGTCAGGAATGCGGTGTGCGTTGAGATCACTATATTGTACGTGATTGAATTCAAGAATATTGTACCGTATCCCTGATATTTATTGAGTTATCATTAATCTGTAGTTTTTACCAAACAAATGTGCTTGTAAAAGTTTAATAAAATAAAATTATTATAAACGTTCGATGCGTTCTGAAACTATATAGTGGAAAAAAACACGATATTGCATGAATTTTTAATAGTCCGTAGATATGGTCGATACTGTTATCACCGATATTAAATTTATGTAGCTATAGTTTAACACTTTGCAAGCGGGAATTTTATCACGCGCATCTTCCTGTGCGCCGGCCTTTTTCGTCATTATTGTAAATTCTATAGAAAAAGAACTATAATAAAAATTAATTTAATTGTGTTCTATCTAATCGTTCTGCTGCTTACCTATACTAACCTCCAGTTATGGCTTCTTTATGTAGATGTTGTCCATCCGCAGTAGATCACCTAGATTCAATAGTAGGCGTACCTTTGTTATCTTATGAGTAAGTACCTAAAGTTATTTTCAAATGCTAGTAAGTAGGTAGATGTTAAATTTTATATGTAGGTACCTATTTCAAGCTCAATCCACAGATAACGAAAAAAAAGATACTTTTATTATTTTCAATAAACCAATTTAAATTTTTATTTTACCAGTAGTAAGTAATTCTTACTTTTTATATTTACAAGTTAAAAAGTTTGCAAGTTACCAATTCTTCTATGTGTTGATGGCTGACCGACCCCTTGTCAGAATGGTTGATTGTTTAGTTATCGTAGCGTAGTAACTGTTTTTTAGTTAACGTGCCATAACTAAAAATTCTTCATCTCCTATGGGAGTAGTTGTCAAGACGAATCAAACGAGCGCAAACTCGATGGGGTTGTGTGGTATTATTATAAAGTTCCTGTGTCCTTTTTCCGGCTCCATCATCAGACCCTAAACACTATTTCCCAACAGAGTACTCGTCAAGGCGATTCAAGCGAGCCCAAACTCGATGGGGTTGCATGGTTTCAATACCGAGTTCCTGTGGCCTTCTTCTGGCTCCATCATCAGACTCTGGACCCTTTTTTCTAACAGAGTATTCGTCAAGATGAATCAAACGAGCCCAAACTTGATGGGGTTGCATGGTTTCAATACTGAGTTCCTGTGGCCTTCCTTCGGGTTCATCATCAGACCATGGACCTCGTCTAGTCGTCTCCCGTCAGAGTGCTCATCAAAACTAATCAAATGAGCCTGAATGGGGTTTCATGGTTTTCTTACAGAGATCCTGTGGCCTTCTTCCGGCTGAATCATCAGATCAGCTCAATGACACCATAATATTGCATTGTCATCCTGTTCTGACCTATGTTCAAAGTTGCAAGTCTAGCTCATCGGGAAGCTAGTATAAAATCGTTTGCATTTGTCGACAAATAAATAAACAAATAAACGAGAAAGCTACCTAATAAAAACGTGGTAATAAAAACATACAGGCAGACTAATTTTATCACTACTTATCATATTAATGAGGTTATTGTAAATACTTAAAACTAAGCATAGCGATATTTTATGAACATTCATAAATAAAATAGACTGCTTTTATTTTAAATTAACCAATTTCCTATATCAGCAGTCTCCTAGTCTAAAATTCTCGGTATAGAAACGAAACGATCGAGAGCGCAAATTAAAATGACACTAAATTGAGCTAGCTCTCAAGTTCAAACTCGATTGCAATAGTGTAGCGCACGGAACGGCAACGGCGTGGTCGGCACGCGTTTAGCCGCTTCCGAGCCATTATTTTGAATTTTTTGGCGGGAAAACAGTTTTTGGCTTATAATTTATAAAGTAAGAGGCCACGAGATTTGAAATTTTGCCTCGTGTGTGCACAAATTATAACGTATTATTTGATCTTTAAAACGAAGCGCTATCTTATACAGTTACAATAATTCACCATGTGTTAGCCCGTGTTACGTGTCACCAGCTTACACATACTTATCGGTTCGTAGCTCAAAAACCTTTTGAGTTAAAGTTTTGAAAATTTTTGTGCCTTATGCACAAATTCTGCACAAAATTTTGAGGTATAATTCATAACCGTAGCTTGAACAATTACGAAGATACAGCTGTGCGAGCTGGAGACCCGTGTCTCCAGCTCGCACACAGTTTTATGATCGTAGTTTCAACAGTATTTGAGTGTGATGGTTAGTTTTTTTTGTTCCTAGTACACAAATTATGCACAAAATTTCTAGCTATAGTCCAAAACCCTAACCTCACTGGTTTGTCTTTACGGGCGTGTGCGAGCTGGTGACACGTGTCTCCAGCTTACACACATAAAACAACTCATAGTAACGAAGTTGTGGTGGCACAAAAATTAGGACTGAAACATTTGATTGCACATAATATGCACAAAAATATGGCATGCTTAGAATTTCTCTATATCGAATGAGGAAGCTGTAGACATGGACACTTAGAAACTTATTCTTAACTAGAGGCCGCTCGCGGTTTCACCCGCGTGGTTCCCGTTCCCGTGGGAATATCGGGATAAAAAGTATCCTATGTGTTAATCCAGGTTATAAACTATTACTGTGCCGAATTTCATCCAAATCCATTCAGTAGTTTTTACGTGAAAAAGTAACAAACATTCACACTCACAAACTTTCTCCTTTATAATATTAGTGTGATGTAATGGGTGAAATTGGCTTACAAAGTAAGTATACTATGATGTTACTAGTTAACTACTAAGTTTAATATAATTTTGTATTATAAAGTAAGTATTGCTTTATTTTGATACTAGTAAATTATTTTATTGGCAAGTGTTGCTGTTTGCTGTCTTTATGGAGTAATTACAAAAAGGTACTGTGGGGACTTAGGAAACCTAAGCATCACCTGACTAAACTACTCCATAAACTTCAATACTTAGTAGGAGTGTTCCCATGTCTTACAAGACTCTCGAGGCGCTCGGACCGGCAGCGAAGTAGAACAGGGGGGCGCGGGCGTCTCTAAAGGCTTACACAAAGAAAGCGCACGAGGAAAACGTAATAAGGGTCACCTTTTTTGTCATACATCTCAGTATATTACACTACTGGGAATCTCTATTGCCCACTTTCTTGATTTAGTGCTAATTTGTTTAAGTGAGCGTGGTCCCACGGCGGAAACGGAACTACCGGCAATTCACGTGAACCGCTGTACGAGTGGCACAAGCTGAAACAGCCCCTATGTTCAGGATTTAAGCTAGCTAATAAAACTGTTGACTTTACCTTCATGTGTGCAGATAACTTAGTTTACCCCAAAAAGAATTATCGGCGGGAAGGCGTGGGCCGCTGCAAAGGCACTACGTGCGCTGAATGCCTTCAGGAAACCATAAAGTGATACTTAATGCTTTACGTTATTAAAAGTTCAAAAGAAATATTTCGATTACTAACTAGCGGCTCGCCCGTGACTCCATCCGCGTGAACACCCAGTATATGCTGACAAATTTCCAAAAGTATTTTCATTTTATGAACCTTGTCCTGACCTTATCAAAATAAACACAACAAAAAAAGAATCAGTCAATCTAGACGTTCTCGAGTTTTGCGCTTAGCATTACTTTTGGCGATTCATTTTTATTATTTACTAGCGGCCGCGGCGGTTTCACCCGCGTGGTCCTGTTCCCGTAGGAATATCGGGATAAAATGTATCCTATGTGTTAATCCAGGTTATAAACTATCTGTATGCCGAATTTCATCCAAATCCATTCAGTAGTTTTTACGTGAAAGAGTAACAAACATCCATCCATACTTACAAACTTTTGCGTTTGTAATATTAGTAGGATAGATTTTGAAAGGAAACATAATATTTTGACGTGACTTTAGTAACTGCTTTGGTAATACCATAGAATAATAACTAAAGCATAGAAGGAGTCCAAATGAGATTCGTATAGTTGTCCTATTTTTTCAAATGGGCCATAAACATTGAAAAGAAACAGACAAAATAAGTTGCTAAAAATGTCAAATATCTAGCGAAAAAAAAACGGTCACCATTTATGACATATTATTATATCCATACCGAATTCAAAAGCGACCTATTATGTGAATCGAATAGTGACCAAACAGAGTGCACACTCAAATGCTATAGTTGTTTTTGCTTCGACTTGCCGCGGCGCATGGATGCGCTAATCCTCTTCGAGTGAACCAATATTCCATTGACTCTGTCATACATACTTACCTAAGTATATACCTAGTTACTCGTAGTAATCACAAAACACATCCACTGTTTATGATGTAGGCACACGTTGTTCTTCCGCTGTTTACCGACCATAACGCTCAAGATTAGTTCGCAATATCTTAATATGTTTTCGTTGACAATACGCAGAAATGCGAAGAGATTCGTATCGGTCCGTGAATAGGCCCATTGTGAGTCAATAGACCAACAAAGGTCGCCGGCTGCGATGCTTGTCGCTGGGCGCACCCTGTATACGATTGACCTTGTAAATGAGACGTCTCACTACTGAATATAACAGATCAATGGCTTTCTGTGCCTACGATTGCGAAGGGCTTCAAGCTACTTATATAGCACTTACACATATTCAGTTACGGAGTGGAGACATGGACTCTGAAGAAAGCCGATTGAAACCGTATTGACACCTTCGAAATGTGGTGCTGGAGGAAAATGCTTCAAATTCCCTGGACTGCCTTCCGCATCAAGGCGTCAATTTTACGGGAGCCCAATATAAAGACCAGATTGTCTACCATCTGCCTCCGCAGTTTTTTTGGCCATATAGCAAAGAAGGAAGAGCACAATCTTAATCAATTAATAGTCACTGGCATGGTTGACGGCAAACGTACACGAGGCCGCGGTATCATAAGGTGGACTGACCAAATCCGCGCATCCACAAACACCGAATTCGGTGGCGAAACATTATCAGAGAGAAGGTGATTCTACGGGGGAATCACGACCCTCAGTAATGAGGAGAACGACGCGAAGAGGAGGACACAACTTCAGAGATATCAAATTGTGTACATCAATATTATTGCGCTTGAGTCTAATAATATTTTCGTAGGAAATTATGTCAGCCCTGGACTAGTTTCCTATGAAATTGTAACAATTTATGCAACTTACTTTTACAAAAACCATTAAACAAACTTATCCTATCACGCGTTAACAAAATCTCCAAACTGCTCCGAAAGCATACAAGAACAAAGGATGTGCAACTTTCACGTCTGTGGTTTACGTCCCGCGAGTGAATCCCGAAAAAGGTTTGTATGTCAATCTTTTCTCAAGAACATGTGCTAATCTCGGTTGTTACGTTTGTGATAACGCGTGTTTCAGTAATTTCAATCGCATTGTAACAGTATCATATTATTTGAGCTACAATTATTATTACGACTTAATGTATCCTTAGGTACGTACATTTCACAGCTTCACAATGTTAATGCGGCAATCAAAGACGAATAATGTTTATAAAAACATTTGTTATTCGGTTGTTGATTTTTTAACAAAGTTTTACATTTATATTAGTTCTATGATAGTAAGCTATTTGCATATTCCGTTATGAGCACGAACATGATTCTGAAACAAATCAGTACACGTTTTGGAAACACGAATCCTATCAGCGGCGGCAATTCAACCGCCGCATACTGATCCCGCAATTACATTGTGATCTATCAATGTTAATCAGCAGCGGTATATGGTGTATGATTAGATTCGCTAGTTAATCGAGAGTGGGAGGAATACATCAGCCCCCCCCCCCCCCACACGCCGCCCAGCCGTGGGACTAGTCAGGAATTGGAAGCTCATTTTATTGGAACGTTTTTGTGACCTACACGAGGCAATATTTAAGCTAGTAAGGTGTCACCATCATTGAAATAAAGTTAACGCTTCGGACTTAATCACCACGTTTGCATACGGATTGTTGTTTGCAAACCCGGGTTCTAAGTAGAAAAGCATCATAAAACAATTTTGAAAAAACACGGCAACACTGAATCTACAATAAGACTCGTTAGACAACTCTGTCTTATAAACACCATGAGCGGACCGACAGCCTGCCGTCCGGTTAATCGTCTGTGGTGTAGTGGTTAGACCGTTGGTTTCAGTGCCAGGGGTCCCGGGCTCGATACCCAGCAGGGGGTTACATGCTCGTCTACACGGCTTGATCGCTTGTGCTTGTTTTAAGTGTAAAGTGGCTTGTAATATGGCGACGTAACATCAATCATCCCCTCTCCTTAATTCACTAAGTTTTATATTATACTGGCACCTCGAGACCAACCGTTAGGTTATGCAAGAAGTGCCAGACGGCCCTGCGTCAGTAGAACACTCGCGCAGGAGACCATCTACGTTAGGTCTTGACGCCAAAATCAGTGCCCGCCGAAGCGCGCTCTTCATTCGGTACTCATAAGACTAGTGTCTCGGGAGAGTCTCCCCGTGAACACGTGTAGTTCACTGCCTATTGTCCAGATAGGTAACCGGAGCTGTCGAGCTCGCTCACTTCTCGTTGCATGAAGGGCACAACTCGCAGTTGCCACTGCTAACGTAACATAACGTAACGTAACATCAATCAGTAAAAAAAAAATGTTCAAAGCACTGCATGCGCCGTCGTTACAGCGGAACCAGCGTGACGCAGGTGCGGTGGGCGGCGGAGGGAGGGCCGGGCAGCGCAAACGCCAAGGCCGCGCAAACACTCGCCGGATTTATTAGCCGATTAACGATATTATATTTCAGTACTCTATTGATCTCTCTTTTTGTTTGGCTAATGGCTCTATTATTATGGGTTGCGGTATTCTCGTGATAGGTACTTTTTTCTGCTGACAAACGAAGTTACCATAATTAATAAAACGATGTATTTCTCGGAAAGGTAAAATGTCAAGAAGGATGAATTCGAGAAGATTTAAAAGTCTCTTTGCTGGCAACGCAGTGAATCCATCCCAGCGTAGGGTCGGTAAAGTAAGCAGTTTTTGCACTTCTTGTCGATTTTAAAACTAATAACTATAACAATTTATAAGCGAAACCATCACGGGATATGTATGTGTACACGCGGCCGAATTCGCGTGCGGGCCGCTTGTATACGATAAATGATAGTGTTAGACAATGGGATCCAAGTCGTTTGCGGGCCGCTAGTATGCGATAAATGATAGTGCTAGACAATGGGATCCAAGTCGCGTGCGGGCCGCCAGTTTGCGATCAATTATAGTGTTAGACAATGGGATCCAAGTAGCGTGCGGGCCGCTAGTAATTAGTATGCAATAAATGATAGTGTTAGACAATGGGATCCAAGTCGCGCACGGGCCTCTAGTAATTAGTATGCGATAAATGATAGTGTTTGACAATTGGATACAAGTCGTGTGCGGGCCGCTAGTATGCGATAAATGATAGAGTTAGACAATGGATCCAATTATGGGCCCTGTCGGACGCAGCGCAGCTTTGTAGTAAGAGAGGAAGAGGGCTCATTATAATGTATATTAGATTTTCTTTTTTAACCTGATATAAGAATAAAAGCTAATTATAAATTAACTGTTAGTTATTTTACTATCGAAATACATTTAGCATTTTTTTTAATATAATTTCGAATTGTAAATTAATCCATAGTTATAATACGACCAGGCTCATGGAATATTTATCGGAGACAGCAGATCTAGACTATCAAAGGTACTCTGCAGCGGAACTAATTTTTTTTAAGGATTTTAATGCTCCCATAGTGAGTGACTGTTCCCGTACAAGAAATCTGACCATGCTGGACGAGAATCGCGCAAGTTTGCATTATCACTGGATCTCAACCAGATGCTGAATGTGGCAATGCGGGTACCTGATGCTGATGGCCATACGTCAAACTGTCTCGATCTTTTACTGACGATGAACCCTAATATTCACTCAGTATCGGTCTCAGCCCCCCTAGGAACTTCCGATCATTGTGTGGGGAAATCCGTATCAGTCTGCTCGCCTGCTGATGTCAGCCCTAAGGGCACGACGCGTGTCTGGCGTTACGAGTCAGCTGATTGGGACGAGATGCGGCACTTCTTTGCATCATACCTTTGGCGCCAAGTGTGTTTTTCTTTGAACGATCCCTCTAGTTCTGCAGACGCGACCGTGGAAGTGATTCGTCAGAGAATGAAATACTTTATTCCGTTCTCCGACGTGCCTCATGGTCACAATGCCCGACCTTGGTTTAATGCGGACTGTGCACGCGCAAAAGCACGTAAAGAATCCGCTTACCAAGCCTGGGTACGCGCTCGAACTGTAAAGAAAAGTCAAACCCTCCGGGTTCGTGCGAAGAAGAAGGCCTCCAACTCTGCAACTAAGCGCGGTGCAAAAAAATGATTCGCAAGGCGTGATTCGACCACGTAAACCGCATAGGAGCCAGGCTAGCATTTATAGGATTTAATGAATAAGCAGATTCTCTGTAGTATTTCAAAATAAATATTTACATGTAAAAATTATGTCTAAAATTTAAAAATAATGTAAGAAAACATCCGTTTTAGACTTCTATTTAACTTGTTTTCGGGACATTTTATAATCGAGTGAAGTACATCTAAACGCGTAACAAATTAGCAGATTCTTTAGGCAATATCCTTTAGTCTATTAAGGTAACAACCCCAATTATGGACAGGCTAAGAAAAGATTTGGTTATTTTATTAAATTTCTCATTAAGTTTAGATAGATAGATAGATAGATGAACACTTTATTGCACATACACAAGGAACACACACATTACATAATCTTAGAGCTAGTATGGGCAAAGGCGGTCTTATCGCTAAAAGCGATCTCTTCCAGACAACCTTTGGTTTATGGAACCTGGGAAAGAGGATAGAGGAAGTGCGCAAGTACTAATTAATAAATTAATAAACAAATTAGCATAAGATATAAATAAATTAATAAACATACATTTTTATATAATTACTTACACATACTTATACGTAATATAAAATAATATGTATATAGGTACATATTCAAATAAAATAAACAAATAAAAAATAAATACGAAAAAAGATTACTAAAACCTATAACATGTTACGAGCAGATGACTTAGCTAAAAGGTGTTTGTGCAGTCTAGATTTAAACAAGGACAGGGACTTGGAGTGACGGATTTCAGGTGGTAAGTTGTTCCAAAGGAATGTAGCCTGGACAGTAAAAGAATCCTTATAGTATCCTGACCGTGTAAAGGGAGCCTTTAGCACGTTATCCGATTTGGACCGGAGACCACAATTGTGATCCTCCCCGAGGAACCGAAAACATTCCTTAAGGTAAGAAGGAGTACGAGGATCATACAGCACGTTAAGTTTAGTGATTTTTTTAAATATTATTTAGGCACACCTATAGTTAAATTTTTTAATGTATTTGTTCTCACCTAATACGTTAACTAAAAAGTGATTTGTATAATAAAAACTCTATTTTTTGGACCAATAATGGACAGTAGAAATCTAGTGATGGACACCCATTATTGGGCAACACCCAGTTACAAATCCTGTAACTTGAAATGATATTCCGGTAATTGGGACATCTTTCTCGCTCACCATGAGGACCCATTGCTCCAACAAATACTTATCGGCTTCAGACATATATTTTTTTTGTTGTTCCTTACAACAGACCTTGGGACTTTTTCCTGACACTTTATTATGTAAAGTAATTCTAGGTACTCCAAATATTTCAGCGGCTTTTGCTATTTTTCCCTATTGAAAGAAAGATATGATTAAGAAGTATATGCTATGTTAAACCTTAAATAATTAGATTTTCGACAATTGTCCATTTATAGAACATCCTAGAAAAGATATCCAGTTATGGACATTAACAAATAGCATTAATACCATAACCTAATCATGCCGAAAAAGCGTGAAATATGTTGAAAATTTAAGCAATTAATCATAATAATACGCCACAAATATTTGATACTAATTTAATAGTATCTAAAAATAATTGTGCTTACTTACTTCCTTACAGATTTTGTTAGTAAAAATAGATTTTCTAACAACGATTCGAAGCATGCTCAAACCTTTACGCCATTTTAGAATAAAAGGGCTGAATTTATTGAAATGGCTTAATTTTGACCGTATAATAGTAAAACTTTCTTTTAAAGTGTTGCTAGGATCCATTTCCCAATTGTTGCAGTAATTTTTTAATTTATTATTTTTTTGTCCATAATTGGATACCGGTCGAAGACTGGTGTTGCTACGTTATATATTTTTTATTAGTTCGTAATTTAATAGTAAATACATAGACCATTTGATCTAGCAAAACAGTTTAATCCGCATTTACCGGTGACTCGCCAGCGGCCCGGACGGGATTCCAGCTAGACTACTTAGGGTCTGTGCGCCTGAATTGTCTCCGGTTCTAACGCGTCTGTACCGCCTTTCTCTTCTTAATAGAGCGGTTCCTCAGTCTTGGAAGCTTGCGAATGTGCAGCCAGTGCCCAAGAAGGGCGATCGTGTCGACCCCACCAACTACAGACCAATTATTATTGCTACTAATCGGTACTAAATAGTAGAAAGCTTTTGTCGTATCTAGAATCCCACGATCTCCTTAGCGACGGCCAATATGGCTTTCGTGTACGTTACACATTGCTGGGGCGAGACAATCGAGAAACATGGCGAAGCGCTTGCCGTGTCGCTTGACATCTCGAAAGCCTTTGACCGGGTCTGGCATACGCTAGCTTGCTGAGCAAGCTCCCAGCGTACGGAATCTCTGCTGATTTTTGTGTCTGGATTTTTGACGTCTTGAGTGAACGGTCAAGTAGTCATTGATGGCTGTTTCTCTGACCTCATGGCTATCGATGCCGGGGTTCCTCAGGGTTCCGTTCTCTCTGCTACCCTTTTCTTATTTAAAATAATATATTCTTATAATTAACGATCTGCTCAAGCCCGGAATTGTTGGGTACGCATCAGACGACAGCACGGTCACAGAGAGGTGCTTGACTAGCGCAAGGGTCGGCGTCGGCGGAGAAGAAGTTCGTTCCTTAAGAGACGCCATGGTTGAGCGGACAAACTTGACTTTAAGTAAGTAAGTAAGTAAGTACAAACACGCCACCAAAACGCAGGCGTGTTTGTTCTCGGCCAAAAATGAGTCGTTTTAATCTGTCTCCTACTTTCCGGGGTGTACCTAGATGTTCCAATTATCGACAAAGTCGATCTCATCGGCATGAAGTTGACCTCCAATCTCAACTTCGGCGACAATATTGAAATCAAGGCTCACACTGCGGCGAAAAAGCTGGGTGTTCTAAATCAGGTTAAGCGATATTTCACGCCGGGACAGCTTCTAACTCCATATAAAGCAAAAATCCAGTCGTGCATGGAGTATTGCTGCCACCTTTGGGACGGCTCAGTATAATATCAACTTGCCACGCTCGATTCGGTGGAACGCAGAGCCAGAAAACTTATAGGTGACGATAAGCTTGTGAAAACCAAGCTTCACAGTCTCGCTCACCGTCGTTCAGTTTCTTGCTTGTCGGTATTGTACATGTTGTACTTCGGAGAGTGTGCTGTTGAGCTACATGAGCTCATTTCACCGTCCCCTTTCTACCATCGGGAGTCCAGACGTACGGTGGGTTACCACCCTTACTTGGTTGATATTCCACTCATACGCACCAAGCGTTATTCGTCTTCATTCAAAATGCGTACAGCCAAGCTATGGTATTCCCTGTCGGCGTTTGTCTGCTGCTGGCTGCTTCTGGGCAAGCTCGCTCCATCGTCGGCCTCTTCTTAATCCTACGGATAAGAATGTAGCCAAGAGCAAGCCCATCTATTATTAAAAAAAACTATTATAACTTTTAAGCAAATTCCGTCAGCCTATCACACTTGAATAAAAATCCACTTGTGGTGATTGTCTTTCTAGATTTTCTAGATTCATTGATAAAAACGAATCATTGTTACAGATTGTTATTAGTTTTAAATTTTACAATTGCAAATCCTCCTTAGGATTCAACATTATAGATCTTTTAACATAACATCTATATATCATACTATGTTCTTGGAAGCCGCCCGCGCCCGCCGCCCCCGCTCCGATTAGCATCAAACACACTGCGATGTAACGGGCATATTAGCGTGATAAGTTACGTGTGTCGAATACCACATCAATTCATTCCAATTCAAACGTCAACGTTTTAATTATGGCTTGCTAAATAACTGCTATTTTGAAATCGTGCCCTTTTAGTGAATTAATTGCTTTTCGGAAATTCAACAACATATTAACTGCGCAGCGTTATGACGAAATTAGTTTGGAGATTTCGATAACAATATAAATAATATGTTTTATACATCAATGGGGACTTATCACACTGCTGTTACGATCAGATTTACCTAACATGGATGCGTATTTTAACCGGCATCTTCAACCACTGAGGAACTGGCTATCTATCTTACTTTGTTTTCTATTGTTATTTTATGACAGCGACAATCTGAGCTATTAGGTGATGGTGGATGATAAAAAGCCCTTGCATAGATTATATTACAAATATAAACAAAGAAAACAGTGTTGGATATACGTTATTTTTCTAACAAGACGATAAAACAATAATTTATTTCGTAAACATCTCGCGGAGGAAGCATAAATCTGTTCTGCAGACAAGATATCAAATATGCAACGCTTCTGTGGAATTAAATTGCAATGTGATTTTTTATTTTCTGTTATAGCACACAAGAAGGTTGAACATAACTTCTAACTTTGATAATAATATGAGTGCGAGTCGCACTGCCGCCGTATAATGCAGGCCAGCCTCCGGACGCAGAGACACAATTTATATGCAAATGGCCGCCTGATGCCTCTTGACGGATTGCTTGCGATTGCTTTTCTAACAATACGCCGACTGAGCCAATGCCGCTCTGCAGGTACAGATGTCAAATTAACATAATATCAATCTCTACAATTGTACATGCACTTAGGAACGATCAGTGACGCTGCTGACTCAACATGCTTAAAGTGACAAGTTGAATCATTTTGTCTTCGTACTTGGAATACTAAGTCAGGATGTCTCAACGGAAACTGCACAGGTGGATTATATCATCAATGTCCACACTGCCACAGATCGAGCTTTAAAGTGGTGCCTTTATAATAATAACGGGGCAACACTACTTTTATCAGCAGTACTAAATAAACACGCTGCGGAATCATTACGATATTCCGAATTCATGACTTTATAATACACAGGGTATTTGGCCGCAACTGGGTCATCTCGTTAAGTGCTAAGAATAACTATTTTTATGCGAGCATATAAACGATAAAAAATATAGGTAAAGTATTTATGGTGTGACAAAACATACGAATATTAACAACATCACATGCACATTTTCTAAAACCTCTGCCATCCGGGACGGTCTGCTTTCAGGGGACCTCTATACCAAGCACGGTCAAGGCGGTCAGACCTAGTATTTGGGGGTTAAAGTGACTCCGTTAGTTTAGCCTTGAGACCCTAAAGCCCGGTCTCCTGCGATGCGAAATAGGGGCGTATATTTTGTAAGATGTTTTATGTTAGATGTTAGAAAACACAAAACAGTGCGGCAGGAGACCCGGCTTAAGAGTTTAACCACCTCTGTGGTCTAGTGGCTAAGCTACCGGTTTTAGACAAAGAGGTCCCGGGTTCGATTCCCAGCGGGGGGTACATCTTTGTGTGCTCGGTTTGGTTGGTGGTAGGGCTGTTAAGTCCGCCTGGCTAGCTACCACCATCTTATCTAAGTCTGTCGCCATAACAACGATGTTTATAGCATTGTTGTGTTCCGGCAGTTTGAGATAAGATAGCCAGTTCCTCAGTGGTTGAGGATTCCGGGTGAAGCGCACTTCCACCTTCGGCCTTATCGTCACTTAACATCAGGTGAGATGAAGGCCAAGCGCTTACCCGTTGCCAATAAAAAATAAAAAAGAATGAAAAAGATGGCCTTCTATAATTTACGTTACGAGATAGATTGTTTTAAAAGTGGTTACATATGTTTTTTCAGGCCGATAACGAAACGATAGAATCCTAGATGCTGCTGAAGACCATGGGCGGTGGCGACCGCTTACCATTAAATGGCCTGCTCTGAACCAAAAAAGACACAAATAATAAACAGATTTATGAAATGCAAAATATTACAGTTAAAATGTACAAGGGAAATATTTTCCCGCCGCGGGCAGGTGAATACAAGCGTACACTATTAATTGTAGCACCTGTTTTTGAGTTTCCGCAGCCCGCAGTATACCAGGAACCCTTGTAGTAACGTCATCCGTCTGTCAGTCTGTCTTTCACAGCCGAATACGGGCAGATTACTGATTTTACTCGCGAAACATAAACTAAATCTCGCCAATATGATAGGTATTTACAACACCAACAAAACTAAGGAATTACGTTATACATTTTTACTTTCTATATTATTCTAGGGAATAAACATTAACTGTAGTCTACATCGGGAAATAAAGATAAGTGTAGGAACCCGCGCAAAATAACATGTGGCTGACGAAAGTTATCTTAAGTCTGCAGAATTTTACGTAAAATCACAGTCCCCGCACACAGCAAGATTAAAGATAAAATTGTACGCTAATTTTGCGTTAATCGTAACTCACGGAATAAAAATAACGGAAGTATTTAACGTATTAACTATGACACAATTTTTTTTAATACTTTTAGTGTTAGCTTCTAGTTTTTTGAGATGAAAACAATATTCACTTCAAGTAAGACAATTACTATAAGTGTGTCGGCACCGGCAGTGATACCGAAGAAGTTGCTTTCCATCATATTGAAATTGAATTTTATAGTGCTTATATTAACACACAACATTTTAAACTGCTTTGCTCAAGTATTAAGCGCTGATGACTCCGCACTGATCGCATTGTTTTTGCGGCAGTTACGAATGTTTTCTTGTCTTATCACAACAACAACACAATTACGACAACAGCCCGGCGATTGGGCCACAGCCAACCATGTTGACCCAATGGGGGTGGTGGGTTTCTCTCTGTTGGAAAATATGTAACATACTGGTATATTATACTTTTAATCGACTTTTGAAATTGAACGCTTGAAATACCACATACTCGTAGAACAGTGCCTTAGCTCTGCTCAACTGAATAATTCCTATAAGTAATAAAATCTCTTCAAAGGATGGTTGTTATTTTCTAATATGCCATTTCCAGAAAGGGCGGCCCGCTTATTAACAATACAACAATACAATATTGATACTTATTGGTTTTCATTTCTATTTCCAGAACCCAATTAAATGGTGAAGTAGGCGTCTGTATTACGCGTTATGTCTCATAAAACATTTATTTGTTTGTTCCAGGGACGTAAAGTAAACGGACGCGATCGCCCCAGCATCACAAACAGGTGAGTTATTGTCCTTCAATAAAACTTTTATGGCCATAATTCACCTGCCCTGTTATAATGGTCGCAGGAATATTACTATTTGAATGATTTAGTTCGTGACTCTGCTTTGTTCTTCGTTGTAGTACCTACTTCGTTAGGCCTATTCTCTGCTCTAGACTGACTTAATTAATTAGCCGACTTAAATTCATCATTGTTATATATTTTGTTTAATACTATACTGTTTCCTACCTCCTGTGGCAGTTTAGAGAATTAAAAAAAATAGGACATATATAAAATACATTTCCCTTACTAACTGTTGGGTTTGGGTGAGGTCTTTTCCCAGTAGTATGATAAAATAGGCTGAAAAAAAACTGATACTATTTGACGTGCCATGTAGGTCAACAAACTTACTTGGCCGCGAACTCCTGGCGTGGCGCCTCTCACAGCGTCACTTAAAAAGCATCTCTCCGCTACATCACTTGCTTTGTGCGCTGTCTTTTTACCGGAAATACCTACTCTTCCACGGTGATGACAATGTACATCCGTTCGAGGGTTATCCTGTTGTTAGCTTATCCATCGCATTACTACGCCCCTACCACCGGTTTCTTTAGAGCTACTTACTTGAAAGAAGCAAGTTTCGTGATTATTTCGTCTCTATAGATTAGGCAGCGTTACAACCCAGTGGTAGAATCTGAGGAACAAAGAGTCGAAACACACTTAAATATGCTTAAATACGAGTGCTTATTCTATGCACTCTAAATCTTTTTTTTTACTTTAACTTTTCTTCAGCCTCGTCAACGAGCTTCGTTTCAGGGAACTTCTATGGGGAAGGGTGCAAAATAAGTCGTGTTGTTCAACCTATATTACCATCTTAAAATTTAGTAACCGTGTCCCGTATCGGTGAAAGAAGACTACCTAGACCTAGTTAGGTAGGTAGATTAGGTAGGTAGGAGTTAAGTTAGTTGATATGATTAAACTACTGTTAGTTAACTTTTTTATATAGGTACATATTTTTTGACGTCAGTAAGTACCTGTAAAAGTATATATTGAATAAAGCATCTGACTTTCACTTTGACCACCCCCCTCTTCCCTTGGGTGTCGTAAAAGGCGACTAACGGGCTAAAGACTGCACATACTTCCAACAGCATAGAGCGGCGAGGGGCTCACCACCTGTCACGCTGAGCACATGTGCAGTCGCTATTTGGTGAAAAGTGGACTATGGCAAAGAACTGATTTTGCGGTCCTTATTGCCTACTCTCCGACTAACCATCTTAAGCGTATTATGTCAGAGCTACAACATTTTTTATATTTTTCATAACAGTGTATATTAAAATATATTATAAAAAGTAAATTTTTGACGTCGTCGTTTCTTCCTAATGGTTTTTTTGGTTAATAGATTTTCTCAGGGCAGACGACTAAAGCTGTATAATTGAAATATATAATAAATTATTATCGGTAAATAAAATTATAGGCAGTTGTTTCAGAGTGATTTAATGTAATGTCCCCGCATGGTGCGCCTGGCCCTTGCCAGTCATTGGGGAGCAGCCCGGCTAATGGAACTGCAATTGCGATGTAACGCGATTTAGCCGTGCACAGCAGGCTAACCGGCTTAACGCTTCCCAATCTAACATAAATTGAAAGAGGGTGAAGTAAACAAGTCGCCGCCCGCCGCCTTTGGCAGGTTTCATTTAAACAGGTAATAGAAACCATATTGCTTATTTATTTCAGAAAGCAATTCAAACACACAAACAATACAAAATGCGTCGCCACACAATTGTGAAGAGTTACATTATTTATTTCTAGTGTAGTATTATTACAGACAGGTGTGCATAATTAACGAACAACAACCTAATATGTTGTAATAAAACTACTACTATGCAGGCTGAGATTGACATTGTATTGACATATGACTGCAGCATGATTATGTTATTCGGATTAGAGTTTACCGTAAACTTATGGTGATCTATAATTTTGTACCTGTTATTATTGATATTGCCATGAGTTTCATTGTGCTGTTAAAAAACGTTTTAAACCGTGTCTCAGCCTTCGATCTCATATAAAAACTATGGTTGTGATCGTGTGCAAATGTCAGGATAAGATCACTGAGGCCAACTGCACTGCATGCCAATTCTTTAAAGGTTGATCGTAAACTCGCCTCTCAATTCAACCCTTACGTTCCGATCAAGAGTGACCTTTGAAAAGAAAGCGGGTATCTTATCCTGCTGCGGATTCAGGATCTAGTTTTGGATCAAGTCTTTACAGAATCGCTATCCTGAGCAGTCTTGGCACGAGTGAGCTTTTTATTTCTATTTCAAAATAGTGTGAGTTGTCGTTACCACCCAAACAAGCTCAAGTAGGATCACCTAACGCGTAACGCGTAATGCGTAACGTGACATCGAGGAGTCGGCGCCCAATGAGCAGCATTTACATAACGCGTTCTTGATGGAAACAACAAGGGGTGGGAGCCGACGTGATGAATGGTGACACTATTAGTAGTGTAATATTGGGCATTCTAGATCACTTTTCACTCCATTGATCTCACTGACGTTCGATCAATGTCGTTAAAAAGTGATCTAGAATGTCCCAATATTACTTTTGAAAATCACTGCCATTCGCTCGTATATATGTTTAAGCGCTATGCTTCAAAGTCATTTTATTGAAACTCCCGAAACACTGTGGTCAATAAGAAAACAGCTGCTATGAGATTTGTTAAACAAAAACAGTCATTAAAATTAAAATGCATTTGCCCACCATCATCAAATGAGTTAAAACGTCATGGCAACTTATTGCCGAACAGTATCCGTTGTATTGTTTGCGGCCCTTCGAATTGTGGAAAGACAAACTTAGTAATTAGTTTATTACTACATACAGATGGTCCACGGTTCCGCAACCTTTATGTTTATTCAAAATCTTTGTATCAACCTAAATACATATTTTTAGAAAAAGTATTAAATATGGTTGCAGGTACATCGTATCATAAATATAATGACAACACCGAAGTTTTGAGTCCACATGATGCTTTGTCTGACTCGATTATTATATTTGATGATGTTGCTTGTGAAAACCAAAACCACATCCGAGATTATTTTGCTATGGGACGTCATAAAAATATCGATTGTTTTTATATTAATCAAACTTATACAAAAGTACCAAAACAACTTATTAGGGACAATTCTAACCTAATTATATTATTTAAGCAGGACGATGTAAATTTGAAACACGTATATGATGAACACGTAGGGTCGGACATGACTTGGTCACAATTTCGAGAAATGTGCTCAACTGTTTGGAAGAAACCATTCAATTATCTTGTAATAAATAAGGATTGTGAACGAAACAAAGGATGTTATAGGAAGACATTTGATACGTTTATAGAATTAGATTAATGTACAAAAGCAGTTGTAATTATGCCATAAAATCACTTTCATTTGTGACTTAAAGCTGAAAGGAAACCTATTTATTGAAATGGAAAGAGATTTAAAAGAACAAATTGTAAAATCAGCATCAGCTGTTAAAAGGAAGGTAGACTTAATAAAGGATGCTAAAAATTCTAACAATGTTACCCTGGAAACAATATTTAAACCTATTGTTGACCCTCTTAACATTTTAGCGAATAGAAATGATGAAAAGAACTTACAGGAAGTAAAGCTTTATGATCCCATATCAAAAAAAAACAGGAAAAATGAAAGCGAGAAGTCGTATTCTTCTTGTGAAGAATATATTGATTCTAATAGTGTAGATGAAGAGGAATATCAAGACACACCACAAAAATCAGACAAAATCCTAACTACGTCACCTTTTAAGAACCATGATGTAAGTAAAGGTTCTTTTAAGTCCCTCCAATCATCACCAAACATTATAAATCAAGATGAGTCTTCCTCATGGTCTACGTCATCTGAAGTATTTAATGCCATACCTTTTGGAATTAGAAATGAGCGAGGGAAACTTGAGCTTGGAAACACTCGCGTTCATGATGACGGTAGAATTCTTAAAGTTGGAAACATTACTTTTGAAAAGACTCTTGGCTTAAAAGAACTATTATATAAAAAGGTACCAAATCTAGATGTTATTACAGATGACGACCTTGAAAACTACAAGCTACTACTTATCAATACTAATGCACACAGACGTAACTTTGATCCTGCCAAACCAATAAACAGCAATAAAGGGTTTAAATACATGAGTATTATAAAACCATTATTTAAATTCTCTAAACAACCTACTAGTACTGAGAGTCCTCCACAGGGAAAAGGTATCAATCTTTTAAAAAAAGTTAAAACAAATACAGATTTAGTTTATTGGGATGATCCAAATGAATTAATAGAACGATTGAAATTACTGCTTGCGTCAAAAGCTGCTGGTAACACGGGTTTGGATAATGAAATCGTTGCAATAATTGAAGAACTGCGCGAAGCGGGCATCATAAATATGGAATATAAACAAATAGCACGGGGAAAATTAAGCAGTATACTCGCAGTAAGCAAAGCTTCGAGATTATAATGAATATAGATAAATTCGGTCATCACATTCATAAACGTTTGAGGTTATCTGAATACATCGATACCATAAACGATACGTTAAAAAAGTGCGAAACGGGCGAATACGACTTAAAATCATCAAAACTTAAAGGTTTATCATCTCCAGACAAGGACGATGAAGCTGTAAATAAGGCATATTTGGATAAAACTGTACAAGATCTAAGGAATGAAATAAATAAAGTTAATAGTCGTGTAAAAATTTACATCCAGAACTTAGAATCAGCTACTTCCAATCGCTTGTCTACTATGTTTTACTCAAAAACAGAAATAGACCGTATGATTCAAGCAAAGTCAAACAAAAATGAGTAAAAGAGATATAGTAGAAGAAATTCACAGAGCGGCGAGAAGAAATTTTCCTCGCCGATGTACAATTATAAAAGGAGTAGATGATTCATGGCAAGCTGACCTTATGGATTTTCAAAAGTATTCACAATTTAATAAAGGATATAAATATGTTTTAGTAGTTATTGACACTTTATCGAAATACGTTTGGACAAATCCTTTGAAGAGTAAAGATAAAATTAATGTCACCAACGCAATGGAAAATATATTATTGAATTCGTCTCGGAAACCAAAAAATTTGCAAACAGATTTAGGTAAAGAGTTTTATAATGAAAACTTTAAAGAGTTGATGAAAAAATATGACATTAACCATTATTCCACTTATTCTGTGAAAAAAGCAGCAATTGTTGAAAGAGTAATTAGAACGCTAAAAGGTCACCTTTATAAGCTATTTAGCTTATGCGGTCAATACCAGTGGATAAATAAAAATTTGAAAAACGTGGTACAAAGCTATAATAACACTGTTCATCGTATAACAAAATTTAAACCTATTGATGTTGACAAAAGAAATCAGACAACTGTAAAGTACAACATCATCAAATCACAAAATAATAACATAACGAAAAAAAATAAGTACCGTGTTGGTGATCATGTTCGGATTAGTAAATACAAAGGTGAATTCTACAAAGGTTATACTCCCAACTGGTCAACAGAAATCTTCAACGTTGTGAAAGTTAACCATACAAATCCTGTCACATACCACTTAGAAGACAAACATAAGCAAAGCATTTTAGGATCTTTTTACGGATACGAACTGCAAAGAACCCAATTTCCCGATATATATCTTATTGAAAAAGTTTTAAAGAAAAAAGGAAACAAACTCTTTGTCAAATGGTTGGGTCTCAGTGATGGTGAAAACAGTTGGGTTGACAGAAAATTATTAATGACTTAATATAAATATCGCCTGATTATGTTGTACAGTCACTTTACGAACATCAATGAAGGAAGGAAGCGGCATTGTCAACAATTTAATAGATAACATTCCGTTCGAGTTACACTTACCTGGATATCAGTTTTGTGGTCCAGGAACAAAACTTAAAAAACGCTTACTAAGAGGTGAACGAGGAATAAATAAATTGGATGAAGCTTGCTTGTATCACGATATTGCTTACAATAATAAAGATTGGAACGTTAGACAAAACGCCGATTTAGAACTTTTAAATATGGCAAAGAAAAGATTGAAATCGAAAGATGCTGGGAAAGGAGAAAAGATTGCATCATGGATAGTAAAAAATGCAATGAAAGCAAAACTTAAAGCCGGAGCAGGAGTGCGGTCATTCATGAAAGGTGTTAAAAAAATTCAAAAGCAAATGAAAAAAATAAAATGTAATGATAACCGCACGGCTATAAAATATGCGCATGCAGCTGCAAAAAAAGTGTTTTCTAATATAAAAGGAATACGCTTCCCACGCTGCATTCCTGTTCCGAAAACTGGTGGGTTGTTACCCCTCATACCAATCTTTGCTGGTTTATCAGCTCTTGGTTCACTCGCTGGGGGTGCTGCAGGTATAACAAAGGCTGTTAACGATTACAAGGTCGCTCAAAAAAATCTTCAAGAATCAGAACGACATAACAAGATGATGGAAGCTGTTGCACTTGGAAAAGGGTTGTATTTGAAGTCTCACAAAAAAGGAGCGGGCTTGTACTTGCAACCTCCAAAAAACTAATTAAACGGTTACCCAAACGAGCACTTACTAATTTAGATATATTAAAGCACTCAGTTGATATTCCATATTTTCGTGGCGTTTTTATGAGAGATACGTTACCCTCAAAACCAAGAAAAATTGAGTGTGCTATTCTTAATTTAGATAGTTCTTCAAATCCTGGAACTCATTGGGTAGCCTATGTAAAAGAAAATAATTACTGTGAATATTTTAACAGTTTTGGTAACTTAAAACCTCCATTAGAATTAATAAAATATTTGAAAGATAGGCACATAAATTATAATTACAAACAGTATCAATCTTTCGGTACTGTAAACTGTGGTCATTTTTGTTTATTATTTTTAAGAAAGTATTGGAAAAATCATTTATATAGGTTACAATTAAAATAACTTGACAGTATAAAAATGTCTTTCACTGTATCCATAACTGGGCAAGGAGCCTCATTAATAACTAACTATTCACCAACTTTAGAATTACGTGGGCAATATGAGTGCGGACTTATATACTTTTCTACTTTTAATTCTATTCCTAATATAGACGAAAGAAACAATAAGTTTTATTACGGTATCAATGAGTTCATCGAAATTCCTGAAGGATCATATGAACTTCAAGATATTTGCGAATTTTTAAAAAGCAACATTAAGAACACTGCATTAAAATTGACTTGTAATAATAATACTCTCAAAACCAAAATATTTTGTTCAGAAGATGTTCATTTCGAGAAAAATAATTCCATTGGTAGAATTTTAGGTTTTGCTAACGACACAATTAAGGCAAATATAAGTTGTGAGTCTCAGTACCCAGTCAGTATTTTAGCAACAACCATCGTACGCATCGAATGTGACGTAGTTAGCGGATCATTCGTGAATGGGAAAGCAAGCCATATTATTTATGAGTTTGTGCCTAATGTACCACCCGGTTATAGAATTATTGAAATTCCTAAAAACTTAATCTATTTTCCAGTCAATCAAAGTTCAATTAGTGCAATTAATATTAGGTTGTTAGACGCTGATAATAGACAGATTAATTTACGTGGAGAAGACGTACAACTTTATTTACATTTTAGAAAAAAATGATTAATTTTAATAAAAACCCTACCTCATCAGGTGTTCAAGTCAGTTCCAAAAGAGCAATAAGTAAAAGAACACCGTTTGACTTAAAAAAGAAGGTTACTAAAAATAATAAAGAATTTCTAAAGCTAGTAGGCTTGTTAAAATGAACATATTAAATATATCTCAGCCAACGTCATACGATAACAGTATCGAGAGTTTTGAATATCATTCGTATAAGCCGTATGTAACAAGTTTCAACAATAATGATGAAATAAGAATACCAATCAATCAGCAAGATTTGTATGTGTTGCCGTCACGCCGTCACTTTGTATATTGAAGGTAAAGCTGATGTATATAACAGTACCACTAAAGAAAAGGTAACAAGTGTGCATTTTGTAAACAATCCTGCGTTATTTCTATTCCAAGATATTCGATATGAGTTAAATGGAATAGAAATAGATAAAATAAAAAATGCAGGTATCACAACGACAATGAAGTCTTATTTGTCTTTGAATGAAAATGAATCCAAAAGTGCAAAAGTTTGGGGTTGGTCTCCTGCAGGAATAACCAATGTTACAAACGGAGTTTTCTCTGTCTCCATACCATTAAATAAAATATTAGGATTTGCAGAAGATTATGAAAAAGTTTTAATTAACTGTAAACATGAGTTAGTACTGTTGAGGAGCAACACAAATGTCAATGCAATAAAATTGAGTAAAGAACAAATAGTGGAAAATATAACAATAAATAAAATCGTTTGGCGTGTTCCACATATTAAAGTGTCAGATCGAGAGAGAATTAATTTATTAAAGCATTTAGAAAAAGATCGAGCCATTACACTAGCGTTTCGTAACTGGGACTTGTATGAATATCCGTTACTACCCAAGACACGTAAGCATACTTGGGCTATTAAAACTTCATCGCAAACAGAGAAACCTCGATTTGTTATTATTGCCTTACAAACAAACCGAAAACATAATGCTCAAATGTCAATGGCTGAGTTCGACCATTGCAATGTTCGTGACGTAAGAGTGTTTTTAAATTCATCATATTACCCCTACGAAGGACTTAACATAAATTTCTCTGACAACAAGTTTTTATTAATATACGAACAGTATGCAAGGTTTCAGCAGTATTATCACGGACGTCGATCAGAACCGTTGTCGAGTTTAAAAGAGTTTAAAGATATTGCTCCTTTATTCGTTGTTGACTGTTCTCGCCAACAAGAAATGCTGAAGGGATCAATCGACGTAAGAGTAGAAATCGAAACAGATCAAGAGATACCTGATCAGACCGCTGCATACTGCCTTATACTGAACGATTGCATATTTGAATATAAACCACTGAGTAACATTGTGAAAAAGCTATCATGAATAACGATACTATTATAGTGGATGTGCAAGGATTTAAGGATTTGAAAAATAATTTTATTGTAAAAGAGTTATCAATAGCAACTAAAAACCATACGCAGACGTTCTTAATTAAGCCACCATATGCTTTTAAAAACCTAACAGATGAAGAAAAGAAGCAAATCCGGTGGTTAGAAAGGAATCGCGGGCTCAAATGGAGTCAGGGATTCATTGATTACCGTGAATTTAGACGAATAATAGTTCCGTATTTAAGCAGTAAGAAGGTATTAGTAAAGGGATTGGAAAAAGGAATATGGGTTCGCGAGCTATGTCAAGATTGTGAAATAATGGAGTTGGAAGAAATAGGTTGTCCTAACTTTTTAAAATTATATAGTGATTACCATGTAGATGTAAATAAATTTAATTGTGAGTACCATAAAAAAATGTGTGCTTTAAAAAATGTTCTGTGTCTAAAAAAGTGGTACACTTTAAATGTTAATTGAGTTATTAATGTAATAAAGTATTTTCCTCAATAAATCAAATGTGTATAAATATCTTTTTGTTTAATTACTAAAAGTAAAAAGGGTGAATGAAACGATCTTAGTATTCAATTCAATAATATTTATTTTAGAATTTCTTAAAAACTATAACTATATCCACAAACTTTTTTTGATATATTGCTAATGATAGCCTCTGTTTGATCCATTATGGGGTCAATATGCTCTGTTACCACATACTGCGCAGATAATAATGGATCAGTATGATTTGTTTCGAAGTCCACCACTTCAATCTTAATTAATCGACGACCTTGAATCGGCGTACTTTTCATCACGTAAGAATGAGAATGCTTCAGATAACTTCTTCTTTTTCGAAGTCTCTTCTTGGTGATATTATTCACCACCTTGTTATACAGCGGGGAATCGCCTCGCCGTTCATCTGCTCTCCAATTCGGATACTCCTCTGTAAATCCCTCGAGCATATCTTGAGCGTTCTGTTCAAAAGTGGGAGATGACGGTTGTACGAACTCCTTGTTGATGCTGAGCGACACCAGGTTCTCTTGAGTATTCTAAAACATAAAATAAAATAGTTTATTACATACATAAAACCACGACTATTATCCCCGAAGGGTTAGTCAGCGACTACGCAAGGAGGACAGCAAAAGCAGTCCTTTACCATAGCCCACTTTTCACCAAATAACGACACAATTACAACACAAATAAAATTAATTTATAATCATACAAAATTATTTAAACTTACCATGTTGATATTATCTAGCTGGACTACTGACGCCTTCACTTTAATAATTGAAATTGAAACTAATTTGAAACCCATTTATATTAATGTACATGATGACACAGCAAGACAATATAGGTAGTAAAACATGTAATTAATGGACATTTCAGCAAAATAAAAAGAAAGAATTGATATTATTAAAGAATGATTAACTTGCCAATAACGTGACCTGATTTGTATTAATTAGGTTTCATATTACCTTATAATCAGAAGAGTACAACCTACTCTGAATTTGACTTGTTCAAACTTGTTTGCGTTAGAATTTTCTTACTTATTTACCGTCAATGTTTTATTATACAAAGATATATAATAAATTAAATAAAAATGCAAGTTAGTCGGTTACTTTTATATTTTATTAGGTATATTAATACAGCTGGGTAGAGTAAATTTTACATTACATTTCATAATCTAAGTTAGATTTCCTATTCAAACAATAAATGAATCTGAGCAAAAGCAACAACTTACATATTTTTTAACAATTTTTATAAATCAAAATATTCATTATATGTACCTACTTAAGTATATTGAAAAACTGGTTACAATAGTTTATAAAAAGTTAATATTATTTTAAATTCAACCAATGAATCTTAGTAATGGTAATAAATAATAATAAATTTTTTTATTTCTCAAGCCTTAAGTATAATATAACTCTAATATAATATATCTAAATCATAGTCATATATCTAAATAATAGAATTTAAAAACACAGTGAAAAAAATAATTGCTAAAATATATAATCCCAGTGGCCCCAAGACATAGTAGATATTTTATTTTTTAATATTACGCGTTTGTCATCATTACCTGACAAAGCTATCTTGTTCTGTTCTTGGGTAAATATTTCATGCTTTAAGGATTTAAAAATTATGTTTTTCTTTCTTAAAAAAGTATTTTTGTTTAATACGTTATTGTAATCTTCGAAATGTACGTTTTTCAAAACCTGTTTCTGTATACCTTTAGCCCTTTTTAACTCCTCTTGTACTGTTTTTATACAGTATAATTTTGATCGTAAACCAACAAATTCAGAAATTAAATTTCCACCTAGTTCATCTTTGAAAAGACCTGGTACTTTTTTGTTAAGACCAGGTATACCGTAACAGTTATTTAATGGATAATTACTAGTATCAAAATATCTAAGGAAATTCAACTTTAAATCTGTATAAAAATCTTTGCTTTCTATTGAATAAAGAAAACTGTCAGTATCCGTATAACAAAGCTTTAATTTTTCCCGATAAAAAGGTTTCATAATAGAGTAATGAAAATCAAACATATGACTTTTAGATATTTCTAATACAGAAAAGCCAATATATATGGGTTTGTCTAAAGTAATTGTCTCGGGTTTCATTTGAACAGCTATAAAATTTTCTGTAAAAATAGTAGCACTATGGAAATTTGGTCGAGCTATTAGTTGCTCAGCACCGAAATTTTTCTTTGTTATATTCTTTTCATCATTCCACTTATTAACCAACTTCACGCTGACCCTTTTCTCGGTGTCTTCTAGTGTTTTACCAAATATACTATTATTTAAAAGTTTGAAGAAATCTTGTTCAAATATAGATTTGGCCTTTTTTCGTAACTCAGTGTTCATATCAATGTACTGTTTTAAGTATGGACTCTGATTGAATTGAATTACTCTATGTATTTTTTTTAGCAATAAACCATGTTTTAGACATGTTTTCAGATGGGAAAAATGAATGACATAAAAAAACTTATCGTATAAGTTTGGTATCAATTTCGAAGTTTTAGATCCTGGAGGAGCAAATTTTTGAGCACAGAATGGAAAATCGTTATGATAATTATGCAAATGGAAAGGGTATTCTAAGTCTACTTCGAGTATATAGCCAATGTCCCCGTCAATGGGTATATTATGAAAATCAATTTTTGAAATTTCTAGTTCACTTAATAACTTAAAATTTGAATGAGGTAAATAAGCGCACATAGCATAACCATAAAGATTATTACAATCAATATAAACAAGGAAGTTATCACTTTTTGCGGGGTCATAAGTTTGTAAGTACTTGTTATTGGCTTTCGAATATCTTGTAGAACATAAACATATACCACCGCGTATGCCTTTTTGTATCATTCTTATTATTTCCAAATCATTTATTAATTCTAATTTAACATCTGTTTTTAATAGCATAGCGTCAAAACTTAGGCTAGGTGCTGTTAAGTAAAAAGAAGGATCCAGTTTATAATTCGTCTTACACGTTTTTCGAAAACTTTCGAAGACGTCCGCTAGTAAGAGTACATCTGACTTAAGATATAAATCAGTGTATTCTCCAAGGCTCCGTAATTCAAAGGTTTGCCATACTCTTTTTGCGTGTTCATAATCTACTATTGATACGTTGCAATTGTGCAATTTACTAAAAAAGCATTTATAAGGAGGTATTTCTTCTTCATCATAAGAACTCCAAGTAGTGACGTATTCGTAAGGATAAACCCCTTTACGTCTAAGTAAATTAAAATGTTCCTGAGAAGGAAAAAAAAAAGATAGATGTTTAAAATCAATTGTATTTAAATTTGCAACTAGCTTCTCTAGGCTTGTGCCTAAAAATTTAAAAGAATCGACAAAACGAACAGGTATGATAGCTTCGTTACTAATTTGAAAAAAATTGGTAAACGATATGTAATTTTCTTTATTTTTTGCAATCACTTGTATCCTACCTGATAATTCTCCTAACTGTCGTATGAAAAGATGACTGTCGTAACCAGCTAAATTATGAAAAAATATGGGAACGAACTTAGGCAAACAATATTTTATATTACAATAAGAATGAGCTGCACCACGATATCGTCCAGTAAGATGACAGTGATCTTTTACTTTGTCGTCAAATAATATTTTGTTACAAAGATAACAGTTTTTAGCTTGAGCAAAATTGGTTCTATCTTTATCTGTTAAGAACATAGGGATCGATGAATGCAAAATATTATAAATTACAGTTATATCAGATAGAAGGTTATCAAAAAATTTATTCACACAGTCAGGTCCTCGATAAGACACATATTTATTAAGGGAGCTGTCGTAGGAGCATACAACGTAGTAAGCAAATGCAGCTGGTACATGCTTTTGCGTAATCGTTGTGCAACTTGTTTCAGAATTTGGTTCAACTGGCTCTAACAAAGATTCAAAGTCTGCGTATAAAACGAAAGGCATGTCTTGCATGCGTTCATAATGTTCAAATTGTATTCGAGTTCCTTGATTAGGTAAAATTGTTGCTACACCACTGCAAACGTGGGCTTCGAGTTTAAGATTGTTATCAAAAAATATCATACAATCCTCACATAAAAATATTTTGGAATGATGTTTAGTTAACTGCTTGCGAAGTAATTTAGCTAAATCTTTAATTAGACAGTAATGCGTACGTTTTCCATTTTCGAGAAAAAGCATGTTGACGTGATGTCTTTTACGTAATTCGCATTTGTACAGAGGTCCAACAACCTTACTGCTATTTTTAAGGCCATAAACATTAATACTTATGTTGGGATTATTCTTTTCAAAAATTCTTATATCTGTGAACCCTACTGGAAATGTCATATTTTTAACTTTAAGTACACTTTCAAAATGCGGATATGCGGTGGTTCGATTTGCGTTATTTTTTGCAGGAAAAAGTGATGCCATGACACACCATAAAAAGCAGTAATCATCCGAATTTTTAATGTTGATACATGCACGTTTGTTTTTTATAGCGTTAGGTAAATCTAAGTAACCTGAGGCTCTCAACGGGTTATATTTGTTTATATTTACTTCTAGATACAAGCTTCGTAAGTAAGCCCAACCACTATCTCTTTCCTCAAATTCTTCAACTTTTTTACAAATTTTATGGCTAATGTTTGTATACATAGCATCAAAATTATAACTTTTATGTAAGATAATGTTTTCAGTAGCAAAAGATTTCGTTGAAATCGAGTCATCCTTATGCAGAAAAAATTCCGAAAACAATTCGAAATTTACTTTAAGGTTTGTATAAGCCTCAATTCGGGCTGAGAGTAAAAGTTTCACGCGGAGGCGCAATTGCGATAAAAAATCTGCAGGAGCAAACACATGCATACGTTCTTCAGCGTCCTCGCATTGAACACGGTACGACGCTATGCGACCGCGAAGAGCGCCATGCACTTGTTCGATACCCTCGCTCTCAATTACAGAACTATTATTTTTGTGTAAAATACTTTTTAAATGAGCAGAGAAAGCATTATTTTTAACGGATAAGTTGCAAGTTGAACAGAATATAGTCTTAACCATTATGATTTTGTTTTCACTGTGTTAAAAAATTACAAGAGGTTAAAGTAGTTTTTAAGTAAAATGTATAAAACCTAACACACATATAATATATAAGTAAAACTAGTTAAGTCAAAATTTACCGAAGAGAGTGTAACTAGTTAATATGTAGTACCTAGCTGACTGTGACTATTTTTTCTTTTTATCACTAAAGAATACCCCCTCTTCAGTAAATTTTGATTTGGCTAATTTTATGAATTTTTTTATAGTCAACAATTCAGGAGACTCAGCTTCGCCTTGTAGTCGAACCCAAATTATTGCCTTTTCACACCTTTCAAGACCGGTGAGGCTACGCACCTCCTCAGCGTCGTAGAGACGCAGCTCCGCCACCAGTTCACCGTCGAGCTTCGCAGTCCGACGCGTTACCCCGCCTGGTACTCGTCGCGTTAGTACACTGTCGAAGGTCTGGTCTGTCTTGCGTGGAGGCGGCGAAACTTCGTTATCTGACTCTGAATCATTTAACCAGTCTAAAGCGGAGCTAGACCCTTCTTGTTTTTTCACGATCGTTGTTGAAGTCTTAGGCACCGACGACGAGTACAGGCATTTCTTCTTAGAGCTAGAAAGATAAGAAATGTAATTAAAAACTAATTATTAATATTGACGATATACGAAATAACATAAAATATATTAACAGGTTTTAAAAGTAATCAACGCAAATTACCTTATGCTTTCGTTGTCCGAGTCAAATGAATTGGCTAACACACAGCTTTTCTTGGCAGAGCGTTTAACTTGCTTGCTTTCAGACCTAAAATAACAATAAATATTAGTGACATTAACATTTAACATATGACAGTAAATACTAGTACGATTAAATAATAACATTTGCTGGTCTAGGTCACTGCTCCTCTACAGACCTTCTTTAATAACTTCTTTACACATAGAGAGAGATCCGTGCTTCGGAAGGCATGTTAAGCCGTTGGTCCCGGATGTTGTCGTAAGATGACAGTCGTTAAAACCCACCGACCCGCATTGGACCAGCGTGGTGGGTTATGGCTTAATATCCCCGTGCTATTATTCACGTGGGAGGTCTCTGCCCAGCAGTGGGACGTTTATAGGCTGATGATGATGATGATGATGACATAGAGAGAACGGACCATAGCCCACCACGCACACCCACAGCGGTTTGGCGGTGCTAACGGTTGCAGATGCAGAAGGGATCAACCGTTGACATACCTTACAAAACATATACGAAGTCGAGCAAACACAACATTGCTAATAGAAAAATAAAAATATTTAAAACTTACGAACATTGTTTCGGTGTATATCTTCTGGATGATTCTCGTAGCGATGTCAGAGTACCGAAGCACTAAATATTAATAACTTAGGCGTAGCTTAGGCGTACTAGTGGTCGATCTGACTTAGGAAGCACTGATACGACAACTACCATTTTTCGGGTATTTATTGGAGAAAAGTGTTTAACAGCAATTTTACTAAGCAGGAGTGATCAACATTTTTTTTTTTTTTTTTGCTTGTATACAAATAAACTATTAGTGCTAGTTTTTACTTTCAAGAATAACACCGTATGTAAAAACTGTTAATTCTAAATTTTTTTTTTTATTATTATTGCCGTTATTACAAACCAAATAGGTACATATTGGGCTTATTATAAACACATACATTATCTAAGTAAAGCAAGCTTAATCGGTAGCGTAACCTTCTGTACTACAAACCGTTACCTATACGATGTACACATAAATGCTTGCATTCATCAAACCATTAGCCTGAGCCTTTTTCGCGTTATAGTCAAGTACCTACCTAACCACTACATTAGCTGTTATATTTTAACGAGTGTACGTTTAAGCAAAAGTAATTAAATAAGTATTACAATGTTATAAATAAATATGTGTTATTAGTAGCAAGAAAGGAAGTAATTACAAAATTGAAGCAATGTTTGTAACCTCTGTTTTTTTAAATTTTAAGCAAAATATTTAGTTTATCGATTAGTGCGAAAACTTGCAGCGAAAGTATTTTACATTTCCTGTGTAATTGCTAACCTTTCGATAAAGCGCTGACGACGATTGTCCGGATGTGCAACATTAGGACTGTTTTCACTAAGCATGAAATTTACTATTACATTTCATCTCATGATCGTCTTAACGAGAGTTTCATAACCACCACAATCACAGATCGAGTTCACCACTAGGTACCTCATCGAGTTCCTCACACTCTAACCCTGTCATTAATAAACGTTGATTAAAGTTACACTTAGGATTAAATTGACGCTGTCTCTATCTGTCTTCTTTAACAAAAACGAGACAGCGTCACTTTAAACCGAGGTGTAACATTTGGCCATTTTTATTAATGAGACGGTAAAAGTTAAACATTTTGATGTACGTACTAAATTAAACAAATGTCTCGGTATGTTACAAGTTAGCCGCTCGGATATCGAGAGACGCGGGTTCGATTACCGTGAGGCAGTCTATTTTTATAACTTCGGTGTTTATGTACTCATATTATTCCCACAATAATTAAATCTAACCATATTTAGTGGGTACGTATTCAAATCGACATTTGCTTTATAAGTTAAACCATAATTTGAAAGGTACTGTTATGAAAATCCTATCTGATCACTTGTTGCTAAACGTGACTTCAGCATGACGTAATTAATTGTTACTTGTTGCTCTGTCTATCCCACTTGTGGGAATACGCCGTGATGTTTGTGTTTGTATGTATTATGAAAATGTATGTTTAATGCGTTTGTCAATTAAAACAGTATAGACTTAGCTTTATCTTTCTAATTGTGTTTATGTTAAAGGTTATTCCCATTCTCCCACAACAAAATGGCCCAAAGTCCTCCCCAGAAAAAATACAAATATATTAATTTTCATGCTCCTCCGTGATAAAAAATGGTCATCATCATCATCATCATCCAAAAGACGTTCACTGCTGGACAAAGACCTCCCCCAAGGATCCCCACCACGTCCGGTCCTGCGCCGCACGCATCCAGCTGCTACCTGCAATCTTCACCAGATCGTCGGACCACCTTGTTGGAGGCCTGCCCACACTGCGTCTTCCGGTGCGCGGTTGCCACTCCGATCTGCCCCAACGGCCGTCGGTTCTTCGAGCGATATGCCCTGCCCACTGCCACTTATGTTTAGCAATTCTTCGGGCTATATCGGCTGCCTTAGTTCGTCTACGGATCTCCTCATTTCTGATTCGATAATATCTTTTATAATATTTGGTCTTTGGAGGAGTATAGGAATTGATGTATGGATTTCTTATATTTTCCAAACAAATTTTTGATGGCGCTTGGGAATAACCCGTATTAAAATTGTTTTCGTTAGCATTGAAACGGGAAGTTTCAAAGTCGAACTCGTAGTTAATGTATGTGTGTGTGTTTGTGTGTGTGTGTAGTGATTGCATACGTTGTTGTTTGCGGGATTGATATAAATAAGGTAACTAACAATTCCCTGCACAGTTGTCTGCATTGACTTAGATCAAAAAATACAAGTGTTTTTTTTTATGAGAACCTTGAAAATGTGTTGAGTAGATCAGAGTCGACAATGACAATTGGCAACTGATTCTAATCAAAATACACAAGTGATTTCCTTGGATCGAGGTTGAGGTGTTTCGGCATAAAACCTTTTCTTCCAATTGTTGAAAACCTTGAAAATGTGTAGAGTAGATCGGAGTCACCGTATACTGAAATGAAGTTTGGTTTAAAAACACAAGTGTTTTCCTATGGGTCGAGGTTCAACTTTAGCAAATGTTATTCATAGTTCAACTTATTCGGGGATCCAGTCCTGGGAGACCAGGAAGCCCCATCCAGCTTAAGTTGTGCTGTAATTCCATATTGTTAAAAACCTTCGCATTCATTAGACGAAATCCTTGAAAATGTGTTAAGTAGATCGAAGTCGTTGTATACAGAAATTAAACTATTACATACTGGATTCTGATCAAAATACACAAGTGTTTTCCTATGGGTCGAGGTACTACTTTGATAAATGTTATTCATAGCACTAACTTATTCGGGGATCCAGTCCTGGGAGACCAGGAAGCCCCATCCAGTTTAAGTTGTGCTGTTATTCCATATTGTCAAAAACCTTCGCATTCAGTAGACGAAATCCTTGAAAATGTGTTTAGTAGATCGAAGTCGTTGTATACAGAAATTGAAATATGAATTCGATTAAAATACACAAGTGTTTTCTTATGGGTCAGGAATAAAATTTGACAAATGCAACTATATGATACACCTTGGAGCGTGGTGGCAAATAAAAACCGTATATGACGGATACTTAAGTTTAATAATGTGATCTCAATGATGAATCGAAACTATATTACAAAATGGCATTATAAACAATATAGAATAAATTGACCAAGCGCCTTCGGAAAGACTGAGGAGCGTAGCTGTTAATGGTATATTGCTATTTTAATCGTGTAGGCGCTTACGTCTAAACAACACTTATTCCGTACTGAGAGTTCACTAAGTCACATTCATTTATAGTTGTGCTGTAATTCCATATTGTCAAAAGCTCCTGCATCCTATGAACGAAAGACCTTGAAAATGTGTAAAGTAGATCGCAGTCGTTGTATGGGATTCTAGATCACGAGAAGTCGATTAGACATTCTAAAACACGAGAAGTCGATTGGACATTCTAGATAACTTTTTGACGTTGACTGAGCGAGTGGCAGTGATTTTCAAAAGTAATATTAGTCTAGATCACGAGAAGTCGATTGGACATTCTAAATCACTTTTTGACGTTGACTGAGCGAGTGGCAGTGATTTTCAAAAGTAATATTGGGACATTCTAGATCACTTTTAACGACATTGATCGAACGTCAGTGAGATCAATGGAGTGAAAAGT
Organism: Scoparia ambigualis; assembly: GCA_963921215.1. Classification (NCBI taxonomy): domain Eukaryota; kingdom Metazoa; phylum Arthropoda; class Insecta; order Lepidoptera; family Crambidae; genus Scoparia; species Scoparia ambigualis. The sequence goes on from OY992507.1 coordinate 39,365,516, forward strand.
GATCTAGAATGCCCAATATTACACTACTACTATTTATGACGGCGCAGAGAAATGACACCCTGTATGAAATCAACGAAAAAGCAAACACCCCAAATGAGGCGAAGAGCATTCAGCATCTTATTTGAATGAAGATCGAGCGAGTAACACGTTGCTCTCGTTTAAACAGCCGTCAACGTACTTTATTATTAATAACTGGCTGATGACAATTTTAAATGAACTAAGTAAAACATGATGATATTCTTGTATGATCTTTGATATAATCGATATGTAGAGGGAGCTACACACGCTGTGGATAAACTTAAAAAATAATGAATACTAACGTACAATCACGATTCACGATTATGATCCTCAAAGGATTAGTCAAAGACTTAGCAATGAGGGCCGCCAAAGCAGCCCACAGCCACACTCCCCGCTTTCACTACATAACAACTGCACACGTGCTCAGCGTAATGGGTGGCGAGCCCATCGCCGCGGTTTAGTACACTTAATTTACCTGGCTGATATCACCTGGGTGCATTAAGTCTACAGTCAAATCAAAATCAAATCAAAGTCTACCAAATAGTATACTTAATTTACCCAGGCTATGCAACCTACTTTAGTATACTGTGGTGGTTCGGGCCTTCAGTGGTCGTCTAGTATAATTTAAAAGTGTACCTTAAATAAGAGGGTTTACGCACTTCGGTTTGCCATACAAACTTCCAAGTTGAAATTTTGAAAGCCGAACTGCGTAAACCCTCTTAAATATGAGAGTTTGATTATCTTGATTGTATTACTTCCAGAAAAGATAATATATGATTGTCTGCCTACAAGAGTTTTAGAATTTACAGTCATCTATTATTAAGTATCAAGTGAAACAAAGCCAGATCAATAGAGATTATACCAGTGGGCTCTGACATAATTCCACTGTAGGATAAACAAAGGCTACTAAGATATACTAAGGGCACACATATAGTTATCTCTGATGTTCTTTCTCGAAAGAGTACTTAACTTAATTAAATAAAACTCAAGGTATAGATAGATCACTTAATTTTTTATTATCACCATTATAAACATTTCTCAAAATAACGGTTTTTAATGAGACAGTAAAGTTAGTGAACGAGAATATGGAATTATACAACCAAAGGACATTAACAGTCTTTGTATGGGAGTTGGACCAAGTGCTGCCCAGAATGAACACATAGTGCATTATGTTCCATATACTAACATTAGTCTGTAAAACTAAGCGCTTCAAAATCTATCCCAGGGAATTTATGAAAAAAAATGTTACTTGTTGAAAATATTTTTATTTATGAAAAATAAAAATGATTATAATAATTCCAATATTTTTTAGTTAGTTGCTATTAATAGAAATTATTTTAAACAATGTTTTACATTATTATTACAATACATTATTATGGCAATAATTATTACCTACAAACAAAAAAAAGATACATTATTATTACAATCAATTTTATTTAGTACAAACAATATAGTACCTTTAATCGTCGTCGTCGTCGTCGTCATCTATGATAATACTGTCGAGGATTAATGCAGGGCGCCTCACGTCTTCGTGCCTCAGCCCACCTTAAAAACCAAACTAGGCACACAACGTGCGCACAACTGCCAAATTGTTCTACGACCAGTGAAACGACGTTGACGACCTCCTTGGTCGAGTGGTTTGTACACCGGTTTTCATGGTGTCGCCATCTCTGAGGTCCCGGGTTCGATCCCCGGTCGGTTCAATTTAGAAATTATTGTTTTTCTGAATTGTGTGGGTGTGTCTGGTTGTTTTCTATGTATACTAAGTATGTATTTAAGTATTTTAAGTATGTTTATCCGTTGTCTAGTAACCATTTAACGAGTTTCTTCGAAGCTTCTCTTGGGCTAGATAATTAAATAATAATAATAAATAAATAAAATCTTTATTTGGCACCATTTCAATTTATAAACTTAAATGTGAACGATAACAACCGCATTCATCGGATGACTGTGTCGCAGTTGCCAACGCCCACCTCCAAGACTGAGGAGGCTTCGGTACACTATAACAGCAGATCCCTACTTTAGATAACAGAGGTCTATCTATCTATGGTATACATTTTTGATAAAATTATAAAGAAAGGGTTTGTGTGCGTGTGTGTGTGTGTGTATGTGTGTATGTGTGTGTGTGTGTTGTGTTAAGCATGATAAGAGACTAATCAAGCAAGTTATTTTTACTAACATATATATATATATGTTTTATTATTTATTTAATATAGTAATTTTTATCAATCAAGCAACTTTTCTGTTTCATCATAGGTTAATTCTAGAACCCATTTTGATACTGAATACTGAATTGGCGAGAGTGTAGGAAAGTTTATAAATAAAAATAAAAACATGAGCAGCAATAGTTTTTTCATTCCTCATACACGGAAAGTAGGTCTGAAGTTGAGGAGCGGGTGGGAAAATAATACTTTTCCGCCCTAGCGAGAATCGTTTTTCTGACAGGTACTGTCATGTGTCATGTAGTGACTTATTGTTAAAATAATACTAATAACCCATCTCTTCCCTTAAGTGTCGCAAAAGGCAACTAACGAACTAAAGACTGCACATATATCCAACAGCATAGAGCGGCGATGGGGTCATCAAAATAATACTACCAACCCCCCTCTTCTCTTCGGTGTCGTAAAAGGCAACTAACGGACTAAAGACTGCACATACATCCAACAGCATAGAGCGGCGATGGGCTCATCAAAGTAATACTACCAACCCCTCTCTTCTCTTCGGTGTCGTATAAGGCGACTAATGGACTAAAGACTGCATAAACATCCAACAGCATATAGCGGCGATGGGCTCATCAAAATAATACTACAATATAAGTCAATAGCCTCACCCCAGAGATGTGTGACGTACGCTAGAAGATCACCCGTTGACCGTTTTGGCCGAAACCCATATTGACGATCGTGAATTAGGGAGTGATCTTCTAGGTATCGAATAAGCTGTTTGTTCAATATTCGTTCTAGGCACAACACTGAAGTTACGGCTATAGGGCGGTAATTAGATTTCTCACAAGCTGACCAAGTGATAAGCCGAGGATAACAAAAGAACCGGTTTTCAAGCCAACCGAGAGAGCATGATGGAAACATAAAATCTGATAAGCATGGTGTTACATATTTTTGTGCGTAAACATAAAAAAAATAGAAAATAATCGTTTTGTAATGAATAATTCACATGAGAAATCTTGAAAACAGAATATTAAATTAGCCGGTAACCCTCGACCCGATTTTTTTATATTTTTTTTTTACTAACTAACGTAAGCAATCACTGGAAGTACTCCCACGTCTGGACAGCACTTGGTCCAAATCCTGTCAATGTCAATAAGGTCGGAAATAGCTTGCACTTGTTTATTTTAACTACAGATCACTAGGAAATGTTTTCCTATCTTCACTTATTTTCGCGACATTCATTTGTTTTTCCGACATTCATTTGTTTTTCCGAAATCCACATACATTGTATTTTTACTAAAATTAGAAAAAAAGTATACTTGAACTTAGAGGAATAGGTGAATTAAGTCTACTAAAGGTTAACGTTTTCCTCCAGTAGACTTAATTCACCCATTTGCAGGTAAATTAAGTATACTATTTGGTAGACTTAATGCACCCAGGTGATATCAGCCAGGTGAATTAAATTTACTAAACCATCGCCGCTCTATGCTGTAGGATGTATGTGCAGTTTTTTAGTCCGTTAGTCGCCTTTTATACACCCAAAGGATGAGATGTGTTAGTAGTTTTCTTTTAATACTGATCCGTCCCCACACAGCAGCAGCTTAACCGTAACAGCAACAGGCATTTAGTGATTCAATGTTATGTTATTAAGCACACGCAGAAAATATGGGTATTTTACCTTAAAGCCTAGCAATACAACCACACCTACAAAACATTCATTTTCTTCTAATCCGATACTTCGGCACATTCCCATTCCGGGCATAATCCAGCTTATAAATAATCGACCAATAAATAGGCGGCTTCCAAATGCCTGAAACAGTCACGATTCGTAATTAAATCCTACAACGAAAAATATCGGTCGGGCTGCATGCATTGGATTAGACAGTCTGAACGCTAAACTTACAGTGCGAATCCTTTTTATCGCTTGTACTGCATGGATGTTCCATAATTGATTCAGCCGTTAGAGAGGAGGTATACAAGCTTTTAGCTTTTTTTGCTTTCAGTTTAAATTTAGGACTTGGTAATTCAATTCAATTCAAAAGTTTATTTCAGACAAAGTCCATAGAGGGTTAGTTACAAAGGTACTTAAAGGTAATTGTTAGTCCGAAATGGACAAGCTGTTGGTTCAGATCTCCTTATGTAACAGACTACACAGTTACAGTTTATTTATTTATTCAACAATGATTCAACAGCATTTAACTAAACACAAAGTACAGAAGATGTTACTTAAACATAAGCCAATTAAAGAAACACGTTATGCTGCGAAAAATGTTAACAATGATTAATGAACGCAGGTACCTACGTAGTCTAAAAAATAGGTAAATGAATTTTGTCGAATGATTACTTGCAGATTATGTGTACTTACAGGGCCCTGATTCTGTATCGCAATCTATAGATTCCACACCGAAACCTTACCGCGCACATACGTCAAACGCATACGTTTTTGGGAAGATATCGTAACTTTTTAAGGAATTAACGTGGTTTTGAAACAAGGAAGCGTTACAGAATAAGGGCCCAGAATAGGTGTGAATCTGATTGTGTTGTGTCGATGTGTGTAAGTGCGTATGAGTGTAATATCGTGGCTGGTTTACATGGATGCTCGAATCGATTGTGGCCGTAGGGTATTAATTGTAGTATACATTAAAATATTTCATAGTTTTACAAAACAGTAGTAAGAAACAGTGTTGGACGGAGAACTATGCTTACGTACGTAAGTACTCTCTTTACCAAACTCTTTTCGTTTTCGGAAGTACTCAACAGAACATTTTACCGTGGTAGGGATTCCGCACTAAACGTGCAGACAGCTGGCAGTCCCAAACCATGCCCGCCAAGCCAGTATTTGATTCTAAGAATACCATATTTCTAAACCAATTTATAACGATATCCATACAAATACTTTTAACTATCGTTACAGCTCAGTTTTTCTTTGCATAATGTTGTATTGAATTAAAAAAAAAACTACAAATCCATTTCTTACCTAAAAATGTAATCTGAATAGATTGATGATAGATGGTAAGAAATGAATACGGGTGCTACTTGGCATTCATCTTAAACAAGACTTTAAACAAGTCCGGCCCTCCACCAAACCGTGTACCCCCGCGCTGGAATCGAACCGGAACCTCTCAAAGTCAAAGTCAAAATATATTTATTCAATAAACTCAATTAATAAGTACTATGAATCGTCCAAATGTTTTTTAACCTACCACCCATTCAGGACGTCATTTTTTAACTGTGGCAAAGAACGGGCGCAAGAAACCACAGCGCATGGAAGGAACGACATTTACAAAAAAAAAAGAATATGTCGTTACCAGGTCATAAAACACAAAATATGAATTTAAAAAATAATAAATGATGCAATACAAAACTACAATACAATGTAAGTATGGTCTGAGACCCGTGGTATTACACGATACCTGTGGTATTACACTAGACCACAGAGGCTGTTGAAAAGAAGAAGCGCACGGGAGTTTCAGAATAAACGGCGCCCTCGTAGTCCTTACGATGTAGGCATCATTATACTGCATAAAGACTTCAAAAGTAAACGGGTGTTCCAAAAAATCACTTAAAATCACCTTTCTTAAAATTAGTGCGTATCTCTAGGGTGACGGGCTCTCTTTTGTTTTTTGTTTAGTTATTTCTATTGTTTTTGGAATATACTCGTAGTCGTAAATGTGCGAATGTTATATCTGTAAATATCAACGGCTTCGGTCAAAAGTTTTTAACTGCAGCGGGCCGCAAGCTCCAATTAAAAGTGCCCGATGTGCCCCGCACGCTCCCGGACACGCATTACTCAGCGTCGGGCTGCGGCGGGTTGCGGCGGGATTACTCGTCTCGCTGCATGCCAGCTGCAGATAAATGTGCTGTAGCAAACGACATGGTGCTATTGCCACAAGTTTTTATTGAAGCCCCGAGAGTCCCTGATTTGTCCGCGGGCTCCCGCGCGACCCATTACTCAGCCCGTTACGCGCTATCGACCCGCAGCTAGTTTTTACTCGTCCCACTACAGCTTAACTGAGCCTACCTTTAGGTACTAACTTAATTTATGAGAGGAATTGCCTTTATACAGTTGCAACAAAAAAAAATAAGACTTAAGACTTTACCGATTTCAATGCGATTTTGATTATGGTTTGTCAGGATTGAACAAATGATGTGACATCATTTTTGATTATGGAAACGACTGCAACAGACAACAGAAGGAAAGATAAATTGATGTTTCTCCACTTCATCAGAGGAGTCGTTCGGATACACATCAAAGCTTAACCGACTAGAACGAAATCAATATGATTACGAATGCTGTGAAGAGGCCTTGCTATTGTGTGTTGACTGCGCGTGAAGAATTCAGATAACACGACTAATCTAGTAGAAGGGATGAGGGGCGAGGGGGATTTATGAATGCTTCGTAGCTTAACCCCTTCCACATCATTAAACAGCCATCCTTCATTTTAAGATCCCTACCTACAAAATCAATGATTTTATTTGGATTATTTAGAAAGACAATTAAATGATACCTACTTTAGCTTTTTCCAGGTAGCAGAAAAACACAAACAAAAACTACGTATCAGGTTTTTAGGTGTTGCGGGCGTTCTGTTCGGAGACCCCCTATCGTTTGTGCCTAGGCTGTTAATGGCTACGACGGATCCAATCTTGGGTTTGGTGGCTTTTGCGGGTGAGCTGTTGGGAGGGGGATATTCTCGAACGTATTTGCCTACGCAGACCATTCCTTGTCACACCAGGATGAGAGCCTCTAGTGAACGAACGTGCTGGACACGTTAGTTGCCCACTGAGCTGGTTGTTTTCTTCAGCTATTCCATTCTAAATTGGCGTGTATAAATAGTAAAAAATCGGACAAGTGCGAGTCGGACTCGCTCACCGAGGGTTCCGTACAAATTTGAAGGTGCATATTATAAAAAATTACACCCAAATTATCAGGTACCTACCTTCTCTTCTACTTATAAAATAGGAAAGAAGTTCTTTTATCCTTCGTCATAAATCAATAACTATACGACATAAAAATTAATTAAAATCTGTTTAAGCTTGTGCCCATGAAGCCCTTCACACGATACCCCACATGTCATGGTTAACTCAGTTCAAAATTTGGACCGCCGGCGCCGGCCGTTCCTGGCATAAAGACCCTGTTTTTTAATGATTTAATTACTTAGTATAGTTTTCAGATTTTTTCTTATACTCGAAGTGTAAGACGGTAATACTTGCCATATTTCATAGTTCTAGGTCAACGGAAAATACCTTATTAATTTTGATTCTCCGTTAAAGAGTGTCGAAATATACGTTTTTTGCGGCATAAACGGCCGTATCTTTTTTACGTTAACTTAGAAGTTCGATTTTTTCACAGCTTGAAGAGACTATAGACTTGAGTAAATTGTTTTAATTTCATCTCGAACCTCCGAGCGTTCCCGAGATAAAGGGTCTGACAGACAGACCATATGTGTCAATTCGGACGGACAACAAAGTGATCCTATATGGGTTTCGTTTTTTCCTTTTGAGGTACGGAACCTTAAAAATCAGCTCTGTTGCAACTCTCCAGCTGAGCTGCCTGAGTAGGACTTACGGATTAGCAAGTCCTTCCATAGTGTTGTAGTGCAAGGTATTTTCGGGTATTGTTTGAGTCAGTTTATATTGCTCAAACCAAATCAGGGTAGGTAACCCTATGTGGGATATGTACCGAAAAATCCGAAACACACTTTACTTGGGTTTAAACCCAAACAAGTTGGGAAGAGCGCTTATTCAATCAATCACATTGGTTTTCACTAATTTGCTAAGACTAACATAAATTTGGGGGTTTAAGTTACTCGCGTCCGTAGGTTTACCCTTGAGACCCCTGGGTGGTGCTAAATGACTGAATGGTAGAGCCACGCTGCGTTGCTGCACGCATTTGGCCGGCTCGCCCCGATCTCACGAATATCGGGCGTGAAATAACGGCTCTTGGTGCTGTCGTGTTTCGTTCGGCCAGTGAGGGTTCCGGAGGCCCATCCCCCCCTCCTCAAAATTCCTTCCTTAAAGGCCGGCAACGCGCCTGCGATTCCGCTGGTTTTGCGGGTGTCCATGGGCTTCAACGTCCAACTGCTTTCTATTTTTTTTTCCATTTTCGCAAAATTATTTTTTTTCTATTCCCCGCCAAATCGGACCTGCTGTCAAAATTTTTAGACATTTCGATTCCAAGACCGAGAGGTTAATAACTAATACCGTGGAGGTGATTAGCCTTTGGCACGGTAATAAGAATGATTTCATCAATAAAGTTGAATAATAAATGACGCCCTGGAATCCTTCACTGAACCAACTGCGCTGCACGTAATCAATTCAAATTGTTCCAAAAACCTCATCAAGCCATCCCAATCAACCTTCAAACAAACCGGCGCGGCGGCGGGCAACAAAAACAGCCCGGTCCCATTCAATGTGTCACTTTAGGACCCCATTACGGCGCTGGCCGGCGATTCATGTCCTCGAGTGTAAGCAGAGCGGCCATACCTATTACATACTAGCTCCTGGCCGTAGCTCTGCCTGCGGGAAATTTGGTAACTCAGAACGGTCTGTATCCCAGGAAACATTGTATTTGACTGGGATAGAAAGCCTATCGCACTATCGGCCCTCTAAGGCTGATGCTTCTTTTTGCCACGAAGCAATTTTATTCGCAGCAATGCAGCAGAAACGAGATTTTCTTCAACATTATCAAATCGTCTGGCCTTAACTTAATAGTCGTTATGTCTCTCTGCTCCTTCGTTTACGTACAGTTTAGCGTAACGATATAAAGATAAAACCGTTCTTGAGGAAATAAAATTTCATGTTTCTAAATCTCATTCAAATGACTAGTGAAACACAATCTTTCTACCTTTCCTAATCTGATTATACATGTAATTGTAGCCTTTTCTTTCAGTATTCAGAGTAACTAAAATGTATTTATAAGAGGAAACAAGTAGGTAATGAAGTAATGCATGCACCAACGAGGAGCGGATATAAAACCGTTATCCCAGACAATGTTATTAAAGCTCTGAAAGCTGGAAATTATTCATCAAGGAAGAATTCACTGAAACAGAATGAATTATGACATTAAATAAATTATGCGCTACGGTAACTTCACCTATTGTAGTGAAAAAATCGTAAAGAATGCTTTGACACGCCGAGTTGTTGGTAATTGATTTGTAATTGCTCGTTGAATTTTGATTCTTAGCAAGACGGTATTATTATTGATTTTTACTTTTCACAAGAAATATACACAGGAACGAAAGTTACAGGAAAATGTCCTAAATGTGAAGATTGCAAACTTTGTTAACAGGAAAAAATATATTTTTAAAAAAGTACGATTCAGTTAAGCTATATAAAAAATACTGGGAGGCAAGTCGCGACACAATGTCAGTTTCAAGGCATTTGTGGTGCGAGTCCCGACAGCCAAGCTGGACACTTTTATGAAGGAGGACTTCTGGCCGAAGGGCGTGATGTACCGGCGTTTCCGCCGGGAGATTGCCCACCAACACCACCGGAGCAGCACAAGCCAGTGCCAAATACTAATTATAAGTAAAAGATAGTTATAAGTTGTATTTACTAACAACATTTGTTTATTGTGTATGTTAGTCTGTAAGGTATAAATTCTATAGGCCTCATTGTATTTTTACCATCTTTACTGTGTTTGTTGCCTGAATTAAAAAAATTTATTATTGATTATTTATTTAATTAGTCACCAATCAGGCGACCCGGCATTACGAATGTTTCTTAACGGGCAAGATCACAAGCCGAACGCGCTAGCCGCTGCGCCATCGAGCTCTAATAGCATCGATAACTAATGTGAATGCCATAAATAGTCGTAATAGAAAACTCTGCAAAAGTTGTAATATGGGAAAAAAGAAAATTAACTCCACACGGTTTTTTTCTTTATTCTACTCACGGTTTCTCCATGACCTACTGATTGCTCCCTCAAATCTATACCGGGTGGTGCCGCTGCGAATTTACTCAATTTTCGTGTTCGGACCCCGTGCCGTATGTACTCGTATATATATTTATAGTTACATGCGCACAAACAAACTTACACTTCGTCCATCTCTGTATCCTATTTGATGGAGGGATGTTACCATGACATATCTCTACTAGTATTACAGCATATGTTTTCACACCTTACTGACATTTTGCTATAACACCCCTGCATCAAATAGGACCCGGACGAGGTGGAAGTTTGTTTGCGCGCATATAACTATAAATATATATAGTTGCGGCACTGGGTCCGAACCCGAGACCGAATGCGGAAATTGAATCGGCAGCCGGCGCCCGCCGCCGCGCCGCAAACAGCGCACGTAAATTGAGTTAATTCGCAGCGGCACAGCCCGGTGTACATTTAGGCTAGTTACCCGGCTCCGCTTAAGACCAGTAGTCAAACTTTTGTTTTTTTAAATATAGACATTTTTTTGGCAATAATGGACATTACATTTTATATTGCTTCTTGCAATATGTTTCTATCTATGCGTATTATTGATAAAAAGAGTCAAGTCGCCTTATAGTCCGGTCGTGGGACATTAAATTCCATAAAGAAGTTTTGATAATTCTAAAACTTTTCGTTTTTGCTGAGTGGATAGAGTATGTGGATTGTGAGCTACTTTTAAAAAGTTAGAAGTTTTATGACTGTGCTTTAGGTATGGTTTAGGTATTTCATAATATTTCGTGTAACGTAATGTATATAATATTAAAGTTTAAAATGTTGAGTGTTTTATAATAAGAACTATCTTATCTTTGTGTTGTAAAAAGATTAATATCGCACGTTTAATAATAAACCGGAATATGTCAAAAAATAAGGATTCCCACTTTTGTTCATAAAACGAACTAACTCCAATTAAAGAATCTATAGGTACAATCCCGCCATGCGAAATAAACCAAAATGGCCGATTGTTAGATCACCCCCCTCTTTTCTACAAAATGTCATTCAGTGATGCGATGACCGTGATGTAAGATAGGTGTCGTTGTTTTGTGACTACAGTGGAGTAAGGTAAAATCATTCGGTTTATTTTCAAACGCAGGTAAGACTATTCTAATTTGTTTTTTTTTTCTAAACTAGCATGTTTTCGTTTTACTTCACTTTAGTTTAAAACGGTGTACAGTGTACAGCATGTACTATTTAGACTTGTTGCAGTTTATTAATAAATTATAAATGTATAAATAAGAAAGATTGCGTGTTAGTGCGTTTTAGTATAAAATTATTACTTTTATTCGAGAAGCAATTCATTTTATATCACTTTATTACCAAAACTATCGGTAGATTTAAATAATACTTGTGTTTAAAAGTGCTCTAATAATTGTTGCAGTTTATTACAAAATGTCCTTTCAATTTATTTTAAATACCCGTTAATAAAAGGTATTAAATTTCTAGGTCCATAGTTTTAATCCTGAAGATGTCGTCTGCAAATAGGAAGCAGCGGTGCCTAAAACTTCTTAATATGAGTAATAATGATGGAAGTACTGATACAGATAATAATTGTAAGCTAGTCGAAATAAAAGTAAGTAGTGTTACGTGTTTACGTAGTTACAAGTGCAGTACCCCGACTGTTTAACAAGTGAGTAAACGTAACTATCGCGTTTGCGTTATAATTTTTATTTTCAACCTTATAATCTTAGCATTATGATCCATCAGTCATATTTTAACGCAAACGAAATAGTGACGTTTACTCTATAGCAAACTTACACTATCGATCGGGTTACAGTATCCATAATACTTACATTTTCACGTAATATTCTCTGAATTAATTGAGGGTTTTGCCTTTTTATTTAATGTTATGTATTATTTATTTTAGAGTTTGTTTAATGAAGCAGACGATAAAGTCCAGCACAGCATACAAGAAGACAAGATCTCCAGCTCACCATGCAGGAAATCAAGGTCACTACGTAGTACATCAAGATCACCACCATTCAGAAAGTCCAGGTCGCCAGCGCCACCATACAGGAAGTCCAGGTCATCTTCAAGCAGTTCTTCAAGTTCTTCTTCAGACTCGTCTTCCTCGGACTCATCTTCCCCAAGCTCTGATGATAACTCACGTATACCCGAAAAACCGTCTCAGATACTGTGTAATGATGACGAACGTGACAGTAATGAAATCATTGAAGATACTCCTCCACGCCTTATTAAAAAAAATAACAACGTAAGTAGCAACGTGTTATTGTTACAATAAACTGTTTTATTATTATAAGTACAATCATTTATCATAATTCATTTGTTTACCTATAATTTCAGAATGAATTATCACACATGCCTGCAAAGGTCATTACCAAGAACTTGCTAGTTTCATATTCTATTGTTCTCCGCAAGATTCTGACGAGTGCGATCAACAGCTAGCTAACCAGAAACCTGTAGATGTTCCTAATAAAAAGGCCAATGATATTGAAATAATTGTGAATCCGAAACAACAACACCTGGAAATTACAGTAAATATTATATTCAGTAACATAAATAATTATAATAAGAGCATAGGGACTAATATAATATAATATTTTTAAATAAACATACATACATAAATATCAATAAATAGGTACTATACTAACATAATGTTAAATAAAATAGATACATGAATTTTATATAAATTAAATTAATGTAAATTCAGCATTAAAACAGTATTATTTATATTATGTTTTATTGTTTTTAGGACCCAACTAGCTCAGGAGAAAATCTTAATTCCACACCAAATTATGCGATTTCTCCGTTATATTCTGATGAAAGCGATGTAGATCTGAGTGGCGATGATCCTAGTTATGTGTACACGTATGTGTAAACATCGACGACAAGGATTACAATAGTCGGATTGGTATCAAGGGAGAGCTCCCTTAAAAGTTCAGAGGTACGAAGAAGGGATGTTTTTTCGCGGTAAATGCGCAAACTTGTGTTTTGGAGGGGTTACAGTGGACTAAGTTATGTCGGCCCCAATTCAAGATATGACTTAACATGTTCTTGGTGTCAGTCACAAGTTTATTCCGGCTCTCGATGACGCTTTCCCGAGAAATATTAGCTCGTCCAGTGTAGAGCGTCACTCCCTTACTGACAATCGCGTAGCAATGAATGCTGTTGCTATGCAACATGTCATTAATATGCAGAAGAAACAGAGTATGGGCTAACACACACCCCTGTGGGACTCCAGACTCCAGCATTTAAGGGGGTTCATGTCAGAGCACGAACCATCGACTACGACGCTGATGCTACGCCCAGAAAGAAAGCTGGCCACCCACGATCACAATTACTCAGGAAGCCAGTATGATGGAAGTTTAGAGAGAAGAGCCCTGTGCTATACCCTGTCAAAGGCTTTCGCTACGTCCAAGCTAACTGCCAGTGCCTCCCCTTTACTCTCGACAGCCTCCGCTCATCGGTGAGTAAGGTACACTAAAAGATCACCAGCCGAACGACCGCGACGAAAACCATACTAGCGATCGCTTAGTATGTAGTTAGTTTTATTTTAGGTACCTTAAGAGCTGGCGGTTTGTAATGGACTCCATTACTTTGGAGAGCAAAGAGGTGATGGCTATTGGCCTGTAGTTGGACGGATCTGAGCGATCGATTTTTTTTGAGAATCGGGTGGACAAGGACTGTCTTCCAAGAGCTCGGGACAACGCCAGTAGTGTAAGAGAGCCGGAAAACGCGCGTGAGAACCAGCGCCAACTCATGGGAGGAACTGCACCAGGCCCACTCGACTTATGGATATCAAGGGAAAAAAGAGCCTTACGAACTGACCTTTGTAGGACCGGACGTTTCGCATTGAACAAGCGCAATGCGGTATGGTTGGTGGAGAGTTTTTCCCATCGTCCAAGGTCGAGTTTGATGCGAAAAGAGTGCCCAAGAGATCGGCTTTCTCCTTTGCAATATGGGTCAGGCAGTCATCGGTCTTGTGCAATGGTGGTAGGGACGGCTGACAAAAATTCCCTAAGATAGCTTTGGCGAGAGACCGGAACGCACGCGTACCCGAAGGAAGACGCAATAGCCTCTCGCCAATTCCACTTATGAATGATGACTTATTCGTCTCGGCAATGTCCTTCTTAAAGGACCTGGCGGCAAAGTTGTACCTCTTTCTGAGCGCACTGGTGTTTGGATCCTTTGATGACACCGCATTAGCCCAGGCCATGTAATGTTGTCACTTTTGGCGAGATACCATTTTGCAGCAACGACCAAACCATGGTTGGGACCTGCCGCCAATGGGAACCACAGAGTTTGGATTGAAAAGTTTCATTCCCTGCAGTATCACATCAACGATAAAGTCGGCGGCGACATCAAGATCATCCAGTGAGAAGCAAACTCGTAGTAGGACGCAAAGAAACTCCCATCGCATCCCAGTCCGCTGATCTATAATGTCAGACTCGACGTTTTTGAAATTTTTGTGAAAGGCACAGTGCTACGAATCAGACAGTGGTCTGATGAGCCTAGTGGTGCATCAATAGAAACTTGATAGCCGTCTGGGTGAGAGGTCAGCAGAAGGTCCAATAAGAAAGGTGCACGGCCCTCCACATCTGGAATCCACGTAGGCTCTGTTACCAATTGGGACAGACTGTAGGCCAAAGCGAAGTCATGAACGACTCTACCCGCGTGGTCAGTTTTGAGTGAACCAAGCCATTCGACGTGGTGAACATTGCAGTCTCCCAATACCACAATCTCGGCCGAGGGCATCCGTTGGAGAAGGGTCTGTCGCCGTTTGAACGGTCTCGGTTTGGACGAATTTATATAATTTACTCACCTTAAAACACTCATGATAAAAATCCATTGTATATAGACTCTTTTAAATTTAAAACATTCAACTCGGATGACCTCTAACCAATTCCATTCGACAAAGTGATGCCACAGCTAGTATAGCAATTAGCAAAACAATTTTTTTATTATAAAAATTTTGTGTAATATTTTGATTTGCTCATTGATCCATTAATCAAACGTTAGTTACATCTGGGTTAAAAATTCAGTACCAAAAAGTACCGGAAATTCCCGGTTTTCCCGGTACCATAGTTAGCGCAGTACCGGGAATCCTGTTTTCTCCACAGTACCAGGACTGCAAGCCCTAGTAGTTACTTACTTAATGGAGTAACTGCTAATACTACTTTACGTTTCATAACATACTATGTAACATATACATACATACGTCTTCTTTGGCACAAGTCTAAATTCCATTTCGGTATTAAACCCTAGTGTTTATACGTTCTGCTCAAGGTCACCAGCGCTCTAGCTCTCACGTACACGGAGTGTCACTGGTGGTGCAAATAAACATGTATAGGTAGCACAGTAATATATATTATATTACCGTTTAGGTAGTCTGATGTGGCGTTGACTGTACTGACATACCTAGCCTAGGATAATTTGAAATGGTAATTTGTTCACATTTAAGTACACATTTTAAACACCATAACTTGTAATAAATTAAGTAAGTATTCAGATTAATTATTATTTAAAAGAAGATAACCCAAAAGTCATTAGAAGAGATAAGAGTACGCAATAGAAAGAAAGGCAACTTGTAGGTGAATTTAACTGTAGATAAGGGAGCGGTGTGCGACCTGAATTGCATTTTATTGTGTCTTAGCAAGAGTCGCTATTTATTTAAATGACTTTGCGGAGTGAATCTTCTGTCCTTGTACTATTATGTAAGTATTCTATGGTATTATGCACAGATAAGGGGCAGGGGCAAATAAGATAATAACGTCGGCTTACTGCAAGAAATCATTAAAGAGCAGTAAGTAATTAAGTAAGTAGCAGCAATAGCTACAAAAATTACAATGTGTCCTAATAGAAATAAATCAACTTGTGACGGGTTGAAACAAATAATACTGCTTTTGGCGGTGTGACCAGTTAGAACAAAATTTTGGTGTAACGAGTTGATGCCCAAATCCACCTGCCCACGTCCTGCATGCCCAATCGCGTATTTAGGGTGGATTCGACCAAACTGGAATAAGACTTACTCCGAGATTAGTCAATACAAATTCGGCGTTTAATCTAGGTATAAGACCTTATTCCAGTTTGGTAGAATCCACCCTTAGTGAAATATTTTATTCGTGATTAAAACAAAATGCACTGTATGGATGTTTCTATTTTTTGTGTGGTATAAAATAGCATTACAAAGGCCATGATGAGCGATTCCGTAAATTTTAATTTATTATTGCGTGTTTACGTTTTCATGCCATTCATCCAATTGGGATGATTGTGGAATAATCTTATCTGAAAGAAGAATTTCGGATGATTGTAGAATAATCTTATCTGAAAGAAGAATTGCGCGATCTGTAAGTACTAACTACTCAAAACTTGTCATTTAATAATGTTTTTATTGATATCATCTAAGATGTAAAGTAAGTAGGTTAAGGTACTTAGTTTACTTTTTCTGCATTACGTCTACTTGTATTATGTTCGCCATGTATCCACTCGTCTGACGTGACGATTGGATTATCAGTCATATAGAGTGTAGGAGTGCGTTCCGTCGTTCTGGGTGTAGTTGTTTGGTTAAAGTTTAACTCGTTTGAGTTGCAACTGAGCCACGGAACGATCGAGTTGTTTTTATAACCTCTTCTGAAGTATTCCTGTCCAAAACGAGAGAAAACTCTTCTTTTGTCTACATTTTTTCCACTTTTATACAATATTTAAACCTAATTATTAAAAAGTAAAACAATACGAAACAAACAGGCCGAATTTTTCGAGACGTTTTGACATAAATTACAAAATTTGACACTTTAACAATGATATAAACGTCAAATAGCTGTCAGAGTGAAAAACAACCATCTGATTTGATGGTTGTTTGGTTGCTGCGCTCTGAGCCACAGAACGGATGAAACTACGCTCTGACAGCCGTCAGAGTAAAATTTCACCAAGCCACGGAACGGGTAGAGCGCGCGCCGGAGTGCGCTCGAGTGCACTCGAGTGAAGCCACGGAACGCAGCCTAGGTAGGTATGCCCCCACCCCCGCGCCTGCCCGCCGCCACCGCCGCGCCGCGCCCGCAGCCGCCCGCGTCCGCATAAAGAAACGTACGTTAGCGAAATATTTTATTCGTGATTTAAACAAAATGCACTGCATGTATCTAATTTTTTGTGTGGTATAAAATAGTATTACAAAGGACATGTATGAGCGATTCTGTCCATTTCTAAACTTCTCCTTTACTCCTTTACTTCATCCTTTCTAAACTTTGTTCAACATGTATACCACTAACCACTGAAAGTCTTAAATATAATTTCATAAATTTTAAAATTTTATTCAAAGACAAAAAGAGTGATTTTGTGATTTTCATAGTTCCACATATATTATGTTTCTAAACTTTTTACAACACAAAGATAAGATAGTTCTTATTATGAAACACTCAACATATCAAACTTTAATATTCTTATATACATTACACGAAATATTATGAAATACCTAAACCATACCTAAAGCACAGTCATAAAACTTCTAACTTTTTAAAAGTAGCTCACAATCCACATACTCTATCCACTCAGCAAAAACGAAAAGTTTTAGAATTATCGTAAGTAATTTTTGTCCGGCTACGCGACTATTATCCTATTACGGAGGTATGATTAAAAGAAAGAGCTTATTACGGCGGTAGTATACTCCTAATACGGAGGGTGAGTCCTTATATTGATTGGGGTTTCTATGTTTATTTGTTTGTTTTGATTTCAGGCTTCAAGTGATTAACCGATTTTAATAAAATTTAGTATTGAGTCAGCTTGTGACCTATTTGTAAAGATAGGCTATAAGTAGATAGACTTTTTATCGCATATTGTATAACGCCTTATTATGGTGTTTGGACAGATGAGGGGATATATTGTATAATTTTGGTATTATTGTTATTATAGGTACAAAGGCGGCAAAGCGGTAAGCCTGATATCCATAAGTCCCAGGACCTATGGACATCAGGTCTACCGCTTTGAACCCAGATTCAATTGATTGTGAATATTGCATGCAAATTAAGCGTTGCAAATCCTTACTTATTATAATTTTATTGAATTTTTGTTTGGCTGTTTATTACGATCCTAAAAGCTAAGCTGGTTTCATACCCAGAGGTCCTTATGGTTCGATTCCCAGCGGGGGGGGGGGGGGGGGTACACCTTCGTGTGCTCGGTTTGGTTGGTGGTAGGGCTGTTAAGTCCGCCTGGCTAGCTACCACTACCTTAGGTATGCTATTTTTCCTGAGATTTAGTTATTAGTCAGTCAGTGAATGAAACAGTTTATTTAGATAGATGACTTAACATTTGAAAAAAGCGTCTGCCTTCTTTCGCAATCCGTCCGCCTGCTCTTCCAATTGAGTTGCCGACAAACTTTAAATAAATAAACTTGTTTCCCTGCCGTTCAGCTCTCCCCTGAGGCAGTGTACGAGCATCACTTTCTTTATTTGTTTGACCAAAATAAAGATGATAACAAAAGTTTAAAAAGTTATTCCCTCGAGCGGGACTAGAACCCACAGCCTTTTACCAAGTATATACTTTTTGATATTAATTTAGTTATTCAACATTAGATATAAATCAAACAGCTGTTTTATCGAACTCAATCAATCGTTAAATTGTTCAATAATAATATGAAATCGATACAAACGACATTTGCCTGTTTGTCAATTAAAACAACCTAATGTAAAATGTGTGAGCATACGTATTTGTATAAATGCTCTAATGAGCACAGTGCAATTTTAATAACATTGAGTATTCGGCTGGTTGTTTGCAACTGAAGTGTTAATTGGAACGGGCTGGGCGCGAGTTATTGGCGGCGGATCGCTGGAAGTTTCATGACCGCCCAATTTGTTAGCCAATGTCGAGCTGGTCCACCCAACGCGATATTATATCAATGCTCGATTTTTGTGCGACACGCATCATTCGCATTTCTATCGCAAATCTATAAATAGTAAAATTAGAGTAGTTATAGGTAAGGATCGTAATTACACGGCGCAAATAAATGCTCAATCATTGAAAAGATTATGTTTACCATTTAATGGTTTCAGAAATTTTGCATAAGTTCAAAAGGGCTATTTATAGAAATGTTATAAGAAAAACGATTGAATATTCGAATGTAAAGTTTTACCGAAGCATCTTTGTATGTGTCTAATGTCTTTGCTTTTGGAAATTGAAATAAAACTTTACATAAGAGACGAATACTAATGAGCGCATTATGTTGCTATGATAACTTTACATTATTTTATGTAATCTAAGGTAATGCAACGTCATTCCTCATTTACGTTAGCAGGCTATTCGGCGGCTATCAGGCAAGTGGGGCGTTAAATTACGAGGTTTCCGTTTGCGGCGGCGCCGCCCCGGGCTCCGGCCAATCTAGCTGCGGCGCGATTTATCGTCGCGACAATCGAATGTTATATTGTAATCAATGTAAATTAATGAAAACCTTTATTTAAAACTAAGACCCATAGGGTGTTTCATGAATATTAATGCTAGTAACCATTTTTACATATTCTAGTCCAATACACAATAAATAATCTCCTGGCATCTATCTACATTTGATTGTGTTACGGTTTATTTTTAAACTCACGTTTTTAAGACAAACGGTGTTATCGCCCTTATTTCGGTCAAATTAAATGAGTCCCGTCTGTCTTTGTCATAATTTAGTATTTGATATTCAGTGGTATAATTTTCCAAGGCCTAAACAATATTTTTTGTATTTATGGAACACCAGAATATTAGAACCACAATGAGAATATTCAGCCAACTACTTTGCAACAGCTATGCATCCCATTCCCAATAGTGGTGGCTCCAATAGCGGGTAATGTGGGTGGGTAATAGTGTTTGTGTGCGCCCGCTATTTGCGGTGCACCTATTAACTATCGCAGAAAGTGAAAATGATTGTCGAGTGACTGGCCAATTGAATACTGTGACGTAGTTATAGCCGAATAGTCATTTTAAAAGTACTCTCTTTTGGTAGAATTATGGATATTCATAATGCTTCTTACTTTATTTAAGGAAAACTTTCTTAGTCTAAGACTTTGGTTCGCCGTACTCCATCTTTCTGTTTTGATAAGTAAAGTAAAAATTAAGTAAAGTATTAGTAAAGTGAGTAGAACCAGCACAAGCATGTAGATTATAATAACCTACAATATTATGGTATCAAATCTATGCATACAAATTCGTTGTTTTAGACTAATAAAGAGGTATCCAGCTACTCACAAAAAACATAATACCTTAATAGAGTGGTACAGCTCACACATATGCGACCAAATCCGTTGGAATATACCGGACAGCGGGCTGAGTGCCTCAAAGGTACCAAATCCGTTGGAATATACCGAACAGCGAGCCGAGTGCCTCAAAGGTACCAAATCCGTTGGAATATACCGAACAGCCAGCTGAGCGCCTCAAAGGTACCAAATCCGTTGGAATATACCGAACAGCGAGCTGAGTGCCTCAAAGGTACCAAATCCGTTGGAATATACCGAACAGCGAGCCGAGTGCCTCAAAGGTACCAAATCCGTTGGAATATACCAAACAGCGAGCTGAGTGCCTCAAAGGTACCAAATCCGTTGGAATATACCGAACAGCGGGCTGAGTGCCTCAAAGGTACCAAATCCGTTGGAATATACCGAACAGCGAGCCGAGTGCCTCAAAGGTACCAAATCCGTTGGAATATACCGAACAGCGAGCTGAGTGCCTCAAAGGTACCAAATCCGTTGGAATATACCGAACAGCGAGCCGAGTGCCTCAAAGGTACCAAATCCGTTGGAATATACCGAACAGCCAGCTGAGCGCCTCAAAGGTACCAAATCCGTTGGAATATACCGAACAGCGAGCCGAGTGCCTCAAAGGTACCAAATCCGTTGGAATATACCGAACAGCCAGCTGAGCGCCTCAAAGGTACCAAATCCGTTGGAATATACCGAACAGCGAGCTGAGTGCCTCAAAGGTACCAAATCCGTTGGAATATACCGAACAGCGAGCCGAGTGCCTCAAAGGTACCAAATCCGTTGGAATATACCAAACAGCGAGCTGAGTGCCTCAAAGGTACCAAATCCGTTGGAATATACCGAACAGCGGGCTGAGTGCCTCAAAGGTACCAAATCCGTTGGAATATACCGCACAGCGAGCCGAGTGCCTCAAAGGTACCAAATCCGTTGGAATATACCGAACAGCGAGCTGAGTGCCTCAAAGGTACCAAATCCGTTGGAATATACCGAACAGCGAGCTGAGTGCCTCAAAGGTACCAAATCCGTTGGAATATACCGAACAGCGAGCTGAGTGCCTCAAAGGTACCAAATCCGTTGGAATATACCGAACAGCGAGCTGAGTGCCTCAAAGGTACCAAATCCGTTGGAATATACCGAACAGCGAGCTGAGTGCCTCAAAGGTACCAAATCCGTTGGAATATACCGAACAGCGAGCTGAGTGCCTCAAAGGTACCAAATCCGTTGGAATATACCGAACAGCGAGCTGAGTGCCTCAAAGGTACCAAATCCGTTGGAATATACCGAACAGCGAGCTGAGTGCCTCAAAGGTACCAAATCCGTTGGAATATACCGAACAGCGAGCTGAGTGCCTCAAAGGTACCAAATTCTCCGCTTACCCACAAAATTAACCAGCGCTTAGCTGCAGTTTAGCATTCAAAATAGACGCTCAAACAACGTTTGTTTAGAGCCACTCGCCGCGTTATTGCCAGGACAGCGCCTCCTGACCGCCCCGACATGCTCAAACACTCGAGCACAAGCCCCAAAGCCACTACGCTTTGTGAATGTGCAATAGACTGTGCTCATTGTGGAACCCGACCACAATAATGTCACAAAGGCGAGAAAAATGAATGCAACGACAGATTTCGAGTTTTCATTGCACGGTGTTGGAAAGAATGGCTCGGAAGATGGGCTAATCTCCACGGATAATAGGAATAGCACACATAGACGGCTGTTATGCCATTGAAGAATACTATTTGTTTTTTGTAGTACCCGTAAATGTATTATTTTGAAATAGAATAAGTTTTTTTTTCGGTTAAACAATATTTAAAGGATACGTCTTTACTATCAGTTTCAGCTCTGCGGTAATTACTTAAGTCAGTCGAATAGAGCAATAATTTAGATATCTCGTTATCATAGATAGACTTACGCTTCTTCTGCCTTGGAATAGTGACAAATCTTTAATTTGATTAGAAACCAACCTCTAATCCTCATTACGTTATTGCGCTAATTCACAATATTTCATTAAATTATTCTTGCCAACGTTTATCAGCCCTACTAAAGATATAAATTATACGATATTAATATTGAACACTGGGCTAACGATACTCATTTATTATTCACATATGGCAGACACTGAATTTGTTGCTATTATTTGAGTAAATATAAACGAGAGCTCGGATTGGCCGTCGCTGAATCCGCTGATACCCTGGAGTAGGCCGCAGATTACCGGCGGCGCGGCGGCGGCACCTGCCCGCGCATGCATTACGGTTTAGCGCGCGGACAAGAGCCTAGCCAATTATTATGTTTGACATGAAGCTGTTCAACGAACTCAATTTGCCTAATTAATTTATAAACCTAGTATAAACAGCAAGCTCCCTGAAATATTCTTTTAATTTGATAATCCTTCTTTTCTAAGAGAGCTAAAGATGAATGAGGAAAAGGTTTATTAAAATCAATGTTAGCAACGGTGCTCTGGATCGTACACCTTGTACAATACATTTCGTCATTAATGAGATTAGAAACATTCGGTCCGCCTGATGACCAGCAACCACCGTTTTGTAAACTTTCGCATCACCGACCCTTAGGCCTTAAAAAATATGAAAATGATAAAAGTTTTCAAACATTAACTTTTTATACATACGATTATACAATTAAAGTAAAAGAGGTAGCAAAAACTTATTTAACAAATTATATGTTATTTATTTAGCTTTATTTATTTATGTTTGTATTAATTTGCTATTTAGCCTTAAAACATACATAATTATTTATACACATCATGCCCGCTTTCCGAAGGTGTAGGCAGACACCACAGCTAAAAAATGTAATCCAATTTAAAAAAATCTTATACGATCCAGATAATGAATACATTACGAGCACCAAAAAAGATTGCAATATTATTTGGTCTTAGTGAATTTTCGAATTCAAAAGATATTTACGAGTTTCTTTTTTATCAGACGCCTTGTAAACTTATTAAGTCAATTTAACTTAAAAGTCTATAAATCGTAAAAGCGATTTAATTTTAGTCGCTACCTGCTGCCTCCACAGGCCGAGAGGTGATCGAGACTAGCAAAGGGGGCGATGGGAGCGGTGGGAGCAATAGGAGCGGTAGGAGCGTTAGGAGCGGTAGGAGCGGTGGGAGCGGTGGGAGCGGTAGGAGCGGTAGGAGCGGTGGGAGCGGTGGGAGCGGTGGGAGCGGTGGGAGCGGTGCGAGCGGTGGGAGCGGTGGGAGCTGTGGCAGCGGCGGGAGCGGTGGGAGCGGTGGGATAACGGGACGCTCACGGTGCTCACGGCGGCGGCGGCGGCGGCGGCCGGGGACGAGCCTCCCATAAATATTGACGAAAATGGAGTTTACGACAAATATTTACTTTAAAAGAATACATTTTCATTTTAAGGTATACGTTTAGGGTAACTTCACAACTAAAAATCAAAAAACAGTAAAAATTGGAAAATTATACTTTTACGAGTAGGAATAGCCAAAGAAAAGTTGTTTTTTTTTATCTACAACGGGTAAGCGCTTGGCCTTCATCTCACCTGATGATAAGTGATGATAAGGCCGAACGTGGAAGCGCGCTTCACCCGGAATCCTCAACCACTGAGGATTCTGGTCTCTCGCCAAAGCTATCTTAGGGATTTTTTGTCAGCCGTCCCTACCACCATTGCACAAGACCGATGACTGCCTAGCCTATACTGCAAAGGAGAAAGCCGATCTCTCTTTTCGCATCAAACTCGACCTTGGACGTTGGGGAAAACTCTCCACCAACCATACCGCATTGCGCTTGTACAATGCCAAACGTTCAGTTCCTACAAAGGTCAGTTCGTAAGGCTCTTTTTTCCCTTGATATCCATAAGGCGAGTGGGCGTGATGCAGTTCCACCCATTGTGCTTCGGACGTGTGCTCCTGAATTGGCACCAGTTCTAACGCGCCTTTTCCGGCTCTCTTACACTACTGGCTTCGTCACGAGCTCTTGGAAGACAGCCCTTGTCCACCCGATTCCAAAAAAAGGCGATCGCTCAGATCCGTCCAACTACAGGCCAATAGCTATTACCTCTTTACTCTCCAAAGTAATGGAGTCCATTACAAACCGCCAGCTCTTAAGGTACCTAGAAGAGAACCAGCTACTAATTGATCGCCAGTATGGTTTTCGTCGCGGTTGTTCGGCTGGTGATCTTTTAGTGTATCTTACTCACCGATGGGCAGAGGCAGTCGAGAGTAAAGGGGAGGCACTGGCTGTTAGCTTGGACGTAGCGAAAGCTTTTGACAGGGTATGGCACAGGGCTCTTCTCTCTAAACTTCCATCATACGGGCTTCCTGAGAAATTGTGTTCATGGGTTGCCAGCTTTCTTACTGGGCGTAGCATCAGAGTCGCAGTCGACGGTTCGTGCTCCGACATGAAGCCCGTGAATGCTGGAGTCCCGCAGGGGTGTGTGTTGTCCCCTACTCTATTTCTTCTGCATATCAATGACATGCTGCATAACAACAGCATTTATTGCTATGCAGACGACAGTACTGTGGATACGCTCTACACCGGGCGAGCTAATATTTCTCTGGAAAGCGTTATCGAGAGCCGGAATAAACTTGTGACTGACACCGAGAACATGTTAAGTCATGTCTCGGATTGGGGCCGACATAACCTAGTCCGCTTTAACCCCTCTAAACACAAGTTTGCGCATTTACCGCGAAAAAACATCCCTTCGTCGTACCTCTGAACTTTGAGGGAGCTCCCCTTGATACCAATTCGACTATTGGGATCTTTGGCGTCGATATTTCGAGTGACGTTCAGTTTCGTGGTCATTTGGAAGGTAAGGATAAATTAGCTTCGAAAAAGCTGGGTGTGCTTAATAGAGCGGGTCAGTATTTCACGCCGGCCCACCGTTTACAACTGTATAAAGCACAGGTCAGGCCGCATATGGAATACTGCTCCCATCTCTGGGTTGGAGCACCCCAATACCAACTCCTTCCATTTGACCGCATTCAACGCAGAGCTGCACGAATTGTCGACGACGTGGTTATTTCAGGACGGCTCGATCCACTGGCTCTTCGGAGAGACGTTGGGTCTCTCTGTATATTGTACCGTATATATCATGGGGAGTGTTCTGAGGAATTGTTCGGCTTGATCCCTGCTGCTGATTTCCTTCACCGCACTACACGCAATCGACTGTCATTCCATCCACATCACCTTGATGGATGGCGGTCTACTACTGTGCGTTTTTCAAGAAATTTTTTGCCTCTAACTACAGTGTTGTGGAACCAGCTCTCGGCGGCGGTATTTCCGGACCGTTACGACTTAGGGATCTTCAAGAAACAAGCCTATTCCTTCCTTAAAGGCCGGCAACGCGCCTGTGATTCCTCTGGTTTTGCGGGTGTCCATGGGCGGCGGTGATTACTTTCCATCAGGTGACCCGCTTGCTCGTTTGCCTCCTTCTGATATAAAAAAAAAAGCTGGCTATCTTAACTCAAACTGTCGGAACACAACAATGCTATAAACATCGTTCTTATGGCGACAGACTTAGATAAGATGGTGGTAGCTAGCCGGTCGGACTTGACAGCCCTACCACCAACCAAACCGAGCACACAAAGATGCACCCCCCGCTGGGAATCAAACCCGGGACCTCTGGGTCTGAGCCCGGTGGCTTAGCCACTAGACCACAGAGACGGGTGTTCACAGGAATTAAATGTATGACTAAAAATAGCAAAAAAAGCTGTTTTCGGCACGTCTAGAGGCAATTTGGTAGTTGGTTTTGCTAAAGCTGTGAAGTGTCTACGCGCCCCGTTAAATGTTCAATGAACTGTTTCAGCAAGGGTCTGTGGCGGTCCGCGCGGTGCAGCTGCATAGAGCTTGCCTCATTTAAACGCATTCGTTTCGTATGTTATAAAATTTCCACAGAGATCATGCTTGCTAGAAACCTCTCTTATTACTTTACACTATTCTACGTACTCGCCCATACATTACATAATTATTTTATAATTAATTAAAATAGCAGAGATTTCTAAATGAAATCGCAATTTGTGGAAAGTGGGAAATATTTAATTACTTCTTGTTCGGTGAAATCTATAAGACACTTCAGCGGTAGCCAAATTTAGTGTAATGCGGCCAAAGGGCTTAACGATAACTTCTATTAGACACTTAAAAGTTTGTCCGGGAGTTCCTCTCGCCGCTGGGCCCAAATCGAGTTTCTACGAAACCGCCATCGTCGGGACGTCGGGATACTCGGGACTCGCGGGACAATACCTACCTGTCTATTTCTGCACAAAATTAATAACTAAAACAGTACATTTATAACTTCTGTTTCTTTTGTTGTCTTCTTATAAAGTAAAAAGTTCGTATCACTGGATACCTACAATTAAGAGCCGTTATACTTTTCAGTAAGATCCCATACTAATTCAAAGTTGGTTAAATAATTCACTCTTTTTGGAAATCAATATAAATGCGAATAAATGGCGCTGCACCTGATGCTTCGATGTGTCTCCGGCTCCGGGGACGTCGTAAAAAATGAGCTGATGCGAGGACATTCAATAAGTTTCGTCTGACGAGCGCGACTTATATTATTATTGTAGGGGATGCAAGACTTTTATTGAAATTGTGACCCAGGCGCCATCGCCGGCCGACGACCGTTCCAAACTGAAACTTAACACTTCGCATTAGGATCCACTATCTCATTAAATAAGTGTGTAAGGTCCCTACATTGTGATTTGCGTGTTAAGTCGACGGTATTAAGGCTTGGAATGCCGCGTGCGGCAGCAGCCGACAAGTAGAGGTGATTTGAAACAAGATAGATTAAGCGCAGATAGGAGCGTCTGCGATGAGGTCGTTAACCGGAGTTCTTGGCTGCAAAATCAAAATACAATTGTTATGGTATTTCAGTGGTATCCGTTAAATAACGATATTTTTACTCTTAAGAGCTTTATGTTTTATATACGGTAAATCTCTGTAACTAATGTTCCTAAGCAACTGGTCTGTTTGTTCAAATATTTTTATCTTTTTTTGCTTAAATGGCAAATACAAAGTTGGGCTAATAAAGAACACAGTTTAACTGTTGTTGTATTTTATACATGCCTATTCAAGATAGCCTTCGTTTTTTCCCTTATTACAGTGTTATAACATCCTTCCCTGGAATCCCGCACAGGAATGACAGCTCAGCTTATTTCTTCAGCCGTTCCCATTTGTTGCCAAAATGTTAGGAAGATATTTTCCCTTTACTTCGCATTCATAAAGTAGGTATTTGTTCCCAATACACCCTTTGAGAGGGGAATTTCAACATTGAAATATATATTAAAATCTAAGCTTTTGTTTAAATGATATGGTATAATAGTACATTGTTACCCTAGGGGAGAAAGTAGCTTATTTACTTCCGGGACGGGGTTTGGCGTAATGGTTCGAGAGAGTAAATAAGTCTTTCACCCGAGGTAAACACTGTGCTTTTTTTTCATTACGAATCTAAGGAAAGTAAAAACAAAAACATGAATGTCTTTAGTCCGTTAGTCGCCTTTTACGGCACCGAATGGAAGAGAGGGGTTGGTAGTATTATTTTGACAAACCCATCGCCGCTCCATGCTGTTGGATGCATGTGCAGTCTTTAGTCCGTTAGTCGCCTTTTACGACACCGAAGAGAAGAGAGGGGTTGGTAGTATTATTTTGATGAGCCCATCGCCACTCTATGCTGTTTAATCTGTGGGTGTATGTGCAGTCTTTAGTCCGTTTTATTAAAAAAAAATTTTTTTTCTTATACACTGAAAAAAGACGACAACCTCAGGCGGGAATCGAACTACGCACCTTCCGCATTCCGGGCGGCTGCCTTAACCACTTGGCTACCGAGTTCTGGCTTTCAACCGTCGAAATTTGTCAGTGCTTGATGCTTATGTTTTTAGTCAACATTGCTTCATCAAATCATAGAAGTTTTCACCTCTGAGATCCGAATGAAATATTTTTACAAATATTTGAACATTCGGTTAAGATGAAGCTGCGTTTATAGATTAATGTTTTATATTTTAGCGTTCTATTAACGCTTAAATATACTTAAGTAAAATTTTAAACACTGAAAAAAGACGACAACCTCAGGCGGGAATCGAACCACGCACCTTCCGCATTCCGGGCGGCTGCCTTAACCACTTGGCTACCGAGTTCTGGCTTTCAACCATCGAAATTTGTCAGTGCTTGATGCTTATGTTTTTAGTCAACATTGCTTCATCAAATCTTAGAAGTTTTCACCTCTTAGATCCGAATGAAATATTTTTACAAATATTTGAACATTCGGTTAAAATGAAGCTGCGTTTATAGATTAATGTTTTATATTTTAGCGTTTAAAATTTTACTTAAGTATATTTAAGCGTTAAGAGAACGCTAAAATATAAAACATTAATCTAAAAAAAATATTTAAAAAGACATTTTAGATAGGTTAGTCCTCTAACAAAGGTTTGTCTGCAGACTACAGACACTTAAACCAATAGAATTTTTTATCAAATTTAATCACGTCTTCTCGGTGATGCTGTAGGTATAGAGGCCGTGTTGCGACTCAAACGCGGAATAGTTATATTATATACTAGCGGCCCGCCCGCGCCTTCGTCCACGCTAACTCAGAAAGACCGTCATAGTTCAGACATTAAAAAAAATATAGTTACTAAATATAAACAAAAACCATCCTCAGTTAACGCTCTATCTTTTAGTGAAAACCGCATAAAAATCTATTGCGTGGTTTAGGAGACTAGTGCGGTGCCACAGACACAGGGAAACGGCGACTTTACTTTATAATATGTAATGATGATGATGATGATGACTGGTAGACCCGACAGCCGTTGTCCTGCAAATCACAATGACAACTCAACAGGCAGGAAAAAGATAAATGGCGCGAAGGAGAAGTAAGTAAACTGCAAAAAGTTTTTAGCAACCAATTAATATTTAATACCTATAATTCACGTATATAGTTTTTTTTCGTTTATAGTTTTTTTTAAAGGATTTTTACTATTTATTCTCACAGTTTAAATCTTCCCTGAACTTTCACGAATATTTCAAGATCAAAACTAGCCAAATTGGTTTGGTCATTCTCGAGTTTTTGCGAGACAAACGAACAGCAATTCATTTTCATATAAATAGATATAGGTATGTTATATTGTGTGCTATCGGAGCAATCGAGTTGTCAAAATGTGTGTGTGTTTGAAAGCTTTCGAGATAACGAGACATGATTCAAATGAAAGATCTCTTCTCTTTGATTAGTAAAAAGAATTCCCGAAAAAGGTCGTTCAACAAGAATTCCCGAAAAAGGTCGTTCAACAAGAATTCCCGAAAAAGGTCGTTCAACAAGAATTCCCGAAAAAGGTCGTTCGACAAGTGCGTACTTTGTGTTTCGCGTAACAGAAAATTAAATCTCGGCGTGTTTTTAATTTTTAGAATCTATAACCCCTTGAGGAGGTAAAACCAGACACAACTAAAAATCAACTGTTTCGCGACCGCCGGCGGTCTTATGACCCTTGACCATTTTAATAAGTTTTATAGTACTTACAGTGTTGTGAATATCGCAAACTTCCTGGTTATCAATATGGATACGTTTATAACCGGTTCGCACGTACAGTCACGAGCACCAATATATATACACTTTAAGTCTTATTCCATTGTATTAAGAGTTACAATTGTTTACATATTTTTGCTCGTGACTGTACATGATTAATGAGTCATCTATATCGGGATAGTAAAACAAGGTGGAAGAGTACATGGCGCTCGAGCTACGAACATGTCGTTTTCTTCTCGTAGATCAAATATTGCTTCTGACTGAAAAATAAAAGCTAATTTGCTTAGGTAAAGTGCATTATTAATAATAGTTTGTCATCCAAAATGCCGTCAACAGTGGCACATACGAAGAGAGGCCTGTACCTAGCAGTGGGTGAAGTCAGGCTGTGGATGATGATGATGATGATGATGTCATCCAAAAACCATAGAAGATCAGCCAGCAAGAAAATGGGATCGAGCCTGTATCGTCTACGTTGTGCAAGAAAGACTTCTGAACAGCTTAGGAACCGCCAGGACGAGCTGGTGTGCGATTCTCTAAGCTAAAGCCTTGATAGCTGCGGCTGCCGCAGCGCTGAGAAATGACTCTGTCTCTTTCATATTCATAGATTTGGAAAAAGACAGCAGATCACAGCCTCGCTCGATCACAGATCGCAGCGTCATATATTTGATCGGTTTTGTTGGAAAATAAATTTAGGTATTTAGTTAAATAAGGTACTTACTGATTTTTAAAAACATATTATTTTTGTAACATAATAAAAACGAATTGGGGGTTACGGGAAAAGTATGATCCATGCATCATTTATCTACGTGATGTTATAGCCATGCTTAAAGAATTAAACCAACAATTCTTTAAGTATCCATGCGATTAAAAACGAAACATACACGTAAAAGAAAGCTGATTTTCTCTAAGAACTTTTTTCATTAACTCTTTAATTCACTCAAGTTTCTACCAGAGTTTAATTTGATAGCTCAAAAGTGTTTACATATTAATGTCGCAAACCATAAACTTTAAAACTTAATTTAGTCTAGCGAGGGAAGGATGTGAACTGAGGGCATGACGTAACGATCTGATTATGAAGCCAAAGTTAGCGAACAACGTCTTGACAGCATAATCAAAGCAGGCGCCTAAGTAGCTGCTTTCAACAGTTATTAACGTTGCAGAATAATACGCCTCTGTGGTCTAGTTGTAAGCCATCAGCCGCAGACTCAGCTTACTTTGGCTTATGACATTATTTAAGTCTGCTTGGTTAGATACCACCATCTATTCTAAGTTCATTGCCATAGTCAGAATGAAAACCATTTCCTCTGTGGTAGATAGATATCTGGTGAAGTGTGCTTCCATCAAAGATGGATGATGGCCTTCTCTTTAGATATCATGAGCTGATGATTTGAAAATTAAGTGCTTCCTTGTCGTTGAATAAATAAATAATTACATCGTTATAGAATAACTACTGTACTATGTGTCTACTGACATAAACCAATCAAAACAACGACATGAATGTTATATGTATTTCGAGACGAGACGAGTACGTATAAATACTTTTTATAAAGGTAAGACAGTATAACGTCATGGGATAGAGAGCTCGCGGCCACTCGATATTCATTAATAGTGCTTCAACTACTTGCTACAAGTATAAGCACATGTAAAGTGAGCCGATAGCTAGCTGGCGCTGGCTTATGGGCGTTTACCTCTGTTATCGCGCGATACCAGTGTGTGAGCTACGTGTTTATTGTGGCTGTTGGCTGTGCGAGATAATTAAGATTTGAATTTGAATTACGAGGGCTATTTGCGTTGCTGGTTCCGCGCTAGCGGTGATCTAATGGGGGGTCAATGACTTCACACCATATTTGTTCATGCATCTCTTAACTTCGTAGGCAAGGGTAAGCTCGTCATCATTGACATCCTCCCGTCGTGGTACTACTCGTTATCTGTTCAGAGTCAGCGCAGTTTTCTGTGTCCGCCGTCTTCCTGCCAATAATCGTCAGCTCACTAAAGATTTTTTCGGTAATTTTATAATTTCTTGCAAAATCAATTTTCCAAAGTCCTTTTTGGTTGTCTTCGTTCCTTATCCATTTACAAGGTTTTTATGCAGCAGTCTTCGATCATCGCAGCACAACAAAATAATATTCGAATAATATGTGTATTATACTACTCTTATAGTATGAAATGCATGGATAAGATAAAACGACGTATGGCCATCACGAGAACAGCAATGGACAAGATGAGGAAAATATGGAGGGACAGAAATATACTTAAAACTACTAAGACCAGACTCGTACGAACGCTTATTTTCCCCATATTCCTGTACGCTGCAGAGACGTGGACATTGCGAGAAGTGGAAAGGATGAAAATAGATGCTTTAGAGTTGTGGTGCTGGAGAAGAATGCTTGGAGTATCGTGGACTGAGTTTCGCACTTACGTCTCGATACTTCAAGAACACGGTATTGAGCAGCGCCTGTTTTCAGTAGTTCAGTCTCGCATATTCACATTCTTCGGATACGTCTCTAGACGCGTTCATCAGTCCATCGAAGGTCTTGTCGTTCAAGGAAAAATGGAGGGCACAAGGTCACGTGAAAGGTCTCCCATGCGATGGACGGACCAAATGAAGTCAGCCGTGGGAGGTGGGAGGGAGGAGGTCCAACAGAGAAAAGTGGCGCGATGTCGTGAGGCGAATAACATTTGCCCACATACTACTACATGACGACCACGACCGCTCTGACAAGAGTGTAGCGGATAAGAAGAATAATATGAAAAGGAGAATCACGTAATGTTCAAGAAGTATAATAACAATTCGTATAATTTCACCAAATTTATCCGTCCTGTTGATGTAATCAACTAATTTTATATAACCTAATTTCACCGTATTCAGCAATAACATAAACATTATGTTGTCTAACATTCACTTATTGTGTAGGTAATATGCATTTTTTTTTTATACTAAGCCCGGCAAATAACCCCACTCCACCTGATGTTAAGTGGAAATGAGGTCTAGGCGCGAGGACAACTGGTGCAGCGTAAGAGACGTAGCATCAGTCATCCTCACTCTGCCGGCCCACAAAGTGCTTCTTCACGCCTCGTTTGAAGGACCCTATGTCATAGGTAGAAGGGAATACGTGTGCTGGTAGACTATTCCATCTTTTGGAAGTGCGGCAAGGAAACGAGTCACCAAATTTCTTTGTGCGAGATGGAATGTTAGAGACTGTAAATTGGTGACTCCGGAGAGCAGCACGCGTACTCCAATGGAGGAAGGGAGAAGGAGGGATGAGGTCAAAGAGTTCTTCAGAGCACTCGCCATGGTATAAACGGTAAAAGACGCTGAGTGACGCAATATCTCTACGCAATTGCAAAGGCTCGAGAGTTTTAGTGACCTCTGCATTGCCGATAATGCGCACAGCGCGGCGCTGCAATCTGTCCAAGGCATCGAGAAGGTACTTTGTGGAGCCGTCCCAAAGGTGAGAGCAATACTCCACGCAAGACCGCACCTGTGTCTTGTATAATAGACACAACTGATCAGGCGTGAAGAATCGCCGCACCTTGTTCAGGACACCGAGTTTACGTGAGGCATTTTTAATCACGGTTTCGATGTAGTCCTTTTGGTTCAGATCGCAGCGGATATCCATACCGAGCATGTTAATACTGCTCTGCAGGCCTAGAGATGTACCCTGAAGAGAGGGAAGGGGAAGGAATGGCGACTTTTTCGCTGTGAACGCGCACACCTGTGTTTTCTTGGCATTGAACTCCACCAGATTATCGGAGCCCCATTTAGAAATGAGGTCCAACACACGATCGAGCTCAATGACAAGATTTGCTCGCTTTATTTCGGTGTCTACCCGCCCAGCCGTTGGGTGCCCGTTATATCCCCCATGCACTGTGCTATCATCTGCATAACAATGAATGTTTCCAAGAGGAAGCATGTCTCATGCAGGAAGCTGGCAATCCAGGTACAGAACTGAGCGGGCAAACCGTATGCCGGGAGCTTGGAGAGAAGAGCTTTGTGCCAGTCCCGATCAAAAGCCTTTGCTATGTCAAGGCTAACTGCCAGTGACTCGCCACGCTTGTCAATAGCCTCACCCCAGAGATGTGTGACGTACGCTAGAAGATCACCCGTTGACCGTTTTGGCCGAAACCCATATTGACGATCGTGAATTAGGGAGTGATCTTCTAGGTATCGAATAAGCTGTTTGTTCAATATTCGTTCTAGGATCTTACACTGAAGTTACGGCTATAGGGCGGTAATTAGTCGGATCTGACCGATCTCCTTTTTTAGGGATCGGTTGCACATTAGCTTCTCTCCAAGATTCCGGCACACAACCCGAAGAGAGCGAGAGACGGTTCAGACGCGTTAACACAGGGACAACTCCGCTGCGCACATTTTTAGGACTATTGCTGGGATGCCATCAGGACCGTTAGCTTTCCGGACATCGATTGACTGCATTTTCGCACGGACATCACACTGCCTGATTTTAATATCAGACATTGTGTGGCCACAGTGAGGAATTGAGGGTGGCTGTGCATCACAGTCATCGATCCGGGAGTTAGCCGCAAAGAGTTTGGCCAGGAGATCGACCTTTTCCTGCGGCTTGTGAGCTAAAGTTCCGTCAAGACATCTCAGTGGTGGTAGCGAGGGTTGGCAGAAGTTGGATTGCACGGCTTTGGCCAGACGCCAGTAGCTACGGCTGCCCGTAGGATGCGTCAGGAGTTCTTGGCCTACTCGTGCAACGCGCTGGGCATCCGCTCTAATGTAGGCCCTCTTACACGACTTGGTGGCATTATTATAGGCTCCTTTTAGCGAGCGAGTTTCGGGAGCCCCATGAGCTTTACCTCTGATCCAAGCGCGGTATGCCGTCTGTTTGCTCTCAACAGCGCTGGCACACTCGCGATTGAACCAGCGGTTGCGTCTGCCTTTGCTGATGACATAGGAGTGTGGAATATAGTATTCCATTCCTAATACTATCTCATCAGCAACGGCAGTAGCGCTAGCGGTCGGGTCCTTCCCACTAAAGCAGCGCTGCCTCCAAGGGACGGATGCAAAATACTCCCGCATCCCGTCCCAGTCTGCCGACGCGTAGTGCCAAATCTGGCGTTTCGAAACCGCTGTTGGCGGGCGTGATGCCAAGGGCACTGTGCTGGATATCAAGCAGTGATCCGAGGAACCTAAAGGAGCTCGAATCTCCACCCGGTATCCAGCTGGGCGACTCGTCAGCAGAAGGTCGAGTAAGGAGGGCGCATGGCTAACTATGTCTGGGATCCTGGTGGGCTGGTTCACCAGTTGCGTCAGGTCATGCGTGAGAGCGAATGCGTGGGCAGTTCTACCAGCATGGTCTGTTTTGGAGGAACCTAACCACAACTCATGGTAGGCGTTGAAGTCCCCCAAAAACACCAGTTCCGCCGATGGAAACTGCTCCTGCGCATCATCTGCTACCCGACTAAGATATTCAATTAGTCGAGTTGTCTCCATGTCGCCGTTATGGGATCGGTAGACGCAGACGTAGACACGGCAATGAGAGCCTAAGTCGACGTGTACCACTAGGAGGGAGAAGGAAGGGTCCTCCAGACAGCGCAGACGGCGACAGCAAACATCCGCCCGAACGAATAAGCAAACTCCGGCTTTGGCTTTGAAGGATTCTTCAAGCACAAAGCCGGGATAGTTCAGGTAGGTGGTGTCAGCTGGGCGGATTATTTGCGTCTCCGTCAGAAACAACATTGCTGGCCGTGCCGTCTCAAGATGGTGGTGGACGGCATTGAGGTTTGCATGGAGTCCGCGGATGTTAGCGAACTCCACCTCAAACGGTAAGGTTGTGGTGGGGGTGTGCACCGCTGTAGAACCAGTTTTGTTGTTAGGCGCTGTCATTTTAGGAGTGGAAAGAGAGAGGCGTGAATCGAGAAAATGATGCCGCGATGCGAATGGTCAAAGTGTGGTGGCCTGTTTCCCCAGGAATTTGCCCACAGACGAGTATTATTAACCTGCCGAACGGAAGGGCCCCCGAACCCCCCCGGGAATGGCCGCCACAACCCCACCTTCCGGTCACCAACCGGCACGACGGACCACCCCGAGATTATGCGTGGCATGGTGAGGCAGCCTCACGAGCTGGTTAGGCTCGCTTGGGTCCCTGTACTGTGCCACGGGCGGCCAGCGGGACAACCGTTTCTACGGGTCTCCCTGGTCGGCAGGCTAACGAAGTCCTCCTGGCACTGGTTTGACGAAAGCCTCCACAGACCAAATACATCGCAGCATCATCCTCTCGAGCTCTGGTTATACGCTGGCTGATCCCGAAACGCGACCGACAAGCAGTCACTTGACGGGTTTTACACCATGCGTACGGTGGTCACCAACCAGACGGGTCAAGCCCTACCACCAGTGGGGCAGATCATCGCTCGAAAGAGTCCGTTAGTCGCTTCTTACGACACCCACCGGACGGAGAGAGAGGCGGCGTCTCTCTCTCCGTCACCGCGCGGAGTGTAGAGCAAATTATATACCATTGTTACTTTGATGTAGAACATAAAAGAGCATCCTGAGTTTCTTGCCAGCTCTTCTCAGTTCTCTCCCAAATCGAAACTGGTGGTAGATACAGAGCTATGATTTAACTGGTGGTAGATACAGAGCTATGATTTAACTGGTGGTAGATACAGAGCTATGATTGAACTATAACAAACAAATACGACATACATACAATAACCGTATCGCGTAGCGGTGAAACAATACTTACACTCACTCTCCTCCCTTGGGAGCCGTAAAAGGTGACTAACAGACTAAAGATTGCACTTACATCCAACAGCGTAGAGCGGCGATAGGCTCACCACCTATCACGCTGAACACGTGTGCAGTCGCTGGTGAAAAGTGGACTATGGTAGAGGACTGCTTTGCTGTCCTCCTCTGATTAACCCTTCGGGGATAATAGTCGTGATTGTATTTACCTTCTATGTAAACAAATTAAAAAATTTTTTTTTTTAATTTTACATAAAGTGGAATTTTAGCTACAGTTGTTGTAATGTCATGTATGTAAACGTAAAACTCATTGTAAATAATATAAGATAAGATAAATTTTTATTTTCATAATAAACTTAGCCTAAAAACATCAAAGTTACCATAATAGATAATCTTAATAAACTATAAATAACAGATTACTTTTATAATACTTACTAACAATAAAAATCTAATTTGGGCTAAATTTATTAATTATGTTTGCCTGTATTTAGAGTAATTTTAACATATAAGCAAAAAAAAAACAAATTTGCGGAATACAGAACAAAACTATTTACCTCCCTTAGTAGTCGTAACTGTGTTACGGCAAGGTAAGATTTTGGCCCCAGGAATATTTCATTCATTCATTCACATTCATTGATTCCACTTAAATTTGTAACAAAAAGTACAATAACATACAGAAATATGTTCGTGTTAGAAAGGTGTTATGCTAGTCACAAATTTACCTTTTCAAGGCATTGGGAAAACACGGTTAGATAAATTAATTATTAAATTAATTAATTGTTCCAGTAAAATTTAAAATAAATAAAAGAACAATAACAAAATATTAAAATATTCGACAAACTTTAACACATTATAATTTTTCCTCAAAATATTCTTTCATGTTGTAAAATGATTTATCTACTAATACATTCTTTAGCTCGTTTTCAAATGTACTGTCTTGGAGTGCTTTAAGTTTTTGAGGTAAGTGGTTGTACATCTTAATAGCCACGTAGTACGAGTTATTTTTAAACAGGCTAAGATTGACTGCAGGCACTACTAACAGCACCTGTAGTAAAGCAGATTTAAAGATTATTTTGCCATAATGCATCTAATAGCTTACACACAATACATGCCGATAACGAGTATCGGGTTTGTTGTAAATAAGTAGTATAAGCTAAATAAACAGATACCATAATCATTGTGAATGAATATGTAGATGTAATGAACAGCTCACTATTTATCCAGCAAGCAGAGTGCCGTTCATGTCGTTAATGCAATTATTATATAGCAACACTACTACACATGCAAAAGATGATAAATAGAGGAGAGAGCACATAAACTTAACATAAGATTTGTTACCCTGTTTTTATTTACTGCTTTTGTCAGTCGAGTTATTCATAGATTCAGTAAATTACGATCTTTTTGATTTCAGAAGTCTGTGAAAATTACGAAAACTTATGCGGAGGATTTTTATGTCTTTTTCTTTCATTCTAACCTGAAAGGAAAGAAACTTGTCGAAGAGCTCATAAATAATGGAATCACCGACCGGTGGGCGGGAGACGCGCTGAAGATCATCATTTAGTTTATTTTAGAAGTGTACAAGAAGTAATTCATAAACGACATAACACTTTATGTTAAAATTCAAAGCACCTGTAGTATTTGCATGATAATAAAATACATTAATCATAATATTGTCATTTAAAGTCGCTTTTAAAAATATAATACCTAATACAAGAACAGAGTCTGTCAATAAGCGACTACCTCAAAAACAATTGCGAAAACATCGCTCGCATTCGAAAAGTATGTGTACGCACCATATTATGAATTCCGTACGCAGACTAAAGTTCCAGACGACCTACTTTATTAGTATCATTGTAGCAGTATATATTTTTCCGAAACTCAAGTTCAGCCGATATTAAGTAGACGAATCACTGCACGCTCCGGTCAATTCAATTTTGCCCAATTGAGTTGGATAACAAATTGAATTTCGTTGTTTTTTTCCATGTCGCCACAGTGTAGGAAGATGTCAATGAATATCGAAATACAATGTTCGAATGGCGTAAACCTTATTTTTGCTTTTTTCAAAAGCTCTCTGTTGCAAGCTAGGTATTAGTATTAAAACAAAAATCTAGTATATTTTAGGTAATAGATAAAATACCACTTTACAACCGGACCAAAAAGGTTTTGATTTTTTGTAA
The DNA here is from genome assembly GCA_963921215.1 of Scoparia ambigualis. Taxonomy (NCBI): domain Eukaryota; kingdom Metazoa; phylum Arthropoda; class Insecta; order Lepidoptera; family Crambidae; genus Scoparia; species Scoparia ambigualis. Next base: position 39,404,161 of record OY992507.1, read on the forward strand.
TCTATGATATAGGTCGTATTTATATAGGTTTACGCTACCTAGGAAAAATACTGAAAAAATCGGGAATACCAGGTTTTCCTGAAAATCGCCAGCACGATCGTGCACCTCAGGAATAGTTTGACTTATGTACATTCGTGCATCTTTGTACATTGTTGTGTTTATTGAAGAAATTAGACAACATTTTTTTCATTGGGCGTGGGCCCAGAACCGTCACTTTTGCTGTATTCCAGCCGATGTGCAGCCTCCCCTCTCTGCCCAAGGTCTTCGCCGCCGGAATGGGGCATCGGATTAACGCCGAGAACGTCTGGTTCGGGCCCGGGCGCAGCGCCCCCACCTTTACGCGCTCTACAGCGCAGCCACGTTTCTGGACAATCGCCGCCGCGATGTCCTCGACCATGGCTGTGTCATCCAGGCCCGAGACGCGCACGTCAGCGCTTTTCTCGGGTCGGACGACGTCGGCCACATCCGACACCACCTGCCGCAACCGCTCAGCAAGTTTATCGGCTAGCTCGCCGCTATCTGCGCCCGGAACCTCGATAAGTCGAGAGCCGTTCTGGGCGGTGCGGGACTTCAGGCCTGTGATGCCTTCGTCGGCCAGATTTATGGCCTCGATAGCCCTCTTTAGGGTTGAGGCGTAGGTGACGCCTCCCTCTATGGCTTCAGGCCGCAGCTTAATAACCACGGCCGTAGACCGTGGCCTCTTTAGGCGGACCCTCTTCGCCCTCTTCTTCGGGGCATCGGGCGGCCCCGGGGGGACCCTCGAGTCGGAGGCAGGCGCGCGACCGTCTGTCGCACCAGGCGCCGCGCTCCGGTTGGCCCTCTTCCGCCGTTTGCGGGAAAAGTGTGTCCACATATCGGCCGCGGGAGCCGCAACCGATGCCCTGCTGGCATTCGGGTCGGGTCGAGGCGCCGGAGCACGCATGCTCGACGGCGGAGCCGCTCCGGGCGAGGGGAGAGGGGAAAACTCCTCCCGTCTCCTCCGATCAGCCGCACGGGGCGGGCGCATCATTTCTGGCCTTTCAAGGGCCAGCCTACCCTCTAGGCCGCTGATGCGCGAACCTAGGCCCTCGATCGCCGCGTTGAAGGTTCTGGAAAGTTCCCTCAACGCGACGACCGCTTCCTCCTCTAATGGGGGTGGAGCGGGAGTCTCCCTTATTGGGGACCGGCGCTCCTCCAACACCTCGCGCATGTGGACCACCTCCGCCCTGAGCGCTTCCACCTCCTCCCTCAACTGGGCGTTGGCGCGCCTCTCCTCCGCTAACGCCTTCCTCATCCTTTCTTTCGCCTCGGCCCATTTGGCGTTGTGGGCCTCGAGCCTGGCGCGGATCCTCAATTTTTTCGCCTTGTATTTTTCCGCCGTGAGGCGTTCAAGGCTCTCATCCTCCGAGTCGGAAAAATTGGGGTCAGGCTCAGGGAGACTACCCCGGGCAGACCCATCCCGAACGCTCGGGAAGCCAAGCACCAGGCCTTGACCCAATGCTCGGCCTCGCCGCGCCGAAGAGATCTGCGCGGCGGCGGTCACCCTCTCTTCGTCACCCGACCGATCTTCGTCGGGGACCTTCTTCTGGCCGACGGGTCGCTTTCGACTCTTCGTCGCCACCTTCGCGGAAAAGCCCTCTGGCTCCATCGCCTCCACCACCTTTCCACTCCGCAACACTTTCCCCCCCCCAGACTCGGGCGTGCCAACAGAACCCTCACTCCTTCTTCCAGGAACATTACTGGTCCCTGAGGCCTGGTCGCCTACCTCAGGGCAGTCTTCGGTATCCAATTTCACACATGGGGGCCCGGGTACCCCCATGCGCCGGGCGCTAGCCGGATCACATCGCACAATATTTCCCATTTCCGACTTTTCCATAATGATTCGGAAATGAGGGTTTCCATCCCCCTTTTGGTCGCTAGGGGGTGGGCTGTTAGCCGCCCACCAACCCGTCCGAAAACGGGCGCCCGTCGCCGCGCCCCGCAACGACGGCACCTTTGCATGAAGGGCGCCCAGAAGGGGCGCCAACTACCCCGAACCCACCCCGTGTAACGACGCCCAGAAGGGGCGCCGTCAAAACTCCCCTCAAAGCCGCTCGAGAGTGAGCGGCGAGCGTGCGACCCAGAGTGGGCCGCACGTGGAGATCCCCCCCGCAGGTCAGAGTGACCCGCTGTGCGGTCCAGAAGGGACGCGCGTTGAAGGGGGTGCGATGCCCAAAAGGGGCACCACCTACTTTATTCGACGCCCAGAAGGGGCGCCAGGGATTTGCATAAGGCCCCTTGTCCCACGCTGAACGTGGGCCGAGAGGCCTTACCCCAGGGTGCACCACGAGGAGGTTCCCAAATTTTCACCCCAAACCAGATACACCTAACTTAACTAACAGCTAGTACTTTGTGTTTGTCATCTGATCATCCCCGTGGCAGGAAAAGAAGGTTTTAGGTTTTTATTGGGTTTTCCTCACCTCCTTCCGTCGAGCTTTTCAAAGATGGGCTGGGAGAAGGGAGAAAAATCTTATCTAATAAGGGGTCACACCTAGCCTCAATCATATACCTATATATATTTAGGCAACAATATGTTATTGCAGTTAACTTTTCACATTGTTTCACACCTTTAACATCTAAAGTGGTATTTGGTGGTTAAGTCTTACATTTCGCTTGGTCACGGCTTGTTGGTATTCTATGGTTTATTATTTTTAATGCTTATCATACTGTAGGTTCGTGTAACCTATGTCAAATGAAGTCATCGCCAACAAGGCTATAAATTACCATTTGCTAAATAAATATGAAATTTTGCTTTATTTGTATTTGTGGGACACGAAATTGGCTTTCATGAGCTGCCGGCCGGCGCGGCGGAGGCCTAATCACATTTAGTTTAAAAATGTAATGCTGAGCTTAAACTTAGGGACATTTCCATAAAAAGGTTTTATTTAACACTAATTGCTCTGTGACACATTTAAAATTTAAATGACGTTAAACAGATTGACGTTAATTAAAAATCTACACACGGATACAGTGTAGGAAGGCCTCCAACAAGGTGGACCGGCGATAAGGTAAAGGTCGCGGGTAAGCGCTGGATACGAGCAGCACAAGGCTGGACGAGGTGGAGATCCTTGGTAAGGCCATTGGCTAACAGTGAGAGTCTGTCGGCTGAAGATGATATATCAAAAATGTGTAACGAGTCTGTATGTTAGCGAGTTCGATTGTTCCCCTAAATAAATATGTCTGGAAAATGTTCACAGCGGGGAATATCTTTAACACTACGGATAGGTACCATAATACATTACATACGATACACTGTACGGGGTAACAGCAAAGTATACTAACTATTACTACGAAGGTAGTAAAACTTTCTTCAGATTCATAAAGTATAGGTATGAGTTGGAATGCGCTCATTTATAATACAGTTTGCACGCGGAAAATCTTCCCATTTTTCGTGAGATCGCCTTAATTCTAAACTCTCGTCTACGCACACACAACACGTTTGATGATGCGAAACTAAACAATGCAGAAGCTGAACCCATTAGCGAGCGAACAAATATTTGGTGTGGTTCACTCATCTTGATTCAGTTTAAGACTTTATTTACTATGTAGGGTCTCTTTATTTATTTATTTTTTGTTATTTATTTATTTCAGGCAATTATTGCCCATAGCAACATAAATACCTTACCGACTAACATAAATACAATAATAACATAATTAAAAATTAAATTAATTTACAAGTAAACACGGCGCCGTCCAACGCAGCACGGTGTCCGGTAGCCGACCAAGGAACCGCCGGAACATCACCGCAAATTAATTGAAATTTTAATTCGTAATAAAATTCGTAAGGTCGTTATGGCGGGACTCAAATCGCTCGACTCTCAGAGTGAATTTGCTCTAGATTCTGATGTATGTACTCTAAGATCTCCTCTGCCTTCGCAAAGTAATGCAGTCGGGGCACGTACAGCTGCATCGTCGGTAGAACTGGACGCAGCAGGTGGTTTGGTCCGGTCGGTGCAACAGCGCACAGGTTGCGGCAGGCGGGCTTCCTCGTCTTCCTTTCCACCTTGACAAAGCCCTCTACGTCAAGACGATGATCTTGCGGCGCCGCAGGCGTAGCCTCATGGATTAGGCTTGTTTTCGTTTTCATGTTGTTATGCTTAAAGATGTTTTTACGTATTAAGATTTAAGTAATTAATTTATCCCTATCCAAAATCAAAATCAAAATCAAAATAACTTTATTCAGTAAGCTTAAATTAAGCGTTTTGAATCGTCAATTTTTTTTTTTATATGGATGGATGGATAGGCACAGGAACCCACCCACCCACCCCACCCATTCAGGAAGTCTTTTAGCTGTGGAGAAGAACGGGCACAACAAACTCCACAGCTTTATAATAATATAGAGGTAACGACATTTACAAAAAAATATGTCGTTACCAAATTATACAGTCAATAGTCATAAAACAATTATATAAAATAAATGATAAAAACAAAAGTGAATCTACAAGTTTTACTCGGGCACTATGAACGCATTAGAACAATGTATGCGAAACTAGAGGAATGTTAATTCCATGCATTTTTGTCATTGATGTAATCGCTTACAGTGTAATAGCCCTTTTCTAAAAGTCTGTCCTTAACATGTGTCTTAAATTTGTCAAAGGGCAAAATTATAACATCGTTCGGGATTTTATTGTAAATTATGACACTTTGTCCCATAAATGCTCCATAAACTTTCTGAAGTCGAAATTTAGGAATTACAAGTTTATACTTATTTCTAGTATTTAGTTTGTGTATATCGCAATTTTTTTTGAAATGAGTAATGTTTTGACGCACGTAAACAATACAGTTATAAATAAATTGTGATGCAACTGTAAGAATATTTATTTCTTTAAACAGCTCCTTAAGGGAGTCACGTGATCCTAGGTTATATATGGACCTTATTGCTCTTTTCTGTAAAATGAAAATGGTTTCTATATCTGCTGCTTTACCCCAAAGTAGTATACCATAGGACATAACACTGTGAAAGTAACTAAAATAGACTAATCGAGCAGTTTCCACGTCTGTAAAATGCCTAATTTTCCTAACAGCATAAGCAGCTGAACTAAGTCTCCCCGCAAGGGTGCTAATATGAGGGTACCACTGTATTTTTGAATCTAAGGTAATACCTAAGAAAACTGTTGAATCAACAAGGTCCAACAGTTCACCATTCAGTTTAATTTTATTTCCTATAATATTCTTTACGTTAGGTAGAGTAAAATTTATACATTTGGTTTTCTTCGCGTTTAATTGAAGATTATTAGTAGTAAACCAATTCAACACATCTGTTAGGGCACTGTTGATGTCATCAAAACTATTTTTATTTCGATCAGTCTTAAATATCAAAGATGTATCGTCAGCAAACAAAACAATATTGCAAAAGTTTTCCGCATAAAATGGTAAATCATTAATATAGATCCCTTATTTATTTAGGATACTAAAGGCGCCAACGTTTCCAAAGGCGCCATCCATGCCTTAGTTTTAAGTACCTAGTTACAATTTTACTTACAAGAGAGAGGGGTGTTAGCTGTGTGAATATACGGTACCTACTATATAAAGTCTCTATACATAATAACAAGTATGGGATATATAAATACATAACTGATTAATTTATTTCTTTCTGAACGGTCTAGTACCTACGTTAGTGTAATTACGTACACTTAACAGTTATTTAGATAAACATTACTAATACGTTTTAAGGACAATAATAGCCCTTTGTACCTACGTAAAAGCGTTGACGTAATGGCAGATCAAACTTTTCCGCCCCAATTATATTATCCTGGGTTCTATATAATCTAATGCATATTATTTATTGCCCCAACAGGGTAAATAATTTTTAAATAAATTATTTATTTACTAACAAATATTTTTGTTTGGTTACAGATCCAACCGTGATGAGATAAGACAAACGCACACTGCATCTCGATGGGTGAGACACCTTAATCAGATCATTTAGATTAATTGTGTTATACAGGGTTCCCAAACACCAAAAGCAGGTTTCAGGCAGTTTCACCGCGGGCCGGGCGTTACGTATAAAACTATATGACGGTCATAGTGATACAGCGAGCGGTGCGCCCCGCGGAGATCAAACTTACATATATTTTGATGTGTTGCGGTTTATGGCGTGCCTTGTATTACCATATATGTTTTTATCCAAACCTTCTCGCTATAAATCCGAATACAACGAATAAATAATTAGTCAAATCAGTGGAGACATTTAAAAGTGATACTCCGTCATGTACTTGTACTTAAGCTGCAATTGATTTTTATGATATGGATGAGCCTTTTTGGTCCATCTGTCCGCCACTATAAAATGTGGAAAGGCCTTTGATCTAAAACGGCACAAACTAACAAGCTTCCCCAATGTGGTTTAACCCGCGTGGACACGATCTATCGCAAATTTCTACCTCCCGATGGAATAAAAAATTTTCTACCTCGCTGAGGAAAAATGTCATCAAAGTCTTCCTGACTAAATTTGTAAATGTTTACTGCTTAATAATGTACGGTAACTATTCGGTTGATGATTGGCAATCTCGCCAGTTTCGCTGAGGCCGGCGCCGGCGCGGGCCGCGGTCAGCGCTCGCGCAGGTTGTTTACATTCCCATCGAAGTTTAAAACATCATTACTATTTTTTGTAAATAAACTACGCGGCCAACAACAACAGACTTGTTTTGTTAACGCACATAACAGACAACTCCAATAAACCTACTTGTATATTTTAACTGTTACTATATATAGATAGGTATAATATCTACATAATATTATGTTACGTAGTGCTCAATAAACTAAAACTAAGTGATATTTTGCCTCCATATTTTATTACATTGATCATTTGTAATTTATTTATCAATCCTCCTCAAATTATACAAACAAATGCTAATTAATTGTCTTTTCATCTTCAGAGCAAGAGTGAATAGACACCTTCTGAGTTAGATCGCTCCATCGTGGATCCTGTCTTAGCCTCTGGGCTTGATTGGGATCAAGAGCAAACCCATTTGCAGTAAAAAAAATGAGCTCAGATGTCGTAATAGCAGACACAATAGCAACTCAATGATTAGCCACCTTTAGGAGTGTTCGTGACAAACTAGGGGATAAATAAAACTCATGTTAGAAGAAAACAATTGACTATAATATTGCAATACCCTCCGAAAACAGAGATAATTATTCTTAATGAAAAAGAGTAATTCGCCGCCGCGCCAGCTCGGTAGCTGGCAGCTCTCCAATTATCTCGGTACAAAAATCACGTCGAATTTAGTGACTTTGATTGGACTCAATAAAATTGAAAATAAACAAATCACTTACACTTTCGCAAAATAGATAAAAAGGATAGGATGGCATATTGTTCCAATATATTAATATAAAGAGGACCACAGGGATCTCTCCACTCTCGATCAAGAACAGTAACAATAGATCGACCTTTACAAGATAAACAAATAAAGCTGAAATGTTTGTACAATAATAAAATAATTATAAGATTTAGGTACTATATACTAAGTAATTATCTTTAAGAATAAAACACTCAGTACATCCTATCTATCTAACGCGTAACTGGTACTCGTAAATGATAACAATAGTCACTCAATCAGCTGTTGTTAGATGTTGATCGGACGCAGACGAATGTAGCGTTCGCCGCCGCCCGCCCCGCCCGCCGCGACTTTGATGGAACCCTGCACCGTGACGCCCACTTATCTATATAAAGTAAACATTGTTTCGGGAACTAGCGTATGGTTGCTAACCTATTTTAAAACTGAACTATAACTCCGACAAAAATTAACCAAGTGGCGCTATAATTTAGCTCTGCAAAATCTGCACGACCACGACCATACTTCGTACTATAAAGAAATACTAAGACTAAACAATGCATTAATACCTGTAGATATCATAGGCATAACGACCGCCTTGGTCGAGTGGTTTGTACACCGGTTTTCATGGTGTCGCCATCTCTGAGGTCCCGGGTTCGATCAACGGTCGGGTCAATTTAGAAATTATTGTTTTTCTAAATTGTCTCGGGTCTGGATGCTTTCTATGTATAAAAAGTATGTATTTAAGAATTTTAAGTATGTTTATCCGTTGTCTAGTAACCAAACGAGTTTCATAACGAAGCTTCTCTTGGGCTAGATAATTGGTGTGATTGTAGGAAAGTTTATTTATTTTTATAATGCTAATATTGACTTCGGAATAATAGAGCAAAACCAGTTTCAGTTTTAAAACTGAATACCAATGCATTATTGCTTTTCAGTTGTAAAACACGACAGGACTACTGGATGACATAATAATATGACTATGACTGATTATAATTTAATACAATAATGCAACAGCGGTCATACCATACAATAGGGGTTATAGCGAAGCAAGTAATATCATAATTATTAGATTGTTGTTACAGAGGATACCCGTAATTGACAAGCCGTCGCTTGGAAGCTTGTCAGCCAGTAACGCGGCCGGCGGCGGCGGCTAGAGGCATTACAGCTTTGGCCTTTGTATATGAACCGCATTCAATTTGCCGTGACAGTTTAAACATGGCCATAAAGCCTTTGAACATATTAACTATTCAAATATTGTCTATGTAATACCGGGACTTCTTTATCTAGCGACGTGTCACGTGAGTCAAAAATAAATGATTGCTTGTTTAGAATCTCATTTTCGCGGATGTGAAAATCACCTAGTTCAGTTTGATCGCGCACATAATATAGCACGTCTATTCTCTGTTCAGTATAAGCACGCGTAAGGTCTATCTGCAAAGTTCTTTGCTTTCATCAGTTTCAATTCAGATTGGGTGTTAGATCATGTAACTGTAATACCGATCTAAATTCGTTCCGCGTTGAATCATAACTACACTACAATCAACACTCCATTGAAATCGACACTTGCGAATAGAATATGGCCGTATTCCATTGGATTACGTGTTACATTTGAGCTGGGCGCTAGCCGACAGCGCGCTATTGCCTGTACTGCGTTTTGTTCTACGAGCGCAAATAGTTCAACTGTTTACTCTGAGATAATTTAACACGCGTTCAAGACTTAAAAATGAGTTCCAGCGAGCGTCCGCGCCTGTTTGCTTTGAACCGCCCGACTTATATTGTTCATTGTAATGCAATACAATTGGATATCAAACTATTTGATTATTTTATTTTGCTTTGTTTTTCAAACACAACTATTTCTATACAAATATATGAACGGGGTTCAACGCAAAACTACTTAGTAAATAAAAGCTTCCTACGCATACCTTAATACCCGATGTTTCGACCGAGTTCAACCCATGACCACGATCGGTGCATGAGCGAAGTCTGTAATGCGGAAAACGATTTGGGTCGCTTCTTCAAATGTTAACAAATGTCGATATAAACTACAAAAATAACAATGTATGATAATGAAGCATGTTGTTGTTGACAATCGGCGCACTGGCGCGGTGTAACTTGCGCGCGGTACATGTTTACGGTGTTGCCGCCGCGCTGCAGCGGACTAACGGCTGCGGACACTCGCGCCGGGATATGAACAGCGAAGGCTCCACCGCGGTCATTCCGCGATCAAACTTTACTTTTACCAACAACCTTATGCAACTTGGTCTGCGCCGAACTTAAAAGAAACATTCTTTAGAACTAATAGTAGGTTCTAAGCATGTACTGAGGAGTAAAGGAGTATCTAAGTTTTACAAGTGTTTCATATTTAAGGTTGTTGTTGTAGTTGTTGAGAGAAAGGGGAGTTTGATAGGGTAGCGATTTTGGTAACAAGTTCTCACCAATGTATCTTTATTGCATGCCACATATTATATGCTACTAAAGTTAGAAACGAACGAGGTTTTGGATAAATAACAATTTAAGATTCGTTGTGACCATTCTACCCATTTAGCATTGTACTTGTAAGTTTTGTTAAAATTCGTTTAGTGGTTTTGTATTTCAATCGTTAGGAACCTTAGATTTGTTTTAATCTAAGTTAGGAACGTAAAAAACTACAAGATTACAAAGTGACTCATTGTAATCACTGTTACTGTCACTATAATTAATAGGAACATGCCACCGCAGTCACGCTTATAACTGGCTACATTCGTCATTACTAGTAAAACATTTCAAATGCACATTAGTGAGCTCAACAGTCGCGCGGGTGGACGCACTGACGCCCGCGTATACCTGCGCGTCATGACGCGAATCATGAGCGATGGCGCTGACGGCAGCAGAACGCCGTCAACAGAATCAGCACTTAGCTTCTTGGGGCTGGCATGGCCAAAATAACAGGCGATGACCAACATTCTTAGTTTTAATCTAATTTTTACTTTGTTCGGAATCGCTTGTTTAAAAAAACTTGTCAGTGTTTGGGTTACCGACAAGATATTAAATACCAAATACTAAATAATACTAGACCAATTTTATTTTATTTCAGTGTTTCTTGCCAGTACTTTAAGTAGAGCTTTACTAATTCGTTAAAAAGGTTTCTAATGATTGTACCAAAGAAATCGACTTATAAAACTGGACATAATTACTTGTTACGATTTTGATGTAACCGAGGCGACGTATTTTATCGAACAATGCGATTATTCCGCACCTTTGTTCCAGGTCCCTCTCGCGCCTGCGCCCGGCAGCCCGGAAACTGATGCGCTGGTGCAAAATGTAAGTTGGGAGCGAAACGCCATTACGAGTAATTAGAGCATGTAATAAATCAGGCCGTCACTCGCTTCTAACCTTTCACCTTTTGTAGTGATAAGGGCACAATCCGACATTTTCTAATCGATATCATAACTCTATTTAGCAGGTAAATGTCAGATATTTGACAACCATGATAGGTCCAAAACATGAACATCAATCAATCAATCAAAAGTTTATTGCAAACTAAGTTTACTGATGGTGACAATAAAAAAAGTGCACAACATTTGTAACTAAATACCCGTCTGGGTATCGCAAATTAGAAGACAGCTTTTATACTTAATCATTAAATTTTATATAAACATGAGACAAAACATTATTATACAAATTTGGAGCACGTAGTCGACATGACATACAATAATATTACACTTTTTACATACCTATTTACTGAAAGCGAGAACACGCACGATAAATGAGGCCAGTAAAACCAAGCCATACTGGCTTGGTACCGAAACGGCCCGCGTCAGTACTAATAACCTAAACTTATCTATCTATCAGCAGTTCCAATTTCCTTACTTTTGGGGCAAATCTGATTCCTCTAGCAACATTACTTGTACACTTGTGTGCGTGTCGCCGAGATAGTACGCGTAACTTACTCCTACATCCATTTTTTTCTTGCCTCACGCCATGACAGTTTTCTAATACGAGACTATCGTACTATGCGTTATTATTCTATGCCTATTTACATATTACAAGTCCATGGTACTTCTTCTAAGAAAATTACAAATGAATCACTATTGATTATGAGAAAAGTTTATTCAGATGTTACTATTTAAGTCTCCTTTATGTATTTTGAACATTTGTTAAAGATTCTGGTGCGGCAAAGGGATGATATGTGTCGATTGAATAAAAGTATCCCTGTGTGGTACTCTCGAGTCCTACAACTAGTTCTGTGCTAAAAATTACGCCGATAAATGCCTACAATTGACGTGTAGAAAGGGCAAAAAACGTGTGTTTATTCACATCAAATGTGAATAGAAAAATGTGTCTTCACGTATTTTATAGTTTTATGTTGTTACGGATTAGTGTCCGATCGGCCTCAGGTCTGATTAGTGCCGATATTTCTGGGTTCAAATCCCAAAAAGGGAGGGCATTTTCCAATTTGTATTGACGCTGTAAAAGAAAAGGAAAAAAGAAATGCCCTTGCTGAGTTTAGCGACATTTATAAGTGCTGAACTATTGTAGCCTAAATTGAATAATATTTGAAAAAATTTTTAATCAGAAAAAACGTTATAGGCTAATAAATTATTATTTATTACTATTTGGTAGATCACAAATAAAAACTAAATACGATTTCAGGTAAACGTCGCTTCCAACTGACATCTCTTCTTGAAGCGAGCTCGTCTTCATCGGCGCAATGGAGCTGGAAGACGTCGAGATGTACGGCAACGGCAACGGAAACCTGTCGTACGACTACAACGCATCCTATGAGAACGGCACCTTCGAGAACTGCCCCAAGATCAACCTGCCCGTGGTGTATGTGGTGACGCAGGTGCTGTACGCGCTGGTGTGCGTGGTGGGGCTCCTGGGCAACACACTCGTAATCTATGTCGTGCTGCGCTACTCCAAGATGCAGACCGTCACTAACATGTACATCGTCAACCTCGCCATCGCCGACGAATGCTTCTTAATAGGCATCCCTTTTCTCATCATCACCATGTCCCTGCGCTCCTGGCCTTTTGGGAGGTTCATGTGCAAAGCGTACATGATCTCCACCGGTATCAACCAGTTCACCAGCAGCATATTTCTTTGCATCATGAGCGCGGACAGATACATCGCGGTTTGCCACCCCATCGCCGCCCCACGGCTGCGCACGCCCTTCGTGTCGCGGGTGGTGTCCGCTGCGGCCTGGACTGCCTCGGCGCTCGTCATGACGCCGATCTTCATGTACACGACCCTGATCCCGACGGACAACGGCCTGTCTTGCAACATCGTCTGGCCTGAGCAAGAGTTCAGCAAGGGCCAAACGTCTTTCACTCTGTACTCGTTCGCGCTGGGGTTCGCCGCTCCGCTAACGCTAATATTCGTTTTCTACTGTCTCGTTATCCGCAAACTAAAGACTGTCGGACCAAAAAACAAATCTAAGGAGAAGAAGCGGTCGCACAGAAAAGTGACAAAGCTGGTGTTGACCGTGATAGCAGTGTACGTGCTGTGCTGGCTGCCGTACTGGGCCTTCCAGGTGGCACTGATATACTCCCCGCCGCGGGAGTGCGCCAGCAGGATCACGATCACGGTCTTTCTAGTCGCGGCTTGCTTCAGCTACAGCAACTCGGCGATGAATCCGATTCTCTACGCATTCTTGTCAGATAATTTTAAGAAGAGCTTTTTGAAGGCGTGCACGTGCGCGGTCGGCAAGGACGTGAACGCGACTCTGCACGTGGAGAACAGCGTGATACCGAAGAAGCGCGGCGGCGGCGCGGCGCGGGCGACGGCGCGCGCGTCGCAGGCGCGTCTGGCGGGCGGCGGCGGCGGCGGCGGCGGCGGCGCGGGCGGCGCGGGCGGCTCGCGCTCCGAGGCGTCCACGGCGCTGACGTCGCGCTCGGTGGCGGGCAGCGAGGCGCTGCCGCTGGAGGCGCGTGCGCCGCTGGCGCTGCCGCTGGCGCCGCCGCTGGAGCCGCTCATAGCGCCCAACGGGCTGTCGCACACGCGCCTCTGAGTGCGGGCCCCGCGGCCAGCCCGCCAGGCCTTTGTCGCCCTCCGCGAGGAGGACACCCTCATCGTCTCCATCGACTAGAGTTTTAAGACTGTGTGTGTGACTGACCCGACGACGGCATGAGACATATGAGCCCTGTCTCATGCGAGTTGTCGGTTTGCGGGTTCACTTTTATTCGTTACGTTCGAGCGGTAGGGGTGGACCGGAGTTCATAGTCGTGTATGTCAAATTTATCTATCCAGTTTTCTGTACAAAATTGAGAATTCGAGACGGTTGATTCGGCCTAGGGTTGTAACGATGAATTTATTAAAATATATTTTTTTTATCGCATAGCGACTCTAAGGTTTACTGTTTGTATACCACTTATTGATTAGCCTGTAAAAATGTACATATCGTGTAAATATTCATACGGATAATTGTCACAATGTCACAGTTGTAATAAAATTACGTTCGTGAAAAAATCGTTTCATTCATTATTCTACTATTTACGATTATAATATGTTCCAGATTGATACTCTAAGGTTCCAGAGTATAGGAACTAAGCTAATCCCAAAAGTACTTTGCCATAAAACATGATCAATCACGTAAAGCATTAATATTTGTAACATTCATTCGTTCTTAAAATGGGCGGATATGGACTCAGAACATGAAAACTGAATGTTAGTTTTTTGTATAGCGGCAGCTCCAACACGCTTTGCATTCTGTGCGCATGTAGGGGTGGGGGCACGATGACGTACAGTTTTCCAACATTACGAGGCTATCAGTTGTAAAGGAGCTGATGTGAACCTTTTAGGACTGATGGAGCGATATCAGAAATTGAAGGGAAGCGCTCTCTGGCCGCGCTATATCAGAGCTTAGTGACTGCACAAAAATAAGTATCAATCACTGTGACAGCCCTGCGAATGGCCTATTGCTGGCTGTCGGCGCGGCGGGCGGCGGCGGCGGCGGCGGCGTGTGGCGGGCGGCACTGCGACGCGATAGAAAACAGAGCATATGTTTTTTTCAGAATGAGTACTGAATTATATAGACTTTGAATTTGCCTCTTACGAGATCTATATGAAATATTTTTTTATTAAATATTTGTGTCCATGTCTACAGCTTCCTCATTCGACATAGAGAAATTCTAAGCATGCCATATTTTTGTGCATATTATGTGCAATCAAACGTGTCAGTCCTAATTTTTGTGCCACCACAACTTCGTTACTATGAGTTGTTTTCTGTGTGTAAGCTGGAGACACGTGTCACCAGCTCGCACACGCCCGTTAAGACAAACCAGTGAGGATAGGGTTTTAGACTATAGCCAGAAATTTTGTGCATAATTTGTGCACTACGAACAAAAAAAACTAACCATTGTAGCCTACTTTGGGTATAAACACATACACAAATAGCACACACACATATTTACACTAAATATTTATTAAAACCTAAATAACAAAATAACCATTAATAATAACGTAATTCTAACTTATATCTAAAACATGCAGCTGATTTACTATATTAATATTTACACCTATATATGTACACTTATATCTATAGGTAATTACTATTTGTTTAGCTATTTATATCTACAATAATATTCACACCATAATATCGAGTGAGTATTAGTTAGTCGATATCGATAACTGAAAGCCGCAATAGTCTGCCACGCGAACGACAGATGGACAGAGTCTTTGCCATGGGTTCTTTTAGGTATACGAAGCGCCTATAAAGAGGACCTCCAAAGCTCTTCTGCGGAACTCGTATACGGAGAGCCGTTAAGGTTACCAGGCGAATTCTTCGAACCTACTGACGGTGGTACGACCGATTTATCCGAATTTTCTGCACGCCTGAAACAAATTGCCACAAAACTACGCCCTACACCAGCTTCACGTCATTCTAAGCCTAAAGTATTTATATATAGAGAATTAGCCACCAGTGATCACGTGTTCCTTCGCGAAGGCGCATCACGTGGTTCTCTCCAACCAGCATACTCAGGACCACACAAAGTCTTAGCAAGAGATGACAAAACTTTTAAAATCCTTCAGAAGGGTAAAGAGGTCACGGTATCGATAGACCGCGTTAAGCCGGCCTTCATATTGTCTGACCAAACCGAACCTGAACCCCTACCAGATGTTCAGAAAGAATACACAACACGCTCTGAACGCCGGGTGAAGTTTACAAATTTTTATCGCCCTTGACGGTCTCTGGAGGGGGGTGGTGTAGCCTACTTTGGGTATAAACACATACACAAATAGCACACACACATATTTACACTAAATATTTATTAAAACCTAAATAACAAAATAACCATTAATAATAACGTAATTCTAACTTATATCTAAAACATGCAGCTGATTTACTATATTAATATTTACACCTATATATGTACACTTATATCTATAGGTAATTACTATTTGTTTAGCTATTTATATCTACAATAATATTCACACCATAATATCGAGTGAGTATTAGTTAGTCGATATCGATAAACACCTATCGATACGCATGACCATAGGCACTAGCCACATACACATTGTGTCCACGGCGGCTGCCCGCGCGCAGATGGCAAGAACAATAGAACGTAGGTAACGGCTAGTGCCTATGGTCATGCGTATCGATAGGTGTTTATCGATATCGACTAACTAATACTCACTCGATATTATGGTGTGAATATTAGACACATCCAGTCGAGACCTATGTACGACGCGGAGCGCACGCTGCTTTGTCTCCCGCCTTATAAATACCGATTGCGTAGTACGCTTATTTCTTTCCGCGCTGTGCTTAAATCTATTCTGTGAACTATCCTACTTCTCCTTCATGCTTACGCTTACGCTTATATTTATTGTGCTGTGCTATTTACGTGCTAAAACTGTTCCTTCTGTGCCTTCTGTTTGTTATAAATGTGTATTGGTATTTGGACAACATAAACCACTTAAACCGTAAGTTGGACTATTTATTTTTACCACCACCAATACCACACCATCATACTCAAATACTGTAGAAACTACGATCATAAAACTGTGTGCGAGCTGGAGACACGGGTCTCTGGCTTGCACAGCTGTATCTTCGTAATTGTTCAAGCTACGCGGTTATGAATTATACCTCAAAATGGTGTGCCTAATTTATGCATAAGGCACAAAAATTTTCAAAACTTTAACTCAAAAGGTTTTTGAGCTACGAACCGATAAGTATGTGTAAGCTGGTTACACGTAACACGGGCTAACACATGGTGAATTACTGTAACTGTATAAGATAACGTTTCGTTTTGAAGATCAACTAATACGTTATAATTTGTGCAAACACGAGGCAAAATTTCAAATCTCTGGGCCTCTTAGTTTAAAAATTATAAGCCAAAAACTGTTTTCCCGCCAAAAAATTCAAAATAATGGCTCGGAAGTGGCTAAGCGCGCCGTTGCCGTTCCGTGCGCTACACGATTGCAATCAAGTTTGAACTTAAGAGCTAGCAATATTTAAAGTCATTTTAATTTGCGCTCTCGATTGTTTTAATTTATGTACCGAGAATTTTAGACTAGGAGCCGTTTGTTAAAGCGATGCGCGAAGCGACTAATTTAGTTTCACTATAGGTACCTAACTAACCTACCCTACTTTTTATTTTAAGGCCCCAGTACTAGTGTTGTTGCAATACTGATAGTTTCACTATCGATAGTTGATCTTGAAAAATAGTCGATAGCGCGAATAGTCCTATCGAAATGCTGCGATACTATCGATACCATCGATACCATCGATAGTATCGATGGTGAAAATTGGGTAATACTATTGAACTTGGTCGATACTATTGAATCTATCGATACTATCGACATACGATACTATCAATAGTATCGATACTATCTATAAACTATCGACGCGGTTGATAGCATCGATTGTTTTGCTTTAGAAACTATCTACGAATTTTCGATACTATCGAGTGAGTATTGTAAATCTAATCATATGATGTGATAGATGACCTACGTAATTACCAGCTATATTACCTTTTATGAGCAAGCAATGGTATCGAAAAATGTTCGACTATCGATGTTGAACAACTGTTACTATCGATCGATTGGTTTTTTGCTGATACTATCGATAGTATCGAAACTATTGATCTTTAGCAATAGTAATACTTTTATTTATCAATCGATACTATCGATAGTATTGTCAAGGGTCGATAGTTTCGATAGGACTATCGATAGTATGACTGATTTTCGAAGTCACGATAGTATCACGAATATCACGATCCTACGCAACAACACTACCCAGTACACATTGGCGTATGTTGGCCCACTGCCGGCCATAGCCATTGTGTAGACGGGGTAATGGTGTACAGTCGCGGGCAATTTATCGACAGTGGCGCGCAATTTACCCCCTTTACACAATAACGATTGCCGACAATGGGCCAACATACGCCAAGTCGCCAATGTGTACTGGGTAGTGTTGTTGCGATAGCGATAGTCAATCGATAGTATCGTGATACTATCGAGACCTCGAAAATCAGGCATACTATCGATAGTCCTATCGAAACTATCGACCCTTGACAATACTATCGATAGTATCGATTGAAAAAAAAAAGTAATACTATTGCTAAAGATCAATAGTTTCAATACTATCGATAGTATCAGCAAAAAACCAATCGATCGATAGTAACAGTTGTTCAACATCGATAGTCGAACATTTTTCGATACCATTGCTTGCTCATAAAAGGTAATATAGCTGGTAATTACGTAGGTCATCTATCACATCATATGATTAGATTTACAATACTCACTCGATAGTATCGAAAATTCGTTGATAGTTTCTAAAGCAAAACAATCGATACTATCAATCGCGTCGAAAGTTTATAGATAGTATCGATACTATTGATAGTATCGTATGTCGATAGTATCGATAGAATCGATAGTATCGACCAAGTTCAATAGTATTACCCAATTTTCACCATCGATACTATCGATGGTATCGATAGTATCGCAGCATTTCGATAGGACTATTCGCGCTATCGACTATTTTTCAAGGTCAACTATTGATAGTGAAACTATCAGTATTGCAACAACACTAGTACTGGGGTCTTAAAATAAAAAGTAGGGTAGGTTAGTTAGGTACCTATAGTGAAACTAAATTAGTCGCGTCGCGCATCGCTTTAACAAACGGCTCCTAGTCTAAAATTCTCGGTACATAAATTAAAACAATCGAGAGCGCAAATTAAAATGACTTTAAATATTGCTAGCTCTTAAGTTCAAACTTGATTGCAATCGTGTAGCGCACGGAACGGCAACGGCGCGCTTAGCCACTTCCGAGCCATTATTTTGAATTTTTTGGCGGGAAAACAGTTTTTGGCTTATAATTTTTAAACTAAGAGGCCCAGAGATTTGAAATTTTGCCTCGTGTTTGCACAAATTATAACGTATTAGTTGATCTTTAAAACGAAACGTTATCTTATACAGTTACAGTAATTCACCATATGTTAGCCCGTGTTACGTGTCACCAGCTTACACATACTTATCGGTTCGTAGCTCAAAAACCTTTTGAGTTAAAGTTTTGAAAATTTTTGTGCCTTATGCACAAATTAGGCATAAAATTTTGAGGTATAATTCATAACCGTAGCTTAAACAATTACGAAGATACAGCTGTGCAAGCCAGAGACCCGTGTCTCCAGCTCGCACACAGTTTTATGATCGTAGTTTCAACAGTATTTGAGTATGATGGTTAGTTTTTTTTTGTTCCTAGTGCACAAATTATGCACAAAATTTCTGGCTATAGTCTAAAACCACCACTTTGTAATCTCGCTGAAGCTGTTCAAACTACCAACGGCGACCTGGGTCGAATAGTTGATTGGAGTCGAGCCTTCGGACTTAAGGTCAATCCAAGGAAAACGCAGGCTATTGTGGTCGGCAGCTCCAGATTGCTCTCAAAGGTCAACTGGAAAACACTTCCCAAGGTCGACTTTGATGGAGTGACTATCCCCTATAGTCAAGTTGTAACGAATTTGGGTGTAGCTATTGATAGTTGCTTGAGTTGGGGGCCTCAGCTGCAAGCTGTCAGCCGCAAGCTTTACGCATCTTCGGCATCTTTAAGAAGACTACGCAACTTTTTACCCACTGCCACTAAAATTTCGCTAGCACAGTCGCTGCTCCTTCCTGTCTTAGACTATGCTGACGCCAGCTATCTTGATCTTACGGAGGACCAGTTAAATAAACTTGAGCGCCTTCAAAATCTTTGTATACGATTCATATTTGGCTTGCGTAAGTATGATCATGTTTCTGAATATCGCGCTAAACTCAAGTGGCTTCCTATTCGTCTTCGCCGGAATACTCACATCCTCTCCCTTCTTTATAACGTATTGTTTAATCCCAATTACCCTAGCTATCTAAAGGATCGTTTTAGTTTCCTTCATTCTTCTCACTCGCGCTCATTACGGTCATCAGAAAACCTAACTCTTAAAACCCCTCCGCACCACACCACCTTTCACGATAACTCCTTTACCGTACAAGCTGTTTGTCTCTGGAATTCGCTTCCAGTTGCGATCAGGCGTGCGCAATCTATCCACACATTTAAGGAGCTCGTGAAAAATTTTTACCTATCCGCTTAACCACATCCTGCTACAAAGCTGCCATTGTCAACTACTTTCTACCTGAGACTATTATGTTTAAGTATGTATATGTATATATTTACATACTAATATATTTATTTCACACACGCTTATTTATGTATTATTTATTTTATTTATTTATTTTATTACATTCATTATTTATTTTTATTTATTTATTGCTATCTATTCACTTTTATTTAAATTCCGTAAAAAGTTTACACCTCCGATTTTCGAGTTTGTATGATCTCTCCATCCGACTGGTTGTCTGGAAGAAATCGCTTCATAGCGATAAGACCGCCAAATTGTGACTTTGTATTTTACCTATTTCCTTGTTTTGTATGTATTTGTATTGTAAACTGTTGCAATAAAAGAGTTATCTAATCTAATCTAATCTAATCTAAAACCCTATCCTTACTGGTTTGTCTTAACGGGCGTGTGCGAGCTGGTGACACGTGTCTCCAGCTTACACACCTAAAACAACTCATAGTAACGAAGTTGTGGTGGCACAAAAATTAGGACTGACACGTTTGATTGCACATAATATGCACAAAAATATGGCATGCTTAGAATTTCTCTATGTCGGATGAGGAAGCTGTAGACATGGACACGTATGACTCCTATTAGATTCGTCATTGTTGTTGTGTTGTTTGTGTTGTTCAAGTGTTTTTTTTCGCTCAAATACATATAAAGATAGTAAAACGTATAAATATTTCATTTAGGACGCAAATTCAAAGTGGACTTATGAGACAATATTGTTTATAAACATAAATAAAAGCGCTGCAGACAGACCGTTTAATAGATCTAACTTACGAGTATGTCTTGATGTGGTCTTGGTGGTTACGCAGCCGCAAGGTATGCGGAGCATTGAATTCACATAAGAAAGTACTTTTTATTAAATAAAATAATATAAATTAAAAAAGTTTTACGGACTGATAACATCCATGTATTGTTAGTAACAATGAAACTCAAAAAGCTACACTCGAGCGCAATGAATCCGGGTCACTTATAGAAAATCTCGGAAACTAAGAATGCTAGTTTATTGAAATAAATTGTGTTTGATAGATAATGAAATACTCCATAAATGAAAGTAATAAAATTTATGAGTCACTACATTTTATTTACAAAAAATTACATAAAGAATAAAAGTGCTAATCTCGCCATAAAACAAAAATAGGCAACATGACATTTTTAAACAACATTACGATGTTCTTGAATTATAATACTTTATATTGCCTCCTCGTACTTCCAGTACCGTTTGGCATGCTGTACACCAAGTTCCTTATACGATTATGGGGAATATTCTCCCATTCCTCTGTGAGAGCAATTTAAATCACGAAGCGTGATTGGGGGAGGGTTTTGTTGTTTTACGCATCTCCCTAGCTCGTCCCAAGCATGCTCGATCGGGTTTATTTCCGGATTGCGTGCTGGCCACTCCATACGAGTAATGTTTATCTGTTGAAGGTAGTCATTCACAATCCTAACTGTCTGAGGTCGGGCATTTTCATGCATAAAAATAGCATCTTCACCCAAATTAACCATAAATGGACCAACGTGTTCAATAAGGATTTCTTCCGCATATCTTAAGCTCGTTAAAGAGCCGTTTTCAATGAACACCAGTTCTGTGCGATTCTCAGAAGAAATTCCGGCCCACACAAGTTCAGACCCACTACCGTAGGGCTTCTTTCTTTGATTCATGCGTGCTTGAACCTTTCCCCTGGTCTTCAATTACACTCTGTGTCTTCCATCGTGCTTGTAGAGCATAAATTGTGATTCGTCGGAGAAGATAACTTTGACCAATCTTCAATAATCTAATTTAAAGTGGTGTTGGGCATATCTTAGTCTTGAAATACGATGCCTACGCTCCTAAATTGGAGCGTAGGCATCGTATTTCAAGGCCATTTGCAGGCTTAAGTGGTTTCAAGTTAGCATCAGCAAGTCGTCGTCATACTGTCCATGCGCTTGCGTTACTTCCTCCGAGGCGTCGAAACTGATTTGTAAGTTCAGTTCCTGTGAGAAAGCGATTACAAAGCATGGTGTTCACCAAGTATCGATCTTCTCGTGCTGTGGTACACCTGGTTCTGCAGTTTCCTCGTAACGTTGAAGAACTCTTTGTACTGTTGACAGCGACACGCCGACAGTCCTGTCTGTATTGCGCTGACTCCGGCCGGTTTCCAGCATAGTGAGAATGCTGGTGCATTCTTCAGGAGTAAGCGACATGATTACAGCTTGAATAATAAATACTAAACACTATCAATAAGTGGACATTCACGGTAGCGCTTAGAAACAATACCAAAAACAAATGCAGTCATTGCGTAGTTCTATCTTCCAAAGTCTCCTTTTTTCAAATTTGATTTTTATGACTAAATTTTACAATAACTAAGAAGTTTTAATGCCTTTATTTAAGGAGTATTCAATTGTCTATTAAATACAATTTATTTTATTAAGCTAGCATTCTTAGTTTCCGTGATTTATAGGCTTCTCTAAGTGGCATTGAACTTACTTAGAATCGAATGAGGTGTTCGATAAACATCTCCGAACAAGGTGGGCACGGGGAGTCATAACGTCCCGCTTTAACGCGCAGAGTGGCGCTGTGTCGTTGCTCTACAGCGCAGCTGCAGAGCAACGACACAGTTTTCTTGCGAAAGGTGACATCAAAATCATCGCTTTTCTACGTTTCAATTTTTTTAAGTGTATAAAACGTTACCAAAAATTTGAGAGACAGATGCTTGTTATAGGTTTGAAATAGGTACATTTAAATATCCCGTCCTGTGCATAGAATAGTAGATTATGCACCAAGGGGATAAAGTAGTGTCTTATGTAGCGGGCGTCCCTTATTGAATCCTGAGCAAAACGAAGGATTCTAGCGTTAACTCCCGAGCGTAGCGAGGGTCTTTAGAGTTAACTCACGAGCAAAGCGAGGGAGATAAGACAAGAATCCTGAGTGCAGCTTGGGATTCAAGGCCGCCCAAGACGAAAGCACCCTTATCCCCGAGGAGAATAATTCACACCATCTACGAGACAATAAAAAGCAATAGTAAAACAATAGTAGATTGTTATACAAGGAGCTAAAATGACCCAAACGGACTAAAGACTGCATATACATCCTACAGCATAGAGCGGCGATGGGCTCATCAAAATAATACTACCAACCGATTTCTTACCTTGGGTGTCGTAAAAGGCGACTAATGGACTAAAGACTGCACATACATCCAACAGCATAGAGCGGCGATGGGCTATCAGAATAATACTACAAAACCCTCTCTTCCCTTGGGTGTCGTAAAAGCGACTAGCGGGCTAAAGACTGCACATACATCCAACAGCATAGAGTGGCGATGGGCTCTTCAAAATAATACTACCAACTCTTCTTCGTCCCTTGGGTGTCATAAAAGGCGACTAACGGACTTAAGACTACACATACATCCAACAGGATAGAGCGGCGATGGGTTCATCAAAATAATACTACCAACCCTCTCTTCCCTTGGGTGTCGTAAAAGGCGTATACGGACTAAAGACTGCAAACCTACCCACTACCTATATAGTAAATGTTCGTATTTGATTTCTATTTATGTTCCAAATTCAAATCACATTAATGACCAGCGGGTCATAATGAAATTCAGTACAATATTAATGCCCTGCTAGACCTCAGGTCTTTAATGACTTACTTTTGGTTAGGTTTGCATGACATATAATTTGACGTTGTCGAGCAGGTGGTGTGAAAAGACATTTTACATTACTAACATTCTTTACTTTATGTTAAAATAAGTATTTTTTTTGCTAAATAAGTAAAAAGGAAAAAATTTAGCAAAAAAAATATTCATTTGCACGGACACTGACAATTGCCGATTGTTAGGCATCTATAGATACAATATTTCCCAATGTGCAGTTGTCTATGCGGGAAGGCCTGCGCCCAGCTTTGGGATGTCTATAGGCTGATGGTGATATACTACAACACGTAGTTAGTCACTTAATATGTCATAGTTGGCTATTTCCACTTTTAGGCGTCATGGTGGCGGGCAAACGAGCAGCGGATTTGAACTCGGCCACCGACGGATGCCTGCTGCCTCGCGCCACGCCGCACCGCCAGCGGCTCATCGTGCCAGATCTGCCAACTTTCTTCCGAAAAACCTTCCGTAAACCGCTCGATCGGATACTTCTTTTATCCCCTTTTGAGGCGATGTAAATAAAAGTGGCAGGGATTACGTGATGTATTTTAGAACTAGGTAAGTATCCACTTTCAAAGTACCTTTTATGTCATAATTTTGGGGCATAATCTGCCGCGTAACGTTTGGCGGCAGGCATATTTATCTGTTAATGTTTGTTTCTATTCAAATAAAAAATATAAATTAGAACACTTGTGTGTGAAACATTCATCTGAAATAAATGACAAGAAAAATTGTTGAAAAGTCGTAATGGTGTTGATGGTTCCCATGCTAACCTTCAATAATCCCCTCCCAACCAGCAATAATACCATTCCCGGATAAAATCAAATATTTTTTATGATTGTAACCCGTTTCCGATTTGTAGGCAGGGTAAACTACCAATTATTTGTCCTCAAGGTGCAATACTTTAAGTGCAATGTGTGTCTGCGACGGAGTGGCGGCTACTTCGCAACAGTAAGGCCAGACTATGCCATAAACGACTATGTTTTGGTGAGCACTGGGCCTGAACAAGTTTCCCGAAAGATACTTCACTATATAGGTACATACCTACTGCAATATTGCACGCCAGCTCTACTGTCGTTTGGTTAAAGTGCCTTCGAACAGGAGGCATGAGGCATGCTATATTTTGTGTTTTTTTCTGATGTTTGTATAGTTATTAATAATTTGAATAGATGATATAAATAGATGTATGTAAATAGATGAAATTATAGATTTGTTATTAAACATTTCTAATAGTTTAATATCAAGGCTTACAAATCTATTGTTTCTAAATTAATATGCCTGTTGAAGCATTCATGTCTTCTTTTTGGTTAAAAATATTTTAAAACTAAAGCTGCTTCAAAACCTATAATTGCGTTAGTCATGTCTTCGGTAATATAGTTCGTGTAGGTATGTAATAAAATTATTGTTACAGATATGCCGAGATAACGTTTGTTTTGCTATGCTGCATTAAAGTGTTATTTTGGTAGCGGGGTTATAGTTAAAATACAATATTTTCAATTAGATATATACATACATACATACATATAACCACAGCTATTGTCCCCGAAGGGTTAGTCAGAGACTAGGCAATGAGGACTGCAAAAGCAATCATCTACCATAGTCCACTTTTTAACAAATAGCGACTGCACATGCTGTCAGCGTGACAGATGGTGAGCCCATCGCCGCTCTATGCTGTTAAATGTACGTGCAGTCTTAATCCGTTATTCATCTTTTTTACGACACCCAGAGAGTGGGTGGTAGTATTCTTTCGCGGTACGCGACACTATTATATATATATATATATTGCGGTAAAAGTAATGCCCGTTTAAGAGACAAATGATTGTGAAACCCGAAATCATATCGTACAATGCAAAAGTTTACTCATACTGGACTGGACTACGAAAAACCGATTATAATATATTACAAAGCAACTACCTTCGCTAGTAGAATTCGAAGCAATGGTATAGATAAAGTTCGCAAATGAATAAAGTTGGTGCCCCGAGTTGTTTGCATGAAGGCACTGGCCAGCGCGCGCTGAGCTGAGTTGTAGCTCTCCTCAATTGAAACTTTGTTGTCTAAATAATAAGATACTCATAAGATCGACTTCGCTGGTCCGCTGCCTGCGGGAAAGGTTACATAATTATTAGTTCTTGCGACTATCTCGATAACCGATGCTTTTGACAATTTTATTAGAATTTGTGGAATTTACAAATGTCACGACTTATGTCGACTCACTACAAGAGTTATCAAATAAACTTAGAGCAAACAACGCCGAATGAATGTTGTGACAGCGGCAACATGGAGAGGGCCACTGAGATATTATCAGAGGGTGCGTATCATTTCATATAATGACATATGAACTAATTTCAAAGGACATAACGTTCATTGGATATAATTTTTACTTGTTCTAAATACACTTTCTATAACAACATTACGTATATTATTCATTTGACGTAATACTCATATTCTCTAACATTTTTTTCTATAAAGCTATGTTGGTAGAATATCATATTCTATAACTTCATTTGATATAATTTTTGTTTATAAATGAAAAATAGCATTTTAACCTTAAATTGATATCAAATATTGTCTCAAAAAGTTAATACGTTGTGTTTTCGTTAAGGTTGTGCTAAAAAGTCAGTGACGGAAATCACGGAAAAAAAAACCGACTCCACGTAGACTTGTCAGCCCTACGCTAGAGTGTAATTCAAGCCCGCGTAGGCGCGGAGGGGCGAGGCGGCCCGCGAGCTGAGGAGCAGGTGGCTTTAACAGCCACAGCCAACAGTGGAGCAGGCAGCTTCGACTTGTTGGCCGGCTTCGCCGGCCAGCCTCAGCCGCGGCGGCGAGCGAAAGCTATCTGCGACGATAAGCTCGCGTGGGACCGCCGGAGTCCCGCAGCGCCGGAGCCGTGACAGAAACCATGCCTGCTGCATGCTGCATGCCTGCCTGCATGCTGCATGCCTGCTTGTCTGCTGCATGCCTGCCTGCATGCTGCATGCTTGCTTGCATGCTGCATTCTTGCTTGCGTGCTGCATGCTTGCTTGCATGCTGCATTCTTGCTTGAATGCTGAATACTTGATTACATGCTGCTTGCTTGCTTGCATGCTGCTTGCTTTCTTGCGTGCTGCATGCTTGTTACATGACTAATATTTTATATCATTAGATTATTATATCAAATGTATATTATGTCAAAAGTACATTATATCAAATGAAATTATAGAATCTAAAAATATATTAAATGTTTGTTATATTAAGTCAGTTGTTATATGAAATGAAATTATATTATCTGAACGATAGACCATAAGTATTTATATCAAACATTACACACCCATTATTAGATGCACATTTTGCCTGCGAGTAAACAAACGGCTTTGTTTATTTGTACATTAAAGCAATACTTTTTAATTTCTTTTTTGGTGCCAGCGGGAACTAAGGCTACGGACTATGCTATAATTTGATTTTGATATTAAAAGTTGTATGACATAAATCTTTAGAAAAAATTAACGCAGGTAGGTACTTAGTTGTTATTGTTTCTTAAAAAAACAATTGTGTTTAAAAAAAATGGTAACATAGAAAATATAACATATTGTGTAGTGCCTGGATCAGATTTAAGGATCCTACACACGAACATAAAGAAGGTTTTCACATTTAGGCGTTTCCGTTGTTCCCTTCAGTGCACCTGCTGCAGCGCGGCTAACGGGCCCAATTCAAAATCAATATTTCTGTTGTTTTGCCTACTACAGTTAGAAATTCGACGTAAGCTTCATACATGAATGCTCCACCTGCTTGATGAAGGTGGAAATGTAGTGATACTAAAATGGCATGGACATCAATCAATTGTAACCCAACCAAATGCATTTCATTTCATTTCACAAATAAATATATTCTAATTCTAATTCAACAAATTATGTAAAAAAATGTAGGCTAGTAGGCAAAACAACAGATAAAATAATTATTAATTTTGGCCGTAAGTAATGAAGCCGCCCGCGGTAATATTAATATCAGTTACTAATATCTCGCGCTGCAGTCGCGCAAGTAAAACGCCTATATGCGAAAGCGTTAGTTCTAGAACAGCGACTTATATCACAAGTTAAAAATGTTATAATAAAAAAGGCATATAGTTATTCCTTGGCTTCTAAGGTTACATTGAGTAGCGCGGCTGCGCTGCCTCGATCGGGCATTAATTAAATTATTTTCCGCTTCTCGTTAACGGACGCCCGACGTTAATATCTTCTGTGCTTCCATTAATCTGTTTCGGAAAACACGCAAAGCCACGTCAAAACAGCGTCTGAAAAATTCTTATATTAATTACGGTCATAAATTATGATCGGCAAACAAAGTTTCCTTTGATTTATTTGGCTCGTCAATCGGTGAGGAAGGCGGGGGCGGGGCGGGGGGGGGGGGGGGGGCATAGAACAATATGGTTTAATTAGTTTCCACGCTATCCAATAGCTTTAGGGTGCAGGACTCACGGGTGACCAGATTGGTTAGTATATAGACTTGGAGTTAATTAGGTATTTAGGGCATCGTTCACAATATAGTCACGCACGTGTATGGCGGCATGTAGCATTAGGCCGACTCACATTTTATGATATAAGTTGTGGAATCGCTATCTGACGTAGTATAATAAGAAATGGGTCGACGGAAGGCTTATACATTATTTAAACGTTTCGGCACACGTGCTCTATTCTCCATCCAACAACAGGCACAAGCACTCAGAAGTCTCTACATAAAAGCCATTATTCACATAACAAAGCCTATGGAGCAATTAATGCCGAATTGCCGTCTCGGTTGTATAGTGACCATTATAGACCACCCATCTCAGACCCATAGAGATCACGGGACCCATCCAACTCCCAGCGGGGGCAGAACGGGTATATATAGTTATAGTTCCGTAGCGTAGGCGGTAGGGCTTGTTTTATGCCCGTCTGATTTGTCTAAGTATATCGCCATAACAATGCAACATTGTAATACAGCCAGTTCCGCAGTGATTGCGGATTTCGGGTGAAATGCGCCTTCCACCTTCGGCATTGTCGTCGTTGGCCATCAGGTGAAATGATGTGAAAATGAATGATCCCCCACAAAGGTGGTATGTTAGCACTCGGTCGCGGCCGTGTGTTGCGCGTGAAGCGAGGCACTTCACCAATGATGCGGCGGCCGGCGCCGGACGCGGCACGCTTGGCCGCCTGATCTGATAAGTCTGATTGATATACCGCCGGAACAACCGACTATTGTGTGACTAAGACATCGGCCTACACGTTTTTATTAGCATTTTACTGCCGGCCCCTACCACCGGTTAACAGCCTCGAGTCTTTTCTTATCTTAATATTGTAGGATCTATTATAACCATTGCAATCTTTTTCGGTGTAACAGAACTCCCTGAGGAGGTTTATTACAAATTAAAATGAAATGCTTTATATTAGTTCTACTCGCTTTTATTTTACATTATATTCGAACCTGACGGTTGTTCTGAACTCTATAATTGTGTAAAATAAACACGATTGAATTGGCATAAAGTATCTATTCGTTTCCAAAAATCGTCTTGACGTCGAAGTGATAAATTAACCCGCTGCTGGTACCTATTTGCTGAACAGTCATGTCAAGTAGCTACTGGTGTTTAGTAAAATAAGAATCAACTACAAAAGGTGAGAAAGCAAACCTGTCACAAAAAAACAGAATGTTAATTGGAAATGTTTTGATCAGAATTGGAATCGAGAAAGCAAAGTAGAAGACCTATTCAAAGATATGTGCTATTGCGCGATATCGCTATGCCGTGGCAATTAATTCCGCTGTTTGTTTGTAAATCCTTCAACGTTCATAATATGTTTGGTTACAACCACGGAATAGATAAAGAAGGTAACTGTTCTGTGGTTACAACGATTGTTTTGATAAAGTGATTATAAAATAAACCACGGCAAGTAAGTTCAAATCTTACAAAAAGTAATGTCTGTATTGAAATGGTATTAGATTGTGATAAATACCTTGATTTCAGCTTCATCAGCAGTCTATACACTTCGCACTGCTGGGCACAGGCCTCCTACACGCACTACAACAACGGCACGTGGGGAGATTGGGTCATACCCACTACGCTGGCCTAATACGGGTTGGTGGGTTTTAACGACTACCATAATAAGGTAGCAACCGGGACCAACGGCTGTACATGCCTTACGAAGCAAGGAGAAGGAGGTGAAATCCAGTGACCCGGCTTTGCGAAAGATGCTTAACGACAATTGCAAACCGAACCTACTATTATGTATGTGACCGAACCACTTGTTTTATTATTCTACAACGGGTAAGCGCTTGGACTTCATCTCACCTGATGGTAAGTGACGATAAGTCCGAAGGTGGAAGCGCGCTTCACCCGGAATCCTGAACCACTGAGGAACTGGCTATCTTATCTCTATTGTCGGAACACAACAATGTTATAAACATCGTTGTTATGGCGACAGACTTAGATGAGATGGTGGTAGCTAGCCAGGCGGACTTAACAGCCCTACCACCAACCAAACCAAGCACACAAAGATGTACCCCCCGCTGGGAATCGAACCCGGGACCTCTGGGTCTGACACCGGTGGCTTAGCCACTAGACCACAGAGGCGGTTAATTCACGTGCTGCTGCACCACCGAGCCTAAGCCTCTATTTTACGTACCTAAGTAATTACATTCTGAGATACCTCATTACACACATAAAATTCTACGTGTGTAATGCGTTATCTCAACGAACAGACTAACATAAGCCAACAGCATAGTTGGTGGTGTACCTGACCCGAAATGTGAAAAAAGGGCAGGTTCAATGCCGTGGATTTTTTTGTAGACATTTTTAAATTTAATTTCTATTATAATAATTTACTGGATCTATCTGTACTGTATTAATAGATCCAGTAATCTACTATATTAAAAATACATGAAAGTTTACTCATAAACTTTTCAAATAACTGGTAACCAGAACTCAACGGCAAACTTTTTTAAAATGTTATATTACTTCCGTCAACTTTGGAGCTAATCAGGCCCTAAACCGTAATACCCTGTTAAGAAACCAAGTGATTGTGTTCGCGAGCGGCTGCCGGCGCCTGGACGAGCCATGAATATCACGACCACTCCAATGGGCTCCCTAATCGGGCGGAAAGTTTTAATTGATTCGATTCCGAGGCTCTCTGTCGAGCAATTTATTTGTGAATTCTTATCATGATCCCAATTTTGACGCAGATTATAATCGCTCCTCCGACTTTTGCTTTATAACTTATTTTCAGCGAATAATATTAGTTCTCTGATGGAATTTGTTTTCAATGGATTGGACTGGCGCATTTTTATTTATAAAGCAGGACTTTAATATTTTTGATCTAAAATGGGTATTGCACGAATAACAGCAGCACAGGTATTCCGTCACAACTGCCCATCACGATTGCCGACTGGAACTCCGTATGGTCAACCTCAATTATTCATCATGTTAATCATGTTCCCTATATAGTTTATTACGCAATCAGTGGTGATCAAATTACCGAAGTTAGCCAGAATCGAGCCGTAAAGATTACTGTTGCAAATTAATCTGAAAACTGGTTTGTTGAACGTTGTTGATTAGGGAACGGCGATATGATTACGATCAAGAATAGGCAATCAACCATTCATCATACAATAAAGCAATCATACAAGTGAGCATTCGAACCTGCAAACAAGCATGCAGCATACATGCAACAAAATATCTTCCTTCATCTTGTCGCAGGTGTGTCTCGTTTGTCCGCGCGGCGCTAATTTAATTACAATAGAAATAAAGTGAGTTTGATGATTAATTTATGTACTTCAGTAGTAACAGCAATTTCTGTCTCATGCTACTAGTATACTATACTAGGTATAGACAACGTAATTATTGTATAATAATTCCAACCTACCCGGGACACGGACGTGAAGTATGTTACTATGTGTGTATAGTAATTATTTGGAAAACAAATACTACATAACTCTGAAGAAAAGTAACGATTTTATAATGATATACCTACTGATAATAATATGGCAAAAACGTTTTGGGAAAATGATACTCCTGTAATAAAGTGTTTTGTGGAAACTTAATTGTGTCGGGAAATTAAAACAGCTGCAGACTTTAAAATTTCTGAAACTTTTACGGCGGCAGTTTGAAACCTTTGTTCGCAAAATATTAGATTCTCAAAATATGAGATTCTCAAAATATGAGATTCTCAAAATATGAGATTCTCAAAATATTAGATTATCAAAATAGCAGTTTCTCAATATAGCCAAAGTACAATCAAGAACAAAACCATTAAATTATTTTGCTAATTTTTTTTTTTAAATTACAAAGTAATCAAAACCAAAAAAAAATCCACGTCTGCAACCATCCATTGAAACTACCCAAAAAAAAACCATTGAGTTAAAACGTTCTTTAGGTATGAAATCGTTCATCCTTTCTAAAGGTGTTAGTTATATTGTCAAAAAAATAAAAAAAAACAAAATAACTTTATTCAGTAAGCTTAAATTAAGCGTTTTGAATCGTCAATTTTTTTTTTTTATATGGATGGATGGATAGGCACAGGAACCCACCCACCCACCCCACCCATCCAGGAAGTCTTTTAGCTGTGGAGAAGAACGGGCACAACAAACTCCACAGCTTTATAATAATATAGAGGTAACGACATTTACAAAACAATATGTCGTTACCAAATTATACAGTCAATAGTCATAAAACAATTATATAAAATAAAAGATAAAAACAAAAGTGAATCTACAAGTTTTACTCGGGCACTATGAACGCATTAGAACAATGTATGCGAAACTAGAGGAATGTTAATTCCATGCATTTTTGTCATTGATGTAATCGCTTACAGTGTAATAGCCCTTTTCTAAAAGTCTGTCCTTAACATGTGTCTTAAATTTGTCAAAAGGCAAAATTATAACATCGTTCGGGATTTTATTGTAAATTATGACACTTTGTCCCATAAATGATCCATAAACTTTCTGAAGTCGAAATTTAGGAATTACAAGTTTATACTTATTTCTAGTATTTAGTTTGTGTATATCGCAATTTTTTTTGAAATGAGTAATGTTTTGACGCACGTAAACAATACAGTTATAAATAAATTGTGATGCAACTGTAAGAATATTTATTTCTTTAAACAGCTCCTTAAGGGAGTCACGTGATCCTAGGTTATATATGGACCTTATTGCTCTTTTCTGTAAAATGAAAATGGTTTCTATATCTGCTGCTTTACCCCAAAGTAGTATACCATAGGACATAACACTGTGAAAGTAACTAAAATAGACTAATCGAGCAGTTTCCACGTCTGTAAAATGCCTAATTTTCCTAACAGCATAAGCAGCTGAACTAAGTCTCCCCGCAAGGGTGCTAATATGAGGGTACCACTGTATTTTTGAATCTAAGGTAATACCTAAGAAAACTGTTGAATCAACAAGGTCCAGCAGTTCACCATTCAGTTTAATTTTATTTCCTATAATATTCTTTACGTTAGGTAGAGTAAAATTTATACATTTGGTTTTCTTCGCGTTTAATTGAAGATTATTAGTAGTAAACCAATTCAACACATCTGTTAGGGCACTGTTGATGTCATCAAAACTATTTTTATTTCGATCAGTCTTAAATATCAAAGATGTATCGTCAGCAAACAAAACAATATTGCAAAAGTTTTCCGCATAAAATGGTAAATCATTAATATAGATTAAGAATAAAAATGGACCTAGTATTGACCCTTGTGGGACCCCCATTAGCACAGAAGATCCGGATGATATGGATCCGTTCACGCTAACTTTTTGGATTCTGCCGCTAAGATATGATTGAATCAATTTCAAGGCATCAGAGTGCACTCCATAGTGTTTTAGCTTTATTAAAAGGGTGTTGTATTCAACGCAATCAAAAGCCTTGGAGAGATCACAAAACACTCCAAAAGCATTCTGCGATCCCTCCCAAGCCTCAAATATGTGTTTTAGCAGAGCTACACCAGCATCAGTAGTAGACCTTCCCTTGGTAAAACCATACTGTTCACTGTGAAAAAGGTGGTTTATAGCGAAGTGGGAGCCGAGTTGATCTAAAATAAGTTTTTCAAAAACTTTACTAAGAGTAGGTAAAATCGAAATAGGCCTGAAATTGCTCGGGTCATCTTTACAACCCGATTTGAAAAGTGGCAGAACTTTGCTATGCTTCATGAGATCTGGGAAAACTCCTTCGTCAACACAGCTATTGAATATGACTACAAGAAAAGGCGCAATGGACTCGATAATATTATTAATAATTTTTGTTGAAATATCCCACAAATCACAAGTGTTTTTTATTTTTAAAGATTTAAAGGATTTAAGTACGTCTTTACAGTTTACGTGTTTAAATTTGAACACTTCATTACACATGGGTACATACTTTTTTAGCAGAATTTCTGCATTACTTGGTGAAGAGTTGAGTAACATAGTTGTGGCAATTGGTATATTTGTAAAAAACTGTTCAAAAGCATCAGCAACTTTATTGTCTTCACTTAAAAAGCTATTGCCTATTCTTAAAGAAAACTTAGTATCACGTGGCTTTATTTTACCAGTTTCGCGGTTTATGCAGTTCCATGTTGCCTTTATTTTGTTATCAGACTTTTTAATTTTTTCACTAATAAATAATGACTTGGCACATGCACAAGCCTCCCTAAAAGTTTTCGAATACTTTTTGATATACTCTAGAAAAGTTGGACTATTATTATATTTTTTCTGCTCATATAAGTCATACAACTTAGCCCTACTTTTATGCAAACCAGCTGTAGCCCAATCCCTAAATTTCATTGAAATATTAGTTTTAAACTTTTTAATAGAGAAAGTTTTATTAAATTCACCGTTTATAAGATCAAAAAAATGCTTGTAAAGAGCATCTGGATTTTCCTGTATAAATGGTAAACATGCAAGTTTAGCAGTTATGTTATGCTTGAAAATTTTAACCCGTTTCTCTGTCACTGGCCTACAAGATATTTCTTCTGAGTTAGGGTGTCCATATTCAGTAAAAGCTATTTTTTGCCCACAGTGATCTGAAGATAAATTAGTTAGTATGAACTTAGACTCAGGAGCAAAGTTACAAAAAAAATTGTCTAAGCAGGTTGCAGTGGTTGCTGTAATTCTAGTCGGTTCTCTAAATTGGTAATCCAAATCAAATGATTTAAACAACGAGATTAATCTTACACTAGTTGAATGACTGTCTAATAAATTTACATTGAAATCCCCACAAATTACTATTTTCTTTTTAGATTTACAAATCTTCTTAATTACATCTTCCATAGTGGCTTCAAAGACACTAAAATTACCAGAAGGAGGTCGATATACACAAACAATTATAAATTTCTCTAACTCGACACATGACAGCTCAATAACGCGTTCAATAGAAAGGGAAACTACATCCTTTCGTTCCGTAATCTTATGTTTACTGTAATTAACAAATATTAAGGATCCGCCGCGAATTGCATTTGTTCTAGTAAAAGCACTGGAAAGCTGAAAGTTTTTAATATTAAAAATTAACTGATAAT
This sequence comes from Scoparia ambigualis, assembly GCA_963921215.1. Taxonomy (NCBI): domain Eukaryota; kingdom Metazoa; phylum Arthropoda; class Insecta; order Lepidoptera; family Crambidae; genus Scoparia; species Scoparia ambigualis. Next base: position 39,439,152 of record OY992507.1, read on the forward strand.
CTTTAAGCCAGTGCTCAGTTATACATAAAATGTTTATATCTTCATGTAATAAAAAAAGTTCAATTTCTAACTCTTTGCCGGCCAGGCCCTGCATGTTTTGATGAACTATTTTAATTTGGATAGGGCTGGCTTTTGTCTTACCTCTTAGTTTAAACTAGAGGTTGTGCAAGACTTATCAACTAAATTTACATTAGTAGAAATACTAACAGTGCGATAATTTTGGGTCGACATTGTTATACTACTTATAACTGTGTCTTTTAAATTATATGCTAGCAATGATGCTATCTGTAGCCTGTCTTTGTATATTAAATACATAGAATCAGTAGTCAACTTAAAACTAGATATAAATTTATTTGTATCAAAAAATACAATACTGTCACTGTGACGATAAGTGGAGTTATACAAAAGTAAGTTCAAATCAAAGATCTGTTTGTTTTGTTTCCACGATAAGTTACAGGCATAGGGAAAGGCACAAACTATTATTTTACAATGAGTTTTAGATTGTGTTGTCACGCCGGAATAACAAGAACTGAGTAACAAGTTATTGTATTTTTCCAATTCAAAGTAACGAGGCTTGACCCGCACCTGAGTCGGGTCCAACCCGCTGCCAGGACTAATTCCAGGGCCATAAATAAATCTAAAACCAGCCTTACCACACATTAGTCTCGACGGAGAATACGTTTGCTCACAAAAAGTTACAAGCTTTAAAAAAGCGAAATCACCTTTGCATGCAAAAATAAATTTAAGAGAAAGTTTGCACTTCAAACGAATCTTATAACATGATGTTGATTGTCCTCGTCGCGTTCATACTTGTTTATTGAAATAGTATATCTTGTAGATGTAATATATACTAACCTTATTAAGTAATACCGATATAAGTATTTTAATTTAATGTTTTTTATATATTTCAGCGTTTTATTAACGCTTAAATATATTTAAGTAAAATTTTGAAACACTGAAAAAAGACGACAACCTCAGGCGGGCATCGAACCACGCACCTTCCGCATTTCGGGCGGCTACCTTAACCACTTAGCTACCGAGGTCTGATTTTCACCCGTCGAAATTTGTTAGTGCTTGATGCTTAGGTTTTTAACCGCCTCTGTGGTCTAGTGGCTAAGCAACCGGTTTAAGACCTAGAGGTCCCGGGTTCGATTTCCAGCGGGGGTACATCATTGTGTGCTCGGTTTGGTTGGTGGTAGGGCTGTTAAGTCCGCCTGGCTAGCTACCACCATCTTATCTAAGTCTGTCGCCATTACAACGATGTTTATAACATTGTTGTGTTCCGACAGTTTGAGATAAGATAGCCAGTTCCTCAGTGGTTGAGGATTCCGGGTTCGCGCGGTTCCACCTTTGCTTCGGCCTTACCGTCACTTACCATCAGGTAAGATGAAGGTCAAGCGCTTACTTGTTGCGGAATAAAAAAAGGTATGTTTGTAGTCAACATCGCATTTGCATTTTTTGCATTGCAACAATATTTTAATTTGTTTAAAATAATGCCTATTGCACTGTAAGATGCCGTACTTATCTACAGTCCGCTTTACTCTGCAAACACCAAACAAAATCTTGGAATCGTGAGCAAATTTTAGGATCACAATGTTACCAAATATCAATTCAACATGTAAATTTAATGGAAAGTGCTCTGATTACGTTGAGTCGACTCTCAAGTTGGAATAATGCGTTCGGCAATCTGTTTGAGCACCATAACTCAACGTCGGCGGGCGCGCCTCACACTCGCAAATTGAACCCGATAGTTAGCGGCGCGGCCGATCGGTAATGGACGCGTGTCGAAGGCATGACGGCGCGCAAATAAACTTGTAAATAGAGTTACACACACATATATACATAAAATCACGACTATTATCCCCGAACAGTTAGCCTGAGACAAGGCAATGAGGACCGCAAAAGCAGTCCTCTCCATAGGCCACTTTTCACCAAATAGCGACTGCATATGTGCTCTGAACTGCTGCATATATACATACATAAGATTTTATGTTCATATAAAAAGTTTTAACTTTTTGTAGACCTGAAATAAAAAAAAAAAATTAAATACATCCGCCAGTTTCCGGGGGGGTAATGGGAGGGGTGGCAGATGCAGCAGCTTTCCCTTTGCTATGAGCCTGAGGCACTTCCTCGCTTACCTAATTATTTAAATTCATACATGCTCGCCGGTTCAGGGTACTCTTGACCTGACCTTTCGCGAGAATGTGACTGAGCATTGCGAATATTTGTTGGTTTTTCATTCAACGAGTTAGATCAAGCATGCTAAAACAGCATTCATTGATTTATTTGGTTTTTGCCTAATTTTCGAATAAGCTAAATATAATATAATAAGATATTATTATTAAACGTTATTATTATTGGATAAAATGTTTACTAGACTCGAGCTTCCTGAGACTGGTTGATTTTTTTCTAGTAAACATTTTATCCTATATCAATATAGCATTGTGAATGCAAAATTTCAACAATAAAGTTATTATTATTATTACTAACTCGTAAATATTACTTTTTTATAGTAACATTTTCTGTTGTGTGACGATATTGGTGTATTATCAAGAAATACGTCTTTGCGACTGTGTATCATCTACTTACAAGGCACACCGGACTAGTGGGATTTTTCTTTCCAGTACTGTTAACATTTTTGTAACATGTGGGAACATCGGGTCAACTTTGGCGGTACCACTGGCGATAAAGTTGGATTGGATGTGATGAATTGCAATGTGTGGCGTCGGGAGATATAATAACACAACGGAAGTCGATTTTTAACTGATCATTTATTGAGAGAAAAACAGGGATTTTATAGTAATGTAAAGGTATTTGTAAATGTACTTGTACTTACAAAATTAAGATGCTTAAATTATATATACATTATATTTGTAACCTTTGTTTCTCATTGTTATGTGATTCAGTATGGTAACTGTGTTATCTTTTGGCTTCATGTATAAATAATTCTAATGTTACAATCTTTTTTATCAATCAATCTTTTCAGAACTTTGACTTTGCCATTATAATATGAATGTAAATTAATTGTACAAAACAAAAATGCTAAAATAATGTTGTAATGTTATAAATAAAGTATTCGGAGTCAGCTAAAAACTTTGTATGTTACCATATTATGTGATACAATTATAACTACTATTACTAAGGAAAATCATCCTCTGTTCCATATTTTTAGAACAGAAGATTTCTCATTGTTCATTAAAATTAAGCAACAAAATATTCAATAAGGAGAGTCAGTGAAAATCACTATTATAGACCGATTAAAATCTGCATATTTGCTCTGCAATGACAAAGACTCGCCAAATAAGGCATCGTCAATTCGTCACCGATAATTTCTGTTAAACCTAATAAGGAACATGTTAATGCACCGAGAGTGACAGGACGCATAATCAAACCAACTGTGCGCTTGTTTTAATTGTTTACCTGTGTTACTTATATTAAGCGCATATTGTACGAGCAATTTGTTACATTAATTATTATGTAGATTTTACTGTCATATTACATAAATCAACACAGAGTAGGATCAAAAGTGACGTATTGATGAATGGATAAACAATGTTAAGCCAGATTGTTGTTTTAGGTATGTATATTAAGTGTAACATTATGTTTTTGCAGCGTCAATAGAAATAAGATATTTGCTTACATATGATTTAGTACCAATGTTATGATTAAAAACCAATGTAGGTAAGAAATTTTAATAATTGTATGGTGTACTCCAAGGTCCTTTAAAGTAAATTAACTAAACAATATAATATTCATGTATAATCAGAAACATTCAGATTTTTTTAATTTAATGTTAAGCCAGAACATGGTAAACAATTTCTGTCATTGACACAAGTCATTGTAACCATACATTGTAGAACTATGATCAAAGGTTAAATAACTAGATAAGAAATAATAACGTAGACTAGCAACGAGTGTGAGGTTGTGATGTAAAATAAGTGCAACCCATGGTGCAGTGAGAAAAGCGCGACACGGAGTTATTTCCAATAACACTTGTGGTTGAGACATGGTGTTGTAGAAAATAAAATGACAACTTCTTATGAGACGTTGATGATAACTGAGGCTAATCCGTAATGGATAATTACAACAAATACAATATTAGTTATATCAGCAAATGTTATAAGAAACCTGTATTACTAACAAATACCAACACCCAAAAAAGGATCACAATCTCTCATATCTTGGATCATATTATGAAGATAACCATAACCATAATATTAATTTGTATTTAGGTATGTCCTACTACAACAATGTAATAATGTATTCTTAGTATGTAAACAATCATTGTTTGTTTGCTTTAGTAAATATGCATTTGTAAAAGTATATACTTAGTATAGATTAGATTTAGTAACTGAATATGAAATAATTAGCCAAAAACTACAGATTCTCAATTTTTGTATCAAAAAAGGGGAAAGGTGTATTATAGCGCACAACATCAAACAGCGACCGAAATATAATAATATTGCTTCTATTATAAATTTATATTCTATTTAAGGTATACTAGCAATTAAGTAATCTTATACTTTTATAAACTGTAATTTGATACTTTTCTAATCGATCTATAATTATGTCTACGTCACCGAAACAGGACTCACAACCTACCTTTACATTACTATAAAAACCCTGTTTTTCTCTCAATAAATGATCAGTTTAAAATCAACTTCCGCTGTGTTATTACATCTCCCGACGCCACACATTGCAATTCATCGCCAGCAATGAACTCCCACAGGTTACAAAAATGTTAAAAGTACTGGAAAGAAAAATCCCAATAGTCCGGTGTGCCTTGTAAATAGATGATACACAGTCGCAAAGACGTATTCCTTGATAATACACCAATAAGCGTCGCACAACAGAAAATGTTACTATAAAAAAGTAATATTTCCGAGTTAGTAATAATAATAATAACGTTTAATAATAATATCTAAAACATTAAGCTTATTCGAAAATTAAGCAAAAACCAAATAAATTAATGAATGCTGTTGTAGCATGCTTGATTTAAACTCGTTGGATGAAAAACCGATTTAACGTTTCCGGTACAAGAGGCACCGCGCCTTGAAGCCGCTAGTGTAAGAAAATTCTAATTAACTGCGAATTAATCACACAAGTTTCGAATTTCTAATTGGCTGAGCGAATTAAAGCGTAGTTCGGAGTTTGATAGCGACGAATTAATTTATTCTTGAATCTCCCAGAGCACTTTGTACTGCCTTTCAAGTGGAAAACCTCAAGTTTCGTGGAGGGAAGAAGGCTAATTTCAATAATAGTATTGTTAGAGTCGTCTACGGGTTCTTTCAAAGTATTCAATCAGAATAAAGTTATCGGCCGATCAAAACTTGAAAAATATGATTGGTTTGCTTGCTAAAATTTACCTGCAGCAACTTAAGTAAAACTCTTTTTATTTTCTAGGCCCTTGGCTTTTATCGCACCCGATGTAAGTAATGATTAGGTCGAAGGTAAATCCCGAAGGAACTGACTAGTGTAGTACTGCTTGTGGGGGCGTAATTGATTTAAACAACAGATTTTCCTAATAAACGTCTTTATAGTATATTTAAATTTATACTATACACGGTGGAATTTAGTAATGCCACCTGAAGGGAAAGTACTCTTAATACTGTAGATAGAAAATTTTACTCGAAGAAAACATTCCTTTGTTTTAGAAAATAAAAAAACTTCATTTAAAGATTTTCGAAAATTTGCTTACCACACCCGGTAATCAAACCGACTAAAATCTGTAAAAGTACTTTTATTGAATCGATGGTTAGGGTCCATTAAAAGGATGAAATCTCTCTAACTTACTTGATTAATTAAATGTTTTTTTTTGTGGGGATATGTAAAAAATAAAATTTACGTTAAATTATATGCGAATGTAAACGAGTTGAGAGTTGAAGTTCAGAATACGATTTATAATATTCACCAAAAAAATGTTATTAAAGTTGCTAGAAATGAATTTGTTAGAAGAATTAATTTGTGTATCCAAGAAAATGGTACTTACTAACTGGAGACTTTATTAAATGATAGGCGGACTGTATTACATAGGTTTGTACTCGTTACGTTAAAACATTTAATATGCAAATTAAATAGATTATTGGACGCGCTCGGTGCCTACGCTGGGCCCTTATTCTGTAACGATTCCTTGTTTCAAAACCACGTTAATTCCTTAAAAAATCACAATATCTTTCCAAAAACGTATGCGTTTGACGTTTGTGCACAGCAAGGTTTGGGTGTGGAATCTATAGATTGCGATACAGAATCAGGGCCCTGGTCGAAGCTGATCTGTGTCGTTGCAGTGGTGGTAGGGATTCGTGCGCGCCCCGCTGTCTGCGCCCACGCGCCGACCGACGACCGACAATAGAAGCCGATGACTCCCGAAGACGCTCGCGCTCCAACAGGAGCCCATTTCGAGCAACTAATTTAGTTTACCAATTTTGTAAATAATTAAAATAATTTAACATTTTATGGTTTCCTTTCATTTAATTTATCAAGTTTGTTAGAGAGATTTCATCCTTGTAATTGACTCTAACGATCGATACAATAAAAAAGTACAGGGTGTAATTTATACAGATTTTAGTCGGTTCGATTCGTTAGTTCGATCGTGGCATTCTTGCCACACCCGGTACACCACACCAGTCATCAATGTCACACCACACCAGAATTTTCGAAAATATTTAAATGCAGTTTTCTTTCTTTTCAAAAATAAAGTAATGTTTTCTTGAGTAAAATGTTCTATCTACAGTATTAAGAGTACTTTCCTTCAGGTGGCATTACGAAATTCCATCCTGTACACAGCACGTACTTATATATAAAAAATTCACAGATTTCGCAATCCCCGCAAGAATCGGACCATTAAAAATGAATACAAAAAAATTACAAAAAAAAACTTAAGACCTATTTTATTTTGAATAACACACTACAAGTTGATAAATAAGAAATTTTTATTGAGATATACTTCCCCAAAATTACACAACTACGTTACTTAAAAGTCGAATTATACCATACGAATTTATAACACTGCACAGCACAGAGAATAACATTTTCTTTTCTTTTACAACTTATGTGAAATTTATTCCTGAATGTCTGAAAATGTAACTGAAAAAATTGAGTTAGATTTTCGAAATTCCAACTCGAATGCACTTTTCGCCTGCATTCGCATGTTTTAACACCATTGCCGTGACGATCGGTCAAAAATCATAGAAACTACATCACTTTTAAATACGGAAATACCCGTTTTTCTACAATTTTATTGGCTACTTGACAGTTTTTGGAAAAGTGTTTTAAAAATTAAAAAAGCTTATTTTATACCACGTACAATAATTGTTTTATCGAAAAAGCTTTATTTAATAAATAAAAAAACATATTTTTCTTCATTAATTTCATATTTCGTTGGTCACGTGACATATTGCCCGGTGACGTCACATTTCACTAAACAAAGAAATTTTATCTTATAGTTTTGGGTTATTTGTAAAATGTGACGTCACACGAAGCTCAATCATGGCCGCCCGTGTTTCAGGTCTTGTAATCCACAGATAAAAAATCGCAATTTTATTTTGTGAAAATAAAATATTTAGAAATTATCTTAATAAAAAAATAACTATTGGATAATTATCATAATCATAATCATAAATCATTTATTGTGAAACATAGGTACAGTCGACCAAATTGAATCATGACCCACCCTAAGGTCATTTTCCTACAGTCATTCTAATACGAGTAGGTTGAAATTAGCTTGAACATACATTACATGTAACGCATGTAACGAACCTGTTATCATTTTATAAGACACTGACAGCTGACAAGGCAAATATGAAAACCATCATGCGACGTTGCCGATTAGTGCAATTGACCATTTTGCTCTGTGTTGTGCGGCGATAAGCGTTCTTGCCGTTCCGCTGTCGGTGACGGTGAGCGACTGAACCTAAGAACAATATTTAGTTATTTAGTTATTGTTCTGAGGACTGAACAAACGGCGATCAGTTGACTTGAATTCATCCATATATCTGTCAAATCTCATTCAATACATTTATTTGTTAAAGAGTAAAGACATTTACACAAACATACTCACTTTCGTAATAATAGTGTAATCGTAATAGTAGTTAGTGGCCTAGTGGGTATGAATACGTGTAAAACGTTTTTTACCGAATATTACCGTATTTTAGCGGGGTAATTTTACCGCTTTACAACCCCAGTCTGTAACGGGCCCAGTTACTTTATAAAATCACATTTGGAACATGTCGTGGTCACTATATAATAAAATAGTAAAGTTGAAGAATTATAAACTTTATTTTATTAATATCATCAATAGGTTTTATTAAGTTTAAAAAAATGGCATTCACTTGGTAAACTGAAAAACTAGAAAATAACTTTATAAATAAATTGTGGGTTTGAGCTTCATGTTGGGTAAACCAATTGGAGACAATTCTGGCAGTATGCACTGGACAGTTATCATGAACGTAGGAGAATACTGGCACTGCACGCGGGTAAAAGTCGGTAACATTGATTCTTCCAATAAATCGACATAGTTCTTAGCATTTTGACGAGGATAAATTTGAACAAGTTTGCCTACACTTCCAGCATCCATCCAGGCCTACATGTTAGCTGAAATTCGGCCAGATAATTGGTTGGGCACTATGTGATCCTCTGTGTATCAAGTGTTATCGTAACGCCACAAAGTTAAGCGACCATATTGAGAAGAGCAAAACGATTTTTCGTCTGTAAAGATGGTGTTTGTCCAGTCGAAGTCTAAGTAATTACGTGCAAAATTTAATCTCTCAATTTTGTGTGCATCCGTTAAGTGAGCTTTCTTAGCATAATACATAATGCCTGTAATGCAGCCCAGTGCGGCGCAAATTATTTCTTATTGTTTGTAGACATACGTCGTAACGTGCCGCAAAATACCGGGTATCAGTAAAAGGATGTTCTTCGTAATGGTGTTGCATTTCCGTTCTCTGTTGGTTCGTGATCCGACGAACGCTATGATTATATCGTCGTCTGTCTTCAAGGGTACCATCTTCAGCGTGCCTTCTGATCCAGGTTCTGACTGTGTGCCGACTTATATTTAACTCTCGTGATATATCCCGAATGCTGGAGCCTTGTTCACTGAGCACTACTATTCGAGCTTTTTGTTCTGCCAAATTGTCATTATACGATTTGTTTTAATTCAATCAAATTGAATTCAATTATTGTTTCAATTTTTTCAGACAGACTACAACTTGACATCAGACGCAACGTCACTTTATTTTTAAAACTATTTTTAAATCTTTTCTCCGTAGTGAAAAGAGTTTGGATTATGTATGAATGACATCTTAATAGAAATTCAAATTAAGACTGCTTTGTCTAAAGCATATCTAGTGCAGTGATAACAAAGGTTAAAATTGCATACATCTCTGACCCGTAATGAAGCATTTTTATTCATATTTAAAACGTACTAAGTGCAACATGAATAAAAGCGAAGAAACCTAACTACATTTATGATTTTAAAGGAATGATCGGCGAAGTGGGTCATGATTCAGTTGGTTCGACTGTACATACAGATGTCATATTACAATATAATTGTTCAGCTATGTCCTGCCGTGATAGCATACAATGATGGGTTGAATTAACTATACCTACTACAATTGGAATAATAATGATAGTACAAATTGATCATGCATGTTATGATAATATTATTAAAATTATTTTTAAAATTAATTTAAACAAAATGTCAGAAAAAAAATAAAAAAATAAATACAGTCCTATTATAATTACAAATCTTTATCTGTCAAAAATTCATTGAGTGTGTAGTAGCACTTCTCCAACAACAATGTCTTTAATTTCTGCTTAAACGTAAAGTTATTATCACTATGTCTTATTGATGCAGGTATTTTATTATAGACACGAGGTGCATTACAAAAGACACTCTTACTCATAAGTGCGGTTTTACAAGGAACATTAAAAAGTTTATCCTTATGTCGTGCAGATGAAAGAAATGTAAACAATTCAATATTATGTTTGACAAAAATAGCGCATTCAAGAATGTACAGACACGGAAGTGTAAGTATCTTGTAATTTTTAAAGTAGGGCTTGCATGTGTCTGTTTGTTGTAGGTTGAACATAGCTCTAATACAGCGCTTTTGAGATCTAAATACAATTTCTTTGTCGGTTGCGTTACCAAAAAACATGACACCGTATCTCAATGTAGACCCAACATATCCATGATAGGCAGTTAGCAAAGCCTCTATGCTTACTATTTTACTAAGCTTATATAACGCATACGAATGACTACTCAATTTACTACATATGTGCTGTACATGTGAATTCCACTTTAAGTTACTGTCAATGAGTATACCTAAAAATTTTGCCGTCTTTGTCTCACATATTTGTTTCCCTAAGTAATTTACATTTAAGTTAATCGAATTCACCTCTCTCTGTTGAAAGCTCATGATCTGCGTTTTGTCCAAATTAACCTTAAGATTATGATCATTTAGCCATTGTACAATTCATGTCAAAGTTTTATTTATGTCAGTTTCAAGCAGAGTCAAATTGTTATTGCTGAATAATACAGTACTATCATCAGCGAAAAGAGTCATTGTGATTATTGGTAGTTGAAGGTAATTCATTGATGTAGACCAGAAAGAGCAGGGGACCTAGCACACTGCCCTGAGGTACTCCATACGTTACATGCCTTGAATTAGATTGATAAACTACCTCAGTTTTGGTTTTACAGTCAATTTTTTCTATTTGTGTCACTTGATATCTATTTGCTAAATATGATTTAATAAGATCATAAGCATTGCCTCTTATTCCTAAATTGTACAATTTACTTAATAATATTTTGATATCTACATAGTCAAAGGCTTTTGACATATCCATGTATAAAGCCACAGCAGGCAGTCTAGAGTCAACGTTTTTTATAATTTTTGACAAGAAGTTATATTTTTTTATTTTTATTTATTTATTTAGGAACAAACAGTTACATATTTTTTAAATTAAATCAAACAAATTATTACTTATAAACCTAAAGTTCCCTAAATTAAACACATAATTATATAAGGCAAACAAACTGTACAAAGAATAACAGGCAATATACGTAATACCTATTAAATAAAAAAAAACCAACAAACAATTTAACAATAATGTAGGTACCAAAATGACGCACAGCGAGCCCCGCCCGGCCACCGGGACCGGGACCGGCCACGGCCAGTTACGCCATTACGCCAGTAACAGTTCACTGCGCCTAGGGACAGACGTGCTCGCTGTGACAATACAAAACATTGATATAACACAGTTAAATTACAAAAACTACACTACAATATTTTAAGCAAAAGACACGAAGGCCTAAATGAGAGACTAAGAAAATAACAAGAACTAATTAAATAATATATTTCTACGAGGTAAGTACATATTATGTGAGATTAACATATCTAAAGTTGAAATTAAATGTTTTCCTAAATTAAAGTTGTTTTTCCAGTTGAAAAATAAAAGATTTGGCTACTTGAATCATCCTAGTGCATACATGATCGTATTTGCTGTTGTATTATAACGCGGAAAGGATGCTGCCGATAAAAACACATACCACTACATGTCCATAGGCCAGAAACTTTGCGTAAGATGTTAACAAAATTATGTGACTTATCTATCGTTTTGTTTACATTGCAATATGGTTTTTTTTCAGGTTTGATATTAAAACGTGGATGAGCAGTATCAAGAAACAGCAAATAAGTTGATGAAAACAAGCTTATGAAAAACACAATCTCATTAAGATAAACCAAACAGGCCACAGGTCCTAACTTAATTAAACAGTAAGTTAAAAAACAAAAGATCACTATAGGTAAAAAATTATGATAAGTTAGGTGCACTATTATAATAATATTTTATTATTATTTTAAATTTATGTGTCAAGGTCATGGATGAGTTCAGTGATGCGATGCTTAAACCTAACTATAGCCATATTAATGGATTTGCTCTTTCTAAAGCCATATTGTTGAGATGTCAAAAGCCCGTTAAATTCAAGATATGAATAAAGACACATAAAGATAACTTTTTCTAAAATCTTAGCAAAAACAGATAGTAGTGCTATTGGTCGATAAAAGTTCATATCCATTCGGTCTATTTTCTTAAACAGTGGTTTTATTAGAGATATTTTCAATTTTTCTGGGAAAACTCCTTTCTCAATACACAAGTTTATAATGTGACTTAAGACAGGAGCAATTATTTGGGAAGAACTCTTTATTATTTTTGTGGTAAAGCCGTCATTTCCTGAACTATTAGTATTTTTCAAGGAGTTAATAATCTTTAATATGTCAAACTCATTTGTAGGCGTCATATAGATTGAATTTAAATTACTAGCACTTGTGTTATTGATAGTATTTGATTTGGAATTAGTCTTAACTTCGTCAATAAAAAAATTGTTGAAAGCATTCGCTATTTGTATAGGATCAGATATTATTTCATTATTTACATTAATTTTATCTATGCTCCGTTTAGGGAAATTATTTTTGTTTTTATTAATAACTCTCCAGGTCGCTTTACATTTGTTATTGGAATTTTTAAAAAAGTAATTGTTCTGTGCCTTTTGAGTTAATTTTAAAATACTTCTGTACCGTTTAGCGTAAGATTTGTAGCTTTTTCTATTTTCATCATTTGGACTAGTTCTATATTTCCATAACAGTTCTCTTTGACGTCTACTACAAGTTCGAATTCCTCGAGTTATCCACCTTGGTTTATTGATGGAGTTGCATTTGATTCTCTTTATGGGAAAGCATAGGTCATATAGTAGTTTAAACACGTCATGAAATTTTTTATAGGCCTCATCTGGATCATCACTATTATATATATCGTCAAATGTTAATTTACGTAGATTGTCAACAAATTTACGTATATTATCTAATGCATAGTCCCGTCTCATTATGTACCAATATTTTAAAGTAGAAGTTTTCTTTACCGGACACTTGAGAATTTGTGCACTGTGATCTGATACGCATAGTTCAATGACTTCTCCTACACACCCTTTAACATTGTGAGCAATGTTGTCAAGGCACGTCTTACTAACTAATCGCGTTGGTTGCTTAAAATGTAATTTTAGATTGAAACTGTTAAGCATGTCTATCAATTCTCTAGAATGTTTAGTTTGTACCAAGATGTCAATATTTAAATCCCCACATACTAAAACTTTTTTCTGTTTTAAGCAGAGTTAAAACCTTATGTAATTTATTAAAAAAAATGTCAAAACTTCTAGCGTCATAATTCGGTGCCCTATAGATACAAACAATGCAGAGAGCATGCTCAACCAACGCAACAGCTGATAGCTCAACAACATTTGGTATTGATAGCGCGTTAATGCTAGGTATAGTACTGTGATTCAGATTATGTTTAATTAAAATGCAACAGCCCCCATGTCTGTTACACCTATTAGAGAATGATGCTATTTTATAATTTGGAATTACAAGGTTAGATACAGCATTGTCAATCATATTATGTTCAGTTACACACACTATATCTACTGATTTATTTTGGGCAGATAATTCTTCTAGACACACTGTCAACATATCGGATTTACTTATGAGTCCATTAACATTCTGATGCATAACGTTAATATAATTATAAACGAAATAAACAATTTTCTTCAGAACATTTATCTATATTGATAGCTTTTGCATCAACACTTTGAACTCCGGTATTCCTAGAAATACTATAAATAAAGTCAGTCTGTATAGATTTATGCTCGTAAGTCTTACTATTAAATTTTTCAAGAAGAGTTTTGTACTCGTTGAACTTAAACTTATAATCTATGTGTAAAATATATTTAGTAAAGATTTAGCAAGGATCCATGAAAATTTTCCTCGAGAGGGTAAAGTTTTACCATAATTCATGTCCAGGTAGAGTACATTATCGTATTTAGAAGAAATAAATTTTAATGTGTAATTGAACTTTTGCAAATTTAAATTATTATTATAAGGAACTTCACTAATAATGACATTAGTATGTGATACAGAATTGAGCCATATATTAAGTTTAACTTGAAACAAATCTGGATTCTTATCGTTTGTCCCAGCAAGTATTACAATAGTATCCCTTTTTGTAAGATTTAATGATTGTATTTTTACAGAGTTAAGAACTTCACCTAATGGGGCACCTGGTTTCATATAACAATATATTTTGAAGTCATTGCCAATCAATTTTTGAATTTTTTCTCTCAAACCTCGAGCTTGTTGATCAGAAATAATAATAATTTTCTTCTCTTCTTCTTCCAATTTAATTGCTTTAGTTGACTTCTGACATTCTTCGTGGTAAACCAATCGTTTCTCGTTATTTACGCGTTTATCTTTCGAATTATCTTCAATTTCACTAGTATCATCGGTAAAACTATTTTTATCTTTGTGGCTGTCAGGAATAATCCCAGATATGTCTACTTGTGTTTTGCTTGATCCTCTTACTGGAGTTAAATTCAAATTGCGTACTATATTTCTATACTCATGCAAAGGCGAACCTCTCGGTATTCGCTGACTTATATTCAACATTCTTTCTTTCAATGTAACGGCAGTATATTTTTTATTTGCAGTAAAGTTTGTAGATAATTTCTTTAGTATGTCAATATTCTTGTCTTTGTCACTTATTATTTGCTTTAGTTGTTGGTTCTCAAAATTAAGATTTTCTATTTCTTGGTCTGCAATAGCGAGTCTATCTTTATATGCTTGTAGTTCTTGTAAAAGTTCATCTGAATATGAGTTATCAATAAAACTTTTCATTGTGTCGCTTTGTACGCTTCTCATAGTGGTATCCAATATTGAAGAATTAAAACAACTATCCTGATTAAATGTTGAGGATAAGTTTGTTTCGGATCCCGATCTTGATATTTTTTTACGTTTTGTTACGTTCTCCATTGTATTTTATTTCTGGTACTTTATTAATTATATGTCAATTAAATATGTTTTATAGTATCTTCAATTGCAAATAATCTTTTAACACAAATTGCAATGGTTGGATTTCAACTATTAGTCCAATGGGTCAGTCAATAGCAAATTTTCCCAAAACGGCTAAATTAATTTTCCACTGGCAACACAGAAGAATTGTCACTTTCAAAACTATTTGACAACTTCATCCTGACAATAGCAGCATTACCTACTGGGGAAATGGAACTGTCACTTTCAAAACGACAATTGTCAATTGATTCTGACATTCAACTTGTTAACTGTTTGGAGGGTAGGTATTTTAACTGCAGTTAGAATATTTTATGTTATGTTATGTAAATGCTCGTTCTTATTGTTTAATCAGCACTTTATTATACGTTCGTGATACTATTTGCTAAATCATCTCACAGTTATAGTTGTTACTTGTTACTCACTGTTTTGTATTTAGAGAAATCCTTTATTCATGTATAGGTACTGTACCCAGTTTCTTCCATCCATTAGTCACTTCTCGCAGCTGCAACACTGAGTGAGTGAATTTATTCGACGATTCAAAGATTTAATTTCCACAGTGTAATCTACATAGGCACTCCTGTTTATTTATTAAACACAAACTGTGCAGCGTTTATCTTTAATATTTTGTTTATTGTTCTGCGAATTCAGACGTGAATTTTTTAACATTACTTGCACTTATAATTGTCACTCATTAACACTTCACGAACAACGAGTCAGTTGATTATCGTTAAATTATAAACTACCATATCCGACATATTTCATATTTTATTGTTACAACTGTCAAATAGCCAATTTCCAAATCTAAAGAGACCACAGGCACAGACACAGACACAGAAAGAATAATAATACTACCTACCTACAGGTCACATTACTAACCGATTTTCAAAATATTTTCGCCAATTTTTTTTATTCTTAAGTCTGGTTTTTTTTCGAAATATTTACAATTTAGTAAACAAACACCCCCAAAAAACAAGACTTTTTTACCAGGCTATTTTCAAAATTCAAACATTCATACGTGTCTCGATAAATTCCTCAACTCTTGGTACTATTCCCATCTCGATCCTCCCAAAATCCTTGGAGCTATGGCCAAAACTACATCTCAGGCGATTTGCATCTGACAACTTTTTTCAATGGTAAAACCTTATGTGATGTCTATCCATCTTTCTACTTCAGACCGATCTCTTTATGTAGACAACCCGTTTTTGACATTCTATTTAATTTTTCATGATTTCAAATTATTAGTTTCTAATTTTAAAATTATTAATCTAAATTAATTTATTCATAAATTATTTCAACATAAAATCTGCTAGTGCTCTAACTTGACATAGACTCCACAGTACCATATGCTATACACATTGTTGTTAATGACGACAGACTAAAAAGTATCTAGTCATTCGGACAAACCAAATACTATCATTTCATAAAGTCCCCAGTTTGGACCCTAACAATAAGTACAGGGAATTAAACCCTAGCCTGGGCATGGGACTGATAGCGTCATGTCGTGTCATGAGACCACGAAGGTGGTCAAATAAATTAGATATAAAATGCTAGAAGCAATTAAACTGTCAGAAGAATATTATTCAAAGTCCAGTGAGCCAGTGACTTATAGCTCAGCCGCCCTGTAAGTTAGGGCATAAATGAGCTGTTATTTTCCGCAGGAATATTGCAAAAGGCAGCTCATGTTGCGGACCGCCATAAGTCACAGTCGGGGGACATTTTTTCCTTTCAAATTGTTAGGCAACAGCCCCTTTACACACGGACCCTTCGGATAAATGAATATTAAAATGCTTTTGTTTGAAACTTAGCGTGGAAGAATTTGGCGAAAACAAGGCTGCGAAGACCTTCTGTAGCTGAAATAATAATGACGTGCATACATTTTCTGTAAGAAATAAATAAGAACTCATCATTCTTTGCCACACAGAGTATAAAAGTGGTCCAGCAGATATGCTTAAACTAGAGGCACTGAAATGCCTCTATCACAGAATAAGTAATAGCATCCATTCAGCGTAATATCGCGGTACCGCCACCACGACATACCACGAGACTAGCTTAGGGTTGACATTAAAAAGGCAGAAACGGCACAGCGCGCGCCAACGGCATACTGAATAACTTAACTCCTGATCGAGTGGCTAGGCGCTGGGCTTAAACCGGAGGCCTAGAGTTCAATTTCCAGGACAGGCAAATTGTGATTTGGATTTTTCAATGCATCAAAGTGTGTTTCGAATTTAGCAATCACCAGGTAAGCGGCGATGGAGCAAATACCCATCAATTGTAGCTAAGACTTGAACTCAATTCAAAAAAATTAAAATTCAAAATCATTTATTCAATTTAGGCTACAATAATTGAGCACTTATGTATGTCAATGATGGAGGCCTTTGTCTAGCAGTGGGACAGCGTATACGCTATACTTTACTTATTGCTACTGGCATTTAGTGTTATGTTCAGCCGAAGACACGCGCTCTTCGGTTTTAGCCGATTCTAAGCCGTATGTATCGCAGGCACACATTGATGCCCGACTGTCCGAGTGCGGCCGACGCGCACGGGCTCAAACAAATCCCTGTCAGTCGTATCCAGCTATCACTTAGCCCACCAACCCGTGTTGGGCCAGCGCAGTGGCTTACGGACCAATGCGCGCCAACCCCATGCGCTACAAAACATAGACCGTATCCCTGAAGCATGTTAGTGGTAAAAATGAAATAAGTAGTATGTTTTATTGAAATAAAGAGATGTGAAAGCACGGCTGACACAAGTATGTTTTGCAGTGTTTTGCAGGAAGTGACGTTACTTATGTAGGGTTACGGTCGCTCAAAAAGGTTGCACGGGTAAGCGAAGTTACCTAAGAACGGAAATGAGGTTTGCGGTGATACGGGTATCGCCGATCCACGCACTGAGCGCCAAAGCAGCAGCGGTCAAATTTACTATTTTTACCGCTGCTGCTTTAAATTAAAATAATTACCATAAATAAAACTATTGTAACCTTTACTAAAGAAATCATTGTATATTAAACCCTCTATTAATATTCTACTATAATTCTCTATTACAATTATTTTGCATGACAAACCATCAACAGTGCAATAGTACAACAAAAGTGTTTTAAAATGTTTGCCGTTATTATTAGGTAGAGGGTGACCTAAAGCTACTAAATACTCGTACTTTAAATAGTGTACTTATACCTACTTTGGCAGAGATAGAATGTTATTAATATCACAAGGCAGATGAAAAGTTGTTAGGTTTCTTTTCTAGCTAATAGCAACTAATCCGGACCAGAACTATTTCCTATAAATATTGTATACAAAGGAACCCTCTAAAAATCACGCTAAACAAAAAGTAAATTCTAACTTCACTTTACTACTTCACTGGCCATTGGTTTTTCACTTTATTTCATCTAATAAATAACAACACTTTTTGCCGGATCAGTGCGTAACGCGAGCGATGAGCCGGATCAACAGCTCTTGCAATAAAGAAGTATTTATCCCAGCCCAGCGCAAATTAATTGCATCTCGCTCCGCACCGGCTAGCTATTTATATGCTCGTTGCTCGCTGTACAGATCCGATACAGGAACTATCAAGGAACGGAACTGAGCACATCAGCAGCTTCCTGTCACGTGAGTGTAGGTTGCACGATGCATTTAACGTTGTGTTTTCAAAAACAAACTGTTACCGTGTAGTTTACACATGAATCGAAGTGATCGACTAAACGTGAACGTTAACCATTAAGCTTAAATCTCATTAATTATTATTGTATTTAGTTACATACTACTAACTATTAATGATATATCAAATATTTATAGGCTCCTTGCTGGTTGTGTAAAGCATGTAAGTAATTACGTAGCACCCATCTGGAGGTTAAATGTAGATACGATGAAAGCTATCTTGAGAACTGTTTGAGCGCCTGAGTAAGTTGTGTGGCAAGTTGCAGAGCACACAGGAGCCGCGTCGAAGGAGCGGCTCAGTCCTGATATTTGTCATTCAATTAAGGGCAGCATTGAAGGCTGATTTTGTATGACACTTATTCATGTACTTATCCAGGACCTGTGTGATCGTGATAATATTGTTGGCAACTATAGCATTTGATTTAACGTTGGGTTTGTTAGTGGTAAACAAACGCTATGCTAATTTTTCTAATAAAGGTAATTCCAATGTTTACGAAACTGTATAATATGCCAACCGTGTCGCGTAGCGGTAAAAGAACACTACCCCCCCCCCTCTCCTCAATTGGGTGTCGTAAAAGGCGACTAACGGACTAAAGACTGCACATACATCCAACAGCATAGAGTGGAGATGAACTCAGCACCTGTCACGCTGCGCACATTATGCAGTCGCTATTTGGTGAAAAGTAGACTATGGTAGAAGACTGCTTTTGCGGTCCTCATTGCCTAGTCTCTGACTAACCCTTCGGGGATAACAGTCGTGATTATATGTATGTATAAGTATAATATGCCAAATTATTGTACTCAACTAAAATTAAACACAAAAATTGGTCTAAAATGTAATACAATAGAATAACACTAAAAGTATTGGGTCTCGCTAATAAACCTTGGTAACTATTCAACTTAGTAGGGCCTAGAAAAACAGTGGGGGTATGCTAAACTGAACTACTCCGCCATTTATGAATGAAAGGTTGTAGTGACCTTTAGTTGAATTGTCACTCACTAATGGTTACAATTGTATTTGAATAAAGATCGTTCATATAAGTGTCGAAGTGGTACGCCTACTCGTATGTTGAATTGGGACTCCTACGCTACGCTGCCCGTTGTGGTTGGGGTGTTTGGCTGGAGTGTGTGGGCGGGCGGCTCTCCGCGAGTGTGTAGGGCGGGCGGTCACGGCGCCGCGCCGGCGGCTCACTTCGCCTCACAACTAACATACAAATTTTCATTAATGATAAATTAATTATTTGTGTCTATTATTCCATATTAACTACCCAAGCAAAGTTAAAGTTTGCCGTACACGTCTTTACACAGGTGTGCAACTAATTCCTGATTCCATGGCCGCCGAGAATAGATTTACAATGTAAGCAGCAATCTGCCGAGTGCGCGGTAGCCGTCCGCATGATGGATGGCCGCGTGTTTGGATACCCGATGACGACTATCTTACCCTCACTCCATTAAATCGCGATGTTGTACAAATCAATGTACATAACGTAACAACTTGAGAGTGTGATAGAGCGCTTTCACATATAGGCGTTTTTATACAGTCAGTCATACTACAGCGGCTGCAGCGTTTAAAAAGATAACAGCAAAAATCATACCCATGAAACTAGGCAGAAAACTTAATGGGTAACTATATATTGCTTACAAAATATGAGAAAAGGTAGTGAAGATAAGGCTGTGACGATCTTTCCTGTGTATCGAAGAGCCTGTTTCTTAACTGCTACTGTGGCAACTCGATGGCGCAGCTGGTAGCGCGTTTGGCTTGCGATCTTGCCCGCTAAGCAACTTTCGCAATGCCAGGTCGGTAGATGGGTGACCAACTTTTATTAATGAACTGCCCCAAAATTTAATGTATGACTTATTTTAGGATTGCATCAGTAAGAATAGTATTAAGTTTAGGCTGAGGAAGCACTATTTATCGCTTTGTCCGTGACTGCTGTTTGTTACTGTGGATGATGTTCCCATAGCTTATATTGGAAGTGTATAAACATCTTTGTTAGTAGGTAAGCATATTTTGCGAGTTGCGCATGTGTTGTTGCGAAAAGAACACCTGTGTGTGTGTGTTTGTGAGTGTGTGCGCTCAATGTAAGTATGTGTGCAATGTATTTATACCAGTTCAATTAGGTAAGTACTCAGTGAGTTTGTTACATTGTATAAAAATGTTTAATAATAATATATTATATATAATACATCTATAAAAATGTTACACGGGAGCTGCTGCCGACAAACTGCATATGTAGTTTGGCAGAGTTTAAAAACTTAAAATGTAAGTATTATTTAAAAAAAAAAAAAAAAAAAAAACTTAAAAACATCTCAAACATCTCCGTGCTTCGGAAGGCACGTTTTGCCGTTGGTCCCGGTTGTTGTCGTAAGATCACAGTCGTTAAAACCCACCAACCCGCATTGGGCCAGCTGGTGGGTTATGGACAAATATCCCCACGTACCATTGACCACGTGGGAGGCCTGTGCCCAGCAGTGGGACGTTTATAGGCTGATGATGATGATGATGATGACTGTGGCAACGGGCCCACTCACTCGTGGTGCCAACCGGTTTCAAAGGCCAGCGGAGTAGGAAGGCGTGCCCTATCCTCGTATCATCCTGTATTATAGCGCACAAAATCAAACACCGACCGACAAAGACAATATTGTTTCTATTATAAATTAATATTATATTTAAGGTAAACATGTGGCATGTAATCTGATACTTTAATAAACTGTAATTTGATACTTTTCTAAACAATCTATAATGTCTACGTCACCGAAACATGACTTACAACCTACCTTTACATTACTATAAAAACCCTGTATTTCTCTCAATAAATGATCATCCCCTCTCCTAAATTCACTAAGTTTTATTTGTACTGGCACCTCGAGACTAACCGTTAGGTTATGCAAGAAGTGCCTGACGTCCCTGCGCCAGTAAACTTTCGCGCAGGAGACCATCTGCGTTAGGTCTTGACGCCAAATCAGTGCCCGCCGAAGCGCGCTCTTCATTCGGTACTCATAAGATTAGTGTCTCGGGAGAGTTTCCCCGTGAACACGTATAGTTCACTGCCTATTGTCCAGATAGGTAACTGGAGCTGTCAAGCTCGCTCACTTCTCGTTGCACAAAGGGCACAACTCGCAGTTGCCACTGCTCGGGTCCTCGACTCTAAAGTCGACTCCCAAGTGTCCACCTTGGTCGCGGAGTAGTAAGCACACTCACTTCTCGGAACCCATCCAGGCGCCTAGCCAGCTCCCACGTCCTACGCGGCTGCCAGGACCGGAGGCTACGGCATCTAGGGGGCCGCCTCTACTAGTTCTCCAGACTAGTACCGGAGATGTCAACACCAATGTCCAATGAGAACCACCGGACAAAGCTGCCAACTATAAGGGAAACTCACGTTCCCCGCAGGGCTTTTCGCTGCTGGCCCCACAGAGACCGCTACTAGGCCCCGCTCGCTGTGCGCGAGTTTGGAAGTCCTGGCACACAATACCAGGACAAACGAACATTCCCAAGCTCTACAGCTAACCACAAGCCACTACGAGTCCAACCCACGTCCGGATCAAGGCACAACCAGCGGGGGGCATGAACCGGAACCCCGTAGTACCCCTGAGAAACATAGCCGGACCCGTAGTATCAGCTGCGATACCCTATCTATAGGGGTCAGTAGATAGGGACTCAATAAATTATCAGTTAAGAATCGACTTCCGTTGTATTATTACATCTCCCGATGCCACACATTTCATGGCGACCATGCCAGTGCTGCCATTCGGCCGCGCTAGGTACCCTAACGCAAATCACTTGGTATTAAAAATAATCAATAAAATACACATTAAAAGGTACTATATGGATCAGGTTCATCAGGCTTTTTAGGTACGAAAGAGCTTCATCTCGAATAACTGAGGTAGATCAAAATGTTGTCTTGATTCTGAACCTATGAAATTGGTACCAGTGGCTCAAATCCTTCTTCGATGTGGTGTAAACGAAATTTCTCCGTGAGAATTGTTGGAGGCAACTCATGACGAAGATGGCCGAGTACGCAGCGTCAGAGTCGGTCCTTAAAGCGAATGACCCCCCAAATAAATGAAGCGTGCGCACAACCCTAACACGCACTAAGATGCACTGTTTAAATATTAATAATGAATTAATAAAAGTCAACTTCATATAAATGTTCCAAAATAAATAAATAAAAGGGACCAGCAGCTGCCCCAAATTATAATAAAAAGTACCTAATAATATGTGTGTAAGTACCGATAGATTTTAATAATGTTATGACTAAAAAGTATGAATGAAATAAAAAAGTGTACAAGTACTAAGGGATACGACAATATTAATAAAAGTGTTCAGACGATGTAATGTAAAGAAAATATAAAAGAGAAATGTAAGGCACCTTACCGGACAATACTACGAGTATAAGTAAACGGGTTCTTCAAGTAAAAGTATAATGACAAGTAAGGAGACAAGAATATAGAGCAATAAAAATAAAGTTAAGGAACTACCTAGTATGAAACATTTTAAGTTAAAGGAGAAAAATATTATGAAAAGTGCTAAGGAGTTAACAAAAACTTAAAGTTTGTGCCAATAATATTAAAAGACCAAAGAAGTCGAAGAAGTCGAAGGGTCCTTCAAACGAGGCGTGAAGAAGCACTTTGTAGGCCGGCAGAGTGAGGATGACTGATTCTACGTCTCTTACGCTGCACCAGTTGTCCTCACGCCTGGACCTCATTTCCACTTAACATCAGGTGGAGTGGGGTCATTTGCCGGGCTTAGTATAAAAAAAAAGAAGAGGAATATGGAAATGGCTGGATAAAAATGCTGGTTATAAAAAAAAACAAAATTCATAGTAGAATCCTGAAAGCAGCGAGGGTTTCAAAGTACGTCGCCCGAGCCAATAATATATTTTTCACTCCTCTTGCTCAAAAAGACGTAGCGTTCTAGAGCGGGGCTAAAATAGCTTTTCTCGCCCTAGGGAAAAAAGTAATTTTTTTTTAAATTTTTGTCTGTCACATGACAATGAGCCTACAAAAACGAAAAAGTATTTAGTCCTATGTAGAATAATCATAAATAAAGTCTCGACTTAGGGTAACGGGTACAATGATTGGCCCTTTAAGACATTTGCTAAGTTTGACCTCATGTTACTCTGTGTATTGACGTATAATTCACTGCCAAAATATGTAGTACCATTCCGAAAATACCTAAAAACAATTTAAACATGATTTGGACTCACCAGCCTGGTGTTAAGATATATTTTTAAGTATTTTTTGTAATAAACACCCAAAAGTAGTATTATTGGCCCCCTGAAGCACAATAATTGACCTAGCTACCTGATAAACAATGACCGGGCCAATCATTGCACACGTGGTGTGCCAATGAATGTAGTGGATTATGCAATAGTGATGCGAAGCGAAGAAAAAAGTCAAAATGCGTCTTTATTTACTTGCATTTTTTTAAAAGCATCCTACCCCTAGACACACATAAATAAAGTTTGATCAGCTGTCAACTGTACTTAAGAAAACCCTAAAAAGGCAATCTGTAAATAAATATTGGACAACATCACAGACATTGATGTAACTCCCGAGATAAGTAGCTAAAGCACTTGTGTTAAGGATATTAAATAAATAAATAAATAAATTTTGTTTACGCTTACACCAATTATCTAGACCAAGATGAGTATTCTTGTGAAACTCGTTTATATGGTAAGATAACGGATAAATATACATAAACATAGAAAAAACACCCAGACCCGAAATCAATTTAGAAAAACAGTTTTTTTCTAAATTGTACCCGACCGGGGATCGAACCCGGGACCTCAGAGATGGCGACACCATGAAAACCGGTGTACAAACCACTCGACCAAGGAGGTCGTCGAACCAACCAATTAGAATCAACGAAGGTACCACAATTTATAATAACACCCAGGCACAGAACAAATACATGTGTTCATCACACAAATGTTTCTCCTGGGTGGGATCGAACCCACGACTCTCGGCGCAGAAATCCGGGATACTACCAAATGCTCCATCAAGCCCGTAGGTAGTGCCCAACCTAACCAAGGTACAGTAACACTTATTATTAAATACCTAGGTGACTATAAAAATGGATTTACACTATACAAAACAAAGAAGAAGGTAAGGGTAAAGTCAATGATATTATATAAAACAAATGTAAAGTTATTTAATTTTTGATTTACAGATAAAATAAAAATTAATTAATTTTTTTATTAAAACACGCACATCACTACTATGTCTCTTTGGAGCTGATATGATGATTGGCCCTGATGGAATACAATCATTGGCCGCGGTCAATCACTTCAAAAGCACAATGATTGGCCCTGCCAGTTTTTGTTTACAAAATGTTTATGACGGCTTTTGGACCAATTTTAAAAATAGCGTTTATAACTCGACACAAATTAAGTTTAACATATAATAGAATATTGTGAAACCGTATTTTAATCATTGGCCGTCATGCTATTCAATTAGACGTTCATATAACTCGTAAGTACAATGATTGGCCGTCCATTATTCCTTTTTTGATGTGAGATAGCCGGTTATATTTGAGTTAATTAGCACGTAGTCAATCAAACTAAATGAAAAAATAATTCATTTACTATAACAAATCGTAATAAACAAGAAACGAAGCAATAAACCTAACCAGCCTTAACAGATTTTGCTAAGAATCCACAGCACATCGACGCGATCGCAACACACAAACAAAAATACTTTTTTTCTCAGTGTTGCTGCTAATTAAATCATAAAGCTACTACATGGTGTTGTCAATTATGAAATATAGGTTGTATATTTTTATTTTGTTAGCTTTATTTCTGCTGGTAATTGTTAATATCTTGCTTTAAAACTCAAAAGGTCAATCATTGGAGGGGGGCCAACAATAGTACTTGTTACCCTATTACTGTTTACTTATATCAACAATTTTTTTGAGATAACACAGACCACGCTTCAGCAAGAAAAAACTGCACAGTCTGCACATGTGCTTAGGTGGTGAGCCTTTAGCCCGTTAGTCGCTTTTACGACACCCAAGGGAAGAGAGGTGTTGGTAGTATTATTTTGATGAGCCCATCGCCGCTCTATGCTGTTGTATGTATGTGCAGTCTTTAGTCCATTAGTCGCCTTTTACGAGACCCAAGGGAAGGGAGGGGTTGGTAGTATTATTTTGATGAGCCCATCGCCGCTCTATGCTGTTGGATGTATGAGCAGTCTTTAGTCCATTAGTCGCCTTTTACGACCCCGCGGAGAAGAGAGAGGTTGGTAGTATTAATTTGATGAGCCCATCGTCGCTCTATGCTGTTGGATGTATGTGCAGTCTTTAGTCCGTTAGTCCCCTTTTACCAAATCGAAGAAAAGTGAAGGGTTGGTAATATTATTTTGATGAGCCCGTCGCCGCTCTATGCTGTTGGATGTATGTGCAGTCTTTAGTCCGTTAGTCCCCTTTTACCAAGTCAAAGAAAAGTGAAGGGTTGGTAATATTATTTTGATGAGCCCATCGCCGCTCTATGCTGTTGGATGTATGAGCAGTCTTTAGTCCATTAGTCGCCTTTTACGACACCGAAGAGAAGAGAGAGGTTGGTAGTATTAATTTGATGAGCCCATCGTCGCTCTATGCTGTTGGATGTATGTGCAGTCTTTAGTCCGTTAGTACCCTTTTACCAAATCGAAGAAAAGTGAAGGGTTGGTAATATTATTTTGATGAGCCCGTCGCCGCTCTATGCTGTTGGATGTATGTGCAGTCTTTAGTCCGTTAGTCCTCTTTTACCAAATCGAAGAAAAGTGAAGGGTTGGTAATATTAATTTGATGAGCCCATCGCCGCTCTTTGCTGTTGGATGTATGTGCAGTCTTTAGTCCGTTAGTCGCCTTTGACGACACCCAAGAGAAGAGATGGAAATACTGCATATATCTACTATCCAACAGCATAGAGCGGCGATGGGCTCATCAAAATAATACTACCAACCATTCTCTTCCCTTGGGTGTCGTTATAGCAACTAATGGGTTAATTTTAAATAAAATAAACCAATTCATATTGTATTGGATTGTTTTATTTTCTCGCATTCGTAGTGAAAAGCAGAGTGTAACACTCGGCGCTAAAAGCCCATTAAAACTCGGTTTCTATTTACTCCCTCGCTAAAGCTCGGGAGTAAAACTACCTCGTATATAATGGGTCATTTTAGCCCCTTGTATAACAATCTACTATTTCATCCCCCCATCTCGGAAAGAGTATTTTTACTCTTCGATATCTGAGTGCAAAAGCCGTTTTTACCCGCTAGAGGACAAAGTAAATTGAATTTATAACATCGTGTGCACTTAGTATGTGTATTCAAAACATCATTAAACCTATTTTCTTCTTCCTCCATGGTGCCGATTTATCATACGACCTTTTTTTAAAAAGGTTAAAAACTCAGACTCGGAACCTTTTTGGTGTACCTACTTTTTTAATTTGGTTGGTAATTTCCTCGTTGAGGTGGGATGAAAAGTTACGTGTTGCACTCGAGTGCAAAGATTTTTCACCTCGTGCTCTTTTGATTCCCTCGGTAACGCTCAGGATTCTATTTTTTTAATCACTCGCTGCGCTCGTGATTCAATTTTAGAATCCTTCGCTTGCTCGGTCATCAAAATTGAGCACGCGGTTAAAAAGCAAGTTTGCACTCTTGTACTATTTCACTCCTCTTGCTCAATTGTAGCGTTCTAGAGCGAGGCTAAAATAACATGGGAATTTTTTTTTAAATTTTTGTCTGTCACTTGACAATGAGCCTACAAAAACGAAAAAGTATTTAGATATAAGTAGAATAATCATGAATAAAGACTCGACTTATTACTGTTTACATAAATAAACAACTTTTTTGAGATAGTTATTTATTATTAAAATTTATGGTAAAATTAGTAATCATTTTACGACACCCAAGGAAAGAGAGGGGTTGGTAGTATTATTTTGATGAGCCCATCGCCGCTCTATGCTGTTGTATGTATGTGCAGTCTTTAGTCCATTAGTCGCCTTTTACGAGACCCAAGGGAAGGGAGGGGTTGGTAGTATTATTTTGATAAGCTCATCGCCGCTCTTTGCTGTTGGATGTATGTGCAGTCTTTAGTCCGTTAGTCGCCTTTTACAACACCGAAGGGAAGAGAAGGGTTGGTAGTATTATTTTGGTGAGCCCATCGCCGCTCTATGCTGTAGGATGTATGTGCAGTCTTTAGTCCGTTAGTCGCATTTTATGACATCCAAGGAAAGATATGTGTTGTTAGTATTATTTTTATATAAGTCACTATTACACATGTCAGAAAAACGATTCTCCCTAGGGCGGAAAAGTACTACTTTCCACCCGCTCCTCAGGCAACTTCAGGCCTACTTTCCGAGTATTTTGACCTTTTATGATAGAACTAGCAGACCGCCGGCGACTTCGTTTGCGTGGACCCCGTACCCCGCAACTTTTCGCTTATTGTAATTTTTTTATAAAACTGTCTTTATGTTCCACAAGTCGTGCATGGAACTTAATGAGTTTCTACTAATAGGAACTGGTTAGTTCATCAGATTGGTATACGTATATGTACACATATTGCACAGTCACCGGATGGTGACCTACCAACCCGCATTAGGCCAGCGGCAGCGTAGGGGGCTATGACGCAATATCCCCAGTCCCACTGCATGTGGGGAAATCTGCTCTCAGCAGTTGCTCAGCTTTGGGACGTTGATAATAGGCTGATGATGATGATGAATCATGAATTAATGAACGTTATAAACAATAATTCTTTGTGTCATATACAACGTGGTTAAATCAGAATTCTGATGAAAATTATATCCGTGTACGCAAACTAAAACAAGATGCAAGTACCTAGAAGGGAATCCTAAATATACGATGTTCCAGGAACCATTCGTCCGGGCACGGATGGGACAGACGGGAAGGAATATAACAGAAGTTTTGTGCTTTTAGGGATTTCATGTAAGTATACGAAAAATAAAGTGAATCTAGAACTTATTCTAGTTAATATAATTACAACTTATAATTACAACTTATGTTTTAATATAATTACAACTTATAATATAATTACAGTTAATATAATTATAACGATAAGTTAATATAATTATAACTAATATAATTACAACTTATAATATAATTACAGTTAATATAATTACAACTTATGTTTTAATTTAAAATACTCTAAGCAGAAATAATAACAGGTACCTGCTTTTTTTATTTTTTTATTAATTTTAACTTTTAACCATTTTCTGGAAAACAGCCCCTTACTGTATTTACGCCAAAAAAGACAAGAAAGTAAGTAATATACTCGAGAAAGTAATATAAAGCCACTTAAACAAGCCTGCGTGTGATTCGCAGCATCCCTGCACTTATTTACATTGAAGATTAACCCCTCGAGCGTCATATGTACTTACCGGTGTACAAAATAGTTGAGAGTCATGCGTGTCTCTTGTACTTACCGGTGTACAACAGACTTGGCTCAGATTGGTTGTTTTCTTTAAGCCGGTCCGAGTCGTAGTATACAAGTTTTAGCTGTCTGTGAATTTTCTATGGTCCGTATAGAAGAAATTAACATAGTTAGTAGGAATCGGACCAAACAAAACATTATCGAAAAAAAAATTTAAAAAGAGTGTCTGAAGTTATGGACGGACGTCAGCCATATTAGTACAAAGTTGTGTTGTTGTGATTTGTTTACATGATGTTATCTCGACGTAAAATATAAGTTTTCGTATGATTCTTATCTATATTTACTGGAAACTTAATACAGTTTTTGTACAATGCAATAGTTGTGTGATATAGTGGCAATTTAGATTAAACGAAGAGCTAGAAGTATAAATATGATATTTTGATTTTGCTAACAACTACAGCTAACATTGTCTGTTATAAAGTGCTGTAATTTTCTTCATATTTTGATTCTTTTGATAAAAGTGATTATAAACATTAATCAATTTGTAGATTATTTCATCAGTAACCTTTTTTTATTTACAGTTAGACATAATATACTTTTAGGTCACTATTTACGCGGGCCGGATATTGAAAACAAAAGAAAACCGTTCCAGTGCCACTACAAGTAAGTCTTTATTGTTCATTCTAAGTAGTTAACTACGTACAAAAACTCATACAGAAAAGAATGACACCTCATTCACGCGAAAATCTCGTATAGTTATTACGCAATAAATATTTTTCCCTAATCAAACAATAAAAAAGTGATGTATCGCAAAATGCCTGACACGTAAAGCATTTAATGCTTTAGGGTGGCTGGCGCGCCACGGGTTAAAGACAAGGAATGGACAATGACTCCACCGCCCACGCCCCCGCCGCCACTTCCAGCCTCCTTAACTCCAACTGCTTTATAATGCGCACTGCGGGCTCCGCCTAAGGATGGGCTAGTCGACCACGACTATACAATGCTCAATAAAAGTACTAATTGAATGGCATTTTCATTTTTCATTTAAACTTAATGTAGATAAACGTCAGCCGTTAATGTTATTGAAAGAAAATATGATTTATAATTATTAAAAAAAAATGTTTTATATTCAACATATTTTCAGTAGGTTACTTTGATAACATTAGTATTAACATATTTTTATTCACCTAACATATTATTCAAAGGAGGCCGTAGATAGGCAGACGATCTCTTCCAGACAATATTGGTTTAGGGACCTGGGCAGAGAGGAAGTGCGCAAATACAAAATGAGGAAATTAATAATTCGATAAGTATATATTTATAATTTCACTTATTAATATGTACTTTCATATACAAACATAATATAAAACCTAAATAAAAAACTACATCTTACGAGCAGCTGACTAAACTAAAAGATGTTTACGCAGTTTAGTCTTAAACATGGACAGTGTCTTGGAGTAAAATAACCTGACCTGACCTTTATAAATAATAAATAATTTATCAGTCTATAACTGAGACGCTTTTTGCTCATTACACATGAAAGAAATAAGTACGTTTATTACCTACTCAAGCTTATTGCATGCGAAGTTACTTCGATTAAAGGTTTTCTTGCATAAGTTTGCATCGTTCAACGTACTGGCTCCTTATTCGATAATGGCAGCTTGTTGGCTTGCTCAACTCTAGCTGATGCAGCGTGTGGGAAATTAATGAGCTGAATGAAACGAATGTGTCGGCGCGGGTGAACGGCCGCGCGGTACATACTCGTTCACTTGTTTACAGGCTGTGGCGCGGCGGCGCGGCTGCGGGGCACGCGGCGATGGCGACCGCACGGCTAAGCAATGTGAATTGATATTGAGCTAAACAAAATAAACAAATACTCACGACTAATATTATCCCCGAAAGGTAGGTCAGAAACCAGGCAATGAGCACTGCAAAAGCAGTCCACTACCACAATCCACGGCGTGGTTTTAGTAACTTCAACATTAAATTGACAAGACCAGCTTTGTAATTAACAATGAAATAGAAAACAAAGTTAAGTAATTTCAGTGCAGAACAGACCAGTTTCTAAGGATGTTTCAACTATTGACCGTGTGTAATTAGGCTAACTCACCCCTTGAGAATAGTTCAATTAGTTGTCGAGTCATAGGGATACATGGAATTTAATTACATACTGCCAATTTCTGTAACACCGAAAACTGACAGTGGTTTTTACCATTGAAAATAGTTGATGCAAATCGCCTGAGACGTATTTTTGGCCATAGCTCCGAGAATTTTGGGAGGATCGAGATGGGAATACTTAGTACAAAAAGTTGAGGAATTTATCGAAATACGTGTGTGCGTTTGAATTTTGAAAAACAGCCAGTAACTTTTTTTGGAATTTTGAGAAGTGTATAAAAATCGGGGTTTTTGGGGGGTGTTTGTTTACTAAATTGTTTAACTAAAGTAAATATTTCGAAAAACAATCTTTAGAAAAAATGAAAACAAAAGGTCCTTAGGTATTAGATTATATTTTATTCAGACGCTTTGTTCATTACAAGCATAAAACGGCCAGAGGAACCTCTGAGAGCGACGCGACTACTGATCTTAATGTGCGAACAAGTTAAGAGCATTGTAACATTTTTCCGCGCTCGGTCTTTAGGTTTTTACCGCTCGGCAACGCGACGGAGTGAGTGTGTGTGAGTTTTACCTCACGCGTACGGCACACAGTTGCGACCCGGGACGACTGAACGATCTTGATCTACACAGAGCACGGAATCGCCGCGCGCCCGGGCAATAGCGGGCGCGTAGCGGGCGCGCGGCAAATCCGTGCTCTGTGATCCTGTAGCTATGGCGTACCTCACAGACATCTATTATATGTCTGTGGGCGTACCTATATTTTAATAAGTAAAAAACTAAAGTTTACGAAGAAAATAAAAATACTGTCCACAATATATTATTTATGTAGGTATTTAAATTAAATTTATACAATAAAATTTTATTATAATTAACAGAGTAGGTAGGTACCTACCCAACTAGCAGAATTTCCTCTTACACACATCAAAAGAGTATAATTTTACCAGTCATATATAACTCCGATAGACACTTAATAGGTCTATTTACCCTTGAATATATCTTAAAATGGCCTCGAGAAGTGTACTTCCAATCTTACAAAATTTTTGTTGATGCTTTAATAATACCAAACAGACTTACAAATGATTTACAAAGGCATTCTTTATGGGCATTTACCCTTATAATGCACTTACTAATGCTGCTGTTCTAAGTGTGATATTACTTGTAGTGCTCTTTGCGAGCTTTTAGTAAGACATGTAATCACATGTAATCACAGTGCGCCGAAAGGATTGCCAAGTCCTCGTGAAACTTTTTTGAATAATAAGATGAGTATTAAAAACGTAAGTATTATGTATTGTTCTGTTTAATTTACTTCCCTACAAAATGTGTAAGTATAATTTCAAGTTTATTACGCATTACTAACTGTTATTTAACTGCGAAGTCGATTTTATCGAGTATTTTGAAATAACAATCATAATATTTTTACGGGCCATTTCAACAATGTATCTTTAATAATAAAAAATATTATATTAAAAATGAAAAATATGGAAACGTCGCCATTATTTTTATTTATTTATTTATTTTACTTTGGAAGACCAACAGCACATGAAACATACTTACATTAAGATATAGGTAGCAGATGGCCAATAACAGGTCTTCACGTTTAAAATCAGATTAAACAATGCTTTGTGTGGACAAAAAAAGAAAACATTAAATACTAAGAAATATAAAAAAGTTACAGATTAATATTGAGAGGGGATTATAATAATGTCTTAAATTATTTAATAAAGAAATCTTGACTTAATAGCCGCCTTGCTGTTGCTATGCTAGAATGAAATATATCGAAGTCGTTTGTCTTACAAAACTCATTTAGACTCCTGCCAGCTCGCCATAGAAATACGTTCTGATGGTAATTTGATGAAACTAACGGTATATTAATTGGAATGTAATGTCTTATTGATCTTGATGGAATGTTAAAGTAGATTTAAGAAAATTATCACCAATCATGCCTTATAGTGGCTTTAACAGAACCAATATAAGTGCAAAATCAAATTCAACCACATTTTTTAATCCACGCGGCCATTGCACATAACCTTTAGGGTTCCTTATTAAAGTAAAAGTAGGCTAAAAGACAAACAGGGAAGTTCCTGGCCGACCACCTTTTGACTTTTTTGAATTCTAATTGCAATTTATCTAAGTTTCTAAGACATTTGACGTGCTAGTACTCTTTACTATATTTTACAATAGTCACTTCTAAGATCGAGTGATCTTACAAAATGCATTCATAAGAGTTTATTAAGAATCAAGGGTAATTAGGCTTATAAAGTGCGCATATAATACTACTGTTCTTACAAATGTTATATAAAGTAAGCTTATATACATCTTTAAGAATAAGTTATAAGTAACAGACGATATCTAACAAAACACTTAGTAAAGTCACTTCTAAGATCGAGTAGTCTACAAAGTGCATGTATAAGTGTTAATTAAGACTCAAGGGCAATTAGGCTTATAAAGTGCGTGTATAAATAATACTATTGCTCTAATAAATATTATATAAAATTTGCTTATATACGTCTGTAAGAACAAGTTATAAGTGTAACAGCCGATATCTAATAAAATACTTTGATAAGTCACTTTTAAGATTAAATGTACTTACATAGTTCATGTATAAGTGATAATTAAGAATTAGGCTTACAGAGTGCGTTTATAACACTACTGGTCTTATTGATGTCATTTCTCGTATTCTAATATACTTCTAAAAGTATTTTTTACAAGTATATATGCTATTATAGCTTAAATAGACTTATGATATGCCATTATTAGAGTATCTATCTTAATCAGAACGCATATAAAATTTATTTAAGGACATAGCTCTTAAAAGCTTTCGTTTCTAAGGGTATTTTGCTAGCTGGGTAGGTACTTATAAAAATAAACTAGTTTTTCCCCGACAACGGCGAAGCAAAAAGGGAGATTATGATCTTGACCGATAATAGATAATGTATGTATGTTCGTGCATCTGTTTCCTCACAATACGCCTTTGTAAGTCGTGCGATATTTTTTTTTTTTTTTTATAGACGAAGGAGGCAAACGAGCAAGCGGGTCACCTGATGGAAAGTAATCACCGCCGCCCATGGACACCCGCAAAACCAGAGGTCAAATCAAATGAAATGATGACATCAATTCATAGAGCAGGGCATCAATTTCAACAATGAATGACATGGACAAGCAGAACAAGACTTTTAAACATCAGTTGTCTAAGTTGCTAAGGAGTCAAGGTCATTCTGCCCATATTTTTTTTATTTTTATTGTCTGTTAGTATTGTCTATGTCTATGTATAGTTTATTGTAATGTGTATGTGTTTCATGTAAATCTGTATGTTGTTCGTGTACCGTGCACCGACAGGCCCCGCCAGAATACCAGCTTTGTTGCGATACGTTCTGGTCGCAATAACACAAGCTGAGGCGGGGTCCTGATTGACAAATTATTTTTTTTGTATGTGATCTTTTGTTATTATTCTTTTTTTTTTGTTGTCAATAAATGTTTCTCTCTCTCTCTCTCTCTCTCTCTCAGAGGAATCACAGGCGCGTTGCCGGCCTATAAGGAAGGAATAGGCTCGTTTCTTGAAGATCCCTAAGTCGTAACGGTCCGGAAATACCGCCGCCGAGAGCTGGTTCCACAACACTGTAGTTCGAAGCAAGAAATTTCTTGAAAAACGCACAGTAGTAGATCGCCATCCATCAAGGTGATGTGGATGGAATGACAGTCGATTGCGTGTAGTGCGGTGAAGGAAATCAGCGGCAGGGATCAAGCCGAACAATTCCTCAGAACACTCCCCATGATATATACGGTACAATATACAAAGAGACGCAACGTCTCTCCGAAGAGCCAGTGGATCGAGCTGACCTGAAATAACCACGTCGTCGACAATTCGAGCAGCTCTGCGTTGAATGCAGTCAAATGGAAGGAGTCCAGCCCAGAGATGGGAGCAGTATTCCATATGCGGCCTGACCTGTGCTTTATACAGTTGTAAACGGTGGGCCAGCGTGAAATACTGACCCGTTCTATTAAGCACACCCAGCTTTTTCGAAGCTAATTTAGCTTTACCTTCCAAATGACCACGAAACTGAATGTCACTCGAAATATCGACGCCAAGGATTCCAATAGTTGGATTAGTAACAAGGGGAGCTCCCTCAAAGTTCAGAGGTACGACGAAGGGATGTTTTTTCGCGGTAAATGCGCAAACTTGTGTTTTGGAGGGGTTAAAGTGGACTAGGTATAATAGCTCTCCAGGTTGCTGCAGGAGGAGCTGCCTTTCCTCAGCAGCATTGCCGGCGAGTCCAGGTCAACGGGTGTGTCGGCGGTGGACAGCGGCGCGGGCGTGCTGCGCGGCCGCCTCCATGCTGGAGTTGCTTTGGCGCTGCTGTGGTGCCGCAGCGCGCTGTCCAATGTCACCGTGGTGCCGTGCGATAATCTGCGCGTACATGCTGTTAAGTGGTCGCAAGTGAACGGTCTGTGCTTGTGTTCAGTATGTGAATTTACACTCTGTTTTGGAACGGTAAGAGCTATTATAGACTGTTATGACGTCGAGGACGTTTTTGCGATAGGTGATTTCAACGCTCAACCCCACGAACTTTTTAAAAATAAACTTATGAGTTTTTGTAATGATAATGATTGGATTTGTATTGACATTGATAGATTGGGATTGACATCGGACAACGAAATCAGCAGTTCGCTCGGTGGACAATGTTTATGTTAAGTGTTTAAACTCAATTAAGGCCGTATGAGTGTGGTACTTTGCCTACCAAAATTGACGGACCAGTAAAAGTAAAAACTGTGAGGTGACATTGACATTCGTTGTCTGTCATTCTTTATTGGTTCGGTTTTCTGGAAAAATACGTAATCGTCGGTCTGTTTACGGTGGGCTGATTTGGTTCCCATGTTTGACGCTAATAAAATCTGACGCTGTCGTCAGATTTTATTATACGGTGTAAAAACAACCGCGGTTTGTTCGCGCATTATTGTAGTCCTGTCGGCTGGACACGCGTTCGCGTTGAGTGAGTTGTTCGTTTCGGGACATGGCCGCATGGCTTGTGAAGAAATCAGATAATATCTTATCAATCTCCTTGTAAACAGCTATCGGAGGCTGCTGGGTTTAATTAATCGGATAGACTAACGCTGACGGTAGCGTATATTCTGAACATTACCTCGCGTTTGGCAGGCACTGTTAGCCTCGCGTGGTGAGCTAGTGGGAACCGGTTCCCGGTGATAACGTGGAGGAGGCGACTGCTCGGCGAGTGGGACGGCGTTATCTGGACAGCCTCTTGGAGTCGGCCGGCGTGGCAACGCTGCCAGAGGCCAGGAGGCACACCACAGCAGCTGGGCTGCAACCATCCTGTTTCCTCCCCCACCCCTGTCCTCTCCCAAGGTTGCAAGGCGGGCTAACCATCGGACAAATCGGTAAGTACCTAGGTTAAGTTAGGGATTAAAAGTTAGGTTAAAAATTAAAACGCTGCGAAGCGCAGCTGTTTAGGCAAACCCATGATCGGTGACCTGGAGGTCCAGGGTTTGTCTGGAACATTAAGTATGACTTATTGTGTTCGGATCATTTGCCATTAATATTAGACTGTAATTTCAATCTTATAAGACCAAAGATATACAGTTATTTTTATGAAAAAACGGGATTTTTACCATGTCTGAGTTGTTGGAAAGCACACGACTGGATTAAGAGTTATTTGTCAAATAGGAAGCAGTCGACAGAAATATCGAAAGTTACAAGAAATAGGATGAACAGTAATTTATTAAATAAGCTAAAATATAGATCCCAATTTTCGGACAATAATGTAGGGGTACCCCAAGGTAGTATTCTTGGGCCTTTATTATTTCTGCTCTTTATAAATGATCTACCGCAATTTGTTGGCAAAAAGTGTATTCATTTTGCTCATGACATAACACTCACAATTAAAAATGAAGATAAAACTAATTTTGAACAAGAAGTAAACAAAGTGCTGTCAGATGCAGTAGCATGGTTGGAAAATAACAAACTTCATATAAATATAAGCAAGACTAAAGTCTTACAATTTCAATCCTATAACTCTAGACCATTACCTATACAAATTACATGCAATGGGTCTCATTTAGAAATGGCAGATACATGCAGGTTTCTTGGAGTAAATATTGATAAATATCTGAACTGGAAAAGCCACATTGACCTTATATGTAAGAAAATTGAGAGTTTCTGTTTTGCAATAAAAAGGCTAAGACAGACCGTATCAACAAACTCTGCAATAGCTGCCTACCATGGATACGTTTCCTCCGTGCTATGTTATGGATTGTTGCTATGGGGGAACTCGGTAGACTCGGACAAAGCTTTTAGGGCTCAAAAAAGGTGTATCCGTATGCTTGATAATGCATGGTATTTAGAATGTTGTAAGCCCTTATTTCATAAATACAAAATTCTCCCATTGCCCTGCATGTACTTAAAGGAAGTATGCCTATTCGTTAATTTAAATGGAAACTATTTTAAAAATCGCTGTGAAACTACTGTGAGGCATACAAGGGCCCAGTACCGGAACCTGTTGTATCAACCTCCTTGTCGCAAATATATTTATAGTAAAAATGTTTTTAATATGTGTATTACTATCTATAATAATCTGCCTGACGAGCTTAAACGTGAGAACACATACATTCTAAAATAAATTGACCAAATGGCTGCAGGCAAATTGTTTTTATAGCGTAAAAGAGTATATGGATAGGATCAAATAAATATTTTGTAGTAATATTAATTTGCACACCTGCTTGCAGGTTGAATACATGTACACACATTTTATATTTAAGAACCCACAACTGTATTCTGGCAAATAAAGACATCTTTATCTTTATCTTTGATTTTGAGTCCCCGATATTTCGGCGCAGTTGCATGCACCATGATCACAGAGTAACTGTTACTCCGGAGTTACTCCGGCCATGAAAATTTAAAATGTTAAAGGTATACAGTATAAATAATATAAATAGTATTGATAAAAATGTAATTTGGAGAAATAGAACTTTGGAGGACATTAAAATTTACTCAAAGGAATGTCAAAAGCATTTAAAGCTAATTGATTTTCCCGAAGAATTATCAAATTGCTGTGATAAAATGTGTAATAATACGACACATAGGAACATTATTGACAGAACATTATTGTAACATCCTTGAGCCAAGCTGCAGTATCTGGTCGCAGGGAAGGGCGTGCACTGCATAAACGCGTGGTAGGATGGAACAAACATGTAGGTGACACCCACAGGGAAGCTAGGTCTAAGTTTCAGATTTGGTTGTGGCATGGCAGACCGACGACAGGGGCTATTTATAATGACATAAGTAACAGCAGAAAAGTTTTTAAATCAAGTTTAAAATGGTGTCGAAGTCATGAAGAGCAAATAATAATAAATATTTGAGGTGAACATTGCCACAAAAAGACTTTCGTGCGTTTTGGAAAAACACAAATAAAAACAACTGTCGGCCTGGCTTGCCTGTGTGTGTTGAAGGTGTGAGTGGTCGGAAAGAGATTGCAGATTTGTTTAAGCAGGCTTTTGCCGTCGAGAATAAGAATAAGAATAAGAATAAGAATATTTATTTGCATAAAACATGGTTTACATGGTGAAAATGTTATACTTAGGTACCTTATTTGATCTCATGTTTTGCTTGTTCCACACAGCATACAAATTTGGTGAAGTTAATCTACATTTAACTAATTTCAATAACGAATATACAATAACGTAGGCCACTTTTTTAATTTTTTTTTATTGTGGCACGCCATAATGGCTTCACTCTGCCTGATGAAAAGCAGCCAGTGAAGCCCAAGAAGTGAAAGCGTTCATCACAGCGCTACCACGCTATGCCGAACGCTCTCACTTGTCACCAAACCTGCTGAGGGGGTGTTCGGAACTAAACGTGGTGACGTCCTAAACATTAAGTTTAGCTAAGGATGTTGATAAAGCTATTAAGTCGATATCAAGGGGCAAGTCACCAAGTCACGACGGTCTTAGCATTGAGCACCTTCAGTATGCCGGGCCGCACCTACCGCGAGTACTGGCAATGTTGTACACTTTCTGTGTGGGGCACTCATATTTACCAGCGGAGCTGATGAGAACGGTTGTATTGTAGTGCTTATTATCAAAAACAAAGCGGGTGATGCTGCAGATAACAACAACTACAGGCCTGTCTCATTAGCTACAGTGATTGCCAAAGTGTTTGACGGCTTGCTAAATGTGGACGCATGATTATCAATTCGGTTTCAGATCACAACTATAGACGGAAAGTGCGATTGTGTGCATGAAGCAAGCTGTCAACGGATAGAAACACGCCAGTGTACGCCTGCTTCCTAGATCTTTCCAAGGCGTTCGACCTAGTTTCCTATGATTTGCTGTGGTAGTAGTGTGTGTAGTGTAAGTACTGGTATGTTAACCAGGTAAGTAATGTACGGTGGGCGGATCCTTTGTCCGATTCGTACAGGTTGAGGTGCGGAGTGAGTCAGGAGAGTTGAGCTCACCGACACTCTTCAATTTGTACTTCACCACGTCGGTTGCCATGTGGATGACGTCTGCTTTAATAACATCAGTTACGCTGATGATATGGTTCTGCTGAACGCGTCGATTATGCAGGTATGCACGGGAACGTGGTTTAAAATATAATTCAAAAAAGTGAGCTAATGGTTTTCAAGGTTGGGACCAAGTTTCCAAGAGGTGCCTCCTGTTAAAGTTAGCAATGTTGTTCTAAAGCGGGTTAAACAATTTATGTATCTCGGTCATGTTATAACTGACGATTTAAAGGACGATGCTGATATTGAACGCGAACGGAGAGCGCTGTCAGTGAGGTCCAATATGATAGCTCGCAGGTTTGCTTGCTGCTCAAAACCAGTAAGGGTAACACTCTTTAGACTTGTTCTACACTTGCAGCCTGTGGGTTAAACACACACAGCGAACGCTAGACTCCCTTCGCGTTCAATATAACGATGCGTTCAGAAAGATGCGAAAAGAGCTGCCTCGATGGCGCAGCGGATGCGGGGCAGCCGAAACAGTCTCCTAGCTGTGGTCGCAGACCGTATGGATGGTCCTTTTTTAAAGCACTGGCAATCACTACACGTGCCAGGGCCGCACAGTGTGCGATATTTTTAAATGGTCAGACCGTTTAAAGGGATCGTACATTGTGAGGTACCTACCTTATATTTTAGATTCATACTATCATAGCTTAATTAACATAGGTGGTAGATTTAGATTAATCATATTCAATATTTAATGTTTTCACATCATTAACAATCGATTTAGACTTGTACCGATGCTACGTCCCTAACCTAACTTCTACTACCCTCATCATTTTTTATCCTCGATCCTATGGGGGGTAAACCAATATCGCGTCTTGTCGTGTCGGCCATCTTCACTTCTGATCTAGCCTGCCTACGCGACAGGGCCTTGAGTCGAGCTCTCGTGTTCCTCATTTATCGGTCAAGTCATACCATCTTCCAAGTGATCGCCGCGAGTTTACTACTGTGATCACGAACTTTTGCCGTGGAAAGTCAAGAAAGAGTGAGACGCGCGTCCACTACAGCCAGCACGCGGGAGCAACGTCGAACCAGGTTAGCCCCCTAAAACCCCTCTTCTTTGATCGCCCATGTTTTGGTCCTTCGTCCCGATTCCCATGTTTTCCGTAAGCATCGGAACATATTTTATTCAAATTTCATCAATTGCATAAAAATCTATTTTTAGAAAATATTTTTTTGCATACCTTCAATAGTTTTATAAAATCTATCTTGGGTATTTCAATTTTGCATACTAGCAGCACTGAACATCGTTTAATTAAGCTGTCAACTGTTAAGTGTCAGTCATCTGTCAACTGACAATAACAATAACCTCTAGTTTGTTTTGCTTGTGTTTACTTGTAAAAATAAAATAACTTATCAATTATGGCGAATGAATTGAAAATAGCCACTGTTAAATTCAACATGGCTTATGATTTCGTATGCGAGCTTTATAAACTGGCTACAGTGCTTGTGCAAACTATTCCTACAACACCGCAGGAATTGAGTAAATTTCGTGTTCGTTTCGTTGATCTAAATCAGATGCGTGAACAGTTTGATACTAATTTTACGTTGTTAGTTGCTGCTTCACAGCCCGAAGAACAGAGAGGAACCATAGAATCTTGCTTTACAACGTTTTACGAGAAATATTACTCAATTCAAAGTATTTGGTCTGACTTAAGTGTATTGGATTCCTAAACAACTAATGCTCCTGTGACACAAGAAGTAGTTTCCAAGTCTAGTTGCGAATCAAGTCGTTTTCATTTACCTAAAATTACATTAACACATTTCAAAGGCATTCACACTGAATGGCCCAATTTTAAATCAATATTTGACAGTTTAATTCATCAAAACAATGAAATATCTTCAATACAAAAATTCCATTATTTATTGAGTGTTTTAGAAGAAGAACCTCTTAACTTAATTAAACATTTAAGCATAACTAGTGAAAACTATGGTGTGGCTTATAATCTCTTACAAGAACGTTATGAAAATAAGCGCTTGATAGCCGACAAACATTTAGATTTGTTACTATCAGTTTCATGTTCCAACTTAAAGAATTTAAAACGTTTTCTCAACACCTTAAAAGAAAACACACAAGCATTAAATACTCTTGGATTTGATGTCAATTCTTGGAGT
This sequence comes from Scoparia ambigualis, assembly GCA_963921215.1. Taxonomy (NCBI): domain Eukaryota; kingdom Metazoa; phylum Arthropoda; class Insecta; order Lepidoptera; family Crambidae; genus Scoparia; species Scoparia ambigualis. Next base: position 39,480,805 of record OY992507.1, read on the forward strand.
TTTCTTTTATATCATAATATCTAAAAAGTTACCGCTGGACTTAAGAACTAAATTTGAGTTTACTTTACAGCAAAATGAGATACCGCGTTTTGGTAACTTGTTGACATTTTTAGAACACAATTTAAGGGTTTTAGAAGCAACTAATTTCACATGTGTAAATAATAATCCCAAAGCATTCATTCCTCATGCGTCCACCTTACATGTAACTAATTCAACTTGCTATTATTGTAGTGGTGATCATGCAATCTATCAATGTTTAGATTTTGAGAAACTGAATTATAAGAAATTATTTTTAACTGAAAAAAGACTTTGTTACAATTGTTTGAGGCCACATAGTATTTCACAATGTTTATCTAAGCGTTGTTGTCAAGTATGCAAGAAACGTCATCATACAAAATTACATAATGAGTTTAAAGCAGCGGATTCCTTTGTGAAGCCCGAACCCTCCTCTTCGAAACAGGTGTTACTTAACATAGAACCATTGTCTATCGGCCTCTTAGGTACTGCTCTTGTTGGAGTCCATGATGTTGATGGTTAGGTACATGTAGTTCGTGCGTTAGTAGATCCTGGAGCTCAATCGTCTCTTATAACTGAATCTTTAGCACAGCAACTTCGACTGCGACGTCGTAAGTCCTGCGATCTGTTCGGTGTCGGTGAACACCGGCAAGCTACCCATGGAAGGGTAGATTGTTCAATCTTGTCTCTCACAGACGATTCCGTTTCTGGTTTGTCCACTAAAGCCATCGTTCTTAAGCGCATCACGGGATATCAACCTGCAGCAATGGTCAATTCGATTGTGCCAGAGAAATGTAGCGACCTTCAGCTTGCTGATAAGACTTTCAACATTCCGGGTAAAATCGATCTACTTTTGGGTGTTAATCTTTTCAGTGACATTTTCTGCGGTCCAAAGTTAAAATTAGGTAATGGTTTACCTACAGCTCATTCAACCATCTTTGGTTGGGTCATTATGGGTTCGACCCCAGTGACTACAACTCAGTATCAAAATATTAGCCTACTTACCAACGAGTCTAGGTTACAACTTACTATAACTAAATTCTGGGAATCAGAAGAGTCTCCTTTGCCGCCGATTCCAGATCCTGATGACATCATATGTGAAAAGCACTTTGTTAACACACACAGAAGAGATCCCGATGGGAGGTTTGTAGTTAGGCTGCCGTTCAAGGTAGAGTCCTCTCAGCTTGGTGATACTCGGTTAATTGCGTTAAAACGGTTTCACAATTTAGAGCGTAATCTTATAAAAGAGCCTACTACACTTCGTGAACTCTACGTTCAATTTATGAAAGATTATGTAGAGTCTGGACATATGAAGTTAGTACCTTCTCACTACAAAGTTGAGAGCTGTCTTCGATGCATCTCTACCTAGCTCTACCGGTGTTTCCCTCAATCAAATTTTATTGTCAGGCCCTAAACTACAACAGAATATACAGGATATCATTTTAAGGTTTAGAACTTATTTAGTGGTCTTCACTTGTGACATCAAACAATGTTATCGAATGGTCAGGTTACATGATGATGATCAGCGGTTCCAAACTATCTTCTGTCGCGAATCTCAAGATCAACCGTTGCAGGAGTTTGAGTTAACAACCGTCACCTACGGCGTCACTAGTTTTGCATACCAGGCTATCAGGGTGATTCATGAGTTGGCGAATCTTAACGACTCTACATATCCTGAGGCTGCACGTGTCCTACGGGAGGACACCTTCGTAGACGATATCGTGACGGGGTGTGATACGCTAGAGTATGCTAAGACGCTACAGCACCAAGTCACTGACGTGTTGGCTCAAGGTCGTTTCCTTCTTAGGAAATGGTCTAGCAACTCTGGTGAGCTACTCAAGGGTTTACCTGCAGATCATTATGAAACACCTTATCGATTCGAGGATTCCGGTGACAATATTTTCAAAATCTTAGGTATTGAATGGAACCCCTCATCCGATAACTTTCTCTATCACGTCTCTAACATGAGTAAGACTCTAACCAAACGAGGTGTTCTATCGAACATCGCTCGTCTCCATGATCCTTGTGGTTTTATCACGCCGGTAACATTTTTCGCTAAATCTTTTATGCAGCGTTTGTGGCTTTTAGAGCTGGGTTGGGACGATACTCTCCCTTTCGATGTCCAGCAAACTTGGCTGAAGTTTGTTGACGACTTTAAATCTTTAAATCAAATACGGATTCCACGCCACGTTATGGGTGATCCTCATTCTAAATATCAACTTCACGGTTTCAGCGACGCATCGGAGCGCGGATATGCCGCATGCGTCTATATACGCTGCGAAAGCGGTGACGGTGACAGCGTACAAGTTCATTTGTTAACCGCTAAATCTAGAGTCGCTTCAGTCAGGCAAAGGCAAACGATCCCTAATCCCTCTGTGGAGCAGTCCTGTTGGCTCGCCTTATGGCCCATGTGTGTAAAGTCTTGCACTCCAAATTAAAATCCATACCAATAATTGCATGGTGCGACTCTAGCATAGTGCTAACTTGGTTGCGAACTTCACCGCACAAGCTTCAAACTTTTGAAGGAAACAGAGTTTCCCAGATTCAAGGCATCATTCCAAACGCTACCTGGCGGCACATTCCTTCACATCTCAATCCCGCGGATTGTGCGAGTCGAGGCTTGCTTCCTCGCGACTTAGTAGTTCATCCACTTTGGTGGAGTCCTTCTTGGCTCAAATCTGATTACAGTTCATGGCCTTCCACATGTCAACTGCTTGACCCTATGGTTTTGCCAGGCGTTAAAGTAGGTCCAGTTGCTGCACATGTTGTGCAAACTGTCGACACGAAGACCCACACGGACTCTACATTTATATTTACTCCTCCCGTTGCTGCACACTTAGTGCAAACAGCCGAGACGGGACCGGATAAGCACTCTACATCGGCTGTTGCACCTTCCTCAGACGAAGTTGTCCAACACGTCATTGTAGAGTACAGCTCTCTATCCAAAGTTACACGAGTACTCGGTTGGTGGCTTCGTTATATGCATAATGTTCGCTCACCAAAGGATAAACGTTAAATCAGTGTTGTCAACTTGTATCAAATCGGTTCAATCTTCAGCGTTTGCCGATACTATAAAACTCTTGCGTCAACATAAGCCTATCAAGGGCAGCCTACGTCGCCTCCATCCCTTTCTCGATGAGCTAGGTTTTCTTCGAGTTGGTGGGCGACTGGTCAACGCCAACTTGCCTTTTGATAGTAAACATCCATTTTTGTTACCTCAGTCGCATCCTTTCACAAATCTTCTCATCGATCATTATCATCAGCTTTACGGTCATCCAGGTCCTGCTATTTTAATGGCTATCCTATTGCGTAGGTATTGGATTGTGTCAGCTTGACGTGCAGTGCGGCACAGGATTTTTCAATGTCAACGCTGCTACAGACTAAATACGAAACCTATGAATCCATTCATGGGCAACTTACCTGCCGATAGAGTCACTCAAGTTAGGCCCTTCCAAAGGGTTGGGTTAGATTTCGCCGGACCGTTCAACGTCAAGGATTCCAATGCTCGCAAACCTAAAATCTATAAGGCTTACCTATGTGTGTTCATATGCTTTGCAACCAAAGCGATGCATTTGGAAGTAGTCTCCACCTTGTCTCCTGACGCGTTCTTGGCATGTTTAGATAGATTTGTTTCGAGAAGAGGGTTACCTTCTTACATATATTCCGACTGTGGCACAAACTTTTTAGGCGCACGCAACTATCTTAAGGATATTTATCTGCTTAAAGCTCAAATCGAAAGAGACTCAGATAAAGTTCAATCTCATCTAGCATCTCATGAAATTTATTAGCATCTTAACGTTCCCTCGGGACCACATCTTGGTGGCCTCTGGGAGAATGCAGTGAAGTCTTCTAAAACATTACTCAAGCGTATCATAGGCGAACGTGTATTAACGTTTGAAGAACTAAGTACAGTGTTCTGCAAAATCGAATCTATACTAAATTCACGACCTATCTGTCCAATTGGTAGCGACCCAAACGATTTAGAAACTCTGACGCCGGGTCATTTTTTGATTGGACAACCGCTTCTTGCCTTACCGGAGCACGATCCAGAGCACATTGCTAGTCATCGTCTGAACTGTTGGCAATTGCTACAGCAAGTCACCCAACATTTTTGGAAACGCTGGCACAGCGAATATTTACACACGCTGCAGCAACGTGATCGTTGGCTTAAGCCTAAACGTAATTTACAGATGGGTGATTTGGTGTTGTTGATGGAGCCTAATACACCTCCGTTACTTTGGAAAAGGCTAGAATTACCAAACTTTATCCGGGGAATGACAGTATTGTCCGGGTCGTAGACATTAAAACATACAAAGGAGTTTTCAAGCGTCCTGTAGCTAAGTTATGTCGCTTAATTCCCGAAACCTAGATATGTCAACATTGATCAATTAATTTAGCATGTAAGTACCTATAGTAAGATAACATTTACACTTTTTTAATCAGCTTTCAGTTAACTTATTTTAAATTTGTCTGTTTCAATTAAAAGAGCTAAGCCGCTCTTTGGGGGGCGGTATGGTAGATTTAGATTAATCATATTCAATTATTTAATGTTTTCACATCATTAACAATCGATTTAGACTTGTACCGATGCTACGTCCCTAACCTAACTTCTACTACCCTCATAATTTTTTATCCTCGATCCTATGGGGGGTAAACCAATATCGCGTCGTGTCGTGTCGGCCATCTTCACTTCCGATCTAGCCTGCCTACGCGACAGGGCCTCGTGTTCCTCATTTATCGGTCAAGTCATACCATCTCCCAAGTGATCGCCGCGAGTTTACTACTGTGATCACGAACTTTTGCCGTGGAAAGTCAAGAAAGAGTGAGACGCGCGTCCACTACAGCCAGCACGCGGGAGCAACGTCGAACCAGGTTAGCCCCCTAAAACCCCTCTTCTTTGATCGCCCAATAGGTTTTAGGTTAGGTTTATTACTAACACATCAATTATATAAATGAAATAATTATGTAAATGGATGTAATTTATCTGAAATAAATGATTAATAAAAAATATTAGTTAAGATACAAAATGGCAAAAAAAAATAAAAATCGGTTAATAATTGTGACCTGTGTAGGTGGTCCCTTTAGATTTGGAATTGTAGAAAAACGGGTATTTCCGTATTTAAAAGTGATGTAGCTTCTATGACTATTGACCAATCGTCATGGTAATGGTGTTAAAAGATGCGGAAACAGGACTCAGGAGAGAAGTGCATTCGAGTTGGAATTTCGAAAATGTAATCGGGCGCCTTGGCGCCCGATGAATGAATTACACTTAGGTTGTAAAAGAAAATAAAATATTATTCTCTGTGATGTGCAGTGTTACACATTCGTATGTTATCTCGTAATTCGACTTGTAAGTAATGTAGTTGTGTAATTTTAGTTTAGTATATCTCAATAAAATTTCTTATGTTTGTGGTGTTAAGTTACAATAAAAGTATTGTCTATCTATCGGTCTATCTTATTATTCAACTTGTAATGTAATTTTAATGTGACACTGTGACATTTTATTAATTACTTATTTTATTGAATTTTATACATTGACCGATTTTAATCGATTATTTTAATTTATATTTTGATTTTAAATTTTGAGTTTATTTTAATTTTGATTTTATTTTATTCTGATTTTTATTTTATTTTGATCTTGTGATATTTTATTGTAATTTATATGGGTGTAAATTACCTGAATAAATAAATTAAATAATAAAAAGAAAATTAATAATGTGTTATTCAAAAAAAAATTTTTTTCGTAAATTTGTATTGTGAAAATTGTAAATGTGTCTTAGATCACTATGATTCTCAGTTCTTTGGATACCTATAATTGTAAATATAATTAATTAAACAACAACTCAATGCAGGCTGACGACCTGAAGTCAGCGCGTATACCTAAATAGCTTGGATGAAATGTGGGGTGAATTGTTGTGAAATCATATCTATGCATGTCCTTCTTCACTACTTTACTTAATGTTGGGTGAAGCCTCTTTTCTTACTTATTACTTAATTGAAAAATATCTATATTTAAAATTTAAGTTTAATTGAAATAACAGCATACACACTTAAATTATGATTTAAAGTATTTTATAGTTTCCAGGTGACTGCGGGCGGTGGTGCCTCGTCTAAAGTCATTCTGTCGTTCGCGTGCGTTACGATGAGTGGCGTGTGGCGTCTGCTAAGTGTGAGAAGATGTGGCGGCGCGAATCCCTCGGAAAGAGATAGATGCCTGTTGTTTGTTTGAATTCTTTCTCAGGAACAATGTATGCTAATAGGCAAAGTCATAAACAATTTTGAGATGAATGACGCGTGGATTGCACTGTTCCAGCCGGCTTCTATTTACTTTGTACTGCTACTAACAGATATTTATAACATTTTATATTGAGAAATACTACATAACTACCTTACCGCTTTTACATTTGTAACAAAAAACTACACAATTGTCATGATTTATTCATAGTCATGAACCGCTTGCTTTGTATTCCCTAATAATTTATGTTGATATATTAATTGTTGACAGAATAGAATATTCGTTCTAAGGTGATAGACGTGATTAAATGAAAAACGAACAAAAATAGGAGACTCTTCATAAACAAACAGCAAAATCGAAATCTTTATGAAACGATTCTCGTGAAGTGTTTAGAGTAGAAGGTAGGTACTCTTTTGTCTCTGAAAACAAAACATCGTAGGTAGTTGTGTAATTTATCGTTATAACCAATTTTAAATGGTCCCGTCTCTAGTTGTTCTGGGCGAGGCCTCCTGGGATTGCCGTCTGGCTGCCGTCTCGCAGGTAGCTAATGTGACCCAGGCGCCGCCGGGGAGCCGCCGGGGAGCCGCCGGGGTGCCTCGCATTACCCTTTATTTATCCCCGCACTATATTACGTCGCGGGCTCTAATGGCAATAAGCGATTCCTGACATAGGCGAGATGTTTCGCCAACTTGAAAAATCATTTCCGATGTAGGGTCCCGCAGGTGGAGCGTGTGATCGATGGTTCCGCATAAAACCCCTATTTGTTACACGCCCGCCTCTTATGTGGAATATAAAATTCGCTTTACCAACTACGATATTGTGGCGATGTTCTGATTTCATGAACGATATTCACCAACTTTCTGTGAATGATTTACATTTTTATATTTTTATGGTAAAATTTTAAACACTGAAAAAAGAAGTTTTATGGTATTAAAAATGGCAGGGGATCAAATTAAGTAATATTATGTATATAATATGATTATTGTGCAGACCAGGATTAGCACTTGGAGCAGGAGTATTCTTAAATTATGTTGTGGGCTGATAAGTATTTGAAACAAATCTGGTCACAGAATTGGTGAACGTGATAAGTGGAGATTAAATTGGCTTTGTCTTTTTAATAACACTGTATTATTGTAGTTAGTATTGTTGCTGGTGTAACCTGTAAAGGCGAGTTTCCCGGCGGGGCCGGCGGAGGCCACAGCTTTTCTTTTGCCACGACGACACTTTTGACACCACATACTTAACCGTGGTTTTAGGCTTTCGGCATAATTACTAAATTTTTTATGTACCTGTGTTTAAAAAAAGGTGTATTGTAGGCAGGTGCTCGTGTGCCTCCATTTATTATAATGTTTTAATGTACTTACACCAATAAAATAGTAAATGTTCCCCAAAAAATATAAGTTGCTATCCTTACTTAATTTTACTTATTTGGTTATCATTTAAAAAATTTTTAGTGTTCGAGAATATTTTGTTCTTTTTAAAATAAACCATCATCATCCACAGCCCAAATTCACCCATTGCTGGGTTTTACCGGGTATATTATTTGTCTACCTCACTGGTACGAAACTTCAAGTCGACAACGCAGGATCGCGTGATTGTTTTGCTGCCATGAAAAATCGAGTGCATTATGCAAATGGCCGCGGAAACAAAATGTCGGCAAGACGGACGTCACCGTCACTCACCATGACTACCCATAGAATGAGTCACGACTGAGCTTTATGAAGTGACGAGACATGTGTGTACAAGTATTCAAGTGAAAAGCAGTCCCATAAGATTAATCTCGTGCTCCGTCATGCTACAAAATAGACGTTAAGCCTATGGTCCTGGTTGTTGCCGTAAGATGGGTTGATACGTCTACCGCCCCGTCGTCACGTGGCTATGGGCACTATGGCTATGACGCGATTTTATCATGTTCTATTTTATTGAGCATGTGATCAAGCCTGCTGTTGGACGGTTATAGCCTGATGATGGTAATAGTAAACCTCACAATATATGTTAGACCATTGAATTTCTATTGAGGCTAGTATGACGACAGCTGACTATCTTAGTAGATAAAACCAACCCCTAACGTGTATCTACCATATTAACTTTCTATTTAAATATTCAAAACATTACATTTATGATTATTTAATAAGAATGTAAAGTGATTAAAACACATATCGTATTCAATAGCAGCACGCCACAGATTTGAAACTCTGAATGGATGTGCTAATTAACGAAGTTTAAAACATCTTAAATGTATGATTTTATAAATAAAATATCATATAAATATATTATTATCAATATCTGATCGAAAAAACGAACCGCCAAAATATCCTTAGTATTCAACACTGTATTAAATCGTCCAGACTCATTTTTTATCGCGGCCGGAACGACGCGGGACTTTCCAAACAAAACCTTTCCCCAGAAGCCTAATCCCGGCGGAAGTGCGCTTTACGATTGAATAAGGCCTCGTAAACCGGGTAATAGATCTGAAAAATCGTTTTATGCGCGCCGAGGCAGCCTGTGTTTGGAAGGAATCGAGTTCTGCTGCGAGGAGAACTGTACATCACAAATGTACTTCTCATCTGACTCATTTCATAACAACTTTCAAAGACATAATACCTAAAGAAGCAGTAAGTAATTGATATTGATTATGTACTATGTAATGTAATGCAGTGTAAATGTTCGTAGAGATGTCTGTTGTGTTGTGTAGTATTATACCTACCTCTAGACGCTCATAAACGAATACCAGGCGGCTTTGGGTCTATGAAGTTGTCAAATTACAGTTTGTGTCGTAGGAGGATTTTTCATTATCGCACGGGTAGGTAATGATAATAAATAATAATAATAAAACACTTTATTTGCACACTAAGAAATTAACAGTTACAAAACAGGACAATAGACAGAGAAGAGAGTACAAGTAGGCGGCCTTATTGCTTTATAGCAATCTCTTCCAGGCAACCTTGGGTGAAGAGTAAAGAAAAAAAGTAAAGAGTAATAGGGGAGTAGGTGCATATAAAGATAGAAAGAATTAAGAATAAATAAATGTCTATAAAATACGGAAAAATAAGGACAGAAATATATACTTATAGTCGGAGCCGAAGAAAGGAAATAGCTTGTGGTTACAAAAACAATGACATTTTAAGAAACGATATCACTGTTGAACTTTAAAATGTCAAGAACCTATTATTTGTGCGAACACTAATTAATGTCTGGGTCGCTATAAGAAAATCTTTGTACGCTATTATTTTTGATGAGCGCAATGAAATTGTAACTTGGGTCGTGTTTGGGAGATTTCCCAAATGTCCCCGGCCCTGCTTTATGGTCCAAACAAAGCGGATGTTTTCATACAGAAACCTTCAGCGGACATCTGCGAGCGCCGAAACGCCTTTTACGATGAAATAGGGCGTCGTAAAGTGCACAGTGCATCGGGAGTCTTTTTTATACAGCACTCGTAAAGGCCGCGGAGGGGCGACACTCTGTTATATTCATAAAAACCTCAAACGCATACAGACCTTTTTAAGTTATTGACATGTTTGGCCCCTTCTTCTTATAGTTAACTTCAAAACTGCGAATTTGACATTTCCTACAACACTATCACGAAATTTCGAAACAGCAGTGCGATTCTCTAAAGATTCTACGCAAACATCACGAAGGTCACTCTTGATTGAAACGTGAGAGTCGAAGTGAGAGGCAAGTTTACGATTGAGCTTCAGAGAATCACATGCTGGGCAAAACCATCCTGTGAACGAAGTTTTGCTCTGTTTCTGTTAGATGTTTATATATTCTGAAAAAATTATGCCAAATGGATTACTTCATCATCATTAAAAATTAAATGTTAGGTGTCTTATTTTAATAATCGTATTATGGGGAGCTGATACGCTATAAAACAAATTCCATGTCATTGAGTATGAAGAAGCAGCTTATTACCGTTTACACTTCGCGCCACTGGCCCCGCGCCAACACTTTCTACAGAATCACAGACATTGGAGAAAACACTGTGCTTTCTACATGTAAACATTTCCGATTGCAAATAATAAAAAAATTAAACAATACCTACATGTTATACGAGTACTTCGGCTGGTGACTGTGGAAACGTGGAAAGTCGTTGAAAGCATCGCAAATCAAACAGTTAATCATCTAAATTGTAAGTAATTAGTTTGATTCATGATGTTTTTCTGCGACCCCTTCGCAGTGACGTCACGACACAGCCGAGGAACCTGCCCTTGAACCTTTATTATGAAGGATTATGCTGTTTAACTCTCAATATTATTACAAAAAAACAGAGGTTTCATCTGCCATACATTTAATAAATTATAATATATCAACAACAATATTTATTTATTCATTCATATAATCACGACTATTATCCCCGAAGGGTTAGTCAGAGACTAGACAGTGAGGACCACAAAAACAGTCCTCTGCCATGTCCACCTTTCACCAAATAGCGGCTGCACATGTGCTCAGCGTGAAAGGTGGTGAGCCCATCGCCGTTTCATGCTGCTGGATGCATGTGCAGCCTTTAATGCGTTAGTCGCCTTTAACGACACCCAAGGGAAGAGAGGGGGTGGTAGTATTCGTTCACCGCTACGCGACAATACATGGTTACTTCCACAAAAATATTTATTTTATTTAAAAACGAACCACGTTTGACGAGATAATAATATGACGGCTCTTCAAACCAAAAATCAAATCACCAGCGTATACACGTCCCACTGCTGGGCACAGGCCTTCCACATGGATAACATCACATGGGGACATTGGGCCTTAACCCACCGCGCTGGCCCAATGCAGGTCGGTGGGTTTTAATGACTGCCATCTTTCAATGACCATTGGGACCAACGGCTTTACGTGCCTTCCGAAGCACGGAGGAGCACGGAGGAGCTCGAGATGTTTTTAATTTGGTAACCCATCCAGCAACCCGGCATTGCGAAAGTTGCTTAGCGGGCAAGATCGCGCTCACCACGGCCCTTCACCTCGATCATAAAGGACATCCTTCACCTTTCAAGTACCCTCAGTCAAAAGTATCAACTATTCTGTGATTGCGTCCAAAAGACTACGCAAGGGAAACTTAGATTGTGTAACTCAAACAGTTAGTTAGTAGTAGCTTAGTTTTTTGGATGTCTAAGGGTGGATTCGAACAAACTGGAATAAGGTCATAGACCTAGATTGAACGCCGAATTTGTATTGACTAATCTCGGAGTAAGTCTTATTTCAGTTTGGTCGTTTGGAACAGCAATCTGTTTACCTGACTCAGGGCGAACGCGCACCCCGAGACAGTATATTTCGAAGATTGTTTTTGCGAGTAAACGCTACAGTTTAGGAATTTGCGTTCCGGGCGGCGGCGGTTAAAGCCGCTCAAATTATTATTTCGCCGTTAAACCCAGAACGCCTGCTTTAATATGCTAAAAGGCTCATTTACCTCTCGTTTTGAAATAACAAAGTAGACTGACATTTTTAAGCCGGAAACCGTTTTTAAATTCATTTATGTTAAAAAATTAGTGATGTTCTATTTAATGTACGTGCGCGTTCAGTTGTAAGTATTTTTTTCTGATTTAGTTTGTTACGGTCACATTCAGAGTTATCTTAATAATAAGTTAACATAATATTTAAAATAAGGACAACATAATTATTTTACTAATACAATAATATCCTTAAATAAGTATGTACATAATTTCATTTCCTAATTATGCTTATTGCCAACAAATTTCGTACTCTGCTCTGCTACCAAATAAAGAATCGGTGCTTCAAATTAAGTCTTCACATACGGTAAGTATGTTTATTGTTTTAATTACGAATGCATATATACATACATATAATCACGACTATTGTCCCCGAAGGGTTAGTCAGAGACTAGACAGTGAGGACCACAAAAGCAGTCCTCTGCCATGTCCACTTTTCACCAAATAGCGACTGCACATGTGCTCAGCGTGAAAGGTGGTGAGCCCATCGCCGCTCTATGCTGTTGGATGTATGTGCAGTCTTTAGTCCGTTAGTCCTTTTACGACACCCAAGGGAAGAGAGGGGGTTGTAGTATTCTTTCACCTCTACCACATGGTTATTACGTTTAATTACGAATGGAAACGACAGAATGTAAACTGTAGCTGCTCATCACTATTATGGTAGTAATATCATAAGGTAATGCGATTACTTTTAAGTAGTTTGATGGCAGTCTATTAAGATTTGAGTGTTGAGCTATAACAATTATAGCAAACGACTTGGGCCCCACCGCTTGGCTGCGGGCTCGGGCGCGGGCTCAGGCGCGGGCGCGCGCGCCTTTGAATGCTAATGAGGGCCCGAGGCCGGCGGCTTAAGCTGATAGCCAGCCTGGTTAACAACTACTTGGAAAGCTTCTCTCAGCTCTTCGTGAGATACTGCTTATAGCCTTTTACGATTAGGTAAATCAAATACGAGAGATATGTCAACGCAAACTTTATGTTTTAAATATTTATTATCTGACTAGCGTACTGTTCCATTGAACGTGAAAATCTTTTTTTATGACTTTTATGTAGCATATCACTTTTATGGGCAGTCCAAGTTATTCTTATAGTTTAAATAAACCAATGACATTCTGTTTATAGAAAGTGATTGATATAAACTATAAAAAGGCAGGTATCGGCAGCCCGCGAGTGGCTGCGGGGTGTCTGCGCAGGCTTCGTCTCTGGCAATCTGCGTTTCCGTGCGACGGGGCGCCGCCCACGCGGAACAAAGCGATAAGGATTCGCGGCATCGCGGGGTCACATAAAGCACGCAGACTTTACTTTCAATTTGCGACAAGATAACGCGTAAAGCTTTTCGCGTTAATTTATATAGATGTAAGTTAATATTATTTTATTGTGAAGTCTTTACGTATTTGCTAGGTCCCAGATCACAATGTCAGTATTAAAGTCAACTTTTACTTTGCTACCGTCAACTATTTTAATCGCCTGCGTTCACTAAGTTTAACGATAAATGAGCTTAGAATATATTTTTAGGGCTGAGTTCTCTTAACCTCCCACGCACATATAGGACTTGGTTATTTAATATACTTAACTGAGATCGTATACTCCCAACTAACAAAATTTCCTCTTATAAACATCCCAAGAGTATGATTTTACCAGTCTTATTTAACTCCGATAGACTGCTATTAGTGTAGATTTGGGCGCACTTTATAAGTCTATTCATCCTTAAATATACCTTAAAATGAACGTCAACGTCTCGTCAACAATGTATCTTTAATAATAAAAAAATTGTATTAAAAATGAAAAATATCGAAATGTCACCATTACCACCAATCATGCCTTAATTTTTTCTGTACGGGGCGCTTGGCGCTTGTAGGCAACGCAACCTTTTTTTTGGTATGTCGAAAAGTGGCGCAAAATGAAGGTCGACTTTAAAAAGTTATATTACCAAAACTATAAATGCCAGAGTAACGAAATTTTGTACAAACACTCACCAGACACTGTTCTTTCATTAACTTTACTGTTTTGGGTAAAACATTTGTTAAAAATAGAGATAAAGTCACAAACCCGAGTTAGGAAGGAAATCGGAAATTAGCCTGGAATATTGTCATTTCACACAAACACTTCACATTTAATCTAAGAAGGGGTTTACAAGAGGCTAATTATTTACAAAAAAGCACAATTAAAATCGGAACTTTCCAATAATTATGCGATCCAAAATCGCCACAACTTTTTAACTAGGCATGGATCACCATAATATGTGATCGATATCGATAATATCGATTTATCGACAATAGAGAATTTTCATACAAGAAAAATAAAAGTTCAATACAAACCTAAAAAAATATAAAACTTAATAAACTTATATTGACATAAGAGTTGAATTTGAAAGAGAATAGAGTCAAATATCCTCGATCTCGTCATCTCTAAGAGTATATCTGCTTGGACCCGCACCAAACATAATATTTATTGTCGATATACCCCCTTTTCGAAGCGATCACCACTAGAAATCCACCATTTAGTGTTTTGAAAAAACACCTAGACAATACGGATGGCATCGTATGATGTAACTGATTTTCGTCATTCTATACTGTCTATGCCAAAACATCATATGACGCCTTCCGTACATAAAAGGTTTAAAGGGCTTTAACATAACAATATAAGTGCATTACCATTGTTTAAGGTTTATACCGCACTTCTAAAATAAAATTCAACCACATTTTTGATCCACGCGGCCATGGTTCATAAACTTTAGGGTTCCTTATTAAAGTAAAAGTAGGCTAAAAGACAAACATTGAAGTTCCTGGTAGACCTTTGACCTTTTGACTTTTTTGTATAGCTCTACAATTTTAATTGCATGTAAGCTTCTAAGACATTTGACATGCTATTACTCTTTACTATCTTTAACATAGTCACTTCTAAGATCGAGTGATCTTACAAAATGCATTTATAAGAGTTTATTAAGAATCAAGGGCAATTATTCTTATAAATTGCGCGTATAATACTACTGTTCTTATAAATGTCATATAAAGTAAGCTTAAATACATCTTTAAGAATAATTTATAAGTAAAAGACGATATCTAATAAAACACTTAGATAGGTCACTTCTAAGATCGAAACACTTAATGTGTTAATTAAGAATTAGGCTTACAGAGTTCGTTTACACTACTGTTCTTATTGATATCATTTCTCGTTTTTTTATATACTTCCTAAAGTTTTTTTACTAGTATAAATGCTCTATAGCTTAAAAAGACTTATGATAGAATAGAATAGAATAGAATAGACTTATTTTAGGCATCTTATAGATTTATTTTTGGCATCACACGACAAAACACAATACAACAATACAAGTAGGCAAGTACAAACTTTTGCGTCAAAATTGTACACAGTAAAGAATTGTGCACTGGCGTGCGATGCCAAAACTGTGCTCCAAGTGTAAGCAGCAAGACCAAGTGATACCTGCTGCACTGATATTCTGCTGAACACAGTCGTGACATCAGATGATCAGCAGGATAATGAACATAAAAAACAAATTAATAAACATAGAAGTAAATAACAAATTAAAAAAAAATGTATAGTGTGTCTCCGCTAACTAATGGTCAATAATGTGGCAAAATCATTGAAAAAGGCATGACAAAACTGATCCCATAAACTATGGTGCCAAATAAAAATAAAAATAATTCAAGTCGCATCCTCTGATTTTATAAAAATGGACCTGGCAACACTGCCAACGTGTCATGTATGACGTCAATGACATGTGATTGTGACGTGGCGTTCAATCTTATCCTAAATCAAAAATTACTTTAATTATAGGTACCTAAATTATTTGTGCATGCATTTAAATGACATAGGTACATCTATCATGACGTGGCATTCATTAGTTCATACTATTTTGCAAAAAAACAACAGAAAGTTTAAAACGGCATTATGGCAAGCAACAATAACCCAACTTCAATTTTATTGTAAGGAGCTAACAAAATACCAAGCTTAAAAATTCGCCGGCACAGACAGTTCCCTACAGTGCAAATAGGCAGCACAAATGGTCTCAAAGGGGAGTCGAGTGAGGAGAGAGACCCACCCCCAAGTGCAGCATGTATATCCCTTAGGTAAGCATTACCCACTTTTTATTACTTAATTATTACGTCACGAGGATTTTTTGCAATTCTAATAAATAAGACTTTAGAGATGTACTGAATGTTTGTCTTGATTTCAGCGTGCGAATGGGGGGCGGCAAGTTGTTCCAGCACTTCGAGGCAGAGTATTTGAATGATCCACGGAATGCTGCCGTCCGGTGTTGTGGAGTTTGTATCATGTAAATAGCTGCTCTCGTGTGATACTCATTATTTTTCTTAGCCCAGTTAATTTTATAACATAAGTATTCTGGTGTCTTTGTGTGTATGATGTCAAACAGTAAGGTAGCAAAATGATGCATCCTGCGAGATTGCATTTTTAGTAAATTAGAGTTGTTCAGGAAAGGTGTGACATGCTCTCGGGGTGGTATTGAGAAACAAAAACGTGCACACGCATTCTGAACACGCTGCAACTGTCGCACAGTTCTGGCCAGCAAGCATGAGCCAAACACAGTATCTGCGTAGTTTAGTTTAGAGAGAACTAGCGTCTCACATAATCTTACTCTCATATCTTCTGAAAGAAAGGGTCGATATGTATAAAGTACTTTGAGGCGATAGAAACAATTACGTACGGCTTCCTGAATATGTTTTTCAAAGCGTAGGTTAGATTCAAAGATAACCCCAAGGTTTCTTGCCTCTGTTACCATCTCGATAGGTTGATTTACTAACCGTATATAAGGCTGATTCTCTAAAATACGCGAAACCTGCTTGGCAGACCCAAGAATCATATATTTGGTCTTTTTAGGATTCAGCACCAGTCTGTTACAGCTAGACCAATCAGATAGACTTTTTAAATCATCATTTATCCTCTCCACTGCCAGAGACGTCTCATTTGGATAAAAACTATAATACAGTTGAACATCATCAGCATATAGATGGTACTGACAATGCTTAATACTTTCAGTGATGTCAGCTGTATATAAAATGTAGAGGATAGGACCTAATATGGAGCCCTGGGGGACACCTCTGGTCAGGACCTCGCATTTTGATCGAACAACGAAGCTATTCTCCTTTCTCACTTCCACAGTTTGTGAGCGGTTCAATAAGTAATTATGGAACCAGCAAACTGTGGAATGGTCGAACCCATAGTACGCGAGTTTTGAGAGGAGCAATGGTATATCTAAGCAATCGAAGGCGCGAGAATAGTCAAGCAGTACAAGAATTGTACCCTTACCCCTATCCTGGGAGGTAAGAATATTGTCCACAACATCGAGGAGGGCCGTTGCTGTACTTCGTTTTTGACGGAAACCAAACTGTGCTTGAGGAAGCAGGTTATTAGATTCAAGATACTTTATCATTTGTAAACTGACTGCCTTTTCAACTATTTTTGAAAGGCATGGTAGAATACTAATTGGCCGCAGGTCACTGAAACTGACAGGATTTGACTTCTTTGGAATAGGCTTAATAAGAGCTGTTTTCCAACAGTCTGAGAACTCGGCGTCAGTTATTGATTTATTGACAATAGAAGTTATTGCATTAAGAGACTGCGGTAACGTCATTACTAGCATCTGTAAAGATATACCATCAATCCCTACTGCATCTGACTGCAAGCGACGTATTATGTCGGCCACAGAGTTCTCAGAGATAGGAGAAAGAGAAAATATTGAGGTACCATGCCTATGGTGTTCAAAAAAGGTTAGCTGTGAAATACTACTTGGAGATGACGCCGGCAGTTCAAGAAAGCTAGCATTAATGGAATCAGGATCGAGGCCAGGTATAGAGAAATCCTTTTCATTTTTTATAATGACATGTTTTTTTAAGTTTTTCCAGAGTTTTTTAGGCATGTTAATGTTTTTATTTATATCCTGCTCAAAATAACAGTTTTTTTCATGAAATAACGTATTAGTAACGACGGATTTCAATTCTTTGTAGTATACCTTATGAGAATCAAGTTTAGAGGCCTTCCATCTTGTATGGGCCTTATTCCTTACACACATAATTTCCTTGATTGTGTCTGTTAGCCATGGGCAGTTTAATGAATTAATTTTGACTGTTTTTAGGGGTGCATGAAGATCAAAAAGTTGAAGCATAATAGAATTAAAGGCAGCTATCATTGAGTTCAAATCAGGCAACTGCTCAATAAAGCTCCAGTCGATCCGTCCAAAATCCGCAGCGAACAGTTCAGGGATAACGTCTTTGTATGGCCTAAAAGTAATGTAGTGTGGAGCGGGTTTCTCCTTCTTAATATTAACTACCACTGAGACAGTCGCATGTTTCCCTAATTCAGGTATGTGTAAAACATTTACATTTTTTACTCCAGCATCTGTACAAAAAAGATCTATTAATGTTTCACTGTGATCAGTGAAGTGAGTAGGAGAGTCAACTTTTTGCTGGAGGTTCATGGTATCCAGAAAATTTTGTATAAGTCTGGTCTTATTGTCAGTAATATTATTTAAGTCAATGTTAAAGTCTCCCAAGAGAATAGTATAGTTGTGGTCTACAAGGGCACAAACAGATTGAGACAAAGCATCAATAAATATGTTTATGTCCATCCACGGTGGTCTATAAGCAGTGCCTATTGCAACCCTACAGGTGTTGATCTTAAGGCTTAGCCACATCTGCTCCACGTTAGGGGTGGTAGGAAACGCACAAGTACGCACATATAGTCCTCTTTTAATGTAAAATCCAACCCCCCCACCACGGCCATGACGAACAGCAGTAGGTCTGGGCTGGTGACGAAGCCTATAACCAGGCACAGTAGGAGCACGACCATCTTCACCCTCCCGGAGCCAGGTCTCATTAATGGCCATTATATCCACCGAAAGTCTGTCCATCATACACACAAATTCATCATGTTTTGTACCCAACGATCCGGCATTAAACAAACCAACTTTAAGATATTTATTCGCCATCGAAGATAATGATGTTAGTATAAGTAAGCGAGAAAAACAAAAGAAGGCAGTAACATTGTACATAATTTATGCAAATAAAGGGAACGTAATTCAATATGACAGCTTCAAAGTTTAATAACAAGCCAATATTATATGTACTAAAATCTATTCCCCCTAACAGATGAATAATTATTGTTATACGGCTTGGCACAGCTAGGCGATATGTGTTGTAAATTATTGTAGTTATTGTTACTGCATGCAACAAGATTGAATAAACTATGGTTCCTTTGAATAAATTAATGAGAAAAATATAATTTGTTTTATCTTTTTCATTGTTACATGTCTGAAGAACAGTATTAGCTGCGTGTAATGAAGATAAAACAAAATAACCAGTGACGGACACAAAACTTGTAAAATATAGTAAAAATAAGCAGATAATATGATAAAAATAAAAGGCTAACAGAGTTGAAATAAATGGGGCTAAGAGTCATTCCTTCTGGCTGCCGAACAAACTATCGACGTCACTGAACGATCGAAACTGCGTAACCTGGGATCCCTCTGCCTGGCGAGCGAAAACTCGACCTCGCTTCGTCCACGCAAAACGCCACTGAAGCCGACGACACTCCTCGCGGACCCGGTGGAATAGCTGGCGGTTGTGGCGGGTCAGGCGCTCGTTGAGGTAGACGCGGCCACCCCCCGCGGACGAGACGGAGCGGCGCACTCGCGCGGCCTGCAGCAGCTCGTCGCGCAGGCGGCGGCGCGCCAGGCGCACGACGACGCGGCGCGGGCCCACGCGCTCCGCAAACACTACGTCGCGCTCCTCCATGGTGATACCCAACCGCGCGGCCAGCACGGTCACGGACTGCACGACGCTGACGCCATGCTCCTCCGGTAGTTAGCCGATTTCTAGGTCAGCCAGAAGAGCTTCCTGGTCACGGTCGTTCAGCTCCTGCTTCAGCTCCCGAATCGTATTCTCGAGCTCGACTGTATCAACCGATTCAGCTTCCGCCGGCTTCTGCTGCTCTAGCACATCCAACCGTCGCTCGATGCAATCCATGCGCGCTGATAATGACTCGCGCAACTCTTTCATCTCTACACGGAACTGCCGCATCTCCGTCATGAAGTCGACGAACTCCCTGTAACGCCGCTCCTCCTTGTTATTTTTGTCATCTTTGTTTACAACGGGGGAAACATGCGGCGGGGGTGGCGAATCGTGTATTCCTTTGACTGGGGTATTATCGCTTTTGCGGCAAGTTTTTTTACAATTTGGACACACCCAGTCCTTGCTAATATTTGTCTTTTCTGGAATATTTAAACATGCTTTGTGGTATTTTAACGATCAAGTAATACAGGCAGCGCCACCTGTTGCGGAAAGAAATTTACCACAAGCTCCACAGTTAACCATGATTCGGGTGGTTACGGCAAAAAGCGCCACGAAATATTTGCAAAGTGAAAGTTCCGCTATTCGGGTTGTTGTACATTCGCCACAAAGTTGATTTGCCACGTTTTTGTAACTCCATACATTGAAAGTTAATTCGCCACAGGTAGGTAATCGTTATTGTACATTCGCCACAAGTCTTCCTAGTACATCATTTTTGCATAAAGTACCGGTAGCAAGGAAAGTTCGTTTTGAGCGCTCGAAATGAAAGGTAGTTATTTTATTCTAAAATTATTGATGTAATCACTCAATCAAGATATCTTTATTCAGTAAGCCTAAAATAAGCATTTTGAATCGTCTAAATTTTTTTTATGGATGGATGGATAGGCGCAGGAAGTATATAAACCTACGAAAAATAATTAGAACTAAGTAACCATAAACTAACAGAAAATATCAATAACGAATAACGTACGTTTATTTTTAGAGTATCTACCTCTTTTCATTTATGTCACCCTGGTACTTTTAGCACAGAATAAGCAATAGTACTACCGTACTTTTAGTTCAAAGTAACTGTCATGATTCAATTTACTATTGACATAGTAAGTTGCATAAGCACCTAGTCCTAGTTTCTATCGACATCAATATTACAAATCTTTTAAGGTCCTCTCTATTTTTTACGGTAGGTGCGCTTCGAGGAAGAAAAATATAATATTTTAATTACCTATTCTGAAGCGCAGCCAACGGGTGCGCTTGGAGGAATAGTTTAGGTGCGCTTGGTCTGGTGCGCTTCAAAATGGGTGCGCTTCGAGGAATATCCCAAGCTCTGGTGAGCATGGTGTAAGTATTTTTTAAAATTACTTACTATTATTTTGTTATCTAACTATCTAAAAAATAATAAATAACGTTTTTACTTCACTTATTGTTTGATTTTTCTGCTGTCTGTGTGGCGAATCACCTATACAAAAATAGAACTGTGGCGAATGTACACATACTTTTTTCTGTGGCAAATCAACTTTGTGGCGAATGTACAATAACCCCGCTATTCGCCGAGAGATGGCGGAGTATTGTTATCGATTAGCGGGTTTAGGCGGGTTGAGTTTCAAAATGTCTTTTTACAGTGCACCCTCCACCGCGAAATATAAAGACTAATTCACAAATTTTATCAGTGATTTCTCTGTAAATGCTACATAATAGGTGACACCAACAATTGTACAAGCGCACTAGCACAACACAAACACAACCAATAAGGTAGCAACTTGAATTTAAGCGTAAAAATAAATTTAATGACTGAGAAACTGACACAGTGACTATACGCGTAGCCGTCTCTGACGTCACATCAATGATATGCCATTGTTAGGGTCTTTGTCTTAGTCAGAAAGAATATAAAATGTATTTAAGAATATAGCTCTTAAAAACTTTCGTTTCTAAGGATATACTTAAATGATTGGATTCCTAGACTTCGTTATTTTAAAATACATACAAATTACGTTCTTTATTTTTACTAGTTTAAATTTTTTTAGTGCTCTACAAAAACTATTTCGTTTAATCAAAAGAAGATACTTTCCCATTAGTGTTTAGGTTTTAAACTGATTTAGTATTAAGGTTAACTTATTGTACAAAATTTAAACTAGTAAAAATAAAGAACGTAATTTCGGAGAACGGAGATGAAGTAATGGACAATACCATAATTTCATAGACTTCAAATGTTTCTTGTGATTATAATATTTAAAGTCAACTTTTTAATGTGTTACTTATCTTCATTTTATATATAAATATGAATGAATTTTGACAATTCGAAATAAGCACTTACAGTTCGCGAATAACGTTTGTTTTTGTTTGTAGCTAAGCTTATTCTAAGATTAAAAGTATGAGCTAGCTCAGCGTTGATCTAACTCTGTGTTATGAAGTTGCCTTGAAAATAATGTTATCGTTTCAAGGCGAATTTTTATATCATTAAATATTACTTATCTGCAATATGAACAGATTTTTATTAAAAAAATATGCAAGTGAGATTTATTAATACTGGTACATACTCCTAAAGAGATAATAATACTAAAAAGATGTTACTTTAATTCAAATGCATGAAAAATGTTTACGGTCGGCCGTGTCGCGTTGTGGCTTATACCCCTCTCTTCCCTTGGGTACCACCACATAAGGCGACTAACGGACTAAAACTGCACATCAGTGGCGAAGCGTGAAATATTGAGAGAGGCAAGCCGGAGCAAAAAAAAATGCTTACCTACTCCGAGCGCGGGCACGCAGTCTTGAGTCCTTACCGAAAATCTGTGATTGGCATCCTGGCTTCAGTCTTGTATAGGCAGATGTATCTTCAGTCCACTTTTACTATACGTGTAAGCACTGAGATATTGAAACAGTGTCTTGCAAGCATAATAGAAGTGGCTTTGATAAAAGCCGTTTGTGGTGAAATGATGATATGATGTAAATTAAACAAAACTTAATCGACTAAGTACTAATAATACTACTTATACTCTAAAGCTATTCGTCTATTCTTTCTTACAAAGTGCGCTAAGACATTATCATAAAAGCCGGGAAGATGCTTAATTTTTAGTAAAGAACGTTTTTCTATAGAAAGAATGGCTAGATCAGATAATCGTTCTTGTTTATGAGCATTACGCATGTACGTATGAATTCGCTTTAAAGCCGAAAACGACCTCTCCGCGGATGCTACTGTAACAGGAAGTGTCAAAAACAGACTACATAATGTTGTGACTTGTGGAAAAGTGTCAACTAATAATGAATTTTGAAAATTTAGATAAAGTTCGTAAACATCTAATTTGTTCAAAGATGGAGTTGTGTATAAGACTTTCAACTCGTTTTTTAAAGCAGTGAAATCAAATATTTGCGGAAATTGAATTAATAAAGCAGATATTTCATTTGGAAATGACCTAGTATAAAAACAATACTTACATTTATTAAGTAAATTAAGAAATGTCATTTGAGAAAGAGATTGGTACCTGTGTTGTATTTGCGTCTTAACATTGTCTATTATTTCAATAAAAAGACGCCGATACATAGTTTTAGCGTCTACTTCTGGATTTAGCCGTCGAAGCTGTCGCGGTGGCTCATTGAATTCCTGGACGCTGTCATAAATAAAATCAAAATTATTTATAAAATCATTTGCAAGCCAACTATTGAATGAATCTATTTCGCGGTTTGCTACCTCGATATCAATCTGTTTTGACTGCAATAAATTAAAAAGAACGACGGTTTTGTGAAAAATGTCTGACAATACGTGCAACAAAAAGCAAAACTGCATGTTTTCTAACTTACTGAGGAAACATTCTGCCAAGGAAAGAGATTCACTATCCCAAGATTGCGTGTTATCTAATATTGAATTAAAAGTACTAACCATGTCTAATCTACAGTTAAAAATTACATTTATAATGCGTGAGTGATAGTGCCAACGGGTTTCTGAAACTTCGGGCATACGGCGGTCAGCTATTTCTTTCAATAGGTTGGACCGTTTAGATGATTTGTTGAAAAACCGAACAATACTATTGACGTGTCCAAAAAAGGTTTTCAGTTCCGGAATATTTTCAAGCGAACGGCTCAGTACTAAATTTAATATATGAGCATAACATGGAACAAACATTGCCATAGGGCATGCATCGCGAATTTTAGCTTGGACTCCACCATGCTCGCCAGACATAACTGCCGCGCCATAGTAAGACTGACCAACTAACTTATGCCTACAATGACACTGGTCGAGTATTTCTAACAACTGATTAGATAGAACTTCAGCAGTTCGACTTCCGCTAACATCATAAAAACCTAGAAATCGTTCTTCGATTCCAGTTTGAGTTAAATACCTAAAAATTACAGTTAATTGCTCCCTATGACTGACATCGGGAGTTTCGTCAATCATTACAGACAGAAATTGAGCTTTATTTATTTCAAGTCTAATGTTGTCGCGTAAAACGGATGCAATACTATTTATTAAATCATTTTGAATGTCACTAGAGAGACCAGAAAACGCGGGGTTTTGAACTGAAGAACATAATTCTAAATGCGAATCCATTACTGTATCGTACTTGCTCAGATAAAGCAAAGTTTCGATATAATTACCGCGGTTAACAGAACTGGGCCCTTCATCACGGCCGCGAAAAGCTAGTTCTTGTTTACCTAACAAAATAACGGTGTCAATAAACCGTTTCATTAAATCTCTATTGCGATTGACTTTTCTGTTGTGGGCGTCATTTGAATTATCGAAAAATGTTTCGATCCTACTAGTCCCAAACTCATGTAAAGCTAAACAACTACGTATATGCTTTTCGGTCTGAGAATGTTTCCTAGATGAATTGGTTACATTATTAATATCGGTGTAACCACCTTTATTCCATAAACTACTAGCATCTGAGAAAAGTAAACATGGCCAACAATACATTTTATTTAATTTACAACTGCCAGTTAGCCATTGATATTTATCGTAAAGGGATACATTAAAATGTTTAAAAAAACCATCGCGTCTTTTGTAATTTATAGTCATATCTGGGCAAGCACGGCCTAACTGAATTACATGTTTTTTATTTTCAAAACTTAACTTTGCAAAGCATGTTCCCTCACAAAGCAAATAATCTGTCAAACAACAATCAAAAGCTATTAATGCCGACATCTTACAATTCTACCGATTACTTTGCAAATCTACTTACTCTAAATACGTAATTTCAACTTATTACAATATCTACTTACCGCAAATACCTAATTACAACGTACGTCTTCGTAACTACACACACATCACTACACTACACACAACACAAATAAACAAAGTCCAACTACAATACTAACATTATTTTATACCAAGAAATAAATTCTAATAGGTGAAACTAACTAATAAATTCAAATATTAATTTAAAAACACAGTCGTGCATTCAAAGATGGATGGCGAATTGCAATTACGTCAAATTATCTGTCAACAGAACGACCGAAAACGAATTTCTCCATCTCGCTCACCCGCCACGCAAATTGTAATACGTTCTCTATCAAGTATCAAGTTTTATTGACCTATTTGACGTCATGACATTTAATTTGTATTAGAAGTTTAACTGCCAAAAAGCCGATCGCGCCTGCGGCTTATTTTATAGCAATATGTTATTGAAAAGCAAATGTTGTTGGTTTAATGTCCATAGTGTAAGCGTTTTGTAATGTTTATCTACTTTTATAATTACTGATTGTGCCATTTCTCAATTACGGTAGAGAGTGGTTGTGTTCTAAACTTCTGAAGGGAAGCCGGTGGGAATCGAGTTGTATGGAACCTTCGTCACTGCTGCACATACATCTAACAGCATAGAGCGGCGATGGGCTCACCACCTGTTACACTGAGCACATGTGCAGTCGCTATTTGGTGAAAAGTAAACTATGGCAGAGGACTGCTTTTGCGGTCCTCATTGATAAGCCTCTGACTCCCTTCGGGGATAATAGTCGTAATAATTATGCACTTAAGTACGTATGTTTACAACTTACAACGGTGAAAAAAATGAGTACAATTTACTCTCATATGAAGCAGGCAACCGTTAAGAAGATTAATTAACGCCAAATCGTAGCATTTCCTAAGATTAATAAGGTGTGAGTTGCCGCAGGCCTAAGCCCCGATTAATAAGGTAGCGGTTAGCGGCGGCCATTGCTACTAGTACTCACATTACTCCTGACGATAACGCCCGCACCGTTCACATTGCGTGCCATCATTTGGGCTGCGTCCAACAATAATAATAACTTGTAGTTTTTTTTTGCGCTAACCGAGCGGTATTGATATGTATTGATGGGTACCTAACTGTTGTTCTATAATTTTTATTTACCGATCGAATGACGAGATTAGTGTAGACCTACTTTGTAAGCGCATCCGAGATTTTGTTGGTTAGTGCAATGAATTACTTAGAGAGTAGGCCTACAGGTCATGTATGGCTCACTGCATGTTGGTCCGCACTAACAATTATACTTACTAAAATCCCATCAAACCACGACAAGAAATTAAGAAATAATATTAACAAGTGGCTTTGTAATAATTGTAGTACTGATGCATTTACCATGAAGATAATATGTCCTTGCCATTTACTCAAAAAAATTGACGGTGATGTCGCACTTTAAATGTACATTTTTTATTTTCAGTTCCTACATAAACAATAACACATGAAATGGTAGGGGACTTTGGGCTATACCTTGCGGGCTACTCAACGTATCCTTGTAACTCCTATTTGTTATGACGGCAATTCGACGGAGTTGAAGCTGCTACGAGAACCTATCCAGTCACACTTTAAGAATTATAGGTATGTTTTATGTAGGTACGCGTTTTGCTGATTTCAGACTGAGACAAAATGACTACAAACACCAATTGACCCATCATAATCAGAAATACACAATATTTCAATGTCCGAATTGAAATAGTGTTCGTTATAACGAGTGACTTTCGTTTGCTTTCACGCGAACTTGAACGAACTTAAACTGTTTTGATGGACTCTGGTATAAAGAAAGATAGAGCCCTGAAGACGGCTATATTCTTTTCCACTGTAAAATAAAACCTGAAGGGAAAGAAATGGGGGTGTGAGCTTTGTATGAAACTTTTTATTGATGTCGTTCGATTTTCTTCTAATGTTGCTACTTCGATCGGAAAACAGAATTGATTGATAAAATCAACAAGCGTAGCCGCAGGAAAAAAGCTTGTATTCATTAATAACTAACTCTACTTTTACTATATGAATATTTACTGGGAGTAATTCTGCCTTATGCGTACCTCTTACATACTTTGGTACAGATTAGCTACTACCAGAGTTAGGAACAGATCGACTTTTTCACAATATTCTTTGTTCACTGTCGCCTCGGGAGAGTCGTCGCGAATGAGCCGAATCAACCTCACCGCACCGGCGTCGTTAGCGGCAGCGGCCGGCCGCCATTAGCTGGATGAGCAGATTACGGCCCGGGCCGCTGCCTGATAAGCCGGCCGGCAGTAATCAACAGCGACGGACAGCAATTAGTGCTTACTGCCTAATAAACAACACTGCGTAATCATATTATTTCCTATGGACGTTATTCCGAACTTCAATAAAAAGAAACACAATGAAACACTTGAATGTAAAGGGAACTAGTATTTTTTGTATTTTTTTTTCGCCTTCTCCGTAGTTTAGTGTAGTAGTAGCATAACAATAGGTCTTGGGTTTGAATAAAAAATCTGTCTACTCGGTTTAGTTTGTGGATTTAGCTTTTTCTAACGCTTCTTACATCTTCTGACGTAGCTTTTCCGTCTGTCTATAGCTTGGTAGCTAGCTAGTTGTAATGGTGAGAGATTAGACGGTGGTCCGTCTAATCTCTCACCATTACAACTTTGTTACAGCCACATAGTGATAGTGACTATCATGGTTACTGTATCCATTGGTATCCATAAGGATACTGGCTATTCAGTTATCTCATTGGCTAAGGATTCCGTGTGAATTCCATCGTCACTACTATCAGGTGAGATGAAAACTAAGCACTTTCTTGTAGTGGAATAAGAATATTAAGAGGCTTAAAAGGCTTAGGGGTCAGTGTGCAAGAGACGTAAATATTACACTTAACAAAACCCTTGTCAAACTTCATCTAAGGAAGCCTTCGTCTCCAAACGATATCCGCAGATAAGTAGGTGTTATGACATCAACTAAATTGAACATTTCAGTATAGGTAACTCATCATTACATAATATTCTGAATTTCTAAACACACGTTTTTCTTAAAAAACTTTTATCGAAAGTCACCTTGTAAGCACTTTCCTTTCAAATGCCAATGAAGCATTCCGCGCCGAATCAAGCTTAGGTCTGATAATTTAATGGTTTACAAAATGTGTATCGTGGCTGAAACTTTTTTGATGGTTCTCAACGAAATCATTCTAATTGAAATTTTAATTAAACTTAGAACGTTAGAAGTCATTAAATATTTAGAAGAGATAATGTGTATGATGGCAAAAATGAGAACTCAATATTTATTTATCTAATCGAAGGAGATTTGTATGACAACGACTGTAATATCAGCCAAATAGTGTTGTTTTAATAAACTTTGAACACTTTAAATCTTAATGATAGATAACTAAAATCTGGAATTCAACGCTATTTTAAAGTAATACCTATCGTAATAGGTGCCGATCTGACTCTGTGTTTGTATCGCATTATAAGCAAGCCGTAAGCAGTTCATGAATTTTTATAAAAACCAATTTATTGTAAAGAAGAATACCCATTTTGTAAGGGCACTTGGGTCCCTTTAAAAATTGTTGTGCCCATCATCAGATTGTTGTTTTATATTGTAGAAAAAACACGTTATATTCATAATTAGAAAACATTATTAATTTATTCACCCAGGTTCACGAGATATATATTTTTTTCTGTTGTACAAATTGAGGTTAAAATTAGAGATTGACGTTTTTTTCAAAAGGGACCCGTGTTTGATCAATCTCCTTTACTGTAACTGATAATTTAAGTTTATTTTTCTTATATTAAAAAGCAATATATTTCGGGTGCCTGTAGGTACACACATACTCGTACATACCTACATACAGACACATGACGGTCGTGCCCCGGGCGGCAGCCACTGCAGCCTGCAGCTTATGAGCTTACCATTTACTACGATCGTGGCACACATCCTTTGCTTCACTTACTTTCAGTTACGATGTAAAGTATAATAAAGTTATTTTGACTATTTTCCCCGAATAAATAAGGCAGTGTTCGGGGCGAGCTCCCGCGCGACGCGGCGGCAACTTTGCTATGAGTTCCCGCCAAATATGTGCGGCTTCTTTAATTGATCACGTCCCAAATTGGAAAGGCCACGGCGCCGGAACACAAAATTAATGGTAATTTTCATAACAACAGATCGGGTTTCTTTTTGATTAAAATTTGATAGATACCGGTTTGGTTAAATATCGTCTATGAACACGTTCTTGAGTTAGAAATGTTTACATCGACGCTAAACAAAACGCAAAATCGTGTCTGGTTATGTAGCGTCAATTTGCTAAAAGGGGAGTGCTGCTACTAGTTATATTCGGCCTTCTCAATAAATACTTTAGCTTTATTTAGTTGAAAATTTGTTTTCTACGTCACACAAACGTAATTAATTATTAGTTGATCCTAAAAAAACTAAACAATGTTTAACTAAATAATGCTTTATAGTATTTATCAGTAAGGCCAGTTTATTACATTTTGAACTTACAGACAAGGAAACGGTAAAACCGAATGAGTAGTTTGTTATTGCATTGCATTATTGCACCATATAAATTAAGTTTAATGTTATAGTAATATAAACCTTAATAATATTCAGATACCTACCTTTTAAATTAAGTTTGGTACTTTAATTACTTTCTGTTTAAAAGTACTTAGCGACATGTTCTTCGTATCAGCTTAATTGATGTACTGTTAGTGATGCGATTAAGACGATCGATCATGTGCTACCGTCCTGCTGACTCGTGTCTCGTAGGCAGCGGCGTTATCTGGTGAGCTTGTGAACTTTCCCGCTGACCCTCGGGACGCGTGTGTCAAAAGTTAATCGAATTAGGAAACTTAGGGCTGCTGCAAATTTAACTTTTCCACGCGCCAATCTCTCGCTTAAAGTTAGCTCGTCGATTGGGGAACAACGATGTGTGATGCTGACTGCCGATGCGTGCCGGCCGTCCAATACTGTAACGTATTGTTTGCAAGGCTTAATTGTACAACCTGTTTATTGATATAAGTTTGAACAGTACAGGTTAACGTACTCATTATCAACATTGTAGCCCACGACAATGCTCGTGGGGTAACTTACGCGTCATCCGAGATGTTAATGTTAGTTGTTGCAACGTTAACAGCAGCTGTAGGCGCGGCCAGTCACACAAGCATGTGCCTCTCCTAAACGTAACCCAAATAAACGTTATTCACGATTATATTAGTACAGCACCTATCACTCGAAACACGACCTACGGAATCTGAGTTTAACGATGTCGATAAAATGAATGAAATTGCCCATAAAATATGATACGGCCTCCACCTTTCTGCTGACGTAAAAGGGGGTTGAGTGCCAGTATAAAAATAAAACAATTTAATTACATTTCGGAGATATTATTATGAGCTAAATAGTATAATGAGGAGGCTAGGACCAAAACCACAACGTATCTAATTTTAACAGTAAGGCAGAAATAAATAAAAGAACTTAATAAATTATGAACACATATTTTAACAGTATTTTTAAGTATAACTTGAGGTAAATTTATCATTAAAAACCGTTTTTGCTACTTTGATAACTGCGCCGCTGTCGATTATCTGACGATATATTTTGGAAAAGTGAGTTGTGAAGACAAAATCAGGATTATGTGCCTTGTACCAGATGAGACTATTAGGTGTAAGAAAGTGACAACCTGTCAACATTAAATGTAAAAAAAATTTTGCCCGTGTACATATCAAGAGTATAAATCAAAAGGCTGCAGGTCGTTCAGACAAAACTAGTTATATTTTCAGATTTAAAAAATTACAGGATATGTGTGGTGCTTAATGTGAGGTTTTGAATCAACTTCAAAAACATATTCAGGTTTTGAACAAAATTTAAATATTTAAACATCGTAAAACTATAGAAAAGGTGCTGTTCTGAATTAACTGACTTTCCTAAGGGGTACATTTTATAGTTTAGAGTAAAAATGAAAAATTAAAATGTTAAAAGTGGATATGTTATGGTTTTGTTCCTAGCCTACGGACTCGATGCTGAAGACAGCCGTTTGAACACGTTACACGTAAAGAAACGGCTTTACGCTGTACCTAACTCGAGTTTGTATACATCGTTGCATTATGAAAAGCTGTAATCATGCGAATTGTAATTTAAAGATAATTACAGACTGTTTGTCAAGGCTCTTCAAATTGGCTATGATGTCGGCTTTACAACGTAATACAACATAAGCTGGATATTTCTCAATAACTAATACAACTTCCCAATTTCTTTCCGTGGATGTCATAACATTTGGTAGCCAAATGTTACGGCATAGTAGTAATAAAGTGTACGAATAAGATCAATTAGAGAAACTGTAAACGCCAACAAAATGGCATTGCTCCATTAGGGATGCAAAACTCTTTTTTTATTTTTGGGGAGGTACTTAGAAAGTACTTAGATAGGTTTGTAGAAAGGAATTATACATAATTGAGACAATTCTCGGAATCTAATTTGAAAAGGACACCAATAATAAATACAAGTAACATGTTTCTGGGAAGAGAAACATATGTTATTGCCAGGAGTATAAAATGTGTACCGGATTAACGGTTAATGTTTCGCTCACAAAGGAGCGATTAGCTTAGAGACGATTACATTTTACCCATGGGGAACATTTGGTAAGAAGGAAATGGAAATGCTTTTCCTTTACGGTGAAGCTATAATTGTTAAAATCAATAGGTACTTATTTCGTTTCATCGTACCTTGTAATAAAAGTATTTTATGTTTTGTAAAATTTTTTTACGTAACATTGTGTTGGAAAAATTATCTATTACATATTTATGTCAACATAAAACAGTGTCAGTTACTTTTTTGTATATGCAATGCAATGTAAAAAAGTCTATCATAAGTTGTTAGTTATGGCAACACTGGGCGGACGGGGGCGCCGCGATCTGCGGGAGCGCGCTCGGGACGAGGAGAACTTCTACCTTCTTTGTATACAACCACGGCCGCGCACGCTGAACGATTTATTGTCGGGATAGTCTTGTAGATGTTATTCAAATCAATATAATTATTAATCAGTTTATGATATACAGTCCACCTTTATTGATATAAATATATGATTAACCTTAATTTTTCTTTATACAAAACCAATTAAGGTTGAGTACCACCCATGAAACTGAACAACTTTCCCCTAGAAGCCTATGTGCAAAAATGACTAAAAAATTTCGATATCCCATACTTTGTCGTCAGCTGATCAGACAGTTTTGTATGGAAGGTCGAAATTTTTTTGTCATTTTTGCACATAGGTTTCTAGGGGAAAGTTGTTCAGTTTCATGGGTGGAACTCACCCTTGATTGGTTTTGTATAAAGAAAAATTAAGGTTGTATATAGTTGTATCTGCGCGTCGGGCCGCCCGCCCGCGCGTGCGACGTAGTGCTCTATTTCCGATGCCCTGCCGATGCACCAATCTGCGGCGCACGTCATAAAATTATGCGCGTAACCTCGTTAGCGGCCGTCGAAGCCTGGGATGGCGGCTAGCTCAAAGGGAAATTGCAAGCCTCCGTATTGCGCTTCCGCAGCTTGGGCATGGACTTTCGTACTGGTTTTATAGGTAATATTATTAAAAAGATTTTTACGATTCAAAGTACTTATTAATTGAGTTTATTGAATAAATATATTTTTACTTTGACTTTGATTGAAAAAGTAACCTTATTAAAATGTAAACACTAAGAAATACTCGAAGTCACAAGATTATTCCTGCTATCTATGTGTAGGTACTAATATTTAATTACTTATTTATTTGGCAGTGCCTATAGAATACTACTACCCCTTTTCTTCCCTGAGTGTCGTAAAAGGCGATTAAGGAACTAAAGACTGCACATACATCCAACAGCTTAAAGCGGCGATGGACTCTTCTGTCACGCTGAGCACATGTGTGTAGTCGCTATTTGATGAAAAGTGGACTATGGCAGAGGAATGTTTTTGCAGTCCGCTGCCGAAATCCGGAAAGTAAAGTTATTAAATTTCGTCTTACTACATTTTTACTTAGGATACGAAACACAATAAAATACAATTTTGTTGATATTTGAAATTAAAATCATTCAAACCCAAAAGGCGAATGAACTCTCGTTTCAGTAGTTTTACAAGTTTTTCTTCATGGAAGCTATGTATTATAAGTAGGTAGTTACAATCATGGCAGGCTTTAATACCCGGCGCCAGGCAAAGTTTCTAAACGCTTTCCACTAGCCGGGTCTAGGTTCAGCTATAGATTGAAATATCATAAATGCATAAGCCATTTGGCGCGAGAGCCTCGTAAAGATGGCCGCTCAAAGCATTTTTATGGGGCGTTAAAATTAAGGTCTCGGACAGGAAAATGTGCTTACAGCCTACTTCTGGTATTTATTATTTTACAAGATTTATTATTTATGCAGTTTACTTATTTCTTTAATAAAAATAAATCTTGTTGTGAGAGCAGGCATTACTTGAAATGGTTTCTATACACAGCTCACTGTTATAAGAAATAGCTTAGAATAAATAATAAACCGCCCGTCCTGAATGGAACGAGTGTTTGGTTTTATGTTAAATCTTATTCTTAATTCAATGATTATAAAAATATAACACTCTTTTCAAATTCCCTAGCGTAGACTTTAAACATTTTATTTTATTCTGATATTGGAACATGTCAAGTCACGGTCACAAATTTATTTATTATTATATTTGACCTAATAGCAAATAGAACGGGATACGAATAAACATATAAAATGAAAAAGACACTCGCAGTTTAAATACAATTAGATACGGATATGACGTTTGCAATATGATGTGCTGCGTCAAGCGGCGTTTGAGGCTGAGCGCTCGAGCGACGGGAGCGGGCAAACACGACTGTTTGCTCACAAACATCATAACATACTAAACTCAGTTTATGTTATGTTATGGCCATAATAATTGAGTTCATATGAACAATTATGCCATCGGTTTGTAAGTCTATTCCAGTCTATTTCTTTTAAAGCGTCAAGAAAATGTTTTCATTCATTTTATTTGTCACATTGCAGTTACCTAATAATGTCTCCCTGTCTTTTTCTGTCTTAAATGTAGCATCACCAAGCCAAATTTTAAATTCAACTTACAGTATTGAAATATGGCAAATATTACTACCTACGGGAGTTATTATAAAACCAGCTAGAGACTCATCAAAGGGGTTTACTCCCTTAAAAATTATTAATCACTCTAACTTATTATAGCGTAAGATAATAGTCAACTTTACTGTAAAAATGTACAAAAAACATCATTCGAACATGACGGAACTTAACGGTATTTAATAGTCTTTATTTTTATTTCAAAGATACTGTAAGACGTTGTTCGTTTTATTTTAAATCAAGCAATACCTGTTTTTTTATTGAATATTCTTTTGCATGTGTTCATTAGGTTTTCCTGGAGTTAAAGCTAATTTATCTCCTTTTTATCGTATTAATGACGCGCCTTTTGATGAAGTGCTGGTTGTTTGTGATCTTGGTGTAATTTAAGATAAAAAAAGATTAGGTTTAACCGGCACATAGACCATGTTACGGCGAAGGGATTTAAAATGTTGGGCTTTGTTATTCGAAACTGCAAGGAATTTAAGATCCTAATCCGAAGATTACAATGAAAAAAGAAGAAGAAGAATTGTACAATGTTCTTGTGAGGTCAGGTTTGGAGTACTGTTCTCCGATTTGTAGCCTCTAAGTAACTTAGAGCGCATACAAAAAAGATTTCTATGGCATCTTTCGTACCAGGGTGGTGTTGCTCGACGGCTGCCATCGTATGCGGATAGATTGTCCAGCTTTACAATGGTAAGCTTAAAAAATAGAAGAAATTATTGGACCTTGTATTTTTACACAAATTGTTGAGAGGTAACCTGGATTGCCCTGAATTACTGAAGCAATTAAACTTCAATATACCTCTAAAAACACCTCGACGCTGTAAATATTCTCTTTTTTCATTAAAAGGTTGGAAAAGCAATCTAGGTCATAACTCTTTGCTAAATAGACTGCAACGACAATACAATACATTGTCAAAAGGATCAGAAATGGACGCCTTCTCTGATAGTCTGTATAAGTTTAAGAAGTCTGTTTTAAAGTCTTTCATTGACTCTTAAAGTCGAATTATTGTAAAGTTTGTTTTTAATATTAAATTATTATTTGTTATTATTATTAACACTCACATTGCATGTCGTGGCAGCCTTTAATTAAGTAAGCACTTAGCATAGAACTATAGATGTATAAAATTGTAAAATTAGTGTGGTCTTGTTGGCTGTCCTATATATATAAATAAATGTCATATTTTTGAAGCAACATTTATTTAAATACACATTTATTCTAACAGGATTTCAAATAAATTCCAAATGAAGTATTTATTAATTAAATATGACCGCGTTTTAATTTAAAACATATTTCTTTAAGGCCAATTAAAAAAAAAATAATTAAATAACGAAAACTCAATTAGCAAGAGTGATTCTATCACGTCAAAAGAATTAGTAAGTAAACTGTTGATAGTTTTTTTTATCGTAGCTCTTGTATCATCTCTAGGTACTACGAATATATTAATTTAAGACGGCACTAGTTTCTTCGGACTACATATTATCAGTGTCTTATAATCATCATAATGATAATAAGCCTTTAAATAATCTCCCGGCTGGGCACAGGCCTTGCGCAGGCCTTCTTATTAAATATTCCATTTATAACATAGCGGGTACCTACTTAACTTCGGTTTCATAAAAAATATTGAAATACACATTTTAGAGATACTCATCGACTATATACATACATACATAAAGAGACTATAGATCCCCATCTGCTAATGGTCCTTGCGCACTTCTTTCGACTATAATACCGAATAAAAAATTAAATTTCTTAGACTATTAGGAGTGAGACTGTAATTTCACATATTGCCCAAACATACAGGTTGTTAAATGTACGCAAAAGCTTTTCAGGGAGTCGTAGTCGTGGTCGTTCTTTTCCGCGTTGGCCTACCTACAGCTATTTCGGACATAAGCCCGCCAAGCTTGAACAAGGGCAACTAATTGAAGCCAATTCCGTCGGCTTTGAATATATCCGGGATCGCACTTAGGACTAGAGCCAACTGCAACCGTAATCCGAAGGCTAATGAATGGCTTCATTAGGAATGATGGACTACTTTAAGATAATCATTGAACTAAATACAGCCGTGCGCGCCTCCATCGCTGCAGTCAGTCAATTCTGTCATATATTGGTACACACTGCCGCAAAGCGCCTCATCACTGACATAAAGTGTTACCTACAATAATGGGTATAGGTTGAATCAGCACGCTTGCCAAACGCGGGTTGGTGTTGGTGGGTGTAAACACTTTGCCTGACTTGAAAATGTAAGCTTGAACCTCTGATTTTCAGCCCGAGCTCTTAGCCATTCGGCCACCGAGAAGGTCTACATAATCTGACTTTGTTAAAATAGATTTTTGCATTATAGTATTACCGTATTAAGATAAGCCATGTACTCGTGTGTATGTACTGTTGCTAAATGATTCTTCAATACAATGCACAAGCCAAGAGTTTACACGAGTACACGTCGCGGCACTCATCACCCACGCAGGCCGTCACCAATGCCAATGCTAGTTTTGCCAAATACCGCCGTAGCCGCAGGTGCTGCAGCCGCAAGTGCCGCAGTCGCAGGTGCCGCAGTCGCAGGTGCCGCATCCGCAGGTGCCGCAAGTGCCGCAGATGCCGGAGGTTGCAGCGCATCACTGAACGCTCGCTTTCGTCTATAGTGTTAGTTTTAGTGAACATTTACGTTAACGTAGATAGGTGCTAATAAGGCATTCATTAAATCATTGTATTCACGTTATCTGCGTTAAGTACTTACATTAAATTAAATTACAAAAAAATATTTTTTTATGATTTGTTGTTCATTAGTAAATATACATATTATAGTAAAAGGTAAATAAATACGAATTTAATTTCGCTAAACTGCACAAAAAAATTAATCTAAGTATTGACTACAAGCACGCTCTCGTTAAAACAATATAACATAAACTGACTGCACTCGAAAGTGACGTAACAACTCTTTAGAATAGCGGAGGACAAGTAGCAAAGTTTCGTTATAAATAACAGCAAACAAACAACGAACTGCGCAGCAAACTGAGCGAGTGAAGCGGCGGCGCGCGGGCTAGTTGGGCGGTTAATCATAAGTTTGGATCGGATCCGGCCGGCGGCGGCGGCGAGCAAGAACTAGCCCGCCTATGGGATTACCTGCGCTAACAGCACTTCGTACATTTAACTCGGCCCGTCCAGACCCACGCGACCCGCCCGAGATCACTCCTACTTATTATGGTATTGAAACAGGATATGAATTTTAACTTTTTAATGTAAGGCCAATAGGAATGATTATAAAATATATATATCGTGGTATTTTCTACAGTCTATAACGGGTACAAGCCTTCCTGCATTGACAACAGCATATGAGGAGAACGGGACATAGCCCACCACGCTGGCGCAATGCGGCCTAATGCGGCCCAATGCGGGCTGGTGAGTTGGCTTCGATTAGTGTATCCAAATGAAAATGGTGAAATTTATTTATAACTAGCGGCCCACCCGCGTCTTTGTCTGCGTGAACAATCTGTATCCCGGGACGATTTTCCCAAAAAATATTTAACACTAACCTAGTCCTGGCAATTGGCTACTTGACTGTTTTCGTAAAAGTATTTTAAATATTACAAACGCTTATTTTATACCTCTTACAATATTTATTTTTCTCGAAAAAGCTTTATTTTATAGAAAAAATCATATTTTTCTTCATTTATTTCAAATTTCGAAAACGTGTGGTCACGTGACATTTTGCCCTGTGACGTCACATTTCAATAAATAAAACAAACTAGTTACGCGGACGTAACTTTGGGTGTATTTCAGAGTAAAGTTTTAAATTAACTAAGTATCTTTTTCACTGGAATCTTGAAAATGACAAGCTACAAGACGTGTGCCGTGCCTATGTGCAGAAGTACAACCATTTTAAATCCTAACAAATTGTTTATACATGTTCCTAAATGTCCAATACGTCGAAATAAATGGTTACAATTAGCACGCCGAGACCCGAACTTTACATCCGTTAAATCTGCGATTTTCTTTTGCGAAGACCACTTTGAAGTAAGTACAATAACTAGAAATTAAAATAGGTAACATAACAATTCTACTTAAGTACTAATTCACAAATTAAATCTAACCTAACAATTCTATTTATTTCCTAAGTATCTAGGGAAGTACTTATGTTAACGTACTTCTTTTTTTATTAATCATAGACTGTCTCTTTTTACAGCTACCTAATGACATGGAAAATTACATGCAGTACAGTGTAATGGGTTCTGTTGGCAAAATAAAAATGAAGCCGGACTGTTTGCCATTGAAATTCGAATGTCAACCAGACAGAAAAATACGTACCGCTCCGCCACAGCCACGATCAGCCGTAATCAAAAGGCAACGGGTGGACATCATAAAAGAGTTAATATTAGTTTCTAATGAAACTAGTTTCTAATTCGCGGCGATCACTTGGAAGATGTTATGACTTGACCGATAAATGAGGAACACGAGAGCTCGACTCAAAGGCCCTGTCGCGTAGGCAGGCTGGATCAGAAGTGAAGATGGCCGACACGACACGACGCGATATTGGTTTACCCCCATAGGATCGAGGATAAAAAATGATGAGGGTAGTAGAAGATAGGTTAGGAATGTAGCATCGGTACAAGTCTAAATCGATTGATAATGATGTGAAAACGTTAAATAATTGAATATGATTAATCTAAATCTACCATACCGCCCCCCAAAGAGCGGCTTAGCTCTTTTAATTGAAACAGACAAATTGATAATAAGTTAACTGAAGGCTGATTGAAAAAGTGTAAATGTTATCTTACTCTAGTTACTTACATGCTAAATTAATTGATAAATGTTGAAATATCTAGGTTTCGGGAATTAAGCGACATAACTCGGCTACAGGACGCTTGAAAACTCCTTTGATTGTTTTAATATCTACGACCCGGACAATACTGTCATTCCCCGGATAAAGTTTGGTAATTCTAGCCTTTTTCCAGAGCAACGGAGGTGTATTAGGCTCCATCAACAACACCAAGTCACCCATCTGTAGATTACGTTCAGGCTTAAGCCAACGATCACGTTGCTGCAGCGTGTATAAATATTCGCTGTGCCAGCGTTTCCAAAAATGTTGGGTGACTTGCTGTAGCAATTGCCAACAGTTCAGACGATGACTAGCAATGTGCTCTGGATCGTGCTCCGGTAAGGCAAGAAGCGGTTGTCCAATCAAAAAATGACCCGGCGTCAGAGTTTCTAAATCGTTTGGGTCGCTACCAATTGGACAGATAGGTCGTGAATTTAGTATAGATTCGATTTTGCAGAACACTGTACTTAGTTCTTCAAACGTTAATACACGTTCGCCTATGATACGCTTGAGTAATGTTTTAGAAGACTTCACTGCATTCTCCCAGAGGCCACCAAGATGTGGTCCCGAGGGAACGTTAAGATGCTAATAAATTTCATGAGATGCTAGATGAGATTGAACTTTATCTGAGTCTCTTTCGATTTGAGCTTTAAGCAGATAAATATCCTTAAGATAGTTGCGTGCGCCTAAAAAGTTTGTGCCACAGTCGGAATATATGTAAGAAGGTAACCCTCTTCTCGAAACAAATCTATCTAAACATGCCAAGAACGCGTCAGGAGACAAGGTGGAGACTACTTCCAAATGCATCGCTTTGGTTGCAAAGCATATGAACACACATAGGTAAGCCTTATAGATTTTAGGTTTGCGAGCATTGGAATCCTTGACGTTGAACGGTCCGGCGAAATCTAACCCAACCCTTTGGAAGGGCCTAACTTGAGTGACTCTATCGGCAGGTAAGTTGCCCATGAATGGATTCATAGGTTTCGTATTTAGTCTGTAGCAGCGTTGACATTGAAAAATCCTGTGCCGCACTGCACGTCAAGCTGACACAATCCAATACCTACGCAATAGGATAGCCATTAAAATAGCAGGACCTGGATGACCGTAAAGCTGATGATAATGATCGATGAGAAGATTTGTGAAAGGATGCGACTGAGGTAACAAAAATGGATGTTTACTATCAAAAGGCAAGTTGGCGTTGACCAGTCGCCCACCAACTCGAAGAAAACCTAGCTCATCGAGAAAGGGATGGAGGCGACGTAGGCTGCCCTTGATAGGCTTATGTTGACGCAAGAGTTTTATAGTATCGGCAAACGCTGAAGATTGAACCGATTTGATACAAGTTGACAACACTGATTTAACGTTTATCCTTTGGTGAGCGAACATTATGCATATAACGAAGCCACCAACCGAGTACTCGTGTAACTTTGGATAGAGAGCTGTACTCTACAATGACGTGTTGGACAACTTCGTCTGAGGAAGGTGCAACAGCCGATGTAGAGTGCTTATCCGTTCCCCTCTCGGCTGTTTGCACTAAGTGTGCAGCAACAGGAAGAGTAAATATAAATGTAGAGTCCGTGTGGGTTTTCGTGTCGACAGTTTGCACGACGTGTGCAGCAACTGGACCTACTTTCACGCCTGGCAAAACCATAGGGTCAAGCAGTTGACATGTGGAAGGCCATGAACTGTAATCAGATTTGAGCCAAGAAAGACTCCACCAAAGTGGATGAACTACTAAGTCGCGGGATTGAGATGTGAAGGAATGTGCCGCCAGGTAGCGTTTGGAATGATGCCTTGAACCTGGGAAACTCTGTTTCCTTCAAAAGTTTGAAGCTTGTGCGGTGAAGTTCGCAACCAAGTTAGCACTATGCTAGAGTCGCACCATGCAATTATTGGTATAGATTTTAATTTGGAGTGCAAGACTTTACACACATGGGCCATAAGGCGAGCCAACAGGACTGCTCCACAGAGCTCGAGCTTAGGGATCGTTTGCCTTTGCCTGACTGAAGCGACTCTAGATTTAGCGATTAACAAATGAACTTGAACGCTGTCACCGTCACGGCTTTCACAGCGTATATAGACGCATGCGGCATATCCGCGCTCCGATGCGTCGCTGAAACCGTGAAGTTGATATTTAGAATGAGGATCACCCATAACGTGGCGTGGAATCCGTATTTGATTTAAAGATTTAAAGTCGTCAACAAACTTCAGCCAAGTTTGCTGGACATCGAAAGGGAGAGTATCGTCCCAACCCAGCTCTAAAAGCCACAAACGCTGCATAAAAGATTTAGCGAAAAATGTTACCGGCGTGATAGAACACCTCGTTTGGTTAGAGTCTTACTCATGTTAGAGACGTGATAGAGAAAGTTATCGGATGAGGGGTTCCATTCAATACCTAAGATTTTGAAAATATTGTCACCGGAATTCTCGAATCGATAAGGTGTTTCATAATGATCTGCAGGTAAACCCTTGAGTAGCTCACCAGAGTTGCTAGACCATTTCCTAAGAAGGAAACGACCTTGAGCCAACACGTCAGTGACTTGGTGCTGTAGCGTCTTAGCACCCTCTAGCGTATCACACCCAGTCACGATATCGTCTACGAAGGTGTCCTCCCGTAGGACACGTGCAGCCTCAGGATATGTAGAGTCGTTAAGATTCGCCAACTCATGAATCACCCTGATAGCCTGGTATGCAGAACTAGTGACGCCGTAGGTGACGGTTGTTAACTCGAACTCCTGCAACGGTTGATCTTGAGATTCGCGCCAGAAGATAGTTTGGAACCGCTGATCATCATCATGTAACCTGACCATTCGATAACATTGTTTGATGTCACAAGTGAAGACCACTAAATAAGTTCTAAACCTTAAAATGATATCCTGTATATTCTGTTGTAGTTTAGGGCCTGACAATAAAATTTGATTGAGGGAAACACCGGTAGAGCTGGGTAGAGATGCATCGAAAACAGCTCTCAACTTTGTAGTGCTACTGCTCTCCCTGAGCACGCCGTGATGAGGAATATAATATCTGTCAACCGCACTATGAGAAGGTACTAACTTCATATGTCCAGACTCTACATAATCTTTCATAAATTGAACGTAGAGTTCACGAAGTGTAGGCTCTTTTATAAGTTTACGCTCTAAATTGTGAAACCGTTTTAACGCAATTAACCGAGTATCACCAAGCTGAGAGGACTCTACCTTGAACGGCAGCCTAACTACAAACCTCCCATCGGGATCTCGACTGTGTGTGTTGACAAAGTGCTTTTCCTATATGATGTCATCAGGATCTGGAATCGGCGGCAAAGGAGACTCTTCTGATTCCCAGAATTTAGTTATAGTAAGTTGTAACCTAGACTCGTTGGTAAGTAGGCTAATATTTTGATACTGAGTTGTAGTCACTGGGGTCGAACCCATAATGACCCAACCAAAGATGGTTGAATGAGCTGTAGGTAAACCATTACCTAATTTTAACTTTGGACCGCAAAAAATGTCACTGAAAGTCAGTTGAAAGTCTTATCAGCAAGCTGAAGGTCGCTACATTTCTCTGGCACAATCGGATTGACCATTGCTGCAGGTTGATATCCCGTGATGCGCTTAAGTACAATGGCTTCAGTGGACAAACCAGGAACGGAATCGTCTATGAGAGACAAGATTGAACAATCTACCCTTCCATAGGTAGCTTGCCGGTGTTCACCGACACCGAACAGATTGCAGGACTTACGACGTCGCAGTCAAAGTTGCTGTGCTAATGATTCAGTTATAAGAGATGATTGAGCACCAGGATCTACTAATGCACGAACAACATGTACCTGACCATCAACATCCTGGACTCCAACAAAAGCAGTACCTAAGAGGCCGATAGACAATGGTTCTATGTTAAGTAACACCTGTTTCGAAGAGGAGGGTTCGGGCTTCACAAAGGAATCCGCTGCTTTAAACTCATTATGTAATTTTGTATGATGACGTTTCTTGCATACTTGACAACAACGCTTAGATAAACATTGTGAAATACTATGTAGCCTTAAACAATTGTAACAAAGTCTTTTTTCAGTTAAAAATAATTTCTTATCTTTCAGTTTCTCAAACTCTAAACATTGATAGATTGCATGATCACCACTACAATAATAACAAGTTGAACTAGTTACATGTAAGGTGGATGCATGAGGAATTAACGCTTTGGGATTATTGTTTACGCATGTGAAATTAGTTGCTTCTAAAACCCTTAAATTGTGTTCTAAAAATGTCAACAAGTTACCAAAACGCGGTATCTCATTTTGCTGTAAAAATAAAAAAAATAATAAAATAAAATAATAAAATAATTTTATTTCAGACTGTGTCCATATAAGTACTTGGTAGTTAGTTGACAAAATTTATTTATAACTAAAAATCATACACCAATTAAATAAATTTAAAATATAAATTATAAAATTAAAATCATAAAAGAAATTATAAAAATTAATATCAAAATACAAACACAATATTACAAAACACAAATTAAAATCAAAACAAAATGAAATAAAATAAATAAAGTTAAATAAAAAAAAAAAAAAAAAAAAAAAAAAACTTTGTAAAGTAAACTCAAATTTAGTTCTTAAGTCCAACGGTAACTTTTTAGATATTATATGATATAAAAGAAAACTCCAAGAATTGACATCAAATCCAAGAGTATTTAATGCTTGTGTGTTTTCTTTTAAGGTGTTGAGAAAACGTTTTAAATTCTTTAAGTTGGAACATGAAACTGATAGTAACAAATCTAAATGTTTGTCGGCTATCAAGCGCTTATTTTCATAACGTTCTTGTAAGAGATTATAGGCCACACCATAGTTTTCACTAGTTATGCTTAATTGTTTAATTAAGTTAAGAGGTTCTTGTTCTAAAACACTCAATAAATAATGGAATTTTTGTATTGAAGATATTTCATTGTTTTGATGAATTAAACTGTCAAAGATTGATTTAAAATTGGGCCATTCAGTGTGAATGCCTTTGAAATGTGTTAATGTAATTTTAGGTAAATGAAAACGACTTGATTCGCAACTAGACTTGGAAACTACTTCTTGTGTCACAGAAGCATTGGTTGTTTTGGAATCCAATACACTTAAGTCAGACCAAATACTTTGAATTGAGTAATATTTCTCGTAAAACGTTGTACAGCAAGATTCTATAGTTCCTCTCTGTTCTTCGGGCTGTGAAGCAGCAACTAACAACGTAAAATTAGTATCAAACTGTTCACGCATCTGATTTAGATCAACGAAACGAACACAAAATTTACTCAATTCCTGCGGTGTTGTAGGAATAGTTTGCACAAGCACTGTAGCCAGTTTATAAAGCTCGCATACGAAATCATAAGCCATGTTGAATTTAACAGTGGCTATTTTCAATTCATTCGCCATAATTGATAAGTTATTTTATTTTTACAAGTAAACACAAGCAAAACAAACTAGAGGATAATATTATTGTCTGTTGACAGATGACTGACACTTGACAGTTGACAGCTTATTTGAACAATGTTCAGTGCTGCTAGTATGCGAAATTGAAATCCCCAAGATAGATTTTATAAAACTATTGAAGGTATGCAAAACAATATTTTCTAAAAATAGATTTTTATGCAATTGATGAAATTTGAATTATAATATGTTCCGATGCTTACGGAAAAGATGGGAATCGGGACGAAGGACCAAAACATGGGCGATCAAAGAAGAGGGGTTTTAGGGGGCTAACCTGGTTCGACGTTGCTCCCGCGTGCTGGCTGTAGTGGACGCGCGTCTCACTCTTTCTTGACTTTCCACGGCAAAAGTTCGTGATCACAGTAGTAAACTCGCGGCGATCACTTGGAAGATGTTATGACTTGACCGATAAATGAGGAACACGAGAGCTCGACTCAAAAGCCCTGTCGCGTAGGCAGGCTGGATCGGAAGTGAAGATGGCCGACACGACACGACGCGATATTGGTTTACCCCCATAGGATCGTGGATAAAAAATGATGAGGGTAGTAGAAGTTAGGTTAGGGATGTAGCATCGGTACAAGTCTAAATCGATTGATAATGATGTGAAAACGTTAAATAATTGAATATGATTAATCTAAATCTACCACACATACACACTTTTCGCACACTTCAATACAAAAACGAAGCAGATTGGGAGAAGCGCTGGTACTGCGATGCTCCGTCTAGACATGTATATAGGTACCTACCTAGTCAAAGATATTAATATAATGTGGGGTAGGCACTTTTGTCATATACTAGTAAAAAGATATGCTATAGGTACTAATATATTCTGATTGTTGAAGCATTC
Source organism: Scoparia ambigualis (assembly GCA_963921215.1). NCBI lineage: Eukaryota > Metazoa > Arthropoda > Insecta > Lepidoptera > Crambidae > Scoparia > Scoparia ambigualis. The sequence goes on from OY992507.1 coordinate 39,525,697, forward strand.
CAGTATAATGAGAAGGAGGAAGACTCCTTGACAAATTATCCAGACAAGGCTATACAAGTAAACCCTGAAGCAACTAATAAATTAGTTCAAGTATGTTTAACAGCAAAGATTAGAAGTAAAGCTGTACAAACTAGTAGTCAAGCCAATGATAAGAATACTTCTCCTTGAAAAACCAACACTAGTTCTACTACAACATCACCTTTTAAATCTAGAGTTAAATCAGAAAGAAATACAAAAAGCATGAGAAAATTAGTCTTTAGAAGTGAAATATCATCCTCAAACAGTTCATCACCAGCTAAGCATTCCCAGTTAAATACTGACACTTCACCATCTGTTCAGTCCTTAGTTATAATGACATCAACTAGTAGCGACCAAGAAACTCAGTCTGAATTGTCTGAAATAAAAAGTAAATTTGAAACAGAAAAACTGTCCCAAATGTCGCTTGAAAATACTATACAATTAATAATAATAATAATAGTATTTATTGACTAATCAAAAACCATACATGTGACTTAGATTAATGTTAATGTTTAAATATAAGACTTTTATACAAGATCACTAGCATCAAAACTAGGCCGAGCCTGTGTCCTAGATGCTAGTTTCCTCCTATGACATTTGTCTAATTTTAGCACACGCATTACAACACGTCACAAATACAAAAAGTAATGATTCACTAAGAATATGGATCCATCATACATCACAATAAAAAAAGACACAGTTGGAACATTGTATGTAGTCATTTGCAAGATAGTTTTCAATTAACAACTAGTTACGGGTACCTTTGTATTTTACGATATAATAATTCGTGCACGCATCGGTCATTCAAGAAGGTGCGAACATCAATAACTAAGGACAGAATGAGTAAAGTGAAACATTGTCGGTAGGAATGAGTTACGCATTAAGTGCGACTACATAAACTGTGAAATCAAGAGAATACATTTGATCAGTGTTTGAGAATTACATTAATTAACTTAAAGATTATCAACTAGGTACCTACGGTATAAAATTATAATTATTCTTGTTTACAGATGTAAGTACGTGCATTCATATTCTTTATCAGGTATAAACAAGTTTAGCACATGTATTTTTTTAAAGTAAATATAAAATTATACTAATACATATAAATACTATACATACCATATATTATACTACATATATATACACATAAATACCATATAATATATTTATTTACTTTTTTATTCATTTATATAATATTCACACAAATTAAGACAATACAAATTAAGTTTACTTATCTTTTCGCAAAAAAATAAATAAAAATATAATAATTCATTAATTACTTAAAGGTAGTCAATATTTTTTCTGTTTCGTCATAACTAAGTGATTTAAGCCATTTGGTTACTTTTTCTTTACAATTATATTTATTAAGAGAGTAGATATTAAGGTTTTTGTTGAGTTTATTATAAATAAGGGGGCCTAAATAGGTTTGAAATTTGTTAACGAAGCATGTTCTAAATTTTTTTGTAACACACACCTTGTCGCTTCTGCGGCGTGCTAATTTATCAGTGTCGAATTCCAGTAACTTATGTTGGGATAAAATTGTATCAACTATAAATTGTTGCCTTACGGTTAAAACCTCGCAAACGGAATAAAGATCCTTGGTGGGGTATCTAAAAGGCTTGAACGTCATTACTTTGAGTAAGGAGCGTTGAGCTCTTTCTAACCGTAGTAGGTGAGTTTTTTTGGCTTCACCCCATGTACGTATGCCGTAACTCAGTATGGAGTGGACTAAAGTATAGTAGATAGTTTTGAGTAATTTAGTATCGGCCACATGTCGTAACGTTTTAAATACGTACATAAGTTTACGAACCCTTGCAGTTAGTAACTCAATTTGCGGTTTCCATGTAAGGGTTTGATCCAAAGTGATTCCAAGGTACTTTATACAGCTAGTTCAATCAACAAATGGGCAACTGCATGATAAGTTATTATCAAGACAGGTGTGTGCTTGTAATTTAAAATCTTTAGGGATATCCCGATTTGTAATACCAAAAGTTATAAATTTTGTTTTTGATATATTTAGAGTCAGAACGTTATTGCTAAGCCAAGCCATTACAGTTTGAAGGCCTTTTTCTGCATTAGTCCTAGCCTCGTCCCAGTTTTTCCCGTGAAATACTAAAGCTGTATCGTCTGCGAATGTAAAAACTTTAGCGTTGTCAATTTTTAGCTCACAAAGGTCATTTATGTAGATAAGGAAGAGGCTAGGACCTAATACACTTCCTTGTGGAACTCCATGGGTGACGGGCAACGGTGCACTTAGATGGTTTCCTATTTTAACTCTCTGAAATCTATCGGAGAGATAAGTTTTAAAAACATCCAAAGTCACACCACGTATGCCCAACTTATCCATCTTTCGAATCAGAAGACCAAACGAGACTGTGTCGAATGCCTTCGCCAAATCCAAGAAAACGACTACGCATTTTTGCTTATTGTCTAAATTTAAGGCAATATACTCTGTTAGACTGGCGACGGCATCCGTTGTTGATTTCCCGATTCGAAAGCCATACTGGTTTTGAGAAATCAGATCGTTTTTTTCTAAGTATGTAAGAAGACGTTTATTAATTATTTTCTCCACCACTTTAGATAAAATTGATAGAACCGAGATTGGGCGGTAGTTATTTACACAAGATTTAACACCTGACTTATGTATTGGATGAATTATGGAAGTTTTAAATACTGGAGGGAAGACACCAGTATTCATGCATAGATTAACCACGTGTGTGAATAAGGGAATTAGTTGAGGTTTAGCCAATTGCAACAGTTTCGTAGGTATGCCATCCCATCCTGTTGCGGCATCGGTTTTCAAATTTTGTATAATAGAATTAACTTCTTCATCTGTAGTCTCTAACATAACCATAGAATTAATAGGTAATTTTTGAGTATCCATCTTTAAAGCTTGTTGAGAATTGTTTGTAGCTTTTATTTTTTCCGCTAGATCCTTACCAACACTTACAAAGAAGCTATTTACTACATCAACAGATTTGTCGGGACTGTTCTCAATCTGCAGGAGATCAGTAGGTATTGTTTTAGGTTTGGTTGTGTGAATGATGGATTTAACAGCTTTCCAGGTCATCTTGGGGTTTTGAGCATGTTTTGCTAGGTTGTTTTTTTCATAGATTCTTTTTAATCGTTTAAGTAAATCATTACAATAATTTCTGTATCTATTATAAGTTATATAAAGTACTACATTATTTGGTTCTTTTTTACATTTCAGGTGCATTCTATCGCGGTTTCTTATACAGCGTACCAAGCCAGGAGTTATCCACGGTTTAATACATCTTAGTTTTTTTGGAATAAGTACTTTTGTTGTGTGTCTGATGAAATAACTGGAGAGAATAGTTACTAACTGCTCAGATGACCAGATAACATCCCTGTTTTCTAGTATGTGACTAAAGTTGGTAGTTTTTAGGTCATTTATTACTCTATCAAGGTTAGTTTTATCTATTGTTTTTTTAACTTTTGTTTGTTTTTTACTATTTATAAATAGATCAAGACTAGTTATGACAGCAGAGTGATCAGTTAAGGGAGCTTTAAATACTAGTATTGTAAGTGGACAATTTGTTTTTGCTATTACATGATCCAGACAATTATTTTTTCGTGTTGGGAAGACATGAGTGGGAAGCATACTATGACTAGCTAGCAAGTCTAGATATTCATTACTATGGTCTTCATTTTGGTGCCTAATGTCTATGTTTATGTCTCCCATTATTATAATATTTTTACAAGATTTATGTGTCGTTAAAATAGAGTCAAGTGAATTTATGAAAGAGCTAATATCAGTTTTCGATGGAGACCTATATAGTGCTATTATTGTAAGATTCTGATTAAATTTTATAACAAGACAACTAGCATCAATAAAAGGAGGTTCCTGTACTAAAGCATTAATTCCATTTTTGATGTACGTAACTATGCCGTCGTTTTGATTGATGTTATTTTTGGTAAAATAGGTGGTGTAATCATTTAACATGGGAAAGACGGTTGTCTTAGAATTCCAGCTTTCAGTCAGTATGCATACGTCGATATCAATGTTAATTCTAGACAAGAGAACCTCGAAACCTTTTATGTTGCGAGTGATGCTTCTAATATTTTGCGTAAGTAAGTTAATCCTTTTGCTTTTATCTGTATTATTAGTGGTAAGGAAAGAATTACAGTTTTCAGGGTCACATTGGAATGAGTATGATTTACCCGTTGGCATTTGGTCTATATCATTTAGAGTGTTTAAAGTGTTTATAGTATCGTATTTTGTTGTTTTGTAACTAGGTACCATTTAATGCCAAATCGGTGTATTAACACCAGATCATTTAGAAGTACTATAATACCCAAAGTTTTATTGATGGTGATGGTATTCGATCTATAACTTATTGTAAATATAATTGCTATGTGTGATTTTAAAAAGATAATGTTAACAAAATTGCATAATGTAAATATGTAAAAAATAATATTAAATATAATATATAAATATAATAGATGAGACATTAATATGAGTGCACACACCTTATTCCACAGTCATTTTTCGTTCTTAAGGTTAATAATCTGGGCTTCGTCCTTGAGTTCGATGTGAGGCGAATTTTCTGTTCTTCTGACGTAGACCCTGCCGTTGCTTGTCCAGTAATATTTGTATTGGCACGTTGTCGCCAAGTCTCTTGCTAAGTATAGTAATCTTCGTCCTTTGCTAGTAAGTGCTTCGGAAATATAGATTGGTGTTGCTGGTCCTTCCAATCCTATAACCTCTGAATTCAGCCGTTGGGTTCGATTATTTTTATTAAAGATTTTGACCTTCTTTATTACATCTTGTTTTGTAGCTGTACATAAAAACTCAGTTGTAATAGTTGTCTTACCAGCTTTCCCTTTAATACGGTATATATCTTTTATTTCGTTATGGTTGAGATTAACATTAAGGGCTTTACAGGTATTTATTACTACATTGCACAGGTCCTCTCTTGAGTCAGTCTTTGCAGTTGGTGGTAAATTCCTGATCTCGATAGCTGCTGTTTTTATGTTTCTTTGGATGTCTTCGATTTTGGTTTCAAGTGTTAAGATACGTAACATGTGATTTTTCCTCTCATGTTCTAGCTTTTCCACTTTTACTTTCATATCTTCATATTGGTGTGATAAAAATTCTAAAGATTTTTCTATCTCCAGATTTGACTCCTGTATCTTAGAGTTTTGAGCCTTTATCTCAGCAACATCAGAAACGAGTCTATTTAGGATAGATGTTTGATTTTCATTCATGACCTGCATCATAGATAACATTTCTTTTTTAAATTCATTGAATCGATCATCACCAGATTCTCTTCGCCTTTTTAAACGTTGACTGACAAATCTTTGATTTGCCTCACCTGTCACAGCACTTGATGACTCAGAATCCGATTGAGTATGTTGCTTCGGACTAACTGCGGGAGGTGAACGTTCCATGCGCGGCATGTTGTTATTTGCTTAAGTTCACAGTTTATGCAGTAGCAATTTGAAGTAGTGAACCGGTTCTCTCGATAAGAGCGGACGGTCGGCTAACGGTGTATGGCGTAATGAGCCTTTTTTCTTAGCAGTAAAAGCTATTTTTACTTAAACTTATTTGTTTATACTTGAAATAAAATTAGTAACACGTCTGCTCACTACACGATCTCGGACGGAAGGGCAAAAATTGATCAAGAATAATCCATGATATTATATAGGTATTATGAGTGATTGTTATTTTTTAATTAACATAATACAAAAACATACGAAGCTCAATGAGGAACACATATTATTATGTTTGAGAAAAATAAGATTAAATACACCATTTTCTGAGCTTGGAGATCTGTTTGGCATGTCGCTGTCTTATGCCAGCAAAATTTTCATGAAATCTGTACCTCTTATTGCAAGTGTATTACATCTATTTATAATACATTCTAATAAAAGAGCAGTGAAACGAAACCTACCTATGGCATTTAGACATAAGTACTTTAATATCTATTGTATTATTGACTGTCTTAAAATAGAAATACAAAAACCATCAAAATCGGTAGAGCAGGCTTTAACATGGTCAGAAAATAAAAAAGCAAATACAGCCAAATACTTAATCAGTAGCACTCCTGATGGTATCATCAATTATATTTCACCTGGTTATGGTGGCAGAATCACTGATAACTTGTTAGTACAGAACTGTAGTTTTTTAAATTGTTTAGAACCGGGTGTTGACAGAGGATTTAAACACATAGAAGAACTTCTATTGCAAAAAGGAATTAATTTAGTAAGACCCCCAAGTGTTTTATCTAACTTTAAATTATCTAAGCAAGATGTGATTAAAACAAAACAAATAGCAAGTTTAAGGATTCATATTGAGAGAGTTATAAGACGTGTGCGAGAATTTTCTATGTTAAAACCTCATTCTGTAGTTAATAAGAAACTGTTAAAATATTTAGATTACTGTGTTGTTATAGCCTGTGCACTGATTAACCTACAAGATTGTTTAATTAAAAATACTTAATTTGATAAGAATAAATTGTTTTATTTGGTACTATTATAGAGTAATGGACAAACATTTTTTTTCCAAAAAGTGACTAACTCGGACAATAAATTATTTGTATAGTCAGCATTATATTCTATGGGAACAATACTGACATTTTTATTATTTTCAAAGTCCCATGATGCCACACAGAATAAACACTTTTTTAATTTAGTTACATGCATCTGCAGTTGCACTTGTGCGTAAAACTTGGCAGTAATTTCATTGTTAGAAATGTATTTTTTTGTAGATTTTATATTAATTGGGCACTTTATTTCTATTATAGTATTACAATTTAAAATCCCATCAGGTAATGCTGCTATCATAAGATACTCTTGACATATAAACAGGCCACACTGAGAAATATCACCGAGTTGTTTATTTACTACTTCTTCTAATTTTCGTCCCCTTTTCATAGCAACTGAGTCAGGCACTTTTGCACCCATTATTGTTGCAATTAATGAGCCATCTGAGGTTTACAGCGAGATACATCATAGGCTCTTGATGCTGTTACTCTTGCATACCGAAGTTCGTACCATGCTGAACTTTTATACTGCTCGCAAGTTAACCTTTCCGCATAATATGACATTGTTTTCTGTAAAAACTGCATATTTTGTTTAAAAATTTCTCACAGTCATTTTCAGGATTAAATCTGTAGCTCAAACAGTGCAGTGAGAGTAACTGAACTTTGTCATCTTCATAATCAGGCTGATGTTTTAAAATTTGACTATTTTGCAATTTTCTTCTTTTACTTTCTTTTAAAAAGTCGCGTAGCACACTATCATCTTGTTGGGCACTTAAGGAACTGCTAACCATTTCTTTAATTTTAATGTACTTCAGAGTGCTGTCCAATTTAGATAGTTTAGATTTCTTCCATAGAACATTCAATAGCAGTGCAAGATGGCTACTCACTTTTTCTATGAGTCCACATTAAAAAAGCCACTGCATGTTTGCAGCACCCTTGGGAGGCAGGACAGTCTTGACACTGGACACTTTGGACTACTCCTTCCTTTTCATTGATGACCATGGACACTGAGTATGGCTGCTGACGAACCTTATGTCCAGGACAAATGTTACATTTGATCATACACAGACATGCCTCACTCTTTAGTAGGACATACAATATAGCATCATCACCATACGACTGTCGTGAAGATCTGAAATTAAAAACATAACCTTTACTATAAGTGATTTTATAACACTTTATAAATATGAACATTTGAGGGCGTTTTATTAACTATAAGTTATTAAAAAGTGTTCAGTTTATACTTAATATAAGTTTTTACAAATAAATAATTGTATGTAATGTTGTACTATTTAGTTTTTTCGTACTTACATAGAAGTTTTTGCATTTCGAAACTCGGCAGAGCAAAAGTCAGGATTACACGCAAAGAAATTTGCGACCATAAAAGAATCGACTTTCGGCAGATTTGCACTACCAGCTTTGATATATCCTGACTCCATCTTGTCAAACTTCGTACAAAATATTTAATTTTGAAACATACAATCTTTTAGCGAGCTGAAACAGTTATCTTCTTGAATAGTACCTAAGGCAGCTCGGACCAAATACGAGTATTACAATTTGGTCCGAGTAAGGCAGTATTGGCAGTTACAGATAGTTTTTGATATTTTGCGAAATGTGACGTCACACGAAGCTCAATAATGGCCGCCCGTGTTTCGGGTCTTGTAAATCCACAGATAAAAAATCGCAAATTTATTTTGTAAAAATAAAATATTTACAAAATTATCTTAATAAAAAAAACTATTGTATAATTATCGTTACATTATAAACTACCATATCTGACCTAATTCATATTTTATTGTTACAATTGTCAAATAGCCAATTACGAACGCAACAAAAATAGAATTAAACAAACAGGTGCAGCCGTTCTGAAGCGATGCTCGTGCTAACATTCCTGCAATCGATTTTTATTAATATAAGATGAAACAATATTTTGAAATAACCTTTAATTGTTTTTTGAAAATAACAATTAAAATAACTTTTTCACCTTCACTCATTACTGTTCTATTATTTAATTTTGTACAATTGTAATTATTAAAACGTTCAAGGTTCAACGCCGACTAACCAATGCCAGCAGCAGTTCAATAGTAAGAGCAGTCGTCCGAATTGCGTTACTTTTTTAAAGTTGGAAAGGAATAAATACACAATAAACTTAAAAAAAATTAAAACGTAAGTAGCAATAACGGTCTGGCATTCGAAATAATCCGTCAGCCGTCATTGTTAGACGTAATAAAAACTCTAACAGGAGACGTGTAAAAAAAGATATATGGATGTCATTCCGGGACGGCAAGCGCCCGCTGCAGCGCGGAGGAAAGCGGCGGACGGAGGCGGCGGGCGGCGGCAAATAAATGAAAATGGTTTTAGGAAGGGCTATTGACTGTCGTTTGCTTCACTTTTATTGCTAAACTGATTTATGAAATAGCATTCCATTTTGTACATAGTTCTTTTATCCCTTGGACACCATTACTCAATAGAAATAAAACATGTTTCGCGGACGGAATCCTGCTCATCTCGTTTTTACTTACTCGTATTTCATTAAATGTGTTATATGGGCAATATGTTCCTTTGAGTGTCGATCATTCCGGATGGAGGCTATACTTCGTATTTTAATATCCAGTTTCAGAATATTGACAATAAAGTTTTGATATGTACTACATTTAACGTTCTTGTTGTCAAATGTATTTTTTGGTGTAATATAGAGACTTTTTATTGGTGCTTCCATTTTTATGATTTAATTGTATTCATTTTTTTCTATAATAGAGAGAGTATTGTAACCATCGTATGGTCATAAACAGGACAAGATGGCGGATGCCGAGCATGCTTCTAAAACTGTTGCTGATTATTGAATGAACACCTTTTTATGTAATATGTAAGGGAAAATTACACTAACAGTAGGTATATTTGGTTATAGAAGTAAAAAAAAATATGTTATTATGTTTAGTTTGTCTTATCCACTAGTACCTTACAAATAAACCAAAAATAAGCTACGAATAGTTATTCCGTGTTTTGTGCCTGTCACGTGAACGTAATTTCAAATTGAAGTAACAGAGACAAAACACGGAATATTTATTCCGACCTTATTCTCTGTTTATTTATAAGGCACGAGTATAAGCAAATAAAAGCGCGCGTGGCAGCATCTTAATTTTATTGAAATCTGAAAACCGAGCAGAGCAAGTAGGTGACCGGTCTGAGTGCGACATTCATGTCGTAGTCAAACTACTCGTATACGTACTAGCGTATTAGCTTTTACTGACGTAGAAAAAGTAAAAACGAACAAAAGTTTTTCTTAATAGCAAATTTATAATAAAATTAAATAACATAAACAAACTGACACGACTAGCATCTCTAAGTTTTTGTTCTTTTATGACAGCAATGTTTGCTAATAAATATAAGCCATTCCCGCACATAGTAACTAGTTATTTGAAATACTATGTAGTTGTGTAGAATATGAGCAAACTATGTCCACGTACCCAGGCGGCACCTTTTCCACATAAAGACACAAGAATACCTTTAAAGATACAATGCAAGTAATTTTGTCTCGGGGTTGAATATGGTATAATGGGGCGAGCTCTGATTATTTACTTTGCCGTAGGAATATATTTGAAACATAGAAGTATTACCTACGTAAGATTGTCTGTCTGACCAAAAATGAACGTTATGTTTTATTTTCCTTAATCTCAACATTTACGTAACAGAATAGTTATTCTGTTTATTAAAGTAGTTAAGTAGGTAGATGTGTATTTCAACGAATGTTTTTACGTACTTTGTTAGCAAGTATCTTAACTGTCGGTAAAGAGGACGACATTAATAGGTGTCGTGGAGATATAAAGCGCCATTTCAATTGCTTCACCTGATCCCGAATATAATAGCGCGCGGTAACAGGTGGGCCTCATGGCGACGCGCTCTGTGGCGGCATCATGTGATTGGATAAGTTCCTTTACCTCCTTCGTATTATTATGTAATAAAAAGATCATACTCAAGCACGATCATAGTCGCACAGCCCAAGCCGCTGGACCTAGAACGCTGAAATTTTACAGACAGCTTTCTTTCATAACGTAGGCAAGAAAATTGACGTGATTTATCGAAATTGCTTCCGGATGACTGCATATATGACGAAATTGCGGGCGATATGTAGTCTGTAGACGACACTCAAGGCGTTTCAAACCAGCAATTCTTAACAGCTATCTTAGTTCGATAACCAAACCAAACAATAAATCGTTCCAGCAAACGAATAACATTCTTCTTCCAAAGCACCGCAGGCTAAACACCGGCAAGCGCATTCGGGAGTGGGTGCAAAGGTGAACAATATCGCGCGATACATAATTCACGATAAAAGGCAGCTAAATCTGCGGCGGGCGGCGGTACATCCCGCGCGGCAGGCGTATTGCGGCGCTCAATAAATGTTTCAGCTCACGGTGCTCTATCGATATGTCAGCTTTGTACGATATCATTAGTTAGGGTTAAAGCTCTGAATATTTGTATGATATTTGTTTATGTCATACCTTTTTTTCATTTTCTAATATTATGTAAGTCTTAACAAAAAGATGTAAGGATTTATGTATATAAAACGAATATACGAGATATAAAAACATAGAATAAAACAAGGCTTTTTTAAGGTCGTACCAAAAGACTATGTCTCATGTTAGGCAATGTCCGAAAATTTTACTAGTGTCGGTTTAGTTAGGTTGCTTTTGACTATGCAAAAGAATCTGACCGTGCTACTTAGAGCTACTGAAACGTGGAGGAGCCCGTAACATATTTCTTCACAAAAGCTACAAACTCATATAAAGCAGTCCGGTACCGGTGCCGCAGAGCAGCGCCGCCGGCAGCGGCAGTAACGGCACAGTAAAGGCGCTATAAATGTACAGTCAGCGGCCGCAGTTATTCGCCTCGCCGCTGGAACACTGCATTTGTCTCAGACATTGCAATAGTATTCGGAGCTTTGAATCTCAATGTAAGGCGACTCACAATGGATTAAGGTATTTCACTTTGTGACAAGGACTCAATATCGTCACCAGACAATTCCTGCATAATGTATTATTGTTTATTTATTGAGGAGAGTAATATCCATTTACATTATTATATTAGATAGAATACAAGTACTTCAAGTATCTTAAAAAATACTTTTAATTTATTTAATGTGATTAAATAGTAGGTCCCAAAGTTATTTAAAGTAACTTTAACTGTTTATAATTTATGTAAGTAAGTATTAGGATTTTAACTATCTATTTCGGAACCTAAGATTAAATAAATTATCCACAATTAGGCACAATAAATAGAGAGTTGCAGGGATAGTTAAGCGTCCACATACGCCTTTCCTCGTATTCATATTCATTTAATCACTTAAAATTGGTAACATAAGAAAATGTAGGCAAAATAACAAATGAGGTCTCCCTTCTTCTTCTTGCTTTTACACTGGACACGATTCATTTATAACAAAAGTTAAGTTCATGAAAGTATTTTACAGTGCAGTGCAAGCACGATTAGTGAATAATGTACGAGTAATTCATCAACCACATTTATTTAAATCGAATTTTCAATACCTACTTCACGGAGTCGCCGTGCGGCTTTCCGCTGAGAAAACTTGCCGTTTTATTGACATTCAAACTGATTGGATAAAGAAAAGCAAAGTTGACAACAGCGAAAACAATATCTAAACAGAAGTCCATAAAAAATTAAATTACTAATTTGAAATTATTCAAAATCAAAAGACATTTATTTTGAAGGGCAATATCTCTCCAGGGCTTTATTTAAATTAAAATGAACAAGTTCTAATCACGTTCATAAAATTGCTTAGATTTTTTACCTATTCTTTGAAAAATCTTTTTACTGTCTTTGTTCTAACAGAAATGTTATTATTGAAATAAAACTACTTTCATTGTACGAGTAGTACTTGAGCACGCCATCTGCCGTGCAACACAACGACTTTTGACAACTCGTGATTTCCCTAACGTGCGGGAAAATGTTCCCAACTTCTGGAAACATCCACAATCCGATACAGCGCATTGACGATGCCAGGAGACGGACAACGCCGTTTACGGTAACGTTACGTTCTCGGAGCTCATTTAAATGTTTCTAGTTTTAAACTTTGTTAGTAAGAGTCTTGCTTAATAGCCGGTAATTGGAGCGAACACTTGATATCAATGATAGAGGCCGTAATGGGACGATTTATAGACTGTACTTTCTGGCTGGCTAAACTTTACTTTTTTATTTTAGATAAGATTCTATACTAAAGTGGTTCTAAAAAATCGAATGATAATCATTTGTACTGACTAATTTATGCGTTATGTAAAGTTACTGTCATCTACATTTTTTATGAAAAATGTAAACTTTCCGTTGAATGTAAAGATAATGTAAAATGCTTTCCTCCAATTTGCCGTTTAATTTTAATGTTACAAAGTCACGAATTATACCAGCATAAAGTTATCTTTAGTAGCTACATGAAAGGGAAGGTAACTTTTACAAATTGGACGTAAAATAAAATACTTTTCAAATAAAGGGTCCCTATTTTCCTCAATAAAAAAGAAACGTTCCGTTTGAAATCGCAAAGATTAGGGACTATAACCGTGACGTAACGCTGGCCGGAACCTAAACTATATGTTTTACGAGCCTGCCTGCTCCCTTATTTACGGAAAACGCAATAACCTTTGCTGTGTGGAGGTAACTACACTTTGAGGTTCTATTAAATATGCAATGTTGATGTTGATGCAATATTCCACCAAACGATCTTAAGAATATAAATGCACTCCTGAATATGGCACTCAAGCCGGCAGTAGGGTTCCCGCATAAACACGTCTGGACGTCTACCATCCTCGAGGCTATTTCTGCCGCCGAGCACCTGTGGCCTGTATCGTTATGTAGGTACCTGCTCGATGGGTATTACATTCAGTCAGTTTAATGGGCGCAGAATACAAGCCACAAACCCTGTGGCGTAGAAGCAATTACTATTAATGTGATATCTCACATTAATTAATAGCACAATCAGATATTACAAATCAGTTTATACTGAAATGTAATTGTTAGAACATCATCTTTTGATTAAAGCAATCTAAACATTTACCTCAAAAAAAAAGAGAATTGTAATTAGCTAATGGTGTATAAGTATGCAGAAAACAGTTTGGTAACGGTATGTAGTCCAATTAAGTTGCCTGCCCAGACCCTATTATTGGTTTTGGAGGCTTTTACTGGAATTTCCGGCACCCTCAGTTAATTTTAACAGGAACGCTCGTTGGCCCCGAGACGGTTATACCTACATAAAACTCTGTAGGCGGCATACATACTAAGTCATGTTGACCCACAAATAAACAACTCAACTTTTTTCGGAAGTTAGTGTTATAATCACTAAATAGAAAAATAAAGTTTAAATAATGACAAATAGACGCGTACGTTATATTAAGTTAAGCGCTGCTACCTGGCGTTGCTTACTAATCTACACCTTACAGCGGAGCGGGCTCGCCACGTCTCAGCAGTCATCACGATGCGTACAGTTGGCGGCAGTTTCTACAATTCGCCCGCCACTGACGCCCCTTAGAATGCAATATTCGTGATGTATTAATAGCAAAATGCAAGGTGCTACATCCAAAATGCAAGTTGCGCCGTATTCCGCATTCTCACGAGATTTTTCATAAGTAGTTCAAGATAGTTTTAGGGTTGACAGTTTCACGTAAAAAAATACTTTATGAGGAATTGGGTTTTAATTTGGTTTCAATTTAGTAGACAGTCGAGTCATTGTTTTAGTTTGGTTTCCCTCTATTGTTTGCGGCTTGCGAGCCTTAAGTACCTTGTTTCGTTTATAATTATAATTAAAATTAGGTATTATTGCAACATAACGTTTTAAACTATGTATGTAAAAAAAGTTATGCTGTGTGTACATTTGTTCTGGATTTCCGTTTACAAAATAAGATGGAAAAATATCTAATTATACCCAGCAATTGACTGTAATCTGTTTGTGTTCCTACCTAATAAATACCTAATTTAGTTTCTTTAAACATTAATTATTAAACATAACCTTCGTTGACTTTGTATATCCGATATTTATATTATATTTTTTTTATTGTGACACGTCGTCGTGACTATATCTTGCCTGACGGTAAGCAGCCGATGCAGTCTTAAATAATGAGAGGTATCCTCACCGTGGAATGAGCTCGGTAACAAACGCACCCATTCATAACGGCTTGCATAAATGCCGTTTTACGCCCGCTTAAAAGACCCGGGACTATAGGAGCTGGGAAACACATGCGCCGGCAGAGAATTTCTAAGCCGAATGGTCTTGCAGAGGAATGACTTGCCATATTTTTTGATACGAGTGCTGGTAGTCCGCACAGTATGATGGAGGTTCCTAAGATCAGCACGACGTGTAGTCCGGGAGAGGAAAGGAGAGGGCAGGATTAGACCAAAAAGTTCTTCAGAACACCCTCCGTAGTAATAATTTTCGGCACAGATGCATGTGCCACAATCACTAATATACCCAGTGTATTTGTATCAAGCAACAGGTGACGTAGGCCCTTAGATACTTTCCTTACATTACTCATTAACAAATAATATATACGAATATAAAACATATTTTGTTAGTATATATTACTGTTTACAGTTCTTAGTTTCGTGCACTCGTATTAGTAAATATCTATCTATCTTTAATAAATATCTTTAGGTTCAGATAACTAAGCACGTAACAGAACGAAATTTGTAGTTCCTATAACAATATACCTAGTTAACAATAGAAATGTTTTTAATGAGTGACATCCCTATTTGAAACAAGTTCAAATATGAAAATGTCCTAAGCAGGCTGGCATATTTATGCCCTGTGTGGCACAAATATGAGAGTGGAATGTTAGTGCTGGGGAGTTTTTGGGTACCTCTAGTCAACAGCTATTTATTTACGTGCCTCAATAGACAGACGTGCAGGTAAAATACATAATAGCGTATTTTATTCGGTTCCAACTTAGGAATTGGGCCGCCATTACCAATAGCGGTTATTAAACATTAAATAGAAACTGTAGCGACACAGTTTGTTGCATCACCAAAAATATTCGTAGCCGTAGCATCGTAGCCATATACCGTAGCCGCATCAAACAGTCGTAGCCCTACACGCGTGCCTGCCGGTTTTGTCGTGCTAGTTAATAGTTATTGAGATCAAGTTTACATTATTTTGTGTAACCTTGTGTACAGTGATTTAATAGAATTTTACTAACTTTTATCTCGTTTTATTTGAGACACGCAATAAACCCTTCTGATTAGAACATTATTTATTATAGACAGTACAGTTCACATACAAGCAACATTAACATAGAAGCCTACCTAAAGAAACGACTTACAGCACGTCTGAGTTCTTACGTGCACGTGCTTATTTTGTCTTTTACAAAACTGAGTGTGGCTGTGTGTCAGTGTCATATCACATGGGAAGCTATAGTTTCGACCTACCCCTCCGGGAAACGAGCGAGATGTGGGTATGTACTAAACATAGTACTTACTTATTGCAAAAAAATATTTCGATGTGAGTAAAAGAAAGAATGCCTGCGTTGGCGCTAACTTGGTTAATTACACGCATCCAACTCGTAATCTGACTAATTACGTCCAAGAAGGCACGCCGCTGACCGCCCTTCGCCGGCCGCCCCGCCGCCCCGCAGCACAATGCGCCGCCACAATGCTGCCCGCATTACAAGCCACTATTGTTGCGAGCTCGTAAAGTATTAAAACTACCCCCCATTCACAATCTGAAACTACTCGTTATGGAAAGAAAGTTTGGAACAATGTCAGTTGCAAAATAATTTCTGCTTTGGTGCAAACATTGTGAAACAAACGCTCTTTAAACAACGATAAATAAAGCGAATCGGGACAAATCAAGTTTAATACAAATAAAAGAAGTCTTTCAATTCATAGAGAACACCCGTTTAATTGTTTCCAAAAGACTGGACGTTTCTCTTTTATTATATCTTAATTAATGGCTATCGCGTGTAGCATTACCTAAGCCAATTTCAAGTGTTTAATTTGTTTAGTTTATTTAGTATTGTACGGTAGATAGAAATAAAATGGAGTCTCACAACACGTGTTGTTGCTAAAAGAACACGGGAGAAACTCTGACGTTTCTCTTTACTAAATACTAGTAGACTTGACAGACGTTGTCCTGTCCAAATCACAATGACATCTCAACTGACAGGAAAAAGATAAATGTCGATTATCATATCAGCTGTCTTACAGTACATAAAAACAAATCCAGGAGATTCTCCCGTGTTCTTTTAGCTATAACACGTGTTGTGATACTCCATTTTAATTCAATCTATATACCGTGCAATACTAAATGTGCTTTAAAAATATATTATACCACTTGAAATTGGCTTAATGCTACACGTGAAGTCATTATTGAAATTATAATAACAATAAATGATAAATGTCGCGAAGAAAAGTAAGAAAATTGCAAAAAGTTTTTAGCAACCAATTAATATTTAACACCTTTATTGCACGACGTCTTTTTATGTTTATGGTTATTTTTAAGGTATTTTTACTATTTTTTCTC
Source organism: Scoparia ambigualis (assembly GCA_963921215.1). Taxonomy (NCBI): domain Eukaryota; kingdom Metazoa; phylum Arthropoda; class Insecta; order Lepidoptera; family Crambidae; genus Scoparia; species Scoparia ambigualis. Next base: position 39,542,731 of record OY992507.1, read on the forward strand.
ACCGTTTAAATCTTCCCAGAACTTTCACAAATATGTCAAGATTATAATTTGCCAAATCGGTTCCGGTTATTCTTGAGTTTTTGCGAGACAAACGAACAGCAATTCATTTTTATATATCGTCTGGAGAAAGATCAAAATTAAGGTAAGGGACAAATATGCGAAAATGACTTATACTTAAATGCAGTTTTACTCAGTTTTTTCGGTCTTAGTGGTGTATTTAAAAATATACTAGGTTTTACTTGACAGTTACACTAAACTGTCCACCATCAAACTTAGATTTTATGGACCAATTCAAGGTAAGTCACCACTTTTTAAAATTTTATTAAGGTAAGGGACAGCTATCTCTGAAAGTAACATGTTTAGGAAAATGGTCATCATCAATAACAATGAAGATTACAGAAACAGCCCTCTGTCATAGTCCACTTTTCACCAAATAGCGACTGCACATGTGCTCAGCGCGACAAGTGGTGAGCCCATTGCCGCTCTATGCTGTTGGATGTATGTGCAGTCTTAGTACTCGACTCGCCTAGTGCGACCGGGCCAACGCCGAGAAGCCCTGTGGCCGGCCGCCGCGCAGGAGCGGCCCGCTGCATAAATTACATAAATGCACTCAAATTCGCTGTCACGTCTCAACTGGACTTAACTGATACACACTTACACACATTTTGTCATCGCATTAACACACCCAACCTTACAATAATATTTTGGTTTTGATTATTTATGTATACATTAATAAACTAACGAAAGAAACTCCTTAGTTCTACGAAACAACTAATTGCGGAACAAATCCCAAAGGCCGCTTAGCGTGTAGGGCGCGGCCGCCGCCGACCCGTGTCCTGACCTGACGCCGGCTTCCTGGTCCACAGCCAAGGTAATTAAACTTGCTAACCCTTGTTGCACTATTCTTACACGCTACACGAATAAGGAGTTTACAATACCAGGACAAGTTCTACTTGTAAAGTAAATCAAAACTTCTTTTGGTAAACCTTTTCCTTTAACTCGAAAAATGTTTGTAAATTCAACTTATTTCATAAAGTTCTTTTATTGTTAATGAAAGTTATCTTATCGTTATAAGAACGCTACTAATTTTAACACGGGAGGAAAGCCACAAGAACACAGACAGACGAAAAAAGAGGAATTATTTGAAGGGCGTCTGAGTTGCATACTCAGCAAATAATGTCGACTGACAAGCTAAATGACACATAGTAGACGCGACACCGAAGCTTAACGACAGATACCTTCACAATAGAAATAAGGCTTTGCGTCTGTGTTCACACTTCATCGCCTTTGCATTCACAACTCTCCACCACTGTCTTCAAACTGTATTAATAGAGTTGACTAAAGTTTAAATGAACACGAGTTTTGTGAGCAAGCTGGGCACAAACACCTCACGCAGTCCACAAGCCGATTAACACGTCCCACGGCACCGGCCGCGCCGGACGCTGCGCCGGACGCCCGACAAATAATATTCATTAAGTTCAACTGAAACATGAAACAGAATGTATAACGTTATGTTCAACAAATCCCAATACAAATATTTGGAGAAAAACACAAATGCTGCATTTGTTATGCCTATTCAGAACGTTATAAGAGTAAGTAAAAGCTGTGTGTCACGATCGATAGCAAATGGAAAACTATGCACTCTGCTTATCTCTCTGTTGTGTTTTTAGTCTTAGTTAGTTTAATTTTTTTCTCTCCTACGTGAAACCTGTGTATTTTTATTGATTACGCGGTGAAAAACTTCGCTCGTCGCGAAACACGTTTAAGCTTATGGTCGCAAGATGCTGGTCGTAACTCGTAACCACCATACTACGACGCTACGAAGGATCGACATGAGGCCTACGATAACTCAAAACTGGAACTAGTTACAGTGCGTACTCAATCACTGTAGAGATCGTCTAATCTAAAGCTGAACGCCCTTCACAAAACGTAATTGTTTTAAGATGTAAGAGGAAATATATTTTATAGCAATACTCTACATGTGTGCGCGCGACGATTTTGCTGTGCACTTAGATTGGCCCGCGCACAAATAGGTCAACTAATCGTGCGTCAATACACCTACTTTGTACGTAAGCGTAAACATATTGGAGGGGCATTCAGCTTTAAATTAGACGATTTCTACTTATATCACACAAATATATCTTTGAATCAACTTAATGAATCTGTGGCGATAATGTTAAAGTTTCATATTTATTTTAAGCTTGGTGCAATGGATGCTCGCTAGAAATGTAAACATTTGAGTGGAGCTGCACGCAATCACCGCGACCGCATAATACGCTGGCTAACTTTGTCCACTCCCAAAAATGGAAGTTAAACGAAGTCGTTGACAACTTTTCTAATAACAAGCTCTGGCCAAACACCAGCCGATGTTCAACATTTGCGTACATTTCTAATTTTAATTTCAAAAGTCTTACGTATTAACCTTTTGTGCAGGCAAAAGAGGGGCACGAAAATATGTTTGTGAAGTGGACGAGATTTAAAAACAAATGTTAATTTCACACAAAATGCAAAGTACTTTATAAAATATGAACTACCTACCTTATGCGACACAGTCACAGGGACACGTCGGGGCACACTCTGGGATCTTGAATGCTATTTATGTCTATTTATTTCAACAATGACAAACTATGCAGCCACACACGCCTATTCAGGTTTACCTGGGTCAATCCTGGGACACTTAATTTTGAGGGTATAATAGGGGGGATATACCGAATTGGTCCGATGGTTAACCCGCCTTGCAACCTTAGGAGAGGACAGGGGTAAGGGAGGAAGCAGGATGGTCGCAGCCCAGCTGCCGTGGTGTGACTCCTGGCCTCTGTGGCGTGCCTCGCCTGCCGACTCCAAGAGGCCGTCCGTCCGTCGTCCAGTGTCCCCCTTAGTCCTTAGCCTCCGATGGCCTCTTACCCACCCCTGGCACGCACCATGACACGTGGCGATTATTACACACAGCAGCCTCCGTTGGCTGTTTCCAAAGAGATTGACAAGATTTAATCCGATTTCTCGTTGACTCACAAGTTAAGGCACGCGGCCAAGTCCCGAAACGAACAACTCAATTAACGCGGCGCGTATTCTGTACGCCAGAATTACATGCGCGCCCTACTAACAACCAGCGTACCGACTCACAGATATCTATGCCATTTCAATTTTCCGTAATCCGAATCAATAATGACTAATGACATTGTCTATTGTGCCGACACGTTTTTTTTCTATGTAATTTTCTATCCTTTGCTGCGGCAAAGATACCACACCCATACGGCTTTAACCGGTCAAGGATCATTCGACCGCCGGCGGTCACGAAACAATAGAATTTCAATTGTGTCTGGTTTTACGATCCTCGAGGGGTCAAATTGATTTTAAACAGTAGTCGTTTAATAAAATGCCACGCGGTGGGCAAATGTTGAATCGCGCGACGAAATTATGTTTACCTTTTTCATTGAATACGTGGTAAGAGTCTCGTGGTTGGTCCAAACCATCGCCAGTTGTGCTGCAGCACTTCCTCAGGAAGGACGTGACCTTAGCTTTTGCGCAAATATTCGATAGGTAGGTAAAGCTCGTGTCTTGTTTTGCTACTAAATTGAGAATAGTATACCTACATTTAACTGTCCCGAGAACATGGTTGCTTTCATTATGGCTTCATTTTTAAATTGTCGTCAGATCCATGGCTGTAAAATCCGTGGATTTAAGCCATGGATCTGTTTTATCGGCCTTGGATCTAACCACATATTCTATCCCAATTAATTTAAATACATATTCACCGTGCCTTATTGATAGACTACTTGTTTTTAAACCTTCTTTTGCCATGTAATTTTTGTTTTTACCGGTCACGAAAAAAAATAAAAGTCACGGCTCTGATATGAAGAACGCTTCACCCAGCATTGACCCACCTAGTATGCGATTAGAATATCGCGCTTTATTCACGCTTGCTATAACAACATAATTGTTTACACGTAGCACAAATCAATAATCTGAATCTGAATATATCTGCACGTGGTCGGATACTACAATGTCGAATGTACATATACTTAAAGTAGTTTGCATAGAAGTTAAAACAAGCAATCTTACATTATTTCATTAACTATTTTCTCAATAAAAAGTTTACGAAAATGAAGACAAGCTTAAACAGCTTAATCGTTTCGCATCTTTAGGTTGATTTAAATTGTTTTAAATTTTAAAAAACCTAACAATTAAACCAAATACCCACATAGTTAAGAGTTAACAATGTACCCATTACGGATAGCTGTAAGTTAACGTAAGTAATTGAATATTTATTACATTTCTCTGACACTTTTCGAATTTATTTGAAAACTCAAGCAGTTTTAGATTACAAAAAAAATCCAAGAAAGTCTGTTTAAAATATATTAAAATGATTTCCGCAATCCACAAGCTTCTTGGAAAGACTCGTCTTTTTTTTCAAATAAATCAATACCTTCATTGTGAGGGCTTGAAAGGCCGGAGAACAGAAAAAGAATGAGAGAAGCCACTTAAATACGTTTTGTAAAGCATCCGGGAATATTACCCGCAAGTGTTTTATATAGTACTGAGCCGCGCCGCAGAGCGCTAGGTCGGAAAGCCTTGTGCGCGGCTTTCCGATATAATTTTTAACGAACAAAGGAAATAGACATATTTTTGAAGAAATATTGCAAAAAGGTGGTTTTGTTTGAACAATTTATACGTAAGTCTTATAATATTATGATGTAGGATGAAGCCAAAATTAGATAAAATATAGTTACAATACAGTATATTGTACCCATACTATGTCAAAACTCTTCTCGATATTATATCATTCAAAATGACCCGTATACGAAACTTGTCTACATCAAAGACAATGAATGAGTGTCCCAAAGTTGTCGCTGCCCGGGGCGGGCCGCATGTTTCTTATCCTTGTTTTTTATTTTTCTACGAATTTAAGGGAATTGGAGGATCATTTCTATCTTAAACTTTTTGTTTAGAACTTTTCTGTTTGTCAGACACAAATTCCATAAAAACGGCAATAAGAAATCACAAAAATACAGGGCTATATAAGTTTTTGAAAGTATTTCAGCTTACATTTGCGTATTTTTAAGAAAAACCGGTCGTGGCAGTAAATGTTGAGTTATTATAAAAAACGGAAAAAGGTTGAAAATCAATAACATACAATTACTTTCAAAATTTAATTTCACGTTCAGCTATAATAAAATCCTGTTATATTGATTGTGTGTTATTCTGGATGTGTTACATGCACACACGCACATTATGTGCGTTTCCGAAGTGATTTTTTTACTCTGACCAAAAAGCCTAAGTAATATCTGATGGATTGCTAGATCTATGTCCTTTGTTTTTTAACATAAACAAATGTGTCTGTTTAAGCACAAAATACATAATAGTATAAATATATTATTATGTATTTTGTGCTTAAACTGACGGCGCGACGAGACAACGTTTGTTCCCTTGAAACGTGTTTGTTGTCGTGACTTTATATTGCTGTCTCTCTTAAATTAATAGTATAAAGAAATGCTCTATAATTTTTATTTTTAAAATATTAATTACTAATATTCAGAACAGGGGAGACAGGCGCGAGCACACGAGAGGTCACGATAAATGCACGCATACGCACTCGGCACGCGGGCATTTGTCAACATTTCTTTATAAAGGACTGAGCACGCTTTTTGTTGATACATCTTCCAGTATACATCTTTTGGTTGTTTGTCATTCCTTAATATCGTAGTGAATTATTATGGTATAAATATTGTTGTATAATTTTTTATTTAACCGCATCGCTGCACATACTTCCAACAGCATAGAGCAGCGATGGGTTCACCATCTATCACGCTGAGCACATGTGGAGTCGCTATTTAGTGAAAAGTGGACTATGGTAGAGATATTATTCTTTTTTTTTTTTTTTTTTTATACCAAGCCCGGCAAATGACCCCACTCCACCTGATGTTAAGTGGAAATGAGGTCCAGGCGCGAAGACAACTGGTGCAGCGTAAGAGACGTAGCATCAGTCATCCTCACTCTGCCGGCCCACAAAGTGCTTCTTCACGCCTCGTTTGATTATTAGTAGTATTCTGTGGTAGAGGACTGCTTTTGCGGTCCCCATTGCCTACCTAGTCTCTGACTAATCCTTCGAAGATTATGGTCGCAGTTATTTTTATGTAAGTACCTATAATATATGTATGATTTTAACACTTTGCAAGCGGATCACGACACAGCGTCGTGCCGCTCATTTTTCTACGGTACGCCGATCACGACCCCATGTCGAGATACGATTTCCGAGAATTTTCACTAAAATCACAACGTTATGATATTATCGGCGTTTGAGGCAATGTGTAGCTGCGTTTCTTAGCTACACATACATAGGCGATTCATTTACGTATGAAAGAATGGCAAGTGAGGGGAACGCGTCGAGCCGGCGCCGCTGCCGATCGCCTCCACAGTGCGTTATATACAGATACTTATGTAAGAGTTTTTTTTTCCGAAAACGGGTATTTTGTAATGATTTTTAAAATAAATATAACATTTAAAATATTGTTTGTTTAATTTTGTATAATTTAAAACATAAGTTACTCTAACATATATAACTTATATACATACAGATACTTATGTAAAAGTTTTTATTTTTTTCGAAAAAGTGTGTTTAGGAATTGATTTTTTTTAATAAATAACACTTAAAATAGATATATTATTTTCTTTTAAAATGTCATACATGAGTTACTCTAATTTATACAAAAAGAAGTAAATTCATTCCTTTTATAGTTCTTTTTCTATAAAATTTACAATAATTACGAAAAAGGCCGGCTCACAGGGGGATGCGTGTAATAAAATGCCCGGCTTACAAAGTGTTTAGGCTTTGTTTATTATTGATAGGGCTTATATTTGATATGATAATACATCCATGCATACACTCACGACTGTTATCCTTAAAAAGTTAGCCACAGAGTAGGCAAAGGGCCGCAGACGCAGCGCATGCCCTCAGCGCGATGGACAGACAGCCGATCGCCGCTCTGTGCTGTTGGTTGTATGTGCAACGCAATCAGTCCGCCAACAACACCCAGGAGAAGAGCCGCTACCACGCAGGTCACAGCACAGCGTGTGAGTAATACTGTAATATCTTATGTTTCCCTATATATTAGCAGCACGTTGAAATGCTCATTGAATAATGAAGCCAGTCTCCCAGATTGATCGCTTGCGGTAAAGGCTGCCTTTGCCCACAGCCTTCGAAGCTGTCCCGCAGTAGAGCTCACGGCCACTATTTATTATTTCGTTGCAAGGTCTCAATAAACGCACCTTGTGGAGGCGCAAGAGTTGTTAAGAGAGTGTAAATCTATTGGCTGTCACCAATAGATTTACACTCTCTTAACAAAGCTCAACATACATAGCTTTAAGGTTACAAACATATAGCTACTGCGGCAGAGAGATTTTATTACTATTTCCTTACATTAGTGCAGCTTTACACGTGAATATTCATTAACGTCCCACTGGTGGACTCAGACCTTCCCACACTTACAATAGCCCACAATATTGCTATTGTAAATTATAAAATTTGCTACAATAACCTCAAATTGCTGAGACAGAACGTTATTAACATGTCTAAAAACATTATTTAAATTCACTAGCAAGTTAATTTTAAACTCAAAGGTGGATATTAATAAAGCTTTGGGAGGTTTACGCCTCACGGTGCCCATACAAACTTCAAAGGTTAATGTTTCAAATGAATTAGCCAGGTCTAATAAAACGATCAAATCTAAGAGATTTCTTAATTTACTTTACCTAGTAGGTGCTACCTTGTTATTCCGAAATCCTAATCCAAAATAAAATTATTAAGTATAAAAAAGTCTCTATTTTATTTTTTAATAATTCCGAAAACGATAAACGTTAGGTTAGTTACACTGTTAGAAAAAATGTGATTTTACAAGCAAAACTTTTACATAAATCTGTAAATTTAACAAAAATAATTGGGAAAACTACAGAAAATCAGTAGATGTACATAATTTTCGGTAATTTCACACAAATTTCGTAAATTTCACATAGTTTACGAAAATTTTACAGAAATTATGTTATTTTATTAAATTATTACATAAAATATGAGTTTTCACATGATAATTGGGTTTTAATTACATAAAATCTGTAAAATGTATTATTTGTATCTGTGATTTCACATGTTGTGATGGAAGTATTACTAAAAGTGGCGTACATTTACATAAGTTCGGTAATAATACATTTTTTGTGACAATTTACAGTTGAACGTATACTGATTTTACATACAAAAAAAGTAAATTTACCGACTCTTGAGGTAATAAAAATTGTACCTATAATTTCACAGAATTTTATGTATTTTTTAAATTTTAATTACATTATTACATGTTAAAAGTTGTTTTTACCCTATATCATATTTACATTTTACCTATTTATTAAGTATATTCACAGGTTACTGTAAAAACAGGTTAGATTCTGTGATTTCACGGAACAGTATGGTAAACTACATTTTCGATTGTTTTTTTGTACCTCCTTATGTTAGCTATTTTGTATTTTACTTAGTTTTTATCAATATTTTGTGATAGTACATCCTTTATATTAAAAATGTCTGCAATTTGTATAAATTTCAATAAATAATAAGGATTATTTCAAAGTTTTATGTAACTTCCAACTTTAAATAATAAAAACACAAAACTGACCGGTATTTTTACATAAATAGTAAACTGTTTAGTGTATTTACAATTATGTTATGTAATTTTAAACTATCTTTTGTGATTTTACATCTCTCAAAATGAAAAATTCATCCAAGATGTGTAAATTCATAAAAATAATAAGGATTATTCTAAAGTTTTATATAATTTCACAAGTTCAAATAGTAAAAATACAAATATGATAGGTATTTTTATATAAATACTAAACTGTTAAGTGTATTTACAGTAATTTTATGTAAATTTAAACTATGTTTGTAATTTCATATCTCTCAAAATGAAAAATACCTCCGAGATGTGTAAATTCACATAAATAAAAAAGATTATTGTGAAGTTTACGCGAACACTACACATTGAAATGAAACACGTTTTACGTATTAACTCGCGTTTAATGTTATCCAGTACGGACTGGAAATAACCAAATTATGAGACGACCAACATCTCAGTCTCTCTGTGTCCACGTCCAAACGTCAGGATAAAAATAAAATATGTAGTTATTAAACGCGAGTTAATCTGTAAAAAGTGTTTCATTTTGATTATACAGTTATTTTGTGTAATTTAAAATTATGATTGTCCCTCCTCCTCTGATTTATGTAAATATTATGGAATAATCTAAAGTTTTATGTAATTTTATGTATTTTTGTGACTTTTACCATTGTTTTGTAATTATACATCCGCCAGAACGAATAATATTTACGAGATGTGTAAACTAACATAAATAATAAGGATAATTCAAAAGTTTTATTTAATGTCACAAGTTGAAGTAGTAAAAATACAAAACTAATTAGAATTTTTACATAACTATTGAATTGTGTCAAACAGCGCCATCTATCGCCGTACGTTAACACTATCATATTATAAATCACGCTTGCTTCTTGGCCACCACGCCAGTATGATGACTATTGTTTGTATATTTATAAACACATTTGCTCGTTAAGTGACTCTTATTACACCGATTTCAGCATCGTAATGTAAGCTACACACTAGTGCGGTAATGTAATTTAAAAAATAGTTCCTAATCGTTTGAATCTATGGACAACATAGGCCTTTAGCCCGTTAGTCGCTTTTACGACACCCAAGGAAAAAGAGGGGTTGGTAGTATTATTTTGATGAGCCCATCGCCGCTCTATGTTGTTGGATGTATGTGCAGTCTTTAGTCCGTTAGTCACCTTTTACGACACCGAAGGTAAGAGAGGGGTTTGTAGTAATATATCGATGAGCCCATCGCCGCTCTATGCTGTTCGATGTATGTGCAGACTTTAGTCCGTTAGTCGCCTTTTACGACACCCAAGAAAAGAAAGGGGTTGGTAGTATTATTTTGATGAGTCCATCGCCGCTCTATGCTATTGGAGGTATGTGCAGTCTTGAGTTGTTTATTGTTTAGTCCGTTAGTCGCCTTTTACCTTGAAAGTTTAAAAATAAATATGTCTAGTTTTAGTAATGAAGAACTAAATTTACAGTCTACACCACCGGAAATAATATGTGAAGCACAAAATGTTATTGACAGCCTATTACCATCTAAGTCCAAAGAAAAATACATGTTGGCTTACCAAAGATTTATACACTAGAAAAACATTAAAAACACGCAGTCATTTTCAGAAAATGTGTTTTCCTCGCAAATATGTTATAAAACGTCGTATGACATACGTGCGCTTTGATAATTACAGCCTCTGCTCGGGCTAGCAATATCGCCTCTGCTGTAATTTTCGACTTACCGCACTTATATCATAATGTACTATTAAGCGTGGTCTTCACCTAACTTGTGCTTGCACCTAACTAGGTTGACGACCGACCTCCGTGGTTAAGTGATTAGCACGCCGGCGGGTCTGGCGTCACGCCAACTCTGAGGTCCCGGGTTCAATTCCCGGTCGGGTCAATTTAGAGAAAGACTGTTTTTCGAAACTGATTTCCGGTCTGGGTATTTTGTCATGTTTATGTATATTTTTTATCCGTTGTCTTACCTTATTAACGAGTTTAAAAAAAATACTCATCTTGGTCTAGCTAGATAGTTGGTGTGGAGCGTCAACAGATTGAATTTGAAATGAATTTAGGTTGGTAGATAGGTACTTACTTACTTAATGGAGTAACTGCTAATACGTAATACTACCACGAGAATATAAAATAAAATCGTAAGAAGTATAAGTAGGTAGTAGTAGTAAAAATAATAATCACATCACACTAATATTATAAAGGCGAAAGCTTGTGAGTGTGTATGTTTGTTACTTCTTCACGTAAAAACTACTGAATGGATTTGAATGAAATTCGGCAAATTGATAGTTTATAACCTGGATTAACACATAGGATACTTTTTATCCAGATATTCCCACGGGAAGTTTATTAAAGTAAGCAATTTGTAAATATATAAAAATTTGATTTTAAATTGAACCTATATTTCACTTTCCTACATAATTGTCCTTGCAGGTTACAGGTTTACATTACATAACATGCTATGTAACATATACGTCTAATCAAGTTGTAATAGCTTTCCGATATGCAAGAAAGCAAGTTGTTACACTAGAAGTAGGTACCTACCTAAACTAGAAGATCACCAGTCGAGCATCTTTTAGTTAGTGGTAATTACGAGTACGTGGTACCTACCCAACTCTTTAGACATCTGGTAAAAATAACAAATATTAACGAAACCCCATGTTTCGGGTCGTAGTCTCGAAATTCCCGGAACTCAATTATAGCACGCACACCGGTTCGTCATTCACCTACTTAGTTAGTTAGGTACTTAGACCACAGAATAAATAATAGTACTACAATAGCCGGACACCTGGCAAGCCTATTTAAACTCCATTTAATTCAGTTCAATTTGCTTTTCATGTATTTAGTTTCTAACCTATCACGTGACCTACAGGAGTAGGGCAATTTATGTTCTACTAGCGGCCGCTCGCGGTTTCACCCGCGCGGTTCCCGTTCCCGTGGGAATATCGGGATAAAAAGTATCCTATGTTTTAATCCAGGTTATAAATTATCAGTATGCCAAATTTCATCAAAATCCATTCAGCAGTTTTTACGTGAAAGAGTAACAAACATACACACTCACAAATTTTCGCCTTTATAATATTAGTGTGATTGGTGATTTTTGAGATCAATGTTACAGTACTACACTTACTAATTATTATAATTATGCATGTAATTACAAATAAACGACGTTTAAAATACCAACGAAAAGTCCTAACTCGAACGCAATAGGTTAACGTTTGCACTTAGTTAGGTATAACACGTTCCGTTATTGTATAAATATTATAAAGCTCTAATTTTAATGTTGGTAACTGTCGCGCGTCGACGCGTCGCAACTTGCAGAGCGAGCTACAAATTTTAGTTTGGCACTACTTATGCCGTGGCCATACTTAGGTATCGCGATTCGAAGATTCGCGTTGTCGCAATATGTCTGGTCAAACCAATGACATATCATTGGATCAAACACTTCTCGTTATCGCAATACAACATCGCGCTAACGCGCCGCTGTCGGTAAATTGCCGCACATCAAAAATTTTTATCGCGATAAAGTTCGTGCGGTATAGGGTAAGTGCACCAGAGAATGAACCAATCCAATGAATGAACAAAACGTCGATTTTTCTATGTAATAAGAAATCCGCGCTTTACAACTAAACTCACTATTTTTTTTTTAATTGCAACACTTTTTACGTTAACTAGTCACACAGGAATCATCCTGAGTCCGTAGTTCTAAAATGGAGAAGGTCCTAACCGGACGCTCGATGGTGTTTTGTGGTTTGTATGGGGTCCGTAATAAGGAGTCAGGTAAGTCATAGTGTTTGATATTAACTTTGTAGACATTATATGTGTGCTAGTGAAAATAAAATTATGCCACAGGACAGTAGAACGGTTGCTAGTAGACATGAGATTTTGTAGAACTTCATGCATTATTAAAAATTTTAGGGAGTTCGAATATATGACCACAAAAACAAGCAAAATCCAGTGAATGAACATGTGGTACATTCATAGGAGGCTTGTGATTTTTCAAAATATGTTATTGCTATTAATCATTTAAAAACAATACTAATTTCGGTACTGTGAAAGTGTACATACTATTTTTTTTAATATATACCTTGACTTATATAATAATTAAAGTATTTCTATTTAGGAAAGTTATAAATAAACCACTTCAAAGTCAAAGTCAAAAGATATTTATTCAATAAACTCAATTAATAAGTACAGTAGTTAATTACAGTAGATTATTGTTATTTAATTGTAATTAAATTTGTATATCTCATTCGAATCGAATATAGTATTGATACCCACAAACAATAGTAGTAAGTAAGTAGTAATTTTTATTTAAAAAACTGTGATCCACGTTGCATGCCGTGGCAGCCTCTAATTGAGACGACACTTAGCTAAGTCCATATTATGTTCTACCTCATTATTACTTGTATATGTGTTTGTCTTGTTGGTTGTCCTTAAATAAATAAATAAATAAAGTACTTAGAATCGTCCAAATCTTTTTTTACCCAACCACCCATTCAGGACGTCATTTTTTAACTGTGGCAAGAAACCACAGCGCACAGAAGCACAGACATTTACAAAAAAAAAATGTCGTTACCAGGTCATGAAATCCAAAATATGAATTTGAATGTAAATTATGTAAATAGTACTCCATATAAACTAATTATACTTACTTGTACTTGGAGCATTTCCGACCCAAGCTGTTTTCTCATCTGTGTAATCTGACACTTTATAATAAGCTTTTTTATAAAGTTTTTCTTTGATTTTGATTTTTGCATAAATTATCCAAAATCTCTAAAAGTAAGAGTTTCATTCAAAAACGGAGAAATTATATTCTTCTTCAACAAATTCGGAATACCATACAATAATATTGTTTTATCTAGGATTATTTATATTTTTAAAGTTCTTGAATTTCTTAACTGTTCATTTACTGGTGCACTTACCCTACTAGAATTTTATCGCGATAGTCTGGCCACTTCGTGCAGTATATTTGTCATTAGGTCAGTGTGACGGCGCCCCGCAACCCGCGTTCTTTCCATTGTCGCTCAACACAGGCAATTAGGGATGTCCACGCAATTGCATTGAACGAACTAATATCAACAAAAACAGTAGGTAATATTAATTTGTTGTAGCCAGAGATTTAAATCGTTGGATGCGCCTTGCACTTTCAAAAACTGTCCACGTTTTATGGCTGTATGCGGAACGGCAATACTTACTGTAATTATGCTATTGAGGGCGGAATATTAAAGGTAGGTACGTTAAGTAGGTACTAATAAAAAATATTAGTTATACATTTTTATTAGCATACATGCAGTATCGCATCTCACTGTCTGTATTTTATGTAACCAGAAAGCGATGATTATGACATGTGCTAAACAAAATTACATTATCGCAGCATACTGTTTTTAAGACTAGACCCTTCGATCAACAATACCAACTAGATAACGCGTCACGTACAAAATCAAAGCTCAGTTACAAAAGTTATCAAACAGGTTTAAGTTCAACCTAATTACAACCATGGCACCATAGCGAAAGTAATATACTCCGGCCGTTAAATTGCTTTCTCGGGCATTATATAAGCAACTTTTAAATACACATTGCGGCGTTGTGAACGTGTTTACATTGGCCGTGTTTCAAGCAAACTAAACAAAATAAACGCTCACTTCTCAAGTGTGCTGTTATTTACCGAGACACAATTTTAGCGCCGACGTAATATCTAGTTGGTATTGTTGATCGAAGACTAGACCACTCATTTAGTCAATTTTGGAAAACTGCTTAAGATCTAAACAGTATATCTTCTTAGTGTTTATTTGCTCGGGTCATGTCCATTTTTTAAACAGTAAATTACTTAACATATTAGTGGTATAGATATGATATAGATCATGCTGTAGTATTGCCGAGAGACTCTGAATAAGAACTTTTGCAGTAAGTGTACTCACTGTGATCATGCTTGGTAATATAAAAAAATGCTCGACTTACTGCAAATTTTTAATAGTAAACTTTGTTTATTTACATTTCGCTCGAGCGAGAATTTGAAAATAGCTAGTTAGTTAGTTGTATTTTATCATCTCATTTGTGTGACCGAATACGTGGTGGGAAAGTGAGAAAGTTACGTGACCTCTATGTAATATTCTTAAAAAAAGCAGTTGAGGAAATTTGTTCCTCTTTTGATAGGTTGATAAGATGTTGTTGACACGGCGAACTAAATTGAACTACAGATACAGTCAGAACGGTGCTGAACGAAAGATGCATTGATGCGCGCACATCCCTAGCGGCAAACGCACAGCCAAGCCAGCCAGCCACACAACACAGCCAGTGACTTAGCGAGTCTCCGTGAGTGCAGTTGGATGCTGGCTCCACTGTTACCTACCAGCACATCAGGGCGGGCAGGGCAGTTTAAATACGTGCTTTGGCCAGAACAACGTGAATTTGGTAAGATGTGTACATTTTTTAACTAACAGATAAGATAGTTAGTACCTATAGGTCGGACTGTATTTGAGCGGCACTGCAATGAGTCTCACTCGCAGCATACCTATAGTTGCCTCCTATGGATTCATTCAGTTCTAGGTTTAACAAACGCAAAAAATTAATACTTACTGCTTTATAGCTACGTAAATGTTGATAACTTCCTGTCTCAAAAAATAATTCTGACAATTATCGATAAATCTATGACTATAAAGCAGCTAAGAACTTTTAGCCGCCATTTAGTCCTGCACAAATGAAACGATCTTTAAAATTTTTCAAGGTTAGAAAGGAAAATATGTAGGTATGTATTTAGTTACATGAATATCATTATTTAACAAAATCAACCAATTTCATATTTAAGTTGAAATAAAGCCTGATTTTTCTTATCATATTCTGTAAAAACTGTAAAACTGTAATATTCTATTGCTTGAGTGAAGTCATCATCATCATCGTCAGCCTATAAACGTCCCACTGCTGGGCACAGGCCTACCACGTGGATAATAGCACGTTGGGATATTAGGCCATAACATGACCCACCACGTTGGCCCAAAGCGGGTTGGTGGGTTTTAACGACTGCCATCTTACGACAACAACCGGGACCAACGGCTTAGCGTGCCTTTCGAAGCACGTAGGACGTAGCGATGGTCGATTTAAACCATAAATAGTGCAATCGCGTAGGTTTGGCAACGTCGCGTAGGTATTACCGCGCATAACCCACAACATCTAAATAATTATTTTAAGCGCCTTATGTGTGGGGATTAAAGTTATAGATATTAAATGTCTCAAAATTAGATTAGCAGTTTTGCATAACAAATTTAGACCTTAGGATGATCTATTTAAAATAGATTTGTTTAAGTATTTTTATGACTTTTGACCGCAGCGCTTTTTTCTCATTATTCCTCTTGCTTTCGTGACGAGTGTATACAAAAAATGTCTCGCGCGAACTCAAGTGTTATTTGTATTTACTTTGAAAAAACTAATGTCTACCTACATAATATTCCATAACTTATCTAAAACATCCGATAAACAGGTATCATGAATTTACCAACACCGTATCAATTAACTAGTTATTTCGGTGCTGTTAGAATGGCAATACCGTACCTACATCTCCGATAAATAGTTTCAAAAATAAATAGTTTTGAAAACCGTTATCGAAAACCAATACATAGTTTCAGTTTCGGTACGCGAAAAACCCGTTATTACCCATTACTACGGAGGACCTCGAGATGTTTTAAATTTGGTCACCCATCCAGCGACCCGGCATTGCGAAAGTTGCTTATCGGGCAAGATCGCAAGCCGAACGCGCTAACCGCTGCGCCATCGTTTGAAAAAGTAGGCATTTCGCTACTATGTCATTACGCGATTTAGTCATAATACGAAGTAGGGAATATGAGATATGGATTATTTGCTACGTGTAGGTTTTTTGCATTGTAGGTATTGACAGAGTAGGTATGGTCTGCATAGTTAGTTTTCTTTACTTACCTATGTATAGGTAAGTACTTATTTACTTGAAAGTATACAATCTTTTTCTTACAATTTTAAGATTTAACAAAATCTTATAAGTAGGAGTACTTACCAAGATAGGTAAAATGGCACTTAATAGGCGACACTCTGACCCTATAGCTTGCCTTATACCTACATCTCTGAATTCATAATCTGAATGCGTATTATTCATTCTTAAAGCCAGGAATTCTGGGATTTATGAATGAATAATACGCATTCAGATTATGAATTCAGAGATGTTTATGGGATGATTTATATTAGAGCGGGTCGTGCACGGAGCGTGCCCCGTCCGGGCCCGGACGGCGCCACTGATTTGAGACGTTGCATACATTTTGTATTTATATTAGAGCGGGCCGTGCCCGGGACACACCCCTTGCACGATCCGCTCTAATATAAATCATCCCTTAGGCCAGACGTGGGCCAGCCTAATAAGTAATTAATCTAATAAGTTTTTTGTAGATTTTTATTAAACCCCTTAAAATCACTTAAAGCCACTAGATTTTGAAAATTAAATAATCATCAAACCTGGCCTGATTTGGTAATGATTTGCCTCCGGTTCACTCTACTGTTGTTTTGTTTGATAGACCAGAATCAGGATGCCATTTTTAAAAGTGTGGTCTGTGGACTGCGCAGAAAAAAAGGCTGTATGCATCAATGATCTGTCTATCGAGCAGTTATTGGAAAAGGGTAAAATTTTAGCAAACTAGTAGTGATTAGAGTCAACTTTTTTTAGCTTGAAAGTAGAACAGTTTATCAGATTATGTAGATATACCTACCTACATATTACGTATTATTTATTAAAATTATGTGACTCAAATAAATATATTATAGGCTTAGATTAAAACAAAAAGGGTAATTGTTTGTTTTAATTTAAGATTATAGGTTAATAAAAATAAAAATAATAATATTGATTTGCTGTGTACTTAGATGAATATAGTGTGTAACGTATTTCAGAATGGCTATTTTTATGAATACCCTTTCTGAAAATATAGAAATCCGAAAAAGATGACAAAGAAAGGTGCATACAAATTGTAACCATTATTGTAGTAGGTACTTAAATAAAATTCTGAGGTTAACGTTGTCGTGAATCGTGAAAATCTTAGAATATTTGAAATTACTTACAGTAGCATGAGCGTAAAGGGAGAACAAAACACCTTCTTTGTTAAATTCGTACAAGCAACAGTATATTGTAAAAAGTGCTTTATTATAGCACTTTTTAGAATATACTGTTTCTTCCTTCTTATAAGTATATTAAAGAGTATAATGTTCTTTGCACGAATTTGGCAAAGCAGTTTTGTTGTCGTTCTACTTTAACGGGCCCGTACTTATAAAAAAGCAGCAGAGTAGTATTCGGTATAATTTTAAAATTAAAATATATTTTACAAAGTTTGGCCAGATAATAATAATACTTCGTGAAAGTACCTTTTCTTTAGTGGCATTGTTTACTGCAAGTAGTAGTTATTGAAAAAAATAAAATGCACATGTTTACTGTTTTCTTTTCTTGCAGCCAATGCTAAAGGAATTAAAGGAAACAAGGTCTTTTTAATTGACGGAACCGAAATCGACGAAAACGAAGCTTTATCAGAATATAAGGAAAGCCCATTCCTTATCGGAGATGAATATACATACACAGAAAGGAGACATTCCATCGATAGTTGCAGCACGAACACTTTAGGCAGCAATTTCCCAGGGTCACCATAATCTGTCAAAAGTGACAGCGGCAGTTCTGATGTTAATACTGCATTCATCATCCCCTATGATAAAGTATCAAATTCATTGTTGACTAAGCTCATTGGAGATTCGCCTATAGAAAATGTAGATCTGAATGCACTTGTCAGGATTGTGGCACAGGAGTTGATCCATGATAACCCTCATCCTACTAGATCAATGTATAGAGTAATAGCTCAAGAATTATGTGAACGGTACTCGTGTTTATATGATAGAGATGACGATACCAAAGCACTGATTGGATCCGGCTACAGTACTGTGTTTAAGAAGATTGAGGAAAGAATACATTATCTTCAGAGACCAAACAAGTCAGCAGGAAATATTACAACCTCTAAGAAAAAGATTAAACATATAAAAAATTTAAGTGCAGGATGTAAAGATTGGGAGCCAGCTTTACCAAAAGAAGAAACTGCAGAGAGTCTACGTGATAAACAGTCGTGGCTTGCAACATATGCAACCATTAAAGAAAGAGATGAAGAAACTGTAGAGCATTTCATGGAGGTCACATATTCACGTACAAGACAATTTCTTAACACAACCCCGACCATATCAGCTGTTATTGTAGAATGGCCTATACTAATGGAACCCAAATATATGTTAAAACACTTCGAAAGGCTGTGTTGCATTAACACCTCGAAGTGCATGAGCACATTTCTGGAAAAAATTACGAAGGCAATTGAAAAAATTCAAAAAATTGTCAAAAACACTCCAGCGGCTGACGAAAAGGATGATGACCTGCCAAAATTTTTAAAACTAGTTGGGACCTATTTCAAAGAAGACATTACCTTTATTCTCCAAAACTTAACTCAGGTATATTGTTTTCTGAGGTTTAAGCGAGCACTACACATTGAAATGAAACACTTTTTTTACACGGATTAACTCGCGTTTAATTTACTATTTACATAGTTTTTATATTATCCTGACGTTTCGAACCCTTTACGAGGCTATTGAAATTAAAAAACATCGTAATTTCAATAGAGAGGATGGTTGGAATTTACCACCTGCCTGGGACCCCATCATACAGGTCATCAAATCCCAGCCCCAACAGCAACACATTGCCAGACCTAAAAATATTGTTAGCTCGTATTGTGTAAACTTGAACGCACCCGGTAAAATATAAAAATTATTGACGGTAGGCAAATAACTTCTGACAATGAGACGACCAACACCTCAGTCTCCCTGTGACCACGGACCCTGTAAAGGGTTCGAAACGTCAGGATAATATAAAAACTATGTAAATAGTAAATTAAACGCGAGTTAATCCGTAAAAAGTGTTTCATTTTAACTCAGGTATGTTATTATTAACTTAAGTATTAATTTACATAGGAGACTTTTAGTTTTATCGTCAGATTATAGTTACTGAAAATTTAAAAAAAATACCTTGATTGTGCGAGCTCGACTAGCTCTTGGCCGTTTTTTTACACTTTTTCTTAACTATGAATAGAATAGAATTATTTAGAATTACTTATTTGCTAAGAATATGGTTGGTTACAATTAGCTGGTCATATTTTTATAGGCTCACATATTCTGCCATGTAGACATGCAAAATTTTACAAAATAAATTTTAATTAATTAATTATACAAAAAACATTAACATTGTTGCCATCATGTGTTTATGTGTGTCTTATTATGTGTTTATTACATTTACAGGAATTGACAAAATCAGATTTATGCCAATTATCGAAAACTCCATCACCAAGCATTATTTCAACTAATATCGGAGGTGAGGTTTTTATATATACTTATTTATTTTTATTTTTTTCGGGTTCGAGTGCCGCTGTTTTGATTTTTGGGTCTCATTTTAATTAAACTAGTAACTTTGTTATTTGAAATTTTGCACATTTTTTAACATTAACTTGTATCCATTTTCGCAGATACTCATGAAATCTACTATTTAGTATAGTAGTTGAACAACAAATCATCAGCGAAGTCTCAAATTTTAGTGATGCTTTGAAATTGTTGTGTGCTGCGTACTACGTGTTCAATTTGGCTTACCCTCAAGAAGTACAAAGTGTTCTGGAGTTCATACAGCGATATATTTTTAAAATAAACCCTACAGAAGGAAGTAAAGTAACGAAGACAACTAAGCAGCTCATAAGAGGTAGCATTCTCTCGAAGGTATTGTCCTTAATCACAAAATTAAGCAATTAATTAAGTACATTTGAAATCGAGAAAAGTTAAGCTTTGCCATCATGGTATTTACTTGTAGTTATTGTAGTAAAAAAATTCTTTTGTTTCTAGATATAATGTACACCTAAAAAGTCACAGATTTTGCAAGAATGTTAAATACGTGTGTGCCTTATCTAGTTGCAAAAGAGTTTATGAAACTTACGAGTCATTTAGAAGTCATAACTTTAGGTTACATACGTCAGAAAGCTTTAAGCTTAAAACAACTAATAATGACAATAATTGCGATACATCATTTGTACAATGTGTTATATGTAACAATCGAATCCTTTCACGCAATGTAAAATACCATAAAGCACTACATGATATAGCATCGGCAAAAAGTGTTCCTTGTCCTCAATCTGCAGAATGTCCAAAAACATTTAATAGTGCAAAATCATTAAAAAGTCATGTGTATCGTTATCATTTTTCACGGATGGATACTTCAACTGAAAACAATCTTGATTATGTACCACAAAGATACAATTCTAATTTTGAAACTGCAAATCCGGACGAATTATGTATAGATCCTACTCAGTTTAAATCAGAATCTCAGCTATTCCATATAAAAGAACTATTACTCGTTTTGGTCAAATTGGAATCAAAAAATTTACTGTCACAAGATGCAATATTCAGCTTAGTTGAAAGTTTTGCAGACATACATGAAAATGTTCTCAAAAATATTAAGATATGTGTTTATATACTTTTAATGATTTTCCTGACTCTGTAAACAGATTAGAACGGGATGTTTTCAACATGCACTATACTGAGAGTATGAAATGTACTTGGCGTAAGGCTTTGACTAGCAGATACACTAGATTTGCAATGTACAGGGAATATTTGCCAGTAGTCTTTTCCGTTACAATAAAATTAGGTAGAATCAATTTCCATAAAATTTGTAATTTTCAGTATGTTTCAATATTAGAAACTATACAGTCTATGTTTCAGGATAAGTCTTTTGTTGAACAGTTTAATACCCCTTACGATAAAGTTAATGGTTTGCTGAGAGATATATCTTGTGGTTCAAGGTGTTCGCAAGATAATTTTTTCAACAATAATGCCACGTTGAAAATAATATTATTTCAAGATGCGTTCGAAATTTGCAATCCTTTGGGATCTTCTAAAACTAAACACAAAATGTTAGGAGTTTACATGACTTTTGCAAATCTCTTACCTCGTAACAGATCTAAAGTAGATAATATACAATTAGTGTTGTTGTGTAAGGAAAAATATTTAAAAGAGTTTGATCAAGATAAAATATTTAAAAGCTTAATTGACGATATTAAAATTTTGGAAACTAGTGGAGTTTTTATTGAAAGTCTTGATAAAGTAATATATGGATCTCTTTTAACTTTAATCGGTGATAATTTGGGAAGTCATACCGTTGGCGGTTTTGTGGAAAATTTTAATGCAACCCATTATTGTAGATTTTGTTTATTAGAAAAGGTAAATTTTGAAAAAGATCCTACTCTAATAGGTAAAACTAGAAATCATCAAGAGTACTGCAGGGACGTAGAAACGGCTAAAGCTCTCAATTCCACTAACTGTCCCACTGAACAATTGCGACATTCCCGCGGTGTAAAACGAAATTCTGTGTTCAATGTGCTACAATATTTCCATGTCATTAAAGGGTTACCTCCATGTATAGGCCACGATCTATTTGAAGGAGTTGTGCAGTATGATCTACCACTTATAATAAATTGCTTTATCAATAGAAACTACTTTTCTGTAGATTTTTTAAATATAAATACTGAAAAATTTCTAAGAAAGGAAAAAATTGCCATACCTCGTTATTCAAAAGGATGTAAAAAACTGGGAGGTCAAGCGCTTGAAAATTGGTATTTTCTTAAGTACATTACGATCATTTTGTGTGAAAATGTAGATGTGGATAATTCATTGTGGAAAATGATTATAATTCTGCGCGAGATAGCAATGCTTGTTTGCGCTTATGAGATTTCAATTGATCAAACAGCTATAATAACATCTGTCTAATACGAAGACTATACTGGGTTTGATTAAAAGAATGAATGCAAAAACAATGAAACTGTTTACTTTTCCTTTTTACAGAGTTACTTATTTACTAATTAAAATTTCGTTACTTATATTAAATTATTTAAACTAAAATGATCGCACGCGCGCGCGTGCGTTCAGAAGGAGCCGATGTGGTGAAAAGAGGCCGATGCCGGTGCAGCTCAGCCTTTTGATGCGCTGCTGCGGGGCGGGCGGGGGCGGCGGCAGTCTCCCCGCGTCCCCGCTTGATTAAGGCGGTCTTCCACACCTCTGTTTAGCTACGTTGGCGTAGACATCCTGGGAGGCCCGGGGCAGAAGCAGCAGAACCCGCAGCAGCTGGTGAAGATGATGATGATGAATCCCTTCAAAGTCTTCATCAAAATGTAGGCACGCTTGCTTTAGTGCGCGTCTCTCGATGCTTATGTTATGCTTGTTATGAAATCGGCGACCCTGTTGACCCCGTTCTTGCCTGGGTAGAGCCGGTAGACTCGTCCTAGCTTCCAACGCATCGGAGGGAGGTGGTCATCTTTGAATATCACCAGAGCGCCTTCTTTGACGTTTGAATAGGGCGATTGCCATTTTGTCCTCGTTTGCAGCTCGGAGAGGTACTCGCTCTTCCATCTTCTCCAAAAGGCTTCTCTTAGGCTTTCAATCAGCTGGTATCGATTTCGGATGCTCTTCTCCGTAGCAGCAGGGGGCGCTGGTAGTGACGTCAGCGGCCGCCCGATGAGGAAGTGCCCTGGGGTAAGAGGAGAAAAATCGCTGGGATTACTGGATAAAGGAGTAAAGGGTCGGGAGTTGAGTACCGCTTCGATTTGCGTGCAAAGTGTACTCATCTCCTCGAACGTTAAACTAGAATTAACTACATGTTATAAGTGATGTTTTGCACTTTTACGTAGCTTTCCCAAAGCCCACCGAATGTGGGGGAATAAGGGGGAATGAAATGAAATGCAATGCCCTCTTCCGCTGCAAACTCATATACTGAATTTATGCCTGATTTTAATTCTCTAGTCAACTCATTACTTGCACCAACAAAATTGGTACCGTTATCACAATGAATTTGAGTAGGTTTTCCTCTACGCGAAATGAATCTGCGAAGACACGAAATAAAGGCGTTAGTGCTAAATATATTTTTTATTATGTATAAATCTTCTTATGTAAGCAACTATTCTTATTAATTTAAATGAACTCTAATATGTAGGTAAGTTATGGTTACCCTATGGTTGACTGGTAGAGAATGCCTCAGGCATTAAGTCCGCCATGTAATGTTATGTTGCAAAAGTTAGAATAAATAAATAAGTTATCAGAAAGATTTTAGTCACACCTTTTTAATGTCAGGTGGTACTGGTTCTAACTGAACAAGACAATGAATGCTTAGATAAGGATAAAAAATATTTGAAGGTAAAAAATATCCGATACTATGCTTGCGGATTGTTGTTATTTTATTTAGTTAAATAACAAGTTAAAGTTAATGGTAAAAGGTATCCGATATTATGCTTGCGGATTTTAGTTAAATAACTAGTAAAAATGAAAGGTATCCGATATAATGCTTGCGGATTTTTGTTAAATAACTAGGGATTTAGATTCAAACCTGCCATCAGGTAAGTGACAGGTATTTTTAATGAAATGTTTTTCGCAATGCTCTTTTGGCGATAAGGTCAATTTTGAAGGTGGAATATCCTTAAGCCTCCAAAACTGAGAAACTGCTTCACTGATTTCGGCTGTGAAATTACAGTGAACCATTTTTGATGAATGTTTCTTATGCATGTTTAGTGGGCCGGCTACAATCCAGCCCAATTTAGTTTTTTGTATGATAGGCATGTTACAACCTAATGATATTTTTTCAGGACACAAGATATCATAGAATACTTCAGCACCCAACAACAAATCAATGTCTGAAGGCTGACAGAAATGAGGATCGGCCAATTGAATATTTTTAGGCAGATTCAATTGATTTATGTTCACCGACATATTAGGTATTTGACCAGTAATTTGAGGTATGATCAAACAATTTAGGTTTAAATTAAATGAATTTGACAAGGATGAAATGCTTACGTTACATTCTTCAGAAATAGGTAATTGAATGCCGTTAATGCCTGAAATATTAGTTATGAAATCAGGATTACGATTAACTACACCAATTTTATGTTTTAAGTTTTCTGTCATGAATGAGGATTGACTGCCAGCGTCAAGTAAGGCGCGAGCAACGTACGTTTGGTTATTGTCAGGATTGGTGACTTTCACCAAAGCAGTACCAAGAAGAACCTGACTATGAGATTGCACTGAAAGAGTCTTACGAGAAACATGCGAGCTGGATGAAGCTGCATGTAGATCAGGCATATTTTCAATTTTGTGCATTATAGTATTATGTTTTTTATTACATAACCGACACGTACCAAGACGACATGTATTAGGTTCATGGCCCCTTCGCAAACAGTTCAGACAAAGTTTAAGTTTTATGACTTCACTCATTTTATTTTCATGTGATAAAGATTTGAATGTTTCACAATCTATTAGTCTATGTGCTTGGTTGCAGAGGGGACACGAGACAGAATAAGTGGCTTTACAATTATTATTAGAATTACGATATGGAACAGAAGTAAGAAAGGATTTTGAGAATCTCTGATGAAATGAACCTTTACTTTCATTTTTTATTTGATTATTATTGTTATGATTTAAATTATTATGATTATACGGTTGAAACGAACCTTTCTCACTTCTGCTTGCCTGCGCGGTTTCAAGTATATCGGCCCTACCACGGATAAATTCGATAAATTCACTTAAGAGAGGCAAATCGGATAGATTGTTACGATATTCTTCCCATTTGCCACTTGTGACCGAATCTAACTTAGTGGACACCATATATATAATGAGCGTGTCCCACTGGTCTACGGGTTGACCGAGAGTGGTTAACGCTCTAAGGTTTTTTGTGACTACATCAATTAGGTATCTAAGAGATTTATGAGATTCTTTTGAAATAAGTTCGATTTTGAACAACGCTTTAAGGTGGTTGTTAATCAAAATCTTTTTATTGTCATATCGCTGACTTAATAGCTCCCACGAAATATGATAATTGGCAGCAGTGAATTCAATTGATTTTATGACTAAGGCTGCACTCCCTTCTAATGAAGATCTCAAATAATGAAATTTATTTATGTCTGGTAAAGAATCATTATTATGTATTAATGATTTAAATGTGTCCCTAAACTCGAGCCATGTAAAGTAATTACCGTCAAATGTAGGAAGCTTTATAATTGGTAATTTAACACTTATATTTTCTTTATGAGAACATGAACAACAACTATCCGGCTTTAAGGCTTTTTCTATTACAGGCAATGATTTTAATAACGACTGAGCATTTGAAATATTTTTGTAAAATTTGACTTCAGTTAGTTGCCTTTCATGAAGTTGCTCATCGAGATTTAGGCATTTAAATTCAATATTAGATTGACACTGTTCAAAATCCGAGACTAACGTCTCTAATCTATCCGTTCGCAGATGCAATTCGCTTTGTTGGCTTTCAGTTAAATTTTTAATGCTAGTTTGCCGTAAGTCGGTAAGGTAATTTTCAAATAAGGTCAAGCGACCACGAATCGAAGCACGTTGCTTAATGAAATTTTTTACTTCTAAATCGGATTCGTTAGCCCTGTTAGCACTCGCCTTACCGTCTTCCGACATGACTACTGTTTATGAAATGAAGGTATCAAATAAAATAGAAAACCTCTCAAACCCGTAGCGATATTAAAAATACGAAATGTATGCAGTGTCGATTACGAAAATATTATGCAAAATGAGTTATTAAAAGAAAATCAAAACCAGACATAACTTAAGGATGCAGCAGAAGCGGGCGATCACGGCATGTCCAGCTCAGGCATGTGGCGATGTCGTGCACCACTGCACACTGCGCGCCGCTAGACTCCCTGGCGCCGTGCGCCGGGACCGCAGCGAAGATCGCTCGTTAAAGCGACTGCAGATCTGTTGCCGGGAACGGTCCCCTGGGGGGCCCGGGCAGATGCAATAATAAAGTAATATCAATAAATGAATTCACTATTCCATAAAAAAGACTATGGTTGGGATAAATGTCGATAAATGTCGTTAAAGTTTAAGCAGTCGCTAAGAATGAATGAAAATGAAATAATGAATGTTAACGGGAATGTGCAGCGAAATGTATTTGAAATGATATGTTAAATATTAAGTTATTTATGATTATTCTATGCTCTCCCCACTGTCGTCTTCCGAGCTGCTGGGCTTAGGCCACGCACGTGGACAATGCACGTGGGCATATTGGGCTAAAAATCGAATGTGAAAACCTGAAATTTTACTAATGCAACCACCGCTACATAGGTTAAAAGATAATGAGTTACCAGCCACACTTGCAAACAAACTCGCAGCAGGTACCTAGGTAGGCAGGTAATCTAGGAAATTAGGAAATTTTTAGGAAATATTTAGGAAGGGCACCCCCCTGATTGCCGCTGAATCCACGTGCTGGAAGCTCGATGCTCTGCTTGGTCCTCGGCGCTGCTCGATGCTCGGCGCCGGCCAGCGACGACAAAATGGCGACCCCACGCCACGCCACGCCACGCGTAGATTGCTTCTTCTTCTTTTTGTTCGGGCGCCAATGTCTAATACGAAGACTATACTGGGTTTGATTAAAAGAATGAATGCAAAAACAATGAAACTGTTTACTTTTCCTTTTTACAGAGTTACTTATTTACTAATTAAAATTTCGTTACTTATATTAAATTATTTAAACTAAAATGATCGCACGCGCGCGCGTGCGTTCAGAAGGAGCCGATGTGGTGAAAAGAGGCCGATGCCGGTGCAGCTCAGCCTTTTGATGCGCTGCTGCGGGGCGGGCGGGGGCGGCGGCAGTCTCCCCGCGTCCCCGCTTTATTAAGGCGGTCTTCCACACCTCTGTTTAGCTACGTTGGCGTAGACAACATCTTTATCAAAAGAATATCTGACGCTTAGAAAAGAACTTTTTCCTGGTGTTCCGTTAAGACCTAAACACCATTTTATGTTGCACTATGGCCAATTGACGAGAATTCATGGTCCATTGCATTATTCATGGACACTTCGATTTGAAAGTAAACATAGATTTTTTAAAAATATTGTACGGCACTTGCCCAATTTTATCAATATTTCTAAATCTTTGACATATTGCCATCAATTGTATCAAGGATATTTAGGACAAGGAACACGATTCAATTCTACTATTGTGGCTCATAACACACTAGGTCTAACTGAAGCTAATATTTCGCTACAAGTTTTGTCACTATTTTATGCGAATAATGTAGAGGCAAGAAATACACTTACTTCACAAAACATTTATTACAAAGGATTAAAATATGCAGTAGGTGATTACATCTTGTACAAACGTGATAAAGAACAAAGATTGTATTTTTTAAAAGTTTGTCACTTATTTTTTCAAGACTATGAGAATCCTATTTTTATTGGAACTTGTGAACCATTTGAATATAACCTTCAGCTAGGGCTATGTCAAAGTACTGATCATTCTCAAACAAAATTATTGCTATGTAAATACAAAGATTTACTACAGTTTAATGCCTATACACCTCATACTATAGGAAAAACTTTGTACATTGTTTTACACCATTCGTATGCAGATTTCTATAAAGATTAAGTTTTTTTGACAAATTGAATTTTTGAAGATTTGAAGGGGAAACTAAACACGTACCTAATCTCAGCATACTCACCAAAAAATTCCGCTATTTCATGTATGAAAAAATTGTGCCCAAAATAGTGCTAAATGTACGAAAGTACGTTACCTGAGTAAAATGACATCAATAACTTCGAGAAATATCCATATTTTGACATTTAACACTCGCATACATTTAATATGAGCTTAGATAATTTTAGATAATTTTACTGATTTTAAGGAAACTGTTAATAACCTAAAAGTAATAAAACTATACTTTAATTGAATAAAACCAAAATTATGTTTATTTCTAAGTAGGTACAAAATAAGTACAACATTTTGTATTCAAAGAAGTTGTTCGAAGTGCAGCGTTTGTGTAGGTTCTTAAAAGATTTAAAGTGTTTTTTTTATAATCGTGCCACTAATCGTGTCACTAATTTCGTCGATTCTCGTGGATTATCTACTACGTAGTTAATAATATTGTTATTTAAATCATCATCAAACACAACAGCTCGTGTTTCTCTATTTCGTGCATTCATTGAAGGCACTGTTTTATTGAGATATAAATTGTGTCTGTAGCTTCTTCAGTTTTCGCGTAGATTTGAGGATGCTGGAGAGAGAATCTCTCTCCAGCATACTCACTTAACGGACTGGTACTTTTTATCACTATTTCTATTATATGCTACTATTTCGGGCACTATTTTTGGCAAACATGAAATAGCGGGATTCTTTGGTGAGTATGCTGGGGTAACGAAACTAATTTTAGACTTTTTGAAAAAAATAAGCGATAGCAATGTAATTTCTCATTAAAAAAACCAGTTAGGTGTATTATAATATGCAAATAAGAGTAAAAAACAGTTTCTCATACATTTTCTATAGCATCATTCCTAATAGAAAATAATCGATTAAACCAAACTTGTTGAGTAATTACATTTTCATCGCTATTGACTTTAAACAAAATGCAAGTACTTATGAGAAACTTTTTTTTTACATTTATTAGCATAATTAATTAAACCAACTGTTTTTCCGCTATCTTCTTGAGAAATTACATTTTATCGCTATCTTTTTTAAAAATCCAAAAATTATGTTTGTTTTCTTCTCACATACTTATAATAAATAAAAATTCGCATAAATCTTCAAAAATAATACAATTATTCTTACAACAAAACTTGATAATTACAAAAGAAACCGTACTTCCTCTTCATGCCTCTAAGTTATGCGGCAAGTTGTCCCTTTTTTAGTTGTATCTCTTTCGATAAATATCCCTTTTGCAGAATGCCTCTTTCGCAAAAGTTGTTGTCTTGCCCGTTGCCGTAGGTAGATGACTAAATCATCTCTTAAATATTTGTTTACTATTTCACAGCATCCCGAGCGTTGGCAAGCCGAATATTGTGAAACCAAGTGGTTGCTTTTTAATATGGCAGAATAGGTCGCCTTGCCAGCTACTCAGTGGGATAGCCCTAGATGTGCCCCTTCTAGGGGCACCTTAAAGTCGACTCTTAAAAATAAGACGTCGCTAATTAGGTAGATATTTAATTATGCATTATGCCCTGTTTCACAGAATCTCGAGCTTTGGCAAGCCTTATCGATTTCTTTTTTTTTTAATCCAAAAATTAAGTTTGTTTTATTCTTACATACATAAATTAAATAAAAATTCTAATAAATCTTCAATAATAACCAAATTTTTCTTACAACAAAACTTGCTAATTATAAAAGAAACCGTACTTCCTCTTCATGCCTCGTAAGTTTTGCGGCAAGTTTTCTCTTTCTCGTTGTATCTCTTTCGATAAATATCCTTTTTGCAGAATGCCTCTTTCGCAAAAGTTGTTGTCTTGCCCGTTGCCGTAGGTAGATGACTAAATCATCTCTTAAATATTTGTTCACTATTTCACAGCATCCCGAGCGTTGGCAAGCCGAATATTGTGGAACCAAGTGGTTGCTTTTTAATATAGCAGAATAGGTCGCCTTGCCAGCTACTCAGTGGGATAGCCCTTGTTGTGCCCCT
Organism: Scoparia ambigualis; assembly: GCA_963921215.1. Classification (NCBI taxonomy): domain Eukaryota; kingdom Metazoa; phylum Arthropoda; class Insecta; order Lepidoptera; family Crambidae; genus Scoparia; species Scoparia ambigualis. The sequence continues at coordinate 39,572,900 of OY992507.1, forward strand.
CTTCTAGGGGCACCTTAAAGTCGACTCTTAAAAATAAGATGTCGCAAATTAGGTAAATATTTAATTGTGCATTATGCCAAGCTCAAATCAGAGCAACAGCGAAGTCAAGCTAATAAAGGACATTATCCATTTTGGTCCAAATTTGAAAAGGCCGGATAAACAATGAACGTACTGTATTTCAATAGAACTTGTCCCTTTGAGCATTTCGTGTTAGGGCACCAAAGCTGTAGCACCGCTGTAAGTACTTGGTTTGATTTAGGTTTAAAAGTCTTTTCATACATTTTTTTAAAGGGGGGGGGGGGGTTGACTTAAAACAAATTAAATGATTTGTCATGGACCTATCGTTGGTGTTTGGGGAGATTCTAAGAAAACATAAACATTGTGTAGGTATCTTATGATTATATATCAAGTTTTAAGATTACATCTAATGTGTATGCACCAGCGGTATTTTTTGTGGGTGTATACTGTATAACAATAAGTTCTGTTGTTATTTTGGTTTACAAAAATCAAAACAACATGGCAAGATAGTTTTTGTAGTAAATTCATTTATCAGAATATGTATGAAAATAACGCCTTTTGAACTCAAATAAAACCAGCAAGTACAGTACCTATAGTGCTACAGCTTTGGTGCACTAATAAAACGCTAAGAGGAACAAGTTCTATCCGAATAGGTGCAGCACTTTTTTGCCCTTTCACATTTGGACCAAAAACGTATGAAGATGATATCCTTTATACAGTTAGTCATCAGCATACCTGTCAGTGGAAGCTGCTTCTTTGTAGTAATATACATATCACTATTCTTCTTATGCTTAAATTTGCGTTTTCGATAGTTCTGTATGTTATTTGCTGTCATTGTTTAATTGTATGATTAACAGCATTCTTTGTAAGTTTATCTGATTTTGTATTGTGAAACAGTTATTATATTGCTATTCTAATTATGTTTGATTATTTTCTTCAATATTAGGACATTTCATTAGAATAAATTTTGTGTTCGATTATTTTAGTATTACATGATTAAATAAGTTTAAGTTACATACCTATCTTGTACATACATATATCCTATTTTGGAAATATACCTGCTATGTTTGTTCATACTTAATTGTTTTCATTTTAATTATTCATAATTAACGGAATATTGTAAATAAAAGCGTTCTAGAAATGGAAAGTTTTTAGTTACCTACACTGTTGGTATATTCACAACCAAACTGTAATCAATATTTGTTCAACCAGTAAATTACAGGCATATCGATCCTATGGGCAATTAGTATAAAATACTAAAAATCACCTTATATTATAGTAATGCTGAAAGCCCATGGAATGGGACCAAAATGCCTGTAATTTACTGGTAGACTGAATATTACTGTTTGAATGTGAATTTACCGCTATTATCATGATTGACAGCATTCTTTCTAAGTTAATCTGATGTTGTATTGTGATTTAAACAGTTCCTATTATATTGAAATTATAATTATGTTTGATTATTATCTTCAATATTAGGACATTTCATTAGAATAATTTTTGTGTTCGATTATTTTAGTATTATATGATTAAATAAGTTTAAGTTACATACCTATCTTGTACCTATATACATATTTTGAAAATATACCTGCTATGTTTGTTTATACTTAATTGGTTTCATTTAAATTATTCATAGTTAACAGAATATTGTAAATGAAAGCGTTCTAGAAATGGGAAGTTTTTAGTTAGAAGAAGAACCTACACTGTTGGTATATTCACAACCAAACTGTAATTAATATTTGTTCAACCAGTAAATTACAGGCATATCGATCCTATGGGCAATTAGTATAAAATACTAAAAATCACCTTATATTATAGTAATACTGAAAGCCCATGGAATGGGACCAAAATGCCTGTAATTTACTGGTAGAATGAATATTACTGTTTGAATGTGAATTTACCGCTATTATAGGTACACTCACATATAAATAGTGGGTTTTTCCATTCATATTAGGGAATTTTCCCTATTTTGTATGTGATTTATATCACCAACAAATTATTGAATTTCACATAAACTGTTTATTTTCACATACAATATTCTGTAAAATTCCCCCAAGAGCGTAGAATATTACATAAATTTATGTAATGATATTTACATGAATACATGTGAAATCTTACATTATTATGTAGATTTACATACCAAGTATTTAATAAATATTACATAAACGTATGTCAAAATACAGATATTTTTATGTAGATTTACATTACGTTAATGTATAACTACATAACAGTAGGTAATAAAAATTACACATTTTTATGTAGATTTATCTACACATTATGTAAATCTACTTAAGTTTAAGTAAACAAAATACATAATTTTGTGTAGATTTACCTATGTATTGAGTAAATCTACGTAAATTTATGTTAACAAAACACAAATTTTTATGTAGCTTTACCTACTTATTATGTAAATCTACTTAAGTTTATGTAAACAAAATACATAATTTTGTGTAGATTTACTTATGTATTGAGTAAATCTACGTAAATTTATGTTATCAAAACACACATTTTTATGTAGCTTTACCTACTTATTATGTAAATCTACTTAAATTTATGTTAACAAAACACACATTTCTATGTAGATTTACCTACATATTAAGTAAATCTACTGAAGTTTATGTAAACCAAATACAGTTGTTAAGTAGATTTAGCAACGTTTTATGTAAATGTACGAAGACGTATGTAATAAAAATTACACAGTTTACCGTAGATTTACTTGCATATCATGTAAAGCTACATGTTATGATGTAATTTTATTACATAAAGTTTAGGGAAATTTTTTCACATAATTTATCTGTAAATTCATATCACATATTTTTTGTAAACTCACATCACACGTGACTTATGTAAAATTACATTACATAATTTTATGTAATAACAAACTACATAAGTTTATGTAAAATGACATTACAGAATTCTTATGTAAAATTAATTTACATACTTGTATGTAATTACAAATTAAATTTTTTTATGTGAAATATTATTACATAATTGTTATGCAATATCACATTACATAAATTTATGTGATAATATTCCCATGTAAATTAGTTTATGTAAATTTACATAATTGGAATTACATAAACGTTCTTTACATTTTATGTAAAAAGTTGAGATGTTAATTTACATCCGACTTTGAAAACTACATGGACATGTAGTTTTACATAAAAGTGAGGGCTACGAGAGTGGTCCTAACTTTTATGTAATAATTTTTAACAGTGTAGGCGTTAGGTCGTATTTATTATAAAAAAGACACTAAGTGGTTGAACTTCAAAAGTGTAACACTCCGTGAGAATGGAACGGTTCAACGTTCATGAGTTTATGTGTCGTTCATGAGAAATAAGAATTAAAATATTTTGGGTTGGGTTACGGTAATCGCTTACAATCAAGTGGGCTCTATGCATTATTGCCACCTTAGTGGCTTAAGTAAAAAGTAGGAAAGTGAAGTTATACTCGTACATGCGGAATCGTCTTCTTTGCTAACGTGTGCAGCTTGTGGGTGCGCATTTTTTCACATAACTTTTTAAGTCCTATTATCGGAAGTCCGAAAATATTTCTCATACCAATTTACATCATAATGATTAGTCTTCATAAAAATATTGAATACTAACGATCGACACTCATAATCATCAGAATTCATCATACACCTTGTTTATACTAATTTTTTTTCATACTTTTGCTTATACTAACGATCGAAACTCCTAATCATTCCAATACATAACGCCAATTTTTGTAAATTCGTTTCATAATAATATTTGTTTTCATATATTTCTTATTCATAAATGTTTTTATGAGCCAGCCGCTAGAAAGAAAAAGTTAAGTATGCAAAACTGTAGTTCCGTTGGTTAGGTTAGGTTAGACTTGTGACAAATAACTTTGTAATTTTAATAAATGCTGTGTGCTTGCATGCATGTTGCATGCCTGCATGCATGCTGCATATTTGCTTGCATGCTGCAAGCTCCATGCTTGCTTGCATGCCAGGGGGTGCAGAGGGACTGGCCCCTCTGCTCGGGGGGGTCGGGGGGGCCTGAGGCCCCCCGCTATAAAGAAAAAGTTAAGTATGTAAAACTGTAGTTCTGTCGGTTAGGTTAGGTTAGACTTTTGACAAATAAAGGAAGGGGGTCGCAGGCCCCCCGGCCCCCCATATTTCTTAATCATAAGTGTGTAATGTATGAAAAACAATATTATGAGTACAAATATTTTCTTAGTAATGACATTATAAAAAAGAAAATTATAATAATTGTCTGTTAGGAAGAAAACAATTATGAAAAAAAAGATTATGAGTTCAAACTGTTCTTAGAAATGACAGTATTAATAAAAAATATGATAACTGTCTGTTATGAGTTCCGATAGTAGTAAGAAAAGTTTATGAACAAAAAAGCATGAGGATAAAAAATAGGAAGAGTGATTATTATGAACACAAATCGGTAGTAAAACAAAAAATAGGAATAGTTTTATGTGAGCCAATTTGGACCCGCTGTTTGTAAATATATTAATATTTTTTTTCTATTCATAAATGAGTGACGAGTCTACACTCAACCTAAGCTCGGTAACGCAGCGACTAATGCGCTCGGTGTGCGTGAACGAAATCAAAACATATCTCGCTCCGCCGTGCTTCAGAAGGCAGTCGTTAAACACACCAACCCGCATTGGGCCAGCGCGGTGGGTTGTGGCCCAAACTCTCCATGTTCTGTTGTCCATGTGGGATGGCTTGCGCCTAGCTTTTTAGGCTCCTGGTGATGGATGTGAGGGGAAATTTTCCTATCAACATGCCGATGGCTTCGTTCTTTTTGTCCTGATTTTTTTTTCAATAAACTGGTTATTTATTTGACCACTAAACTGCTTGGAAAATAGACTTACTTATAATGACCGTAGCTTTAAATATCTATATTTATTTATTTATTTATTTATTATCAGGCAACAAAGTTGCAATATAACAGGCCCATAGATACATACCTTAAAAACTAACATATACATAGCTTATAAACATTTATTGTTAGTATAATAATTTAAAACTATGTTAGTAATTTACATAGCACTGGCTTGTGCTGTTTCGGTGGTGGTAGGCAATCTCCCGCGGAAACGCCGGTACACCACGCCCTTCGGCCAAAAGTCCTCCTTCATAAAGGTGTCGTCCAGCTTAGCTGTTGGGACTCGCACCACAAATGCCTTAAAACTGACATTATGTCGCGATTCCAGCGGCTCCACCCTCAGAAGGAAGTTGGTCTTTGTCTTAATGTACTCAACCACATCCTGCACTGTGATGGTGTGGTGCAGGCGCGACAGGTACATCGGCGTAGTCGGCGTCGCAGCACGCAGAAGGAACTGGGGCCATGTCAGTGCGGTACCGCAACGGTTCTGATTCGGCCGGTGATGGCGTGCCCTCTTCCTTTGGACCTTGACGAAACCGTCGTCGTCTCGTTCTACGGCGGCATGCTTTGACACTCTCTGAGCGCTTAGGTTGGAAGCAGCAACAGAGGCGTAGTCACGTCGGCTGGGCTTCGTTTGGATGGTGACAGGCTCAGGCTCAGCTGTCACGTGCGGCACCGCGGGCGAAGGCGCGGGGCGGGTGGACGGCGGAGGCGGCGCGAGGGGCGCGACGACAGCGGGTTGCACGGCACGGGGGGCCGGCGACTGCAGGGCGCGGGGGGCCGGCGCCGGCGTCTGCGGGGCGCACCGAGCCGGCGTGCGCGCGGGGGCAACGGCTGCGTCAGCGTTGCACGGCGACGAGGTCGGCGTCGAAAATGCTGACTCAAAACTCAGCCGCGGCGCGTTGACGAATGCACCGCGCCGCGTGTTGACGTTTGAGTCATCGACTGACCTACTTACTGCGAGTGATGCGCGCAAACTATCCACTTCCTTGCGCAACTCACTCACAGTATTCTGTGATGCTTCGAACTTTAGCACCACGTCCGCCAAGCCCGCCTTTAAGGTCACAATGTCCTTCAGCAAGCAGGTTACGTCGACGTGGTCGAACGTGACGGGAGGGAGCTTGTTTAGGTCCCTCGCCACAAACGTCGGCACGTCGTCAGGGTCGGTCTCCTTCAGCAGCGTGATTATTTCCTGCAGGCTCTTCGGTGCCCCATCACGGCGATGAGACACCATCTGGTCACTCTTGTTTACAGATGCAAACAGAAGCTTCTTGGCCGCAGATATGTCGTCCTCGCTGAAGCTGGACTTGCATATCTGCACCGCACTTACTTCATCCATCACGTCCAGCTTCTGTTGCAGGAAGGCGAGGAGCTCGTTAACCACCAGTTTGTCGCTCATGGTGGTGGTTCGCGCGGCGACTCGCGCCGCGTTACAACGTTTATAATATATCTATAAATATCAGCAATTGCACGATGCCTAAAAATGTAGGGTAATGAGAGCGGGCGGCGGCGGCGGCGCGGGCGGGTCCGTAGCGGGAGCCGATCAAATATTGAGTGCTGGCTCCGAGCGCGCGGCCCTTGAGGCGGTGCTCAGCCTATAATGGCAGCCACCCTATGGTTAATTTACAATCGGCGGGCGTACTACGGTAGGTTTTATGCCAATTTTATATTTATTTATTTTTATATTTTTTGGTTAGTAATTTTGTATATTTTGTAAGCGTTCAAAAGTAACCATCTGGTACAATTTAGGTATTTTATTAAGGAGGTGCCGCGCGATCACAAAAACTGACATAAGTCTCTCAAAGAAAAATCAATCATATTGATATTTATAATTAGAATAATTCTGCTTTGAAGTTTCAGACCTAGTAATTTAATTAGAGCAATGTTTTTATTCTGTCGAAATGTACAAAACCATTCACGCGCTTGTGTTAAACATTAAAATTAACTTTTTTAAGAAGAGGGTGCCCTGCTGAATATCAATACAAATATTTTTATGTAAGAATTATTGTTCCTACGTAAAATTAAGAAAGTTGTCTAAAATATATGTTTTTAGGAGACTTTTCGTTTGTTTTTGTTAAAGAATTTGTTTTGAATTTCAACAAGGTCGCGACCTTGTGCAATGATCAGGCTAACTTACATAAGTTCTTTTAATGTATTTAACTAATTCAGCGCATAGTACAAGTGACTTAAAAATACGTAAATTTTCACAATTTCGACCCCCTTAAGTAAGGCCAAAACTGGAGCCCACACTTCATACATAGTTAAAGTACAAATAGACCGTCATACAATAATTGGTTTGTTAAAATTTTTATAATTCCATTAGGAGCCCACTCGACAATACCCCGATCTCATTGTCATCAAATTGTTTCGATTAACTTTTAAATTGCAGAGAGGAGAGTGCTCTGCAAAATGAGATTGATAACACGCCACATTAAATATTCATAATAATAATTTCCAATTATACGTGCAGCGAACTCGTGTTGTGAGATGTTACTTAAATCAGTGATGGTTTTCTTTTCGCATTTAGATTATGAGGGTAGAATAAACCAACTATTCATAAAATTATTCTCTCCTTAAAATATTTTTTTCAAATAAAAATAATCTTTCTGTCTCTCAATATTTACGTTTAGACAAAACAGTACTACTTGTTTTTTATATTCATAAAAGTATATTAAAACATAGTTGGCAAATAGTGAAATTCTTATTTTCTCCTGTGTTTTGAAAGAAGTCTTCGCGGATAATCGGCGTGTTTTTGTAGTACGCATGTCGCCACAATACAGTCCAAACAAAATGATGGCCTCAAAGTTTTCCCCTTGAATGTCTCCTCACAAGTTTTGAATATTAACAAACTACTGGTAGGCTGGTTCCTAATGTATGCGGACGATTCAAATAATATATTGCGCTCGCTGGAAACTTCGGGAGGGCATGTCTCCGGAGCGCGCTGCAGACAACACATTACCATCCGGAGCCGTACATCAAAACAGTTCGCTAGAGTCGTTTATTTTTATTTTGCGTTTGCGTGCTTCTACTTCAATTTGAATTTAATTAGGTTTATTATTGATCTTAATGAATTTAATACCAACATTTTGTGCGTTTTTCAAGAAATTTCTTGCCTCGAACTACAGTGTTGTGGAACCAGCTCTCGGCGGCGGTATTTCCGGACCGTTACGACTTAGGGATCTTCAAGAAACGAGCCTATTCCTTCCTTAAAGGCCGGCAACGCGCCTGCGATTCCTCTGGTTTTGCGGGTGTCCATGGGCGGCGGTGATTACTTTCCATCAGGTGACCCGCTTGCTCGTTTGCCTCCTTCTGCTATAAAAAAAAAAAAAAAAAGTTTTTGATTTAATAATAATACATTATTTATTTGTTCATAATTACAACTAACTTAAAAACTAACACTATGGAACAAAAAGGTTATGTAGCTTAGCATCAAACAGCTGAATCGACTGCTGTAGCTGATAATCTGCCACAACCTATCGTGTTTTTTATACTTTTCTAAGAAAACGTGACAACAGTTAAGTTTTATAAAAATATTTTAAAGTGGAAATAATGTCCAACTTACTTGAGGTTTACGCGTAAGGCAACGATGTTGTGCAGTCAGAGTAAATTCTTGGGAAGCAGGTGTATTTACGGAATAAAACTGCATGCATGTACCTATTCAAAAGTTATATTAACTTTATTTTTTAAATATCTGGCTGGTAGCCGCTCCACAATAGGTGACTGCCGCCTTATGTCTTCTCTTGGGTGTCGTAAAAGGAGACTAACGGACCAAACACTACACATACATCCAACCACCATCCACCACTTGTCACGCTGAGCACATGTGCAGTTATCATTTGATGAAACGTGGACTGTGATAGTCGACTGCTGTTGTGGTCCTCATTGCCAGGTCTCTGACTAACCCTTCGCGGATAAAAAGTCGTTAAGATATGTATGTATGTATTAATTTAAAAACAATTAATACATTTAAATACGATGATACTGCGGAAACACATAGTCTGACTAGTATTTAAATTAAAAAAGTTGTGTTAATAATAACATAATGTGACTTCCTGTTGTTTTAGGTTTAACCAAGCAAAATACGAGTATGCTATGAAACTCGTTATTACCTATCAGAACGGGATTTTTTTTTATTAAGGGGGTGCCGCGCGATCGCAAAAACTGACATAAGTCTCTTAATGAACTTCAAAGCAAAATCAATCATATTGATATTTAAAAATAGAACAATTCTGCTTTGAAGTTTCAGACTTAGTAATTTGATTAGAGCAATGTTTTTATTCTGCGAAATGTACAATACCATCACGCACTTGTGTTAAAAATTTAAATTTACTTTTTTAAGATGAGGGTGACCTGCGGAATACAAATATTTTCATGTAAGAATATTGTTTCATGCGTAAAATTAATAAAGTTGTCGAAAAAAATGTCTTAGGAGTCATTAGATTTATGTATTGTTTGTTATTGTTTAAAGAATTTGTTTCAAATTTCAACAAGGCCACGATCTTGTGCAATGGTCAGGCTAACTTACGTAAGTTCTTTTAATGTATTTAACTAATTCAGCGCATAGTACAAGTAACTTAAAAATACGTAAATTTTCATGTGTTGCCCAACATCATAATATGACGACAGTAAGCCCTTCACGAGAAAGTAGCAAGCTTAACATTAGCTCCATCATACTTCAACAATAATGCTCTCGTCGCTTTGGCAACGGGCAAACACTTCGACTTTCGTAAAACAAAATAATAAAACGATTTAATATCATACCGTTCGTTGGATCCAAAACTATCTCCAAATCACTTTTCACTGGCCGTCGTTATTGGCGCCATACAGGAATGTACCTATGTGATTGTGATGATATTCCAGGGCCGATGTTCGTAACTCCTTTACGACTGAAAATAAAAAGGTTCTACTTTTACGTCCGGGGGCTGCGCCGTGACTGCTTTACTTATGTGGCTTCATATCCTGCTAATAGTATTGTATAGTTTAGACGTGGGGCTTAATGCTCTCAAGTTTTTATTACTTTAAATACTTTTGGTAGGTATATGAAAACGTAACGTGCTTTTTTTAAAAAAGTCGAATTATTTGTGTGATGTGTTGCATATATTCAGTCAGACTTCAGCTTTAGAAGTTTAAGAATCAAGATTATTATATTACCTTTTAAATAATTGGCATACCTATGGTTACATTTGACGTGAAAAAGCTATGATATCTACCTATTATATAAATACATAGTAGTACATTACTTGTATATATAACACAGTCACTGCAATACAAATGGCTATTTACCAGCTGGAGAAGTATCTGTCTAGCTGTAGGCCTAAAAGTACCAAAGTTACTCCGGCGGCGCGGCGGCCACCGATCACAGCCTAAAAGCCTCTTCCAAATCGCAGGCGGCTAATTAATTACATTTGCCTTACCTTTGGCTTTCAGACACCTTTCACGCCATGTAATGGAAGCTACCGAGGTTGGCCGAATTGGGCTGCTCTCGGTGCACTATACTACCAATGAAAAGAATTAAGCCGATTCTCCGGCGTTCCCTGCCAACTGCCATCGACAATTTGGCAGAAAAACGGATATTAAGTACGTTGGATCAATTTGGCAGTGGAATCCGGCCTGTGCAATATTATGAACTTGATCGCTGTAGGTTACGAACTATGCGATGTGTCGGAAACATTTTATATCAACAGTAGGTATAATTTTTACTTCAAAATGTTTCAACTTGCTACAATATAAATTAGGGCACTTATATTAACAAATTAACTAAACGTATAACATTTTTAAAATGACTGCTACAAAAATTAATTGTTTGAGTTAATTTACTAATGGTTTCATAATAGAAAAAGCGTCGGCCTTTCTATCACGCCAGGCTTTTAAACACAATATTAAATCTTTAAGAGCAATAACTTTATAGAAAATGCTAATTGAAATGATTTACTTTAATGCAGTGTAATGTGATTAATTCTACAGACAACTTAAGGGGATTAATTCAATTACACTTTAAAATTTACGATAGCAGCAAACTAATACCAAAAGTCTATCTAAGAATCTTTGATTAACTAAAAGTGGTACAGAATTGCAGGTGCTGAGCGCCTCCACACGAGCTCATTAGCGGCGGGCACTTAGCGCCCCGCACCGCCCGCACCGCTGGCGCCCGCTGCTCGCAACGCATGCAAATCCAGAGCTCATTCAATCAGACGGAACGAGTGTAGATAACAAAAAGTGGTGTGCAATTTGCGAAACGAACTAAAACTTAATTAAAACAACCTCGTGTCTTGAGAATAAACAACGAAAACATGTTGTGAACTAATATTTCTTTGGTGATATTCTCTTCTCTTGAAAAAGTCTTACACGGTCATTGGCCCCTGTTGAATCAACAAGAGACAAGCTGTTTATTTACCTTATTGTACAAAAAGAATTCTCATACATGACTGACAAACATGACAAGCCCCGTTGCGCACACTAAAATAAAATTTAAAGATCACACACGCTACACATTCACTGTCTTATTTTAAGGAGTCGTATCGTTTTTCATGTCACTGAACCGATAGCCGGCCATACGGCCCGCCTGACGGGAAGCCATAGGCGCTTGCAACCACAACAGACACACTCTAACGGGCGTGCCACGACACACTCTAACGGGCGTGCCACGACCGCGGGCGACTTGCGTTGCGTTCTTTCTATTACCGTTGACTCTACTGAAGTATAACATGCAACGTGCTGGAAATCCGCTCGTCTCTCCGCAAGACGTGGTCGTGGAATAAGGCGCTCATGCCTCTGTGCCCTGTAATATATCCCGCAATTTCATTGGACGTTACTACGTCGTGGTACTACTGCACGTGGTAGTACTCTACCACAAAATAGAGAGAGTACAAAAGGCCGACTGGTATGTACTTAATTTTTTATGCTTATCCCCGACTGTAGCGCTAATGGGGTTGACAAATTTTGTGATGCTAACATGGAATAAATAATTTTCGTTTATTTAAGAGATCTTTTTCATAAAGACGTAAGGACATAAAAGCATAACTAATTAAATACATGAGTGCATAAACAAATACATAAGTATATAGGTAAGTACATAAAAGCTAAAAGTACATAAATATGTAAATGTGTATGTGTAACGTAAGTACATTAGTTTCTTTATATATTTATAATTTCTTTAATAACTACCAGATTCTAAGCCGACAATAGACCTAAAGGTACAGTGATAATCCCCAAGAATGGAACGTCTGCAACGCGTGACACTCGCGCTCGATTGCCTTTGAGTTCCTCTGTGATTCCGTGTTTGTAAGAGGTGTCTACGGAGGCGACACTCTTTATTAATATGGCTGCAGGAAAGAGCGCACTCGTAGTCCGTAGCGTAGCTGGACATTGCAGCGAGGCGTCGCGTCGTAGCCGCGGCCATCACACGTAGCCGTCGTAGCTGCGGTCTTGCCAATCGTCTAATTTAGTTTACTAGTGCTGTAATAGAACATTATGATATGAGTGCGGTAAGTTGAAAATTACAGCAGAGGTGATATTGCTAGCTCGAGCCGCAGGCGAGGGCTATACGAAAGCAAAGGCTGTAATTATCAAAGCGCACATTTTATAACATATTTGCGAGGAAAACACATTTTCTGAAAATGACTGCGTGTTTTTGTTGCTTTTCTAGTGTATAATTTTTGGTAAGCCAACATGTATTTTTCTTTGGACTTAGATGGTAATAGGCTGTCAATAACATTTTGTGTTCTTCACTTATTATTTCCGGTGGTGTAGTTTAGTTCTTCATTACTAAAACTAGACATATTTGTTTTTAAACTTTCAAAGTAATTATTGAACAAGAAGCCGCTGCGCTGTTTGAACAAACGCTGTTTCGACAAAATATAGGTATGTGAAAGGTAGGAAGTCTTTCCATCCAATCCCTTGGGTGTCGTAAATGACGACTAACGGACTAAAAGACTGCACATACATCTAACAGCATAGATCGGTGATGGGCCCTTTAAAATAATAATAGGTACCAACCCCTCTCTTCTCTTGTGTGTCGTAAAAGCGTCTAACGGGCTAAAGGCTCACCATCTAAGCACTTGTGCGGACTGTGCAGTTGTTTCTTGCTGAAGCGTGGACTGTGTGGGCGTGGTCTGTGTTGTCCATAGATTCAAATTATTACTAATTTTACTAGTGTGTAATAAGTTACATTACGATGCTGAAGTCGGTGTAATAAGAGCCACTTTACGAGCAAATGTGTTAAAAAATAGTATAACTATTATTATAAAACAAAATGCGGATAACTATTACGCGCTTGATAGTTATATAATATTAATGCAAGTTGAAGGTTTCATGTGAGCACATTACAGAAACGGTACTGTAGTGCTGAATAAATAACTGGGTATAGTGCCAAGGGGGCTCATTCCATCACTCTTACTTACAGTTATGTTTATTTTCGCTCCTTAATGTTCGCAAAAGCAGAGTTTAAACTCTTACCCGTACAGTCGCCAACAAAATAGCTGTTTACTTTAACTCTTAATGTTAGCAAAAGTATCTTATGCGAGTATTTGCAAATATGATTCTGGAACTTTATGAGAAATATAGAAATAAGTGTCTGGTGGTACGACAGAGTGTAGCAACTTTCGTACCTTATGCCATTTTGAATTTATCTTTAGTACCCAACCCATAACGATAAAACATTCCATACACGTTGACGTGGTTTTTGAACAATGTATTTCTATATTATTATTATTTTTGCATTCATAATGCTATATAGATATAGGATAAAATGTTTACTGGAAAAAACAACCAGTCTCAGAAAAGCTCGAATGGGATTCGAACCCATGACCTTTGGATTGCCGGTCTACTGCTTTATTTCTATTCAATACAAATATTGTATAGGAAAACATGAAGTAAAAAAGCTGATAACAATATAATCCGACAGCGCTACAACGCACCATGCAAGATTAACGGCTACTCCCGCGCTACTCGCTAGTAACCGTGTTTATTCCTGATTATGTTCGGGAATAATCGGCCGGGATAAGGCTGTGCACATAAACAGCGACACTCGCGAGTTTATCGCCTCAATCATGTTTATCGCTCGCGTTACAATCGCGCGAGCCGTAAACTTGTGAGGTGCGCATGCAATCACGTATATGTAGGATATAAACAAAACATCGTTAAAAGTTTACGCCAAACTGAAACTGATAAGATACTGGCAAGTCTTGGATAGTAACATCCACTGAAATTTTAAATTTGTAGGAAAAAATATGGTTACGTTTCGAATACGATATCTAATAAAAAAGAGAATTATTTAAAATCAGTCCTTTATTTATCATACATAACACTAACTAAGTTTTAACTACATAAGTTTCAACCGGATGAAATCAGTTTTACGTTTGCTTTAATTAAAATTTGATATAAATAACACTCGATTTTATTATTTATCTGTGATTTTATTATGAAGTGTGTGTGATCTGGCGGTATCGGATCAGGATGGCAAATAGAAAGCTATGATCTCCGCCGACTCTATTTGTTGCGGTTGTAGTAAAAACCTAGTAGCCGTTGTTAAAGTTTCTGGTTTGTAAGGCCATTCAGTTGATGGCCACCCTACCAAGGTAATACGGCAGATCCAATCGACAGACGGATCACGTGAGATCCGCTGATCCGTGGATCCGCTCGTGAACGTTAAATTTTCATTTATGCACATTAAAGTCGTTCGCTACTTTAAGCGCTTTTACCAACAGTTCTCTGTTAGACTATTACCAATTTACTCACAAAAATACCATTTTAGTCTTGCATTAGTCATTACTAAAATTTATTTGCGACTACAAGCATAAAAATGTACCTAATTAACTATGTGTGTACATTAAGGAAAATCTACGTTGAAACAAGACAGTGTTTTTAGGGTTCCGTAGCCAAATGGCAAAAAACGGAACCCTTATGGATTCGTCATGTCTGTCTGTCTGTCCGTCCGTATGTCACAGCCACTTTTTTCCGACACTATAAGAACTATACTGTTGAAACTTGGTAAGTAGATGTATTCTGTGAAACGCATTAAGATTTTTACACAAAAATAGAAAAAAAACAATAAATTTGGGGGTTCCCCATACTTAGAACTAAAACTCAATTTTTTTTTATCTATCCCATCTATGCGGGGTATCTATGGATAGGTCTTAAAAAATAATATTGAGATTTAATTTTTTTCTAAACTGAATATTTTGCGCGAGAGACACTTCCAAAGTGGTAAAATGTGTATCTCCCCCCCTGTAACTTCTAAAATAAGAGAATGATAAAACTAAAAAAAATATATGATGTACGTTACCATGCAAACTTCCACCGAAAAATGGTTTGAACGAGATCTAGTAAGTAGTTTTTTATAATACGTAATAAATTAATTAATTTAGAAAAATGCACTATTATTAAAACATCGATCAAAGTTATAACGAACTACAAGAACTTTTAATGATGTTACTTGCTGCTACGGAACCCTTCATGGGCGAGTCCGACTCGCACTTGGCCGGTTTTTTTAAACAACTTCCTTTTCTCGACATCTCATTGAGACGGTTAGTCGAAATTTCTTGAAGTTACATACTATACTTATGTATTTCCTAATTAATGTTTTATTTTCAAACCATTCGGGTAAAGTAGATTTTATTTACTTTTTCTTTTCGAGACTACTACTATAAACAAAATCTGCGTAAATAACTTGTCTTCTTCCTCAAACAAAAATTATGTAAATAACTACAAACAATACCTACTGAGCCATTAAATGTGTATCTTACTATGTCTTTATCTTATAAAGACATTTATACATGCATAACACGCCAAAATGGACAATATACAAGACGAATAGTCGAGCTCCTTCACATTCGAGTGACGGGCAGAAACGCGCTAGAATCGCGACCGCGGCAGGCGGCGAGCGGCAGGCGGCGAGCGACGGGCGGGCGGGCGGCGCGATAACAATTATTAGTATTTCATCTTATTTATTTTTACATTTTTAAACGTCTTTTTAATACTACCCGTGACGTAACTGGGTGAATTTAAACCAAGTCGTTTTTTATCAATTCGGTTGAATTTTTTATTGTCTGTTTTTTTCAAATTTGAACAGCAATTTTTTATACTTCTTGATATTTAATTTTATCCTCATACGTAATGATATAAAAAAACAGAAACAGAAATGAAATAACTAGCCACCTAAGGAAAGGCTATGTACACCATTCTTCACTGTGAATTACTCCAAAATGAAATGACAACCAATCGAAATGATAAAACAATGAACTGAAATGAAACGATTATAATGAAAATGATAAACAAGAGCAAAAATGTGCATTTACTAAAAAACTATTTATTATAAAAATGAATGAATATTACACAAATAACCGTATTACAATAAGCACCTTACGACTACTTTACCAAATATACTTGTTAATTGGAAGACAAGTTATATATACATGGAAATAAAAAGAATTTTGTCATGTCACACCGATATGAAATACTTACTTTATTGGCGGGAATACGGAGCAAGCGGCGTACATCCTTCCACTATATAGGCCCTTAGGCGGCACTGGTAGGTAAGTTCTAAGCGAGTGAGAGAGAATTTAAGGTTGATCCATGCAAAAATATAATCGATAATATTAAAGCCGCTGAAATGAAAAGATTTTATGAGACACATGCATTTTTACTTCCCAGTTATTAAACTGGATAGATAAGATTACAGAATTGGCTTGTAATAATACTTCAACTATTTACGGTTTAAATTAAAGTATCTAACAACTTAAATAGCCGATAGCTTTTGTTATACGAGGAAAATTACACTGAAAAATGTTGTTGAGACAGCTACTGAAATGATAAAAATGGGGCTACGCAATTTTTTTCCTATTTAAATGCAAGTCTGATTGAGAATTATTTACTGATCCATATAGGTAACTAACGCATCTACCAAGAATAAAATATAAGAACTGTATTGTAATGTTCTGCACTACGATTTCATCCATGCCGCGTAAAATTTGCTGCTGGGAAATCCACCCAACTACCACATTAACTCGCATTGATACAAACATACACTGTTTGTGTTTTTATACTTAGTTGTAGTTAAAAAAGCGCCTATTAGGAAGCGGCCATCACAGCCTTTTATATAAGGCTTCCTTTTTTTTATCTTTTTAAAATAAGGAGGAAACGAGCAAGCGGGTCACCTGATGGAATGTTATCACCGCCGCCCATGGACACACCCGCAAAACCAGAGGAATCGCAGACGCGTTGCCGGCCTTTAAGAAAGGAATAGGCTCGTTTCTTGAAGATCTCTAAGTCGTAATGTATTTGACCTCCGCACGTTACCAACCCTTAGATCAACTGTGCCATTACGAGCGTAAAAAAATGTGTGCTTATTATAATAAACTAGGGACTGTTTATGTGCATCTAACGATCTTATATCGTTTGTGAATATACCTAGGTAAAATGAATTATTTTTATTTATTTATGATAACGAAAATTATTTTATAGAAATGCAGCACCAGGGCTACAATGTACTTGGTTTACCATTTTTATTTTACATTATGATTTCTTTTTAAGAAAGGATTATAATGCCCTAAAAATATCTTTCTTGCCAACAATACAGGAAGAATACATTCAAGAAACCAACGACAACAAAAAAAATTACAACATCTTTCAAAGTAAGTACTTTGACTTTTAAAAGATACAACTAATATTAATTTCAGAGCATTGAGCGAACCGAATGAATTGCTGCAGCTACTGGGAAAACCGTCCGAGCCTGCGATTTATCAAACATTAAAATTAATGATTCGCATTTTGTGTAAACTGTTACGCGTCATTTATCATTTGTATTGGGCGGGTGAACGTTATTGCATTCACAGTAAGTAGGTTTTAATTAAATTTAAAAAAAACTTTTTAAAACCTTGTTGTAAAGCAGCACACAATTTTTTTTCATATAAATAAAACTAGATCACTTTGAACCACAGACACTATAACTGTGCGTAGGTTAACTTCGCCACTCGTCGATATTCATAAAACGTGATTCACTCATGTCCTAAACATAAAGACAACAGCAGACCATCAGCTTGCCGCACGCGTGCATATGATGGCCGGCGCGGCATGTGATGTAGGGATGTGCATGCTCGGCAGAGACGCGCCCGCCAGCCGGGTGATGCCCCATGAATAGTGATGTGCTGCGAACTATCGAAGTTTTATGCTCGATCAAAAACAGCGCGTGAATCTTGACAAGATAGTCTACAGTTTACGCCGACGATAAGTAACCGATTGATATTGAAGTTTTATGCTTTGTTTATAGCTCAGTAAAAGAGCATGCAATAAAGTTGAAAGATTCAATGTAGGTGTTGAACATAAGCTTCTTGAACGTTTTGCTTTAAACGAAATTCATAGAAATTATCTAGAAGGTTCCTTATCTAAAGATTTGGATCCGACTGAACCGGTTCCTACACCGGTTCAGTCGGGTGAAATCTTTCTTACGACCACAGCAAATCCAACCATCACCTACTTAAATGTGGTCACTTGGACCAAACTCTATCATATTTAATTAATGTGCCGCCTATATGGTTTTCCAGGGGGTATGCCTAAGTATAACCGAGCTCCGGTGCGATGCGGCAGAATCTTGGCCGAGGAGTTTAAAAGTAGACACGTGATCCACGCAGGATCAATTTTGCTATACGCAATAATAATAATAAATAATATCTAAGGGAAATTCTAAAAAAAACTACTAAAGCAATACGATAATGATTATTGAATGTTTATAACTAAATAAATAAGTTACCTATGCATAATAAAAACAAAATTAATTTATTTCAGACAATGTTTGTCCCGCTGGCCGCCCGTGGCACAGTACAGGGGCCTAAGCGAGCCTAATCAGCTCGTGAGGCTGCCTCACCATGCCACGCATAATGTAGGGGTGTTTCGTCGTGCCGGTTGGTGACCGGAAGGTGGGGTTCCGGCAGCCATTCCCGGGGGGGTTCTGGGGCCCTTCCGTTCGGCAGGTTAATAATACTCGTCTGTGGGCAGATTCCTGGGGAAACAGGTCACCATACTTTAACCATTCGCATCGCGGCATCATTTTCTCGATTCACCTCTCGCTCGCCTCTCTCTTTCCACTCCTTAAATGACAGCACCTAACATTAAAACTAGTAGTACAGCGGTGCACACCCCCACCACAACCTTACCGTTTGAGGTGGAGTTCGCTAACATCCGCGGACTCCATGCAAACCTCAATGCCGTCCACCACCATCTTGAAACGACACGGCCAGCCATGTTGTTCCTGACGGAGATGCAAATGATCCGCCCAGCTGACACCACCTACCTGAACTATCCCGGCTTTGTGCTTGAAGAATCCTTCAAAGCCAAAACCGGAGTTTGCTTATTCGTTCGGGCGGATGTTTTCTGTCGCCGTCTGCACACGTCGATTTAGGCTCTCATTGCCGTGTCTACGTCTGCGTCTACCGATCCCATAACGGCGACATGGAGACAACTCGACTAATTGAACATCTTAGTCGGGTAGCAGATGATGCGCAGGAGCGGTGTCCATCGGCGGAATTAGTGTTTTTGGGGGACTTCAACGCCCACCATGAGTTGTGGTTAGGTTCCTCCAAAACAGACCATGCTGGTAGAACTGCCCACGCATGACCTGACGCAACTGGTGAACCAGCCTACCAGGATCCCAGACATAGTTTCTGCTGACGAGTCGCCCAGCTGGATACCGGGTAGAGATTCGAGCTCCTTTAGGCTCCTCGGATCACTGCTTGATATCCAGCACAGTGCCCTCGGCATCGCGCTGTAACGGTACAGAATGAATGGTATCCGTCCGTTAGTAAGGAATGTGTGGGAGTAGCACTAACATAAATATTAATGCGTAGCACCATTAATATAATAAGCATGAAAAAGGGAATAATAAACTATTTCAGAATAATGGTCCGTGGTCTAACGCTTTATCTTTAGTTTGAACTTCGCGGGGACTGCTCTGTGTGCTCCTTGCGACATAGGCGCCATCTAGCGTGAGTTATTTACTTGAGCTTCGCATAAGGTTGCTAGTTTGACTTCTTTATTTTGAATTTCGCGGGGACTGCTCTGCGCGTCCCTTGCGACGTAGGCGGCGTCTAGTGGGAGTCATGGTTGTGAGCTTGACTAGGACCGTATTTTTATTTTGAATTTCGCGGGGACTGCTCTGGGGTCGGGAAAGTGGTTCACTTACGGGCGGACGCCATCTATGGTCGGGATACGGAACTTTTGATAATTTCCCAAAATATAGGATTATTGGCTTAAGTGGAGGATTATTGAGAGGGAATTGTTAATAGAAGGCTATATTTAGATATTCAAAGATGAAATATTGGCTGTCGGACGAGATTTGGTTAGATTATGGAAAAATTTTAGAATTGCGCGGCGAAAGCGGCAATGAGCGAGCGAGAGGTTGAGAAAAAGACAGAAAGAGAGGTCGGATGATAGCTCCACGTGGCGCGACGCGAAGGCGGGGGGCATCGGGGAAACGGCTAGCGATTGGTGGAAGGGAAGAAAAGTGGACTCGCGCGGGCGTATGTTAGGCGCGCATGGCGCGAAAGTTAAGATGCTTGGGAAAAGGGCGGAAAATTAGCGGGCATTCAATTTTGGGACGTCGGCGGTGCGGTCCAACTTAAGAGTGCGGTACTACTCATACGGGAAAAATAGTGTCCGAGCTTTGATAGTGCGCTAAGTGATATTCGAGCTGCGATATTAATTAAGATTTGTGAAATTGAAAGTGATTAATAAAGTAAAACTATTGCGGTCGCAACTCGAATCCGTTAACGGAATGAAGTATTCCGGGGTACATCGGCGGAAACGCGTAACGGTGGCAACGAAAACCTATGTACCTTTCAACCGACTTCGGTCTGGATGATCTTTGATTGTATTTAATAAGATCGGCGTTTTATATCATTACGCTAAACAATACACTATCTTCGACGGAGTAATGGGGGAGAGACAGTTGTCTCCCTAGTGAAAGTTGAAGATAGGTCAGACACCATTTAGCTGGAGGTAGACCCGTATGACCCAGTCCAATTTCGAGTCTACCTCCGTACATACAGTGTAGTGATAGGAAAATAACACACTGAGTATACTGGCTCGACTGATATAACATTTAGGAGTTAGTTGCTTTCAGGGGCAATGCGACTCTCACCACACACCACGAATTTAAATTAAATGAGGCTTGGCCTAGTTTGCAAGGTACACAAAAGGGACTGTTAGTTCGACAAAATATAGGCATTTTCAAGTGAGGAAAGTTGTAGGAATCTATAGGTAGGCGGATATATATATATGGTTAGTTATTAATTCAGACTAATAAGGTAGGGATAATTAGGTTACGGCGCTAAATAAAATTATGATGAAGTGATGTGGGTCCTAGCTAGGCAAGTAATCTGTTACCGCAGGCCGATAAAATTCTAATTGTTTTCCTAAAGTTGTTACCAATTAATTATTCATTTTAAATAATTAATAGAAGCATGATAATATCGTACCATCATTACTTTGGAGTACCTAAAAGTCTAGACTGGTTTCCTATTACAAGAAAAATACTAAAAAGTTATAGCAAATAAGCTTAGCCGTACTGTGATGTTTGATTTCTAATACTGAAATGACCAAACAGGCATTTTTTAGCTTTCCCTGGGATGCAATACGATCTCATATCGCTACACTCTTCAAGGTGTTAAAGTTTTACATCCGATACCTTAGCAAAAATAAGCTGATACAAACTGAACAACTAAAACCAGTTTAGAACCTAGGATAAGTCGTTGAAAGAAGACATTGCAAGCTATGAGCTTCTAATAATCTGAAACATAGAAATAATTGATTGATAACAACCAGCTAATTAGCCTGACAATGGTCTACTAATACCATTCGAATAGACCTCTTAAGATATGTAAGTACTTACTTCTAATAATATGAAACATAGAAATATTTGATGGGAACAATCTAATCAATCAGACTAATACCTAGTACAGTCTAATTTATATCTATTAAAGTGAGTAAAAGATAACTTCTAAATGTAATTGATTCAATGATTAACAGGGATAATTAACTACCTAATTTACTACCTACTAAAAGTATACTGACTATGATTTAGTAGTCTATCAAATTAACCACTCAGTCTGAGAGACAGAGGGTGGAAGTTAATGGAAAAATAATTAACTTAAGTTCACTACCCTAAAAGTCAGGGATGTTGAATAAATTAGACATCTTTCAATAAACTTGAGATGTACTTATACTTTATAAGATCTGTATAAAGAACACTAAGAGTAACCCAAAGTAATTTACTTCAAATGATAGTATTCTATTTCAGTTCACTTCCTAAAGTCAAGGTTCAGACGGAGTCATTGCTAGGCTACACATATTTATGTTATGATTTATAGACTGGTAGGTAATTAGGTCAGGAGAAAATAATTTAACACAGGGATAAGCCAATTACTAAACTTTCACGAAAGAACTTGAGTTACTTAAATGCGGTTAACAACGGAGGGTTCACTAGACGATCTGGCCAAAATAGTAGTTATTATAATATTACATTGCTTGACTGAAATTCACTGCAAATAGAATTAAGCTATGCTAAGGTTTCATCATCATACAAACAATACGCACTAAACAAAACTCCAAACACAACCATTAGATTGTAGATAAATTAGGTTAATTAGTTTTAAGAATTAGATAATAAGTTAAGTTAAGGTAAAAGCGGCGAGGATGTGTGTATGTATTATAAGGTAGCTAGGCATATAGGTGTGAAAGGCATTAGATTTAGGTTTAGATTTAGGTGTAGCAAATTATAATGTAGAGGGAAGGTTACAGCGCCCGCTAACAGCGGTTTCAAAACGCCAGATTTAAAACTACGCTTCGGCAGACTGGGACTGTATGTGGGAGTATTTTGTATCCGTCCCTTGGAGGCAGCGCTGCTTTAGTGGGAAGGAGCCGACCGCTAGCGCCACTGCCGTTGCTGATCATATAGTATTAGGAATGAAACCGCTGGTTTAATCGCGAGTGTGCCAGCGCTGTTGAAAGCAAACAGACGGCATACCGCGCTTGGATCGGAGGTAAAGCTATGGGGATCCCGAAACTCGCTTGCTAAAAGCAGCCTATAATAATGCCACCAAGTCGTGTAAGAGCGCCTACATTAGAGCGGATGCCCAGCGCGTTGCACGAGTAGGCCAAGAAATCTTGACGCATCCTACGGGCAGCCGTAGCTACTGGCGTCTGGCCAAAGCCGTGCAATCCAACTTCTGCCAACCCTCGCTGCCACCACTGAGATGTCCTGACGAAACTTTAGCTCACAAGCCGCAGGAAAAGGTCGCCTCCTGGTCAAACTCTTTGCGGCTTACTCCCGATGACTGTAATGCACAATCACCCTCAATTCCTCACGGTGACCACACAATGTCTGATATTAAAATTAGGCAGTGTGATGTCCGTGCCGAGCTGTAGTCAATCGATGTCCTGAAAATGTGTGCAGCGGAGTTGTCTCCTGTGTTAACGCGTCTGTACCGTCTCTCGCTCTCTTCGGGTTGTGTGCCGGAATCTTGGAGAGAAGCTAATGTGCAATCGATCCCTAAAAAAGGAGAGCGGTCAGATCTGACTTTATTTTTATATGGGTTTCGGCCAAAACGGTCACCGGGTGATTTTCTAGCGTACGTTACACATCTCTGGGGTGAGGCTTTTGAAAAGCGTGGCGAGTAGTGACTCGCCACTGCCAGTGGGCAGTTAGCCTTGACATAGCCAAGGCTTTTGATCGGGTCTGGCACAAAGCTCTTCTCTCCAAGCTTCCGGCATACAGTTTGCCCGCTCAGGTCTGTACCTGGATTGCTAGCTTCCTGCATGAGCGTAGAATCCGTGTCCTTTCGAATGGATGCGCTTCGCGGGTCATGTCAGTGAACGCTGGTGTTCCTCAAGGCTCTGTTCTATCCCCCATGCTGTTTCTTCTGCATATTAATGACATGCTTCCTCTTGGAAACATTCATTACTATGCAGATGATAGCACAGTGCATGGGGGATATAACGGTTACCCAACGGCTGGACGGGTAGACACCAAAATTAAGTAAGCAAATCTTGTCATTGAGCTCGATCAGTTGTTGGAATCATTCAGCGAAAAAGTCGCCATTCCTTCCCCTTTCCTCTCTTCAGGGTACATCTCTAGGCCTGCAGAGCAGTATTAACATGCTCGGTATGGATATCCGCTGCGATCTGAACCAAAAGGACTACATCGAAACCGTGATTATAAATGCCTCAAGTAAACTCGGTGTCCTGAAAAAGGTGCGGCGATTCTTCACGCCTGATCAGTTGTGTCTATTATACAAGACACAGGTGCGGTCTTGCGTGGAACATTGCTCTCACCTTTGGGACGGCTCCGCAAAGTACCTTCTCGATGCCTTGGACAGATTGCAGCGCCGCGCTGTGCGCATTATTGGCAATGCCAAATAGGTTACTTACACTCTCGAGCCTTTGCAATTGCGTAGAGATATTGCGTCACTAAGTATCTCTTACCGTTTATACCATGGCGAGTGCTCTAAAGAACTCTTTGACCTCATCCCTCCTCCCTTCTTCCATAGGAGTACGCGTGCTGCTCTCCGGAGTCACCAATTTACAGTCTCTAATATTCCATCACGCACAAAGAAATTTAGTGACTAGTTTCTTTGTCGCACTTCCAAAATATGGAATAGTCTACCATCACACGTATTCGCTCTTACTTATGACATAGGGTCCTTTAAACGATGCGTGAAGAGGCACTTTGTGGGCCAGCAGAGTGAGGGTGACTGATGCTACGTCTCTTACGCTGCACCAGTTGTCTTCGCGCCTGGACCTTATTTCCACTTAACATCAGGTGGAGTGGGGTCATTTGCCGGGCTTTGTATAAAAAAATAACTAAAAAAATAACTTATTTATTTATGCAAAATAAAAATAAACTAAATTTATTTCAGACAATGTTTAATTCATGTAAATAAAGAAAATGTCCCACTTCTGCCCTAGAGACGTTTCAGGTTTTGATAGTGAAAAATAGCGTGCCACCCGATAAACATAATTTCAAGAAATTGCAGTTATATTTATAGTAAACGTATGTATTGTCGGTCCCGGGCGATACAGTCGTAATAACTGGTAACGACCTTTTTTATGTTATGCCGTTTTTGGCACTCTAGGCCTTTGGTCTATCAGCTGATTTTTTTTCATAAGTACTCATATTTTACTGTTTTGTATATAAATCAAAGGAATATTTCTTTATTAAAAGCTAAAAACACGCGAACAAAAGTCATGTCAAAGTCACGCTGCAGCTGGACTGGCTTAAGAGAGCTCTGGTCCTAAAGGCAAACTGTGTGTGTTTTCGTACAAACACTTCAACACTTTGATGTACCGGTAGTCAATTTGGCACCGCTCCGGAGAGACTGTAGCACGACCCATGTTTCGATCGAATCAAAAACTTTCTCATAGTCTACAAATGCTAAGCAAAATGGCCGGTTATACTTTTCGGTCTTCTGTATAACCTGCTGCAGCAGCGTATGTATGGTGCTGAAGCCTTTTTAGAATCCGGCTTGTTCGATTAGCTGGAAGTCATCAACCCTGCATGCGAGAAGATTAGTTTTATAACTCTCGAAAACAGCTTATAAACGTGACTTAGAAGTGATCATGGTCCGTAGTTTCTTAGTAGGGTCTGGTTGCCTGAAGCGGGGTTAGTTGCCTCAGAATAGGAATGACAACAATGTATAGGTTACAAAGTTTTATTCCCAATCTTTTAGAAAAGAATTTACAAAACTCAGGGAGGGTACTCGGATCGCGCACTCTGTCCGCTTGACTGGGACTTAAAAGGGACTTAGCTTTAGGCTAATCTTCCTCGTAGACTGCAGCTACCCGGAACCTGGAGCCGGCAGGGTCAGTCTGCGCGAAGGGACGAAAGCGGAGTCGTGTACGCTAGGCAGCTGGCCGCGCACGGGTTCTAGCAGGCGGGCAGGCAGCAGGCAGCAGGCAAACAGCGCACAGGCCCAGTGGGTTTAGCCTGGTACAGGAACCCTGGAATACACCAAGAAAAGGAATAAACTTATGTTCACTAAGTCCCGGCTTTTGAGGCTGTGGTAGAACAGCTACAATTGAACCAGGCTCTCTTTACTAAGTAAAATTACGATTGCAAAACCGTTAGACAATCTTAACAAGAGACTACAACAAAAGCGGGTAGATACCAACATTGTAGTTAAATGTTGTCTGAAACGGTAAAAATGACAATAAATTAACTGGGAATGGTATTTCGTCCACGGGATCACAGGGAACCTCGCGTCCTGCCATACCATTTACACATGCTTGACAGTAATTGTAACAAGACAGGAATACCAATTATTCCCTTTGAAGGTAACATGACTTTAAACGAATTATATTAATTTAGGCTTTACGTTAAACACTAACAATCTATGCAATTACCAAACACTGCAAAACACTAGTAATATCTGTAAAATTAACACACAGCAATACAACAAAATAATTCAAGTTGGAAATATTATAGACAACTCACCGAGATTTCGGGTTATATTTTCGCGCAGAATTTTAACAGCACGACGTTGTAAGTAATGTCGAGAGTAGGTAGACCCCGCAGTAAAAGAGAGTTTTTTCAGCGTGAATCGGCTTTTTATATGCCGACAATTTATAAAAAAAACTGGACTGTTATTTTAAATTCCCCAAATGAATTCCCCTAGTGATATCTACTAGTCATGACGCTCGAGCAGAGACAAAAACAGAGCGACCAGACCATAGTGAAGACAGATCAATAATGGCTCGCTTACACATTCGAGGAATATAGCAAAATTATAAGCGATACATTATTTTTTCTCTTTCATATGATTTTCCCTTTAATCAAACATTATTTAATTAAAGGAAAAATTACCTTTAGCACCTCCAGATCAAATTGTAAGAGACCACCTCAATCCGGCTGGAACACGCTTTCAACGTCCCAACACAAGTATCTAACGACAGGATATCTGTTATTTGCGTCCTTGTCAGCTGTTAGATGTGTACAACTCGCTAAAATAACTTTCCCTCCGTGCTCACTGACTGTGCCAATACGGTGTGTAACAACTCTAATCACAGAATAGTATTATTAAACTTGTATGAGCGAATAATTGATATCCTAACGGAAGCCTCAGTACATAGCAGTAAAAAGAAAAAGTTTAATTTTAAAAAGAAATATGTCTGTGGTTGGAATAAACACGTGAAAACCGCTCACAGTGAAGCTCGGTTGTGGTTTCACTACTGGGTCCTATACAATAGGCCTCGAGAAGGGTTTGTTTATAATAAGATGCGTGTTTCTAGAAATGTTTTTAAAGACAAATTGAAGTGGTTTCAAAATAATGAGCAACAGATAAAGATGGATATTATGGGCACAGAACATGTAAAAAAGAATTTTTCTAGTTTCTGGAAACACATAAAAAAGCTGAGTCCAAAGCCAGCTCCAGTGAGTGTAGAAGGATTGAATGAGTCCTCTTAGATAGCCGAGATGTTTAAAAAACACTTTAGGGTTCAGCCTACCGACTCTTGTGCTGAGAGTAATAATGTTAAATGTAAAGCTACCAGTAGGTGTGCTGGGAAGAAGTTAGTTGTGATTGGGGCTAAGGACATTAGAACTGTTTTAAGAAAAATGACTAAGGGTAAATCACCGGATCATGATCACTTGAGCGTTGAGCACTTGCAGCATGCTGGTGTACATCTACCGCGTGTTTTGGCAATGTTCTTTTCTCTTTGCCTTAGTCACGGCTATCTACCAGACAACATGTTAAAGACTATTGTCGTACCCATTGTTAAAAATAAAACATGTAGTGCTAGTGACAGGTCCAATTACAGGCCGATTTCTTTGGCGACCATCGTGGCTAAGGTACTGGACAGATTACTTGAGCAACAGCTGGGAAAGTGTGTCAAACTCCACGATTTACAGTTTGGTTTTAGACCAGGTCTCTCCACTGAAGCTGCGGTATTGTGCCTCAAGCAGACTGTCCAGTACTACACTGCGAGGGATACACCGGTATATGCCGTGTTTTTGGACTTGTCAAAAGCGTTTGACCTGGTTCAATATGAGGTCCTCTGGAAGAAGCTTGCGGAAGACACTGACCTGCCTGACGCATATCTCTCTATTTTAAAATACTGGTACTCTCACCAGAAAAACTAAGTTAAGTGGTCTGGGGAGCTCTCAAGCATGTACAGGATGGAGAGCGGGGTGAGACAAGGGGGGTGTAGTTCACCGACGCTCTTCAGCTTGTACGTCGACAAGCTGATTGGTGAGCTCAGCAGTGCTGGAGTTGGCTGTTCTGTCGACGGTACCTTTATCAACAACTTAAGTTACGCCGACGATATGGTACTGCTGTACCCATCAGTCAGTGCGCTAAACAGGCTGCATGGTATCTGTGAGAGATATGCGCTGACCCACGGTCTCAGGTACAACTGTGCTAAAAGTGAGTTGCTGGTTTTTAAAGCTAAGAGTAAAACCTATAAAGTTCCTCCTGTTAAGCTCAATGGCACTCCTCTTAGACAAGTACAGAGCTTTAAGTACCTGGGACATTGGGTCACCGAGTCATTAAAGGATGACCTAGACTTAGAAAGGGAACGTAGGGCGCTGTGCGTTAGGGCTAACATGCTTTCCCGGAGGTTTGCGCGGTGCACGAAGAGTGTAAAAATCTCGCTCTTCAAAGCATATTGCCATACCCTGTACACTTGTAGCTTGTGGACAAATTACACCCAAGGAGCATACAAGGCCCTACGTACACAGTATAATAATGCATTCAGGGGGCTGATGGGGCTGCCGCGACACTGCAGCGCGTCAGGAATGCTAGCTACAGCAGAGGTTGATAGCCTCTCTGCTATCATCAGAAATCGTATTGCGTCCCTGATGCAGCGTGTGCGTGGCAGCACCAACAGTCTCCTGATGACTGTCGCAGCGAGACTGGACGTAGACAGTGCTATAATGCAGCACTGGACTCGCGTCCAGCTCGTCAAAGACAGTAAAATTAATTACAACCAATTTTTGTACTAACATAGTTTATAAGATTATTGTTACTAACACTATATGGACCCTGTCCGAAATAAATGATTTTTATTTTTATTTATTTAAAATAATTTTATTTGCCCAGCAGTAGGACGTTTATAGTGAGATCATAGTGAGATCATTTGATTTGATATTATATTATTTAGGATTTAGTATTTGTGTTTAGACAGAAGTGTTACGTATCCCCCTTTTAGAGTAGGATTTTGCCTAGGAAAAATCCAATTATGTTAGAAAAACTATCCTCGAGATTAATACGGAAGACCAAACTCATCCGCATACATCGTCGTATATACCCTCAAATCCATTCATTAGTCTCTACATTCCTCATAATGCAGTCATAAATTAACATATGACTACAACTTACATCCCATAGTAGCCTAGTGTGAGAGTGTTGAATAACTTTGAAGAACTAACAATCACCCAAGACATTAACAACTTGTTACATTTGAGATTTTGTCCCTTTTGGGGAAAAGGAAGAAAATCCCAAATGCAAGCTTCAGTGGGTTGTTATCAAATAAAACCATAAAATGTTCAACAGCTAGGCAGTATATTGTAAAAGAACACACACAAATATTTTGTCCAACAACAATAAAATAAAATTATAAATTTTATTTCATTTTTATTATTTAAAAGAGGGGGGTTAGTCACAATTTTGTCTTATATTATGTTAGGTACAAATCATCTACGTTACTCCTTTTAATTTATTTAGCCGAAAATAACAAAAAAAACTATCAGTCGAAATTGACCCTAGGGTCAATCTCAAATGAAAGTCCAACAAACCTTCTAATAATTTTGCCAACTATAATTTACTGTTTAGAGGACTCTAAACCTTATTACCCAGCTATATCACCCCCTAAAACACACTAAATTCCTAAGAGTCAAAGTGACCAAGCGGGTCGGTGATTATTTTAATTTAAAATAAATTTTATAATACTGTTCCTACTACTGCCTAACCAGCCAGCTAATATTTCAGTGGGACGAGCTATGGTCGTGGGGGTTGGGGATAACACCAGTACCGTTCGGAGTATGAAGTTGAAATTAAAATTAAATTACTCCGTCTATAAAAATATTAAATTAAATGTTCTAATCCGTTTAACCGTATCAAAACTCTCACACGTTTAAAGCCGATACTCTAGAGAACCGTGGGGTTATACCGATATAAAGTTAATAATTTTGGGCGCCAGGGTCTGGATGTAGACCCGAATCTGGAGACGATGTCACCATACAACTTCACACAGGTCGAACTCGCAGATCCTCAAATGTTTCACAACTTCACCAACGCTTGGTGTAGTTGGATATAAAATAAAATACTAGGTTAAGGTTTCGAAACCCTAATGTAAAAATATGTTCCTGAATAAAGTACGATTAAACCCAGAGTAGGGGTACAAAAACCGTCAACGCCTGCTCATCCGCTAGGCGGCGACAGCTCGCTGGCAGCAGGTGGCCGCTGGTGCCCCGAAGAGGCAGGTCTCGCGTCCAGGCTTTAGGGCCCAGCTCTAAATCCTGGCGGCGAGACGGGCCTCTCGAAGCATCTGAAATTATCAACACGGGGCCTAATTATAACACTGCACGCCTAGTTCAGATCTGTTACACAAATTAGGGTCCCGCAGTCTGCTATCTGTGTATCTGGGGCTGCAACCTATCATAACCAGGGACTCGCAGCGCCGTTGTTTCACATTTAACTAGTACCCAAGGCACTACACGGCTACGATATTCCAATAAACATAACTAAACAATGCTAGAATATTGTGGGATGATGCAATATCCACTCCTAAAAGGGTTTGACACGTCTGCCACATGGCCAAGAGCCTTGCGTTGCCTGGCGACAAGGCATGATTCGGACACCATGAAAAATCGATTTGGATTCCTAGGATGACGGCTTATTATACTTAAACAATGATATTGGGATACTTACGCGCTGGGAGATTTTAACTGTGCGCGTGGCTGCCAGCGACCAGAACTTCGTTTCGGGCACGGATTCCTGTAAATAAACCACACACTTGTTGACTATATTCTCAAGCTAATGACGCCTCAAATCCACTACATTATTACGACCTCAGATTAAAACAAAAGGTGACTACGACTCATGCCTACCTGAGTGCATTGATCTCAACACATCGCACCACGTCACTCCAGAGATTGAAATCGTTTCGACCTCACCAGATCACTTTCATTTCGCCGGAAGTCTTATAAATCGAAGGCCAGCTTTTGATTTCTACTCCCATTGTCGGGTAATCCATAAGAAATTGTTATTTTAGATTCTTCCTTCAAACTATCAAAACGTCAAATATGACGTCGGTCACAACTCACC
Organism: Scoparia ambigualis; assembly: GCA_963921215.1. Lineage (NCBI taxonomy): Eukaryota > Metazoa > Arthropoda > Insecta > Lepidoptera > Crambidae > Scoparia > Scoparia ambigualis. The sequence goes on from OY992507.1 coordinate 39,604,092, forward strand.
CTCTGCTAACAGAATCTGTCAACAATTACAGAACAAGACCTAAAAAAAAATTAACGTTTAGCAATGTGAAATGCGTTTTTCTTTAATTTAAATTAATTTAATGTTATATTTAACTCACTGATTACCCTGTCTTAATATTAGGGAGTATTAGTTTCCTCTCTGGTAACCCCTACGGGCAGAGACAACATCCATATAAAAAATATTTCTCCCGTTCGAATGTTCTAGATAAAAGTCCTTATAGAAAAAATAGTTCTATTTCCGGATTTGCTTGAAATAAATTTAATTATTTAAAGTAATTATTATACATATTAATTTATCATGTAATTTATTATTAGAACTGTTTCGGCTATTTTTTTTAAATTGTATCTTTTATGTGAAATTAAAAGCTGACAGCTACTTCGCCCCGCTACCGCTAGGCGTCGCTACGGTGGCTGTCATTTTGTCTATGGTGTTATGTCTAATACAAAACGTAAACAAAGGAACTTTTCTTCAAATCTAACGCAAAGTCTTGCTAAAACTGATTTAGAAATATGTTTTAATTGAAAATGCAAGAAAAGTGTGTCTTGTAATGTGTCAGCCAAGGCTCCATGTCTTTAATGTGAAGAAAAAGGGATTTAATTCAAACAAGCTACACGGACTAATGTTTTTGGACATTTGATCATTCTAAAGCAATGATTTCAGGTAAGTACTATTCAACCATTGCGAACTTCTTTTGTAGATTAGTAAAGGCAGAAAGGACCCTGAATTTACAACGTAACAAACTGTAACCAAAGATAAAACAATCCCGAAAATTGACGGAAACCCTGCCACTCACAAGACAGTAAGAGTCAAGTTAAAAACATGAGACAATAAGATTCAATAGCAGTTATTGAACGGTTACAGTTGAGAAGCGATCCCTATCCATTAAAAAAAAATTAATAATTTTATATTGATTTTTTTTGTATTCTTTTTCTTTTTTTTTTAATAGGTATTCTTTTTATATTCTGTTCCTTTCTTTTTTTTCTTTATTTCTGGGAATCCAACTTGGGATAGAACCAACAACGACCTCATCATATGTAGACCCGAAAAGCGTGTGCAATTGCACACATTTCGCCGGACAACAAAATAATATTTGCCCGAAGACCTGAAAAAGTGGATTTCCCCTTTTATTTTTTTAAATTTTTTTTCTTTATTTAGTAAGTATTTCTATTCTGTTAGAATAATGTATTAAAAAAACTTAAAATGTATTTAAGTAGTTATAGGATAACCATCGGCTGATGAGTACTTTAAGTTTTTAGACATTGCACCGGTTAAATTTAGTTATGATTTTTCATTCATTTCATTCATTTCATTGCTGTGCATCTGTGTATAAGTTATAGTTTCTATAAGTAAAACTTTATTCAGTATAAACTTGTTTCATTTTTATGATAAGTTTTAATAAAAAAAATTAGGGTGTTAATAGCTAGTAGCTATAGACTTATTTTATTTAATAAGGTTTTTCCAGCGAAAAACTTTAAAAATGAGAACTTATTAAGTACTTATATTTTTATTTTAAAATCCTTGATATGCCAAGAACCAAGATTTTTACCATGCAAGTTGACGAGTTCATACACAAAGGGTGACAATTTAGCTTTAATGCGACACTTAATATATTTAGGAGCAAGTTTTTTTGAGAAGTATTTGTCTTTGTCACTTTGGTAATAAGTTCTACGCCAGACAATATCACGTACATTGAATTCATGACTTTTACGACGTAGATTGTATGGACCAAAATTCCTAGTATGAGACCTTACTAAGGATCCTCGTACCTGGTTGAACACTTTAGTCGTATTCTGTTTCTTAGTTATAGGCAAGGTACCCATTATGTCATTAGTAGACTTTTGAATTGGTCTAACACATTTCCTAGGACGACCCATGAGGCTAAGAGTTGTATGCTGAGCATGTTTATGTGAGTTACATGAGTCACAACTATTAACAAAATTGGCTACGTCTTTTTGCATACCAGGCCAAAAATAATTCAGCGATAAACTTCTTAATGTTTTAAAAATTCCCAAATGTTTAGAAGTAGGACTGGTATGATTTTTCTTTAGAATATCCGCCTTGAATTCGTTAGGAACAACTTCCTTCCATGTGAATTTCTGATTTTTAGGATTCATATTTTTAATGAAGCGATAAAGTTTATTGTTGGATATTCTATAGTTTAAAAATGAAGTGGGAGACGACAGGCAACCATTATAAATATTTAGATACCATGGATCTGACACATTAGGTGCGGCTTGGTTATTATTAACTATAGCTGCTGTAGATATAGCGCAAGTGTTCGAATTCAGAACTAAGCAATCCAGCTCACTGGGAAATAATTTAAAATTTCTCCAGAAATCCATTCCTAAGATAAGGTTATCTTTGATCTCAGGGACTATATAGACTTTTATAGTGTGAGTCTGATTTTTAAAAGATAGCGGTACATTTAAGTATGATGAAGTGTAAAGTTTTTGACCGCCCGCTGCAGAAAGCTGTAATGGATTGCAGTAATTTAATTTGCAAGTTGAATTAAGCAAGAGTTTGTGGGAATTATTCCCTAGAATAGTAATGCTGGATCCAGTGACCAAAAGACCAACAATATTTTTGCCATCAGCATTGACCGTGGCAAAAGGTCGAGATGTACTGGTTTTAGATTCCAGCATTGGAGAAACATAATGTTCATTATTAGTTGACAGTTTAGCTGTCGAATCCTGACCTTTCTGCTGTATAGAGTTGCCATTTTTAGTGCAAATCGGACACTCTGGAGCACGAACACCCTTTTTGCCACATTTAAAACATATTATATCACGTGGCTTCCTACACTGGCTGAGGCTATGTGTGTTAGTGCGACATCTAGGACAATAGACTCCTCGCGGCTCAATAGCCGAGATAAAAGATTTCCTAAGAAAACCTGCAGGTGAAGTAGAATTATTATTCAACCGATAAGAAAACTCGGGAGCAAGAGTTTGAGCACTAGGACCTGGAGGTTCATGAAAATTAGTGAATTGGCTTTGTACCCTCTCATAATGTTGGCAAGCCGCTTTAAGTGCATTAATTGAAAAAATAGGCGAAGCAGCGACCAAAGCATTGGCGTAGCACGGTCTTACGTTATGCGATAAGATTTCTAATATATACCCTACTGACAAGGGCTTTGACAGACGTGAAAACATACCGTCCATTATTGCTAGATAGACAGATATGGACTCGTCCCTACCTTGTGTACGGGAACGAATTTCAGCCAAGAATCTATAGTCAAAATCTTGCAGACTGAACTCAGACTTTAATAATGTCACCAATTCAGACCAACTGGTGATGTTAGGTCTCACACACCTAAACCAATGCAGAGCATCTTCAACAAAAATTTCGTAACCGAATGACAATATCTTATCGTGAGAAATGCCTCTAGACACGATATATTCGTCAACCCTTTGTATAAAAGACAATACGCATGTTTTGCCGTTAAATCTTATTTTATTAAAATCAGCCGAGGCGTTACGTTCAATATTTAAATTACCTATCGATTTCTCTTAATCGATCAAGCCTTGGGACGATGTTGGCTGTTTAACAGTTTCAGGTTTAAGCGACAATAAAACTTTATATTGGATGTCGAAATTATTTTTAGTTTCTAACAAATCGTCATCGTCGTCAACTGTGACCCTATTAAGTAAGGCGATGATAAATGTGGTTCAACAATACTTCCGTTCTACAAAACAAGTTTTTATCAAAATAAGATTTTAGAGTTTTTAAATTTTTTAAAGATTTATTCAGAGCAAGTTCGATACCCTCAATATCCAAAACCGGATCCAAATGCGATACCAAAATATCTTCGGAGGGAAGCTCCTTAGATAGCTTTATAATTTGCCTCCGTAATTCCATCACAGAATCCCCCGGAGTAACTCCCCGCAATGCAACTTCGTAATCCAGCTCGGCTTTTTGAAGCGATAAAAAATTTATAGTGTATTCTGCCATGGTCCAATCGAGTGTTCTAAACCTGGGTGAGTTGTCTAGAGCAGGTTCAATAGTAACTCAGCAAAAGTAAAGTAAAAGAAACACAATAAAATTTAAGTGGGTGTCCGGAAATAAAAAAATTACCGAGTAAAAAATTTAAAAATTTGAAGATCTTACACAATAACGACGTTAAAAACGGTTTTAAAATGAATAGGGATGAATAAATTACTATATTTTACTGTGTGATCGGAATTAAGGAACACAAAGTGCAAAATCACAAAATAAAAACCAAAATTCACTGACACCCACTTTCACTGTAAAAAAATATTAGTTAATATCAGTTAAAGAACGACACAGAGCGAGCTATCCTAAGCCAGCTGGGCGCCACTGAAACAGGGTTAGTTGCCTCAGAATAGGAATGACAACAATGTATAGGTTACAAAGTTTTATTCCCAATCTTTTAGAAAAGAATTTACAAAACTCAGGGAGGGTTCTCGAATCGCGCACTCTGTCCGCTTGACTGGGACTTAAAAGGGACTTAGCTTTAGGCTAATCTTCCTCGTAGACTGCAGCTACCTGGAACCTGGAGCCGGCAGGGTCAGTCTGCGCGCAGGGACGAAAGCGGAGTCGTGTACGCTAGGCAGCTGGCCGCGCACGGGTTCTAGCAGGCGGGCAGGCAGCAGGCAGCAGGCAAACAGCGCACAGGCCCAGTGGGTTTAGCCTGGTACAGGAACCCTGGAATACACCAAGAAAAGGAATAAACTTATGTTCACTAAGTCCCGGCTTTTGTGGCTGTGGTAGAACAGCTACAATTGAACCAGGCTCTCTTTACTAAGTAAAATTACGATTGCAAAACCGTTAGACAATCTTAACAAGAGACTACAACAAAAGCGGGTAGATACCAACATTGTAGTTAAATGTTGTCTGAAACGGTAAAAATGACAATAAATTAACTGGGAATGGTATTTCGTCCACGGGATCACAGGGAACCTCGCGTCCTGCCATACCATTTACACATGCTTGACAGTAATTGTAACAAGACAGGAATACCAATTATTCCCTTTGAAGGTAACATGACTTTAACGAATTATATTAATTTAGGCTTTACGTTAAACACTAACAATCTATGCAATTACCAAACACTGCAAAACACTAGTAATATCTGTAAAATTAACACACAGCAATACAACAAAATAATTCAAGTTGGAAATATTATAGACAGCTCACCGAGATTTCGGGTTATATTTTCGCGCAGAATTTTAACAGCACGACGTTGTAAGTAATGTCGAGAGTAGGTAGACCCCGCAGTAAAAGAGAGTTTTTTCAGCGTGAATCGGCTTTTTATATGCCGACAATTTATAAAAAAAACTGGACTGTTATTTTAAATTCCCCAAATGATATCTACTAGTCATGACGCTCGAGCAGAGACAAAAACAGAGCGACCAGACCATAGTGAAGACAGATCAATAATGGCTCGCTTACACATTCGAGGAATATAGCAAAATTATAAGCGATACATTATTTTTTCTCTTTCATATGATTTTCCCTTTAATCAAACATTATTTAATTAAAGGAAAAATTACCTTTAGCACCTCCAGATCAAATTGTAAGAGACCACCTCAATCCGGCTGGAACACGCTTTCAACGTCCCAACACAAGTATCTAACGACAGGATATCTGTTATTTGCGTCCTTGTCAGCTGTTAGATGTGTACAATTCGCTAAAATAATTTTATTTGCCCAGCAGTAGGACGTTTATAGTGAGATCATAGTGAGATCATTTGATTTGATATTATATTATTTAGGATTTAGTATTTGTGTTTAGACAGAAGTGTTACATGCCCTTCTTAAAAACAACACAATCACACTTTCATGCCATGCTTCCGGAGTTCCACCTCCGAGTACGACGGAAATAAATATAAAATAAATAAATATTATCTGAAGAGCTGCGAGTACCGGTCTTCCGCCTGCTTTCAGGAGCTCAGCCGTAATTCCGTCAACACCCGATGCCTTGCTGTTCCTAAGCTGCTTGAGTGCCAGACCTGACACAACTAGTAGACCAGCCCATCAGGATACCAGATATTGTAGGTCACGCGCCCTTCTTGTTGGACTTACTGTTGACGAGTCGCCCTGCAGGGTATAGAATAGAGTGTCGGTCCTTGCACCTCTAGGCTCGTCAGACCACTGCTTGGTCATTGCCACAATACCGCATAGTGTTGGTCCACCGAAAACGGTGGAGACCAAGCGTCGTCCGTGGCACTACTCGTCGGCAGATTAGGATGGATTACGTGATTACTTTGCATCCGTCTCATAGGGCCAGAGCTGCTTTCTTGGAAAAGACCGGTCGGAGAGCGCTTCTTCCATCGCTGGTGAGATCTTGTTGGGTATGGAATACTATATCCCATTCACAGATCTTGCCAGCTTTGGCCTTGGTTCAATTGCGAATGCGTCAAAGCTGCTGATTGCAAGCAGGTGGCGTATCGTGCTTGGAAGAGGGCTTGCGTACTAAATGACCCTAGTACTGGCTCCTTGAAGGCAGTTAACACAACAAGGCCTTTAAGTCTAATAAGAGGGCTCTAGCAGAATAGGTTGCATAAAGAGTGGCGAGGGTAGGGCAGAAGTTGATCTCGCACCCTACGGGTAGCCGTAGCTATTGGCGGCTCGCTAAGGCCAACTTCTGCTCTCCCTCGCTGCCCCCGTTGAAACATCCAGATGGCTCGTTGGCTTACCAGCCGCTTGAGAAGGCGAACTTGTCGGCTGAACTTGTCACGGCTAATTCGCGCGTCTACGATTGTGGCGCGGCTCCACCTATTATACCACATTGTGGGGCTGCCTTGCCGTACCATGCCTGATATTCGTATCAGGCAGTGTGATGTACGTTCCGTGTTGCGGTCGCTCAACGTGTGGAAGGCTAGCGGGCCGGATTTTGTTCCAGCGATTGTGCTGCTCAGATGCGCGGCTGAGTTGTCTCCTGTATTCACGCGATTGCTTAGGGAGTCTTATGATATCGGTATTGTGCCGGTGTCTTGGTAGGAGGCCACCGTCCGCAGAATGCTGTTGCTACTGCCACGCAATCTGTTTATGAGGGATATCGTCTTTTTGCGAATGACGGCATAGAAGCCATCACTTTGACATTCCACAAACATCCCTGATGCGCTACAGAAGCGCGGCAGCCCCAACAACATTCTGAAGATATTGTTATATTGGACGCGCAGGTCATCAAGCGATTATTTGGTATGACGAACCCACAGACTTCCCGTGTAGAAACTTTGACAGTATGCTTTAAAAAGCGTAAGTTTTACATCGATACAACATCGGCAGAATCTGCGAACCAGCATGTTACCTTGCACTGCCAATGCCCTACGCTCCCTTTCAATGTCTACATTGTCCCTAAGGTCTTCGATAAGGAAATGCCCCAAATATTTGAACTTATCAACTTACTTTACTTGCAAACCATTAAGGGAGATGGGGTGGTAATTATTGAGACTTTTACCGGCGGACTTAAAGACCGTGTAATCAGTCTTTTTTTCATTATATGCAAGACCGTGCGTTGCCGCATAGTTCTCGCACACTCTCAACATCTTCCCAATTGCATTCGCAGTTGGGCTGAGCAGCACCATGCCATCAGCGTAACTGATATTATTTTCGCTTAGACCATCAACTTGGCATCCGACCCGCATGCTGCTCAGCTCAACTATGAGGTCAGTGACAAACAGGCTGAAGAGCTTGGGAGACGTCAAGCACCCCTGTTTCACCCCACACTCCAACCTGTACGTATCTGAAAAGGCATTAGGCCACTTGACAAAATTGGTTTGGTTAGCATACCAAAACTAAAAGATGTTTAAGATTCCTTCCGGCATACCCCTACCCCTTACTTTTCTCCAAAGAATCTCGTATGATATCAGGTCGAAGGCCTTGGAAAGTTCAAGGAAGCAGGCATATACCGGCGTCCTACGATCAGTGTAATACTGTACAGTATGCTTGAGTCCCACGATTGCACTCTCCGAACTGAGCATCATGCAGATCTAAGTAGCTATTTAAACGCGAGACAAGCACACTGTCCAGCACCTTGCGATGGTAGTCGCCAGGGAGATAGGGCAATAGTTCACCTTGTCAGAGATGTCACCTGTCCTGTTCTTCACTATGGGCACCACTATTGTTTTCATAAGTTATGTGATAGGTATGTGTGACTAATGCACATAGTAAAGAACATGGACAGCACCCTAGGCAAGTGAACCCCTGCGTATCTGAAATGCTCGATGTTGAGCCCATCGTGCCCCGGTGATTTTACACTCACCATCCTCCCCACCGCCGATCTTATCTGAGCGGCGGTGAAGTGGATGAGCGGTGACTCCTTCCCCTGGCACCCGGGCACAGCATCGACCACTACAGCAGCATGGTCTAAAGGAGACCGTACCCTAAAGGGTTCCCTAAACATGTTTGCTATCTCCACTGCCTCGTGCTTTCCTCCTACGCTCACCAGGAGGCCAGGCCTGACATCATGTTTACCCGTTTCCTTCCAAAACTTTTTAAAATTCTTTGCTGACCTACTATGTTTTGCTAGTGTGTTCATTTAAATTTGCTCTTGGTTTTCTTGGCACCATTTTAACCGACTTTTAAATATTTTTCTCGACACACTCATTTGTTCAAAAATGGTACCCGTGGAGGGTCAATTGTTTAAAATCCAGATTTTGAATCTAAGCCTGGCCTCCCGATGAGCGCCTCTAACATGATCATTCCAGCCACACAAATTTCTGGTCTTCCGATGAGACTGATTACACTTATTTTTAGTTTTCATAGATGAATCACACAACACATGTATAATCTTATTATGTATCTTATCCAGCACACGTCTATGGTCAGCCTCCTTACATGACCCATGACTGCACTTCACAAACTCAGGGGGAAAGTTAATGTCTCGTAGTCTATGATTACACAAACTTTGATATGCGTTTATTTGAGCCTGATCTCTTTCTTTATATGGGATAATTGAACTAAGAGGAGCTTCATGCGGCAATATCTTGGGCTTAACTACATTTAAGCCACATCTTATATATAAAGGCAAGTGGTCAGACATGTAAATGTCCTCAGTTACACCTATATCTACAATTGTTTGACAGGCAGATAATGACACAACACAATGGTCTAGCCATCATCTACACCCATGTGCGTCACTCACAAAAGTGTAGGTATTAGATTGTAATCCCAACCTATCTATGTCAGCACATATCCAAGACTTAATACGCATAACACGACTTAATACACTCTGGATTTTTTTAGGAAACCGGACATTATGAACGGTTGCAAATTTAATTATATAAAATAGATGCAATAAAAAACTCGTACAACATGTTGCAAACACAAGAGTTGTATTTTTATTTGTAATGTTTTCTTAATTATTTCGGTAAATAGATTCGTTAAATAAATAAATTTTAGACTATTATGTAGAATAGAAAATTACTTTTCCATTAATCTAAAATTTAGGTATTAATAATACTTGTCTGTAGGAATTTATAACGAAAACTCCTTCTACATTTTTTTCTGAGACTTTACATTTTTGTATACACTTTTAAACTTTCGCGTTCCATTATGCACAAATATTTAGACCTTTATATTTAGGCCTGACCAAAATACATAAATCCAACGTGCCGTTGCGGCCTATCGTAAGTCAAATTGCTTCTCCTACTTACGACCTTGCAAAGCACGTTGCGTCAGTATTGCAGCCACTTGTGAATAAAACACCGTCTTTCGTCAAGGACTCACGCCACTTTGTCCAAACTATAAAAAGCCTAATATTGGAACCGGACGACATTATGGTGAGTTTCGATGTGGAATCGCTGATCACCAATGTTCCAATCAAGGAGTGTTTGGACGTAGTCCGGGAAAAACTGAAGGTCAACGAAATGCCGCGAAATTACATTGATCTGCTTGAACACTGTTTGGACGGCAACTATTTTCTTTTCCAAGGTCAATAAATAAATAAATTTTCCTACACTCAAACCAATTATCTAGCCCAAGAGAAGCTTCTTTATGAAACTCGTTAAATGGTTACTAGTCAACGGATAGACATACTTAAAATACTTAAATACATACTTATTATACATAGAAAACACCCAGACCCGAGACAATTTAGAAAAACAATAATTTCTAAATTGACCCGACCGGGGATCGAACCCGGGACCTCAGAGATGGCGACACCATGAAAACCGGTGTACAAACCACTCAACCAAGGAGGTCGACAATATCACCTACAGATTGATGGTGTCGCAATGGGAAGCCCAGTCGCCCCGGTACTTGCCAACATCTGGATGGAACATTTTGAAGAGAAGGCACTGAGCCTCGGTCCGAAGACCATCCGACTTTGGAAAAGATACGTAGATGACATCTTCAGCGTCGTTAAAGGAAGCAAGCAGGAAGTGGATCAGTGGATGCAACATCTCAACTCCTTTCACCCGAAGATGAGGTTTACATATGAGATGGAGGCGAATAGGTCGTTGGCCTTTCGAGATGTCAAGATGACCGTGAGACCAAATGGGTCCGTAACACACTGTGTTTACCGAAAACCCACGCACACGGACAGATACCTCGGATACACGCTACCTCACATCACCACCCCCGACACTTGCAATCCGTGATAACGTCACTAAAGAACAGAGCATTTGACCTCTGTGACCCTGAGCATTTAAAGCGTGAGCTGGATCATGTTCAGGAGGTACTCAATAAAAACGGATATCGAGTGAATCGACTCGGAAGCAGCCGACTAAGAGTGATAAACATCCCGAAGTTAGAAGACAACCAGCCTATATGCCTTATGTTAAAGGAGTCACGGACAAGATCGGCCACATATTACGCGAGTACTCGATACCGACAATATACACTCCAGGCATAAAGGTCAACAACATTGTGGGCTCCCCGAAGGATGTTTTGCCACTTCAAACACCAGGCGTATACAAGATAGACTGCAGCTGCGGTAGTTCCTACATAGGCCAGACAAAACGGACTATCCATGAAAGGGTCAAGGAACATATTGCGGCTGTGAAAAACCGCCAGTCTAACAAATCAGCCATTGCGGAGCATTTACTTGAAAGAGGCGCAAATCATTGGATCGAATTTCATCGTACGCAAGTCCTCTCCACAGATCGCCACTTTTATCCAAGAGTAGTGCGTGAAGCGATTGAAATTAAGAAACATCCGAACAATTTCAATCGGGAAGATGGTCACAAACTATCATCAGCGTAGAATCCAGTGTTTGCAAAAACGCCACTTCGTTTTAGTCTGCGATCGGCTATCTACCAGAATAAGGCTTGTATACGGAATAGGGACACCGTTAGTGTTGTGTGTGACGGTAGTGGGTGTGGTAATAATGTGACGGTGGATGAAGACTCAGCGACGCAAACGGAGGCGATACACCGCGACAGCGGTCCACCCGTGACCACGGCCGGTGCAACTCGGTCGAAACGTCGGGTATAAAAAGGTATGCGTAGAATGCCTTTACTAAGTAGTTTTGCGTTTACATTTTTGATTTATCAACCTTATTGCCCGGGGCCAACGATACATATTATAAAGATACTTCGTAATTAGCTGTGTTTTAAGTTATGTTGAAAATTACGTTAAAAAATAAAAAGTAAAAAACATTTTAAAAAACAAGCTTTTATATAAATGCGCTAACAAGAAAAAAATCTTTCACTAACAACTTATAACGTCATTACACAATTTATATGATGTAAAAGGTTGTCGTATTTTCTTAGATTGAAAATTTTAATAGTTAAAGTCAATCACATCAAGTTATTTAATTTACTTGTTTATTTACACATATACAGCGCGTTAGTTTAACTGAGCGACATATTAAAGGACGACATTAGGTACTCGATTCCCGATCCGATTCATTAAAAAAAATCTTAATATTTTGCATAATTATTCTATTAAATAATGTTAGCTAATTCCCGCGCTTAGTGCGCGGAAAAAGGGTCAAATATGATCAAGTATGAAGAAAAAACGGGTCACACTAAACACGACTGCTACCTATTAGCCCAAACATTACGGGAAATTTCATGAAATTTCAACATCGATTTTCTGAATTATTTTATATGCTTCGAGTAGTATTTTTTTATTTGTTTGTGTTTACTTAGGCATATACCTACTACTATAAGATTAAATATGTCGCTCGTGTTAACTAACACGCTGTATAGACCTTATATAGTAAATCTCGCAACAACCTTTTATATCATATAAAATTACTTGTGTAATGACGTTATAAGTTGTTAGTAAAAGTTTTAAAGTAAAAGTTTTTTTCTTTTTAGCGCATTTAACTCCTTGAGCACCGTAAAACCAGACAAAATTGAAATTCTATTGTTTCGAGACCGCCGGCGGTCGTATGATCCTTGATCGACTTGTTTTTTAAAAAGTTATTTCAATTTTTATTTATTTTTTTACTTTTTTGGTAATCAGACCCTGGTTACCATTGAAAGACAAACTACTCGTCAAGACTATTCAAACGAGCCCAAATTCGATGAGGTTATGTCGTTTTATTGCAAAGTTCCTATGGCCACCTTCCAGCTCCATCATCAGATCAGCACCATGCCATCATAATATTGCATTGTCACGCGATTTACACATGTATGCAAAATTCTGTATTTAGCCCCTCAGCTGTCAACGTCCCGATTCGGGACGCGTCAAGTAAGTGCGCGTCGCCACGCGACCCGAATCGGGACGCCTAACGACCCAAATCGGAACGGTCATTTTAGCGTCAAACGAGCGGTTGTACTCTTTTTTATCCTTGTCGCACCTATGTAATCTTAAAAAAGATAGAGTAGGCTAGCATTCAAGCGTATAATACGACCAAGTTTAGTAACATTTTATCATTCAAATTCGATATTGAAGTCAGTTCGCATTAGCGCCGCGTGAGCGTCGCGCCAGTCAGTCAGTAACGACAATTCGTGGGTGTGTTTTGTGTAATTTTGCTGTGATTAAAGTGTTTGAATCTCATAATTCATTAAACTACGATGACTCAGTAAGTAATCTACCTCTCAATACTTTTTGTTTGTTGTTCTGTGTGTGTTTTTTTCAATATTTCATCAATCTAAAATACGTAGTCGAATGGCGACCCGATTCGGGATCGCGGATTTATTAGCTCTTATCTCGGTAACAATAAGAGCTAAAATTGACATTTGTTATTTTTTTTTTGCCGTGAGTTATTATTTTAAATACTAAATATTAAATATTGAACGAAATGTGTTTGGAAGCATGTTTTTTTATAGTTTTAAGTTGTAGATAATACGTCTAAGATTAAAATAGGACAAAAAGTATCTGTTCAAATTGTTCTAGTTAAAAAATATATCTGATATTACCCAACTGCACCTTATTTTCTTACTTTCTTTAAATATACGCTAGAAACTATGCAATGTTTTTACAAATTATGAATGGGTTTATATGCTATATTATGGGAAATATTATGTAGAATCCAAATATATATAGAAGTTGGTAAATTTTCTAACAAATTATCGAGTAATCTCCAAAAGAATGCATCTGTTCCCAACCCGCGAGAGGCCCAGCGGTGAGGTAAGACAGACGCGGGAATCGGCGCGCAGGGGCGCAGCCAGCTGAGAGGTTAGGTAGTGTGTAAGGCATATCACACAAAATTTTACCGAATTGATGCACAAGCTTCGAACAACATTTAAATATGTTATTGTATTGGGTCCATATTGGGTTGCATAAATTAAAGAGGCATATTTTAAGGTTGCATAACGTTTTTTGGCATTATCCTCGTTTCGCATAACGTTAATTCAGAATAAATCATTAGGCATAATTTATTTCCCCATACCTTCTTTTATAATAATGATATATCAGCATCAAATGTTTATGCATAAATTTTTTTACAATAACGATTACTAATCATAACATTTATTGGCAGTCCTACAGAATACCATAATGTTAACATTTAGGGTATTATAATTATCTTAAATTCGAAAATTTTCTTCACGAATTTTATTTAGCCGAAAACGTTATGTAATTTTTTGTATTCCATTATTTTCTTTTTACCTAAAACACAATTGACGACGTTTTGAAATGCCTATTATCGATTGTTATTTTTTTCAAAATCTTTATGTTTTGAAATCCCACTCAACGTTTGGCCGAAGCTATTAATGCTAGATAATTAATTTTCCAGAAACACGTTTCCAATACATAAAAATACAACATTTCAAATATTTGAAATTCATAACATCATCCAAAAACTTTTAATCGTAGCAACGTTTAAGCCAGCAAGCAAGCACGCAGCATGCAAGCGAACATGCAGCATGCATGCAAGCATGCAGCATGTAAGCAAACATGCAGCATGCAAGCAAACATGCAGCTTGCAAGCAAACATGAAGCATGCAAGCAAGCTGCAGCATGCAAGCAAGTATGTAGAATTTAAGCAAACATGGAGCATGTAAGCAAGCAAGCATGGAGCATGCCAGCATGCCGCAACATGCAAGCAAGTGTGCAGCAAGCATGCAGCAAGCATGCAGCAACATCATCGAACAACTTTTAATCGTAGCAACGTTTAAGCATGAAAGCAAGCACGTAGCATGCAAGCAAGCATGCAACATGCAAGCAAGCATGCAGCATGCAAGCAAACATGAAGAATGTAAGCAAGCAAGCATGGAGCATGCATGCACACAAATATGCATAATGTAAGCAAGCTAGCAGCATAAAAGCAAACATGGAACATGTAAACAAGCAAGCATAGAGCATGCAGGCAAGCATGGAGCATGCAAGCAAGCTGCAGCATGCAAGCAAGTATGCGGCATGCAAGCAAGCATGCAGCATGCAAGCAAGCATGCAACTAGCAACCAAGCATGCAGTATGCAAGCAATCATGCAGCAAGCATGCAGCAGGCATGGTTTCTGTCACGGCTCCGGCGCTGCGAGGCTCCGGCGGTCCCACGCGAGCTTATTGTACGAGCAATGATCGTACAACCTAATTTTAATTGCTTTGCATGCGTTTGCATACGCTGCATTATATGTTAATTGTGTGAAATTAAATAGTGTTATTTTCATCGCCACTCAAACCGGTCGACTTTTATTTACCTACTTTACCTGCGACCCCAGCATAGCATTTTGAGCATCTTTGAGCATCTTTTAGCATAGCATTCTAAGTGTAGGATTTACAACCTACATTTTGTGGTCCTTCGAGCATTTTGATTTATCGCGCGGTTTGATCAAACGCGGGATTAATGTTCCGGTACTCGCGCTGAGTTTTGAAGTTAACTTTCGTTCATTACACGTACAAAGAACATTTAGCGGATAGTGATTACACATCCGCCAAGCAGTTTCGTCAGTCAGGATTCACTTCTTGACTAGCGGTGTCATCTTAGCGGGCCGGGAGGCTTGCAAGAAGATCAGCTTCAAGAGAGAGCTAGGAACATCCTAGTTTCCAGATACAGCATCCAGCATCAACATCCAGCATCAACAGCCAGCAACAACAGCCTGCCATTGGTTTGACAGCCGATTTCACCACTAACAAGTAAGATCGTTCCTTTTATTTTCACTTCTGCCTATTTAATTGATCATTTTTATTATCATGGATGCCTTAATTTCTCGTCAAGTTGAGAACTTCGAGAACATAAACCGAATTAAGGCTAACTTTAGCAAGGACGCTGAGATCCGTAAAACCAGTGAATACATAAAATCCAGACTAGAGGCATTAGACAACCTTTGGGGAGACTTTGAAAACAACCATCGTTCACTCGAAAAGTACTCTGAATCTGGTGGGCAATATTTTACAGATAAAATTTACGAAAAAGCAGCAGACATTTACCAACATACCCGTAACCTACTCACTTCGCATAAGTTGTATATTATACTAGAAACGGAGACTCCATCAACATCGAAGAATAAAGCGTCGCAGTGGCCTGAGAAAGTAGATGAACTGTTGACGCAACAGAGAACAAATTTTAGAGCCTTTAATAGACTTGTACAAGGAGTTATGTCAGAAGAAATCACTGAAAAGTGGGAGTTAGAAGACGAGCTCCGTAATATTCAATCTAGATGGAGTATTATCGACAATCTTCATTTACAGTTAGACAACTTTTTGCAAGGTGAAGATACGGTATATGAAGAAAAGTTTGACCAAACAGCAGCTGAATTTAAGAAGATAAAAAGATTTTTAAATAGAAAACTATCATCCTCCGTTCATTTACATCAAAGCACGCCTCAGTTGGAAATACCTATTTTCATAGGAAAATACACTCAATGGCCAACCTTCCACGATTTGTTCTGCGAAGCAATACACAACAATGCCATCTTAACGAAAGCGCAGAAAATGCAGCATCTCAAAGGAAAGCTGAGAGGAGAAGCCGAGCGGCTAATTCAGCACCTACACATTTCAGCAGATAATTACGATGCAGCATGGGACCTCTTATGCCATCGCTATAACAATCCCCAGGTGCTATTTTCAAAACAAATAGAAGTTTTTCTTAACCAACCCAACGTTCAAAAACAAACAGCATTCGAGTTAAAAAGATTGTATGATACGTCATCAGAGTGCATTCATGCAATCCATAACCTGGGAGTGGACACATCAACCTGGGATCCATTATTAGTTCATCTCATTTGCAAAAAGTTTGACATGGAGACTTACACCGACTACAAAGAAGCGCGCCAGTCACCTAGAGATCTGCCTGCATTAGATGAACTTATGTCGTTTCATGAAAGTAAGTTCACAGCGCTTGAGACGATCAATAAGCGTGAAAGGATAGCTCCGGCTCCCAACAAGCATTTTAATACCAGCAACATCCATCAACAACCTTCATCATCAAGCAGATTCCCTCATCAAAAATCATTTCCAGCATACACAACGTCCACACGAACTAGGTGTTCCTATTGCAAACAAGATCATGCATTATATCAGTGTCCTGAATTCATTAATTTAAGTTCAGAGCAAAAATTAAAAACGATTACGAAATTAAACATTTGTCGTAATTGCTTATACGCACATCGCAACAAATGTTTTTCTGTGAAGCGATGCAAAGAATGCAACGGTATGCATAATACTTTAATTCACGACGCATGCACAAAGGCAATGACCTCGTCAATTTCGCAATCCGTAACGCCGTTGACAACAAATAAGGCAAGTTTACAACATAACGCTAATCACGTAGCAAGTGAAGACGAAGAGATTCTTCTCACAACATTGCAGCTGAAGGTTACAGCATCCGATGGCTCTCAGGTGATTTTACGAGCTCTGCTCGATCAAGGCTCCCAAATCTCGTTGATTTCGGAAAACGCAGCGCAATTGTTAAGTTTAGAGCGCCAACGTTATCATGCAACCGTAAGAGGCGTAGGCGACGGAGCAAAACAAAGCAAGGGAATAGTAAACTTACAATGTCAATCAGTTTATGGCGACTACGCTTTCTCGACACAAGCACTTGTTATCTCAAAAGTGATAAACAACTTACCCAATTCTACATTTATTAAGCAATCATGGCCGCATCTCCAAAACATTAGCTTAGCAGACCCCGAATATTTTATCTCGAAACAAATCGATTTACTGTTAGACGCAAGTGTATATTCGGATATTATTATGAATGGTCTGATCAAAGGTCCCGCCCGAGCCCCTATAGCACAGCAAACAAGGTTAGGCTGGATATTATCAGGAAGCATTCATACCAAGTCATTCAATTGCCATGTTGTTATTAATAATTTAGAAGACATTGCTAAATACTGGGAAATCGAGGAAATTGAAAGTAACGACAAATCATTATCTCAAGCAGAGCAATTTTGTGAAAACTTTTACATAGAAACAACAAACGTTTAGATTGTGGTCGTTACGAGCTCGCACTGCCTATGAAACCTGGGTACGAGAATCTTCTTGGCACATCAAAAATAAAAGCTATAGGTCAATTTAAACAGCTTGAGCACAGATTTCATAAAGATAAGTTACTCGCGGACGACTATAAGGACTTTATGAAAGAATATAGAAATTTAGGTCATATGAGAGAAGCTCGTCAATCAAATGATTTATCATTCTATCTTCCTCATCACGGCGTTTTACGTTTAGATTCAACTACAACTAAACTCCGTGTTGTGTTTAACGCGTCAGCCAAATCATCATCGGGCTACAGCTTGAATGACGTCATGGAGTGCGGGCCGAACTTGCAAAAGGATATCATGGCTCTGCTCTTACGCTGGCGTCAATATACATACGTACTAACAGCAGATATCGAGAAGATGTTTCGCCAATTCCGGATAAGGGAAGAAGATCAGCGCCTGCAGCGAATCATCTGGAGAGACAATCCTCTCGATCCCATTCGTGAATACGAGATGACGACTGTGACATACGGCACAAAAGCTGCTCCTTATCTAGCAATGCGCACACTTAAGCAACTCGCCAAAGATGATGCTGAAAGGTTCCCTCTAGCAGCTCAAGAAGTGGAGAACTGTTTCTATTGCGACGATGTTCTAAGTGGCCACTTTAGCATAAAAGAAACAAAGGAATTACGTAATCAACTCATTTCAATGCTTAAAGGTGCCGGCATGAACCTACGTAAATGGTCCAGCAACGCTCCAGAGTTAGTGTGTGACTTATCTACCGAACAATTAAATTCGCCTTTTGAATTTAAATGTGCAGAAACAAGGAAAACCCTGGGACTCAGATGGGATTCGCAAACTGACGCATTCATCTTTCAAAACAAGTTTAGGCAAGATAACAAATCACATCACACTAAAAGAGAACTTCTGTCTGAGATATCTAAATGCTTTGATCCCTTAGGCTGGCTCTCTCCTGTCACCATCAGAACCAAACTGCTTTTCCAAAAAACTTGGAACCTTGACCTATCCTGGGATGAACAATTACCTTTAGAAATAGAAAATGAGTGGCTGCAGGTACGCAATGATTTTATAAACATCGAGCAATTTACCATACCCCGATGCCTGGGCAACATATTACAAAATTATCAACTACATTGTTTCTGTGACGCATCGGAAAAAGCATACGCTTGTGTTATATACATAGTCACCAACACGCATAAGGGCGAACGCACATCAAATATCATAGCTGCAAAAACAAGCTCGCGCCTTTAAAGAAAAAATTATCGCTACCACGGTTAGAGCTATGTGGCGCAGTTTTATTACATCAGCTACTAACGAAGGTTCTTAATTCGATTCAACATAAGAATATCACCATATACGCATGGACAGACTCGATGGTAGTTCTTGGCTGGCTGCAAGGCGACCTAAACAGATGGAATAAATTTGTAGCTAATCGAGTCCAGCAAATAATAAGCACCATCCCGGCGTCACAGTGGCGTCACGTAAAATCAGAAGAAAACGTTGCAGATTACGCCACTCGAGGGTTAACTACGGCGACCTTAGCATCAACTCACAGTACGTGGTGGAAGGGACCAAATTGGCTTTTAACCTTCAACCCCGAAAATACTATAACATCGTATATAGAACCCGATATAGAAAGAAAGAAAACAAAAATAACCGCTATGGCGCAAATAAATAACAACTCAATTATTAGTCACTTATTATGCGCATATAGCTCTATAACTAGCATAGCAAAAATATTGGCTTGGGTTTCGCGTTTCATTGCACGGTGCAAGAACCGAACAAATGCAGCGTCAGGTAGTTCATTGACTTCTGTGGAGCTGGGTCAAGCATATGATTGCATCATAAGACACGAGCAGTCGAATTACTTCGAGAATGAAATTAATGACTTACGAAGAAAGGGTCACGTCAAACCAACGAACAACTTATCTAGCTTAAATCCATTTTTAGACGAAAATAACCTCCTTAGAGTTGGTGGGCGACTACAGCACTCCAGCATCAGCAATTTAGCAAAGCACCTGATAATTTTATCAAAACATAGTCGTTTCACTAAACTGATAATTGACAAAGCGCACGTAACTACTCTACACGGCGGAGCGAAGTTGACGTTAGGCTATCTTAGAGACCGATACTGGATAATCAGCGGGGTAAGCACTGTCAAAAAACAGCTAAGAAAATGTGTCACATGTAAGAGATTCAGCAGCTCAAATCAACATCAACTTATGGCAGACCTGCCTCGTGCTAGAGTCAACCCTGCAAGGCCTTTTAGCCATGCTGCGATCGATTTCACAGGCCACCTTGACTTAAAATGTAACAAGGGTCGTGGCATCAAAACAACGAAAGGTTACATAGCCGTTTTTGTTTGTATGACCACTAAAGCAGTCCATATCGAAGTAGTATCGGACCTCAGCACTCAATCATTTTTAGCAAGTTTTCGTCGATTTTGTGCTCGACGTGGCACCCCGACACACTTGTATAGCGATAACGGAAGTAATTTCATTGGTGCCGATCGCTTACTAAAAAAGGAATATCAACAGATCAAGGAAACTTTTAACAAGGAATTCTGCGACAACTTAGCTGAAATGAATATAGTGTGGCATTTCAATGCCCCTGCATGGCCCTCTGCTGGTGGTTTATGGGAGGCAGCGGTAAAAAGTTTGAAATACCATCTTAAGCGAGTTATAGGTGAACAAAAACTCACCTATGAAGAATTAAACACATTAGTTCATCAAATTGAGGCTTGCTTAAACTCGAGACCTCTGTGTCGATTGACGGAGGAGCCGGACGACGAAACTTTGACTCCCGGTCACTTCCTGGTCGGAGGATCGCTGCTCTCCAGACCACAAGCAGAACCAGAGAATATCAATTTAAATGTGAGATGGCAACTAGTGCAAGCCATGAACAAAAGATTTTGGAAATGTTGGTCATCCGAATATCTGCAGCATTTGCAGGCACGAACCAAATGGAAATCACCAGCTGAAAACCTGAAGGTCAACGACGTTGTGCTCATCAAGGACGATAACATGCCGCCTAGAAAATGGGTCATGGGGCGCATTGTTCAGCTGCACCCCGGCTCCGACGGTTATGTAAGGGTTGTCAGCATAAAAACGCAAAATGGCATTATGAAAAGACCAGTAATTAAGCTCGTGCTTCTACCTGTAATGGAGAAAAACGACCTAACAGCAGATAAGCATGTTGAACCGCTAAAGGAAAAGGTTACGTCATCTTCCGGGAACCGCCTGCGCGTGCGGAGAGGAGTTAAAAACCTATTATTTAACGCCTTATTTATTTTTATTTTAATGATAACACCTAGTTCGCCACAAATTCAACATAATTATAACATTACAAAATTACAAAGCAATCAAGGACTACTGTTTGATAAGACTTCCGAACTAAAATTTTTAAGAGATGAATGGAAGTTAATTGTGTACTACAATATGACAACGTACTGGAATGGCATGGCAAGCATAAAAAATTACATATCACATTTGGAAACACTATGCTATGAACCAAACACGCAGCCAAAAAGGCATCGCTACGCAACTGGTACAAGAGATGAATGAGATTGATCACTACAATACGATCCTTAGGTATCAACCACCGAGGAGGCAACGGAGAGGGTTAATAAACGGAGTAGGTTACATAGCAAATTCTCTTTTTGGTGTCTTAGATGATAAGTTTGCTAAGCAATACGAACAAGACATAGTAAAGATTACCAACAATGAAAATCATTTAAACACACTCATAAAAAACCAAACTCTTGTCTTGGAAGCGGAGTACAACATTCTGCGAAGGAATGAAGACGTCATGAACAAACAGTTTAAGTTTATCGACCAACATTTACGTAACCTCACCGTACAGATCGATGAAGTCAAGTTAGAGTTCAAAACAGCATACTACACTATGTCGTTAGCCCTAGCAGCTGATATCATCATAACAAACATTCGACGGATTCAGCAAACCCTAATCAACACGGTCACGGATATAAGTCAAGGCCGCATCGACACTCACCTGTTGTCACCCGACCAGCTACAGAAACAATTATTCACAATAAGTACACATCTACAGGGTGATCTCACAGTACCCGTCGACGTTTATAATCTAAATGAATTGTACAAGCTATTAAAGGTATCAGCCAGAATAATGGAAAGCTATTTGATAATTGAAATCAAAATACCCATATTGAGTTCTGAAGTATACGAGCTACATAAGATCATTTCGATTCCTCAAAAAATGGGCAAGATTATGTACCAAGCAATTCCAGCGTACTCATTCTTAGCATTTAACGCAAAACAAGACAAGGTCCAGTTGCTTGCTCAAGACGATATACGATCATGCTTGCACTTATCAGAAGCAAAACTTTTTTGTTCCTTAGAGCGTCCTTTATATAATCTAAAAAACATGCAATCAATTTGTGACATTAAATTAGTCGATAGTGTAAAAACATCACCCTGCATAACAGAAACAATGGCCTGTAGCGACAAGTGGATCAAATTGCACGCGCGGAACTCCTGGCTATTTTCATGTTGCGACAAATGCAGAGTTCGCATATTTTGCACAGCTGGTTGGACTGTCGAGGAAATAACCGATAACGGGGTCATAACATTACGTCAAGGCTGCACACTCTATGGAGAGTTCTTTACAATATTTGGACATAATCACTATCTAAACAATTTAAAATTAGATCAAGATATCGATCTCCCAAAGGTGTCAATACTTAACAAAATTATAAATACATCTATAGCAATACCAGAGTATTCACCAATAACAACCGACTGGCAGAAGTTGAATGATCAAATAAATACTATAAAGGAACAATCTCATAGTAAATTAAGCGTTCACGATGTACACCAATACGCAGTGTTGTATAGCGTCGTGTCGGTGCTTCTACTGGTGGGTATTCTCGCTAGCACCGTGTGGATCAGGAGCAGACTTCGGCAGCGTGGGCAGGCGCCGGCGCCGCCGGGTGCGGAGCGCTTGCCCGCACCCGCGCCTAATCCAGCGCCGTGCCAACCGACAATAAGTGTAAGTGAAACGAATGAGTTAAGTGCGCGGAGTGAAATAAGCAAATCGATAGTGAGCTTAGATAAAGGCACGTCGCCTATAGTGTCCCGGGAAATAAAATTTAAAGTCCACAGTGAAAGTGACTAAGAGTGCTGCAGTGTGTATATAGTAAACACTTGGTTTAGTAAACAAACAAAACTTTTCATAGATTTAGATTATTTAGATTTAAGAATATTGTTTCACCTTGTTACATATAAAAGGCAATTTATATCATTTAGTCTTAATATCATTTTATTATTATAAAAAGCATTTTTATCACTTGACATCTTGCTCCCACATTGTTCAACATCATCATCCTCATCTTTCTGTATCTTTTTCTGGTGGGCAAGATGTACGAGCAATAATCGTACAACCTAATTTTAATTGCTTTGCATGCATTTGCATACGCTGCATTATATGTTAATTGTGTGAAATTAAATAGTGTTATTTTCATCGCCACTCAAACCGGTCGACTTTTATTTACCTACTTTACCTGCGACCCCAGCATAGCATTTTGAGCATCTTTGAGCATCTTTTAGCATAGCATTCTAAGTGTAGGATTTACAACCTACACTTATCGTCGCAGACGGATTTCGTTTCGGGCTTAAATTACACTCTAGCGTAGGGCAGACAAGACTACGTGGAGTCGGTTTTGCCGCGATTCGTTTTTTGTCACTAACTTTTGTAGCACAACCTTAACGAAAACACAAAGTATTCACTTTTTAAAACATTTTACTTTATTTTCCTAATTATTAAAAAAAAACAAAAAAGAACGACAATCTGGGTATGATATTTTAGAGAAAAAGTTACTTCAAATTTTAATACAGCGCTGCCCTTCGCGATTGTCTTAAATTTGTAACCTATCACGTGACCAACAGGAGTAGGGCAGCTTGTATTTCTGTTCTCTAATAAAAAAAATAACCTCGAAATTCAATACAACCGCTACGCTGCGCTTCATCCATTATGCGTTACGCATTTTATGAAAAATTCAGTTTAGACGAATATCAATTATGTTATTTACATTTATGCTGATTAAAATTATGATAAAGACAATTATAGTAAGTTCAAATTATGGCGATGAAACCATTATGGGTTTATAACACTCTGCTTATCATGATTTATGCGAAAAAACTTTATGCTGAAACTGTTATGCCAAACTCCATTATGAAGAAAGAGATTATGCGACCGAAAGGGCTCCCTATTGTGTTAAAACCCAAGGTTTCACAACAAGTTTAAGTACATAAATAGCTTTACTATCTATCCCTTCTTCTTTGAATGTTGAATTTTTTTGGCTAAAAAAACAACCTACCGGTTTTCTAGATATGCTCTCCATCAGCCCAAGATATAAACATGTGTGATTTTTTTCAAGCACGTAATTAGATGTGAAAGGTACTTTTTTCGCTCCAGTAGTTCTCAATCGGCTCTTCCCTTAGAAATGCCCAGAAATTAAATTTTATAAAATAAAATAAATAAAATTAAAAAAAATATTTCAGACCGAGATCCATATAAAAGTGTTAGTATACATAATGTTCTTATAAACTTATGTTAGTGTACAAACATGCTGTTAGTATACAATCTTATAAAAACTAGGTGTTAGTAGGTATTACTTAGCAGAGTTAATTATTTAAAAATTAGTTGGGGCGGTGATCACCAATAACATTTTACAAAATAATAAATGGGAAGGTAGATTGCCCTCTTCTTTTAAGCAAGATAAATTTTAATTTGCCATATAAGGTCCCACGCCCAAGTAGATATGTTCCTTTCTCAATAAAGGGTAGCAGAAGCAATTTGGGTCACCACGCCACCATGAATAGGCTTCCCAGACAGTATAATATTCTTTGTAAGGACGAGGAATATTCCGGGGATATTTTTGCTGACACAGTACACAGAATTAAACACGAAGTATCGAAGTGTCTTTCAACTGGGTCTTCTTAGTCACTTCTCGGTTTGTTTTAAATTATATTTGTTTAAAATTTTAAATTATAGTATAGGTAGGTGTATTAAGTTAAGGTTTTAAAATGTTTTATAATAATGTTAAAATATTGTAAGCCCACATTTGCATGCCGTGGCAGCCTTTAAGTAAGACAGCACTTAGATTAAGACTTTTTTTCCAATGTTTCTTTTTTTTGTAATTTATTTGGTGTATGTTTTGTTGGTTGTCCTTAATAAATAAAATAAAATAAAATAAAATAAAATAACTGTCCGTACAAAACTTTTCCACATTGGTGAGTCCCGCCTATCACAAACAGTATTCAGGATGGCGTTCGGACTATCATTAATTCTGCGAATTAGGGATGCTGTTTTTTTTGCGGATGATTGCGCCAAAACCATCTGTTTTATGAAACTGAATATGTTCAGCAAACATTCCCGACGCACTGCAGAAACGGGGAAGTCCCAACATCATCCTAAAGATATTATTGTATTGGACCCGTAGGGCATCAAGCGGCTTTTTGGCATAGCTTACCCACAGATTCCCCGTGTAGAAACACTGACAATACGCTTTGAAGAGCGTGATTTTCGCTTCTTCACTACAGCGGGAGAATCTACGGATCAGCATGTTGCCTCTGACCGCCAGAGCCCTACGCTCCTTCTCAATATCTGCATTATCTTTAAGATCGTCAGTAACAATGTGGCCAAAATATTTAAAACTTAAGACCCTCTCAATAGTAGCACCGTTTAGGGTTATCTCGGGCACAGTCTCCACCCTTCTACCTGCGGCCCTAAAAACAATGAGAGCACACTTTTTAACATTATAGCTAAGGCCGTGAGAAGCAGTATACCTAGCACAGACTTCTAACATTTTTTGGATTGATTCTGCAGTCGGGCCCAGCAGCACCATGTCATCTGCGTAGCTGATGTTATTGATACTAACACCATCCACGCAGCATCCCACACGCATGCTGCTGAGCTCGGCCAAGAGATCATTTACATACAGGTTGAAGAGAGAGGGCGAACTGATCCCCCCTGCCGCACCCCGCACTCCAACCTATACGGATCAGACAAAGCATGAGACCATTTTATAAAGTTGGTTTGGTTCCCGTACCAATACTGAAATATCTTCAGTACACCCCTGTCCCTCAACTTCTCCCAAAGCACCTCATAAGATACAAGGTCAAATGCCTTAGAGAGATCAAGGAAGCAGGCATATACCGGCGTCTTACGACTGGTGTAGTACTGGACAGTGTGCTTGAGACTCAGAATTGCGCTTCCAGTTGATAGTTTGGGCCGAAACCCGAACTGAGCATCATGTAGATTTAAATATTTCTGTAAGATAGACTCGAGCACACTGTCCAATACTTTTGCTATTGTAGTGGCAAGTGAGATTGGGCGGTAGTTTCCACTATCCGAGGTATCCCCTGTCCTGTTCTTCACAATCGGTACAACTTGCGTTTTCATTAGGTTATGAGGTAAGTATGAGTGACTAAGACACATTGTGAAAAACATGGACAGAAGCCTCGGCAAGTGGACCCCCGCATACTTCAAATGCTCAATACTCAGCCCGTCTTGTCCAGGCGACTTGCCTCTTGTCATGGAATCAATTATAGCTCTGACCTGCTTAGCAGTTATGTGTAATAGAGGCTTATCGCATGGACAGGAGGACCCAGCACCGGCTTTATCAGGCGGTGGCCCAAGAGGGGAGTGAACTCTGAAATTATTCGCAAAAAACTGAGCAATATCCCCCGGATCATTCCTGCCATCTACGCTCACAGGAAGGTCAGGCCTAATATTCAGTTTACTAGTGGATTTCCAAACGTTTTAAATTTCTTAGCATCTCGCTGTTCAGCAATTTTATCCATCACTATCTGGTCCTGATTTTTACGACACCACTTTAGGCGGGTAAAGCCTTACGAGACTCATACATGTCTTCATATATTTTGCCTGAAGTGGGTCTATTCTTCAACACCCAGAATTTAAATGTTAGCCTGGCCCTCCTGTGCGAAGCCTGTACATGCTTGTTCCAACCGCACAGTGGTTTACCTTTTCTACGCCTGTCGCTTCCGCATTGCCGAATCTGTGCCGCCGCCCCGGCCATAGTGTTAACAATGCTGCAATAAAGACCGTCCAAGACGGATCTGTGGTCGGCCCTATCACATGACCCATAACTGCACTCTGCAAAGTCTGGGGGAAAGTCAATTACGCGAAATATGTTATTACAGATGTCATAATACCTACTTATTTGCTCGTCTGATCTCTCACCCCACAAAACAGCGTTTTGATCAAGTAACATTAATAATTTTTTGTGGAGCGTCCAATGTATGGGGCATTTTTTTTTTATAGCAGAAGGAGGCAAACAAGCAAGCGGGTCACCTGATGGAAAGTAATCACCGCCGCCCATGGACATCCGCAAAACCAGAGGAATCACAGGCGCGTTGCCGGCCTTTAAGGAAGGTGTTTGGAACAAAATGGCCACTTACGGCTGGCAACTTTTGTCGTCATAATTTGTAGTGACAGACGACTGTCAGTGTCAGTGTGACACACACTCACGTTGGTTTTTTGGTGAGGTTAACGGAATGGGGGGTCGTGTAAAGTTTTGGTGTAATTTAGTATGTGGGGCACATTGTTTTGATTCGGGGGGGCCCGTAGCAATTATGGAACAGTGTTAATAAATTAGTACCAGGGCGGGCTGGTTAAAATCAGTTATTGGTTTGGTTGACACTGACACGTGGCGTGCTAAGTGGTATTGTGCAGTGGTACGTATTTTTCTGGGGTACAGAGCTCTATAAATAGTCTCGTTTCTTGAAGATCCCTAAGTCATAACGGTCCGGATATACCGCCGCCGAGAGCTGGTTCCACAACACTGTAGTTCGAGGCAAGAAATTTCTTGAAAAACGCACAGTAGTAGACCGCCATCCATCAAGGTGATGTGGATGGAATGACAGTCGATTGCGTGTAGTGCGGTGAAGGAAATCAGCGGCAGGGATCAAGCCGAACAATTCCTCAGAACACTCGCCATGATATATACGGTACAATATACAGAGAGACGCAACATCTCTTCGAAGAGCCAGTGAATCAAGCCGTCCTGAAATAACCACGTCGTCGACAATTCGAGCAGCTCTGCGTTGAATGCGGTTAAATGAAAGGAGTTGGTATTGGGGTGCTCCAGCCCAGAGATGGGAGCAGTATTCCATATGCGGCCTGACCTGCGCTTTATACAGTTGTAAACGGTGGGCCGGCGTGAAATACTGACCCGCTCTATTAAGCACACCCAGCTTTTTCGAAGTTAATTTAGCTTTACCTTCCAAATGACCATGAAACTGAACGTCACTCGAAATATCGACGCCAAGGATTCCAATAGTCGGATTGGTATCAAGGGGAGCTCCCTCAAAGTTCAGAGGTACGACGAAGGGATGTTTTTTCGCGGTAAATGCGCAAACTTGTGTTTTGGAGGGGTTAAAGCGGACTAGGTTATGTCGGCCCCAATCCGAGACATGACTTAACATGTTCTCGGTGTCAGTCACAAGTATATTCCGGCTCTCGATGACGCTTTCCAGAGAAATATTAGCTCGCCCGGTGAAGAGCGTATCCCCAGTACTGTCGTCTGCATAGCAATGAATGCTGTTGTTATGCAGCATGTCATTGATATGCAGAAGAAATAGAGTAGGGGACAACACACACCCCTGCGGGACTCCAGCATTCACGGGCTTCATGTCGGAGCACGAACCGTCGACTGCGACTCTGATGCTACGCCCAGTCAGAAAGCTGGCAATCCATGAACACAATTTCTCAGGAAGCCCGTATGATGGAAGTTTAGAGAGAAGAGCCCTGTGCCATCATACCTTGTCGAAGGCTTTTGCTACGTCCAAGCTAACTGCCAGTGCCTCCTCTTTACTCTGGACTGCCTCCGCCCATCGGTGAGTAAGGTACACTAAAAGATCACCAGCCGAACGACCGCGACGAAAACCATACTGGCGATCACTTAGTAGCTGGTTCTCTTCTAGGTACCTTAAGAGCTGGCGGTTTGTAATGGACTCCATTACTTTGAAGAGTAAAGAGGTAATAGCTATTGGCCTGTAGTTGGACGGATCTGAGCGATCGCCTTTTTTTGGAATCGGGTGGGCAAGTGCAAGAGCTCGGGACGACGCCAGTATTGTAAGAGAGCCGGAAAAGGCGCGTTAGAACTGGTGCCAATTCAGGAGCACACGTTTGAAGCACAATGGGTGGAACTGCATCAGGCCCACTCGCCTTGTGGATATCAAGGGAAAAAAGAGCCTTACGAACTGACCTTTGCAGGAACTGAACGTTTGGCATTGTACAAGCGCAATGCGGTATGGTTGGTAGAGAGTTTTCCCCATCGTCCAAGGTCGAGTTTGAAGCGAAAAGAGAGCCCAAGAGATCGGCTTTCTCCTTTTCAGTATAGGCCAGGCAGTTATCGGTCTTGTGCAATGGTGGTAGGGACGGCTGACAAAAATTTCCTAAGATAGCTTTGGCGAGAGACCAGAACGCACGCGTCCCCGAAGGAAGGCGCACTAGCCTCTCGCCAATTCTACCTATGAATGATGACTTCGCCTTGGCAATGTCCTTCTTAAAGGATCTGGCGGCAAAGTTATACTTCTTTCTGAGCGCACTGGTGTTTGGATCCTTTGATGACACCGCATTAGCCCAGGCTTGCCGTTGTCGCTTTTGGCGAGACGCCATTTTGCAGCAACGACCAAACCATGGTTGGGACTTGCCGCCAATGGGAACCATAGAGTTTGGAATGAAAAGTTCCATTCCCTGCAGTATCACATCAACAACAGAGTCAGCAGCGACATCAGGATCATCCAGCGAGAAGCAAACTCGCCACCACGGGTAGGACGCAAAGAAACTTCGCATCCCATCCCAGTCCGCTGACCTATAATGCCAGACTCGACGGCTAGCCGCTGGTTGCGGTTTTGAAGTTTCTGTGAGAGGCACAGTGCTGCGAATCAGACAGTGGTCTCATGAGCCTAGTGGTGCATCAACAGAAACTTGATAGCCGTCTGGGTGCGAGGTCAGCAGAAGGTCCAATAAAGAAGGTGCATGGCCCTCCACATCTGGAACCCGTGTTGGCTCTGTTACCAATTGGGACAGACTGTAGGCTAAAGCGAAGTCATGAACGGCTCTACCCGCGTGGTCAGTTGTGCGTGAACCAAACCATTCGACGTGATGGGCATTGAAGTCTCCCAATACCACAATCTCGGCCGAGGGGATCCGTTGGAGAAGGGAGTCCGTCGCCGCTTGGACGGTCTCGATAAGTTGGTCAGTTCCGATATTACCGCTGTAGGACCTATACAAGAGGCTATCGAGCGAAACGAAGGTTCGAAAGTGTTTGCAAGAGATTTGGGTATTGGGCAGAGCCAACTGACGACGCTGAAAACCGATGACGGCAGAACTGTCACGTCCAGGTCCGAAGTTATGGGAGAGGTTGAGAAGTTCTATGGACAGCTATACACATCCACGCGGCCACCTGTACAAAGCTTAGCTACAGACCCTAGAGCTAAGCTAACCCGACACTACACCGAAGATATCCCGGACATCAGCCTGTACGAGATTGGTATGGCTCTCAAGCAGCTTAAGAACAGCAAGGCATCGGGTGCTGACGGAATTACGGCTGAGCTTCTGAAAGCAGGCGGAAGACCGGTACTCGCAGCTCTTCAGAGACTATTTAATTCCGTCGTACTCGGAGGTAGAACGCCAGAAGCGTGGCATGAAAGTGTGGTTGTGTTGTTCTTTAAGAAGGGCAACAAGGCCCTACTGAGGAACTACAGACCCATATCACTTCTAAGTCACGTTTATAAGCTGTTCTCGAGAGTTATAACTAATCGTCTCGCACGCAGGTTTGATGACTTCCAGCCTATCGAACAAGACGGATTCCGAAAAGGCTTTAGCACCATAGACCACATACATACGCTGCGGCAGGTTATACAGAAGACCGAAGAGTATAACCGGCCTCTTTGCTTAGCGTTTGTGGACTATGAGAAAGCCTTTCGATCGAAACATGGGCCGTGCAGTGGCGTGCCTAGGGCTTCAGATTGGGGCAAGCCACGAAACCTGAAGTTCCTAATCTTGCTACCTAGGTACAATGTTGGTGCCCATTTGTGACACTAGCCACATTTTTTACTCAAATCGTCATAGGCCGTGGCATTCTAAACGTTCTTGTCGTTGGTAAAAAAACAGGCTATTACCTTCTATTACATCTTGAATGTGATTTTTGAGAATTTTATTTTGGCCAATTTAGGCGTTCTTTATCTCAGAAACAAAAATACATTAACAGTATTTACTTATTGAATAGTGTAGAATAACTATTGGCATAGTACACACGGCAGCACATCACGCTATCCATTATACATATCTATAACTACGTTGCGGTATGGAGTGTTAGAAAGAAAGTGTCTTCAATTTAATTGGTGGAATTCTCTAGTTTATCAAAATTCTCGAATGGCGAATACAGGCGAATATGTCAAAAACTATCGGCCAATAGTAATTATTCACGGGGGTTGGCCACGCCCCCTGCGCGGCCGCCACCGGGCCGGAATTTTTCTTCTGGCAGTCCAGTCACACGTCACGGCAGCGACGCTCGCGTTTTGTAAACACCATCTCTAAGTCTGTGGTAATCACAAAAATGGCACCTACTTTAAGTAGGGTGGAGAGAGAGCAAATAATTGCTCTAAGACAAAGTGGATGCCGAGTGAAACATATATGTGACCAAACTGGAGTAACGGTGAGTAATTTAACCTACTACAAAATATGATTTGTTAGATGTTTGATGTTAGGTGTTAGAAAAGACAAAACAGTGCCGCAGGTGACCCGGCTTAGGAGTGTTAGATTAATGTTTATTTGTAAACAAAAATGGCGGTTAACTTAACTCGTAACTTTCATCTAAATAGGTTCTGCTTTTTTATTTAGTTTCATGCTTTATTAAAGGAAGAAATTTTACTGTTTATTTGTAAACAAATATGGCGGTTAACATAACTCGTAACTTTTATCTAAATAGGTTATCATGATATTTTATTTAGTTTCATGATAAATTAGAGGAAGAAATTTTACTAAGGGATGAATTATATAAAAGCGGGCCGTGCACGGGGCGCGTCCGGGCTCCGTCCGGGCTCGGATGGCGCACTGATTTGAGACGTTGCATACATTTTGTATCGAGCAGTTCTTATTAAACTGTGCATTCCATGATCCGTGTCCCGTCCGGGGCACGACGCCCCGTGCACGGCCCGCTCTAATATAATTCATCCCTAAACCTGTAATTTTTAGTTTGACTGCTTGTAATGGCGGCTCCACATTATTAGTGCCGACACATAATAAATAATAAAGTCAAAGTCAAAGTCAAAGTCAAATTATTTATTCAATGTAAACCTTTACAGGCACTTATTGACGTCAATACTAATAATAATAAAAAAACAGTTAACTAACTTATAGTTAAGACTTAATAACTAATCTAACGAGCTATTATAGTCTGTGCCAGACAAATGCGCATTGCTACCCCCAGTACCACTGCACGCCGAAACAGAATCGCGTCGAACCGAAATATAAGCCGTGGTCATAGAATTGTGTAATATGATTTCCAATTATCGTATTGATACTGTGGTAAGTAATATAAATTGGAGTTATTGAAGTAAAATAAAGTAGCGGCTGAAATGAGTTTTGGAAAACATTAGTACCTAACCAATAAGGTTGACATTTTTAATCATTCAAATATCTTTTTTTATAAAAACTTAAGCATAAAAAAACGTCAAAAATTAATAAGCATAAACTTGTGTGTTTTAAAATTGTTTCGTTATTCGTCTTGGTACAAGCACAGAATAACTAATACTACTACCGTACAGAAGGTTCACCCTCCAACGACTCCCACGCGAAACTGAAACCTATCTCGTGACCCGAGCGTTCATATTCCGATAAGCACAGCCGACTCGATATCGATTTGACGTCCGTCAGGAGCGCAGGGTTTACGCGCGCGCGTAGGGATTACGAGTTAAGAGGAAACACCACGCCGACGCGGCACACAAAACTCCCACACCAAACACAGAAAAACGACGCCCCGCAGCCCCCTTCCAAAACCGGACCAACCCCCACCACCCCTTCAGCAACGGTTAAAGAAAGAGACCCTTCACGTCCGTATGCTTGATTCCTTTGCATTAAGTCATTTATTTAATAACCAGGAGCCTTCAAAATTAAGCGAAATCACTTCGTTTTAAGGCGTCTTCAGAAACATTAGGTAACTCGTTTAAAAAAAAAAAAAAAAAATCAAACACACAGACACAGAAAACCTCCTCCCCCAACCGACGCTTAAATAAAGATTGGTCCACCTCTGAAGGAGGAAACAGGGGACCACGAAACGCCGCTCCCCCGCGCCCCGCATGAGAATCCCGAACGCCACGCCGATGCAGTAAGCATGCAAGTGCCGTGACGCTCCGTACACAGGCGTGAACGTAAATGTGGACGGTTTTCTTGGGGTTCACGCGCGTTCACGCCAGTTCCCCGATCTGATCGGGGACGGGGAACAGGCGTGATCGCGCGCGTACTATTTTGTCCCGCGACAAAGGGTTCTCGCGGCGTTCACGCGTACAAATCCACATTCACGGCCCCGTACTAGTTTACCAAAGAGGAAATTAATCGGTTTACTCCAGACTATACTTCGATCGGTTACGATACGATGTATTTCAGTCATCTACCATCTTCTTTTTTTTTCTCTACGTCCATTTCACGGCGGGTTTCACGAACGATTGTGAGCATCCCGTGAATCTGGAGGGCACGACTTGTGCCGTGAATTCGCGCGTGAATTCACGGCACTTAAAGCCTGTATATACTTTGATTAGTGATTAGTGCTGGTGACGAGTGCAAGTGCTTAGTGATTAGGAGTAAACACGTGTGGACTGGGCTGCGTTCTGTCGCTTCACTCGAGCGCACTCCGGCGCGCGCTCTAACCTTTCCGTGGCTTGGTGAAATTTTACTCTGATGGCTGTCAGAGCGTAGTTTCATCGGTTCTGTGCTAGTATATGTGTTCTGTGGTTCTGTGGCTCAGAGCGCAGCAACCAAACAACCATCAAATCGGATGGTTATTTTCACTCAAACAGCTATTTGACGTTTATATCATTTAAAAAGTGTCAAAGTTTGCAATTTATGTCAAAACGTCTCGAAAAATTCCGCCTGTTGTTTGGTTGTTTTGTATTGTTTTACTTTTTAATAATTCTGTTATATATGGTATAAAAGTGGAAAAAATGGAGACAGAAGAATGTTTTCTCGTACAGGACAGGAATACTTCAGAAGAGGTTATAA
The DNA here is from genome assembly GCA_963921215.1 of Scoparia ambigualis. Classification (NCBI taxonomy): domain Eukaryota; kingdom Metazoa; phylum Arthropoda; class Insecta; order Lepidoptera; family Crambidae; genus Scoparia; species Scoparia ambigualis. The sequence goes on from OY992507.1 coordinate 39,638,134, forward strand.
AAACAACTTGATTGTTCCGTGGCCTGGTTGCAACTCAAACGAGTTAAACTTTAACCAAACAACTACACTACACCCAAAACGACGGAACGCACTCCAGCGATTGATTAGTGCCAGTGGTTAATATAGTTAATTAAAGTAGCCCGCATAGTAAAGTGATATGTGGGTTCTAAAGTTTCTTTCATTATTTCTTGCAATTGCAAGTGCGCTTCTTGACGTGGGTACTAAACACAGCCACTTGACAAAATGGACACTACTCGCACTACACATCCTGCACTAATCACTCGCAACTAATCACCTGCACTTGCACTGTCGCACTTATCAATGTGAATACAGGCCTTAATGTGGAGCCGCCATAATGGATTTTGTGAGAATGCGGATTTTTCATTCTTCTTTAACCGTAAAGTGTAGTAATACGAGAAATAGTTAGCCATAAAATTATAATTTTGTAAGGTAATCAATGTTTTTACACGGGACGAACAAACTAACACCAACTTGTGCTGTTGTTTTATTTGATAGTAGGTGTTACCAATGGTGTATTAAAACAAACCCTAATTGACGTTTTCTTTCAGCGAAAAACGGTATATTTTTGGCTTCGCCGATGGGAAAAGTCTGGGTCCCTAGAAGCTCACCACCGTCAGCACTACGAGAGGGCCACGACGTCTGAGAAGGACGCGGCCATAGTTGATTCACACTCTGCTGATCCCTTTTTGAGCACAAGAGTGTCTTCTTCTAATTATAGCGTGAGTATATCATAATTACCTACCTTGTTTAAACTCTATTGAAATTAACACCTATTAAACAAAAGTGGGATTTAACTTGCTATTCTTTCTACCATTGACTTGGCTGACCAAAAAACCACTTACCGCATGTGTATTTGATGAATTTTTTGATGAAGGTTTTAGTTAAATTATTAAAATAATAAGCTCAAATGCCTTCGCACTTCTTGAGAATGACTTTTTGACAATGAGTAGTTATTGCATAATCTTAATAATTTATTGAGATCCTTTTAAACACGTTTTAAATATCTTTACAAATAAATTAAGTAAAGAATATAATTTATTATTTACTATGACTGTAAAGTTATATTGAACATGGTTTGTAGTAGGGTGATAATGTTGAATTTTTAAAAAAAATATCTTTATAACAGAAGCTATGGCTAGATTTAAATAAAGTTTGAATAAGTATATTTTTCTAAACAAAAACAATTAAGTAAGTACTAGAATTGTTAAGAGGGTTTACGCATTTCGGTTTCCCATACAAACTTCCAAGTCGAAGTTTTTAAAAACCATTAATCCAATTTTGATGAAACTTTGTATGCTAAAGTAAAACACAGGGATCTAAATAGTTTGTTGAAAACATTTTAAAAAAACGTTCATTTAGCTGAGTTATTGCGATTTAAAGTCTACTCTAGAAAGTTTAAAATCGCAATAACTCACTTAAATAAACGTTTTTTAAAAATGTTTTTAACAAACTATTCAGATCCCTGAATTTTACTTTAGCATGCAAAGTTTTATTAAAATTGGCTAAGTGGTTTTTAAATATTTCAGCTTGGAAATTTGTATAGGAAACCGAAATGCGTAAACCCTCTTAAATCAATGTTTACAAAAAAAAAAAAACCTCCAACATTTGGGAAAGTTGTGAAGTGCCAGCTATTTATTGCATAATCATAATAATCAATTGGGGGGTCCCAATTGCATGTTTACTACCTATATATCCTTTAAAAAAGTTAAAAAAATTAAATTGATTAATTACTATGTATAGACATGGTTTGTATAGTAGGATGATCCGAAGAATATATTTTTATCAAATATTTGGCTTTGGATACATTTAACTACCTATAATATTAACTACATGCAGTAAAATAATTCAATCAGTGTTTCCAATACCTATTATTTTAAGCCAGGTTACAGACTGTGTGCCAAATTTCATGTGAATACATATTCAACCTTTTTAACCAACCATAAAATATTTTACATTTTTAATAGAAATATAATTTTAGAGACCGTTGTATATTTTATGTCTACAATAAAAAAGAAACATTGACATAAATTGGGTGAAATCACTAAAAAGTCACACACAATCCTAAAGTTGGTCCTCTGATTCCTGATTAAGTTTTTAAATTTAACATATTTACTGTATAGTTAAAATCTTTAGTTTAATGAATTTACTTTACTTTTTTCTTTGTTTTAGGTTTCCATGGACACTATCCGGAGAAGATTAAAAGAGGCCGGGAAGAAATGCAGCAGACCTGCGAAAAAAATTCAATTATATGAACATCATAAAGAGGCAAGAGTTAGCTTTTGCTTAGAATTTTACAACTTTGACTGGGATAATGATATAGTTATTTTTGTTGACGAAAAAAGGGAAAACGGGAAATAAAGAGGACCCCAGTAACTATCGACCAATTTCAATACTACCAGCAAGTAAGATTTATGAAAAAATTATTCTCAAACAGTTAGTGGAATACTTTATTTTAAATAATCTTTTACACAGTAAGCAAGTCGGTTTTACTAAGGGTCGTTCCACTACTGATGCAGGTGTTGCTCTAGTAAAACATATATTTGATGCCTGGGAGGAGTCTCATAACGCTCTTGGAGTTTTTTGCGACCTGTCCAAGGCTTTCGATTGCGTTGAGCACCGGACATTGGTGATGTAGTTAAATTACTATGGTCTCAAAGGTTTTGCGCTTGATTTGATAAAGTCTTATCTCAGTTCTAGAACACAAACTGTCTATGTCAATGGAACTAACTCATCTGGTTCTCAAGTAAAAATGGGAGTTCCACAAGGGTCAATCCCTTTCTTACTTTTGATATATATTAATGACCTTCCATTCTTTGTAGAAAACTTCTGTGATATTGTATTGTTTGCATATGATACTTCACTCATTTTTAATGTGACTAGGTCTAAGAAAAATTATGACGATATTAACAATGCTCTCTCAGAAGTACTCAGTTGGTTTACTGTTAATAATTTACAGTTAAATGCTAAAAAACCCAAATGTATTAATTTTACACTACCAAATGTTAAGACCGAACAAACTGATCTAAGGATAAACAGTGATAAATTAGATTTGGTAGGTTCGGCTGTTTTTCTAGGGATAACCCTTGACTCAAAACTTCAATGGAATCCTCATGTATCGAAATTGGCCGGCAAACTCAGTTCTGCTGCTTACGCCATTAGAAAAATTAGGCAGTTAACCGACGTTGAAACTGCTAAAAGGTTTACTTTAGTTCACAGTGTCATGTCATATGGCGCCCTACTGTGGGGAACAGCGGCTGATGTTGAAACTATATTTATTTTACAGAAACGGGCAATAGAACCATCTATAGACTAAGCTCACAAACTTCTCTAAGAGATATTTTTAAAGAAGTTGGTGTTCTTACAGCTGCATCTCAATTTTTTTTGTGCGCTTCAATATTAACTCATTCGCTAAACACAGTGACGTACACAATTTCAGTACTAGAAATAAGTCAAAACTTATGATGCCCCTGTTCAGGTTACAGAAGGTTCTCGGCTCTTTCTTGGGGCAAGGTATTCACTATTATAATAAAATACCAAGTACTGTACTAGAATTACCTTTAGATAAGTTTAAAAATCATATAAAATCTTATTTACTTAAGAAAGGTTATTATACAGTTAAGGAAGAAGAAGACAAAACAGCCTGGTAATGATAAAATAATCACATTATATTTTCTTAAGTCCATTTTCTTTGTAACTAGCTCATACCCTGGTATGATAGCCTTTATCAGCAGTGTCTTACAGACAAGAGGTACCTACTCAAAACTTATGTTGCGTAAAACGTTGCCTAAATGTTTTCTTGCTTGCTTCATTGGAGTTGCTCGAGTGTGTCATGCTCTCTCAAAGTGTCTCTGCGGTGGTGGCATGTGCGTCGGGTCGTTGCGTTCCCTAAAACATGGTTGAGCGAAGCGATGGCTGATTTACATGTCATACTCGTGAACGGGTGCCGCCTGTGGAGGCTGGTCTGCTCTTGCTAACTTATTTTTATTATTAGTATATTAGTAGTTATAGTCTTACTTCTTTTTTCTGTACTGTAAGACATTGATTACATTGATTATTTTATATTGATGAATACCTGAACTTTTTATTTTTATTAATATATTTTTTATTTTTATGTCCTTGTAGTTGTTTTATGTTTTTATTATTGTAATGGAAAGTGCCCTTCTATGATAGGGAGGGCATTTTTCAATTCTAATTGACGCTGTAAAAGAAAGGGAGAAAGGAAATGCCCTTGCTGAGTTTCTTGCCGGTTCTTCTCATTACAAGGCTCCCGCCCCATAGTTAGACTTACGAACCGATGGCATAAATAACATTCATAAGTGCTGTAACCTTAACATGGCCTAACCTGAATAAATGATATTGAATCTTGGAAGTTATGTTATGGAATTGTGATAATGAACCCTTGTTTTGAAGTCTGTTAAAAACGCCCAGTCAAATTGTAATGTTCTAAGAAAATAAACTCTTGCCTCTCATTTTATCCCTTAGCCGGCATTTGACGTAATAAGACGTATTTTTAATTTAATAATTACTTTGAAGTATTTAATTAAGTTTATAACCCTAGAGTTACTTTAGATTTGGATGGTTTATTTAAAGAAATTTTATAAATGTTTTCGTTCTATCATTTAATTGTTGGAGAATGTTCAGCTTATTGCTCTGTTTCTTAATTTCTTTTCCATGTATTTGTTATCAGAATAATAATGTGATAGGTTGAACCTTTGATATTATATTAGCTATAAGTATCGATCAAATTCGGGGTAATTAATCACCCTGAATACCTATTTGTGTAATTTATTTAGTGTAGTAAGTTTATTAAAGTTCCTACTATTTTATTGGTTAATAAATCAGGGAGTTTAAATATATTGAAGATTATAATCAATAAATGTTTATTTGTGTTAGTTTATTGTTTTTATTTTTCTAAGTTTAAGTTCGAAACTCGATAAGAGCCTTATTACAATATTTTGACAGTTATTCGTTGACTATTGAACGTTTAAAAGATAATAGAAAATCAAAGACCGCGTTGTAAAATTTCTTCTTCTTTATCGAGTGGCTGGTGAGGCCTGGTGTCAGAGTTTTTACAAGCCGCCATTTAGGTCTCTGACTTGACTTGTTGCTATATTTACTACAGCAACTGTGACCAACGGCTTTACGTGCCTTCCGAAGCACGACCAGACCAGAACAAGTATACAAAGATATGTTCCGCTGAATATCGAACCCAGTCCTCCGGGTACCTATGTAAGCAGACTTACTAACATTCAACCACGGAAAAGTCTGTAAAATTAATAATGCTACAAGTATGCTCTAAGTAATTATCATTATATCAACACTTTTTGGGACATAACAATTAACCCCACGTGCTATTGTCCACGTGGGAGGCCTGTGCCCATCAGTGGGACGTTTATTTGCTGATGATGAACAATTAACCCCTTGAGCATCGTAAAATCAGATACAATTGAAAATCAATTGTTTCGTGACCGCCGGCGGTCTTATGATCCTTGACCTATTATAGTGTTTTCTTACTTTTTGCATGTTTCATGTTTTGCAGAATTCACACGGCTATTAATAATATTTCCCACATTAACACAAATTACTTAGCTTAAAGTAAGCACTGTAAGGCTTGTGATATGGATACTAGGTAACGGATACACTTACATAAACAATACGTAGATAATATAGATATAAATACATATAAACACCGACTCGGTTCAAATTACTCGGTAAAAAATTACCATGTTCATCACACAAACATTTGCTCGTACCAGGATTTGAACCCGGGACCTTTGGGGTTGGAAGGCAGGATCTCTGCCAACGGGCCAGATCGGTCTTCGCTTGTGCTTGAGTCACTATGTTTCACTTTATTTATTTTATAAAACATTATGGCCTCAGAGTATCATTTGGTCTTTTATACTTATACCCCAGTAATCACCACCTAACTGTCAAAATAATTTTCGAATTTCTTATCAATTTCTATTCTCTTAATTTTATTATGTTGTTTTAAAGCTGGCCACTGACGATCAGTTTTGCGCGTCAGTCCAGGCGTAAAACTGTGGCGTCACTCCAAGTGGTTTTACGCCAAACAGATTTCCCCACTCACTGGCGTCACTCCGGCTCGTCGGTTCTCGACCGGCCGGTACAATCAATTTTGAACTTTATTGCTTGGTTCTAAGGATCAATATTCATTGGAGAAATTCGAACTGACGCGATTGGAGTGACGATCAGTCGATTACACACGGTCAGGTGAGAGTAGCCTACTCTTGAAACAGAAATGCATTAATCAATTTCCAATCATAAATCTAAAATATGTCAAATGGCACTTTTGTAAGCGACAATAGCGCCGCCACATTGGAATTAAATTGCGTGGAAATTGATTGAACAAATTATTATCGAGATGACGTTCCGGAATTATCTTTACTTATCCCAATATCGATACCTACATATTATTCGCATTGGAATTGTATTAAGATTGAGTTTGCGTTCGAGAGTAACCCCCCAGGGGCCCAAGTCTGCTAATTTACGAATGGCATAATTGAATCGCAATTGGATCGCATTGTAATTGTTTGACACATTTGGTATTCTCTTACTCATTTAAGAATACCAAATGTGTCGAACAATTACAATGCGATTAAATTATGCCATTCGTAAATTAGCAGACTTGGGCCCCAGTTTGGCGCGACGCGCCGCCGCCGGCTTGGATTATGGTAGCCACGGAAAATTCCGTCTCGCGCCGTCAGTTAAAACTCTTTAGTGACGATTCGACATTCACGATCAAATTTTGGACTGACGTCAGTTCAACTAATGGGAAAAACTGATCGTCAATTTCTGCGATCTAGCAGTCAAAACATGTATATATAATGAGGTAGAGTCGATCGCTATAGGGCAAGTCACACAGACAAGAGAAAATTCTTTCATTACATATTTATTAAACGTTAGGAATCTCCCCTAAATTAAATCCTCACCACGAATTTAAATTTTTAAATTTGTTGTCTCAAAAGTTTTCTTATTAGACGATATGATTCGCGCAGAGCGCTGTAGGGTTTCTCACCTTGTGTTCCACTTGTCCCACGTTAAATTCCAGGTCGGGTTAATTCCTAATGTTGGTTTTCTAAACTCCGAGATACCCAGCGTCTCTACCAACACAAGGGTGTTAAATTCCTTGTTGTCTGGCGCATATACAGTAGGTTATAAACCACATCGCAATACGAGCGAGAATTCTCTAAATTCAGTTAAAGAGTGTGTTACGCTATTTTAATACGAGCGAGAATTCTCTAAATTCAGTTATAGCGTGTATTACGCTATTTTACATATGAGTATGTTATTCGTTATCAATTTTAAGATTCATCGCAAATGCAAAAATCTATTTAAGCTACTTCCCAATGTTTTTTTATTTCAACGCGTCGCTTTATTTTTTAGTTCCTCATACCGAATAACTAGACAGAATCAGTGTTACCTAATACCACAATCCCAGGAATTATGAAAATACTAGAAAAAATTCGGACCGAGAATCGAGAATGTAGGTGGGATTCGAAACCGCGTCCCTCGCTTTCCGGGCAAGTGCGCTGACCACTACGCCACCGCGGCCGGCACAAAGATCGTCGAAATTCTTCTAGTGATTTTACTTACGTCCCAAGCCGACGTCATCACAACAATCTACCCTAACACCCGATAGAAACACTTTTGCAAATATTTCTATCAGATAAGTTGACATTTTGCTATGTAGGTATATTTCATAATTTAATTTAACATTAAAAATGTTACTTTTTATTTATGAAAATCCAGAATTAGTTAAATGCCCTAGTGCCTACATCGGCAAGGCATCACAAAAATTATTTCCGAGGTAATGAAGATATTATTATTACACTACTTATAATAAAAAATAGATATGAAAATATGGCTAAGATTTTTATTTTTCCATTCCATTAAGTAACACTTTTAGGAATAAATGAGTCCAAAGTTATTCTAATATTAATAACTAAGATTAATCCTCAAACATTGTTTCATTTTCGCGATTCCTCTACAGAGCGTGATACACACATGCAAAATAACGTATAACAGTGTGTGCGGCGGCAATGCAGCACGACTCATTTGACGTGGGACTGATATAGGCTATTTATCTCTTTCGCACGATTCTCTCTGTTCAACTTTTGAAGCGCTCAAGGTCAAAGTGTGGTAGGCTGATGTGCTGGCGTGTGTACGTAGCGGCCTCGCTTTTTGTAAATTTCGCTTAACTTTTATTTAAACTCAAAATTGCAGAGAAAGATTTTCATAAATTGCGCGAGGGCACTTATTTGAGCTCCTGGATTGAACTAAACAAATGAAATAAAAAAATGAAACAAAACCAAAAAAACTTCGAAAATCGCGTTAAGTTAACTGTGAATTTCTCTTATCTACTTTAATATTATTGAGTAAAATTTATACCAGAATAATTGTTACTTCATGAGGAATAAAAATGTTTTACTTAATGAATTTATTATCCTATTTCGATGAAAACTATAAATACAACTAAGTACAAAATTACAACAAAATGCGATGCGCCGGCCGTCCGAACTCAGCTTATTCTCGCAGAGTGGAGATTCGTAATATTACGGATGCATTTATTATCCTATTTCGATAAAAACGATAAATACAACTGGGAAATTACTACAAAACGCGAAAATGGGCATTTTGCGCGGGAATCACAGTCGATATGTAGGCCTCTACACTTAATTTATTAATTATTACTTAATTATTAGAATGGAAGCAACCAACAATCCAAAGAGTTTTTTACATAGACCTATTATAATGAATGCCCTAGATGACTTTTAATAGTTTGCGAAATACATAAATCATGTGTGATGTTCAAAGAATTTATTTACCTCTGCCTTTCGTATGCCAATCATCAACACGTTTAAGTACACATTTGTTTGCAACACATCACATCTTAGTTCGTCAAAGAGACCAATAAAGCGACGAACTGAAATCGGAACACATTTTTATAACACAAATTACGAAAACACTTGCTTGTTACTTATAAACAATCCCTCAAATAAAGTGAAGTGTGACAATAACAAAGAATAAAAAATGGCTGGCTGCTGCCTGTGGCTGCTGCACAGCACAATCGCGTATTAACGCTCGCCTCTGATTGGTTCGCCCGAGCTCGAGCTGTCGTCGGTCGCCTCTGATTGGTTCGCCCGCGTTTAAGTTGCACGTGATTCGGTAGAAATAAAGCCTGATTCGGAGAAGGCCTTACTTGCGAACTTCATAACGCAAGCAGGCTTTGACGAAGAGTATGAATTTGTCATAGAATCTATACATACTTACGCAGTATTATGTTTATAGAGTAGCAATTTTGTTAAAGTTAGAAGAGAGCGGATATACTTTAAATCCGAAGCCCGGTTGCAAGCCAACTTGTGCGAGAGAGATGTAAAGCGTCGCACGATTTATAAGCAGCTTTATGCGATTTGTTTGGTGATTCTTAATATGAGAAACTTATAAAATTGATAATTTGAATGCTGATGATAGAAAATTAACAATGGTAAAAAATATTAAGTGATTTTAATAATTGCGTTTTACCAGTAGTGATATTGAGTTTTTGTTAGGGCAAGCCGGGCTTTTCGGCTTGTATGAAGGTACCGCCACTGGGGCCGTGCTACAGTCTCTCCAGCGGTGCCAAATTGACTACCGGTACATCGAAGTGTTGAAGTGTTTGTACGAAAACGCCACTATGACAGTTCGTCTTCAGGACCAGAACTCGAAGCCAGTCCAGCTGCAGCGTGGAGTGAGACAAGGAGATGTCATTTCTCCGAAACTCTTCACTGCTGCACTGGAGGACGTGTTTAAGCTTCTGGACTGGAGAGGACTCGGCATCAATATTAACGGCGTGTACATCAGTCACCTTTGATTTGCCGACGATATAGTAGTCATGGCTGAGACCCTGGAGGAACTCGGCACAATGCTCGGTGATCTCAACAGAGTCTCTCAACAAGTGGGCCTTAAAATGAACATGGAGAAGACGAAAATCATGTCTAACTCACGTGTCGTACCCACTTCTCTGAAGGTTGGAGACTCTGCTCTTGAAGTTGTTGACGAATATGTATACCTGGGACAAACAGTCCAACTAGGTAGGTCCAACTTTAAGAAAGAGGTCAATCGTCGAATCCAACTCGGCTGGGCAGCGTTCGGTAAGCTACGTAATATCTTCTCGTCCAAAATACCGCAGTGTCTCAAGACGAAAGTCTTCGACCAGTGTGTGTTGCCAGTGATGACATACGGTACCGAAACGTGGTCGCTCACTATGGGCCTTATTAGCAGGCTCAAAGTCACGCAAAGAGCAATGGAGAGGGCTATGCTCGGGGTTTCTCTACGTGATCGAATCAGAAATGAGGAGATTCGTAGACGAACTAAAGTAACCGACATAGCCCAAAGGGTCGCCAAGCTCAAGTGGCAATGGGCAGGGCACATCGCCCGTAGAACCGATGGCCGTTGGGGCAGAACGATTCTCGAGTGGCGACCGCGCACCGGAAGACGCAGTGTGGGCAGGCCTCCAACAAGGTGGTCCGACGATCTGGTAAAGGTCGCGGGTAGCCGCTGGATGCAAGCAGCACAGGACCGGTCGTGGTGGAGATCCTTGGGGGAGGCCTTTGTCCAGCAGTGGACGTCTTCTGGCTGATGATGATGAGGACCTATACAGTCACGCGTAGATGCGAGGATGACGTCCGCAGTCGACGTGTAGCCATAAGATGGAAAGGTCCCTATCTTCAAGATTGCCAAGGCGACGGACGCACATATCCTCCCTGACATAGGCACAAACACCGGCTCGTGGCACAAATGCATGTTCCAGGTTGCATCCCCGGTAGCGCAAGTAGGAGATGTCAGGAGGGGGGGATATCTGCGTCTCGGTGAGGAAGAGAAAGGCTGGTTTCTCCGTCTCGAGGTGGTAATGGACGGCGCTCAAGTTAGAGTGGATTCCCCTGATATTGCAGAAGTCCATGCGAAGCGTTGGAAGCCAATTGTCTTGCCTTTCTCCTGCCTGCAGCATGCCTCGACACGAGCGGTCTTTTGCCCTCCCCAGAATACGTAGGGCAGCCTGAGCGAGAACGCTCAGGGGGGGATTCTCCGAAACTGTGTGTGTCGGTAGCCCCCTGGGGTAAATCTAAATTAAAGTTCGCTGCCATATCAGTTGTGAGGGGGGGGGGGGGGTTCTCCAGAACCCTCACTTGCCGGACGAAACACAACAGCACAGAGTGCCATTGTTTCACGCCGAAAATTCGTGAGGGGGTGGTATTACGCTGGGCGAGCCGACCCAATGCGTGCTGCAACGCAGCGTAGCTCTACCACTCAGTTGGTGTCACTCATTTAGCACCACCCAGGGGTCACGTATAGGGTCTCAAGGGTAAACCTACGGACGCGAGTAACTTAACCCCTACAACTACTACTACCCCTACTATAACCTCCTTTGTTAGTAACACTTAAAATCTATGTTAGTAATTTATTATGATATTGTTAGTACCTTCTTAAAGCTATGTTAGTACTTACCTTCTTTATGTTACTTTATTGGTGAAACATAAGCCTGGTGCCGATATCGATGAGAGTGAGTGCAGTCGTGTGGTCGGCGTGTGGCGCATGGCGGCAGACGGCTGTGCCGATTAAATTTGCATTCATAATCACGACGTCTCATTAGTTTCCGCCGTGTAGCTAAACACCACTTTTAAAAAGAATATGAGAACGATCTCAGGAACAGCTCCGGGACGATACGGCCACGCTGCAGTCTAACAAGGACGTATAAATCATGACAACGAGACGTTTTTCATGGATCAACATTTTGTATTTAATATCATCAAGTTGTGCTCACCTAGGCAAATAAACGTTTTGAACGCAAATCTATATAATTAATGTAATTTCACAAAAAATTCTAAATTCAAAATTTGTTTATGAAATAAACTTAAAAATAGCATTTTGAATCGACTAAACTTAAATTAACTTCTTTATTTGGATGGATAGGCAAAACCCATTCATGAAGTCTTTTAGCTGTCGAGAAGAACGGGCGCAAGAAACTCCACAGATAATAACATAGAAGTAACGACATTTACAAAACAATATGTCGTTACCAAATTATAGGGGAAAGTCGCCGATATCGTACCACATAACTATGAACAAGGTTTGATAGAAAGTACTAATGTTAATGAAATAATGTTTTATTAATAAAATGCTACAACTATTGAACTACAAAACTGGCATAACAAATTTCAGCTAGAATCAAATTGGTCATAACTTGCAACATTTAAAAAAAAATATTGCCCAGAAGTACGATTAAGACATCGGTTTGTTTAATCGTACCTCGTGGTTCTTAAGTCGTACTTAGAAATTTAGTATCAAAATAACAATCTAACTCAAACTCAATGAAACCTTATTACTGTTTTTGTGTGCTTCATAAACCTCAGAGAAGTCGAATTTAATTTTATTGTTAACATTATGATTAACGAGTATTTTTATAAAAGAATGTAACTAAATACATTTAACACAAAATAAATAAAGAAGAAAACATTTCATTTTAAAATCTTGAAGGTACGATTTAGATGCACGTTCTTTAAATTGTATCTTAGAGTTCCTTAATTAAAATAAAATAAAAATTGTTTTCTTTTAAGAATTTAGGCAATAGATAAACAGGATAAAATGTTTACTAGAAAAAAAAACAACCAGTCTCAGGAAAGCTCGAATGGGATTCGATTCGATTCTCTTTACCTTTTTCATTGAATTTCAACTCAACAAAAAAAACTCAACGAGTGTTCTGGGGTCTCGGTAGCTTAGCGGTTAGAGCTGAGGACCGGCAATTCAAAGCTCATGGGTCCGAGTCCCATTCGAGCTTTACTGAGACTGGTTGTTTTGTTTTCTAGTAAATATTTTATCCCATATATCGCTGCTTATAAACGAAAGGGCCACTAATCGAAATTTTCCAAAATCGCTTTTACTTTAAAAATGTTGGCAGAATCAGCCATATTTTCATATTTCACAAAGATACCCGTCAAAATCAGCCTCTTAATCACAGATTTACGAATGCGCCCTTTTAGCATTTTCGAATATAATGGCTAAGTTCAGAGCAAAGCGGCCATCTTTTTAGTTGCGACCCGACATCGCGAAAAGTTACTTGTGCACGAGTGAATTTTTTGGGCAACAGGGCCACATTTGTGAATGTGTCCGTTTCGCTAATAAAAAATAAGTAAGTACACAATTATTTTTAAAACAGAGGTGCCTCATTTTGACAAGTGTCCGTGTAGTATCAAAAAAATGTCTATTATGTTATTATTGTTATAATCATAAGAGTTGTTTCTGTGTAACGTCTGTTCTGCTTATAACACTTTTGTGCTTGCGAAGTTTTCTTTTAAGTCAAAAGGCTTTCATACTTGGGATTGCTGTTAAGTAAAAAAATACTTTGCTTTATGATGTCCGCTTCGTTGAATATGGGGACCGACAGGGGTTGCAATCAACCGCCACTTGATGCGCGCTATTATGACGTCACCTCAGAATATTTTTTTTCACTTGCAGAATAAGCAGAAGAGCAAGTAGTATTTTTAACATGGTTCTACCAGAAACCAACAATTTCACCCATCCACGAAAACAAGAGCCAGACCTAGGTTTAGCTATACTGAAGGAAAGCGAAAATTCACCCATCCATTTACAGGAGCAAGATTCTCAGTCTTTATCTTTATTTAACTAAAAACGAATCATCGTGTAAGTCAGTGGGTGTTGATACTAATTCCATACCAGATAGTCAGATAGGCTTTGATCTCGAGATCTCATTTGATGACACAAGGGAAAAAGACATAACAAACCAAACAAAGTTATTGAAGAGAATAGGTCAGATTCACATGACTCTAGTACTGAACATCTTCAGTATGTATCGACACTGGCTGGCTGAGTGTCGATGCTGGCTGGCTGAGCATCGAAGCTGGGTGGCTGGGTATCGACACTGGCTGCCTGAGTGTCGATGCTGTCTGGATGAGCATCGACGCTGGGTACGAACGCTATCGTCTGATGAAAAAGCATCCCTTTTCATCAGACGATAGCGTAAAAGATCCTGACTACCAGTCATCAGACGAGTCAGATTCAGACACTGATTCGACAAGGTAGATTAAAACAAACTATTTTCCACCGAAGCCTAGGACTTCTAGAGCTTGTAATATGCATTCATTGAGCTCAGGTAAGTAACAACGTTTATTTTAGATCTTATTTTACGTCATTTATAAGATAAAAATTTGGTGTAAGTATATAAATAATTTAGTTAATCATTTTTCTTCTTTTTTCCGGGCAATATTAATACGGTGCTTCCGTATCTCAGCTCTGACAAGCAGTCATGCAGGATGTCTATAGATATTCAGTCAGCCAATTTCGATAGCCAACCACCCAGTGTCGATACCCAGCCACCCAGCATCGATGCTCAGCCAGCCAGCAACGACACTCAGGCAGCCAGTGTACATACCCAGCCACCCAGCGTCGATGCTCAGCCAGCTAACGTCGACATTCAGCCAGCCAGTGTCGATACGCAGCCACCCAGCGTTGAAGCTCAGCTTGCTAGTGTCGACACTCAGTCAGCCAATATCGATACCCAAGCCACCCAGCGTCGATGCTCAGCCAACCAGCATCGACACTCAGCCAGCCAGGCAAGACTTCTTACGACGACGCAGAGTTTAAGTGTCTACTTTAACCAGAAGACAAGCTAAGTCTAACACTGTAGCGACCACAACACTCAAAAAATTATATGCACAGTAACTGAAAGTTCCTGAAACAAAAACACATTCTTAAACTAATAAGAAAAAGTGTGATACCAAAGTATTACGAATACATAGTTGCCTTTGACACAGACTGATTTTATAATACATACATGCATTAATGATTAAACTGTTATTTAGTAATTATTTAGCAACCGCCTATACAAAATATTACTTTTTTAACGGTACGCGTGAGTACTGTAGTACCAAGAATTTTTATTTATCCATATAATATTATCATGATTGCATAGAAAGCTATAATTACTTTGTTACCTACACTTTTATTAGTGTGAATGTAGTTGAGGTTTTAGAAGCATTTATTTTTGTTTATCACTTATTATGTATGGTGCCAAAGCACTATTTTTGTTATAAAAAGTTAAGATTTATTTGAAATGATGATTATTTAAAAAAAATGGCCATGAGCAAAAGAAAGGTTTTTGTATGTTCTATTTTTTATTTTAAGATTGTTTTTTTCCAACAAGACTGTAATGAAAATTTTAAATAAAACATTTTTATTTTGTGGCCTTTTATTCAAAATATTAATATAGTTGTGAGAAATATTTTATATGCTAAAGAGACTTATGTGCTGCTAGTAATTTTTGGGTTATAGTTACGACAAAGTTGAAATAAACAAGAGGTAGGAACTTAAAATACGGTTCAAATGATACATGACACAAAAACATTGAAAGTCGGAGTGCCAAAAAACAAACAAAAAATTGAACGAAAATTTTCAACGTGCTCTCCTGTAAAATTCTTAATTTTGATTTGTGGCCCTTACGTTTATAAGCAGCGATATATTTATATAAGTATATATTTCTGAATATATTTTGCGCATTGTGAATGCAAAATTACAATAATAAAGAATAGATAACTAGTCAAATTAATACTAATAATATTAAATCAGATTCAAAGGTAAAACTAAAAAGTAGCTGCACGTGTGCTCAGCGTGACAGGTGGTGAGCCTGTCGCCGCTATAAGCTAAGCTGTTAGGTGTATGTGCAGTTCTCAATCTGTTAGTCACCTTTTACGACATCCAAGACAGGCAATGGATTGGTAGTACTTTTTTATGAGCGGCTACCACGCAGCTCTTATATATCTTGCACCATATATCTATGCATCGTACTTAAATTAATTTGGTAATCAAATATAATAAACAATTTAATTTTAGCTGCGAAAAGGATAGTGTAGTCCCAAGTTAACGACATCGAAAAAAATATCATCACAACACCTTAATTTATTATAGCTACGGAATCCAGATCAACACAGAAATAATAGAAAATTGGCGGTTGGCTAAATTGTACCGGTACAATTTAAAAACTTGTAACCGGTACGTTTTTTCGAACAAACTCAGATTTAAGAAAAAGCAATCACAAATATTAATTTTAAAGAATTGTCTCACCTCGTTCGCACAAGTAAAAAGAGCATAGAGAGGATTCGAAACTATGCAATAATGGTATTTTAAAAGCATATTTTGAATGTGTTATTGCTTGCCTTATCAACTCAAAAAATAGTAACAAACCCTTAAAAAACTATTTTTTTTTCACCAACGCTGTTTTAACCAGAGAGACGCGGTTAACTGTCAGTGTAAGTTATGTCAATAGGTTAATACGTTGGTGTTGCCAGAATGAAAACATTAATGTCTTTAGTGCCGATTCCGTATGTGGTACGATATAACGGCCGCCGGTTCAATTTATCATACTCTCCCCCATAATATACAAATTACTAATATGTTATGCTCGTACGTGCACTATGTCCATACATATTTGTCATTTACATAATCTTCCACTTTATAATAACCTTTACTCATGAGGGTTTTTTAACATGGGCTTTAAATGCATTTCAGTAATATTTTGTGGAAGTTGTAACCACTTACACATTTACCCAAGAAAGAGCCACCTGTTTTTATGAAGTCTAACTACTAATCAAAAAAAGTAATGTTCCTAATATTGACCCTTGGGGCACGCCTATAAATAATAAATAAAAAAAAAATAAAAATAAAAATAAAATCTATTTATTTCAGGCTATTGCCCATAATTTGTTAGTTTACAAACAATTTACACATGACTTAAAAAACTATGTTAGTAATATACATTAAAAACTCAAACTAATTTAAATATTTGCCGCCCTCTGGCGCTCCAGGCAGACGCACTTGTGTTTGAAGCCAGTGCCCCAGAAGGGGGCTATCCAGCTTGTCGCCGAGCACGTTCAGGATGGTGTTGGCGCTTCCGCGCACTCGGAACAACAGCGAGGCGATACGGCGCCGCAGCACGGTGTGGAAGCCGTCTGCGTGCGCATGCGCAAACATCGCAGACGCACTACAGTAGCGTGGGAGCCCCACCAGCACCCTGAACGCGTTATTATACTGTATTCGGAGAGCGTTAATGGCCCGCTGCGTGTAACTGACCCACAGATTGCAGGTGTACAGAGTTTGACAAAATGCTTTAAAGAGCGTAATCTTTACCTCTAAGCTACGCCGCGCAAATCTGCGAGCCAACATGTTACAGCGGACCGCCATCGCTCTCCTTTCCCTTTCTATGTCTTCATCGTCTTTTACATCCTCAGTGACCACATGGCCGAGGTATTTAAACTCTTTCACTCTACTAAGAGCGACACCGTTAAGCAGCACAGGCCCCACATCCCCCAGTTTACGACCCTTGGAAATATCAAGAGCTCACTTTTTCCTACATTATATATAAGACCGTGATCTCTCGCATACTCCTCACACACACCTATCAGTTTTCTGAGCGCGGCCATTGATGGGCTGAGCAACACCATATCATCTGCATAACTAATACTGTTGATACAGTGACCATCGATCGAGCAGCCTACTCCTACGTCGCTCAGCTCAGCGATCAGCCTGTTTATGTACAAGTTGAAGAGCGAAGGAGATGTTAGCCCCCCCTGCCTTACTCCACACTCTAACCTGTACTCATCAGAAAACTCACCCAGCCACTTGACCTGGTTAGTTTGGTGGTCATACCAATATTTAAATATATTGATTAACTCACCCGGCACCCCTGAGTCTTTCAATTTACGCCAAAGAATATCATACCTAACCAGGTCAAATGCCCTAGAGAGATCAAGAAAGGCTGCATACACGGGCGTTCTCCTGTCTGTGTAGTACCTGACAGTCTGCTTGAGAGACATAATTGCACATTCTGTCGATAGTCCTGGTCTAAAACCGAACTGTGCATCATGTAAGTTAAGATGTTCTTTAAGCTGTCTCTCAAGCAGGCCGTCAAGCACCTTAGATGAAGTTGTAGCTAATGATATCGGGCGGTAGTTGCACTTGTCGGAATTGTCTCCAGTTTTATTTTTAATTATAGGCACTACAACCGTCTTCATTAGGTCATTTGGCAGGTAGGAATGCCTAATACACAGCGTAAACAACAGTCCCAACAGCCTTGGGAGGTGTGGCCCTGCATGCTGAAAATGCTCGATGCTGAGGTCATCGTGTCCGGGGGACTTGCCTCGGGTCATGCCATTTATTATCAGAGCAACTTGTTTCGCTGTGACGCGCCCAGGCACCCCTGACACAATGACCCCCGCATCTCTGGCCTGCTCACCGTTGAGCGGAGACTCCACTTGAAAGTGACATGCAAACATATTCGCTATGTCTTTTGGTTCAACGATGCTGTTTACACTCACTGGGACGCTAGGTTTTGGGCTTATCTTTTTTGTTTGTTGCCAAAATCCTTTAAAATCTTTACTTTTATGCTTAGTTGCTAAAATATTCATCTTAATTAATTCCTGATTGTTCTGACATTAACGTAATTTGCTTTTAAAAAATTTCCTAGATGCATTCATTTCATTATAAATGTTACCACTGTTAGGTCGTCCATGCAAGACCCAGGTCAAAAACTTCTGCCTAGCATCACAGTGAGCGCCACGAACATACTTATTCCATTCGACAATTGGACGGCCGCGGTGTTGCCTACCGCCACGGCCAACATAGCTGGCAATAGCGGCCTCTCGTAACGCGATTACAATATCACTGTAAAGCGTGTCAATCGCGGTCAAGTGAACCTTGTCATTATTACTACACATGCTATCACCACACTGGTGGAATTCTTGAGGAAAGCCAACTACCCTTAGTTTATCATTACAACATTTAGTATATGTTTCTATTTGGCATAAATCCCTGTCTCCCCATAGAACCTTATTTGTTTTGACAATCGGTGAATTAATGGTTCGACAAACTGATTTTAAGTTACATTGAAACTCAACTGGATAGTGATCAGACCAATAAATGTCATAGCATACCTTTACTGAAAACACCGTCTTTAACGCAGCCTCGGTAACAATGCAGTGATCAAGCCAAATGCGGCTGCCGTGCGCTTCACTCACAAACGTATACGTATTTGAATTCGAGCCTAACATCTGGAGGTCCACACATGTCCAGTTTTGATCATTACAAAAATTTTTAAGTTCATTGCCAAACAATGCCCCGGGATGAGCATTAAAATCCCCCATGATAAATACAGTTTCAATATTGTTACTTTCAACTATAGATGTAATTTCGCTTAAACATTGAACAAATTCTAAAAGATTATCTGATGAGTCGGTTGGCATATATATAGAAAAAACGAGTATTAACCGATCCGACACATACATCTTAATTGCACTAACTCGATTACTTTCGCACGAAATCACAGACACTGAATTACACTTACTGTTTCTCCATAGCAGTGCTACACCGCCGTACGGCCGCCCACGCAGTATCCCACCTGTTAGGTCTACCGCAGACTTGCCGTAGAATCCAAAATCACTGTTTATATTACCGAGTTCCGGTATCTCATTCGGCAAGAGCCAGGTTTCTTGCAGTGCAATAATATCGGCGGTTTGGCAAAGCATTCTTACACACTCTGAGGATCTTTTAAAAGACTTACAATTAAAACTGATGAGTTTAAGATTTTCATTATTTGTTGTACTTTCCATTTATGTTTATATTTGCACCAGTATCAGATGTTCTATGTCTGTCTAAATCTTGTCTGCCGAACTCAATGAAACGGCGGAAAGTTATACCATCAGGCCATAAGCTGCAGTCCAAAAACAAACTTAGTTTCTCCTTAGGAACATACATTTTATATGAGTTGTATTCTCTCCGCTGCTTGGGCTCGATTTTCTGCAGTGTGATTTCAATGTTTGTTCTACTCTTTATGTAGGATGCTATATGTTTTTCACATGTTTCCTTATGCACGTTATTTATAAAGAGAGGGACACTGACACTCGCAGCCTTAAAACTTTCAACAATGTCAGTGCACGTTCCTTTTTTACCCATAAATCGATTTCTGTACCTTTTTCTTTGTACAACTTGCCATTCCTCGTTTGCGCTTTGCCTATTTAATGCACTCTGCGAATGGGCCGGTCGAATCAGCTGATTATTTGCTGCGTCTACACGTCCCGAGTTATTAGTCACCGTGTCAGTCAAGGTGCATTGTGTTTGTTCCGCGGCGAGCGTGTCTGCGTGCACCACAGCTGGGACTGGGCTGTGTGCGACCGATAGATCGCCACCAGACGGCGGCGCGCGCGAGTTCGACAGAGACAGTGACTGCGGCGCTTGATTGCGTTGATCTACCGCCTTATCAGCAACGACGACGGGATGATTACCTACGCTCACCGGCTCCTGCGTAACATGTATAAGTCCTGTAGGGCCACTTTCACAGCTGAACTCTAAGCTGTCAAACATTCGATTCGTACCTCGTTTTCTGTTAACAAAGTTGTCCCGTTCGAAATTATTAACTATTGATGCTTGCTGTAGTTTAATGACTTCATTCTCTAGTCTTGAAAACTGGTCTATAGGTGTATATGTATCCTTAATTGTATTGATCTCGTTTTTGAGTGAAATAAGATCCTTTAGCAACCGAGTCGCGTCCAAATGATCAAAAGTGACCGGGGGTAGTTTTTGAAGGTCACGGGCGACAAATATCGGCATCTTTTCGGGATCTGTCTGTTTTATCAGTGTAATTATGTCTTCAATTTCTCGTTGCATTTTTCCATCTCTTTTTCGGTTGATCTTTCATTCCGTTGTCTTAACGGAAGTAAACAAAAGATTTTTTGCAGCACTAATTTCTTCGGGTTTAAACGCCGTAGTACACAGTCTGATCATTGAATCCTCGTCCATCACATCACATTTGTTCTGAATAAAAGATAAAACCTCGTTTATAACTAGGTTACAATTCGCACACTTTAACATTTTGGAGGTCGTTGACCCTTTCACATCTACCGTCATTGCTAACGTTCGCACACTGTGAAGTGTCGCGCGTGACTGACTATAGTTATAAGTGCTCCTGAAAACACAGCACCAGTAATAACCACTTTTTGAGTTCTATTCGACAAGTATGATTGAATAAGGCTCAGTGCTATTTTTGAGACACCATAATGCTCTAACTTATTAACTAAAATTTCATGACGAACGCAATGAAATGTCTTTGAGGGATAAAAGCTAAAACACGAAAAGCAATATTTTCAACAACAGGAAAACAAATCAAAACAAAAGAATTTTCGATAAATAGAATTGAATCGAGTTTCTCTGATTTCTGTTTTCAATTATGAGACAAAAGAAATCGGCGATTAAAAAGTTAGCCATCGACGAGTACCTTGTACTCCTTTTGATTAAGCCTAGTTTGCACAACAAAACAATTTTACTTCCGTCCTATAATTTTTCGATGAGCACACACAGTAGAATTAAACTCGAACGAAATTTCCTATGACGACTATGAAGTTGTGAAGAAACATTTTTATTATCATTACAAGCTGTTTCAATCTGTTTCATCACTAGCTACAAATAAGTGAGTAGGTATTAATAGGTAGGTAATTAATTTCATTTCATTTCACATACACTTCATTTACTATTACATAAAATAGTGATAATGAAAAGTGTAACGTGTTTTATAAGTACTCCCAATGAAAACTGTTCATGCAAAATGTATTTAGATTACTTTATTTATCTTTAACTAAGCATAATTCATTTTTAAGTAAAATAACAGCATACCTAAAGTTTGTTTATGATCGAAGCATAGAGTCGATTAATTTAATAAATTATTCGAGTTTGTGTAGATATCAGCAACAAAATCACAGAAATTATTTCTAGATAGTTGATTATGACGTTCTAATGAACCGGGTTAATTAGAATGAGTCACGATTTTACACAAGTTATTATTTGTGCAGTTTTACAACTCTTATTGCCAAACATTACCTCGCTTTACATACCGTTGACGTACCACAGCCCTAACATTTGTCTTCAGTCATGTTACGTATAAAACATGTTTTTGACGTGAGTGACATATTATTTCCAACACTCACCACCTACAGAACATTTCCCTCGGCATTATTGATAAAGTTCGGAACATCGGGAGCGTAATAATAAATAATTTATTAAGGGAAAAGTGGTCGTTTTCCGCAATAAACAGAATTATGACAACGTTTATAGGCCGCTGCGACGCAAACACCGCGCGCCGCGCCGCCCGCCGCGCCGCCCGCCGCGCCGCGCGTGTCACACCCATAAAACGATTACTACTCGCGGACAAGCTTCTGCCGACACTTGACAGTCACGGATTTATTGTTTTTTTATAACAAAAGTTTAAGCATCTGTTGGCCTATCCTTATGAACGTCGAAGCTTTCTCTCCGATGGGTGGTGAATATGTAGTGAACTAAGGGGATTGTACATTTCTAAAGACGTGTTCGACTTTGTATGGCACACAAATCAATTAATTTTACTACAGTAGAATATTTCAAATTTCAAAATATTTTTTTTAAATTTAGACTAAGTATTTACAATAATTAAAACTAGGCAGGAAGAGCTGGTTGTTATGGAAAAAACGATATGGGTAGTCATTTAAAAGAGAAACAACAGTATTAATATTTGGCGAGTACTCCCATGGACCCGGCGCGGGCGTATTCCGCTCACGATTCTCCGACTTTTTCCCGTCTCCAGCTGCGTGTTATTGTCGCGGCACGACGCGCGACGTATAATTGTTGCTGTGCTGCTTATATACTCTAGTTTTGCACCTACTACGAATACTCACAGATACCCACAATAGTAGAATGACATTCATTGGGCATCTCTTACTAGGGTTTAACCAGAATAGCTCACAATATTATTGCACCGGTCATTAATGACGTTAGTAAGTACGAGTATCAGTATTTTAGATTTCTAGAATAATTATTAAAATGTGAGGAGAAAGGACAATGGCCAAAAAAACCCAAGCCCCGGCGGAAATAAAATGTATCTCAGATTTTTACCAAAAATGTGTTATTATATACTGCGTAGTTGGAATCTTCGAAATATTTTTTTAAAAGTGTGAAATTGATTTTCGAAGTTTTGCAGGGGTCATATTAATGTTTTTAGTAAAATGATCGGATATATCGGACTAGCTTCCGCTTTCGCTTCAGTCAGCGGTGTAAATCCAGGTCCTTATCTATCTAGGTAGGTGCCTACCTATTTTCATTCAAATCAGTTCAGTCATTGAGGCGTATAAGCCATCATCATATCAAACCATCGATAATTTCCCATTTCGTATATTAAATAAGTGTGATGTGATTATTACTGATACCTATATAATTATGTATATTACAAAAAAAATCAAATATTCATTACTTATAAAAAAAAATCATATTACTACTATTGTGTTTTCTATAACATTGATGACTTCTGCTAGGTACTACTTTAATAATAGTAGTGGTGGTAATACTTATACTGTAGAAAAATATTTGGATTAGGTATAGGTACCCTTATTACTCACTGCTAAACACCCATTTTAGCAATTTAATGATCCTTTTACTGAAACATTAACATGACCCCTGCAAAACTTTCAATAGCAATTTTATACATTTAGAAAAATATTTCGGCGGTGTCACTTATGCAGTAATTAATTATTCAACATTACCAGTATTATCAGGTACATTTCTTTTGCGCCGGGCCTGGGTTTAAATTTCATACTACGTGACCATTGTCCTTTCCTTGTAGTTTGGGTGAAGGTAATAGCTTATGTTTGGCTTAGGTACTAACATGGAACTAAAGTATGGGCGTTGGAATGACGAATGAAGGTAAAATAACATTTCATGTTACCGCATAAGAGGGCTTACGCAATTGTTGTGTTCCGACAGTTTAGAGATAAGATAGCCAGTTCCTAAGTGGTTGAGGACTTCGAGAAGCGCGTTTCCACCTTCGGCCTTATCGCCAATTACCATCGGGTGCGATGAAGGCCAAGAGTTTGTACCCGTACGGTTGTAGAATAGAATAAAAAAACATAGTTTTCAACACAAACTTCCAAGTTCAAATTTATAAAAACCAATAAGCAAATTTTAATAAAACTTTGCATGCTAAAGTGAAATACAGAGATGTAAGTAGATAGTAGAACACATTCTAAAAAACATTTATTGAGCTGGAATTGCGATTTAAAAGCTCATAATGTATTAAAGATAGTAGGTACCTATCAGGTTTGAGAAGCCACTACACTATGTTTGTTAGCCAAAAAAAATGTTTTTCTTTTCCCAATGCTGACAGTCAAAGAGCTTTCAAGTAACATTGCACCTCAAACGAAAGCTTTCTGCAACGCAAACAAAACCTGCTGGTTTGAGTTGTTTAATGCCTACCGCATCGATGGCGAGTCCACGTCGGCCGCCCAATCTCGCCGCTACGCTGCACACATTAAAGCGCACTATCGCCCACGTGGATGCAAGGTTCAATTTCCAATGTTCAATTCGCCGTTATTTTTCATAGTTCTCAGCAGAGTGCCATTGGACATGGATAGTTCAAAGGGATGCGTTGCCCATCTATCGATACTTGCTTACGCGGATAACTGAACTTGCTAAATTCTGGGTAATGTAATAGTTAAGACGTCACAACGTCATCATACAACTTACCGCGATGCTGGCTATGCCACCCCTCCATATTGAGAGATAGGTATAGTGCAACAAAAGTAATTTAGTCCATACATTCACATACAGTTCAGTTGAGCTACATGGACCCTGTTCGTCGGACTACGAAAGCGATTATATTTTAATTTATTACGCGCATTTCATCTAGAAAAAGAAATACATGAGTAAAGTAAACTAACTAACATTTATGAAAAAAAGACAATTTTTCAATAACTAACTTAGTTATTTTTAAGAAACCTTAAAAGGGGTTGGAAGAACATGTTTCATTCAACATGTACCCTTCCTATGATCGATCAAATTTAATTCAACAGTATGTTTTCTAACTATTTCGGCTAGCCTTGACGATCGTATGCTTCGTGTGTGCGGCATCGACAGCCGCCGCAGCCGCCGCCGCGCGCAGCCCTCGGCGGGCGTGCTGTATCTCTTAATTGGAACGTCTGTGTCGACATGTTTATTTGCAATTAGCAGCGCACTTATTGGGAGCTATTATGTTTCTATTTCAGGAGGAGCGAACTTCAAGAGAGTTCCTCGCTGCCTTCGAGGTTAGTCATGAGAGTTTTCAGTGCACGTCGAGGTTTTACCTGTTCAATATTAAATTTTACTAGTTGTCACAGAAGCATTGTAATAAATAAACAGGTGAACACGTAACATACAGCATTCACTTTATAAAAAAAGCATGAGCTTTCCAACTCGCTAATTGTGACCGTAACAAGGTTCTCAAATTCCAGGTAAACCCTTTTCTTAGCTTTCCAATCTGCAGAAACCTCGCTCCATATGACAAACGGATGGGGCAGCTTATCTTTAGAGCGCGGCGCACAATCGTATAGCTCAATACGAATTTAATCAAGTTAGCGCGCGTGTGTGCTAATGCGAAAGCGTGTTTATTTGTTTGTTTGTCCTTTCTTTTCATCAGAACGTAGCCCGTTGCTCCGCTCTAATGACAATTTTTGCGCATGATAGTTAATGGCCCCGGCTTTTACCCCGCTCAACGACAAGGTTCGCCGTACAGCTTTACATTTTGAAATCTAAGGTGCCTAATATGGAGTGGTCTTGTTTTATTAGATGTGAGGAGCTCGATGGCGCAGCAGCTAGCACGTTCTGCTTACGATCTTGCCCGCTAAGTAACTTTCACAAAGTCGGGTCACTGGATGGGTGACCATATTAAAAAACAACTCGAGCTCCTCCTTGCTTCGGAAGGCACGTAAAGTCCCGGTTGCCGTCGTAAGATGGCAGTCGTTAAAACCCACCAACCCACATTGGGCCAGCGGTAGGCTATTATACATGGGATGATTTGGCCACTCCCCGCGTGACGTTGTGCACGCGGGAATTTCTGTGTTCAGCAGTGGGACTTTTACAGGCTGGTGTTGTTTTACTAGAAACATACATTATTGCGACTATTATCCCCGAAAGGTTAGTCAGAGTCTAGACAATGAGGACCGCAAAAGCAGTCCTCTGCCAATCCACTTTTACCAAATAGCGTATGTAATAGCACATGTGCTCTGCGTGACAGGTGGTGAGCCCAACGCCGCCCTATGCTGTTGGATGTGCAGGCTTTAGTCCGTTAGTCACCTTTTACGACACCCAAGGGAAGAGTGGTAGAAGGGTGGTAGTATTATTTCACGGCTACGCGACACGGTTGTTTTTTTTATTTAGATTAAGCTTGAAAAGTGGTCGATGTTGAAAAGGGTAAAAAGTTTTAGCAGAAAAATGTTACACTGAGAGCAGCTATCGACAGCGTAAGTTCTGAGGGTACACACCACATTTCTGTGGTACAAACTTACGTGAGATTTGTTCCGTGCTTACATGTCATACTTTTTAAATAGTTCTCAAACAAGTGCTTATGATACAGATTATTAGACAAATATTACTGCCATCGAAATTATTATCAAATCATTGAACAAGTTTTTCTACTAACTGAAAACGTATATTACTACAGCAAACAGCTATCAGGGTCTAGCCATCATCAAGAGATACCTAGTCAGCTAACTCACAAGCGTGCGATGTGTCAGATTCACGCGACTCTATGTTACACAAGATTTTAAAACGGGAGACACTGTGCTGTATTTGCGATGTTTACTAACAACGAGGACGTAAACAGAATAATGAAGGCGACGCGACTATAAAGTAACCAAGTTTTATTTGCATTGAATTACATGAACCGACTTTCCGGCTTCTTTCTTCTTGATTCGAGTGTGTTTAATTTGCGTAAATCCGAGATTCATCATAATACCAATGTAAATGTTTAATCTGTAAGTACACAAACGGTTTCTGTGACGCCCGGCTACTTCGTTTCATTAACATTGATGCCAAAAAAGAAACCTGACATTCTATCTTAAATAATTAAGATTTTTCTTGTGTATCGTTTCAACATAAAAAAAACATTTTAATATTTTTATGATCAAAATATAATCTAACAAATGCTTTTTGCTCTTAAAACAAAATTGTGGGTGGAAAGGAAAACACCTTCAAACGCGAAGTATGAAATATAAAACAGTCACAGGTTGAGCAACTTCAAACGAGAGACGTACCATTCGGGCGTTTCATTATTCGGTGACCACCGATGATGTCCACGGCAGTCCACGTGCTCATTATAAAGTTCACTATTACACTGGCGTCCACGCGTAAAGTTGTAAGTCCTGCCGGCCGGCGCAAAATACACAAAATGATCTCGAACCAATATCTTATGCTGAAGCGCGATAGTCGAATGAGTATTATTTATTACATTTGGTTATAATTGTGCAGTGCGATGTGAGCTGCGCAGGCGCTATTTTCCAATACTATTTTTTATTTAATCAATATAGCAGTTTTTAAACCGCTGCCATTGCGCGCTCAGCGTTTGTTTGCCGCGCAGCCAGTTGGATTGTGTGGCATAGATAAGTAAATCACCTTTTTTACCATATAGCAATTCAACGCCAATCAAACAAAACACGAGATTGCACGAGATTGCGCCTGTCGATCGGGTCAACGATAAGGATAAAATCTTTCTTGTAAACGCCTACAACTTAAGGAAGACCCACAACAGAAGAAGAGACCGTCTCCTTCTGTTCTGTGGGGAGACCTTTAAATTTAGAACAGGGCAACGACTGTTGGGTAAAATAGTTTATTATAATATTAGCGTTTTCCATAGTACAAAGTAAAATGGCTACTTCTTCTTAACTCTTATTGTCCATATAATGTATAATTGTCAATACGATAATCGTAGTCTAATCTATTTTTGAAATACCGTACGTACCTTTATAAATAAATATAAATAGATATACAATGAGTTATGACAACAACTCCAAGAAGTAATTATGATAATTACAACGTGTTCATTCTTGCAAGGCGAAGGATAAAACCTCCCACAAGTGGCAGGAAGTGTGTGGTTGGCCATCAATCACGGCGGCGCGGCTGCGGCGCGATTACATTAGCCTTTAAGCAGATGCTTAGTGCATACAAAACTTCGATCATACAAACAATTTTATAGATACACAATCCCATACTAAATCGTAGCAGAATTGTGGCCCTGTGAATATACGTTTGACGTACATGCGACGCAGTGACGGCAAAGTATAACTTCGTTGTTATCTGAACGAATGCTTTTTAAAGTGAGTGTGAGTCCGTTGCTACAACGGTTTTATATGAAAAGTCAATTGAGTGACTAATACTAAAATAGTGAATGTTACACAAACTAATCGTATGGTATGGTATTCACAGAAATGAAGTAATAATAATGTTCGAATTTAATTAATTTGTCCGTCTATTTTGCCGTCACAGGGCATGTGAATCTAAAACATTAAATGATAAGTAAAATATTAAAAACTACTTATAAGACTTTAACCATGTCGTAATTTACGATATAATTAAAGGGGTTTCAGGGGGTTAAAGTTTCTCGCGTCCGTAGATTTACCTTGAGACCCTACACTAAATGAGTGACACTGACTGAGTGGTAGAGCCACGCTGTTTCGTCCAGCTAGTGAGAGTTCCAGAGGCCCATCCCCCGCCCCCCTCTCTCACAATTCCTTCCTATTCCTTCCTTACAGAACGGCAACGCGCCTGCGATTCCTCTGGTTTTGCGGGTGTCCATGGGCGGCGGTAATTACTCTCCATCAGGTGACCCGCCTGCTCGTTTGCCTGCTTATTTTATATAAAAAAAATATTAAGGCAGTATTTTCGTATATTCTAACAGTCCCCCTCGAAAATAGGATATACTTAACCAAAAATAGCATATTTCTGCTTAATAGTACATTAAGATATTAGTGCGGTATGTTGAAAATTACAGTCAAGGCGATATTACATACTACAAGAAAGCAGAGCCTGTAATTATCAAAGCGCACGAATGTCATACGACGTTTTATAACATATTAATTTGCAAAGAAAACACATTTTCTGAAAATGACTGCGTGTTTTTGTTGTTTTTCTAGTGATCTTTGGTAAGCCAACATGTATTTTTCTTAGGACTTAGATGATAATAGGCTGTCAATAACATTTTGTGCATCAACTTATTATTTCCGGTGGTGTAGACTGTAAATTTAGTAGTTCATTACTATAATTAGACATTGGTACTTATTTTTGAACTTTCAAAGTAATAAGTATTAAACAAAAGGCCGCTGTTTGAATCGACAAAATATAGGTATGTGAAAGGTAAGAAGTCTTTCCATCCAATCCCTCGGATGACATAAATGGCGACTAACGGACTACGGGGCACATACATCCAACAGCATAGAGCGGCGATGGGCTCATCAAGATAATACTACCAACCCCTCTCTTCCCTTGGGAGTCGTAAAAGGCGACTAACGGACTAAAGATTGCACATACATTCAACATCATAGAACGGCGATGGGCTCATCAAATAAAAATCTGTGTCTTTGTCTTTGACTTTGTCAAAATAATACTACCAACCCCTTTCTTTCCTTGGGTGTCGTAAAAGACGACTAACGGACTGAAGACTGCACATACATCCAACAGCATAGAGCGGCGATGGGCTCATCAAAATAATACTACCAACCCCTCTCTTCTCTTGGGTGTCGTAAAAGGTGACTAACGGACTAAAGACTGCACATACATCCAACAGCATAGAACGGCGATGGGCTCATCAAAATAATACTACCGACCCCTCTCTTCCCTTGGGTGTCGTAAAAGCGACTAAGGGGCTAAAGGCTCCCACCTATGTTGTCCATAGATTCAAATGATTATAAATGTTTAAATTACATTACCGCACTAGTGTGTAATAAGCTACATTACGATGCTGAAATCGGTGTAATAAGAGCCACTTTACGAGTGTACGGTTTAACTCCGCACATACTGACCTAACGCTTAATCAGCCGTTTGAGTGCGTTGCACTGCTTATTAGCCTACATGACAAAATTATGTTTGTTTATAAATATGTAGTATGACTAACACCAATATTTTTAAGTGTCTTACTAACTCGACTACTGTAAACTACTACTAAATAAAGTGAAAATCTTATACCGTGGGTTTTCTTCTCGACACTTCGCAACAACTCTGATATTTACTCAAACTACTACATCAACGTCATCTGACAAATTTATGATGAACTGAGGCAGCGTGGTCAACTAAGCGCTGCACTGTACATCAAATGGTCCTTCGAGAAAAGAACAGGTATTAACATTCATTTATTCTTCTTTGCAATAGCGAATCGGTTGACTGGCCTCCCACAAGCGGGTCTCACCAGTTTAATTGAGAAGGCACAAATATTGTAATTGAGGTTTAAATAATTTGGTTTACCTACAGCGACTTTTATTACTGAACTTCAACCGCAACGTGAACTGCGTGTCGTTTGAAGACTTAACTACAACTTACTGTTAACTTAGCATCAACAGCAACTATCAAGATGAACATCAACCAACAAATGGAAAGTTTTGAAGTCATCAAACAACTATGTTCTAACTATAAGAAAGACGGAGCTACTAGGAAGACAATTGATTATTTAACTAAGCGACTCGTGGCCTTGGAAAATCTCTGGCAAGACTTTCATGAGAGGCACCAGAGCTTTCAACTTGAAGAAATCAAAGACCTTCATTACTTCAAAGACAAAATTTATGAAAAAACAAAAGAACTGTACAACTCTACGAGAACTGAGATCTTGCAACGTCTGATGGTTATACAAGAAAAACAACCCAAGGTAGCTATTGAGCACGGTCCAGAGACTGAGGGCAAGACTAACGACCTACTAGATCGTCAAGAATGCAATCTAAAAGCATTGGAGAGGGCTATGATGAAGATAGACCTTGATACTATCACGGAAAAGTGGGAGATGGAAGATCATCTGAATATACTAAAAAATAAATGGGATGCTGTAGAAAAAACGCATTGGGAACTAGAATCAATTTTGAAAGGGTCGAACGAGCCTTATAATACTTTATTTAATGCTAAAGAAATTAACTACGATCATATAAGAAAACAGCTTAATGCGAAGATCCACTCCAGCTCTTACTACCAGTCTTCAACGCCAAGAATCGACTTACCTGAGTTTTACGGAAATTGTGACTCTAAAGTAGTTTTGGCGTGGCTGCAAGGGGACCCCAACAAGTGGCAACGCTATGTAGCCAATAGAGTCGAAAAGATAACGACTGTAATTCGACCTAAACAATGGCTGTATATAAAGTCTGAACTAAATCCAGCCGATTGCGCCACGAGAGGCTTACTACCGAGCAAACTAAATGATTTTAGTCTTTGGTGGGACGGACCAACTTTACTACAAAACTTTAAACAACAAGAAGCTGAACAGATTTTTAGCTGTTTGTTTACAACGAATGAAGCTCGCATACACAATCAGCCGAAAACAAAAACTCAACATAGCAACGAAAATAAACACTTTATTGAAGAATTATTACACAATAAAAGTGCATTGACTCACATACACAGAATTGTAGCGTGGGTCATTAGATATACTACTTGTTTAAGCAATAAACCGCAACATAGCAACATGCACTTAACAACCGATGAGCTACAAACTTCTGCTGAGTACGTATTGAAATACGTGCAGCAAAATGAGTTTGCGCAAGAATGCAAACTACTTGAACAAAACAAACTTGTCACATCAAAAAGTAACATTTATAAACTCAACCCATACATAGATAACAAGGGTATTATACGTGTTGGGGGACGTCTGCAGCACTCGATACTACCTATAAACATGAAGAATCCAGCGGTCATTCCGAGCTGCAGTCGCTACACCGAGCTGTCAATTGATCACGCTCATCTCGCTACTCTTCATGGAGGAGCCCGGCTGACCTTGTCTTACATAAGACAACGCTACTGGGTGATTGCCGGGAACCGAACCGTAAAAGCCGACTTGCGACGATGCGTAACTTGTCATCGCTTCAACACGAGTCGCCCATCACAACTCATGGGTGATCTTCCCGCGCCACGAATAACACCAAGTCGCCCTTTTAGTCACACTGGGGTGGACCTCACCGGGAGCATAGGCGTGAAATTAAACAAGGAAGAGGCGTAAAAACAAAGAAAGCTTATGTCGCCATTTTCGTTTGCATGGCAACTAAAGCTGTCCATATAGAACTGATGTCGGAGCTAAGCACTGAAGCTTTTATCGCTGCCTTCCAGAGAATGTGTGCCAAACGCGGGACTCCCGAACACATGTACTCCGATAACGGCACTAACTTTGTGGGTGCCTCAAGAGTACTGAAAACAGAATTTGAAGCATTCAAACAACTTTTATCACCGGGTTTTTTTACTGAAATTGAAAAGTTAGAAGTACGTTGGCACTTCAACGCACCTTCTTGGCCAAGCGCTGGCGGACTTTTCGAAGCGGCTGTAAAGTCAATGAAGCATCATCTTCGGCGAGTCCTAGGAGAACAGAAATTGACCTGGGAAGAGTTCACTACACTTCTAGCAAAAATAGAGGCGTGCATGAACTCACGACCACTGTGCCCTCTGACAGAAGATCCCGAAGAATTTTACAACTCATTGACTCCTGGCCACTTCCTGACGGGAAGTCCTACACTTCAACTGCCGCAACCACATCCAGATGATCGACACCTGGACCTCCGGAAACGGTGGCAGCTTACTGAACATATGCTGGAACAATTCTGGAAAGCATGGTCAAACGACTATTTAACAACTCTTCAAACTCGCTGCAAATGGCAGAGGCCGACAACTAACTTGAAACCAGAGGACATTGTGCTAATAAAAGAAAGCAACTTGCCGCCTGGGAAATGGGCAATGGGTCGAGTAATAGAAGTTTACCCTGGCCCCGACGGATTGGTTAGGGTTGCGACAGTAAAAACCAACACTGGTATACTAAAGCGCCCAATCATAAAAGTTTCACCACTCCCAATCGAAGAAAAACCTGAAAAAGAAAGAAATAAATCACCAAAGCATGGAAGTACAAAACAATCATTGTTTACATTTATAAATCTACTAACTTTAATGTTTACAATGATAACTGGGTCTAATTGCAGTATACCTACAACGACTCAAATTACAAAACTGGAATCCGAACGCCCCGTGTACTACAATGAACTCGGAAACATTAATTTAATGCACGATGAATGGATCCTAGTTATGTACTATAACATGACAACGTACTGGCAAGCAAACGAAAAAATAAAGAACTACTTGCAACATTGAAGAAGTCTGCGACACACTAGATCCTAGATACTGTCAAACTACGCTCGACCAACTGAAGCACGAGATGAATCAACTTGACCACTACAATGACCTGCTGCTGACACCTCATAAGCATCTCTCTCTTCGTAGGAAGCGAGGTTTGATAAACGGCGTAGGATATATAGCCAACACCCTGTTCGGAGTGCTGGACCAACGCTTCGCGGATAAATACCAAGAAGATATTGAAAACATCCAAAACAACGAAAAGTATTTACAAGATCTCGCTAGAAACCAAACGTCAATCATTGAAATTGAAAATGAATCACTCAAGAAAAGCGAACTGAATTTACAAAAACAATTTGTAACGCTAAACACCTACATTGAACAAACAAACATGAGTTTCGCAACAATAGAAAATGAACTGCAAGCCCTGATGGCAGCTAACTATTTTAGTTCGTCGTCATTAACTGCATATTTATTATTAAACAATACCAAGGCCGTACAAGACATAATATTTAATTCTATGATCCAGATTTACCAAGGACATATTGACATTCACCTACTGACACCGAGCAATCTAAAGAAGGAACTAATCAATATTGCTGGAAGACTTCCTAAGACATTATCTTTACCTGTAGATCAGACACAAGACTTAAAACAAATATACCAACTACTAAATGTAAAGGCAAGAACCACCGAGAGCTATGTGCTATATGAAATACACATACCACTGTTAAGCGAAGACGATTTTACTCTATATAAGATTATTCCACTACCTGTGAAATACAACAACACGACACGATGGCTACAAATGGCTTCTACACATATAGCGATAAATCTACGGAAGAATACTTATATAAGTCTAACAAATGAAGATGTGAAGCAATGCGTCCCGCAAGATATTAATCGCTTTCTATATAACGCAGCCTTACCCGTGTTCAACTTACTCGATAACAATGCGCTGTGCGAAGCACAAATGATAAGCCAACGACCTATATTAATCTGTCGCACACTAAGCTTACCTTGCAAGGACGCTTGGATCAAGCTACACGCGAAGAACAGCTGGTTGATAACTTGCTGCTCCGGCGAATGTCCGATTCGCGTCATATGTAACGACGATGACGTCACCGTGCAAACAATAACGAGTTCTAGTCTGATAACCCTTGGACAGAGCTGCATAGCTCAATCAAAGGAGCTTACAATCTACTCACACAACGTGTATAAGAGCAATCTTAAAGCGGAACCCGATTTGCAGATTCCAAAGCTGGATACATCGGTTAATAAGTTTGTAAACTTAACCTTACAGAAGCCTGAAGTATTTTTAGAAAATGATACAAAACTAACAGAGATGGATCGGCGAATAAAAACTATGATCGACAGTGAAAAACGATCCTTAAAGTCGATAACACACCATGACGTACATCAGTACATTATCTGTTACGTTTTAGTGGCGATAGCAATCACTGCAGTTATAATTTGGCTTGTAAAGAAGCGTCACAAACTATGCTGTAAGAAACATAATTCAACTGAAGGATACGTCAAAGATCCGCATTACAAAGACATAGAGTTAAGAGAGCAGAAGAAATCCTATGCTACAGTAGGGTCAACAGCGGCACCAGCGCCGGCGGCGGCGGCGGCGGCTGCGGCGGCAGCAGCTGCGAGCACATCGCGCACTCGCAGCATGAACAATCATAAAGCGTCAAGACACAATCCTATTTTTAGTTTTGAATAATTTTGTTGAACTTTTTAATTCATTGTGTTGTTTCTTACATCTCTTAATTTTTTATTGTTTTTCTTTTTACATTTTTTACTATTGACTTTTATTGTGCATTTTACATTTTTACTTTTTACATGATACTTTAACATTTTTTACATTGTTAATAATTTACTCAGTTTCCTCTTTCGCTGGTTGGGAATATGTACGGTTTAACTTCGCACATACTGACCTAACGCTTAATCAGCCGTTTGAGTGCGTTGCACTGCTTATTAGCCTACATGACAAAATTATGTTTGTTTATAAATAGTATGACTAACACCAATATTTTTAAGTGTCTTACTAACTCGACTACTGTAAACTACTACTAAATAAAGTGAAAATCTTATACCGTGGGTTTTCTTCTCGACACTTCGCAACAACTCTGATATTTACTCAAACTACTACATCAACGTCATCTGACAAATTTATGGTGAACTGAGGCAGCGTGGTCAACTAAGCGCTGCACTGTACAACGAGCAAATGTGTTGTAATAGTACATTATGATATTAGTGCGATAAGTTGAAAATTACAGCCGAGGCGATATTGCTAGCCCGAGCCGTAGACGAGGGCTACAAGAAAGCAGAGGCTGTAATTATCAAAGCGCACGTATGTCATACGACGTTTTATAACATATTTGCTAGGTGTTACGGACAGAAGTCTCGACTTTATAATATTATACGTAAGGTCACTACGAAAGTTTTGAGATACTCAAAATTTATAAAAAGAACGCAACTAGATTGAACCTTTTTTTAAAGATAAATTATTTGTAATTCGAACATAGAAAACCATTTGATCAAATATTTAAAAATAAAAAAATTACGCTTGATTTTTGTTTCAATTCCGCGGGCTTTCATCGTCAACTATGGATTTTAAGCGAGAACATTTTCGTGCGATGATTTTGTACGATTATAAATTTGGATTAAATGAATGTGAGTGCAAAGAGCGATTAGTTTCGCCGTTTGGGGACTATGCACTATCGCGTGCAAGAGTTTTCAGATGGTTTGCTCAATTTAAACGAGGGATTTTCTCCTTAAATGATGATGAAAGAAGTGGCCGGCCTGTGACTTTAGTTCCAGAAGAAAACGTTCTAGTTGTGAAAAAAATTATTAAAGAAGACCCAAAAGTGACTTATAAACATATAGAAGAGGTCGTGAAGATTTCATCGCTAGCTATTAAAGAAATTTTACACAACCGGCTTGGAGTCAGGAAATTACGTTCACGATGGGTGCCTCACTCGCTGACTTCAGAACAAAAAGAAGCTCGTGTGACATGGTGCAAATATATGCTCAGAAAATTTGATCACGGAGAAGGACGGTCAATTTTTAACATTATTACTGGAGACGAGAGTTAGATTTACCAATATGATCCACCGACTAAACGGCAATCGACAATTTGGGTGTTTCCTGATGATGAACCTCCAACGAAGGTGAAACGCGGGCGAAGTGTTGAGAAAAAAATGGTGGCCACATTTTTTTCTGTAAGTAGTCATGTGGCCACAATTTCCTTAGACGACCAAAAAACTGTGAATGCTAAGTGGTATATTGAAGTGTATTTACCTACTGTATTTAATAATTTGAAACAAAAACGACCTAAAACTGGTTTGAGGGGGCTCTTTTTGCATCATGGCAATGCGTCGCCGCACAAGGCCATTGTCACCAAGGATTTTTTGAAGAGTACAGAGATTGAAGAATTGTGTCATCCTCCGTATAGCCCCGATTTAGCTCCTTGTGATTTCTTCCTCTTTCCGAAAATCAAACTCAGACTTCGTGACACGCGATATAACAGTCCTGAGGATGCACAGAATGCCTACTTGCAGGCCGTAGAAGACCTCCCTAAAGAAGAGTACCGGGAATGCTATAAATCATGGTTTATTATGAATCGATGCATAGAAGCTAATGGAGAGTACTTTGAGAAACTGTAATAAAAAAAATTTGAATAACTTTTATACTTTTTTTGTATCTCAAAACTTTCGTAGTGACCCACGTATAGTTAGATATAATACGGCTAAATTTAGGTATGTGTATTTGCATAAGTAGATTAAGTCTCATATGTGTAAAGGTTTTTTGAAAATAAATAATTAATTTTTTGCGGTTCATTTAAACAAAAGGTAAAAGTTATTAAACAGGTAATGGTTTTGACAAAGGTAAGGCCAAGTATACGTGCCCAGGGGCTTTACGCCTTTAAAGTTAGGAAAGTAAGAGATTAGCTTTCGTAATTATAGGTTTCTATTGTTATGAATATCAATGTAACTAGGAAAATAAATATATTTAGGGTGGTATCCAGATTACGAGTGATACCGTAGGGTAGGTAACAAATTTAAGATAAAAAGAGAGGTCCGAATGAAAGGGACAGCTGCACAAATTACGACGGTTCATGTGGGTAGTTAGTTATGGTAAAATGTAAAACTGCCCACATAAGCCTGCAGCTGTCCCACAAGGCTGCTAGTTGCCAACCCATAATGTGTTTAAGTCACGGCCGGTCAGAGCAGAATTTGTAAGCTCTCCGGACCCCACCTAGAAGAATAAAGAAGCACTAATCAAGAACCGAGTTTTTATTGAAGAACCTACAGTCCACATCGAAGCACAACGGCTAAACTGTTCGGCGACTACACCCGTCGAAAACACTAGGGAAACACATTTTCTGAAAATGACTGCGTGTTTTTGTTGTTTTTCTAGTGTATATTTATAAATCTTTGGTAAGCCAACATGATTTTTTTTTGGACTTGAATAAGGTTTTGTGCGTCACTTATTATTTCCGGTGGTGTAGACTGTAAATATAATTCTTCATTACTAAAAGTAGACATATTTATTTTTAAACTTTAAAAGTAATAAGTATTGAACAAGAAGCCGCTATTTGAATCGACAAAATATAGGTATGTGAAAGGTAGGAAGTTTTTCCATCCAATCCTTTGGGTGTCTTAAATGGCGAAAAACGGAAAAAAGACTGCACATACATCGTACAGCATAGTGCGGCGATGGGCTCATCAAAATAATACTACCAACCCCTTTCTTCACTTGGGTGTCGTAAAGGCGACTAACGGACTAAAGACTGCACATACATCCAACAGCATAGAGCGGCGATGGGCTCACCAAAATAATACTACCAAGCCTTCTCTTCCCTTGGGTGTCGTAAAAGCGACTAACGGGCTAAAGGCTCACCATCTAAGCACT
Organism: Scoparia ambigualis; assembly: GCA_963921215.1. NCBI lineage: Eukaryota > Metazoa > Arthropoda > Insecta > Lepidoptera > Crambidae > Scoparia > Scoparia ambigualis. Next base: position 39,676,270 of record OY992507.1, read on the forward strand.
TGTGCAGACTGTGCAGTTGTTTCTTGCTGAAGCGTGGACTGTTTAGGTGTGGTCTGTGTTGTCCATAGATTCAAATTATTACTAATTTTACCATAAACGTTAAATAAATATCATAAAAAAGTTGTTTATATGTAAACAGTAATAAGTGGAGTTTTAATTCATGATTATCCTACTTATAACTAAAGACTTTTTCGTTTTTGTAGGCTCATTGTCATGTGACAGACAAAAAAAAACTACTTTCCCTAGTGGAAGATATGCTATTATTTCTTCGCTCTGGTCGAGATTCTATTTTTTAAACTACATTACCGCACTAGTGTGTAATGAGCTACAATACGATGCTGAAATCGGTGTAATAAGAGCTACTTTCCGAGCAAATGTGTTTTAAAAATATTACTCTTTCCATACTAATTACAATGTAACATAAAATAATTTAACTTAATAAGTAATTTAATACATTAATCATTTAATACAATCATCTTATTGTTTAAAGTTTAACATTTTTGCAACAAAAAGGAATCAAAATAAATTTTTCCTAACCTAACTTTACCTTCGAAAAAATGTTAGCGTGTTGGCGTGATACATTTAAGATTTATTACTTTGTTATTAATTTGCTCTCTAGAGTGGTACCTCTAATTTCTATCTGTTTAGACTTTTAGGATCTGTGGGATTATTGGGTATGCTGATACAACCGTTATTATATTCAAATATAACTATCGGTTTTGTTATTGGGATCATAATACTATCTATTTTAAATGCATAGTTCTTTAATGCTTTATTACGTCATTTGACGTACACCAGCCTACCTCATCTTCATTCTCCACTAGTACCGAAACCGCCATATACTCCTGAACCACCTGAACCTGATTCTGCTGACTTCGTTCCAACCTCACCTGTTGTAGTGGAACTGGAACCAGAACCCGAGGTATTCACTGACATCGAGTCAGAACAGGCTACAGAATCAAGTTCAGAGCCAGACAGATAGAGGACCTGTCGGGCCTATACATAGTTTCCTGTGAGTCCGAATGTCCGGACTCTAGTATGGATAAATGGATCCAGGCAATGGATACAGAATATACAGGCTTTTACACGCCCTAATTGTAAAGCTAAACTTAAAACACAAATAAGATAAAAAAACACAATCAAAAACTCACTAAAAAGCAAAAAATAAACTTAATTTACATTAATAGATAAAATTAGCATATGTATCTACATATTCATGATTATAATGTCTAAACAAACAAAACCTTACTTACTTATGTTACCAACTTATTAACAAGTATTTTATATTCTACAAGTACCTATACTATAACATCTTTATTACAAAATATGAATTTTTACATATGTCATAATTCTTGTCTATACCTATTACTTACCTATTAATCTATTTAAAACATTAAATGTATGTGCTACCTATCTGTCTGTTTGAATTCGGTGCCAAGCCATAGGTATGTTGCATGCAGAGTGCAGGCCCGCTGCGGTCGGACGCAAGGCGCGAGTGCAGGTGGGTGGGTGGTGCTTGCGCTGAGCGATTCAACCCAAAGTGGCAGACCGACACATACGGGCAGACGTCGTTAACGGTCGCTTTGTATGCTAATAATTTTTTTTTTGCGTTATTGTTGTTGCTGATAAATTTCTATAGTTTGAAAGTTCCTTACAGTTGTTTTTGTTGTTGTTCTCTGCGTCTTGATAATTATCATTTTTTAAATATCATTAGGATTTCGGTTTCGTTTTTTTTTTAATTAAAATTATATATTTTATATATAATGGAACGTTATAAACGTATAGCTATTAAATACCTATATAAAATTTTAATTTATAAATAAACAAACGTAGATTATCTTATCCAAATTAACTTAATTCTAAATCAATGTTTTGTTTTTTTATGTTTTAGCGTTTTATTAACGCTTAAATATACTTAAGTAAAATTTTAAACACTGAAAAAAGACGACAACCTCAGGCGGGAAACCAACCGAATGTTTAAATATTTGTAAAAATATTTCTTTCGGATCTCAGAGGTGAAAACTTCTAAGATTTGATGAAGCAATGTTGACTAACAACATAAGCATCAAGCACTGACAAATTTCGACGGTTGAAAGCCAGACCTCGGTAGCCAAGTGGTTAAGGCAGCCGCCCGGAATGCGGAAGGTGCGTGGTTCGATTCCCGCCTGAGGTTGTCGTCTTTTTTCAGTGTTTAAAATTTTACTTAAATGTTACTTTAAACTAAATTACTTATCTAATAACTACAAAGAAATAAAGTCTTAATAGTTTTAATAACTGCAAAACAAACGTATTTTATTTCATATGGTTTAATCGATGCGCGCACAGTACCCTGAAATGCCTTTTGTATTTTTATATTTGATGAAAGTAGGTAAGTTAAAAATTACTTGCGCGCGAGCAGATGGCGTCGTCTCATACGCCTGAGAGCCAGCGATACTACACAGACGTTGCTTTTGTAAATTTGTGCAATTTCATACGTTTTTTTATAAATATTTAATAAGTCACGTATTTGACCAAAGCTATTATTTATAAAGTATCCAGCCTTATCGTCATTCTACGATAATTGTGTTACTTATTCCCCCTTAGGGTAAGTGTTGAACAGTTTTTAAAATTAGAGTAGTTATTAGCTAGTAAGTATTAAGATGTGTGTTAATCCTTTGTTTTAGCCTTAGCTCGCTTATGCAGTGCATGTAGATAGCATTGCTAAGCGTGCGAAGGTTTGTTTATAATTTCAAATCAAAGATTTAAACATGTAACGGTGATTTTCAAAAGTGTTAAAACATGTAACAGTTAAAGGGTGACCGTCATTGTATAATGTAAATTTTTAGTTGTGCAACTCGTTTGCTAATTTCTATTTGTTTCCTTGTCTGTCAGGAAGACTTCTAGAGGTTGTTAATTATTTAATTTCTGTTGAGACCGGTATTAATACGGTCGATCTTTTATTTAGTTTAACTTTAAATTACGGAAATTAATCAAATGTTTTACATGTAACCTCGACCGGGACTCGAACCCGCACATATGTAATTTGCTTTTAATTTATTTAATTATTATTGAGACCGGTACTACTACGGTCGATCTCATATTTAGTTTAATTTTAAATTACTGGACATGTTTTAAAAGTACCCTCGACCGGGATTCGAACCCGCACTTAAATAATTTAATTTTTATTTGTTTTCTCTGGAACATGATTAAGTTGTTAGCGCTTCTCGCAATGCTTTTTAGCTAGGCTTTAGATTTTATAGTTATGTGCACTCCGCTCTGATTGTGATCGCTTCCCACCTCACACTACAGTCTCTTCTCATCTGACTTTTTCGGATTGGCTTGGGGTGAGGTGGCTATCGCAATCGGCGGCTGCTGGACAAACCGGCTCACGCTGCGTTGTGTTCCAGGGTTTCACGTTCCACGTTCTACGTTCGGAATTCTACGTCCGAAGTTTAGAAGATTTCTACGCGACCGTCTTCGCATTTCGACGCGGCCGCCATTTTGTGGACACACCACGCAGCTCGCAGCTCCTGTACAGCGACGCGCCTCCCAACACCTCGGCGTTCCCCAAGCTAAGTCAGGGACGGGAGCAAACTACCCAGCTAGGCCATTACGTACCCCACGCCCTGAGACCACATAAAATAAATTTGTATGTTCGTAAGTGTGGTATCATTTAATATACCCCACGCTACGTCACAATAGGTATATTGTTTTTTTTTCTGTTTGTGCTTGGCACCGACTTCAAATAGACAGATAGGTAGCACATACATTTAATATTTTAAATAGACTAATAGGTTAGTAATAGGTTTAGACAAGAATTATGACATATGTAAAAAATCATATTTTGTAATAAACATGTTATAGTATAGGTACTTGTAGAATATAAAATACGTGTTTATAAGTAGGTAACATAAGTAAGTAAGGTTTTGTTTATTTAGATATTATAATCATGAATATGTAGATACATATGATATTTTTATCTATTAATGTAAATTAAGTTTATTTTTTGCTTTTTAGTGAGTTTTTGATTATGTTTTTTTTTTATTTGTATTTTTTTAAGTCGGTTTATTTAAAAAAAAATCTTTATTTTTCTCTTTTTAGTGTTAGTAATAGGTATGTATAAAGTACAAATTTCAGTCAAGTCGCCTTTACACATTCCACGCTATCGACGAGTTACTAGAGGCAGCAACAAACCGAAAACAACAACCATCTAACGTCATTCCTGCTGGGGCCCAAGTCTGCTAATTTACGAATGGCATAATTGAATCGCAATTGTATCGCATTGTAATAGTTTGACACATTTGGTATTCTCTTACTCATTTATGAATACCAAATGTGTCAAACAATTACAATGCGATCCAATTGCGATTCAATTATGCCATTAGTAAATTAGCAGACTTGGGCCCCTGATGTTAATAACTGTGGCGGTTTGACACACGCACGACACATGAAGTTGGGTATAGGCTCCAGAGTCTGTTATACTTGTAATACACCACTTTAAACAGAGCCTTGATTGACTAGGGCATGAAATATTTAGCCAAAGGCTAAGTCTATGTAGCACTTAATCGTGTGAAGGTACTGGATGGCATTGCTCTTTGCGACTTCGAGCCTAACAAAGTGCTTAAGAAACCGCATGATGAAAAAGAATTGCGCGAAATCTAACGATTAAAATTATTATAAAAAAAGACATCTGTTATTTTCTTATATTCTCCATCTAAATTTACAAGCCCCCCTTTCTCGTACAAAACACTCCAGTCACTGTGTAAAGTGAATAAACTAAAATAAATTTAAGTTAATATGGGCAAGTACAACTATACAACTCCTTAACCGTCAGGTGTTGAGGAATTGTACCTTCCATCATCAGCTTACCTGAATAACTAGATAGTACACAGCAGTACTTCCGTTAAAAAGTTGACCACATTGACGTGGAAACCGCCTTCCATAATAGTTATACATAAGCGAAGCCATGCAGTGTCTCTCGATGACACAACTTGAGACGGAGCACGGCATTTACTACACCAGAAGTGGCAACGATTCTCCGTCATTTCTGAACCGATTTTATTACCCGACTTTAAAAAAGGAGGAGGTTCTATGTTCGACGTGTATGTTTTTTTTACCGACTTCAAAAAAAGAGGAGGTTCTATGTTCGACGTGTATGTTTTTTTTAATGTATGTCCAGCGATATCTCCGTCATTTCTGAACCGATTTTAAAAATTCTTTTTTTATTTGAAAGAACATACTTTTGAGATGGTCCTATTGCCACCAAGTCTGGATCTGATGATAGAATCTAAGTTAAATCGAGGGAAACCTTCAAATTTTATAGGCACGAACCTATGTAATTTATATAATTTCTAAATAATAGTATATTTGCTTCTTGTAGTCATCACCTGATGATATTGCTGATCTGATGATGATAGGAGACACAACTCCTCAATGATTAGGAGTTAGGGGATTACTCTTTAAATCTATATTATACTATAGAAGGCTAGTTGTGTACTATCAAGTTATTCAGGTAAGCTGATGATGGAAGGTACAATTCCTCAACACCTGACGGTTAAAGAGTTGTGTATTTGTACTTGCCCATATTAACTTGTATTTATTTTGGTTTATTGACTTTACACAGTGACTGGGGTGTTTTGTACGAGAAAGGGGGACTTGTAAATTTGGATGGAGAATATAAGAAAATAACAGATTTCTTTTTTTATAATAATTTTAATCGTTAGATTTCGCGCAATTCTTTTTCATCATGCGGTTTGTTAAGCAATTTGTTAGGTTCTAAGTCGCAAAGAGCAATGCCATCCAGTGCCTTCACACGATTAAGTACTACATAGACTTGGCCTTTGGCTAAATATTCCATGCCCTAGTCAATCACGGCTCTGTTTTAAGTGGTGCCCTGAAGTTTATGCACCGTTACCGCCCAACTGAGGATTAGCGGTTCATCATACGCAAATAAAATAATTTCATAATTTCATTTTCATTTCATTTCAAAATTTAATAGCATACAAATGCATGTGTCTGCCACATTGGGTTGGATCGCTCAGCGCGAGCACCGCCAACACCCACCCGCACTCGCGCCTTGCGTCCGACCGCAGCGGTCCTGCACCATCCTGCACTCTGCATGCAACATACCTATGGCTTGGCACCGACTTCAAACAGACAGATAGGTAGCACATACATTTAATATTTTAAATAGATTAATAGGTAAGTAATAGGTTTAGTTAGACAATAATTATCACATATGTAAAAATTCATATTTTGTAATAAATATTGTTTGCGCCAACGCAACGACGAATCGCTGCCGCCCTTTTGTCGGCCAATGAGAGTGCGTATCTTCGTCGCACGGGGGCTATGACGCCTGTATCGGACGAACCTCTTGGACCGCCGCGGGCATCGCGCGGTCGCCGAGTCAGTGTGTTACCGAACGTCAGAGCAAACCCACGCCGCGCATCCGAAACGCGCCTGTGAACTCAGCCCAAACGTCTTCGCCCTATGTGAAGTGTACATTGACAAAGAGCTAGTGATATCAGCTCGCCCCTAACGCCCAACGAACACCAGTGAAACAAGTAAAGTGTGTATGTGTGTGACCGCCCTCATCAGCGAAAGCCGCTCCAACGCCCGCGCCGCTAGCGCCACCCGCGACCACGTTCAGCTCGTGACCGTGCCTACACCACGGACCCCCGGTAAGCCCCTTTCCCGCCTTTATCCTTAACCTCGCCGTATGTTGCACGCGCTTAACGCGGCAACATTTATGATCCTTTACGAGCCGGATACCACATCCCAGTAACAGTCCACTAAGTTAAACCCTACCCGCCACATTTAATTTTTTCGCCTCGACTCGTGCCACGCCTATACAACTATACATAATATAACACATAAACAGCTACACTCACACAATGCACGCGCCGGGCCTAGCCCAAACACGCCCTACTGTCCCTATTGCAGGGAAAGGGGGCACAAGCTGATCACGTGCGCCCGCTATAATGCCCAACCGACACAGGGCCGGTGGGACTTCATAAAGGCGCGCGAGAGGTGCCAGGAATGCCTAGGTCCGCACTATGAACAGGAGTGCAAGTCGGTGAAGGGTTGTAGGGTGAGTGGCCGCGCCGAACACCAGACGTCCCTTCACCGACCGGACGACACGACGCAGCAGTGCCAGCCAGAATCGGCGGCGCGGTGGCTGCCACCCCACCTACGGGAGGCCCCGAGGCAGAGACCCACCGATAGCCCGCTGCATGCGTCCGCGCACGCGAGGCAGCAGTAATTAAAATTTAGCCCATTTAGTACACCACAAATGCACCTTCCATCCGCTCATACAATTACAGTCCGCTATATGTAAAATAATTATTTCGGCCCATAAGATAGTAATCTTATTTAAAGTAATCTTATTTTTAGTAAGCCCAATAAAAATTTCGTCGGTAGTCGAAAAACAATTGTGTTAGTATAGCGAGACAACGTGCACTTAATTTATTTTACTTTTATTTAACGTAATTATTTCTGCACGTTGCTCATTGCAAAGAATTTATTGCTCGATTTTCTCAAAGCCCGTACACAGTAGTACACAAACACATGTAGTCAGCCCGCACCTATACGGTGCTTGACATCAGCCCAAGCCTACACCACACATCAGCATGCAAACACACACAACACATGCATTCTGCTCTCCTGGCCTATACGGTTCATGCAAACACACACACACATGCATTTTGCTCTCCTGGCCAATACGGTTCATGCAAACACACACACACACACACACACACACATTGATTCTGCTCTCCTGGCCTATACGGTTCATGCAAACACACACACACACACATGCATTCTGCTCTCCTGGCCTATACGGTTCATGCAAACACACACACACACCCACGCTAACTCAACACAACATGAATCGAGGCTGTAGTCTCTTTTTACTTCCGCTCCGTGTGTGTGCGACCGCCCTCATCAGCAAAAGCCGCTCCAACGCCCGCGCCGCTAGCGCCATCCGCGACCACGTTCAGCTCGTGACCGTGCCTACACCACGGACCCCCGGTAAGCCCCTTTCCCGCCTTTATCCTTAACCTCGCCGTATGTTGCACGTGCTTAACGCGGCAACAAATAGGTTATAGTAAAGGTACTTGTAGAATATAAAATACATGTTTATATGTAGGTAACATAAGTAAGTAAGGTTTTGTTTGTTTAGATATTATAATCATGAATATGTAGATACATATGCTATTTTTATCTATTAATGTAAATTAAGTTTATTTTTTGTTTTTTAGTGAGTTTTTGATTGTGTTTTTTTTATCTTATTTGTGTTTTTTTTTAAGTCGGTTTATTTTTTAATTGTAGTCGTCTTTGTTGATGACTTTTTTATTTTCAGCAGCAGTGAAGCCATGACATCTGACTTCGAAAACAAGCTGCAACAAAAGTTCTTCATCAAAAACGTAGGGAATAAGACAGTCTTGAGATGCGTGTTACGCAGTCAAGTGGCACCATCAAGTTGGATCAAACCAACTACATCGAGAAACTCGTGGCCAAGTTTGGCATGAGTGACGCCATCACTGTCTCAACGCCACTCGAACCAACCCCCTTACTCTTGAAACCGACCTCGATCGATCGAGATTGGTATTGTGAAATTTCGTACTTCTGGGTTACCACACCAGCGCTAACTTGGATTCATATTGTATGAACTAAATGGCATTGAGTTTTGTATTTTATTCACTCAATATCCGCGCTTTATGAATACAAATTAGCGCTGGTGTCCTAACTTAGGAGTACGAAACTTTACAATACCAATCTCGATCGATTGGAATCAGTTTCAAGAGTAAGTGGGCAAGACTGAAGCTTGTGTTGCCCAACAAGGAGGACGAACGCCCAGACCTACCCTACCAGCAGCTTATCGGCTATGTTGCGATTGACACTAGACCTGACATCGCACACGCGGTATCAGTTCTTAGCCAATTCAACACACATTACGGGAAGGTGCACTGGCAAGACGCTAAACGGGTCGTTCGCTACTTCAAGGCAACCAAGTGTCTAAAGCTGAAAATAAACACCACTCCGACAAATCGTCGAAGACAGAGTCGTGCCTCGACGTAACAGGCTATGCCAACGCAGACTGCGGTTCCTGCCTGGTAGACTCCCACTTCTTCTGAAAACGCAAGCAGCGCACGGTCGCCCTCTCAACGACAGAGGCTGAGTACATGTGTCTCAGGGAGGCATGCAAAGAGGCGATCTACCTGAGGGACATTGTAAAAAGACCACCTTAACACAAACACACCCATTAACGTGTACTGTGACAACCAAAGAGCTAGCTCACAGTAACACATATCACGCCAGATCAAAACGCATAGACATACGCCATCACACATACAACACATAGACATTTTACTCACGCTTGTCTCGATTATATTAACTTTAAGTATATGCCTACTTCTAAAATGCCGGCTGATGTTCTGACAAAGTGTCTTTGTAAATTGAAGTATCAGTAATGTACAACATATCTAGGCTTAATTTAATTCTTAAACCGTCCTTTGTTTTATAACTTGTACAGTGTAAATATTTAAGTGTGTGTATTGTCTAGTGTTAAGGTATAGGTTAAGTGTTAGTTAGTGGTGTATTAGTGTACTTAGTTAGTTTATTTTTACATTGTATACTGGGTGTTCTTGTTGCGGGGAGGTCTTAAACTTTTAACCGACTTCAAAAAAAGGAGGAGGTTCTTTTATGTTTTATTTATGTTCCCCGATTATTTACCCTTTTGAACGCCACGGTCGGATATGGCCTACAAATGAGAACGTGCCCAACACGCCACCGCCGTGTATAGCCGACAAGAAAAAAATGCGTGGACCGACCGTGCGCTTGGAACGATGTAGAATTTTTTTTTAATTAACGTCCCTGCATCGGAGAAAACAATATTTTGTACAAATTGATAAGCGGTTGACATTAGGATATTGTAAATTTAAAAAAATACTAACCAAGCCAATAAAAGTGACAAATAAATAATAATTATATACTACTTAATACTTACTTCTAGGTACCACGGAATAACCATTTTTTTCTGTGTAAAAGTAGGTAAGTTTACACTTAAAATAAAAAATAAATAAAAATTTTCAAACAAAAAATAAATCGACCTCAAAAAAACAGAAAACTAAAAAGAACAGAATAAAAGTGTTATCTTAAATAACTAAATTTAATCCCTTGTGTTAAAATAATACTTACATACTTTTGAAGACGGTGCCAAGCCAAATTAAATAAATAAGAAAATATTCCAAAAATAAGTACCGTACGTTAGTGTGTTCTTCTAAATTTATAAGACAATTCCAACACGTCTTTAAATCTACCTGTAAGTCATTCAATTGTATGTAGGCAAAAGCAGGCTTGACACCGACTTAAAAGTACGAGTACCTATGTAGGTAGTAAGTATAATTTTAACTGAACGGATTAAATTTAGTTATTCAATACAACACAATTACCTATTTTGTTCTTTTTAGTTTTTCTGGTTTTTTTTGAAGGTTGGTTTATTTTTTGGATGCATTTTTTTTTTACTTCCAGCAAGGACACTGACAGTTATTTAGAATGCGTTTACTTTCTGACGTTATTTTAAATATTGTTTTTATATAATGTTACTTTCATTGTTCTAAATACCGCTTGTTTACACTGCTACGGCTAATTCTTGCTAGATATATAATTTATTTACCAAATTAAACTTGCGTTTTACTGCACCTTTCTGATTCAAGCCTTGTTTTATTGGTGTCGTTTTTCAACCAGCAATCGTGTAGGTATCTATAGTTTATATGATCGAAAATACAAAACTGTAATTTTCACTGACAAATATCCGTGGGCATATTACATTATAATAATAAAGATATTTGTATGGACATATTATGTCCATACAAATATCTTTATATCAAATAGACTAAAATGAAACGTCGAAAAAAACGGTGGTCAACGTAGGCACCCGGTATGTTTTGTATTTTCGATCATATAAACTATAGATACCTATCTATACTATAGATCGAAAATACAAAACTGTAATTTTCACTGACAAATATCCGTGGGCATATTACATTATAATAATATGTCCATACAAATATCTTTATATCTTTATATCTAAAATGAAACGTCGAAAAAAACGGTGGTCAACGTAGGCACCCGGTATGCGGACGACGTGGATTAAATTTCCACATGAGGCACTCATATTTTACAACATTTCGTTATGACAAGTATCTCCTAAACGGCCAATGTGATTAGGACCGAGTAAAACGTTTAAAACATAAGAATATGGTGTGCGGCGTGCTCGGGCCACGTTCGGTTTGCACCACGTCTCATGACTACAAGCGTTTGAAATGTTGCGAATCAAGTTACGCTACATAATTACTTTAAACATAATTAGTGTTTGCCCGCGGCACCGCTCGCGTAAATTATTCCAAAAAAATTGGTTGCCTGTAAAGTCGGTATACGGGCGAAAGTTTTACGTGACAACGACTTTGAGTGGTAAAATAATTTTAATGTGAATATTCATTCGTATAGTAGGAAGAAGGATGAAATAATAGTAACAATTTAAAACATTTATTTAAACAAAGAATTATATTTAAAACATAGTTGAGTGGGAGAGAGACGCAAGGCATTCGGCGGGCCTCTCTCTCGTTCGGTGACTCATCGTAACGTTACCGAGCGTTACACTTTTTCATAAGTGACTCCCAGCCGCAACCTAATTTAAGACGTTGTCACTTCAAAAAGAGTAGCATATATATAGCCGTCTTTATTGCTCTATTTACATCTATACCAAAATTCATTAAATCTGTTAAGCGAATTAAGCGTGAAAGCGTAACAAACAAACAAACAAACTCACTTTGTCTATTATAATATTAGTTAGAACAAGGTTTGTATAAACTTTTTGGTTTTAAAATAGCACTCCAAAACGGCTAATAAAAAGAGATCGGCCATATTTGAATAGCGTCCGGAACACAACGTCGGCGATCGGCACAGGATCGGATAGCCGCGGACAATGGACCCAGGAATTAATTACTCAGCGCGGGCGATGGGTCGCGCAAACCAATCGATTAATTAAAATCAACCCTCCGCATCGCGCACACCTTCACGGTGGCATTAAAGACGTCGGTCACGTTTTGGGGGTATCCTGCCTTTTCGCCGGAAATTGTTTGGCAGATTATCACTTGCCAACCAACGTTTCGCAGAATTTCGTTTTGCCGAATAATCATTTGCCAACTTATCAAACTTCAAACTTCAAATCATTTATTTGCCAAACTAAGGGTAATACAATAGGTGGAATATAATTTTAGCAGCTTAACAAGTTAGTAAACTTTTGCAAGTATTGTAAATACACACATCAAAAGTGTCTAGGGATCAACATATATTTTTGCAATAACTTTTCTCCTGATTGATATTAATTAAAATTTTCTTTAAGGATTCATCAAATAAAGTGTTTTCGTTTGTCTACAGTAACGATAAACCAAGTCACCTTTGCATTAATAAAGAAATTTGCCATTTTCCTAATAAAGGGATTTTTGACATTTGAACCACTAACATTAAAGTTCGAAAAAAAGACTGAAATAACAGTTTTCTTTAAAATTTTATTAGGTAACTTAAACAATTAATAATCCGTGTTTCTACCGCGAACACTAACAACACAAGAACATCGGTTTGGCATACTCAAAATGAGTTCATCCAAATCACGCTGTGGAATGGCCGCCCATGTTCGTTGCAACAACAAAAAAAGGTCTTCTTGCGACTGGATACCCTCCATATTCGGCAGAGCTCTTCTCTGTAGCATATCCCATGCATGCTCAATCGAGATCAAGTCTGGCGACTGAGCAGGCCAGGGCATGACATTGATGTTAGCTGCGGCGAGAGTCTGTCTTACAACTCTTGCGGTGTGCGGTCGTGCATTATCATGCATTAACTGAAATAAGGGACCGATTTGCACTTGTAGAGGAACGATGACGTCTGATACAATCGTCTCAGCATAAATTTGAGCGTTGAGGTTGCCTCTGATCCAAATCAACTCAGTTCTTCCGCCGATCCAAATACCCGCCCATACCATGATGGTTCCACCACTATAAGGATGGACTTCCTGGCAGGATTTTAATCGCTGTTGGCGTCCAGGGGTTCTCCAGTGTCGTATACGTCTTGTATCCGGTCTCATACCAAAACGAGACTCATCAGAAAAGCACACGAAACGCCATTGTTCTTCTGCCCAATTTCTGTGTTCAAGAGCCCATTGATATCGAATCCTACGATTGTGCATTGCTATAGGTGGTACCCTTAGCGGTCTTCGGGAATGAAGGTTCACTTCATGCAAGCGGTTTCTGACTGTTTGGTCGCTAATTAAGTTCCCTGAAGAGTGATGAAGCCTCACGGCTAACATCATGGCGGTTATTGTTGGAGCTCTTCGAGTTGTGATTAGAATGTATCGGTCTTGTCTCCGTGTGGTGCAGCGATACCGTCCTCCATGGCGCTCAGCCACGGTACCAGTGCTTCGGTAACGTGTCCAAAGTCGACTGATAACACTCTGACTTGTATTCAGAGCTAAAGCCACAGTACGTTGCCGGGAACCAGCTTCTATCATTCCCACGGCTCTGAGCATTTCTTCCCTGCTTAAATGACGTCGCCGCTCCATAATAACGTTGGTTTTAATCAGTAGTAGGGAAACAGTAGCACTAATAATGTCTTCAATGCGTTGTATGTTTTTATAGGGAAAATATTGACAGCTGATTTTCATCTTTTACTAGAAATTGATTGAAAGTTCCTGTTTCAAATTATGAAATGCACCAAAAAGGATCCATATAAATTTATAAAATCATAAATTTATTACAAAGCCACATCTCAATCTCAAGAAATCCGCATAAAAATGCTTGATCCCTAGACACTTTTGATGTGTGTATTATGCGGTTTACTGTAGGTACTGCATTATTATAATTATAATTCTTGTAGTTTGATAAATACATATACAGGTTTAATAATAACAATAAAATAATAATTAATTGAAAATAACAAATCTTAATTTTTAAATGGGTAGTATTAAAATTAAAATCAAAGTAAAAAATAACAAAATTAAAATTATTAATTCAATTCAAGATAAAAAGTAAGAAATAAAGTAATCAATCCAAATGAACAAATAACAACAAGTAAAATAATTAGTATTTAACATTAAAATATCCCTCTACCGAATAGAAACATTTGCTAATTAAAAATAAATTAAATTTTCTTTTAAACATTATTGGTTTCTCTTCCTTTTTTAATACTAACTGGCAATTTATTAAATATTTTAATAGACATATAATAATAATAATATACATATATTATATACTACGATTAAGCATATTTACGCGTGTTTATGTGTGTAATTATGTGTGTCTACAACTTTTTATATTAGTTTAAATTTTTATGTACAAATAAGGAAATATCTTGAATGTATATAATTTGTACTTAATAAAATATGGTCTGCAACTCTGTGAATTATCAATAAGAGCTATTATTCGTACCACTTTTTCTTGTAATATAAGTGATTCGTTAGCATTTACGCTATGTCCCCATAGCATTACTCCATATTTTAGCCATGAATAGGCATACGCATAGTAGGCTGACTGGAATGTTTCTTTATTTGTACATAGCTTGAGTTGAATGAGAGCATATGTAAATCTGGCAAGTTTTGATTTTATACATTCAATGTGATACTTCCAGTTTAATATAATTTTGTTTTGTTTCCCAACCTTGCAGTTACCAACTGTACGTTTGGTCTGCTTTTCATAATGACACTTTTCAAAATGCCAACTTTCTAGTAGCAGAATGTTTTAGTTTGCGTAATATTCATTTAGTTGTTGTTTACTAAATGTTGTAATTAGTAGGGTTTCGTTTAATAATTAGGTATGTAATTAAGATATAACAACTGACTTAATATAATAAACATTTAATATAAGTAATTTTAGATTCTATAATTTCATTTGATACAATGGGGTGCCCTTCGGTTCGCCTAAAATTTTTGGTTCTTATTTCATATGGCCGAACTATGTTGACTACAACTTTTAACGCACAATAATTGTCTAGCCTTAACAGTTGTTTTTGCACTATTATAGTTTTGCCTAAAAATTGAAAAACCCTAATCACAGTTATAATGTGGGTTTAGGACTCAAGCTTTAGTATAGTTTAGTTTAATTTAACAATGAATAGGATTATCTTTTCCGTTTGATATAAGCGTGTTTTGTTTTGGGCAAATATTAAGTAAAGAACTTAATTTATTTTTGTATAAGTAATTTTTTAATTAGGATATTGTCTGTATGTTTCTGTTGTTACTTGTGAAGACCTGTAATTGGCCATCTGTTATTATTACCACTACACTGTTTGAATAAGCTGTTGGTCTTCCTAAGATATAAATAAATAATTAATAAAGTAAGAATCGTCAATAACAATTACACTGTTGTAAACAGCTGGTTGTGAATTAAACAGGGCTAAAGTGAATACTGACGCATTCATCAAACCGGCACAGAGCAGCGTTTACTTTTAAAAAGTTTAGTAGTACCCTCATGTGCGTTAAGATTTATGGGAATCAAATGTCAAACATCATCTTACCCGACCTTAGATATCAACAAAACTTACTTCTAAACGCTTATCTTTGAAATTTTATAGAGCAATAGTGAAAAAACAGGGTGGGTCGATTATTGCGATGACCAGTGTATTTGAGCGTAGTCGTAAACCTGCATCGTAAGATGGCTTCAGTCTCTCAATACTTGTACGTCCGGAGCTACGAATATACCGTGACATGCAACTTACAGCTCCACCGCAATCTTCCTAACTTAAAAAGCTCTTAAAAATAAATAAATCTATTACCTCGTACATTGATACACACTTTACTAAGTTGATGTTGTTAAGAAAGTCGTCTCATTATAAATTGGAATCCAATCAAACGGCTCGACTTCCAATATCCCAAAAACAGGCGAAGATTAATTAAAACATGACGAAATTGCTCAGTGTGGTTAATTAGCTGTCAAACACAGTGACGTGCTTTCTTTAACTGTTCGTTAAATTAAGTACCTACCTTAAAATATGTGCAATTCACTTTATCGTAACTAGTATTATAAAAGCGAAAGTAAGTTTATTTGTTTGTTGAGTTTTGTTTGCTTTTTACGCTTTCCCACTTAAACCGTCAAACTGATAATTTATTTTTGGCAATGAGACGGTTAAAATCTGCTATTCCGCATTAAACGCAGACGAAGCCGTGGGCTAAACCTATTTCATAATTCGATATTGACAAATAATTACAACTTGTCGTCACGCTATCTTTTAAGGACCAATTGTTTTGACGCGCCACCTATTATAGTATTTTCTGAATCTTCTATAGTTTCAAGTAAGGGATTTAACAAATGTTCTTTAAACTTGTCACGAATAATATCTCAAACTTTACGATGTATAAAATTGTATTCGCTAAATACATTCATGTTTTAAATATTTTTTCCAACCGGTACTTTTACTCCAGATAATGACGCACATTTATAAAAACCAAAATTACGTCAAATATAATTGATAAGAAGTACACGTATTTGTTACACAAAAAGATTCAATCATCATCAACCGAAAGGCGTCCAATTTTGGACAAAGGCCTCCCCCAAGGATCTATCAACGGCTACCCGCAATCTTCACCAGATTGTCGGTCCACCTTGTTAGAGGCTCGCCGACACTGCGTCTTCCTGTGCGCCCCGACACGAAGCCCCAACGGACGTCGGTTCTACGAGCGATGCTCTGCCCACTGCCACTTGTTTAGCAATCCTATAGGCTATGTCGATTGCCTTAGTTCTTCTACGGTACTCCTCATTTATGATTCAATCGTGTAAAGAATGCCCGAGCATAGCCCTCTAGCACATTAAATAATAAAATAAAATGAAATGTAAGGGACTTCATAACATCTTTAAAGTTCAAGTCAACCTCACCTGCACGCGGTACATCCTGCCAAACAGCAAACGAGGCTCTGGCGCCAGCTACACCCCCACCAACCCGCATTGGACCGGCGTGGTGGGTCAAGGTCTAAATCCCCCAAAACAGAAAGACGACACAACCAAATCAAAGGCCCCAAGTGCTCGATGGTGCCAGAGACTAGACCCGAGAGAGACCAGTAGCCTGGGTCCTGGCGCCAGGGGTGCAAAAAATCTCCAAGCGAGATTGATCATCCGTCAAATAAGCCAGGCAAATATAATAACGGATACTGACACGCTCAACATTTTGACTTACAACGTTCGCACATTACTCTTCGACGATCGGCTTGTTGAACTTGAAAACGCACTACATGACATCAATTGGGCATGTCGGAGGTGAGGAGAAATGGTGAACAGACTGAAGAGATGAACGGTAATGTATTTTATCATTTTGGTGAAACCGATGGTTTATATGGAGTAGGGTTTCTGGTGTCAGGAAAGTGGAAGAACAATAATAAATAAATAGATAAATAGGATAAAATTTGATTTCAAACTACAAAGAAAAATAGTACTTAAAAATCGGATAAAACGACTGGATTACAATTGCCTCTCAAGTAATTTCTATAGTTTTAACTTGGAACTATCAAACTATTTTAAGAATCTTACAGTAGATGATATTCCTAGAAGTGTAGATGCTCAATACAAGATAATCTTGTCCGGAATAAAACGTGCTAGTAGTAAAATAAAGCAAGAGAAAAGAAAAGGAGGGAAACTGACGAAAAATACACAGGACCCTATTAATGAAAGCCTGGCTACAGATATTTATTCAACAGAGTACAAAACTATAAACAAAAAACTAAACGTAGTATCAAATTGACATAAGAAACTACAATATACATATTTTTAGAACAGCATTACAAAAAAGCTCTTCATTAAAAACAGCAAAAGAGGGATATGCTAGAACAAAAACTTGGATCACTAGTATGCAAGACGGAAAAGGTAAAAAGCGTAGCAGTCGTACCAAGATTATGAGTATATGTTCTAATTACTATAACAATGTATTTTGATGATTCAAACTCCGCACAATCTGAGGAGTACCGCTGTGATGATGACGTCCTTCTTATAACGGAACTTGAAGTGGACACTGCTATCAAATCCATGAAATACAGAAGAAGTCCCGTAGAGGACGGTGTTACTACGGAGGTTCTTAAACTAGGAAACCGAATCCTGCGACCCTATCTAGCGGATTTACTAAACAATATTTTATTGACGGGAGAAATACCTCACAACTTTTGTCGCTCCAATTATATAATCCTGCTGTTCAAGAAAGGTGAAAAGACAGATATCAAAAAATATAGACCAATTATTATTAGCCTTACCTCACATGTCTATAAGTTGCTCATAAAAATAATTTTAAACAGAATCACCTTTACATTAGACCAACATTAGCCTCCGGAACAACCAGGATTTCGATCGAACTTATCAATTGCAGACCACTTGCATTCAGTTGATAGAAAAGTTTAATGAGTTCAACAAACCTCTCTATCTAGCTTTTGTTGACTACCTACTCAAAAGGATAATTGACAGTCTGACACATGCCGTTATTTTTAACGCTCTCTGCCGACAACAAATAGAGCCAACATACATAGACCTGCTTCAAATCATCTAGGTATCGGCTAAGCATCGGCCGATATAAAATTGCATAGTGCCGGACCACCATATAAGATTCCTAAGGCAGTCAAACAGGGTGATCCGCTTTTTACCAAGCTCTTCACGAGTATCAGGCCTGGCTAGTTCCTGGATATCGAACGGAGTGGTCATCGGTGATAAAATGCTTACTAATTTGCGTTTCGCTGACGATATTGTCCTGTTCACTGTTACATTAAAGATTTTGTCTCTTTGGGGAAAAGGAAGAAAATCCCAAACGCAAGCTTCAGTGGGTTGTCATAAAATAAAACCATAAAATGTTCAACAGCTAGGCAGTATATTGTAAAAGAACACACACCCTAAAATTTTGTTCAACAACAATAAAATTAAATTATAAATTTTATTTCCCTACTATTATTTAAAAGAGGGGGTTAGTCACAATTTTTCCTTAAATTATGTTAGGTACTAATAATTTACGTTACTCATTTTTATTTATTAAGCCGAAATAACCAAAAGAAACTATCAGTCGAAATTGACCCTAGGGTCAATCTCAAATGAAAGTCCAACAAACTTTCTAATAATTTTGCCAACTATAATTTACTGTTTAAAGTAATCTAAACCTTATTACAAAGCTATACCACCCCCTAAAACACAAGAAAATCCTAAGAGTCAAAAGTGACCAAGCGGGTCGGTGATAATTTTAATTTCAAATAAATTTTATAATACTGTTCCTACTACTAGCTAACCAGCCAGCTAATATTTCAGTGGTACGAGCTATAGTCGTGGGGGTTGGGATAAAACCAGTACCGTCCGGAGTATGCTGTTGAAATTAAAATCAAATTACTCCGTATATAAAAATATTAAATTAAATGTTTTAATCAGTTTAACCATATCAAAACCATCAAACGTTTAAAGCCAATACACTAGAGAACCGTGGGGTTTCACCGATATAAAATTAATACTAAAGGGCGCCAGGGTCGGAAGTCGACCCGAACCTGCAGACGACGTCACTGTTAAACTTCACACAGGTCGAACTCGCAGATCCTCAAATGTTTCACAACTTCACCAACGCTGGGTGTAGTTGGATAGTAAAACGTTTTCGTTTTAAGGTTAAGGCGTCGAAACCTCAATGTAAAATGTTATCGAATATAAAAAAAAACAATGATCCCAGAATTGTTGGGTAAAAAAAAACCGTCAACGCCTGCTCATCCGCTAGGCGGCGACAGCTCGTCTGGCAGCAGGTGGCCACTGGTACCCCGAAGAAACAGGTCTCGCGTCCAGGCTTTAGGGTCCAGCTCTAAATCCTGGCGGCGAGACGGGCCTCTCGAAGCACGTGCTGTGAACACTTATCGTGGCGCGTGGCTGCCAGCGGCTTCACGAACGGTCGCTTGTAGCACGGATTCCTCTAAATAAACCACACACTTTTTGACTATATTCTCATAAGCTAATGACGCCTCAAATCCACTTACATTATTACGACCTTAGATTAAAACAAAAAGTGACCACGACTAATGCATACCTCAGTAAATCGATTTCAACACATAGCACCACGTCACGCCAGAGAATCCATCATTTCGGCGTCGTGTCTTTGTAACTTACAATTAGCCGGAAGTGTCACAGATCGAAGGCCAGCTTATGAAATCTACCCGGAATCTTGGAAATAATTAACAGGCTTGCTCCTTGAGAATTTTTCCATCAAACTATCAAAACGTCAAATATGACGGTTTCACCTCTCGTTCTGACACTGAAAGAATCTGTCAATAATAAAACTACATGAACTAGAGACAAGTTAACGTTTAGCAATCTGAATTTCGTCCTTTTCTAAATTTGGAAATCAATTCCACTCGAGTTAATACCATGTCTAAATATTAGGGAGTATTAGTTTCCTCTCTAGTAACCCCTACGGGCAGAGACAATATCCATATAAAAAATAATTCTCCCGTTCGAATGGAAAAAATATTTTTATTTCCGGATTTGCTTGAATTTAATTTAATTACTTAAAGTAAATATTATACATATTAATTTATTATGTAATTTATTATCGGAACTGCATCGGCTATTATTTAAAATTGAATTGATAGCTCCAAATCTTTTTTTTTCTATAGCAATATTGCCCCTCCACTATGTGTCTATGGGCCGTCAGAAATTCTCTCCGACAAATGTTAAAATCAAAACGTAAACAAATTACGTAGATCTCTTTATATTTAAGTTTAAGTCTGACTAAAACTGATTTAGAAAGGTGTATTAATTGAAAATGCAAGAAAAGTGCGTCCTGCAATGTGTCAGCTAAGGCTCCATGTCTTTAATGTGAAGAAAAAATGGATAATAGTCTAACAAGCCAAAATGACTATACCAACAGTCAACAGGTAATTGTTGATTTTAACTACCGCGAATCTTTTTCTAAAGGTAGACAGGGACCTGAATTTACAACGTAGCAGTACCTCCCCAACCACCAGAGACTTGACCAACTAGGGCAAATCTCGACGCTGGCCCTCGTCACACTACACTACAAACAACCAAGCAAGTACAAACAAACAAAAGAAAACTTACCCGTGTAGCTTCACTACACAATAACTTAAAACTTTCTTGTAAATAGCTATATAATATGCTATGACAGTGAAAACAACAAAACGCAGACTTGTGTACGACAATTCTTCATATATATATATATTCAAATATATAAATATCCCGAAACAAACTTCTATATGAATATAAACTAATAGACATTATAAATATAATAATGTCAATTATAATATACTCTTACATAAATCTTAGAAATTGGTGGCTACACAGATAACATATTATTACAGTGTCACCAACCGCACTGATGCCTCGCGTCAAGGCTTTTGGTACCAGTCACTGATCCGCTGGGGTGTATGGCTTAATTTTTAACAATACTGGTTACTGAAAAGTCACCACAATAGACTCACAAAGTGAGTCTGATCCATTAAGCAATATGGAAAAGACAAACCTTAAGGAGTTCAATATGAATATTACCGAAATACTAAATTATAAATGATTGACTACTATATATATATTAAATATACTAATTATGCTTATAATAATATTATTATATTAACATAAAAACTGGTAGCTATACAGTTAACCTATTATTACAGTGTCACCAACCGCACTGTTGCCTCGCGTTAAGGCTTTTGGTACCAGTCACTAATCCGCTGGGGTGAATGGCTTATTTAACTATACAGGTTACTGAAATAGACCTACAGTTATCTCACTGGGTGGGTCTGATCCATTAAGAAATATGGAAAAGACGAAGCCCAGAGAGGCCCTAAATAATAAATACATACACCAAACGTCTCTATATGTTCTACAGGTTAAGTCTGATCCATTTACAAACATGGAAAAGACGAAAACCAAAGAGCTATAAAATAATAAATACATGTAAGAATCGTCTACACGTCCAAGTTTACCCTTCCTAACAAACGATACCTCCTCAATACACAAACATCTAAATGCTCCTACCAATAAGCAAATATTTAAAGTAATGCCCAGTATACTTCTTACACAGCTGGGCATCCGCAAATAAAAAAAACCCACAACCCAAACCAACAAATTTTCACCACCACCTAAAAGTTTGGCTAACCGCCCCTAAATAAATCCAACAAAAACTTATTCCGTCAAAGCAGCCTACACGCCCGCCAATAAATGGCCACCTTCCTCAGGACATTAACACGCTGCCCAACCAGCGGTCCGGAGATTGAGGTTTGGCTAACCGCCCAAAAAGAAAATCAACAAAAACTTATTCCATCAAAGCAGCCTACACGCCTATAATAAAAAAAGGAATTAAAACATTCTAACTTAACAAAAAGAATATCACCACGCCAAAAGTCGAAACTTTCCAATGCGCAAAAACACAACCACAAACATCAAGCTCCTCTTAAAAGAGCTTCCAGCGATGCGGCATATACAGCCACAAACGCACAAAGTGCAGTGACTTAAAGGCATATACAGCCCTCCTTCGTCACTTTTAAACCATCTAGCAACAAGCTAAACAATATAACGTATTCCAGCACCGTGGCATATACAGCCACCAATGCCAACAACAGCAGCGACTACAGGGCATATACAGCCCTCCTTTGTCACTTTTCAACCCCTCACCACAAGCAAAACCTTGTACCATGATATAATGATCTATTAAATACTAAAACTTAAACATCTCAGTCCTCCCATGAAGACTTAAAGTCCTTGATGTGCCATTCACCCAGGTTTTTACCGGAACTACAGCCTTCTAGTTCATACACTAGTGGGGAAAGTTTTTTCCTAATAAAACATTTTTCATATTTAGGAGCTAATTTGGCCAATTAAATTTTTTTAAAATTAATTTAAAAAATTTAAAAAATTTGGTGGCGTTAGTTTGTGGATATGTCTTTTTCCACACAGTGTCACCCACCTCAAATTCTAAGGGCCTCCTCCCATTGTTATAATGACGAGCACTACGGTCATGTGATTTAGTAAGCGCGCCTTTCACTTTATTAAAAATTTCCTCTAAGACGCCTAACTGGTTCGCATATACACTGCAAGAAGCGCACGCTAGGGTGAGCGGTCCATCGGTATTATTGCCGAAAACCTCTCCGCAACTAACTGCCTCCCTACCATGTACTAGAAAGAATGGGGTAAAACGTGTTACTTCATTAGTGGAAGTGTTTATTGCATACTGTATTTTCGAAATATTAACATCCCACGATCTATGGTCATCCTCCACAATAATTGATACGGCGGTCATAATCGTACGTTTATAACGTTCAACTGTGTTCACGCTGCGGCAATAGCGAGGTGTAAAGTGAACCTGAGGTACCTTGTACCTCTCCAACAAAGATTTAATTTCATTGCCCGTGAACTGCGTTCCGTTGTCCGCTATCACCGTACGGGGTATGCCGTGAACCAAGAAAACGCCATCTTCAAGTTTCTGCGCTATAGACTTACCAACAGCTCTTCGTAAAGGAAAGAGCAAACAATATTTCGTAAAACAGCATACAACCACAAAAAGATATGTGAAGCCCGCTCTAGACCGTGACAAAGGACCGACGAGGTCAAAACTTATTGTTTCAAACGGTTTAGAGCAGTCTTTCGCGCTACCTAAGAGACCAGGGGTTGGCAATTGTGAGTGTTTATATGCGGCGCACGTATCACATTTCCCCACGTAGTTAGTTACATCCCTATACATGTTAGGCCAGTAGTAACGTAGTGCAAGTCGTTTATAGGTTTTAAATACTCCAAAATGTGGAGATAATTCACCACTATGGTGATTCTTTAAAAGTTCAAGACGATTTCTCTCCGGTACTGCTTGTTTCCAATCATAATCACTCGCCACACCAAATTTATTTTTTGTAAAACGAAAAAGTTTATTGTCTCTAATAATAAAGTTAGGACACGACCTAGGAGTACTAACACACTTGTCCCACAACTTTTGGAACCAAGTGTCTGCGTCAGGCGTTTCGAGTTTCGCGCATTTCGAGCACCGGAACGGCACGCGATAGTGCATCTGGAACTACGTTGTCCTTGCCCTTGCGGTGCTCGATAACAAAGTTGTAAGGCGATAACCGACAACCCCAACGAGCTAATCGACCCGTAGGATTGGTTAAATTAAAGACACTACTTCAGACTCGAGTGGTCGGTTATCACCTTAAACGCAGGACCTCCCTCCACATAAGGACGAAAGTGTTCTACAGCAAAAACCACCGCTAGGGCCTCCCGCTCCGTCGCCGAATAATTGCGTTCTGCCGAATTCAGTGAGCGACTACAATATGCTATTGGATGCTCCTCTCCCTTTATAAACTGAGTCAGAGTGCCCGCTATCCCAAAACTGGATGCGTCACAATGAATCTCAAATGGCTGAGAAAAAACGGGATAAACCAATACTGGGGCAGAGACCAACGCTGTTTATAAAGTAGTAAACGCGGTTTCTGCCTCAGCAGTCCACTTAAAAGGCGGGGCTTTTTTGCTAGTACTCGTAAGTGCATTTAAAGGAACCGCTATAGAACTGAAATTTTTAATGAAACGTCTATAGTACGACGCTGTTCCAAGGAACATTTTCACTGCCTTCCGGGTGGTAGGTGTGGGAAAGTTGACTATTGACTGAACTTTCGACGGATCAGTGTGTAAACCATGTTCATCTACCCTGTAACCTAGATATTTTAACTCCCAACGAAAGAAACAGGATTTTTGTAAGTTAATCGTTAACTTAGCCTGTCGTAACTTTTCTAAAACCCGTTTAAGAAGCGAAATGTGTTCCTCGAATGTCGATGAGCACATTATAATGTCATCCAAGTAAACAAACACCTTATTATTAAACTCAGGACCAAACAGTATGTCCATTAACCGTTGCTGGGTGGCTGCTGCCCCCGTCAACCCAAAGCACATAACCTTAAAATGGAAAAGACCTCGTCCGGGAACCGTGAATGCGGTTTTTTCCTTAGATGAAGCGGAGTCAAGCTCAATTACGTTACGTCCAATAACGACCTGGACAACGGGGATGCGGTGATAGAGAAAATACGCGAGGCGGTGGACGCCAAGGAGGGTTGAGTTGCGGTTTCAAGAATCAGGAAGGCTAAGGGAAGCAGAGTCATTGTGAGCTGCGATACAAAGGAAGAAAAAGAAAAGGTAAAGAGGCGAATTGACGCCGCCCGGAAAAATTTGATGACGGAAGACACAAAAAACAAAGATCCGCTCATAGTGGCCAAGAATGTTCTCAAAGCTAGAACGGACTCTGAAATCTTGGAAGCCTTTAGAAAACAAAATAAGGATGTCTTCAGAGATCTGGACGAAGAACAGTCGCAAGTGTCAGTTCGCTACAAGATGAGAGCGCGAAATCCCCATACACACCACGTGGTCATGCGAGTGACCCCAAAAATATGGAACAGGCTCATGGATAGGGGCTACTTACACATCGACCTACAGCGCATCCGGGTAGAGGACCAGTCGCCGCTGGTGCAGTGTACCCAATGCCTGGGCTACGGGCACAGCAGGGGTTTCTGCAGGGAGAAAGAGCCGGCGTGCAGCCATTGTGGGATCGCAGGGCATATTTTAATGGACTGCCCCACATGGACGGACGCCGGCGCCCCTCCTTCCTGCAGAAACTGCTGCAGGGCCCAACTAGCGCAGAGGGACCACAATGCATTCAGCGGGGACTGCCCAATTCGCCGGAAGTGGGATAAGATAGCCAGGTCCACAGTGGCATACCAGTGTTAAGGGCGTCCCTAATAGAACGGCTCCCTACCACATACTACAGACTAACTTGCAAAGGAAGAAGTTGGCGACGGAAGAGCTCTACATTGAAGCGGGGAGGCGTAAAGTAGCCGTTGCCCTTCTACAAGAACCTTACATTGGTGCGGGGTCGAAAATGAAAACTCGTGGAAGCGTGCGACTTTTCCAGAGCGCTGGGCCGGGCAACGTCAAGGCGGTCATTGCCGTCTTTGACCCCGACATTGACGTCGTCCAGCACCCCGATCTTACCACCACAAACATAGTGGTCATAGAGGTCAAGACCAGCGCCTGGAGAATATCGCTCGTAAGCTTTTATTTTGAACCGGATACGCCCATTGAACCATACTTGGCTGCTCTCCACGAGATTGACGAAAAGCTAGGCCCCAACAACATCATAATGGGAGGCGATTGTAACGCCAAGAGTACGTGGTGGGGAGGCCACATGAGTGACCATAGAGGAGACGACATGGCGGGTACCATACACGAGATGGGATACTATATATTAAATAGCGGCGGTATACCAACATATGACGTCATACGAGGGGGTCGGCGATACACAAGCAGCATTGACATCACGATTAGTGCGGAAAACCTACTTACACGCATTGCAAAATGGCGGGTCGTCGAAAACCTCACCAGCTCGGACTATAACGCTATAGCATTTGACATCAACATACAAAAATCGCGGGGGGTAGGGATCGAGAGAACAACAAGAATATTCAACACTAAAAAAGCTAATTGTGGAAAAATTTAGAACAGAATTTAAAAACATTAAAAAGGATAATAATTGAGACTTAAATCAAATTAATTTAATAAATGATAAAAATGAAATCGAACTTAAAGCTGATATGTATAACCAAGTAGTAATACAGGCAAGTAAACTCTCGATCCCTACCAAAAATAAGAAAACTACACTTACCCTGCCTTGGTGGTCCAAAGAGTTGGCCGAGCTGAAGAGGAGGACGACCACCAAAAAACACCGCATCCGTTGCGCCGCGCCGCGTCGTAGGGCTGCTGTAGTCGCCGACTACCTAAAACAGAAAAAAGAATATGAGACCGCCGCCGCTTCCGCACAGACCAGATCGTGGATGGCTTTCTGCACTAAACAAGAAAAAGAATCCGTCTGGGACGGCATCTATCGAGTATTAAAAAGAACAACAGTTAGGGAGGAGGATCTACTGCTCAAGAAGAACGGCAACCAACTGGATGCAGAGGGCTCCGCAAAACACCTTGCGGAAGTATTCTACCCGGAGGACCTAACCGCAGTGGACAGCGACACGCATAAGCAAATACGCACTAAAGCAGAGACGGTTAATGTGAGGTCAAGTACTGATGTACTTGACCCACCATTTACAGAGACAGAGCTGCGTAATGCTGTCTGCTCCTTCAACCCAAAAAAGGCCCCCGGAGGGGATGGATTAACAGCAGATATATGCAAAAAGGCGATTAGTGAGGATCCAGACTTGTTTCTGGGAATAGCAAACAAATGCCTCGAGCTAGGATCCTTCCCGAAATGTTGGAAGAGGGCCACAGTGGTTATCCTTAGAAAGCCCGGTAAGGAGGACTATACGACCCCAAAATCATATAGACCAATCGGCCTCCTACCGGTACTTGGCAAGATATTCGAGAAGATGTTGGTGGGCCGGCTGAAGTACCACATCTTGCCTAGGCTGAGCCCATACCAGTACGGTTTCATGCCCCAACGCAGTACGGAGGACTCCCTCTATGTCCTCATAAACACCATAAGGGATAATCTTCGACAAAAGAAGATAGTGACGCTAATATCCCTGGACATAGAGGGAGCGTTCGATAACGCTTGGTGGCCAGCTATAAGAACTAGGTTGGCGGATGAGGAGTGCCCAATAAACCTCAGGAAAGTACTGAACTGTTATATGTCGGATAGGGTGGTCAACATCAGGTACGCTGGCAAGGAGGTATATAGGAAACCTTCAAAGGGTTGTGTGCAGGGATCCATCGCGGGTCCCATTTTATGGAACTTACTACTAGACCCCCTCCTGCACACTTTGAAGGATCAAGGAGTCCATGTTCAAGCTTTCGCGGACGACATAATCCTACTCTTTGCCGGTGACACAGCACAAAAAATACAAACACAAGCCAACCCAGTGCTTGGGAGTGTTGCGGCGTGGGGTAGTCGTAATAAGCTCAATTTTGCGGCTCACAAAACGCACAGCCTTACTATTACGAAGAAGCTGAAATACGACACCCCCCGCCTTAGCATGAACGGGGTACCGATTGAGAATAGGCCTGAGATTAAAATCCTGGGTCTAACAATAGACCACAAATTGACGTTTAACACGCACATCAACACCGTTTGTCGCAAGGCCGCCGCCTTTTATAAACACCTTTCGAAGGCGGCTCGTGTTAACTGGGGTTTGACACCTGAGGTGTTGAAAACAATATACACTGCAGCGGTGGAACCTGTTGTGACGTATGCAGCTGCCGCGTGGGCCCCGGCGGCCGACAAGATCATGACACGCAAGCAGCTGGATACCTTACAGCGGGGCTTTACACAAAAAATGTGCAAAGCATACAAAACAGTATCACTCACCTCTGGAACGCTTCCCCTTGACCTCCGGATTAAAGAGGCCGCAGCCCTTTATGAAGTGAGGAGGGGGGTGCCCTGGCCAGAACTAAGGGGCAGAGACATAGACACTCCACACTCCGCACTACACTTGCCGCAACCGGCAGAACACATTAAAATTGACATTACACACATCACAGATCAAACACAAATACACATTTGTGTGTATTTGTGGCATACAGATTACACTTATAACATACAGATATACATCGACGGCAGCAAGATAGACGGGAAGGTCGGAGCGGCATTATCTCTATGGAGAGACGCCGCCGAGATAAGACCGTTCAAATTTGCACTGCCGTCGTACAGCACAGTATTCCAGGCCGAACTACTCGCACTCCACAAATCCTCGGAGGTAGTACTCAGTAGGAAAGAGCTTTCTTTTGGAATCTATAGTGACTCGATGGCAGCCCTGCAAGCCGTAACCGGCGCTAATTCCTTCCACTCCTCGCAGTTGAAATCCGTAGCAATATCAACAAAGCATTTAAACAAGGCAAAACTGTAGCTTTGCATTGGATAAAAGCACACGCGGGGTTGGAAGGGAATGAAAGGGCCGACGTGCTAGCCAAGGAAGCCGCTATAAATTCTAAAAGAGGGCCCGACTACGACAGGTGTCCTGTTTCATTCGCAAAGCGTCTCATCCGCGATGGGACGCTGGGCGAGTGGAACCGGAGATACCAGTCGGGTACTACAGCCGAGGTCACAAAACTTTTCTTCACCAACACCACCGCTGCATACAGAGTCACACGTAAACTCACACACACAAAATTCACCACACAGGTGCTCACGGGACACGGCGGGTTCTCCGCATACTTACACAGGTTTAAGTGTAAGGACAGCCCGTCGTGCGCCTGTGACCCTAACACCGACGAGACACTAGTACACATCCTCTCCGAGTGCCCTATACACATTCGTGAGAGGTACAATGTTGAGGCGGAGTTGGGCACCCGCATTGTCCCCAAAAATATCCCGGACCTTCTGTCTGCGGAAAAAACAAGAGAGAGGTTCCTAATCTATTGTACGAAGCTTGCAGAAATTGTTTGCAAGCGAAATAAGTAAACAAAACAACGATGAGAAATGTAAAAAGCCGAGAGATTTGTGCGCATTCATGAGTAATGCGCATCAAGTCTGCTCATGCGTAAAATATAAGTTAAAAAGTCACAAATAGTATATAAGATTGCAAATAAAAATGTAAGCTAGAAAAATATAAGAAAAAACAACAAATGTAAAAGTAAAATTAAGAAATAGAATAATATATATATGATAACATAGTATAGGTAAAATAGTATAGGAAAGCAAATTAGTAATAAGCAAAACCAATGTAAATAAAGTCAACCTAGTCTTTAAGTTTTTCATGCCCATGCTTTTCAGGAGTAGCGTACCGTTATTTTCCCAGCACAACACCTGTAAAGGAAAAGTAAAATAAATATATTAAAGTAAATAATTAGAGATTAGTTAGAAAGTAATAATTAGAGACTAGCTAGGAGGATGGTAAAGTTTTGAACCAAGCCAGTAGACGGCAAAACCCAGCCGTATAGTATAAAAGATGATGAATGATAATAGAGAGTTATGAATGAAAGTGCGAGAAGAATAAAAGAGAGAACTGGAATGAAAGAGAAAAATAGAAAATAAGTCTCCCATACTGTGGGAGAAGACCACTAGCAGATAGGAAAAAAAAAAAATGGAAAAGACCTCGTCCGGGAACCGTGAATGCGGTTTTTTCCTTAGATGAAGCGGAGTCAAGCTCAATTTGCCAAAATGCAGATTTTAAATCAATTGAGAAAAGGTATCGAGCGTCCCGCAACTGATCTAAGATGTGAGAGACGTAGGGAAGCGGATAAGCATCTTGTTTGCTGACTGCATTCAATTTTCGGCTGTCAAGGTAAAATCGCCATTCTCCGTTTGGTTTAGGAGCTAATAGGACTGGGTTATTCCACGCGCTATTGCTAGGCTCAACTACTCCCATCTCTAACATCTCATCCAGCTGGCGGTTAAGTTCCTTAAGGCGTTCAGGTGATAGTGGATAATAACGCTGTTTGATAGGAGAAACATCACCCGTGTCTATCTTATGACGCAACAGTTGGGTACGATCTAACCCTTTAACCTTAAAGGACACCTTCTTAAATTCATTTATTAATGACTCCGCTTTCAACCTCTGAACGGGTGTTAATTCATCAAACGGCTGCAAATGCCTAACCTCAGAGACGCAAGTACGGTGTTTAGAGTTTTGAAAATACTTAAAAGGCAATTTATTAAACATTTTAGGAGCTAAATTAAAACCTTCCAAAAATCAACGCCAAAAATTAACGGTGTGGTGATATCAGGAATTATATAAAATTTAATAACTTGAGTCACTCCCATAAGAGTAACTGGTAAATATAAATAACCCTTCACGGTTGCACGCGAGTCATTGGCTGTTACGATGTTGCCCAAGCACCCATCATAGTGTAAGGTTGCACCAGCTTTTATGAACTGTTGGCCAACATCGGAACCCAATACTGAAATGCATGAACCCAAGTCAAATAAACCGTAATAATCCGCATTATATATAGAAACGGTTAAATACGGCCGACCATCCTCCCTAGTCTTATAACGTACTGAATCTACTCTTAAAGAGTTTAAAAAAACTTGTAACCATTTTAAATAGTTGTCCCAATCGGACTTAATTAAATTATGGCTGTAGTTCCGAAAAATTAATTTTTTGAATTGCAGTTCTGACAGGATTGACCTTTAGTCCCGACTGCTCTTTTATTGCAGTTGGGGCACGAAGGTGTCCTCACACCCTTCTTACCGCAACGAAAACAAACTACTTCTGTGAATTTGCAAGTAGATAATGAGTGGCTCCTTACCCTACAACGAACACAATACATAGCAGGCTCAGCTTGCACGGCCTCGATTCTCAGAGAACCCCTCAGAGCTTGGTAAGCCAAGTTGGGTGCAACAAAAGAAGCGGTAGGTTTCGGCGGTTCACGGAATTGTGCCTTGCTAACAAAACCTAGCTCGAGTTGCCTACACTTCTCCTTCAATTCCTCCAGGGTATTGACCGCCAACATTGACAACGCCGTCGCGTATTCCGGCCGCATGTTGAACTTAATCCGTGCCAAACGCTAAGGTTCCGCTACTCTATAAGACAGCCTGTTGAAGAGGTTCTCCATGACCGCTATGTAAATACAGGACAATTCAGTTTGCCCCTGAGTCCTATTAGTTATTTCTGAAATGAGACGCATATCGTAGTCTGGCGGAGCAAACGCTGTGAGTAGATGCCTCTTTAGTTCCGACCAACTACCAACCGACGCTTTTATACCACGGTACCATAACAAAGCACCATCCAAAAACAAGTCCAGAGCCGATTTATGTAAGGAAGCTTCGCTTATACCCCTAGCTTCGCAAAGTTCTTCGAGACGCTCTATGAAAGCTTTCACGCAACTGGTACCATTAAATTTACAGTCGAGAGATCTGACTGTTGCATCCTTCTTACTATAATACACGACTTCAGGAGTAGGTTCAACCTCCAGTACTTTAGGAACCTCTGGTATGGATGCAAACGACGCATGGAAGCTCGCGTTAATATTGTCTATCTTTGACAAATGATAGGTAAGCTGTTTGTCAATGGCCTCATAATCAGAATTAAGTTCAGTTGGGGGAGTTACCCTGCTCAAACGATGAAAAAGGTGGGAACCTAGGGCCTTTATACGGTTAAACTTTTTAAAATTGGAAGGATGTTTACCTATAACTTCGGCGATCTCTGCCAATTTGGCTTTAATAATTTGTAATTCTACTTTGGGATCCCGAGTAGTCTCCACGATCTCGTCTGAGCAAACTAGTTTACTAAGTTCCCTAATCTGAACTCAAAATCCCTCTACCGTTGTCGCCGGTGCTGCGTCTCGAATCTCTACCTCATACGTAAGCTCGTCTTTGTAAGCAAATTAAAAGAAATTGGGCGTTCCATTTTGAAATTAAAAAAAAAAACTACTAAAATATAAGCTGGCTTCCTCAATAGGTAGTTTCAACCTAAGTATACAGTTACAATCCACAGAAAATAGTAATAAACCACCACAAACACAGTATTATAATATAATATTATCAACGCTTGCATTAAAAAAAACACTTATTTTCAAATAAAAGTTGTGTCAAAAATATTTAGTTAATAAAGTCAATCTAGCCGAGTACATCTAACACTTGTATATAAAAAAATTATATCACCTGTATTTAAATAAAATTAGTGTTGAGAATGAACAAAAAAAAATTGCACAGGGACACAATTACACAATATTTAAAAACAATAACGAATATAAATTCGCTTTTAAAAAAAAGGAGGAATCCGTGCCACTGCACGCGTGACGGTTTTTCTTTAAAGTAATAATCCCCACGGTTCTAGAACGCTATCGGTATTCTGGCTTTTTAGTAACAGCATTAGGCATAACTACTATCCCTAACCAAAACACACGTTGAGTGCGCCACTGTTACATTTGAGATTTTGTCCCTTTTGGGGAAAAGGAAGAAAATCCCAAACGCAAGCTTCAGTGGGTTGTTATAAAATAAAACCATATAATGTTTAACAGCTAGGCAGTATATTGTAAAAGAACACACACCCTAAAATTTTGTTCAACAACAATAAAATTAAATTATAAATTTTATTTCCCTACTATTATTTAAAAGAGGGGGTTAGTCACAATTTTTCCTTATATTATATTAGGTATAATTTACGTTACTATTTTTTATTTATTAAGCCGAAATAACCAAAAGAAACTATCAGTCGAAATTGACCCTAGGGTCAATCTCAAATGAAAGTCCAACAAACTTTCTAATAATTTTGCCAACTATAATTTACTGTTTAAAGTAATCTAAACCTTAATACAAAGCTATATCACCCCCTAAAACACAAGAAAATCCTAAGAGTCAAAAGTGACCAAGCGGGTGGGTGATAATTTTAATTTCAAATAGATTTTATAATACTGTTCTTACTACTACCTAACCAGCCAGCTAATATTTCAGTGGGACGAGCTATGGTCGTGGGGGGTTGGGATAAAACCAGTAAGTACCGTCCGGAGTATGATGTTGAAATTAAAATCAAATTACTCCGTATATAAAAATATTAAATTAAATGTTTTAATCAGTTTAACCGTATCAAAACCATCAAACGTTTAAAGTCAATACACTAGAGAACCATGGGGTTTCACCGATATAAAATTAATATTAAAGGGCGCCAGGGTCGGAAGTCGACCCGAACCTGCAGACGACGTCACTGTTAAACTTCACACAGGTCGAACTCGCAGATCCTCAAATGTTTCACAACTTCACCAACGCTGGGTGTAGTTGGATAGTAAAACGTTTTCGTTTTAAGGTTAAGGCGTCGAAACCTCAATGTAAAATGTTATCGAATATAAAAAAAAACAATGATCCCAGAATTGTTGGGTAAAAAAAAAACAGTCAACGCCTGCTCATCCGCTAGGCGGCGACAGCTCGTCTAGCAGCAGGTGGCCGCTGGTACCCCGAAGAAACAGGTCTCGCGTCCAGGCTTTAGGGCCCAGCTCTAAATCCTGGCGGCGAGACGGGCCTCTCGAAACACGTGCTGTGAACACTTATCGTGGCGCGTGGCTGCCAGCGGCTTCACGAACGGTCGTTTGTAGCACGGATTCCTGTAAATAAACCACACACTTTTTGACTATATTCTCATAAGTTAATGACGCCTCAAATCCACTTACATTATTACGACCTTAGATTAAAACAAAAAGTGACCACGACTAATGCATACCTCAGTAAATCGATCTTAACACATAGCACCACGTCACGCCAGAGAATCCATCATTTCGGCGTCGTGTCTTTGTAACTTACAATTAGCCGGAAGTGTCACAGATCGAAGGCCAGCTTATGAAATCTACCCGGAATCTTGGAAATAATTAACAGGCTTGCTCCTTGAGAATTTTTCCTTCAAACTATCAAAACGTCAAATATGACGTTTTCACCTCTCGTTCTGACACTGAAAGAATCTGTCAATAATAAAACTACATGAACTAGAGACAAGTTAACGTTTAGCAATCTGAATTTCGTCCTTTTTTAAATTTGGAAATCAATTCCACTCGAGTTAATACCATGTCTAAATATTAGGGAGTATTAGTTTCCTCTCTGGTAACCCCTACGGGCAGAGACAATATCCATATAAAAAATAATTCTCCCGTTCGAATGTTCTAGATAAAAGTCCTTATAGAAAAAATAGTTCTATTTCCGGATTTGCTTGAATTTAATTTAATTACTTTAAGTAAATATTATACATATTAATTTATTATGTAATGTATTGTCGGAACTGCATCGGCCATTATTTAAAATTGAATTGATAGCTCCAAATCTTTTTTTTTTTCTATAGCAATATTGCCCCTCCACTATGTGTCTATGGGCCGTCAGAAATTCTATCCGACAAATGATAAAATCAAAACGTAAACAAATTACGTAGATCTCTTTAGATTTAAGTTTAAGTCTTACTAAAACTGATTTAGAAAGGTGTATTAATTGAAAATGCAAGAAAAGTGCGTCATGCAATGTGTCAGCTAAGGCTCCATGTCTTTAATGTGAAGAAAAAATGGATTATAGTGTAACAAGCCACAATGACTATACCAACAGTCTACAGGTAATTGTTGATTTTAACTACCGCGAATCTTTTTCTAAAGGTAGACAGGGACCTGAATTTACAATGTAACATCACAAATACATCTGCCGAACTAAAAACATTACTCGAACAACTAAGTGTGGCAAGCCTTGAAGTTGGACTTTTTTTTTCCCTTATTTACCGTATTAAAAAACTTACATGATTGGGTCATTCTACTAAATGGTAAAAAAATAAAATATATTTTCACACAATCAACTCTTTATTGTTTGATTATTTAATAAGTTGTTATATAATAATCGTCATAAAAAGAGTTGTTATACATAAAAGTTGTTATATAATAATCAGAGATTAATTGCCAATATTTTATGAGAAGAATCACATATTTTGATTTTATCACATCTACCGGATTGATTTGCATTTCGACATGAGTGACATATGTTTTCACAAAACTACAAATTTAAGTTATCTAATAAAAATAATAGTTTCCCGGCCATACTGCGCAAAAAAGCAGGTTCTATGCTGCGACGCGTTCGGGGCAGCCGCAACAATGTCAAGGAGCGTATGTTAGTTAGTAGGGTTAAGTCTCTTTTAATACCATTTACTAACTAAGAATTTAAGATATTGTACAACATCAGCCAGAAAGGGGGTGCTAAGCCGAGGACAATTGAAAGTGCTACTATCAACAGTAATATTGCAAATATAAGTTTTGGAAAACCGTTCATAATTACTTCCATACAAAATAAATTTATAAATGAAAATATAGAATTGTAGACTTCGTCTTCGTTGGTTGAAGGCAAAGCATCTGTAGTTTCGGGCGATGAACTGAAATGAAACGATTATACACCGAAATTTATAGAACTCACTGAAATGATATTTTTATCATTTGGGTGAGTTTTTGTCATTTCCGTTGACAGTTTCGTACACCGAATCAACCAAAATGAAAACGTAGAAATGAAAAACAAGAGCAAAAATGTGCATTTACTAAAAAGCTATTTATTAAAAGATTGAATGAATACTAAATAAATAACCGTATTATAATAAGCACCACACGACTACTTTACTGAATATACTCGTTGATTGGAAGACAAGTTATATCTATACATGGAAATGAAAAGAATTTTGTTTTTACGTTTTTGGCGGGAACACGGAGCAAGTGGTGCACACCCTTCCACTATAAGCACTAAATTTCTAAGCGAGTGAGAGAAAAACTAGGGTTGATCCTTGCAAAAATATAATCGATAACCTTAAAGTCACTGAAAGGAAAGGACTTTCTGAGACACATGTATTTTTACTTCCCAGTTATTAGACGGGGTAGATAAATTACAGAATTGGCTTGTGATAGTACTTCAACTATTCACGGTTTAAATTAAAGTATCTAACAACTTAAATAGCCGATAGTTTTTGTTGTACGAGGGAAATTACACTAAAAAATGTTGTTGGGACAGCTACCGCAATGATAAAAATGGGGTTTCGCAATCGGATATCCACCCTTAAAAGAAGAGGGATGTGGAAGGTAGTCATAATGCTTTGTTTATATTGTGGGTAAGATATGAAAATAACAAAGTCAGTGATTACTCGTATACCGTGTTTGATTTACCTGCCCATAACATAACAAGTATTTGCTCAAGAGTGTTTTCCAAAAAAATATCATGACAAAAACAAAAAATACGGGGCAATGCGGCCGGGTGAAAACCGGAATAACAACTTTTTCAATGTGGGTGCATACCGGCCGGAGGCAAACCGGACTGGGATCATAACGGCCAGACCCAAAAGAGCAACATAATAAAGTTTTTCAATTTGTAATAATAAAGTAATTTCTAAATTTAAAACTAACAAAGGCTAACAAAGGAAACTTCGACGAAGTTCTATAACACGTTGAAAGGCGCAAACCATTACTGTTACATCATATTTTGTGCTTTTCATGCGAAAAAACTTTATACGACAATAACTCGGAGGCTGCGCTGTAAGGGAGTCTCAGTTACCCACTAATGAATCCCAAAAATTGGTTGTCAAGTGAGTCTCGGGAAAGTTTATAACGAGACAACTCCGAAAGTTGCCGCGACGTATGGATCAGCAGATCCGCTAGCGCTAATTAAAAAGTTTGGTCTAAAATAAAATAATTATTGTAAGCTTACCAAAGTAATTAAAACCCAGTTGGTTATTAATTTAGTAGCCTTTATTGCCGGTCACGGTTTTGTCGCCAGCGGCGTCGCCTGTAAGGGGCTTCTGATATTTGCTCACAAAACTGAAATTTTATTAGAAGTTGGAATGTCTATCTATCTATCAATAACATCCATTTTCATGTCCAATTTCGGACGTAGCCTCTTCCATCCTTTTCCAGTTCTGACAATTTTGGGCTATCCACATTCAATCATATCCTGCGTTCCGTGCGATGTCGTCCTTCCATCTCATTGGTGGTCTTCCTTGCGGTCTTGTGTGTGCTCGAGGGCGCCACTCCAGCAACCTCAGAGTCCATCTTTCTTTGCTCATTCGAGCAATATGTCTCGCCCATCTCCATTTAGGCTCGGCAATTACTTTGACCATAGCCCTAACCTTGGTTTTAGATCGAACCCAAGTATTTCTCTTCCGGTCGCGTAAAGAAATCGCGAATAGCCCTTTCTATTGCTCTCTGGGCAACACGAAGTTTGTCTGCGGAGTTTTCGGTTAGGGTCATCGTCTCGGCTCCGTAAGTGAATGCTGCAGAAGACATTACTCAAAGACTCTTCTTTTCAAGTGCATAGCCATCTTGCTACGCAATATATATGAGTTGGCGCCCAAAGCTGTCTACGCCCCGGCGATACGTTTCTTTACTTCTGCGGTTTGGTTTGCGCTGCCCATGCAGCGTGATCTTATGCCCAATATAGATATATTCCGACGTGACTTCAACCGGTAGAAGATATTGGTGGGTAGGGATATTGGTCATGATTGTTGATTTGCTCTCGTTATTTTTAAGCCCAACTTTAGCCGATTCCTTTTGCAAGCTATTCAGCATGACCATCATATCGGGTATATTATCTAAGAATACCACTAAATCGTCTGC
Source organism: Scoparia ambigualis (assembly GCA_963921215.1). Classification (NCBI taxonomy): domain Eukaryota; kingdom Metazoa; phylum Arthropoda; class Insecta; order Lepidoptera; family Crambidae; genus Scoparia; species Scoparia ambigualis. Next base: position 39,714,270 of record OY992507.1, read on the forward strand.
GAAGCGTAAGTTGGTAAGATTTTCTCCATCCACGTTTATGCCCTCGTCGTTCTAATCTAGATTTATGAAGACGCTTTCCAATGCGGCATTAAACAGCTTTGGAGAAATCGTGTCCCCTTGGCGTACTTCTCTACCCAGCTCAAATTTTTGGGTCTTCTTGTGCAGACTCACACATGCTGTAGCGTTGCTCTCCAGATGTTTTATTAAAAAGATGTATCTTTAATTATTTCTTATAATTATGATAGTATTTTATTGAAGCACTTGTTTGTGCTGCTCCGGTGGTGTTGGTAGGCAATCTCCCGCTGAAGCGCCGGTACACCACGCCCTTCGGCCAGAAGTCCTCCTTCAAAAAGGTATCGTCCAGCTTGGCTGTCGGGCATTAAAGCAGACATTGTGTCGCAACTCCAGCGTCTCCGCCCTAAGAAGGATAACTTCCTTCTTCGTCTTGATATACTCTATCACATCCTGCACGGTGATGGTGCAGGCGCGACAGGTACAACGGCGTGGTCGGCGTCGCAGCCCGAAACAGAAACTGGGGCCCTGTCAGTGCGGTATCACAACGGTTTTTGTTCGGCCGGTGACGGCGTGCGCTCTTAAATTGGACCTTGAAGAATCCTTCTTCATCTTGAACCTTAGTGGCACGCCCATGCACCATCTAAGCTTCCGAGCTTATAGCAACAACAGAGGCGTAGTCACGGCGAATGGGCTTTGCTGGATTTGTGACAGCTGTCTCGTGCGGCGCCACAGAAGGTCAGCGCGGGCGACTGCGGGGCGAAGGAGGCCGGCGCCGGCAACTGCGGGGCGCACCGAGCCAGCGTCTGCGTGGGTGCAATGGCTGCGGCACTTTGACGAATCCACTGCGCAGCGTGTTGACGTTTGAGTCATCGACGACTGACCTACTTACTGCGAGTGATGCACGCAAACTATCCACGTCCTTGCGCAACTCACTCACAGTATTCTGTGATGCTTAGTACTTTAGCACCACATCCGACAAGCCCGTCTTCAAGGTCACGATGACCTTCAGCAAGCAGGTTACGTCGACGTGACGGGAAGGAGCATGTTAATGTGGAGTCTCGCCACAAACGTCGGCACGTCGTCAAGGTCGGTCTTCTTCAGCAGCTTGATTATTTCTTGCAGGCTCTTCGGTGCCCCATCGCAGCGATGAGAAATCATCTGGTCACTCTTGTTTACTGATACTGACTGATACTAACTGCGAACAGAGCTTCTTGGCCGCAGATATGTCGTCCTCGTTGAAGCTGGACTTGCAGATCTGCATCGTATTTACTTCGTCCATCACGTCCACCTTCTGTTGAAGGAAGGAAAGTAACTCACCACGTTAACCACGAGTTGGTTGCTCATGTTGTTTGTTTACGCGGCGACTCGCGTCGCGTTACGTGTCTGATATACGATTTAAATTAAATTGCAATCGCTGCGTCACCACAGAACGACACTTACTGTAAAACTGATATCACAATATCACTACGATAACACTTCTTAAGTAATGACAGAATTATTCCAGGATTGTGGTGCTTTGGATTCCATTAAACACTTTGTGAATAATGAGGCTAGAGCAGATTTAAAAGAATTCGTTGTGCTCTTTATCAGCTTTGGAATAACACCATCCCCGTCAGGGGCTTTTCAGTTGGCGTAGCGCCAGGTATACCTCTTCTAAGGTGATGTCAGGGATTTCTTCTTAACTAACATTAGGAATCAGCGCTCTTTCTCGGTATTCTGGTCTGGATGTCGGAATCTAAGCTTCGCTTTTGTAAAGGTTTTTGATGGGATATGGGTAAAATAACAGCAGATCATGTTAATTGGAAACAATTTAATAGAGAGTATAATTTACACACGCTCGCATTACAAGTCCGTAACAGAAGAGAGAGCTAACCGGCCAACATGAGTAGTTAGGCTTGTGTCGTTCTCGTTCATGAACTATTAAATCTGGTTGGGTTATCCCGTTCCAATACTCTCCCTTAATCAAAACAGTTTTAAAAAAACAAAACTTATTAACATCTGAACAAAACGAAACTTATAAAGCTTCTAAACGAAATAAAACTTATTAACTTCTGAACAAAATAAAACTAATTAACTTTTGAACAAAACAAATCTTTTTAACATCTGAACAAACCAAAACTTTTAACTTCTGAACGAAATAAAACTTATTAGCTTCTGAAGTTCTGAACAAGACAAAACTAAACTTATCTACCATACATACATATAAATCTATCTACTAGTTTACAATTTCTTATAAATACTTTTTATAGAAACAAACTAACAAACATAACAAATGTACCTTTAGATATCTAGATAACAAGACCAAGATTTGAAATACAGTTTAAATGTTTTTCTTTGCATAATGACTTTGTTAGAATATCAGCTGGCATTGACTCCGTACATAAATATTTTAAAGTTACAATTTTTTCTTTTATTATTTGTCTTACAAAATGATATCTAATGTCTATATGCTTACTTCTACCGTGATGCATTTGATTATTACAAAGTTTCTGAGCAGATTGACTATCATTGTACAAAATTATAACAGGTGAAATTCCTATACATTCATTTAAAAAGTTTCTAATGAATTTAGCTTCTTTTGAACTATCAGATATACCCATGTACTCTGCTTCTGTACTGGATAGTGCAACTGTACGTTGCTTGCGACTTCCCATGACACAGCTGAGTGTCCAATCTTAAATATGTAGCCTGTGTAGGAGCGCCTATCCAGTTGGTCAGATGCCCAATCCGCATCTACATAACCAGTGACTGTTAGGGTAGAACATGACTTTTTATACACAATGTTATAATCCATAGTGCCTTTCAGATAGCGGAGAACACGCTTGGCTGCTTTAAAATGGATTTTTGTATAACAGTTATTAAATTGACTTAGCATACTTGCTGCATAGGCTATGTCTGGTCTTGTACATACAGCTATATACATTATACATCCAACTAAACTTCTATACAAGTGATCATCACTGTTTTGATCTCCTTTCTCAAACTTTATTCCAGTTGCTATTGGTGTAAATGCTGGTTTACAGTCAGCCATATTATACTGCTCCAGAACTTTTTGAATGTAACTTTTCTGATCAAGTAGTATTGTTCCTTGTGTTTGTGTTAATCGCATTCCCAATACTTGTGTAGCCTTTCCTAAGTCTCTCATTTCAAATCGTCGCATGAGCTCCTCCTTCAGTTGTATCTTTTCGGGTGTATTCTTGCTAAATATCAGAATGTCATCGACATATAGGGCCAAAATAATCAGATTTTGTCCATTTGACCACATGGCTCAGTAATAGACCTTTTAAATTGAAGATCAATCAAAGTTTTGTCAATTTTATCATTCCAAACCTTTGATGCTTGTTTTAAACCTGAGTCTATATCTCTGGATTTAATGACTTTGCATGGATTCATAGGATCTATCAACCTGTACCCTTTGCTTTCGTTACAGAAGCCAACAAAAAAAAAATTTCCGACTCTTTGGATCTAATTTTCTACGACTTCCTTTAAGAATCATGGCATATGCAATACAACCAAATATATTTAAATTTGATAAATTAACTTTCTTACCGGTCCATATCCCCTCTGGAGTTGTACCTTTTACAGCCTTAGTCGGTGCTCTATTCTTGATGTAGATGGCAGTATTAACCACCTCTGCCCAGAACCTCTTGTCCATTCCAGAATCCTGAAGCATGCATCTTGCAGCCTCCATTATAGTTCGGTTGGCCCTCTCCGCCACACCATTTTGTTGGGGCGAGTACGGCACAGTAGTTTGATGACCAATACCATGCTCTCTCAGGAATGTCTGAAACTTGTTTCAGCAACTCCATACTTCTTTTGTTGAGATGACCAAGTCTGCGATGCCAAAGTTCCTGAGATGACTTTGTTTGGCATAGATTCAACGCTTCTGTACAGTCATTCGCTTCTATGGACTGAACATTAGCTGCTGCGGTTAACTGAATGTCTTGCACATCTCGTAGACTTTTCAGGTTAAGTCTATATACACCTTTCTTCTTAGTTGCACTTGCAATTATATTATTCCCATGACTAATCATGCAATTGTCTAAATCAAAATGCACTTGAAGCCCTTTTGCAGTGATCTTGCTGACAGAAATCAAGTTAGTTGTTAAACCCGGTACATATAAAACCTCGGTAAATGTTGTTGATTGTTTGTGTCCTTCTAGCAAAAGTTCAACTTCACCGTATCCTTCACTATGCATTTTCTGGTTGTTTGCCACCGTTACCAACTTTGGAGTGCTTATCTTGTAATTTTTTAATATATTCTTGTTGTTGGTCATATGACAAGTCGCACCACTGTCTACATACCAATCATCTGAGTTTATATCCATCGCTAATGCAGTTTAAAGCGTTCCATTCCAAGCTTTTTCACTTTTATTCTCATTTTTGTTGTTTACTTTCGCTATGTGACCCGGTTTTTTGCATAAAAAACACTTAAATTTTGGTGTGTAAGGTTGTTTCGTTTTTCTTCTTACAAACAATGCACTATCTTCGCATTTATCATCTTGACCCCGTCGTAAAATTTCCTGTGATAATTTCGTTTTCACAGTTTCACTATTCAACTTTATGTTTGAATTCTCTAAGGTCATGATCAGTGGGTCATACGAATTTGGCAAACCACTTAATATTAATACGGACAAGAAATCGTCATCTAATGGCGTGCTTATATCTCGTAGTTGTTGATCTAAGTCGCTGATACGTGTGAGATAAGTATCCATATTGTTAAATTGTTCTAACTTTAATCCAAATAAAGTACGTAAAAGTGACAGTCTTCGACACAGTCCTTTGTCTTCGTAAGCATTTCTAAGATTGACCCATGCTTCGTGTCCTGTATTACAATTTCTTACACATGAAAATACATTCGGTTGCACCATCAAACAGATTTTCTCAAGCACTTTTTCTTGTTTGCGAACATCATTTTCCTTTGGCGAGCCATCTTTGCCCTCCTCAATGCAACTCCACAAGTCCTCGTGTATCATGTACATTTTCATCTGAAACTTCCAGGCTCCATAATTTTGAATCCCGCCGAGCTTCTCGATGTTAAATGTAATACCGTGACTCGATGCTGTAGATGTCGATTGTTGTTGCACGCCGGCATTTTTATCGGCCGGCATTTCAACTTTTTACTTTTATCACTATTTACGCGAATACTTTCAAAAATATAATTATTACTTTATTATTTACGTATCCTGGGCCCATAACCTGATGAGATATGGGTAAAATAACAGCAGATCATGTTAATTGGAAACAATTTAATAGAGAGTATAATTTACACACGCTCGCATTACAAGTCCGTGACAGAAGAGAGAGCTAACCGGCCAACATGAGTCGTTAGGCTTGTGTCGTTCTCGTTCATGAACTATTAAAACTGGTTGGGTTATCCCGTTCCAATAGTTTTCATAAAACTTGTGAACAACCTCTAAAAGTTCGTTACGTACGTTACGTTTGGTGACAATATCGCGGTCCTCATTAAAGAGATTGAAGATTTGCTTCCGCCCAATACTCAATGTTTCTTTCATCACTCATCTGCTTTTGTTCTTCTCGATAGTATTTTAGATAAAACTTTCTTCGTAATTCCTCACGTCTCGCTTTACAAGTTTCTTTGGGGTACACTACATAAATACGAAAAACTTAATTCCGAAACTTCTAATCACGAATTTCAAAACTCCGAATTTATAATTCCGAATGGTTTAGATTTCCGAATATCACAATTTCGATATATCATAAATCTTTTTTTTACTAAATCCCGAACGTTTACAATTAAGAAAATTAAAATTCCGAATTTTAATATTCCTAATAATTAAAATACCTACTCAACAATTTTTTTTATTTTTTTTTATCGAGTGATTTTTATTGGATTTTGTAACTGAATGAGACTTTGAAGGGGGGGGAGGAGGTTTTCTGTGTCTGTATGTATGATTATTTTTTAAACGAGCCATTTAATGTTTCTGAAGACGCCTTAAAACGAAGTGATTTAGCTTAATTTTGAAGGCTCCTTTTTATTAAATAAATGACTTAATGCAAAGGAATCAAGCATACGGACGTGAAGGGTCTCTTTCTTTAACCGTTGCTGAAGGGGTGGTGGGGGTTGGTCCGGTTTTGGAAGGGGGCTGCGGGGCGTCGTTTTTCTGTGTTTTGTGTCGGAGTTTTGGGTGCCGCGTCGGCGTGGTGTTTCCTCTTAACTCGTAATCCCTACGCGCCCGCGTAAACCCTGCGCTCCTGACGGACGTCAAATGGATATCGAGTCGGCTGTGCTTATCGGAATATGAACGCTCGGGTCACGAGATAGGTTTCAGTTTCGCGTGGGGGTCGTTGGAGGGTGAACCTTCTGTACGGTAGTAGTATTAGTTATTCCGTGCTTGTACCAAGACGAAAAACGAAACAATTTTAAACACACAAGTTTATGCTTATTATATTTTGACGATTTTTTATGCTTAAGTTTTTATAAAAAAAGATATTTGAATGATTAAAAATGTAAACCTTATTGGTTAGGTACTAATGTTTTCCAAAACTTATTTCAGCCGCTACTTTATTTTACTTCAAAAACTCTCCAATTTATATTACTTACCACAGTATCAATACGATAATTGGAAATCATATTACACAATTCTATGACCACGGCTTATATTTCGGTTCGACGCGATTCTGTTTCGGCGTGCAGTGGTACTGGGGGTAGCAATGCGCATTTGTCTGGCACAGACTATAATAGCTCGTTAGATTAGTTGTTAAGTCTTAACTATAAGTTAGTTAACTGTTTTTTTTATTATTATTAGTATTGACGTCAATAAGTGCCTGTAAAGGTTTACATTTAATAAATAATTTGACTTTGACTTTGATACAAAGTCTCATAAATACGAATTCCGAATATTAAAATTCTGAGTAATTAAAATTTCGAAATCTATCAACAATAAAAATATTGTCCCGGTGAAAGAAATCTCCCATTTTCCTCGGAGGTGCTTCTTCGTAAACTGCTACGCTGCGCTTCGCGATTGTCTTAAATTTCTAATTTATCACGTGACCTACAAGAGTAGGGCCGCTAGTATTTCCGTTGTCCAATAAAAAAAGTGCAATGCAATGCAATGATGACTTCATTAATCATGCATGCAAGCACCCAGGACAATAGCGACTTGGATTTAGCACACGTTGCCGGTTGTTACCACGAAAAAAAAAGAATTGCAATATTAAGCAGCAATAAATTTTCGGAAATATGATAATCGGAATTACGTTTTTCAGACTAATAACATTTCGGGTTTTTCAGTTTTCCGATTTTAAAAACTGAGAAACAGTATTTATGATATTCAGAATATTGACGTTTGTGATTTTAAATAATCGTGAATTAAATTTTTCGGAAATATGAAATTCGGAGTTTTGAAATTCGGAATATTCAAATTGGGAATTAAGTTTTTCGGAGTTTTAGGGTGTTCCCTTCTTTACGCTACGCTATGTCTGGTGATATTCAGTTGTATCGGTTTTACCCTCAGTTCTTAGTAAGTTCGCCTTCCCTGTTCCGCTAATGTCTCTGCAGTGACTTTCTGATTTTTATGGTCGTTTTTATGGTCCATTAGATGGTCGTTCAGTTCCTCTGTGGTCATGTGTTCAGTAGAGCCTACTCAGAGCTGCGTGTCGATATAGTCTTTGTAGCGATCGGTGTTGTGTCTTAATATCTCTCTCTATCTTTTCTTCGTTTGGTGTTTTCTTCTTAAGTACCTTAAAAGTACAAGAAGCAAGGACTAATCAGTGATTGCTGCCCGTAGAAAATTGGTATAACACAGATATATCCTTATTTATTGACATTTTATTGGTAAAGATGTAATCATACTCGTTTTTGCTTACACCATTTGGGTGTCGCCATGACCACTTTTGTTGTGGCTTCTAAGCATAGAAAATCTTCATTGCAATCAGACTATTGTGTGGCAGAAAATTTTATAAAGTTTCTCCGCGGGTGTTTCTTATGCCTAAACCAAAGTTTCCGATACTCGTCTCCAGATATCATGTCTTTTTCCCTAGTCTAGCATTGAAATCTCCGATCAACATAGTGTACACATTACTTTACCTAGTACACTGGATATGTCCTCGTAAAAGGATTCGACTTCCTCGTCGTTATCTTTTTTCATGGTAGGTACATAGAGTTAATCATGCCATACTATGTATCAAGGTTGAACATCTGGGTGTCCATGGCTCTCTATTGCGTTGGCTTTATTCGTATCTTCAAAATCAATCTCAAGTGACGATTTGCAGACACGAGTCAACTCCATTTATATCTGAACCTGGTGTTCCTCAGGGATCCAATTTGTGTCCGTTGTTGTTTAAATGACAAAAAATCTTAAGTTATCAAGTTTCTCAATAAGAAGAATACAATAATCACAAGTTTTTGGGCACTGTAGGTCTTTTAAACATAACAATTTTTTGACACTATTTATTGTTATTGAACATAACTGTTTGTAACCAAAAAAAAACCTTTTCTTATAATATCATGGACATCCCATTAGAACATGTAAAAGCTGTTTGTGATCTGGGTTTGGTTTGACTGTAAACTATCTTTTAGAGTACATTTTGGTTCGGTCATTTTAAAAGCTAGAAGAACTATGGGTTTTATAAATAGAGTGACAAAGCTATTCAAAAACAGTAAAATATGATAATTCCATATACTTCTCTCGCGAGAAGCATTCTTGAATATTGTTGCACAATATGTTCACCTTGTCATGATAACCATATAAACAGGCTCGAATCGATACAGAAGCGGTTTGTTCGTGGCCTCAGTTATAAACTGGGCCTGGGCAAAATGTTGACAACGTACGAAGATAGGCTGAAGAGGTTAAATCTGGATTCTCTTCTTGTGAGACAGGCAACTGAGAGACCTTTCAACATTGCATAATATTCTAAACTCTAACTTTAATTCTGATGTCTTAAGCCATGTATCGCTTAGGTTTTCACTTAGGTCAGACCGTAGGCAGCATCTGTTTTATTGAGATTTTGTCCCTTCTCCCATTCGAATGTTCTAGATAAAAGTCCTTATAGAAAAAATAGTTCTATTTCCGGATGTGCTTGAATTTAATTTAATTACCTACTTAAAGTAAATTTTATACATATTAATTTATTATGTAATTTATTATCGGAACTGTTTCGGCTATTTTTAAAATTGAATCTTTTACGTGAAACTAAAAGCTGACAGCCACTTCGCTCCGCTACCGCTAAGCGTCGCTACGGTGGCTGTCATTTTGTCTATGGTGTTATGTCAAATACAAAACGTAAACACGGAATTAAGTATATCTCTTTAGATTTAAGTTTAAGTCTTACTAAAACTGATTTAGAAAGGTGTATTAATTGAAAATGCAAGAAAAGTGTGTCTTGTAATGTGTCAGCCAAGGCTCCATATCTTAAATGTGAAGAAAAATGGATTACAGCCTAACAAGCCCCAATGATTACTATTTTTGGAAACCCTATCATTCAAAAACAATGATTTCAGGTAAGTACTATTCAACCATTGCGAACCCCTTTTGTAGATTAGTAAAGGCAGACAGGGCCCTGTATTTACAACGTAACAGTACCTCCCCACCACCAGAGATTTGATCGACCAGGGCAAATCACGACGCTGGCCCTCCAGCGTCACACTACACTTCAAACAACCAAGCAAGCACAAACAACCAAAAGAAAACCTACCCGTGTAGCTGCACTACACAATAACTTAAAACTTTCCTGTAAATAGCTATATAATATGCTATGACAGTGACAGACAACAAAACGCAGACTTGTGTACGACAATTCTTCATATATATATATCTATATTTAAATATACAAATATCCCATATATATATATATATATATATATATATATATATAGTTTGTATATCCCAACAAATATACAAACTTCTATTTGAATATAAACTAATATACATAAAAAATATAATAATGTCAATTATAATATACTCTTACATAAATCTAAGAAATTGGTGGCTATACAGTTAACATATTATTACAGTGTCACCAACCACACTGATGCCTCGCGTTAAGGCCTTTGGTACCAGTCACTGATCCGCTGGGGTGTATGGCTTAATTTTTTAACAATACTGAAAAGTCACCACAATAGACTCACAAAGTGAGTCTGATCCATTAAGCAATATGGAAAAGACAAACCTTAAGGAGTTCAATATGAATATTACTAAAATACTAAATTATAAATGATGGACTACTATACATATAATAAATACACTAATTATGGTTATAATAATATTATTACATAAACATAAAAACTGGTAGCTATACAGTTAACCTATTATTACAGTGTCACCTACCGCACTGATGCCTCGCGTTAAGGCTTTTGGTACCAGTCACTAATCCGCTGGGGTGAATGGCTTATTTAACTATACAGGTTACTGAAATAGACCTACAGTTATCTCACTGGGTAAGTCTAATCCATTAAGCAATATGGAAAAGACGAAGCCCAGAGAGGCACACCATAATAAATACATACACCAAACGTCTCTATATGTTCCACAGGTTAAGTCTGATCCATTTACAAACATGGAAAAGACGAAACCCAAAGAACTATAAAATAATAAATACATGTAAGAATCGTCTACACGTCTAAGTCTACCCTTCCTAACAAACGTAAGGTACCTCCTCAATACACAAACATCTAAATGCTCCTACCAATAAGCAAATATTTAAAGTAATGCCCAGTATACTTCTTACACAGCTGGGCATCCGCAAATAAAAAAAACCCACAACCCAAACCAACAAATTTTCACCACCACCTAAAAGTTTGGCTAACCGCCCCTAAATAAATCCTACAAAAAAAACGTATTCCCTCAAAGCAGCCTACACGCCCGCCAATAAATGGCCACCTTCCTCAGGACTATCACCACGTTGCCTTACCAACGGTCCGGAGATTGAGGTTTGGCTAACCGCCCAAAAAGAAAATCCAACAAAAACTTATTCCGTCAAAGCAGCCTACACGCCCGCCAATAAATGGCATCCATCCTCAGGACTATCACCACGTTGCCTTACCAACGGTCCGGAGATTTAACCCATCTACTATGGTATCTAATCTCCAATTTAAAAAAAGAAAAGAAGCCAAAAGAAACACTCCAGCTTAACAAAAGAACTGTGATACCACGCCAAAAGTCGAGGCTTTCCTATTTGTAGGTACACGTCAAAAACCACAAAAATTTTTTATCAACAAGCTCCTTTGAAAGGGCTTTTAGCACTGTGGCATATACAGCCACTAGCGCTAAAACAGCGGTAACTTCAAGGCATATACAGCCCTCCATCGTCACCATTAACCCCTTTCACAAGAAACCAAACACCACAAGGGATTCCAGCACTGCGGCATATACAGCCACTAGCGCTGAAATAGAGTGACTTCAAGGCATATACAGCCCTCCATCGTCATTTTTCAACCCCTAACAACAAACAAAAACACCACAACGGAGGTTTTCAACTTACCATACAAACAAGTAATTGTAAATTGCAAGAAGTAAGTTTAGGTTAAAAGGTGTATGTATTGCAATGTATAAAGTAATTGTAATAGATGCAAGTTAAAAGAAATTTAAAAATTAGGCATGGCATTTTAAAATTTAATAAAAACTACCAAAATATGAGCTGGCTTCCTCACTTGATGATTTCAATTTAAGTTAATACTAATCCATAGAAAACAGTAACCGCAGCAGACACAGTATTACAATAATAATACTCATAAATAATTGTATTTAACTCAATCTCAGTCAATATCGTTCAAATAATATTTTAATTATAGGATTACACTAACACCACCATTAACGCTTGTACGAGTATTAGAAAAAATAAAAATTAATAAAACATTTGTATTCCAATAAAAATTGTGTCATAGCCTGTCAAAAAACAATAATTCAATTCAGCTGAGTACAATAATTATATAATTAACACTTGCATATATAAAAAAATTAAATTAATATCACTGGTATTTAACTCAAGTTAGTGTTATGATCGTTCAAATAATAATAATTTCACATTGACACAATATTTAAAAAAAGAACGAATAAAAATTTGTTATTAAAATAAAAAGGGAGGAATCCGTGCCACTGCACGCGTGACGGTTTTCTTAAAACTAATAATCCCCACGGTTTTGGAACGCTATCGGTATTCTGGCTTTTTAGTTACAACATAAGACATAACCACTATCCCTAACCAAAACACACGTTGAGTGCGCCACTGTTACATTTGAGATTTTGTCCCTTTTGGGAAAAAGAAGAAAATCCCAAACGCAAGCTTCAGTGGGTTGTTATAAAATAAAACCATCAAATGTTCAACAGCTAGGCAGTATATTGTAAAAGAACACACAACCTAAAATTTTGTTTAACAACAATAAACTAAAATTATAAATTTTATTTCACTACTATTATTGAAAAGAGGGGGTTAGTCACTGTTTGCGCCACAGCGCAACGGATAACCGTCACTGCGCCGGTCAATTAAAGTGCATATTGGTGCAACGAATGTGCAACGAATGATCGGCCAATCAGAGCGAGGTGACAAATATACAAGACGAACCTCCTAGACCGCGGGATCGCGCGGTCGCCCACGCAGCCTCTGGGGCCCGGGAAGATGTTTGCGCCACAGCGCAACGGATAACCGTCACTGCGCCGGTCAATTAAAGTGCATATTGGTGCAACGAATGTGCAACGAATGATCGGCCAATCAGAGCGAGGTGACAAATATACAAGACGAACCTCCTAGACCGCGGGATCGCGCGGTCGCCCACGCAGTGTGTGCTTAGAGCGTTCCAGGTGAACCCACGCTTGCGCGCGCAAGAAATCAGCCCGTGAACACGCCAGACATGTGTTAAGTGTATGTGCATTGAGAGCGCTTGTTTACCAGCTCAACTACCCCTAAAACGCCACCGACCAGTGCCCTGAGTGAACTGTGTGGTGTGTTGCCGCCCACAAACCTGCGACCCCGCGCCTAGAGCGCCAGCTGCCTTCAGCTCCAACCAGCTCCAGCCCGAACCAAGTAAGCCCCAGCTATCCTATTTTACCATTTCCCTGCGTCGCATGTTGGTGCCTTAAGCGCCAACATTTTTGATCCTACGAGCCGGATACATACAGTCCAATAGTTTTAAACCCTACTTTACACATTCCACTTTTTGCCTCGACTCGTGCCGCCACCCATACACGCCTACACAACTGCACACAACACCCACACAATGCACGCCAGCCCAAACACCCCTTACTGCCCTTACTGCAGGACTAGGGGCCATAGATTAATAGCGTGCGCTACCTACAATGCCCAGCCGACGCAGGGCCGGTGGGATTTTGTGGTGTCGCGCGAGCGCTGTCCCCGCTGTCTCGGACCACATTACCCGGACGAATGTAAGTCGGTGAAGGCATGCAGAGTGTGTGGCATCGCCGACCACCACACGTCCCTTCACCGACCGGACGACGCCACGCAGCATTACCAGCCGGAATCGGCGGCGCGGTGGCTTCCGCCCCAGCTGCGGGACACTACGGCAAAGCGACCCACCGACAGAACGCTGCATGCGTCCGCGCATGCACAGCAGCCGCATCAGGGGTCGCAGGAGTAGGTACATGTTACCGTAGCCCCACATTGGTAATACAGTCCGCTATTATATATAAATAAGATAACTATTTCAGCCCATTAACTATTTCATTACATGTTGGTCATTCGACCCGTTAAAATAATATTTACTCATATTTCGTAGTTATCACGTAGCTTAATTTTAATTTCTGATTTTTAAATTTTATCGCGTAACATTCCTAATTTCATTACCTTACATGACCCTTTCTGCACGATAGACGTTGCAAAGTGCATTGCGAGATTTTATTAACCTACCTACAAAAATAAAATAAGAACGTGTTCCAAGAACAGTGTTCGATTCGTGTTATATTTTTACTTACTAATTAGGTTGCACATATAACTTTAGTTACGTATAACACACCCGCGTCTAGACGACGATATTGTTGTTTTTCCCGTTTTATTTTGTAATGAAATTTTTATGGTCGTGTCGTGTTAAATCGGCTCAGATCTGGTGCATGCTCACCACGCGTGCCAAATAGCGTGCTTTATTTTTTCGCTCGTGTTAATTTTATATTTTTTCTGCTTTTAATTTTTGCCTTGGCAATCGACTCAATCTCGTGCGTGCTCACCACAAGAGCATAGTACTTCTACACACGTGCACCCACACATCAGCCTGCAGCACATACACACATGCAGTCTGCTTTTTATTTGCTTCTATTGCGGTCGCCTTTTATTGCGCCTTTGCTCTTTGCGCCACAGCGCGCATTGCGCTTTTCTGTGCCTATATGCTATCGTGCTCAGTGCACAGCCTTTTTTGTTGTTGTTTTTGTGCCTGTATGCTATCGTGCTCAGTGCACAGCCTTTTTGTTGTTGTTTTGTGCCTATATGCCATTATGCTCAGTTCACGATTCAAGTGACTACATGATGGCATACCCAGTGTACAGCCCTTTTTGTTGTTGTTTTGTGCCTATATGCCATTATGCTCAGTTCACGATTCAAGTGACTACATGATGGCATGCCCAGTGTACAGCCTTTTTTGTTGTTGTTTTGTGCCTATATGCCATTATGCTCAGTGCACGACTCACGTGACTACATGATGGTATGCCCAGTGTACAGCCCTTTTTGTGGTTGTTTTGTGCCTATTTGTTGCTGTGCTCAGTGCACGATCTTACTCATACAGTCACACACGTGCATTCCTCTCAGCTCATCATATACACACCCACTCGACATTAACTCAACACAGCACGAATCGGGGCTGTAGTCCCCCTTTAACTTCCATTCCTTCCCCCCCCCCCCCCCCCTCCTACCCTCTGGGGCCCGGGAAGATGTTTGCGCCACAGCGCAACGGATAACCGTCACTGCGCCGGTCAATTAAAGTGCATATTGGTGCAACGAATGTGCAACGAATGATCGGCCAATCAGAGCGAGGTGACAAATATACAAGACGAACCTCCTAGACCGCGGGATCGCGCGGTCGCCCACGCAGTGTGCTCCGAGCGTTCCAGGCGAACACACGCGCGCGCGCGCAAGAAATCAGCCCGTGAACACGCCAGACATGTGTTAAGTGTATGTGCATTGAGAGCGCTTGTTTACCAGCTCAACTACTCCTAAAACGCCACCGACCAGTGCCCCACTGAGTGAACTGTGTTGTGTGTTGCCGCCCTCAAGCCTGCGACCCCGCGCCTAGAGCGCCAGCTGCCTTCAGCTCCAACCAGCTCCAGCCCGAACCAAGTAAGCCCCAGTTATCCTCTTTTATCATTTCCCTCCGCCGCATGTTGGTGCCTTAAGCGCCAACAGTCACAATTTCTCCTTATAATATGTTAGGTACTAATCATTTACGTTACTCATTTTTATTTATTAAGCCGAAATAACCAAAAAAACTATCAATCGAAATCGACCCTAGGGTCAATCTCAAATGAAAGTCCAACAAACTTTCTAATAATTTTGCCAACTATAATTTACTGTTTGAAGTAATCTAAACCATATTACCAAGCTATATCGCCCCCTAAAACACAAGAAAATCCTTAGAGTCAAAAGTGACCAAGCGGGTCGGTGTTAATTTTAATTTCAAATAAATTTTATAATACGGTTCCTACTACTACCTAACCAGCCAGCTAATATTTCAGTGGTACGAGCTATGGTCGTGGGGTGGTAGGGATAAAACCAGTACCGTCCGGAGTATGATGTTGAAATTAAAATTAAATTACTCCATCTATAAAAATATTAAATTAAATGTTTTAATCAGTTTAACCGTATGAAAACCATCAAACGTTTAAAGCTACTACCCTAGAGAACCGTGGGGTTACACCGATATAAAATTAATATTAAAGGGCGCCAGGATCTAAAAGTAGACCCGAACCTGCAGACGACGTCACTGTTCAACTTCACACAGGTCGAACTCGCAGATCCTCAAATGTTTCACAACTTCACCAACGCTTGGTGTAGTTGGATGTAAAAGGAAAATAAAGCTTAAGGTGTCGAAACCTTAATTCTAAAAAATGTTCCAGTTTAAAAAACAATTATCCCAGAGTACTGGGTAAAAAAAAACCGTCAACGCCTGCTCATCCGCTAGGCGGCGACAGCTCGACTGGCAGCAGGTGGCCGCTGGTGCCCCGAAGAAGCAGGTCTCGCGTCCAGGCTTTAGGGCCCAGCTCTAAATCCTGGCGGCGAGACGGGCCTCTCGAAGCATCTGAAATTATCAACACGGGGCCTCTTTATAACACTACACGCCTAGTTCAGATCTGTTACATAAATTGGGGTCCCGCAGTCTGCTATCTGTGTATCTGGGGCTGCAACCTATCATAATCAGGAAAAACGAAGAAATTTTTATGGAAATCCAAGAGAGAAATAATAGAATGAAAAACCTTATTATTTCTGGCGTACCAGAGCCTTATGATATGGATAGCACGCATAGACGCCAGAACGATCAGCAGCACGTTTTGAAAACTCTCAACACTCTTATTGACAACTGTCCAGAACCAGTCAAAATAATGAGAATAGGAAAATACGATAAAGAGAGAAACCGTCACATTAAGATCTGCTTTACTGATCCAGAAACTACCAGAATATTACTAAATAATAAATCGAAACTCAACACTACTCTAAAGATCTTTTCGGACCAAACTCCAATGCAGCAAGAATTGTTTAAGGAAACAAAGATGGAGCTGAATCGACAACTTTCAGCAGGAGAAACCAATCTGACAATAAAATATATTAGAGGAATTCCAAAAGTTATAGAAAATAACCCCAAAAAAAACTTAATTGTACAGTCACTTGCGATGATTTATACAAAAATACTACATACCAAGTCTTGAATACCTACCAAAATCTCATCTCTTCGAAATTTCGTTTAAACTTTCTATATGCGAATGTCCGCAGTATCCGAAAACCAGGAAAACTCGATGAATTAAAATGCATTCTCAAATCTATACCTAATACCGTTCATGTCGTACTTCTCGCTGAAACATGGATTACAACACAAGAAGAAACGAAAAATTTTGAACTGGCAAACTATACACACTATTATAACATCAGGAACAACAAAAAAGGTGGAGGAATATCAATCTATGTGCATGACGATCTGAACCATAACTGTCTTCACGAAGCATATATGGGAGGAAATAATTATCTATGGGTTCACCTTGATAAATATAATTTGGACGTGGGATTAGTTTACAACCCTGGTGATACAAATTTTTCGGATTTCCTGGATGTCTTTGGTCAACAGCTACAGGAGCACAAAAGGAGTCTAGTATTTGGCGATTTTAACATTGATTTGTTAAATAGATCTGATAATAAAACAAAACGCTATAAAGCACTACTACAAGAGTCTGGATACCAAGTTTTAAACCGCATTACAAAACAATTTTGCACAAGAGAAACAGCCACAACTAATAGCTTAATTGACCATGTCTTGACCAATTTACCAAACACCAACTTTCACCTAGCAACAGTGGATTCCAGTCTATCAGATCATAAGCAGATTTACGTCGAGATAAAAAAACACAAACCTCCTAAACTGAAAAAGGCACAATACATCTCCACGGACTATAAAAAACTGCAAAACTGTATACAAATTGATAATTTTGAATCCAATATCTACCATAATCTAGAAAAATATATACTATCTTCAATTACACAATGTAAGCAAGTTAAAACTAAAATAGAGAATCTACCACAAAAGGATTGGATTAATAAAGAAATTATTAGAACCATAAATCAAAAGAATAAACTATGGAATGAACTTAAGAAGGAACCGAATAATTCACACAAACAAGAAGAATATAACACACTACGTAATGAAGTAAGACGGAACATTAAAAGAACTAAAGATAATTTCTACCTTGACAAGTTCAAGGGCGTTGAGAAAAACCCAAAAAAACTGTGGTCCTTGATTAATACTTTATCGAATAACAAAACTAAAACTAGTCGTGCTCCTCCAAAGTTAAAAACACCATCCGGTATAGTCACTGACCCAGGACTTATATGCGAGGTTTTTAATGACTTCTTTTCCTCGATAGGCCTGAAACTTGCAAACGAAATACCATCAAAATTTCATCAAAGTTCTGTTTATTCAATGCCTTCCTGTAATCCTGACAAAACACTCGACAAATTTACACCTTGTACTAAAGATGAAATTGTAAAGATTATTAATGGCCTTGACGTAAATTCAAGTTCTGGTATAGACGGCGTTAGTACCAAACACATTAAATGTATCGGCAACTTAATGGCTCAAAATTTTGCAAACTGCTTTAGTGTTTTCCTATCCGAAGGTAGTTTTCCTGTCTCCCTTAAATTAGCGAAAGTTAATCCGATTCATAAGTCTGGCCCTATAAATGATCCAAATAATTATCGCCCAATTTCGGTATTGCCAGTGATATCAAAAATTCTTGAAAAAATTATTTTTTCCCGCATAGACGAACACCTTTCCTCTGTAAATTTCTTTTCCGAATGTCAATACGGCTTTAGACCTCACTCAAACACATTAGCAGCCACTTTGGATTTAATTATTGAAATAAAAACTAGTATAGATAATAAAATGATAGTCTTGGGGGTATTTATCGATCTCAAGAAAGCATTTGACACTGTCAGCCATAAGTTATTAATTAATAAACTTGAAAATACTGGCATAACTGGTACAGCTTTACAAATGCTCAAGTCTTATCTAAGTGACAGATGCCAAATTACCAAGATAAATGAGAGTCAAAGTAATGTAAAACCAATCACGTGTGGTGTACCACAGGGGTCGATTCTTGGGCCGTTGCTTTTTTTGATATACATCAATAATATATGTGAAATTAACCTACACGGTAAACTAACTCTGTATGCAGATGACACCTGTTTGTTTTATTTTGGGAATTCCATAGATGTAATCATAAGTCAGGCACAGGAAGATCTAAACACTATATTTAATTGGTTTCGATATAATTTACTTACAATTAACACTGCAAAAACTTGTTATTGTATTTTTAAGCCGAAAAATAAAAAAATTATGAATCATAATAAACTAATTATAGATGGCAAAGCCATATTTGAAAAAAAAGAAGAAAAATATCTCGGCCTAAGAATTGACAACCACCTAATGTGGACTTCACAAGTTGACTACATTAAGGCAAAACTCTTCTCGTTCCTTGGAAGTATACGACACAGTGTTGGTTGTTTTCCTCGAAAGGTTCGATTTATGCTATACAACTCATTTGTTAAATCTCATCTTACTTATCTAATCGAATTATGGGGAACTGCATCAAAAACAAAATTAAAAGAACTACAAATTTTACAAAACAAAATCATTAAATCTTTATTTAATTATAACTACCGAACCAGTACTGAAATAGTTTACAAGGAAACAAAATTAATGAACATTACCCAATTATACCTATTCCAAACTCTAATACTTATCTATAAAATACTGCATAATAAAATTCATTCAAAAATTAAATTTAATATAAATAACAAAACTCCAAAATATAGCCAAAGAAGACCTAAAAAAATTTTCCTAGTGCCAAAATCAAGAACAAAATACGGTCAGAAAGTTATAACCTCTGAGGGAGCACTTCTATTTAATAAATTGCCAGATTATTTAAAAAATGCAAATTCTATAAATATTTTTAAATGTAGACTAAAGGCGCACATTTTTCAGGGTACATTCTCATCAAGCCTTTAATTGTTAAATGTTATATCTGAAAATTGCATGTACGCACTTTTGCGGGAATAGCCTCTCAAGCTCGGTCGGCCGGCGGCGGCTCCTGCGCCGTGTTCATGTCAGTCGCTCGCTAGTTACGCGCTTGCTCACGCATGCGTCATTCATAACTTAATAACCAAATGGATAAGTACATTATTTATGTACATCACAATACTCTTACTACAACAGTGTTTTCGTATGATACGGTTCATCTTACCATGTAAGTACACAATTTGACTCGAACCTGCTGGAGAGACGATTCCCAAACCCAAATATCTGCTAACTACTGAACAGTTAGACCTACCTACATTATTGTTAATAATTTCTTATGTAAGTGACTGTAATGGTTTTTAATAAGAAATAAATATTCTTTAAACATAATCAGGGACTCGCAGCGCCAAGGGTTTACAAAAGCTTCCCAGCGCTGTTGTACAACTATAAACTAACACTATATCAATACTAATCAACACCATGTTTTAACTTTAGCGTTGCCTCACATCTAACTAGTACACAAGGCACAACACGGGTACGATATTCCACTAAACAAAACTAAGCAATGCTAGACTATTGTTGGATGATGCAATATCCATTTTGCAATGAGGTCTGACACGTCCGCCACATGGTTAAGAGCCCTGCGTCGCCTGGCGACAAGGCACGATTCGGACACCATGAAAAATCTAGTGTCTGCATTCCTAGAGGACAGTCAATTGGTTAGCAGCGCTCAAGCAAAACATTTAGGAACAATGACATTGTGATACTTACGTGCTGGGATATCCTATATTTACGCGTGGCTGCCAGCGGCGTCACGACCGGTCGGTTGTGGCACGGACCCCTGCAATTAATTAAATTTCGGTAGATTACAACACGCCCCACAACAACAAATTACTTCCCTAATATCAATTCACAAGCAACACGTACCTCTTTAAACTGACTCTCAACACATCACCACACTACTCACGCCAGAGAATGAAATCATTTCGGCGTCGCAACTCGGCAGCTTTCCTTTCACCGGAAGTCTTATAAATCGAAGGCCAGCTTTTTAAAATATACCCGGAATCTTGGAAATTATTAACAGGGTTGCTCCATGAGAATTTTCCCTTCAAACTATCAAAACGTCAAATATGACGTTTTCATCTCTCGTTCTGACACTGCAAGAATCTGTTAATAATAAAACTACATGAACTAGAGACAAGTTAACGTTTAGCAATCTGAATTTCGTCCTTCTTTTAATTTGGAAATCAATTCCACTCGAGTTAATACCCTGTCCAAATATTAGGGAGTATTAGTTTCCTCTCTGGTAACCCCTACGGGCAGAGACAATATCCATATAAAAATAATTCTCCCATTCGAATGTTCTAGATAAAAGTCCTTATAGAAAAAATAGTTCTATTTCCGGATGTGCTTGAATTTAATTTAATTACTTAAAGTAAATTTTATAGATATTAATTTATTATCGGAACTGTTTCGGCTATTTTTAAAATTGAACCTTTTATGTGAAACTAAAAGCTGACAGCCACTTCGCCCCGCTACCGCTAGGCGTCGCTACGGTGGCTGTCATTTTGTCTATGGTGTTATGTCAAATATAAAACGTAAACACGGAATTACGTATATCTCTTTAGATTTAAGTTTAAGTCTTACTAAAACTGATTTAGAAAGGTGTATTAATTGAAAATGCAAGAAAAGTGTGTCTTGTAATGTTTCAGCCAAGGCTCCATGTCTTAAATGTGAAGAAAAATGGATTATAGCCTTAGATTAAAACAAAAAGGGAAGATACGGCATTAGCGTCTCGTGAGTAAGCCGCTAAAATTAGGCCAAAAGGCACAATTTCACTTCAGTCCCAATTTGCCGAGCGTACAGGCTACATCGTATTGTTGCGGACATTCGGCTGTGATAAAAAGAGAGAGACGCTACTCCGCAGTGGCGTCGGAATCGGTCGTACCGTACTCGTACCTACTCGTCTGTTGCGAAGCGACCGAGACGTCAACGCGCTACTCGCTGACTCCCTCGCGCTGACGTTGAAACTTACTGCTCTGTCTCGCTCGCTCGATTTACACTTTTATAGGTGTGCGTGTGTGAGTGTTTGCATATGTAGTTGAGTAGGACTATATTTTGATTGACTACAAGTAGGAGCATGCCGTATCTTCCCTTTTTGTTTTAATCTAAGATTATAGCCTAACAAGCCCCAATGATTACTATTTTTGGAAACCCTATCATTCAAAAACAATGATTTCAGGTAAGTACTATTCAACCATTGCGAACCCTTTTTGTAGATTAGTAAAGGCAGACAGGGCCCTGTATTTACAACGTAACAATATTTGGCCAGAAGTAATGTATCAAAAAGTATCCCATTGCTTCGTCTGTGCAGAAAATATAATCTTATATGTAGGTACTATGTAAGGACCTTGATTATATTTCATCAGAGCTTAATATCATTCCTGAGAAGTATCAAGTACCTATTCGGATTATGCTTCTATCTAATAAGTAAACACAAGAAAAAATATTGTAATTAATTAGAATAGTATAGTTAATTTGAATGTTGTGCTCGGTTGGCATCGAAATGCAAATTTAATTACATATAAATAATTTATTGCAAAGGCTGATTTGTATTTTGTTACCGTGCCAAAAATAAAATAAAATAGGCCTGGATAACTTCAGTCCGTATTTAAAAGACAAACGTAACCTCAGATACGCTACACGATTCGACACGCTATTCATTTCTATGACCTGATCTGCTAGTCTCCTGTTTACAAGGAATCATATACCTCCGACGCCAGTTTTTTGGCCTTCCTAAAAATAAA
Source organism: Scoparia ambigualis (assembly GCA_963921215.1). Classification (NCBI taxonomy): domain Eukaryota; kingdom Metazoa; phylum Arthropoda; class Insecta; order Lepidoptera; family Crambidae; genus Scoparia; species Scoparia ambigualis. Next base: position 39,736,770 of record OY992507.1, read on the forward strand.
ATAAGTTTCCGGACTTCAACTTGAGGGTTTCTTCACCATTTCTTCTAGTTTCGCTGATTCCAAGAATGTCCTATTTGATTTTTGCCAATTCGTACTCTATGTAGTTTAATATGACATGTCATTATTCGACAGCGATTGGATAATATAAGTTGCAATGTTTAATCGTTTGGGTATTTTCCTTCTTCAGACGTGCTCCTCTCCGCAAGGTCCGCATGATGAAAGGCTCGCAGACTGCTTCCCTCTGTCAGGGCTAAGCACTTATTTAATGACGGTGCGAACTCGCCTTGTCACAGAGTCGTCATTGGATATAGTGCGAGTTTTCCAGGGGGTACCTGTGCCATCAGATACCCCACCCGCATCGGGACTGCTTATTCGGTATTCACCTTATTTGCAGCTATCCTACTTACTATAGGAATAATAATATTCCACTATCCGCCACCTGTGGACCCGGTAGATAGCTGAGGCTCGCAACTACGTAAGTAGGTACTGCAGAAGTTGGAATGTAGAAATTAAAATATGTTTGTAACTATTTATGCTGTGAATGCTTCACGCTACATTCCTTTTTTTATAGAACTGACATAGTTTAAGAATGGGAGCCTTTTCGGTCGCATAATCTCTTTCGTCATAATGTAGTTTGGCATAACAGTTTCAGCATAAAGTTTTTTCGCATAAAATTTGTAAAGCAGAGTGTTATAAAACCATAATGGTTTCATCGACATACTTTTAACTAATTGTCTTTATCATAATTTTAATCAGCATAAATGTAAATAACATAATTGCTATACGTCTAAATTTAATTTATCATAAAATACGAAACGCATAATTGATGAAGCGCAGCGTAGATATTGTCTCGAATTTCGAGGTATTTTGTTATTAGACAACAGAAACACTAGCTGCCCTACTCCTGAAGTAATTTTTTCTCTAAAATATCATACCCAGATTTTTGTGTTTTTTTGTTTTTCATATATTCATATTATTAGGTAAATAAAGTAAATTGTCTTAAAAAGTTAATACTTTGTGTTTTCGGTAAGGTTGTGCTACAAAAGTCAGTGACAGAAACGAATCGCGGCAAAACTGACTTCACGTAGTCTTGTCTGCCCTACGCTAGAGTGTAATTTAAGCCCGCGTAGGCGCGGAGGGGCGAGGCGGCCCGCGAGCTGAGGAGCAGGTGGGTTTAACGCTCGCTGCAGTGGTGAGCGAAAGCCATCTGCGACGATAAGCTCGCGTGGGACCGCCGGAGCCCCGCAGCGCCGGAGCCGTGACAGAAACCATGCCTGCTGCATGCCGCATGCCTGCCTGCATGCTGCATGCCTGCCTGCCTGTTGCATGCCTGCCTGCCTGTTGCATACCTGCCTGCCTGCTTGCTGCATGCCTGCTTGCTTGCTTGCATGCTGCATTCTTGCTTGAATACTGCATGCTCGCTGGCGTGCTGCTTGCTTGTATGCTGCTTGCTTGCTTGCATTTTGCATGCTTGGTTGATTGCTACATGCTTGCTTGCATGCTGCAGCTTGCTTACATGGTCCATGCTTGCTTGGATGCTGCATGCTTGCTTGCATGCTGCATGCTTGGTTGCTTGCTGCATGCAAGCTTGTATGCTTGCATGCTGCATACTTACTTACATGCTGCAGCTTGCTTACATGGTCCATGCTTGCTTGGATGCTGCATGCTTGCTTGCATGCTGCATACTTACTTACATGCTGCAGCTTGCTTACATGGTCTATGCTTGCTTGGATGCTGCATGCTTGCTTGCATGCTGCATGCTTGGTTGCTTGCTGCATGCAAGCTTGTATGCTTGCATGCTGCATACTTGCTTGCATGCTGCAGCTTGTTTGCATGCTCCATGCTTGCTTGCTTACATGCTCCATGCTTGCTTGCATGCTGCGTGCTTGCTTACATCCTGCATACTTGCTTGCAATCTCAATGCTTGCTTGCTTACGTGCTTCATGCTGCATGCTTGCATGCTGCATACTTTTTTTACATGCTTCATGCTTGCTTGCATGCTTGCTTGCATGCTTGCTTGCATGTTGCATGTTTGCTTGCGTGCTGCGAGCTTGCTTGCATGCTTAAACGTTGCTAAGATTAAAAGTTGTTCGATGATGTTATTTTTTGGATTTCAATTATTTGAAATGTTATATTTTTGTAATATTGGGAACGTTTTTCTTGAAAATGAATAATCTAGCATATTAATGGTCGAAGCTATTAAGCTTCGACCAAACGTTGAGTGTGATTTCAAAACATAAATATTTTGAAAATAAATAGCAATCGATATTAGGCATTTCAAAACTATGTTAATTGTGTTTTATTAAGTAAAAAGAAAATTATGGAAAACTAAAAATTACAAAATGTTTACGGCCAAATATAATTCGTACAGAAAATTTCGAGTTTAAGATAGGTAACCCTAAATGTTAACTTTATGGTATTCTATATGACTGCCAATAAATGTTATGATTAGTAATCGTTATTGTAAAAACATTTGATGCTGATATATCATTATTATAAAAGAAGTTATGGGGAAATAAAGTATGCCGAATGATTTATTCTGAATGAACGTTATGCGAAACGAAGATAACGCCATAAAACGTTATGCAGCCTTAAAATATGCCTCTTTAATTTATGCAACCCAATATGGACCCTTTAAGAATCTTGTGCTCATTTGTTATCTTGGCAGTTACAATTATTATTATGGTTACCTTAACTGAAATGTTAAATGTGCTATATAACCATCACATACGAAAAATACGTTTTAATATAATAACAAAAAATGCATACTGTGGGTGGAGAATATACGCCGCGGGAACGGGACTCGAAAGCTGGGCGGAACGCACGGGACGCGGCGGCCAGCGATCGACGCCGACGCCGACACGCGCGGGACGACAGCCGAAGCAGCGAAGCACGCATGGGAAAGCGGGTGCAGCGGCAGGCGAGGCACGGCGCGGGGCACATAACAATACCTGACTGTCAATTTTTTGTACATTCATACATAATAATAACGACTATGATCCCAGAAGGTTTAGTCAGTGACTAGGAAATGAGGACCGCAGAAGCAGTTTTCGTATTCGCATTCTACGACAAATCGCATTTTACGACACCCAAGAGAAGAGAGGGGGTGGTAGTATTATTTATTCACTGCAAATACATTTTAATACAGAAAAAAGGCGTAATAAATCTAAACTTTTTCTAATTTAATTTACTTTAGGATAAACATTAAAGTCGTGCATTTCAGTCTAGTAGTGAAAGTTAATAATAAATAGACAACGAAAGAGGATTCCTCCGTCTGGCTATCATAAAGTTCACTATTTACATTCATCCCGTTCATTAAAAAAGCAACTAGCTTAGAGTGCACTTCACTCCGGTATCAACTAAAACCCGACCCCAGATTTTATCTCTGCACGAAGTTCCAGCCACAAATAAACACGAGTCTGGCAGCCATTTCTATAGTCTCGATTGTCAAATATTAAGATACGGGGCGTAAAGAGCGAGCAAAATATAAACAAAAGCCATCAGTGGCCCATCTGCGATGTCCGCGGTGTTGGGGCCACCGCCAGTGGACATCACCGATCAAGATTATTTTTTATAGAAAAAGTTGTACATACTTAAGTTGTGTTTCAAAAAATGTTTTAAACGGTTATTTTTGAAAGAGGATATAAAGATTGAAGGCAGTTACGTATCAGTACCTACATTTCAGCGTTCTTTATTTATTTTAAGTAATATTCTATTATTATTTTGGATGGAATGTTAATGATAATAATAATTGTAAATTGTAAAAACAGTATTTGATATCTGCAATGTAAATGTTAAAAGAAAAAACAAAGTAGTACTTGTTGATTTTAATTTAGGTTATTGTTAATGGTTGAATAGGCAAAACTTTTGATAATATACATCTAGCCTATACTAGACCTCCAGTGTACCCTAATGAAATGCAAATAAATGATAGTTATTCTGATCTTCATAAATATTTATTATTAGTACGCCACGTCCAAGCAACTCTAGGAATGTAGTTCTTTCTAAGTCCACAGTTATTTAAAATAATGTCAATATATTTTAAATAATTCAGATGGTTTCTTTCCCTGCCGTGGTTTATGTAAATTGACGTAAAAATGCAAAATGCAATTCGTTACAGCGCACGCTGCAACGAATCGTAACAAAAAGCCTACTTGTGCGGAGCTTCACATACCGGGCACATACGTACATAGGTACACGTCTGTTATCCCCAAAGGGTAAGTCAGAGTCTGGGCAACGAGGGCCGCAGAATCAGGCACCTTTTATTGTAATGGAACATTGTGTAGTAATGTTATAGTTATAGTAACCCTCAGCCCCCAAGCGGTCGCATGAGACCGCACCTACAAAAACACACTTGACTTTGTACCGTGTTTTCATAGACTTACAGACTACTTTAGTATGACAAGTCTGATTATTTTGGTTCTGTGGTACATTTTATGTATCGTGATCGAAAAAATATCGCCTAATATATGCTCGATTCTGTCAAATTTGACGTTGACAGTTGCGCCAATTTTTGTGTCAGAAAAATTCCACGAGTGAGTGGTTAATAGGTCCTAAGACCGTCGGCGGCCGCGAAACAATTGATATTCAATTGTGTCTGGTTTAACGGTGCTCAAGGGGTTCTAATGAAACAAATCTAATTGAAATACTTAGAAGCATTACATTATTTTTATTATATTATTTATCCGTGTTTGATGAAAGATTACTACCATCCCCTCTCTTCCTTTTGGGTGTCGTAAAAGGCGACTAATGGACTAAAAACTGCACAACAGCATAGAGCGGCGATGGGATCACCACCTGTCAGGCTGAGCACATGTGCAATCGCTATTTGGTGAAAAGTGAACTATGGTAGAGGACTGCCCTTGCTGTCCTCATTGCCTAGTCCTTGACTAACCCCCCGGGGATAAAAGCCGTAATTGTAAGTATGTATGTATATTATACCTAAAGAAACTGTCGTTTTATTAAAAAATGGACTCCATTTGATGTAGGTACTGTTGTACCTAGTTATTCACTAAAACGACTTAAAGTTCAAGAGCAATTAATGCAAATTACTTTGAAGTAACAACATAATTTGAAATATATTGAACTTCAACTTATATATAAAAAATTCTAAAAGTTAAATTTATAATGAAATGAAGGCATACAAATTGGAACCGCATCCGGCGGTAGTCTAAGCTTGAAGGCGCCGCTAATGCTCAATCTGCCTGCAAGCTGCTTCATCTATAAAACAAGACAGGTTAACATTTGCTAGATTTCGAAAAAAAAGTAAGTAATAAATGAATTCGTATTTTTAAAAAAAATCTGTTTTTTTTTCTTAATATTCAGATAGCGGGCAGCAGACAGGCCGCGTGACATAAAGTGACCTGACAATTGCAAAGTGATTTTACTGCATTGTTACCCTTATAAACAGGAACACCGCAACATAGGACATTGCTACTATTTACTTACAGAAATCGGAATGAATTGTATTTTGTTTCGTGTCAGAAGTAACATTATCTTCTGGCTTGTGTTGTAAATGAGCTGACAGGGCGTGCCCGCGGCAGCCGGTGGCAGCTCTGGGAGACAATGGGCCTTTGTGCCGCCCGCTGCATGCGCTTACACGGAAAAACTGTTATTCATTCAAAGCATATTTACCTCAAAAACAAAAGCAAGATATCTACTGCAGTAGCCGTATCTTAGTTTTGCTGTCTTAGGAACCACCATCATACTGTGCAGGCTATCAGCACTCGTATTAAAAAATTTGGGAAGTCATTCCTCTGTAAGACCATTCGGCTTTGGAATTCTCTGCCGGCGGATGTGTTTCCCAGCTCCTATAGTCCCGGGTCTTTTAAGCGAGGCGTGAAACGGCATTTATGCAGGTCGTCACGAATGGGTGCGCGTGTTACCGTGCTTTTTCCACGGTGAGGAGCGCTCTCGTTATTTTGAACTGCATCGGCTGCTTACCATCAGGCAGGACGTAGTCACTTTGACGTGTCACATAAAAAAGGAAATATACTGACACTCTAAAACCTGTCCTGTAATTTAATTCTTACTTTTTTCGGAAGAGAAATATCACCCAAAATGTTGTAATAAGATGCAAGACCAAAAAATATATTATTTATATTACTTGAAACAAGTCAAGTTTTTTCTAATTATTTACGTTCCAAGTTTTAGTAGCAAGAAGGCTACTCCGACATTGAAGGAAGGGCCGGGGGGGGGGCATGAGCGATCGCTTTGTTGTCGTCCGCGGCGCAGGTGCGCGGCCTGATTACTCATCCGATGGCTATTCTTATGATTACGATACGATTGAAAGCGTTCTCCGATCATATATTTTTCAAACTCAAAACTCAACGTCCTGTATCACACAATAATGTTGCGTAAGAGAGACTCAGTACCGGACCTTTATACATGCTGTTGAGAGTTGGACAAGATAAACAAAAAAGTTTAGTGTCTTTGTTACATGATACGCAGAGATATTATGTAAATGAATGCTACGTAATATTTTACATATAATATAGCCTATATATTTGTTAGAGGCTTTCTCTAGAAAAATGCGGTCCGGTTTATATGCAAGTGCAGAAAAGTTTGCAATTGAAAGGGCATTTAAGGCGGTTGAATCCCTTCATAGATTCGAATGGATATTTACGGGTTGGGAGACGGCTGAAAAATTCAGACTTACCCTATGGTGTACGGCACCCTTTATTGTTGCCTCAGTCGGGCCACTTTGTCAACATGTTAATTACGGATTTTCATTTAAAGCATGCTCATGTCGGTCCAAATGCGCTTTTAGTCATTTTATAGCGAAATTATTGGATTTTCCTTTTACAGCGGGTTCATTTTTTGTAAAAGCGCATAAATATCGGAATACTCGGATCACCAAAGCTTACTTACCTATGTGTCTTTGTTTGCCTGGCCACGAAATCGGTTCACTTAGAGTTGGTTTCGGAACTCTCAAGGAAAGCTTTTATTGTTACTCTTATTCGGTTTGTTTCATTAACTCGGTCGGATTGCGGGACAAATTTGAAAGGCGCGGACAGGTATTTGCGAGAAATGTATGCCATTTTTTTCTTGTGAAAAATGAGAATACCATCGTGCAAGAACTGTCTCGTCGCGGTATTACCTAGATATTTGATCCACCCGCTTGTCCATCATGGGGCGGTTTGTTCAAGGCTGCGGTAAAGTCGACAAAAACGCATCTCGAACGTTGTATCGGTGAAACAAAGCTCACCGTCGAGAGCTAAGTACGGTTTTCTGTAAAGTGGAGGCGGTATTAAACTCAAGGCCCCTGTGCCCCATTTCATCGGATCTCAATGATCTTGAAGTTTTGACACCGGGTCGTTTTTTAATTGGACAACCCTTAAATGCTGTTCCGGATTGTTCCTTGCAGAATATGAAGGTATATCGGTTATCACGCTTACGGTTGTTACAACAGTTAACACAAAGCTTTTGGCATCGTTGGCATTTAGAATACCTTCACACCCTGCAACAGCGAGTACAGTGGACGGACTCGGTTGTACCCCTTAGGGAAAGAGATTTAGTTTTATTAAAGGAGGAGAATGTCCCTCTTCTTCACTGGCGACGCGGTCGTATAGTTCGGTTGTATCCAGGTTCGGACGGTGTGGTCAGGCTCGCGGATGTTTGCGTAGCTCAGGGCATTTTAAAACGGGCTATAAGCAAATTATCCCGTTTGCCTATAGATTAGGTTTTTTTTTCGTTCGGTAATTTTAGGCTTAATCAGACGGTTCTGATTGGGCTGGGGTAATGTTTTATACAGGCAGTATGAGCTCAATCTTTTTGCCTCTCTATTAGACGCAAAATTAAATCGGATTATCAGCTGACAGAAGTAATTACACTTGTCAAATCGGTTTCGGTAAAATACGCGCGTGCGTGGGTAATTTTAATTTCGAATATTTTTCAGTAATTACAGTGATAATAGCTGATCGAACACAACACCGAAAATATAAGCGTATTATTTATATTTTCGGTGTTGTGTTCGATCAGGCAGATTATTGCCAAGAGACTTCTCTCAAGTCCGGGGGCCCCCTTGAATCTTCATACCAGGAGGCCCCCGGACTTTACGGAAGTAAAGGAGTACGAGCACGTGGCAGGGCAGACCTCAGCATTATGGCTCCTAATAAAATTATTTAGAATAATTAATAGCTCCGCGTCACTGCGGACACAATCGGCTCTGCCTGGTGCTCATTAGCCTTCACATTATTTATGCAAACCTACTTATTGCACTGTATCTTGTATTTTATTATTTATAACGTAAAAGTAGCTAAGTGTATGTACCTACTACTACCACACAATGTGCATTTCTAACAGTACCTACCTCTTACCAGTTTGAAGTTTCGCTTTTAATTGAACGGTATAAATAAATGAGTCTTCCGGAATCTGCTTTACTTTTCCTTTTCGTGTGTAGATATTATTTTTCGCAAATATCGATCAAGAACGTTATTATTCTCCTATTACGAGCACAAATATTCCCAGCACTTTGATATTCTATTCCGCCGCGTAGGCAGTAAGCCCGCACCGGCACACAATAAACATGCTATTTCTCTATACCTCCGCGAAATTAAAGGAGACGATCATAGCTTTATTACGCGCTCGGCTCAAAGGGCGCACTCGATGCGCAAATGTGTGAGCCGGTCGCCATGGAAATTGCGCGGCGCCGACTTTAAACTCAATCATGATTTCTCATCGAATATGTAGGTATTATACCTATTTATTGGCTTAGGTAACTCGTCATCCTATTCGAAAAATGTAATCTGTTTTGCGTGTATCCGTCGCTGCCTCGCAGCATGGACGAGCCCGCTTAGCTTTCGCTTATTTATGGCATCCGTCCTCGATGAATGGAGACTACAACAGTTGTCGCCTGCATGATTGATGGCGCTGGCAGCCGCGTGTCGCGACTCAGCGCAAACGGCGCGGCGCTTTGTGCGAAGAAAAGCGCTTTCCGCTGTTTTCCGCTCCATCAAGCGGCGCTCGTTGGCTGTCGAATCCGTTCGAACTAGTTCAAGGGTGTGACCCTCGCGGAGGTTACATGACGCTATTGTCTCATAAAGGAGTCAAATTGTTGAGATAGCAGCTGTTGTATAAAGTTAATGATAAAAATTAACATGTCAGTTAGTTGTTATCATTAACTTAACTAAAAATCGAAATTAATTATAACGAGCTCTTATTAAGACACCATTTATAATAAACAAAATAGAGAAGTAGGAACTTAGTCGAACTAAAATAGACTTTTCAAATCAAACCATAAATCTAAGCTATGGCTAGATGCGATCGAGCAATGGCTGGGTAAACGACCTACGGGCCACGGCACGGGAGCGTCGCCGCGCGGCTGGACATAGCGCCCGAGCCGTACGCACATAATAAGACTTTTTTTTAATACCATAAAATGACATAAGAAGGATTTATTTATGAAACTAAGATGAGTAACGAACCCGCCTTAGGGAAAGCTGCCGCCGCAGCACATGGACACTTACAACACAAAAGGTATCATCGAGCATGGCACGCGCGCGTGACTCTTAAAGCTTTAGTTGTTATGCTTCTGTGCCCAGTAATTTAAAGATTTTACATAAAAGATTAAGTAGATCTGTTATCCAACTAAATGCTAAGGCACTAAACCTAAAAAAATAATATGAACCATTATAAAACAAAAAGCCCCCGGCGCTAGAGTAACTAATGTCATTTTCTTTATTCTTTACTGAATACTTTACTTATACGTTACCGAATATTTTAACGTCTATTTTAGTAATCAGTTCAAAGATATTAAGTTTGGCTCTTTACAATACCAATGCCTATTAGAAATAACTTTCTTGAACTCACCGGAGTTAAAGTAAATAACCATTCGGTTGGTGTTAGTGGAATTTTGCAATAAGCTCCAGAAATAAAATTTCAGGCAACAGAAAAATTCATAAGCGCGTATTGTAAAGTTCCCCGACAAAGCTTTGCAATCGCCCTTTCCTTTATTGCGTCGCAGTGTGCCGTAATACTAAATCTCTATTTTCTTCGTTTCACCAGAATATTATAAATACAAAGATGGCTTCAGATCTTCGGAATAGCTTAAGTTGTTACGTCAGTTGTGTTATTTAAATATTTTTTCCACCAATTTGGAGTAGAGTAGAGTAGAAATTCGAGAAAATAATACGATAACAAAGCTTACAGTACAATTAACGTTTACAAAAACTAAACATAAGTAGGTACTTTATATTTCTTTCTTTTACTGCATAGGTAAGTATTAAGTATAATATTTGTCACTATCACATACATACAATTATGAAATACTTTGCTAAATAATATGAATAGTACCGGTACTGGTCCGCATCAGTCTTAACTGAATTAATACCCTCAACATTGAAAATAGCAAGCTCATAAGAGAATTAATTATTATTCAATAAAAAACCGACTTTTTGATGTTAGAATGAAGTTGTTTTAGCTAAAGTAATCAATACAAAAATATAAATATTATTATACTATTTAAATTTAAAACAAAAGAACATATTATTAAAGTCATGCATGTATTAAACTGGTCTCCGCTCAGCATTTATGTCCTGCGGGTCTATCGGCTAAAAAATATGGATATGGACATGGGCTTCATTTGACATTTGAAGCCCTTATTTTGTCCTTAAATGGGCATATTATGGGCTTGAAATGTCAAATGAACCCCATGTCCATATTCATATTTTTTAGCCGATAGGGTAGCTGGTGTTAACCACGACGCTGTTCTTTCGCGGATTCCGCGGATGCAGATGATAAATATATGTATGTATTTAAATAAACACAACCTGAACTTTACAAGTTTTAACTCTTTTGGAATTTCTCAAGAAAGGTGGGATGTTATTTCAACAACTCGTCGAAGCGTATCTAAAGCAAATGCTAAAAATATCGCCAGACGGCAGGCTGTTGGCTGTAGGAGCGGTCAATGTGTCAGTGTTTATAAGGCGGTACTCTATAACTCATCTAAGGCTTTTATTGTGCCCGGACATGGGTCAACCGCGCGGTGATAAGGCTGCGAGGTACAGGAGAGCCCGCCATGAGGCACATGGACATGCGACTACCTATACTCGTTATAAATACAATGATCATATATGACGGATTCAAGACCAACGAAACTTATATACTCGTATACGAGTAATACAATTTGGTTTTTATTATAATTATTGCTACATTTTGTAAATATTTGTTGTTCACGCTATCTCGATAATGGGCGATTAAAGTCAGTATCACAGTGTTTTATCTGTACCATAATGAAACCTGAAATTATGGAATATTTGAACGAAATAAAACGTTTGGTTTTAATTTCTCACAATACATTTTGTTTCTTAAGTTTACTTTGAACGTATAAACCAGCGGCAAGCCCTGTTGCGCAATGACCACGAGATTGTTGGATTAACCGAGACCCCCAGAGGGTCGGTATGAAGCTAGAAGACAAGGATATCGATATGGTTGCCCGAGCGGGTGCGCTGCGTCGGCCGCCCCGGGATACCAACACAGCCATGGTCAACGCTGATAAGCAGATCTCCGGCTCTACAAGGCCGGTGGTTGTCCGCTTTATTCGACAATCAAAAGTCAAATGCATTATTCAATTTAGACCTTTAATTATTGACGTCAAAATAATGTATATTAAAAAAAGTTAACTAACATAGTTAAATATTATCAACTAACTTAACTACCTACCTACCTAACTAATCTACCGCCAGTTCGGATTTTGGGAGAGCCTTCGACTGAGAAGAAACTGGCAAGAATCTCAGGAGGCCTTACTTTTTTCTCCCTCTAAGTAACAAAAGCTATAATGTCCTCGCCAAGTGCCAGTCCAGTCCAGAGCCAGAAATATATTAATACAAATTACTAATAAATAGGATATGCTCGTACATGCACTATGTCCATCATATTTGTCATTTACCTACATAATCTTCCACTTTATAATAACCTTTACTCATAAGGGTTTTTTAACGTGTGCTTTAAATGTATGTAAAGGCATTTCAGTAATATCGACACGGAATGAGTTTACGAAGGCTTGCAAATCACGGAAAATACATCACCACCAAAGATCTGGATCTGGAATGCCCTGCAGTTAAAATTTACACTAATGAAAGACTCACCGCATATAATAGAACCTTTTTTCGTGACACCAGACTGCAGGCTAGGCAGCATGGGTTCAAACATTGCTGTACAAAAATGGTACTATTTACGTTCGTGCCGCCGTTACTTACGGACCGGCAATTCGGTTCCAGACAGGGGAGATCAACTGATGAAGCGAAGAGTCTGTTGTCGTCCTTAGTTACGGGGCACCTCGATGCAGGCTGTTTATGTGTTGGAGTCTTCCTGGACCTCGCCAGGGCTTTTGATACAGTTTCAGCTCCCATTCTGCTGTCTAAGCTTGAAAAGATGGGTATTAGAGGGGTGGCCCTGGAGTGGTTCAGAAGTTATCTTGCAGAGCGGAGGCAATGTATGCGGGTAGGTGACTCACTAAGTGGCATGCAGTCCGTTCACTTCGGGGTGCCCCAGGGTAGCGTCTTAGGTCCCACCCTCTCCAACATACATTCTGTCAAAAAAGTTTCGGGAACGGACGATTTGTCTAAGATACCAAATTCAATTTTTTGTTTTTTTTGTTGTTAGATTGGCACTGTTATCCATTTTGGCGCGGAGTTTGAGTTTTATCTGTTATTTAGATTAAATACAGTGCTTTTTTTAGTTAGTTTATATCTAGTGTGTATTGCGAATTTCATAATGGATAAAAACATCGAACAATGAGTTTGTCTTAAATTTTGCGTCGCCAATGGAATTTCGTGTTCGGAGTCACTGAAAATGTTACAGAAGGCTTACGGTGAATCGACCTTATAAAAAACACATGCTTATAAGTAGAACAAAGCGTTCAAAAGCGGTCGAGATGTGATGAATGATATGCTTCGCTCTGGTAGGCCAACAACGTCTTCAACTGAACTGAGTTAACATCGCAAAAGTGAAGGAAATGGTGACTGCAAATCCTCATTCAAGTTTAAGAGAGATAGCTGCTGAATTTTTTGTGTCTCACGAGTCGATCCGTACCATTTTATATAATCACTTGGGTATGAAACATGTTGCCGCTCGGCTAGTCCTAAAAGACCTGAATTTTCTCCAAAACTTAATCGCATAAGAGTCGCTGAGGACAGGCTAGAACGAGTCAATTCCTACCCAACATTTATGCAACGCATTGTTACTGGTGATGAGACATGGGTTTGACGAGTTTGACATGCGGACTAGTCAACAAGCTTCGGAGTGGCGCCTTCGGACTCAACCGAAACCGAAAAAACCAAGCCAAAGTCGATCAAAAGTCAAAGACTGTTTTCTTTGACTATCGCAGTGTTGTGCACTTGGAATTCTTGCCGGAAGGTCAAATGGTAAATAAATAATATTATTTGAGCGTTATGCGACGTTTAAGAGAGCAAATTCAACGAAAAAGGAATTTGTGGAAAGAAAATTCTTGGATTTTGCACCACGATAATGCGCCTTCGCATAAGAAGGCCATCATTGTGAACGATGTTTTGACCAAAAACTCAACAAATACCATCGAGCAACCACCAGACCTTACATAAAGGAGAATTCGCGGCGAAAACTGTACTCAATTACGGAAATAGCGTTTAAAAAATGTTTTGATGATTGGATTATTCGTTGGTGTATCGTTTCTGAAGGAGCATACTTTGAAGGCGATAAAATAAATTTGGATGAATAACTAACATTTTGTGTATTATTGATCTTTTCCCGGTACTTTCCTGACAGAGTACCTATACATTAAACCCCTTAATGCCCCAAGCGGCCACATTTGGTCGCACCTAAAACACTTGCTATTCCGTCAGAGCCGCCGCTATATGGCCGCGCTGGCCGCGCTCTCCACTTGACTTTAGTATTAACAAGGTCGATTATTTCGGTTCTGTGGTACATTTTATGCATCGTGAACGCAAAATTTAACATGAACTGCGTTCGATTTCTTTTCCATTTCCGCAAATTTAAATTCCCGCCAAATTGCACCGGCTGTCAAAATTTTTTGACATTTCGTTGCAAAGACTAAGAGGAGGCCTATTACATCTCGACTGTGATTTTGCGTAAAATGGCCAATTTTCGCGTTCTTGATCTTAGAAACAACTTAATGAATAGTGTAGAATAGCTATTGGCATAGTTCGTAGCGACCTCGCTTTTTGTAAATTTTGCTTAACTTTTTAATGAAACCCAAAATTGCAGAGAAAGATATTGCGCGAGGGCACTTTTTTGAGCTCCTAGATTGAACTACTGTTCTAAATAAATGAGATAAAAAAATTAGAATGTTATCTCTTATATAGTCGTATAGTTCGTAGCAGCCTCAATTTTTTTAGATATCATTGATTTTATATAGAAAATAAAAAAAATCTAAACCAAAAAACTTCAAAAATTTTTTAAGTTAGCTGTGAATTTCTCCTATCTACGATAATAATTGAGCAAAATTTATACCAGAATCATTGTTACTTCATGAGACATAAAGATCCTATTTCGATAAAAACATAGAACTGCAAAATTACTACAAAATGCGATGCGCCGGCCGTCCGATAGATATGTAATGTTAAGCATGAATTTATTATCCTGTTTCGATAAAAATGATAAAAAGAACTGGAAATTTACAACAAAATGCGAAAATGGGCATTTTACGCACAAATCGATCACGGAAATATGAATTAATGTAAGGGACAATTTCCCGAAAATGAGTTATATACACCGTTGGATTCGGAATTTTACGCGCCATCGAATGGTATACTTGAAATGTTGATATCTTGAAAAAAAAACTAGTTTATGTCCCTTACATTACACATTTTAGGAGGTCCTAAACAAATCTTAATCACAAATTTTGACGTATCATGCACTTGTACAAAATTATATTTTAAGTTTAAGGTATGTCTCATAATAAATTATATATGGCCTTTACCCTAATCAAGTTTTTGTTTTCCTAAACCTTACTAAATAATACTTACCGTATATTTCTACCGTGTATGAATCTAAAACGCAGAAAAAACACATGGGGAGAGGCAGCTGGTAAACGTGGTTGTCGTTATTGCGAAATTGCCACGTCATGCCTTTTACGCTATCTCAAAAAAATTGATGGTAGAGGGGTAAATATATTGTTACTAGAAGTACTGTAAAGTACAGTGCAAGATTATTTTGATGGTCTGCCCTTACTTTACAAAAAAACTTATCACAAGGTTTACTTAAGAGATAATTGAAGAGATTAATGAAAGGGACCAGACGCTGCTTTTAAACGAGGTTGAAATATCAGGTGTCCCGGAACACCAAAATGAATCCGCCACACACATCGTGCAAGCCATTGCCCTGAAAATAGGTATGACTATCGACGTTCAAGATATAGTTAACGTCGAACGTGTGGGCCCAAAACGCGAAGCTGGAAACGATCGTGATAAGGACCCTAGGGCGCGATGCCGACCCTTGATAGTCAGACTGTCACGGCGGTCCGTGCGGAACGAAGTACTAAAAAATGCACGAGTCCGTCGGGGCATCGACACCAGCGACATCGGACTGCCAGAGCACCTGCCACAGCGTATATTCGTCAACGAACGGCTGACAAAAACAAATCGTCAAGTATTTTACAAGACCCGCCAGGCTGCGAAAGCTGCTAACTGGAAGTTCGTGTGGACCAGGGAGGGCCGCATATTTGTGAAAAGAATAGATGAAAGTACAAGTAAGACTTTCCAAATTAAATCAGAGAAAGACATCGATCGTGTTTTTGATTTGGGTATTAATAGTTCATTTGCTAAATAACATTAATAAATCTAGTTCTCAAATATCTTCCATCACCCATAATATTAATAGATATCGGTTTCTTAATAAAAAACAGTGCCATGTCTCTCTAAAAAAACCATGTGGAGTTGTTGTTGCGAATGTCCGTTGCTTTTGTACCCAGTTTCAATGTAAAATATGCAGACTATTGTATGATTTTAAATTATTTTGTAGAATTAACTATAGTATTAATAATATTGATGTGGACCTAACCTACACTGCTAAGAATAATGTAACTGCAGTCCCAATGTACTCTTATAAGCAAAGTGTTTATTTTCATGTTTATTTCTCGCCTTGTTTTTTACCGTGCCTTCCATTGTCTTCTCATCTTTACTCACACTTAGACATTAACAATGACACGAAATAAGTCACGTTTTTTGACCTTAGGACTGCTAAACGTGCGTTCTCTAAATACTGGCCGAGATGAGTTCTGTGCCGCTATGGATATGTATAAACCGGACATATTAGCGCTAAATGAAACATGGTTGAGGAAAGGCGAGGAGAACTTTACTCCCACCATTTCTGGATATATGCTGAAAAGTAACCCACGTCAGACGGGCCGCAGAGGAGGTGGGGTGGGGTTTTATGTTCGCAAAGATTTGCATATTCGTATGAGAAAACACCCTCCTTCTATATTAGAGCAGATGTGGTTGGTGCTACATATTAAGGGAGTAGGTAGTTTGGTAATTGGTACTGCGTACAGACCGGAATCTGTTCCCGTGGATGACGCCATTGATGCCTTGAGCGAGTCAATGGATGAGTTTGCCGGTTGGAAAAATATTTTTTTACTAACTGATTTTAATGTAAACATGTCGTCTCTAGACAACCCAAACACAAAAAAGGTTTTGTCATTTTTGACACAGCGAAACCTAAATCAGTTAGTCCAAGAACCGACCAGAATGGTAAACGAGTCTAGTTCTTTAATAGATTTAATAATAACGGATGATTCTAGTATGTGCAAGAGAATATATACTTACCATAATCCATCAATAAGCGACCATGCTTTCATATTTGAGAAAGCCGCATACTTTACATATTACGTTAATAATAATAAAAACAACCCAAAACAAATGTGGAATCACCTTAAGCAGTCGTCAGTCTTGTCCACCACAGAAAAACCTCCGATCCCGAAACACCTATGCAACCCAAATAAAATTAATGATTTCTTTCTAGAAATACCAGGAAACGCAAATACCCATTTGGATACACAGTCAGCTTTTGAGAATAGTGAAGTGAGCATGAGTCAATTCTTTATTGAACCCTGTACAGAACAACAAGTACTTAAGATAATAATGTCTATAAAAACACAGGCTTCTGGGCACGATGAAATTTCAGCTGATATGATCCGATTAACCTTGCATGCTACCCTGTCGATAATAACACATATAGTTAATTCATCTATTACATTGAATATTTTCCCAGATACCTGGAAACTTGCTAAAGTTAGACCTTTACCAAAGTCAAGCGAAGTTAGGGACCTTAAAGAGCTGCGACCAATTAGCATTCTTCCAATGCTATCTAAAATAGAAAGGGTAGTCTGTGAGCAACTCACGAGGTACCTTGAACGTAATGATCTGCTCCCAAAGACGCAGTCAGGTTTCCGTAGTAAATATGGAACAGCGACAGCGCTGGCGAAAGTTACAGACGATGTAATTGATGCGGCAGACAAAGGGATGGGAACTGCGCTCGTATTGCTGGATTTCTCTCGAGCTTTTGACTGTCTCAATGTGGATTTGTTACTGTCAAAAATGGCATACTACGGAATTTCAAAGCCATCGCGCGATTGATTTCAATCATTCTTAACAGGCAGAAGGCAATTTGTGGAAATTCAAGATGATGAAGGAACAATAAAAAATCAGAACAAAAAAATATCAGCCGTGGAACGCCACAGGGCTCAATAATTAGTCCTTTATTATTTGTACTTTACACAGCAGACCTGGAGCGGAGTATAAAGCACTGTGAAGTTCATCTTTATGCGGACGACACCCAACTATATTACTCTTTTGCACCTGACAATCTGAAAGCCTCGCTCGATAAAATAAACGAAGATCTGATGGCAGTGGCGAGCTGGTCGACCAAGAACAATCTTGTTTTGAATCCAGCAAAGTCACAATATCTTATTATGGGCAGCAAATGGCAATGTCGTAAAATAACTGAGCAAGACCCTAAAATATATATAGGAAACGAAGCCATACCCAGAGTAGAAAGCGTCAGGAACCTAGGTCTGATAGTAGATGGGGAAATGCGATATATTGATCACATTAACACGAGGATAAGGAATGCGTTTTATCGACTGAAGTTATTGTATAACATAAGAAACTGTCTCTCAGAGAAAATTAGGGAAACACTCGTGGAATCCCTGGTTCTCTCTCAATTTAATTATTGTGATATCGTGTATGGACCAAGAATACTAAAAGAGACACAAAAATCAATACAACGTATGCAAAATGCATGCATTCGTTTTTGCTACAATATCCCGAAAAGATCGCACATATCGCCGTACCTAAACAGTAAAGGAATCTTAAACATGGCGAATCGAAGGCTGTTGCATTTGGCGCTCACACTTCGCAAAGTGATTGAGTTTGAAAGACCGCAGTATCTTTTTGAAAAATTGGATTGAGTTAAATGCTCTCATACAAAGTCTTTGAGAAGTACTAGGGAAACCAATTTGGTGATTCCTAAACACAAAACCAAATTATTCAGGGGGAGTTTCAAATTTGCCGCCACCAAAATTTGGAACGACCTGTCGCCGCCACTAAGAGAACCTATGCCATTATGTACATATAAAAAACACTTCACCATTTATCTTATACAAAACCTAAATAATATAATAATTAAAAATATTAATATTTTATAATTTATATAAAAAATATAAATTATAAAATATTAATATTTACATATTATGTGATAATTCTTGTCTAAACCTATTACTTACCTATTAATCTATTTAAAATATTAAATGTATGTGCTACCTATCTGTCTGTTTGAAGTCGGTGCCAAGCCATAGGTATGTTGCATGCAGAGTGCAGGGTGGTGCAGGCCCGCTGCGGTCGGACGCAAGGCGCGAGTGTGCGGGTGGGTGGGGGCGGTGCTCGCGCTGAGCGATCCAACTCCAACCTAAAGTGGCAGACACATGCGGGCAGAAGTCGTTAACGGTCACTTTGTATGCTATTAAATTTTGATGCGTTATTGTTGTTCCTGATAGATTTCTATAGTTTGAAAGTTCCTTACACTTGTTTTTGTTGTTGTTCTCTGTCTTTGATATTTATATTTTTTTTAATATCATTAGAATTTCGGTTTCGTTTATGTTATTAATTAAAATTATATATTTTATATATAGGTATATAGTTTTGCTTCTGTTTGTGCTTGGCACCGACTTCAAATAGACAGGTAGGTAGCACATACATTTAATATTTTAAATAGATTAATAGGTAAGTAATAGGTTTAGACAAGAATTATCACATAATATGTAAATATTAATATTTTATAATAAATAGGTTATAGTATGAGTACTTGTAGAATATAAAATACGTGTTTATATGTAAGTAACATAAGTAAGTAAGGTTTTGTTTGTTTAGATATTATAATCATGAATATGTAGATACATATGCTATTTTTATCTATAAATGTATTAAGTTTATTTTTTGCTTTTTAGTGAGTTTTTGATTGTGTTTTTTAATCTTATTTTTTTTTTAAGTCGGTTTATTTTTTTTATAAAAAAATCTTTATTTTTCTCTTTTTAGTGTTAGTAATAGGTACGTATAAACTACAAATTTCAGTCAAGTCGCCTTTACACATTCCACGCTATCGACGAGCTACTAGAGGCAGCTCAACAATTAAACCGAAAACGACCACCATCTAAGGTCATTCCTGCTGATGTTAATATCTGTGGGGGTTTGATGCACGCACTGAAGTTGGGTATAGGCTCCAGACAAGCTCCAAAGTAATGTTAAGACGTAACATTTCTGTTATTGAAGGCCTAGTCAACGGGGCAATGGGGATCGTGTCCAAGTTTAAGTGGCCTGCCCTTCGCCGTGATCAAATAGAATCAGGCTAGTTACCGGATTCAGTGTGCATAAAATTTGATGACGACACTATTGGCACAAAAGTAAAAGATAGTGATGGGCTAGTGGCCATAGCGCCCGTATCAACAACATTCCAAGCAAATAAAGGGTACGGGGATGTTGAACGGAAAATGCTGCCGCTAATCCTCAGTTGGGC
Organism: Scoparia ambigualis; assembly: GCA_963921215.1. Taxonomy (NCBI): domain Eukaryota; kingdom Metazoa; phylum Arthropoda; class Insecta; order Lepidoptera; family Crambidae; genus Scoparia; species Scoparia ambigualis. Next base: position 39,756,774 of record OY992507.1, read on the forward strand.
GGTAACGGTGCATAAACTCTAGGTCACCACTTTAAACAGAGCTGTGATTGACTAGGGCAAGAAATATTTTGCCAAAGGCCAAGTCTATGTAGAACTTAATCGTGTAAATGCAATGGATAGCATTGCTCCTGCAACAAAAGCTGGACGACATGGACGAAGTGAGCGCAGTGCAAGTTTGCAAGACCAGCTTCAATAAAGATGAGGTGGCTGGTGCAAAGAAGCTGCTCTACGAGTCTGTCGGCAAGAGCGACCAGATGGTGTCCCTAAGACGAGACGGGACGCAGAAGAGCATGCAGGAGATCATTACACTGATCAAGGAAACCGATCCTGATGACATGCCGACGTTTGTAGCGAGAGACCTCAACAAGTTGCCTCCCGTCACTTTCGATCATGTCGACGGCACCTGCCTCCTGAAGGACATCGTGTCTCTGAAGGCGAATTTGGCTGAAGTGATGCTGAAATTTCAAGCATCCGAAAATACTAGGTCATCGATCGCCGGCTCATATGTCAACAGTCGACGAGGGGCCTGCCTCGATACGTCTACGTCGAGCTGCAAGTCAGCAATTTCAGAGCCGTCTCCGATACGACCCGAGCCGAGCTGAGCGCCGCCGGCACAGCTGTCAGCCGCGAGCGCAGTCTTTATGCCCTGCGCGCCTGCCGCCAACGCCGCCGCCGCCCCGCTGCCTGCATTGCCGGCCGTGACGACGCATGCGCCTATCACGTGTGCGCCCGTCAACTGTCGACGCCGCGATTTTGCCGTTGTTGTTACGGCCAATACAAAAATACGGTCGCAGCAACCTATCGCCGAGGCAAAGGCCACTTTACGAAACGTCGCACACCCGGACCAAGACGAGGATGGCTTCGTCGAGGTTCGAAGCAAGAAGCGTTGCGCGAAATGGGACGATTAAGGTTATTTAAAATTATTAAAAAAAAAAATCTGTTATTTTCTTATATTCTCCATCCAAATTTACAAGTCCCCCCTTTCTCGTACAAAACACCCCAGTAACTGTGTAAAGCCAATAAACCAAAATAAATACAAGTTAATATGGGCAATTACAAATGCACAACTCCTTAACCGTCAGGAGTTGAGGAATTGTACCTTCCATCATCAGCTTATCTGAATAACTTGATAGTACACAACTAGCCTTCTATAATATAATATATATTTAAAGAATAATTCCCTAACTCCTAATCGTTGAGGAGTTGTGTCTCCCATCATCATCAGATCAGCAATGTCATCAAATGATGACTACAAGAAGCAAATATATGATCATTTAGTGCGTGCCTATAAAATTTGAAGGTTTCCCTCGATTTCCCTGGGATTCTATCATCAGATCCTGACTTGGTGGCAATGGGACCACCTCAGAAGTATGCTCTTTCAAATAAAAAAAGATTTTTTAAAATCGGTTCACAAAGATAAAGATAAGATAAAGATAAAGATAAATATACTTTATTGTACACCACAAAAAGACATATTGACAAAAAATAAAATAATTACATATTAAGTTGACGTACAAAGGGCGGTCTTATCACTAAAAGTGATTTCTTCCAGACAACCTTTGGATGGACAAAAAAGATTTTAAATTTAAAAGTGGGCTTGTAGTGCACCATGGATATAGATAATAATTAGTGATATTGACTTATCAAACTACTTAAATAAATATAATGTTATGGCATGTATTCAGAATTAGCAATAAACATAATATATCGGCTTTACACCAAACAGATGGCTATAAGGACAAGTAATAGTCATTCACCATCCTCTTGAAACTCGCTAGCGTTTTGGCCATTCTAATGTTCAAAGGCAAATCATTCCACAAACGAGCAGCCATTACTGTAAAGGACTTGTCGTAAAATGTTGTCGAATGTACTGGGATCTCGAGTGTCAAGTTATGTGAAGATCTTAATGATCGTGAGTGAGACTCACACAGAAATTTGAAACGACTTTTAAGATAGGAGGGAGTAGTCGGGTTAAACAGAATGTTGAAAAGGAAGTACAGAATATGAGCATTCCGGCGAAGTCGAATAGGCAACCACTTGAGTTTTGTACGGAATTCGGAAACATGATCATATTTGCGAAGTCCAAATATGAATCGTATACTAAAGTTTTGAAGTCGCTCAAGCTTATTAAGTTGTTCCTCTGTGAGATCGATATAGCTGACATCCGCATAGTCAAATATGGGCAGAAGAAGCGATTGCGCAAGAGCAATTTTAGTGGCGGTTGGTAGAAAATTGCGCAGTCTTTTCAAAGACCCCGCAGATGCAAACATTTTACGACTGACTTCTTTCAATTGATAGCTCCAGGCAAAATTTTTGTCTAAAAGCACACCCAAGTTCTTGACGCAGTCACTCAGATACAGTTCAGAGCCATCAAAATATATTTTAGGAACCAGTGACCAGTCGATTCTGCATGTCATTCTAGGACTGCCAATGCATATAACTTGAGTCTTTGTGGGATTTACTTGGAGTCCATATGATTTGCTCCATACGCATATGGTAGCCAAGTCGGTGTTTAGGGTGGTAATGGCTACATCTAGTTGTTCTACTGGAACTTGCGTATACATTTGTAAGTCATCTGCATAAAGGTGGTAGGAAGAAGTTAAGTTATTTGAGATGGAATTTATAAATATGGCGAAGAGCAAAGGAGATAATACGCCACCCTGTGGTACCCCAGCAGACGTATCGCACCAACTAGAGAAAGTGTCGTCGATGCGAATTCGCTGCCGGCGTCCAAACAGATAACTACGAAACCAGCCAATCACTGTAGGAGATATGTTAATAGAGCGCAGTATGCCGAGCAGAACTTCAAAATCTACGGTGTTAAATGCATTACTGAAGTCAAGTAGAGAAAGTAGCGTGACTTTTCCGTTCTCCATGCCCAGCCTTATATCGTCAGTAATGTTAACCAAGGCTGTAGTGGTGCTGTGTCCAGGACGAAAACCAGACTGATAGGGATTCAGTAGACTATTTTTACACAGGAAGAGACTGAGTTGGTTGTGGACAAGGCGTTCCAGGATCTTGGAGAGGAAAGGTAAAATAGAAATAGGGCGGTATTCTTGGAAGGATGTTGGATTGGACTTCTTGGGCAGGGGAACGATCTGGGCATCTTTCCAATCGGTGGGAAACGCAGCACTCGATACCGAAAGGTTGAGAATATGGGAGATGACAGGAAGGATTTCATCAAGGATGGGTAATATCATCTTTCGACTGATACAGTCGGCACCCACTGCATTTGAAGAAATCGACATTATGCTCTTCTTAACATCACAATCAGTGAAAGGACAAAAAACAAATGAGGCATAATTAGGACTTGGTATACTTGAAAGAGAGTTTAATGTGTTGAATTTAGTAACCGTATCAAAATTGGTAGAGGAACAGAAGTGTTTATTTAAAGAATTAATATCTAAATCTTTAGGAGTCGATCCCTGACGTGATTTACCAATGCCCAATGTTTTTAGAAATTTCCAGACTTTGGCTGGATCTCCGTTTTCAACGGAATTATGGATAAAGTGGCGTTGAGCGTTCCTACACACCTTATTGCAGTGATTCCGAAAAGCAACATATTTCTCCCGGTTGTACTGAGTGGGCTTAAGTTTATATCTACTCTTGGCTATCGCTTTTTTGTGACTTAGAGATTTGATGTCGTCTGTGAGCCAAGGTGATGGAGGATGTTTTAGTTTAACAGCGCAAACTGGAGCATGCTCATCATAAAGTTTTATGACATTAGAGGTGAAATAAGCTACTGCCTCATCCACCGACTCTGCCCCAAACAGCGGTGCCCAGTCAATATCGATGGCATCTTTACGAAGCCTGTCAGTATTCACACCACTAAAATTGCGCTGCAACAAAGTTTTACAATTATCTTTAGGAGGACGAATCTTGTAAGAAAGGAAGATAAGATCGTGGTAGGAAAATGCGTCGGCTGAACACTGACCATGTCTTGCAACATGATCAGTGGAAGAGACAATTATAAGGTCTAGAAGAGATGGGGAGCAGTTAGGGAAAGAATGAGTAGCATTTAAAGAAGGAGCAGATAGGTTATAGGAGTGTAAGATAGAGAGTAGTGCCGAAGAGCGGAAGTCATGTTTAAGTAGACAAGTGTTGAAATCGCCCATGATAATAGTGTGACTGTAAGAAGGAGTTAATTTTTCAAGTAAGGTTTCAAAAGATGGGAAGAAGTTAATTCGTAAAGAAGGACAATAATAGACTCCAAGAAGGATTTTGACGCGATTAAGGATTACTTCTAAGAAGAGATGCTCGCCCGCATTTGGCGGCGGTGGCTGTGCTGACATATCAACAACAGAGAAGGGAATGTGTGCACGAAGATATATGGCAACACCGCCGCCACCACCGACAGCGCGATCATTTCTTATTAGTTGAAAACCGGGCAAGGAGAAAGAAGTAGAAGGGAGACAGGGCTTAAGCCATGACTCGGAGACTAGAATGGCATGGATATTTTTATTAACAAAGCTTGTCAGCATATCGGAGAAATGTGCCGGAATGCTCTGTGCATTTATGTGAACAGCGTTAAAATTTTTGTCAAAGTTACAAAACTGGGACGCCAGTGTCTCAGAGAGAGTGGGAATGCTAGAAAAACTGTCATCACTACTGCAGGCCGATAAGAAACTATCTGTATCACTATTACAAGGACTGATCATGGACATAACAAAATATTACAAGTACCTAAAATAAAACTAAAATAAAATGTATGTATACTTACTAAAATTACCGTGAAAATAAATAAACTACCTAAACCAAATAATATTGTCCACCCGCCAGTTACTGCTGTGAGTACCTAATAAACTTTAAGAAAGACAAAACAAAATTAAAACATAACAGCAAAAATAATTATTAAAAAAAAAAAAAAAAAAAAAAAGAATAAAGCTTATAACAAACAAACAAAGCGATAAAGCAAAAAGACACTCAATAAAACATTTACGTGATGAAAATAACTGATAATGGAAATTGGTCCGAAGAGACCTCAAACAAAATAACAAGTATTGGAACGTATCCTGAAAAATATGACATTAACTTTACTAGAAATGAATAAACAAACTAATGATTAGGCAGTATGGTCTCGGACCTTAGCCTGTTCCTACAACTAACAAAAAAAAACAATGTCCCAAAATGACACAATTGATTGACATTGACAATTCATCACACTGCTTATACAACAACGTACAATTTTTTACATTACCAGTGAGATAAAAAGAAGCTATTACCTACATATTAATAGTGACACAAATGACGGAGATATCGGTGGACATACATAAAAAAAAAACATTCACGTCGAACATAGAACCTCCTCCTTTTTTGAAGTCGGTTAATAATACTTTCTTAGATTATATATTTTAATGATTAATTTAAGTTGCATTTTAAAAAATAAAAATAAATAAATAAAATTATTTATTTATTCTTTAATAATTTCGTGTTTAACTATACTCCGCTCTTCCTTTACCATTTATACGTAACAAAAACTTTACAAATTAAAGGTAAGTAAGTAGGTACCTAACAAAAACTTAACAAATGAAAGGTAACAAAAACCTTTTTTTATACATATGCTATGCATAATAGTTGTGGGTAAATGTGAGAGTGCGTTTGCTTGAGAACTTGAATGTGCATGTGTTTGTGAGTGTGTGTGATTTTGTGCGTGTGCTTGTGAGTAGGTATATGAGTGTGTATGTGTGTTGTCTAAGTAAAAAATTTTATATTTTCACAATAAAATTCACAAGGGTAGCAATATTTTTTTTTATCTAAAGTAAATCAAGTCAACCCACCAACCCGCATTGGGCCAGTGTGGTGGGTTATGGCCCATTGTCCCCACGTGCTATTGTTCACGTGGGAGGCCTGTGCCCAGCAGTGGGACGTTTATAGGCTGATGATGATGATGAAATCAAGTTAACCAATTTGCTTTTGAAAGTAGAATTTTATTATAGGATTTGGATGAGATACAGCAATAACTAAACCAAAAAGGGTACCTTACTTCAAAAATTACTAATATTATTTTTGTCTATATGACTGTTACATAAATGCAGAGTATTTTGTGTTAAATGCAATTAAGGTATAGAACGCATTTACATTTATTTTTAATGTAAGAGACATGCTATTTCGGTATTCATAAAGATACTCTTAGTTTTGCTTGCATAGCTTTATAGAGCTCTCAAACGTAAGCAACTTTGCCATAGACAACAAGTAAGTAGAATAAAATTTGAAAAAAATACAAGCAATTATTTAAAAAAAAATTGTTTTTTTGCTTCTCCTGAAAAGTAGACCTTTGTTCCTTACATTAATTCATATTTCCATGATCGAAATTACAGTCGAGATGGGAATAGGCCTTTTAATGACCTCCCTTGCATACCGCTGCCTAATGCTGAGATGGTTTGCTACGCCGATGACGCAGTCATCTTGTTCAGTGGCACCTCCTGGTCGCAAACATTCCAGCACGCAGAACAAGGCCTGGCTTCTGTGGCCCGATGGTTGTAAAACAACCTCTTATCCCTGAACATCGCCAAAACAAAGTTTGTGTTTTTTCATTAAACGGCCACGTCGAAACCTGCCCTAATACCTCCAGTCAGGATCCACAACAGTAACTGCCAGTTTGCCCATTACAGTCCATCTTGTGGATGTGACAGCATTGAAGAGGTAGAAGTTTTAAAATACCTCGGAGTTCTTATAGATAACAAATTAAATTATTACCATCATATAACCTCACTATCAAGTCGTGTTAAGAAGATCATTCACGTAACGGCACCGCCCTCAGTACTACGGATGGTCTATCTTGAGCTCTGTCAATCGGTCGTCAAAACAAAACGTAGATGTTAAAGATCGAAAGAGCTTAGAGAACAGTGCTAAAGTTGATGTTGAATAAGCCACGTCGCTACCCCACAACTCAGCTGTACGCAGACAACTAGATCTTAAGTGTGCGAAAGCTGTACGTTCTTTACGCCGTTAGAACAACACACAAAGTACTTAGTCATCTGCTATGAAAACTACAAAGAGCTCCTCGTATTCAAAATTACATCACCGACAGTTCGCACTACATTCGCTAAAATACACAGAGAGTACCTTTATACTTACATTTATAACCAAGTTGTGACCAAATGTAAGATCAAAGATTGTCACCCGACTGCTGCTAAAACTGAAATCATAAAATGGATCCTCAAACAAATTTATAGACATACCTACTTACAGACGTTTTATTGAGTAGTTAAATATAAACGAAATGGACACACACACATTACTCGCACACACACACCCACACGCACTCGCGCACACACACACACACACACACACGCACACGCACACGCACACACACACACAAACGATTCCACGTAACGGCACACAAACAGTTAAATTCTTTCTAGTCCCAATAGGCAGGATTACCTAGTACGGGGGCTATAGGTAATTTGTTGTTGCTGTATTCTTTTTGGTAATAAACGTTTTTATGTAGGTATGTTTTTTTAAGTATTAAAAACAACTAGCGGCCCGCTCGCAGCTTCGTGCGCGTGGACCCCATAACCCGTGACGAATTTTTGAAAATATTATAGCAGTTTATAAACTCTTTATAATATTAGTATAGACATGCGGCCCAGCCGATAACAACGTCGAATACGTTAGAAATACAGTAATATTGAAAACCTATTGCCAATTGCTATATATCTTGTATTTTAGGTATATTTTATCAACGTTAAAATAACAAGAGTCCTATACTTCGGAAAAACCTGGAAAAACACAATGTTCAATAAAATTCCACGAGCTAGAGTACCATACACAAATCTCATTAACAACATTTTCTGTGTGTGTTGTGTAATTGTGCAATCTTGTTTGAACAATGCATGGCCTGTTGGCCAATGCTTGTAACTAAACTCTATCAACGTCTATTTTATTGCAGTGTGATTTATGTTTTATAGATAATGTGAACGCCCCGCAGCGGCCGGCCGCAGCGCTCCCCCGCGGGAGATAGCCGGTGATGGAGTGGCGCTATCTGGCCTGACGCGCCTGTCGAGTGCTATTCCACGGAATAACTGCGATATGTAAGGAGCGTGATAAGACGGCGCTTGCCCACTGCATACTGCCCGCTGACCAGCATTTTGTTAACTTCACTTAATTTAATTTAAGTTTTATTTAATAGTGTCCTACAAAACTAGATTACTAGATTTTTTGGTGAGGTGAGTTAACATGCTTCGGAAAGCACGTTAAAAAGCCACCAACCCGCATTGGGCCAGCGTGGGGCGGCGGTGGGCCATGGCCCAATCGCCCCACGTGCGGTTATGCATGTGGCCTGTGCCCAGCTGAGGGACCTTTCTATAAACGTAGGCTGATGATGATAATGAGGTAACATTGAAATAACAAGTTGCATTAAGTGATTTACATAATCAAAAATAGGGAAGAATATCTTCGTCACCGTTATTATTATTTTCAAGCCGTATTCACCCAAAAATATCATTGTATTAACCAAAAAGTAATTAAAAAGTAAAAAAAAAGTCCGTTAAAGATGAGAGGTCTACATTGTTTGATCCGAAACAATCATAAAAGCGGAAGACGAGTCCGAGCGAGTCTCTGTTCACAGCTGGGGGACAAAACGGCGGACACGCGGCGACCGAGCGATGGACGAACAAACAAAAGCTCCTCAAGAGTCTGTGAAAGAGAAACACTACATTACATTATATACATTGCAAACAAGCCCAGTAACTATAAATAATTAAAATATAACGAATTGACAATGTGCTATAATTATAATTACCTATCAAAACTGAAAATAGCACTCAAATAGTCGACTTACTGCCTCAACGACTAGCTACTCGAGTCACGGTCGAGTCATCCAATTCAGTTTAATATATTTTGATCTTTATTGCTCTGAAATAAAGCTGAATTTCTTGTATAGTAATCAAATCAGAATAAATAACTTTTTTCGGCAAGGGCGATGTCGAGTCTCAAACCCGTTTGAGTGAGCCTAAGATTAAGTAAGTAGTTAAATGTATTAATCACGATAATCTTAGCTTCTCATCAGTTTGTCGAGTGGGTGGTGCCGGAGTACTTAATTAGAGCAACACTGGAATTCATCTGAAAATTCATGAATCGCTGGAAATCTAACTGCTCAACACACACGTTCCTCGAGAATTACCATCGCAGTCGCTGTGCGGAGATGTTACATCTTAATTAGTTTATGTTACGTCAAAATACACCAACCAATTTAATGCACATAATTAAAGCCTTTCATTTATTCGATGTACTACAATGTATTTAAAGTATGTTAACACACAATCCTGATTGACATTTCTTTCGAAATTAACTTATCGCTGTTTTAATAATTAACCATTAGCATGTGACCAAACCCACCAACCCGCATAACTCACCAACCCGCATTGGGCCAGCGTGGTGGGTTATGGCCCAATATCCCCACGTGCTCCACGTGGGAGGCCTGTGCCCAGCAGTGGGACGTTGTAGGCTGATGATGATGATGATGATGATGATGTGACCAAAATCTGCCTATTGATAAGCAAAAACGATGCTTGCGTACCCAGCATAGGCCCAGACTGCAAGGATCGGTGTTCGATGTTTGCTCTCCAGCAGTTCGCATTAGAAACTAATCTCTTTTCACGGATGGTTTATCAACGACAAAATGTTTATACTAAGGTGAATTAGCGTATCCTTATGGTGAAAGAAAAGATCGTAAAAGATCAATTGTGTTCGGCGACTTCAACATCGACCTGCTCAGCGCAGACAGTCACGTGGCCCAGTACCTGAAAGAAATAAAAGAAGCAGGATACGAAATAATCAATAGAATTGACAAGAACTATAGTACTCGGCAAACCAGCACAACTAATACTATATTGGACCACATCTGTACAAACATAGAAAACCACACTTTTAATGTCTCCATAATTGAATCATCTTTATCTGATCACAAGCAGCTTTTTCTTGAAATTGGCCAGCGACCACCACATGTGAAGGAAAAAACTCACTACAAGGCGCTCGATTACGACAAACTACTTAGCAATGCTCTAGAAGCAGACTATAACAACTGCTCTAATGACTATACTTACCTAGAAAAATACATCACGGACCAGGTGCGGATGAGCCAAATAGATAAAACTAAATATTTAAATCCACCACAAAAGGATTGGGTAAATAGAAATATTATTGACTCTATAAATGAACGTAACATGCTATGGCAGCAAACTAAAAACAACCCAACAGACGAAGACTTACAGAAGTTTGTTCTACAACGAAACATGGTGAAGACCTTAATCAGAACACACAAAGAGCAGTACTATCTGAAATTATTTCACAAAAATCAAAACCAACCAAAAAAAATATGGGAATTAATCAACAACTTAGCGTTAAATAAAGTCAAGACCAGCGATGCTCCCTCAAAACTAGTATCAGACTCAGGACTAGTCATCACGGAAGGTAATGCAATTTGTGAATCATTTAATTCTTTCTTCTCGACAATAGGGTCAAATCTAGCTAACAAAATACCTAATACATACCATGAGAGCATAGAAAATACGCTAATGTATGATAGTAATTACATGCACAATATAACGTTAAGTGAGCTAAAACCTTGTACTGCAACCAAAATATTGAACATTATTGACAACTTAGATAGTAATACAAGTACAGGTTTAGATGGTATTAGTACCAAGGCAATTAAGTGCCTGAAAGAAGTACTTGTTGAAAAGTTAACAGTCTGTATTAACGAGTGTTTGTTGCGCGGTATATTTCCTGATTCACTAAAGGTTGCAAAGGTTAGCCCAATTTATAAATCCGGGAAGAAATCTGATCCTAGTAATTATAGGCCGGTGTCTGTACTACCTGTTGTTTCCAAAATTTTCGAGCGAGTTCTATACGACCGCTTAAACACGTACGTTACGGAAAAGAAATTACTAATAGAACAACAATACGGGTTTCGTCCTAAATCTGGCACTCTTAATGCTGCCGTAGACCTGGTTACCAAAATTAAAACTAATATCGATCAAAAGAACCGTGTATTGGGAATTTTCATTGACCTTAAAAAATGTTTTGATACCGTCAGTCATAAGAAACTATTACTAAAACTAAAAAATATAGGTATTACGGGGACAGCACTCAACATGTTCACATCATATTTAGAAAATAGGCAGCAAATAGTAAGATTTGGTAATTACACTAGTAGCCCACATCACGTGACCTACGGCATTCCGCAGGGTTCAATAATCGGACCATTACTTTTTTTAATTTATACAAATAATATAACTAATATAGGATTAGAAGGCCATGTAACTTTATACGCAGACGACACATGTTTATTTTATTTTGGAAAATCAATGAATGACGTTGTAAAAACTGCTCAAAAAGATCTTAATGTGCTCAATGAATGGTTGAAATGTAATTTGCTAACAATAAATGCATCTAAAACATCCTATATGATATTTAGTCCTAAGAACAAACACATACCCAATTTTACACCTCTTACCATAAATGGCGAAGTAATACAACAATCCAACCGAGAAAAATATCTCGGGCTGTGGATAGACGACCGATTAACTTGGAAATGTCACATTGAGCACATGAAAACCAAATTAACTTAATTACTGGGCGCATTATATAAAGTAGCGAATTGCATTCCTACTAAGGTGCGCCATATAATTTACAACTCATTAGTTAAATCACACCTCGAATATCTTATTGAAATATGGGGATCAGCCGCTGCAGCTCATCTAAATCCGTTACAAAGACTACAGAACAAAATGATCAAGGTGTTATACCGTTACAATTATCGAACTTCAACAAAGCAGTTATACGAAACTACTAAAATCCTTAATCTCAAGCAACTATATACGTACTACACTTGTATACTAATTAAGAATATAACATCTAGTTCCATCCAGTCTAATATAACACTTCATAAAAAGGTAAATAAACACAATCTTAGAAACGCAAACAAACTTAAAATAACTTGTGCGCGCACTAATTATGGAAAAAAAACTATACTTTTTGAGGGAGTACAGCTGTATAATAACTTACCTAATGATATAAAGGATTGCGATAGTAAAACATTGTTCAAAAGTAAATTAAAAAATTTTGTTTTTAATGTATTTTATATACAAGTACCTACTTTGATGTTTCCAGCATTTGATGTGAAAAATGTCTGGCTTTTGTATGTCATCGAAGGCTGAGTTGAGTTGGCACTTTTGTTTTTTTATTTTCATTTTCATTTTATATAATATGCAAACTTTGTATTCTCATTTTATGTAAACATTTTTGTTTTTATGAGAATAAATTCTTTGAACCCAAAGAAGGTTTTGGGGAATTACATTATTATAGTTCCTCAGCGCAATTTCCAAAATTATATTCTATAGAATTCCGAAAGCATCAGGCAGCAGCCGGTGGCAGATAGCGTGGACGGACGCTGACGGCGAATCTTATCCTCATGCCGACAACAATGTTACTTTTCTGTAAAGGTCTGGACCATCTAAACTCTGCCGTGGCCAAAGTCGTAGCAAATCAGCCGAAACCCTATTAATTATTAATTATTAACAAGATATGGTAAAGTATTTAAAAATGTAAGTTATGCTAGAGCTACAATATGAGATACAATTAATGAGCATTTACTTACTGTGTTACACTTATGCCAATACAACTTTTAGTACTTTTAATAATTTTGTCGTAGTAAAAATACATTGCTTTGCTAGTTTCGTTTATTTTAAAATCAATTTAAAATGAGAAAGCTAGTGAAGCAATGTACTTCTACTCGACTAAACTGCTAGCTCAGATGCGAAAAAGCACGCGGACGTGTGACAAAGTTTATACATTCTGCGTTAAGGAAATTAACATAATTGTTTTAGAAACTACGGTTCAACAGAGAGACAGAAAGCTATACGGACTACAAAAGCTTCTAAAAAGAGTTTTAAGTTCGAAGTATAAAGATGTCCCCTACTTTTGCAGCCATCATTAAAAATAAGGTAAAAGGCACTCTCCGTCTTACAGCTAGCTGCTACTCGTTCTCTCGTATACGTTATTTTGCAATGTTACCTTCACAACAAAGTAGTCTTCATCACAATCCTGTTTTAAGTTAGCGATCCGAGGCTGGCTCTCTCCATTAAGTTAAAAGGGTAACATTGCCGCTTAAGCCTTTACCGTCGCTGCCTCAATTTGGCAAACCAAACATTTTTATTGGTTTCAGAGCGCGCACCGTGTTGACTCCCGCCGCGGCACTAATTGCCCGCCGGGGGCGGAGCCCGGGCCGGGCTGCGCGATTTAGGCTACCGGTTACCGAGAATCGTTTACTTCCTAACTCTTAATCCCTTCATAAATTATTAAAAGTAGGTAATATGTCAGAGGATAGACATAATACCTACTTGTGATGATAAACGAGAACAGTCTAATATGTTTAAGTTACTCGAAACTGAACAACAAAGCTTATGGGAAGTATAGGATATAATCAGGGCATATATAGATCTACAATTAGGTAAAAACATACGAGTATATCGCTATACAGCCTACTAAATATTAACTACATGTTAATATATGCCGCCAGAAATACCCGAAATATCTTAACGAAGACCTCACTGACCCTCTCGCCCGGGCCGCTCACTACCTGGGCACGCTTGCCATGATCAACTATGTAGTTTAAATCACCCGAACACTTTGTTGATACATTGTGGCGAGTGATCACACTTCGCGCGCTGCGAGACATTTTACAGCCATTGAAAACGGACGGAGTCCGGACAGAGTAGCCAGGACGGAGAAATCGTCCTGACTTGAATACGGGAATAGGATCGTAAACCAAAAAAACTTTGTAGTAAAGAAAATAAAATTTTGATAAGCAGATTTAATAAAATAGTTTTGAAATATGTTATTAAAAAAAATGAATAAAATATATAACTGCAGTTTTTGAGTTCTTACGGCAAGTCAACAATAGCCATGGTGTCGCAAACGTCCATAGGTAGCGATGGTTGTCCACATGGGGCGTGCCAGTATCCGACAGCCACCTAAAGGTTCTGAAAGACGTCGACGTGAGACATCAACATGTCGACGGCAGACTTCGACATGTCGACGGCAAACATCGACATGTTGACGGCAGCCGTTAACCAACCACTGTTGAGGAACTCGAACTACAAGCGTCGCCATCTGCCGGCGGATGCAGTTCCTTACGTGTCGGCAACAAACTGCCGTTCGTGTGTAAAGGCCCTAGTACACATTGGCGTATGTTGGCCCACTGCCGGCCATCGCCACTGTGTGGGCGGGAAATTTGCGATGGCCGGTAGTGGGCCAACATACGCCACTATGTACTGGGGCCTTAAGAGCGCTAAGTGCTGTAAAAAGTAGAGTAAACAAAAAAAATTACTAGCGTTTTCCTTAAATACATCGGCAATGGTAAGTACCAAATAACTGGAATGCCTTACAGAAAGTCGTAGTCGTAATGCTATGTTTCTAGTTTCTGGAGCTAATATTCCGTTTTCTCATACAAATAAATCAAACCGATTAAATAATACGACTTCGACGACGCTCAACTTACCTATGGCAGCAGCACTGTATGGGTCCAAATAGTAAACAAAATTAAAAGCATTGTCCCTAATCTGTAACTATGTAGAAAGTTATCTCGCATTTCAGTTATTACATAAATCGATACCTTTACCTCTATGAAATAGCGAGCAGACAGAAAATGTCTCATAATGAAGGCAAAACCAGCAGACAATACATTCTCCCGACGCGGCAATATCCAGGGTGAGGCTGCATTCTGCCGGGCGGCGGCGGCGGCGGCGGCGCGTGCCGGTGACGGCGCATACTCGGTACAACCAGTTTGTAATAAATAAAAGTTTTATTTTTATTTATTGCCCATACCCATCATTTTCATGTTGTCATTGATGCAAGAGTGTAGCGTCAGAAGTGTTCAGTCAGACTTTTTCTTAATTTTACAGTTGTCTATAGGCTGGGTCTCTATTGGCTCACCTAAAGTTCTTTACCCGACATTGTTCTTCCTACCGATTTGTAATCCAAATGATCACTCTTCCTTAAATTTTTAGTTTTTATTCATACAATTTTATTTGTTTTCAAGTCGTACCAACTGTTGTTTTTCATAACGCTTTTATCCCTAAACATAATTCTAATAATATGAACTACAGGAGTAGGGCAGCTAGTAGGTAGGTCTGATGTCTAATAATAAAGAAAAACCTCGAAATTCAAGACAATGCTGCGCTGCGCTTCGCGATTGTCTTAAATTTCTAATTGTGTAAAAGACGGTTATGGTGAGAAAATATAGGTAAGCAAATAATAGTATAATAGATGTTTATTGCTACTGACATTATGAAGTTGAATGATTCGGAATTATGAAAGTTAGAAACAGTAGTTAGGCATTGTGATTGTTAGGATGAAAAATGTTAGGAAGAACATTTTCGGAGTTCCGATTATCAGAGTTGAAAATTTAGGTGAACTTTGGCGCACCCTAAGGCTTTTTAAAAAGATGATAAAAAAACTTACTTTACTCGCTTTACTATCATGGAGCAGCAGACTGGCAGCATTCTAGACCGTCATGGTGGACAGCATACAGCAGGCACACCAAAGATTTATAGAGAATGACGATTGTTCTAAATCATCAAACAGTCCGTGCATGTTACTAAATATATGGTTTGAATAATAAAAATATGTCCATGTAATTATTTAGATACATTTGTACAATTAAAAATAATAGATACCAAAAGATCATTAACGTTATTGGACGGTCTGCACAATATAAAGAGTATCCGGCATACCAACATTTAATGTGAATGAGAACTTATCTTCTATACTTTTTATTTATCCAAAGCTAAAACAGTTTATATCAAAAAAAAGCTTTTATGAGAAGATTTCTATTTTACCACAGCGATTTGGATCAATGAAAAAATGAATTGTGACAAATGCTTTTTTGACAAGATCACAACTCGATTAATACTAAATCCCTTGGCAGTATACTGGGGAGGGTTATTTGGGGGTCAAAGTTACTCGCGTCCGTAGGTTTACCCTTGAGACCCTACACGTGACCCCTGGGTGGTACTAAATGAGTGACACTGACTGAGTGGTAGAGCCACGCTGCGTTGCAGCACGCATGAGCCGGCTCGCCCGGCGTAATACCACCCTCTCACGAATATCCGGCGTGAAATAATGGCACTTGGTGCTGTTGTGTTTCGTCCGGCCAGTGAGGGTTCCGGAGGCCCATCACCCCCCCGCCCCCCTCTCACAATTCCTATTCCTTCCATAACCCTATTCCTTCCTTATAGGACGGCAACGCGCCTGCGATTCTTCTGGTTTTGCAGGTGTCCATGGGCGGCGATGATTGCTCTCCATCAGGTGACCCGCCTGCTCGTTTGCCTCGTTATTTTATATAAAAAAACGTTGGTACCGCGGACTAGCTTGGTTTGGTTGGCTGGTCGATATATAGATATAGGTGTGCGGTGTGCGCGGCCGGTTGGTTTGTCCGGCAGCTCCCGCGCCGCCGCGCCGCGCCGACTGCCGCAACTCAACTCATTCTGTCGCCACAACAACAATGTCATCAGCATTGTTGTATTCTTTGATTGACGACACTGCGTGAAGTGAACTTTATTAACTTAGATAAAAGCGCAGCGCTGCCCAGTGGTGGAATAGAAATGTTAGGTAAATGTGGCATTTACAAACAATACTTATGTTAAAGAACCGCACTGAAAGCGACCAATGCGCATTGCCTCAACTCGAAATCCTAACATTAACGCGAGTGGCCAACTGATGACGTTTCGGCCGAAAGATTTGAAACGTGATATGGTACAAAATTAATTTAAATACAACCCTTTGAGAAAGTAACGAAACCGAATGTTAAACTCTGACGTAATACTCGTAAATAAATACTGTGTAAATAGCGGCGAGCGTCTGCGGGCCCGCGGCGGCTTCAATCAGCTGATTCTGACGTTAGATTAGCGCCATTCATTCCATTACGAAGATCTATAGAAACAAGGAAATGAAAAGTGGTGCTGTACATATGTATTATATCGCTGACTCGGCTCCCTGGTAAGTCGTAACAGTCGTAATTCCTGTTGGATAGTAGTGTTTCATGTTTAGAATAAAATACAATGGACTGTTTGAGTTGAAAAGCATATGAAATCTGTTGGCTAAACGTATGTATAATTAATCGTCACTTATTGGATCGTAACTATACCTCATTATGTTTTACTAAAAATAGATTTTAATTTTGTAGAACTGGTCACTATTGTCAGAGCAAATGAAAACAAAGCACTACTTAGAAGCTGTCGAATTAAAAAGACAGTCTAGAATAAGTTGCGGCCGCACGTTTCACCTGCAGCCCGCGCCGCCCTGTCCGCGGCACACAGCGGGACAAAAACTAAACGCTCATTAAAACAAACAACTGAACCGAACCTGAAAATGTTTACCCACTTCCTACTAACCGTTTAGTATCCAATTGTTTCTCACATATTCATTTTATTAAAAAAAAATATTAGTCTTTTCTACCACCAATTTTGTTTTAATTTTTTTTAAATGTATTTATTGTGATTAATCCCTCAAGCAACGTGAAACCAGACACAATTGAAAACCTATTGTTTTGCGACCGCTGGTGGTCAAATAACCTTGAAGGGTTAAAACGACATACATCCATTACATTCATCTTAGTAACAAAATTATACAAAAACATGGAAAAACATAAATTAAATAATAAAATCATTCGACATCCACGCTATCCGGGATGCCGGTAAATCTTATTGGTCACTCAATTTCTCACAATATTTTAATAATGCAGGCATTATTTGTGACCAGTTGTCAATGAAAAATCAAAATCAGTGATGGCGTCTCGAAGTGCATTGAGGTGGCGCAGAGGTGGAACTAAGGGTGACAGCCCGCGTGCCACGGTGCCGCCTCGGTCATCAAAAAAGAGTTTATATTGCCGATAAGGGCCGCGTCTACTTCTTGGAGGTTCCAGTTCAGGACAAATAGCACACACAATAAATTGTGAAGGAGAAGGCAGTCACTAGATCCCCTTAGGGTTTTGAGGTAAATGGTGAGTTAGTTAGAGTTAAAGCCAAGGCAATGTCCATGCAAAAATTTTGTCGGGTAAGTAGGTACATAAATTAAAATGGGTAATATACACAGACTTTTTGTATAGAAACCTCAAAAAAGCTTTTTGAACTTTTTCAAGCATGATGTGGACGTAGGTGACATGCTGTGGGTACCATACACATGGCCAAGACTCAAACTTGCTTCTTATTATAACTTGTGGATTTTGGAAATCATTGACTTTTCGCAATACAAAGCCCAAACGCCGATAGGACTCTTTGGCAAGGCCGGCTATAATTTTGATCGAGAAAGGGCAGGCCGCGGCCAAACATTGCTTTGGCCAAGTCTTTTATATGGTTAAGCTCTTTTAGTTAAGCTCTTTTAATGCTTAAGTGGTTCATATTAAATTAAAACTAATTGAATTTCTACTACGCTTAAAAGTCAAATTGCATTTTATTTGTCAAACTCCACTCATTAATTCTGTCAGTGACATTTTGTAAACTAGTCAGTCACTAGGCGTCTTTATTTCTCAATGCTGTTGTGGAGCCAACAACTTTGTAGAATATGCCTGATGTCACGCACTACTTTGTATGCTACAAAGGAAGCCATAGCGAACAAAACTAAAGCGTGTACCTGCATCAGGCAAATACACGAGCTCCTTGATATTTAAATGGAGATATTATAAGGCGATCACGCGATTCCACGGCATGATAAATGGCGAGGGGGGGGAAAATCGCCATCGCCGCCGCTGCGCCGTAATCCCGCGAAGTGGCCGCCGCCGCCCGCCTCGGCCGGATCTAACGCATTCGCGATCAAATTTCCTTTACCCGGCTACCCGCTATTTCGGCGTCTCCCGAATAGGCAACCGCTTTTTATACGAAAGCCAATTGCAAGGTAGCCCCGTAGCTGTGTTTGCGTAATTTTCTTCTTGTTTGCTTATTTTTATATTGCTCCAGCCGTTTATTCTACGAAATGAGATTTGAAGACAAACAGTCTCGTGTAATAGACGATCAACGAATACTGCTTTATCCTTTAGACTTTATCCTATTTATAATATAATTATAAAATATGTTTTCAAAGAAAAGAAAAAGTTAGCAAATTTAACACAACAGCGTCACTTCGATCATATTACGAGTATATCTACAATCAAAGCCTGTCCTACTCAAATTCTACGGGTTTCTCATTTATTTAATGTGACATTGTTGTTTTGTTAACACTTCGCTCTATGTCAAAATGTTGCAAAGATGGTGATCCCGCAGTGCCCCTACAATGTCCGCTGCTGATTGCGGGTAGTTCCGTTTTACGAGGCGCGCTGCCGAGCCCCGAGCGAGCGCTTTCCCAACCCAACGCAACACTGCAGGCCAGCCTAACATTGTCACACGGACTACGCAAACACCTACATTATTTGTTTCTGACAAAGTCAAACGAAAAACTTGTTTAGGGAAAAGTTAAAAACGCTCATTTCACTAAGCTCAGTAGATTTTGACATTTCAATCTGCAATCTAATTTATTACTGATGCTCTAAAATTAATTAATATTTTAGTGTTCTTTTTTTTAAAAGATAATATCACTAATACCCCTGCTGTATACAGCGCCGATGGGTGCCTACTGCTTGTAGTTTTGTTTTAAGCATCTAATGCGGTGTTACATGTGCCAAATGTTTAACATCAGCTCACTACAGCGACAGACAGAAATAAGAGGTAATAAAATGATATGAATGATAACGAAAATGATACAACGGTGGTTCACACATCGATTCACTAGTTATAACGTCGCAGTGAAGCTACAGATTGATAACATGACTTGTTGCTTTGGGACAAAACTGCGAAAGTTGGAGGACGATGAAGTGATTTCGTCTACATGTGCTTATTTGTAAAAAAAATATCCTGAATACTTCAATAAAAACATACAAGTTAAATCAAATGTTCGAGATTCGAGGAAAAACAAATTAGCAATACCAAAATGTAATCTGACGCTATTCAAGAAAAATGTATATTACATATAATAATATGGCAATCACAATATTTAATAAATTACCATTCATAAGATGAACCACAGAACCGAAATAACCAAACTTGTTTATACTAAAGTAGCCTGTAAGTCTATGAAAACACGGTACAAAGTCAAGTGTGTTTTGTAGGTGCGGTCTCATGCGACCGCTTGGGGTTTGAGGGGGAACAGTTTATTGTGTTGGCTTAATGATAAAAAAATTTATTCAGTCAAAGAATACTTAGACTTTAAGGAATCTTGACATTGTATTATTGAATATTTGTACAGAATTATTATATTGATATAAATTTGACATTATTAATTTCATGTTTGTTCCATGTTCCATAATAATTATTATAAATCATGCTATTGACATTTTCTATTGACATAAATAATTAAACAATCCATAATGACATATACTATAATTTTAAATAATGACATTGTTAATGTGCCAAGTCCAATAAGCTGATGATTTTATTATTGTTAATATTAATCTTATAAAATATTTGCATGCCTATTACAAGGTATAATACTGTTGATTCCATTTAATTGATTTATTATCCACAATCTGTGTACATGGTATTAAGCAAATAAAAATTCTATTCTATTCTATTCTATTCGAACCTGGCTACACCAGACTGACGTAATGGCTTCCAGCCACATTTCTTATTTCTGCCGTTAAGGGGGGTTTAGCGGTCAGTGAAAATGCCGAGCCCTCGCTGACTTTATTAGAATTATTATTGTAAAATACGGTAGTAAGTGCATTTATATGACATTTTAGAGGTATCTTCAGGATTTTTTTCATTCAAGCAAAGTGTTTTGGAAACAGTCATCCCCTTATACATACGTTCTGTAATAAATATTGAAAATTTCAGTGCGAAATATCTAAAATATTATGAATAAAAGCTAATAGAAAACAGCCCTTTTTTCCGTTTTCACTGCCTAACCCCCCTTAAGCATAGTGTGCGTGTTAGGAATGAATAATTGCTGTGTTCTGATTTGATGAGTATAAGATCCAGTTTTAATGGACATAGAGGCACATTATTATGTCGGCAACGCGTGACTATATAGAGTTTAAGCGTTTTTTACCTTAAGACAAGCAAGCGAATTGTTGTTATTTAAGTAATTTCAATATAAAGGAATGTAAGTTTTATTTTATTAAAGAAAAAAGTTAGTCTTTTCTACCTCAATGCTTTTGTGGAGCCAACAACTTGTAGAATATGCCTTATTTTCATTATCATTAATATAATTTTCTTTCCTCTTATTTCTGTTTGTAGCTTTAGTGAGCTGATCATAAACATTAGGAACATGTTTAACATCGAAATAAGTAACACAAAACCATAAGCTGTAGGGACATATTAGCACTGTATACGTATAGTGATATCTTCTTTAAAAAAAATCCGCGGGGCGTGCATTCAAATATTGATGGATTTGAATGAAGCGAAAGAAGTGTATAAGGACCGTAGCAGATGGCGATCCATAGTCTCTGGCTAACCCTACGGGAAACAGGCGTGACTATATGATTTAAGTAAGTTTTTGGAAGACACGCGATGACGAGTTTCTCTCATAAACTGACTAAAGCGTAGTGTGAGCCGCTTCGGGCGGCGGGCTGTACCTGCCTAGATTGAATCAAGTGGCTCCAGTGAATATGTACACAATTTAATATCAAAGAGATGTTTGTGTCGTTACGCCGCCCACGGACACGCCGTGCGCCGAATTTTATACTTAAACCTTGTTAACGAAAAAGTTGACTAAGCCGAACAGAATGAATAGAACCCAACGAGAACAAACACTCAAAACCATGTTTTAAAAATAAATACAAGTCTCACATTACCAAGTAAACCTATCGCCGAACATACACTTATTTATAATTTATCCAAAATCTTATCCAAGGGACTTTCAAACTAAAATATACCTTAGGTACATACTTATAGGATCATTCTAATTACCTACTGCCAGGTGCACGATTGTTTGGTCGCTATAAAACAGCAAATATAACGAAAACGTTCTCGTTTTCAGCGCTTAAAAGGAATTACCCCAATTTATTATTCGATAGCTTTATAAATTACATACACCCATTCAAAGAAATTAATGTGAAGAAACCGAAGCCTTTTCACATTATAATACGTGCGTAACCCTTTTCCTATACACAAGTCAAAAAGTATATTCAATTTCCCTTTTCATAATAAATGAATAATACATGGTATTTAGTATTTCCGTAACATTTGGCATTCGGGAAGCGAATAGTGTACAAAGAAATGTACTCGCCGTGAGTGGTGACGGATTGACGTAGCGGAGCATACGTATAAATCACACATTACTATTTTGTGTGTTTGTACGATTTTACAATAAAGTACCAAACGATGTTAAAACATTACTATACAAACTAAATAAATTAAAGAAAAGCTGTATAAAAAAGCATATCAGTGTCTGACTCCGTTCAGACTTTTCCTTATTGTATCGTACTATACCTTCTGTCTAATTAGTGTAATAGAGCCCCAATATTGGGGTTTTCACACAGTGTTCCTAGTTTTTTGTGCCACTTCCTTGAACCTCAGCATGTTGATGAAGTCAGGTTGTGATGTGAGGCGGGCCAGCCTGAGCGCGGTGGCCGGCGCCCCGTCAGGGGCTGGCAACGCTAACAGCAGCACCAAACCATTGCACCAAACGCAATCTATTACAGCGTGTTTTGATCCTCTCTCACGAACTTCGCAACACAATACCCTATCAAGCGCTATTTCAAGGGCAGGTAGGTATCTACTTTTGAAACAAAAGTTAAAACACAGTAAAAAGGCAGTATGTACGTACGTAAAATAAACTAACAGCGAAATCAAATCATCTTCGTTAAAAGCTAAAGAAAGCTTTGTAATCTAATAAGCTTTGCTTCCTTTAGGGCAGTTTCCGTGGTATACTTTTCAATAGGGATTTAAAAGTAGACACTCTTAATTTTTATTCGTTTTTGAGAGATGATGATGATGGTGATGATGATGATGGTGATGATGGTGATGGTGATGATGATGCCACACATACATCTCGCCCGTTTCCCGGAGGGGTAGGCACGCAGAGATTACAGCTTTATAGAATATAATAATATACACCCTTAATTTTTATTTGTTTTAAGAAACCTATGTGCAAAAATGACAAAAAAAATTCGACCTCCCATACAATACTGTCTGATCAGCTGACGACATTAGTATGGGAGGTCGAAATTTGTTCAGTTTCATGGTTGAAACGTGGAAGTCACCCTTAATTTTATTAAAACTAATAAAAATTAAGGATGTAAGTATACGAGTATTATGTTCTATAGAGCTGTAATCTCTGCCTGCCTTCCCCTTCGGGAAACGGGCAAGATGTATGTGTGACATCATCACCATCATCACCATTATCATCATCTGCCGAAATACGTCTACTGTTGGACAATGGCCTCCCCCTAGGATTTCCTACACGTCAGGTATTGTCATCCAGCGGCTACCCGCGACCTTCACCAGATCGTCAGTACACATTGTTGAAGGCTTGCGCTTACTGCGTCATTCTGCACGCGGTCGCCCCTCAAGAACCAGGTGCCCCAACGGCCGTCGTCGATTCTACGAGCGATGTGCGACTGCCACTTGAGTTGGCTTATTATTTTTTTGATGGAGCAATTATGAGGGCGATGTTCGAGTTTATTCCGCGGGATCAAATCAGAAATAAGAAGATCCGTCGCAGAACTGAGGCAACCGACATAGCCCAAAGGATTGCTAAACTCAAGTATCTACTCGGGGATGTTCTAAAAGTAGGAGGAGTATAGTACATATCCCATGCCTGTAATTAAACTATATCTGGCTGTTTCGCAGTTTGATTTGAGGTTTATCCAAACTAACTGAGTATGGTCCCCTGTCGGACAGGCCTCGTAACCATTGGCTCTGCTTTATAATTAGTCCCCAGGCTACACGCCTACTCTATTGCAATTTGCAACACATAACAAACTTAACGCGAACACTGCGAAAACAATATAATACGCCGTAACAATCGAGGTACCTATATATATGCCGATAACTGCCGGTCATGGCATAACTGAAGCTGTATCCTAACAATGTTATATGTTCAAGCAAAGCTGTAGGGAAAATAATGACTCGCATTTAGGGTGCTTTTGTCCCGGAAAAAAATGTATTCTCTCGGGAGATTACACTTTGTAGCAGATCGATTTTAACGTAGACGAAATAAACCGCTGATGAATGCTAGTATTTAATGCAACAAGCCTCATCACTGTACCTGCACAAGCTGTAGTCAATGGAAGTACAATTAGCCACGACAGTCACTCCAGACTTTAGTACTTTGTCAAAGCAGCAAATGCAACCAAGTGTGGTAATTAAACGTTTCTGTAGATGTTCACAATCAGTGCAAAGAGACCTTACTGGGGCGGAGATGGGTGACTATGCTGACAACTATCGATTTAAGGCCAACATCAGTGATGGATAAGCCTGATGGAGTGGGCATTACTTGCCAAAATATGAAAATAATTGAAACTATCACAACCGGTTCATATGAGATCTTGAGACATTATCCAATTAGAATAGGAGTCCACTATTACGTCAATAAAATTAAGTATTTGCACAATATATTTACTCAAATTGCTATTAGTAAAATAAGTTTAAATCTCTTTGTATTCAATACAGTGAAGTAGGTAGATATATCTTTAAATATACAACATTATTAACTAACTTAATTAAAGTGAAGAAGAGAAATTTTAACCCAGTTCAAACTTGAACTGTCTGGCTAAATAAGAAGTGCCACAAATTAATTCAACTGGAGCTAAACCCCTGAGAATAATTGTACCTTGAGGACACAATTAATTCAAGAACAGTCTGTGTCAACATATCCATAAATATTGATCTGATATCTGATCGCTCCGCACCGCTGAGCGCCTTCGCAAGGGAATAATTCCTATCGCTTTATAAATTTTGGTCAGCGTTTACTAATCGCATAACGGACAAAGCTGAAGTTAGGCTCCAGGGTCTCCCGGCCTTAACTTTGACGGTCTCAAGGCACCGTTCCATTAAGTTTCAGACCTCAAATTCAATTGTTACTTCAGACTCCAGACATAAAATCTAACATCGACAATGATAGGACGTACTAAAGATATTTAAACAGCCCATAAGTAAGTTGTGTCTCATCACAATCATTTTTATACAATTTTGGAGTTTTAAGCTAATTCTGGACGTTTATTCAAAATATTTCAATATCGAAATATAATTTTGCTGTCATTGCCTAGCCCAGATTACCCTGAAATTGTTTTTGGTCTCCAAAGTTTAAATTTTGTTAATATGTGCGTAGTTAGGGTTCCTTTGACTTAGGAAAAATACTATAAAAAATCTAGCTAAACTGGAAAATCGGAAAAGCGATGGGTGTTTAAACGCCCCGTAGGGGAATTCACTACTAAGTTAAAGTATGAAAGGTACCTATGTATTAATGCATTAAAAGACCAAATGTGTCATGATACAAACTTTTTTTAAAATAAATATTGAAATAAAATAAATGAAATAAATAAATAAAAATTGAAACGACAAAACATGGTTTCATGGTAAAAAGTACATTTGTTACAAAATAAAATTTTCTTCAAAAATACAAAAACTTTTCTGTTTTCACCCAAATGACTGAACCTATTAAATCAGGTAGTTTTACGATAGTCTGACTTACACACGCTTTGATGTTCTTTTTGTAGGTAACTGTATTATTTATTTTATAACTTATGTAGGGTAGAGGATTTCGAATGTGAAGGAGAATAAAACAGTCTTGTCTCAACTCGCTGGTTTGACTGATGCGCCCATCCCAATACACAAACATGGCGCAGCCGGTAGTTGGTTGGAATAAAAATGAAAGTACTTATTAAATTGTAGAATAAAAAAATTAAAGAAATACAATTTAAAGAGCAATGAACATTGTGCTTGTGCAACAGTAACTGTGGTAATAGTGAATAATTTCAAGAAATAAAGAAAGCAGTGAACGAGAATGGAAGCAATTTTGCAACCACCGCAACCGTTTATTTTCGAAAATGACTTGGCGAACGTCACCTCTGGCAATTTAAGTAAAGAATGGATAAAGTGGAAGAGTTCTTTTAAAATATATTATGAAGCGTGTGAGCTGCATAAAAAAGAGAAAAAAGTACAAATAAATATTCTGCTACACATAATTGGCGAAAAGTGTCGTGAGGTATATGAACAATTCAAAGAAGCATGTGAGACTATTGAAGAGCTGTTAAAAGAATTTGACAAATTTTTCCTGCCTACAAAAACATTACTATTGAACGTCATGCATTTTTTACTAGGAATCAACAGGAGTTGGAATCAGTTGAACAGTATGCATTTGAATTGAACAAAATAGCAGCTAGATGTGAATTCAAGGACTTAACTAATGATTTGGTACGAGATCGAATGATATGTGGAATAGCGGATGGGGCGTTACGGGAACGATTATTATGAGAAACCGAGTTAAACTTATCGAAAGCAGTTGGTATATGTCGTCTGGCTGAAATATCAAGATTACAAGCAAATAATATTAAAATAGAAAAGAAGGTGCAAGTGAAGCAAAAGAAGGTGAAGGTGAAGGTTGTGTGGATGAAATCGTGTCATCCGAGCATCAAGAAGGAAACCATGTTCACTTTGTTAGACGGGGCGCACAGCGTAGTTCAACGGCAATGCAACGAACTTCAAAATGGCGGTCACCTCGGCGAGAAAATTTCCCTGTTGCCAGCGCGTCAGCGAGCTCCATTCCGTCTACGCGTAAACAACAAGCGGTGCCACGCACCGCTACGTATAATAGAAACTCGCGAAATCTATCTTCATCCAGACCGGGACATAGTGTAACGTGCGTAAAATGTGGGACAAGTCACATAAAATATAATTGTCCGGCGTATGGACAACGATGTAATGCATGTAATAGAATGAACCATTATGCCAGGATGTGTCGAATTTATGAAGTCCAGGAGGAGTCCAGCGATCAGGTAATTTATACTATAAATCATAACAAGCTTTGCAAAAATGACTGGTCAGTATCATTGTTAATAAAAAATATACCAATAAATTTTAAGTTAGACACTGGAGCCGATGTAAAAATATTACCGAAATGTTATTTAAACAAGATTAATCTTTTTGAGAAGGATTTAGCAAGGACAACAATGAAATTACAAGGTTATTCGGGAAGTGAAATTCATGTGCAAATGTTTTTTGAAGGTAAATTATAAACAAAATTTATACATATTACAGTTTGTTGTTGTTGATGCTCATTCTCCTCCGATATTGGGTCGTAGATCATGTGAGGAATTAGAACTTATCAAGCTAGTAATGTCAGTTAAAGAAATAAATAAAAGTGCCAGAAAGATCTTAGATGGATTTCCAGATTTATTTGTGGGTATTGGTTGCTTACCAAGCCGACAAGAAAAACTGCCACTTCGGCCACCTGTATTGATAACATATATACAAATGTAAAACCACTGGCTAAGCAAATTTTTAATAACCTGGACTCTGATCATTGTGGCCAAATGGTCAGCTTTCCACACCAGCGTAAGCAAGTGATGAAAAAGAATATCACTGTTGTGCCAAAAACTACAGGTCGGTTGGAACGCTTTAAAAGCAATCTAGATACAAAATTAAATTATTTAGAATACAATGACAACCCTGATGTCTTTTATAATGATTTTTTTAACATATATTGTTCAGAATTTAATAAATCTTTTGTTCCAAAAAAGATCTCGGTTAGTATTACTGCATCTTTTAATGAATGGGCTACAATTGGTAGTCACAAAAGTAGGAAACGCCTTTATGAACTTTATGGTGAACGCAACTATAACACCAGCGACGACTTCAAATTATATGTTAAAAATTATTCAAAGTTATTTAAAAGAGTATGCCGATTAGCCAAGGCAAACTATCTGAGTTCTAAGATTAAGAATAGTAATGACAAAATAAAAATGACATGAAATATTTTAAATAGTGAAACAGGAAAGGTCAGAAGTCGTAATAATGAGTACAATTTAAATTGTGATAATAAAACCTTGACTTCTGATGCTGATGTTGCTGCAGCATTTGAGAGGTTTTTTACTGACATTCCAGTTTCAACTACAAAAGCCTTGATTTCCTCCCCCACTGTAGCTGAATCTGTTTTGAAGGAGAATGTTAAAGATTGTAAAAGTAATTTCAGTTTTCAAAAAAATTGTGTTATAGATATATTAAAAACATTTAACACTCTCAGTAAAAAGAAAACTGCTGATCTGTGGGGTAATTCCGTGGATGTCGCTAAATCAGTAATTATGACAATAGCTCCAGTTTTAGCTTGCATATTTAACGAATGCATTGACTGTGGTGTTTTTCCTGACCTAATGAAACATAGCAAATTAATTCCATTGTTTAAATCAGGTAGCACTTCTGACCCCTCTAATTTTAGACCTATTTCTGTGCTACCCACATTTAGTAAAATTTTTGAAAAGTTGATGCTAGACCAAATTCAAATTCATTTTCATAGAAATAAACTTTTACATTGTAAACAGTATGGTTTTACTAGGGGTCGCTCAACAACTGACGCCGGTGTTGAGCTTTTAATCCAAATATTTGATACCTGGGAGGAAACACAGGATGCCCTAGGGGTATTTTGTGATTTATCCAAGGCTTTCGATTGTGTTTTACATGAAACTTTGGTCAGGAAGCTTAACCACTATGGAATTAGGGATGCTTTTTTGAGCCTTCTTATCTCATACTTGAGTAACAGGATTCAGAAGGTCGACATTAACGGTAAAAGATCTCCGGGATCAGTGGTTACAATGGGAGTTCCGCAGGGTTCAATACTAGGTTCATTCTTGTTTTTGGTTTATATTAATGACTTACCTTATTTTGTAAAAGACAGTCATGAAATAGTATTGTTTGCTGATGATACTTCACTTTTATTCAAAGTGAAACGACGACACCCAAATTATGACGATGTGAATAATGCGATCTCAAAGATTGTTCACTGGTTTAGTGTAAATAACTTGCTATTAAACGAGGGAAAAACCAAATGTGTAAGATTTGTATTGCCTAATGTTAAGTAAGTAACAACTAGTGTACAAATTAAAGATAAGAATGTGAATCCTGTGGACACCACTGTGTTTCTAGGCATCACGTTAGATGCCAAGCTTCAGTGGGGCCCACATATAGCTAAATTGTCGAATAGTCTTAGCTCTGCGGCTTATGCAGTAATGAAGATCTGTCAGTTAACTGACGTTGATACATCCAGATTAGTTTATTTCAGTTACTTGTGTAATGTCGTACGGCATTTTACTGTAGGGAAATGCTGCCGACATTCAAACTATCTTTGTGCTTCAGAAGAGGGCTATTCGAGCAATATATAACCTAAAGGCTGGCGACTCTCTCAGAGAGAGATTTAAGAATATAAATATAATGACAGTTGTATCACAATACATTTATGAAAATTTGATTTATGTTCATAAAAATACTGGAATGTTTTCAAAAAACAGTGATATTCACAATGTAAACACTAGAAGTAAGAACAAATTAGCAGTACCTTATACTAGGCTCCATAAAATAAATAATTCTTTTAGGGGTCTGTGTGTAAGATTTTACAACAAAGTACCAAATGAAATTCAGAAATTAGATCTTAATAAATTTAAAATCAAAATCAAAGAAAAGCTTTATAAAAAAGCTTATTATAAAGTGTCAGATTACACAGAAGACAAAACAGCTTGGATCTGAAATGCTCGAAGCACTCCAACAGCTATTTCTAATTGTCTCTATTTAATTGATACTACATTGTATTGTAATTTTGTATTGCATATTTTTTTTTATATTTTTAAATTCATATTTTGTATTGACCTGGTAACGACATACTCTTTTTTTTGTTTGTAAATGTCGTTGCTTTTGTGCGCTGTGGTTTCTTGCGCCCATTCTTTGCCACAGTTAAAAAATTATGTCCTGAATGGGTGGTAGGTTAAAAAAGATTTGGACGATTCAAAGTACTTATTAATTGAGTTTATTGAATAAATATATTTTGACTTGACTTGACTTGACTTACCAGGTACATATAAAATTCAGTTAAAGGATGGTGTTCAACCAGTAGTTCATGCACCTAGGAAGCTACCAGTAACCTTAAGGGAGCCAGTAAAAAATAAATTATTAGAAATGCAAAAGACGGTATTATTGAAAAAGTATGACGGTTGTAAAGAAACCTAACGGGGATCTTCGTATATGCCTTGATCCTCGCGATTTGAATAAAGTTATCAAACGAGAACATTTTAAATTGCCTACCTTTGAGGAGATAGCATCGAGATTGTCAGGCGCAAGATACTTTAGTACATTAGACGCCAAACAGGGTTTTTGGAATGTATTATTACATAGTAGTTGTACAGACTTGTGTACCTTTAATACAATATTTGGTAGATATAAATTTTTAAGGATGCCGTATGGCATCACTTCTGCATCGGAAATATTTCATAAAAGGCTTCAAGGGCACTTTAATGACATAGAAGGTGTTATACAATTCGTTGATGATATCTTGATTTATGGAAAAACAAAATAATCCCATGATAAAACTTTACAAGCAGTTTTAGAGCGCTGTAAAAAAAATAACATAAAATTAAATAAACAGAAATGTAAAATTCGATTAGATGAACTTACCTACCTAGGACATAAGATTACTAAAAATGGTATTAAACCAGATGAGAAACATGTTTTTGCTATAAAAAATATGCCTAGATCGGAAAATGTTAAAGGTGTTGAACGATTTTTAGGAATAGTTACGTACATTAGTAATTTCATACCAAATTTTTCAGAGAAAACCGCCCCGTTAAGAGAATTATTAAAGAAAAATATCGCGTGGCATTGGGATCATACACATGAATGTTGTTTTCAATTAATTAAAAACCAATTTAGTAACCCTCCTGTACTAAAGTATTACGATTTGGGCAGGCCGGTTGTGCTTTCTGTAGATGCTAGTAAAATTGGTTTGGGAGCATGCCTAATGCAAGACGGCTTTCCAGTTTGTTACGCCTCTAAATCTTTAACTAAAACTGAGCAAAATTATGCTCAGATTGAAAAAGAGTTGTATGCGTGCGTATTTGCCTGTGAAAGGTTTTATATGTACATTTATGGACGTCACGACATAACAATAGAAACAGATCACGAACCGTTAGTCAACATAATAAATAAACCGCTAGCCAGCGCTCCTCCAAGGTTACAAAGGATGCTTATGCGATTGCAACCTTATTCATTCACATTAGTGTATAAGCCAGGCAGGTATCTTATATATACATAGCGGACGCACTGTCGAGGGCAGTCGCACCGGGCGGCGATAACAGTCAGTCGCCACGCGATCACCTCGACGCGCAAGCGCAGGTGTGTGTAGTATCAGCAGATAATCCGCTCACTGATTCTCATTTTATGCAAATACAAAGGTGTACAAAGGAAGATAATGAGATGCTAGAGTTAATTAAGGTTATTAAACGAGGCTGGCCTACGCATAAAAGTGAAGTGTGTGATAGTTTAAAACCATATTGGGATAACAAACAGGATTTTACAATAACTTACGGATTGATTTGGAAAGGAAATAGGATTGTAATACCAAAGTGTATGCGGGGTGAAATGTTAAAAAATGTTCACGTTGGGCATCTAGGAATAGAAAAGTGTAAACTTAGGGCTAGAGAAATTATGTATTGGCATAACATCACAGTTGCAGGATTATCTATCACATTGTCAGGCTTGTTTAACATTTAAAAAACAAAATTGTAAAGAGCCACTTATATCACATGAGGTGCCTACAAGGGCTTGATATAAAATAGGAACCGATCTTTTTCATTTAGGAACTAAAAGTTATCTAATAGTTATTGATTAATAATCTAAAAATAGTAAATTCATAGAAATGTTAGAATTACGCTCAACCACATCTGCTGAGATTATAAAACAATTAAAAGGTATATTTAGACGTCAAGGAATTCCTCAATTTGTTATGTCAGATAACGGTCCTGAATACTCGTCCAAGGCATTTAGAGAATTTTCTAGGGATTGGAAATTTGAACATATAACATCTTCGCCTAGATATCCTCAATCAAACGGCCAAGTTGAACGTGCTGTCCAAACTATTAAAATTATGATGAAAAAAACGGCGTATAACAATTCAGATTTTGACTTAGCGCTATTAAAGTACCACAACACACCTATAAGTGGGGAAATAGCTTCTCCTGCAGAATTATTACAAAATAGAAAGTTACGCAGTAATATTCCATGTTCTCTACGATTGTTACTGCCTAAGATACATAAAAATGTTTCAAAGAAACTTATAAAGCGCCAAGAGTATCAAAAGCGATATTTTGATAGGGGTACTAAAAAATTACAACCATTAAGGGTTTCGCAAAAAATAAAATGTAGACTACAAGGTCAATGGATTCCAGGTACAGTTGAGCGCGTTTTAAATTACCGTAAAATGGGGTGAATAGAATTCAAGGGGTGAATAGAAAAAAAACCGGAATATGTTTGACATCTTATTCCTTCAGATCTATTGTATAATTTGTAGTAGAAAAAATAAACTATAAAATGGCAATATTTTTTCCTTACAATAGCAACACCAGCTTTGACGTCAAATGTGTTAAATTCGTAAAAAAACGTTCTCTTTTTAGCGCTCTTTTGCCGTCCTGTGATTGAGTGATTTAGAATTGAGTTTTAACCGAGAAATTTAAGTAATTAGAAGTTTTATTGTGTTCATTTGTGCAGTTAAGTGACGGAATTTTTAGAAAATTATAAAGGTTTGTAAGAATTTTCGTTATTAAAATGTAAAATAGTCTAAAAACTGAAGATACTTGTATTTTCACGAAACCTGGGGTTATTAAAATCAAATGAGGGGTGAATAGAATATTAGAATGGGGGCAATGGAAACGCTTGAGTGGTGTAAAGGATCATGAGAGGGGTGAATAGAATCATAAAGGGGGTCAATGGGTAGGGTTGTCACGAAAGTACTTTCTAATAAAATTGCAAATTGACACGAAAAATTCTCGAAAAAATATATTTTTACAATGCCGTATTTTAATAAAGTGTACCTAGTACCTACTTAAGTATTTTTTATTTATTTTTAGGGGTACTTACCTTGACACATAATGCCGAGAACATATAAACCGGACTCTACAAAGAAACGCTACAAAAAATATGACCCCAACATTATTTCCGCTGCATTGAAAGATTTAGAACAGCCATATGCATCTCTTACGGAAATAGCATCAAAATACAATATACATAAATCTTTTTTATATAGACATAGTCAGAAAATTATGAAACCTCAAGGGGGGCAAACAGCATTATCAGAGGAAGCGGAGCTGCTTATTATAGAAAATATCAATGTGTGTGCTGAGTGGGGCTATCCAATGGACACGATGGATCTGCGTTTCTTAGTAAAAATGTACCTTGATAAACTGGGAGTGGTCAACAGAAGGTTTAAAAATAATTTTCCAGGGGTGGACTTTGTTCAAAACTTTTTGATTAGACACAAAGATAAAATATCACAAAGAATATGTGAAAATATAAAAAGAGCCAGGGCGGCTGTATCCCCTGATGTGATTCAAGGTTACTTCAATGAACTACAAAAATCATTACAAGGGGTGGAATTACACAACATTATTAACTATGATGAGACTAACCTCTCTGATGACCCGGGACGTAAAAGGGTCCTAATGAAAAGAGGATGTAAATACCCCGAGAGGGTGGTTAATCACTCAAAAAGTTCCGTGTCAATAATGATGGCTGGTACTGCTGACGGCGAGTTAATACCCCCCTATGTGGTGTACAAAGCCCAACATTTATATGATACATGGGTTCTAAGCGGTCCAAAAGGCACCTATTACAATAGATCAACATCCGGGTGATTTGAAGGAGCAATCTTTGAAGACTGGGTAGAGAAAATTATTATTCCCTTTTTTAAAGATAAACTGGGAAGGAAAATCTTGATAGGAGACAATTTGTCATCCCATTTGTCAGTCTCTCTAATCAAATTATGTAAAGAACATAACATTAATTTTGTATTTTTGCCACCGAACTCCACTCATTTGACACAGCCGCTGGACGTCGCATTTTTCCGGCCAATGAAGCGTGCTTGGAGAGAAATACTCTTAAAGTGGAAGAAAACGGATGGACAAAAGCAGGCCTCTGTACCAAAGGGTTGCTTTCCCAAGCTCCTTAAACTTCTTATTGAACATCTGAAAAACAATGCCAAAAATAATCTCCAAGCAGGCTTTAAAAAAACAGGGATTTATCCTTTGAACATTGAAGAAATTATGTCTCGACTTCCCCAAGAACAAAACAACGACGATGTTAAATCTGCAATAGATGACTCAGTGTTAGAAATGTTAAAACAGATGCGTTACGGAACCATGAATGTAACAGAACCCAAAAAGAAAAGAAAACTAGAAGTAGTCGCAGGTAGAAGTGTTACAGCTGAAGATGCTGGAAATAATTTAGAAGCAAATAATGAAACGGAAGCAGCAAAAAAATCTAAATTAAGTAAAAATATAATAAAGGGGAAAGGTAAAGGAAAGACCACAAAAGCGCAAACCTTGCAAAAAAAGAAAAACCTAAATACAGACCTTGCCCAAGAAAATAAAGATTTACAAAAAGAAGATAAAGCAAATAAAGATAATCAAGGAGGGATACTAGACATTGAAAATATTGAACCTGTGGATAGATTTAATCTCGAAGAATTAGATGTTAATTCAATACCATTTATCTTTGTAGGATCTGAATGTGAAGTAATAGCCGAAGGTAAGGAATTTGCTACAAATGAAGAAAAAAGGTGTGATATCATGACTGAGGCAAATAGTACGGCGAACCTGATTGAGCATAAAAATTACCCGAATGAAATAGAAAGAAAGATAGAGACCAAAAATTCTATAGATATACAGAAAATTGTGAAATCAGATGTAAGTGAAAAATACACTGAACAACAGAAAAAAGTTATGTTTCAAAATGACTTTCAAACAAAAATAATAAATAAAATTACTGAAGATAAAAATAAAAGTAAGAGAGAGAACAGAAAAACTAATATAACTAAGAAGAAAAATACAGCAAGTTTAGCGAAAAATGTAAAATGCTCAGCAGGTAGTGGAACTAGTTCAAAGACTGATATGGAGATAAAGAAAATAAATAAAATTAAAATAATTTCTAATGATAAAGGTAAAATTACGCAAAATGTCGATTTGAAAGGTTGTAAAGCAATAAAAATACAAGATATTATAACAGTTCCTAGCACATCTACCACAACTACGGCTAAAAGAAACGTTAATTATTATGATAACAGAAAAGAAATTTTTAAAATTTTAACAGATTCTGATTAAGAATATTTGATTTTAAGTTGTTTTATTGATTTTTTTATTATAAAATTCTAGAATTTTGCTTTATTTTATTAGGTTAAGTGACTGCAAACGTAACAAACATAATTATAATATATTTTTTGTTATTATTGAGAAGATATTTTTTTGTTTTAATGTTCTTTTATTAAATATGTAGTATTTGTTTTCTTGTTTTCTAGTAGCTACCTAAGAATGTTTATGTTTTATTTATTAATGTATAAAAAAATATTTAAATTTTGTTACCTAACATTAATTGTTTACATGCATAGTCACTTAAAATTAAGTAAAATTTTGTTAAAATATAGTTCTACTTGTAAATCAGCCATAAGAGGTAAATTCAGTTATAAGTTGTATCTTGTTAATAAGTAGGTACATACTCCGTTTTTTGTGATCTTTATAATAAATTAAGCTTCAGTGAATTAAAAAGTATTTTTAGTAAACTTATTAAATTGATTACCTAGTGTAGCCAAAATTAACTCTCACATACCTAATTGAGTGCTAAAATCATAACTTCCTGTCGATGTCGTGATCTGAAAACTGTTTAAGTTGTTGACAACCCTAGCCAATTTTTCTATTCACCTCATACCAGCTTCTATTGACCTTTTTGGAGGGGTGAATAGAATACAAGACGTTTTTTTAATTTTTAGGAATAATACGTTTATAATCTATGGTAAAACATTAGAAAAAAAGTTAGTTCTTATGTTCGGATACCCTGACCAGTAATAAAAAAGTCTGTTCTAATGGCAATTTTACTCGAAAAACGCGTTGAAAAATTGGAACTGGTTCTATTCACCCCATTTTAAGGTACAGGTCTTATTTGATAAGACTTGTTACGGACAACGTCATAAGGCGAAATAGAAAACATATCATTATTGACACTAAACGGAGAATAGACCATAAAAATAACTATAACTACGATGACATAACAGCTAATACTCCGTTACAACAGCTGTGCCCTTCTGTTAGTGGTCCGCGTGATGTCAACATAGGTTCCAGTGCGTCACAAACATCACACACACAAACGCAACTACAAAATTCTAACCATCAAACTCGTTTTGGCAGGACAGTGAAGCCACCTGATCGCTGGGGATACTCTCATCCGGGAATGCCGACTCCGAGCATTTTATTAAATTAAATAATTATATAAATTTTCATGATACAGTATTATCAGCTATGTGTTTAAACAAACAAAAATGATTTAAATAATAAAATGGATGCAATGTTTGTAAAAATTTAATTAATGAATAAACATTGTTAATGAAATTGACGAAGCTTTTGCCATACCCTGTCACGATCTTAATCTGCTAGAGGAATGCAGAGAAGTGATTCATACCTCATACGGACTCAAAATTCTTACTTTGAATATTCGTAGCATTAACCGCAACTTTGACTCGTTCTTAATGGCCTTGGAAAGACTTGCAATACCTTTTGACATAATTATTCTAACAGAATGCTGGCTGCAATGTTCTTCCCTTGTCGGACAGAATTTGAACAGATGCGGCAGTGTCACTGTTTATACCCAAAAATATCGAAATGCCTGTGCCCATGAACTACACATCTCCGAAGCAGAAGGCCTGGCCATTGATATTCCGATGGTTGGCACTATCCTAGCAGTTTATCGCTCCCCATCATTTTTACATAAATCTGTCTTCTTAGAATCACTCAGCTCTACTCTCAAATATTTTTAAAACTCCGCAACGCTAATACTAGCAGGTGATTTAAACATAAACATACTAGATCAAGCTGATCAGGACACGTCGCAGTATCTTAATGTTCTTGCTGAGCTTAACATGTTGCCTGCTATCACGCGTCCCACTAGAATAAATGCATGCATAGACCACATATTTGTTAAGGCTCAGTCGGCTGAATGCGCAGGCATTGTTGTTCATACTGATATTACTGACCACAGAATTTGCATGCTTGATATGGCTTATACTAAGCCAAAACCGCTTACTCGCCAAAGGCTCAAGTTTGACTACAGTGCGATAGCTGATGACCTGAAAAAAACAGATTGACAACACGTAGACGCTGCTTCTGAAAACTTGGGAAGAATAATTGCAGCAACTGTTGACAGACATACCACTAAAAAAGTAATTAGCCATTCTAAATGCATCTTAAGACCGTGGATGACTCCTGGCCTTCTGAGGTGCACTAGGCATAAAGATAGGCTCCACCTCGGCTGCAGAAAGAATCCCACTGATAGTGTAAAGGAACAAATATATAAAAGATATAGGAATTACCTCAGGGACCTCCTACGTCGCTTAAAAACTGACTGTGAGTCTGCAGAACTCGCTAACAACAAAAAAAACCGAAAGGACTCTGGAAGGCCATCAGAACAATAAGTAATGCTAAAATGAAAAGTAATTCTGCCAGTTAGCTCGCCAAAGCCACAGGGGGGTCTGCTCATGAATCAGCAAATTACTGCAACGAATACTTGCAAACGTCGGTGAGCGTCTGGCAAACCAATTACTCACACAAAAACAATACACACAGGAGCATTTACTAAAACAATGCAGTCTGGGGTCTCCAAACCACTGTTCGTTCTTTTTGCAACCAACTGATATGTTTGAAGTTAACCGCATAATAATGCAGCTAAAAAACGACAGTGCTGCTGGCACTGATGGCCTAACTCCGGCGCTTATTAAATCCATTAAAAATGAAATTATTGAGCCTTTAACATATGTCCTCAATCTTAGCATAAGTACGGGCTCCTTCCCTTCCAATTGGAAAAAGGCTATGGTTGTGCCTATCCACAAAAGTGGTTTCAAAAAGTGCCCTGAAAACTATAGACCAATTTCTCTCTTACCTATATTTTCTAAGATTTTAGAGAAAATTGTTAACAAACGACTGCAGAGTTACCTTGAGGAACACAAACTGCTTTACAATAGGCAATTCGGCTTTCGACATGGGAGATCAACAGAAGATGCTGTGACTACTTTAGCGGAATTCGTCGCAGATAAATTGGATAAAAACCGTAAATGCATTGGCGTGTTTCTAGACCTGGCAAAGGCTTTTGATACCGTTCCGGTGCATCTACTAGTAAAAAAGCTAGACAACATTGGTATAAGAGGCCTGCCACTGGAATGGTTCCGGAGCTACCTGTCTGGTAGACGACAATCCACTAGATT
The DNA here is from genome assembly GCA_963921215.1 of Scoparia ambigualis. Taxonomy (NCBI): domain Eukaryota; kingdom Metazoa; phylum Arthropoda; class Insecta; order Lepidoptera; family Crambidae; genus Scoparia; species Scoparia ambigualis. The sequence continues at coordinate 39,795,240 of OY992507.1, forward strand.
GGGTGAGGTCATTAGTGACGAGCTTCCAATACGCTTTGGTGTACCGCATGGCAGTGTCTTGGGTCCAACCTTGTTCACTCTTTTTCTGAACGATGTTCACAACGTACTGCCTCAGGATGTCGAAGTCGTTTGTTACGCCGATGACACAGTGGCCGTGTTTCATGATGAATCATGGGCTGGTGCGTTCAAGAAGGCGGAACTGGGAATGGATATTCTCAAGAGCTGGCTCGACAGAAATTTGCTAACACTTAATGCATCCAAAACAAAATACATATGTTTTCACAAGACAAAGTCGTCAGCTCCTTGTTCTTTCTCAATACTCCGCCTACATTCTGAATGTGATGATTGATTCTGGCAACATGCTCTTCTTCCGGGAAGGAGAACGAAAATCCCAGGGTGGTGTTGGGTTTCTCGTCCGCAAGTCCCTTGTTAACAACGTTATCAAGGTCGATAGTGTGTCAGGTAGAGTTGCGTACCTTATACTCAGAATCACCGATCGGTATTCGCTGAAGGTCATACAGGTATATGCACCAACCTCGACACACCCTGACGAAGAAGTAGAGGCTCTGTATGAGGAGATATCTGAAGCCATACATTCCTCCGAAACGTACTTCACCGTTGTTATGGGGGACTTCAATGCAAAGGTAGGCACAAGGAACGGCGATGAGTTGAGAGTGGGGCAATATGGATATGGACAGCGGAACCAAAGGGGCCAACGGTTGGTCGACTTTATGGAGAAGGAGGAACTCTTTTTGATGAACTCTTTCTTCCGGAAGCGACCAACCAGGAAGTGGACGTGGATAAGCCCCGATGGTTCAACCAGAAATGAGATCGACTTCATCATGACGACCAAGAAGCGTATATTCAGTGATGTCTCCGTGATCAGTAGGGTGAAAACCGGTAGCGATCACCGGATTGTTAGAGGCACACTGAATATCAACATCAAGCTCGAGAGGTCACGTCTGGTGAAGTCCACACTCCGTCCTGGCCCTGCCCAGATCCAGAGCCCGGAACACTTTCAACTCGAACTCCAAAATCGCTTCCAGTGCCTAGCCGAGTGCGAAACTGTGGACGAGATCAGCAGCGGGCTTGTGGAAACTGTCCAAGCTGTGGGGTCTAAGTTCTTTAAGACCCCACGCCGGAAAAAGCCTCAAAAGCTCTCAGACGGAACCATTAAGTTAATGGAAGACCGGAAAGAAATGATACTGCAATCTTCAGCTGATATGTCGGAATATGGCAAACTCAATAGACGAATCTCGAAATCTGTGCGACACGACCTGCGCTCCTATAGTGCTAAATGCATTAGGGACGCAATTGCGCGGAACCAAGGCGCCAAAGTGTTCGCAAAGAATTCGTCTATTGGTCAGAGCCAAATGACTAAGCTGAAGATCGAGGACGGCAGTGTCATTTCGTCGAAGCCGGAGATTCTGGGAGAGCTCGAGAGGTTTTATGGACAGTTGTACACCTCAACACAAGAGCCCGCTGTTGGTACAGCTCAGGACACCAGAGCTAAGTTAACCCGACACTATACCGAAGATATCCCTGACATCAGCCTGTATGAGATTAGTATGGCTCTTAAACAGCTTAAAAACAACAAGGCGCCGGGTGATGACGGAATTACCACTGAACTTCTGCGAGCGGGTGGAAAACCGATACTCGTAGTCCTCCAGAAGTTGTTTAATTCCGTCATGCTCGAAGGTACTACGCCAGAAGCATGGCACAGGAGTGCGGTGGTGCTCTTCTTCAAGAAAGGCGATAACACCTTATTGAAGAATTATAGACCCATCTCACTCCTGAGCCATGTGTACAAGCTGTTTTCGAGAGTCATTACGAACCGTCTCGAACGCAGGTTTGACGACTTCCAGCCTCCCGAACAAGCCGGTTTCCGAAAAGGCTTTAGTACCATAGACCACATACATACGCTCCGCCAGATTATACAGAAGACTGAGGAGTATAATCGGCCCTTATGTTTAGCGTTTGTGGACTATGAGAAAGCCTTCGATTCTATCGAAACCTGGGCTGTGTTGCAGTCCCTCCAGCGTTGCCATATCGACTATAGGTATATCGAAGTGTTGAAATGTTTGTATAGAAACGCTACTATGTCGATCCGATTACAAGACGAGAGTACGAAACCAATCCAATTGCAGAAAGGTGTGAGACAGGGAGACGTCATATCTCCGAAACTGTTCACAAATGCGTTGGAGGACGTTTTCAAGCTCTTGAATTGGAACGGATTCGGCATCAACATTAATGGCGAATACATCACTCACCTTCGTTCTGCCGATGATATAGTCATAATGGCGGAGTCGCTGGAGAACCTCAACACCATGCTCAGCGACCTCAATATCGTATCCCAACAGGTGGGTCTTAAAATGAACATGGACAAGACGAAGATCATGTCGAATGTCCATGTTGAACCCGTACCGGTAATTGTTGGGAGCGATACTATCGAAGTTGTCGACCACTACACCTACTTAGGACAGATTGTCCAGTTAGGTAGGTCCAACCTCGACAAAGAGGTCGCCCGGAGAATCCAACTCGGATGGGCAGCGTTCGGGAAATTACGAGATATCTTTGCATCGAAGATTCCGCAGTGCCTAAAGACAAAGGTCTTTAACCAATGTGTGTTGCCGGTGATGACATATGGCACCGAAACGTGGTCCTTAACTGTTGGCCTTTTAGAAAAGCTCAGAGTCACACAGCGAGCAATGGAGAGAGCTATGCTCGGAGTTTCTTTGCGCGATAGAATCCGAAACGAGGATATTCGCCAAAGAACCGGAGTTGCCGACATAGCTCGTAAGATTTGCAAGCTGAAGTGGCAATGGGCAGGCCACATCGCTCGACGAACCGACAACCGTTGGGGAAGAAAGGTTCTCGAGTGGAGACCACGCACTGGAAGACGCAGTGTTGGTAGGCCTCCCACTAGGTGGACCGACGACATCGTGAGAGTCGTAGGCAACCGGTGGATGCGAGTGGCGAGTTGTCGGTCAGGATGGAGGTCAAAGGGGGAGGCCTATGTTCAACAGTGGACGTCCTCAGGCTGGTGATGATGATTCTGAATGTGACCATTGCAATTGCTCTTGCCAAATCATCGATAGGACGTCGCACTTAAGATATCTGGGAGTAGTCGTGGACGAAAATCTCTCGTTCAAAAAACACATAGAGGAAACTGCTGCTCGAACCCGGAAGCTTATTTATGTGATGAAACTGCTCAAGAGTTCTGCTGACTCTGACACTCTCCATCTCGTGTACACAAGTCTGGGGGAATCTCTCCTCAGCTACTGTATCTCGGTGTGGGGAGGGTCGGGTGTCACAGCCATGTTGATCCTGAAAAGAGCTCAGCGTGCTGTTTTAAAAACAATGTGCAGCAAACCCTTCCTCTACCCTACCGATGCACTATACACGGAGGCACAGGTTTTAAGTGTTCGCCAGATGTACATCTTGAAAGCCTGTATCAAAGTGCATCGCAAGGTATTGAATTCATCTGAATACTCTAATTTGTCACAAAAAAGAGTATTCAAAGCAAAAACAATCTCTGTACAAACCTCATTCGCGCAGCGACTATCTACGTATATGCTACCACATGTCTACAATAGGATGGCAAAACAACTTGACCTAAAATCACTGTCCGTAAAGCAAGCTAAGACGCTGATCTCTTCTCTGTTACTTTCCATGAGTTACCACCAAACAGAAAACCTTTTAAGAAAACTAAAATAAATAATATAAAGCACCCCATATTACTCACTCTACGTTTTTGTTCATGGGGCACAGTTAAGCCCACAAGAAAAAAAAAACAGGAGCACACACACTTTTATACACACACAGACACAACCCCACACACACACATACATACATAAACAACTTTATTTTTGTTTAGTTAATAAATATTCTTAAGTTTTCATCTGTCGCACGCAAACTGTAAAACTAGTGGGTTTCCACGACACAGGGCTTCCTCGTGTGGGACCTACAGGTCACATCTCCTGTATTGTTGCATAATGTAAGAAAAGTAAGTGAAAATTCCTTATTTTTATTTAGTTGTTATGTAACAAAGTTCTGAGAAATAAATAATTTGTATTTGTGTTTGTATGTCAATTAAGAATTTTAATAGAAACGTATTATTATAATATATTTATGATGATTGAAGAATTACTTGATGATAATTATTGAATAATAAAATGTAAGCAATGATTGTACTTAAATATTTCATTATTGTAAATTATGAATTTAAATAGAAATGTTATGAAGGTTTAATGATAATTATTGACTATTGGTAATAAATAAATAATAATAACCTGTTGTTCTGTAATAATAATTTATTTATTGTATTGTATTTATTGTATTGAATGTCTAATAATGAAAACATCATTTAAACATAAAGATAAACGTATAGGTAGATATACAATATACATATAATCCTGTGAACTGATTAATTAAAATAAATCTATATAATAAAAATTAATTATAGTTCCAATGTACTTTTAAATGTAAATAATAATTGTATTAGATTTTTAATGATGTTCTTACATATTTAATAAGTAAGTTGTAAGAGAAAATGAAATTGAATCTATAAACGCAGCTTCATCTTAACCGAATGTTCAAATATTTGTAAAAATATTTCTTTCGGATCTCAGAGGTGAAAATTTCTAAGATTTGATGAAGCAATGTTGACTAAAAACTAAGCATCAAGCACTGACAAATTTCGACGGTTGAAAGCCAGACCTCGGTAGCCAAGTGGTTAAGGCAGCCGCCCGGAATGCGGAAGGTGCGTGGTTCGATTCCCGCCTGAGGTTGTCGTCTCTTTTTTCAGTGTTTAAAATTTTACTTAAATTGATTCTGATTTTTATTATGAATGATTGTTAACACAATGAGGCATTGTCGTAGTATGTACCTAATACTTATAGTTAGTTAGTTTTTATAAGTAGCATGTGGGAAATGTTGGAATATTAATTCATGTTTAGGTATTTGATTTATGATAAAATTGTAAAAAAAAGGGAACAAGTTAGGGTTGTCTTTAATATAACTACTTAGATGTTTAGATTCATGCATGTTAAAAGTTTTTAATTATTTGTATTTTGTTTACAAGGGGATTGTAGGTAATTGTATTATTTATTTTATAACTTTTGTAGGGTAGAGGATTCCGAATGTGAAGGAGAATAAAACAGTCTTGTCTCAACTCGCTGGTTTGACTCATGCGCCCATCCCAATACACAAACACTTTTGTTCATTACAAGCAAACCTCTTGCTACTACTCTGCGGTAAGATAGTGGTATACTAGAGAGTAACGGAGGCTCGTCACCTTTTATGAACTATCTATCACGCAATGTCAGCAGCAAACGTATCCAAATTTTTGTGCCATGCTTTTGCCAATGCTAAAGGACAAGTGGATTATAATATTCGTTATCTTTGATTATAATAGTTCTGATTACATGGCACACTCAGAACAAATACAAGCTCATGGATAGAGACAGTTGCAGTAGTTGATATCAGCTCAGGTTCAGTGTCCTCGGTTATACTCGCATTTTGATCCACGGGTGTATATGCTTTACATCTTCTCTTCGCTAATACAGCCAACATATCTTCACTATCCAAAGATTATTTGTCTGCAAATACTATGAACGCTTGAGCCCCCAGTTGCGAGCCTGCTGCAACTTCTTTGTCGCCTGATACCTCGTCTGTGATTTCTGCGTTTGCATTTTCTGAAGGAAAAATAGCTAAGCCACCCGTCAATTGATCTTTGGCATCAATGTATTCCAGGTCTTCAATCATTTTGGAAAGTTTTAACGATTATCTATGTGAAGGTCTGAAAAATATGACAGACGTCGATTCCCCTACATGGCGTTTAAATGGCCATAAACTTTAGAGACGGATATTGTTAATTAAAACTCAATGCTAAAGTTTTATTGTCTGTTTACGTACTAGGTAGTGGTTATAGATTAATAAAAAAATTGGAATTGTAAAATTTTAGTCAGAAACTTATCTTTTCGGAGCCATGGTGCCAGCCAATATTCTCACTTAATTTTGAAACCAAAGAAACAACAAAAATCTATTTTTTTAAATTTCTACTACTCACTTAAACAAAAACCCGTAGCATCTGTAATCTATTTTGATGAAAAAAGTAGATCAGAACACACAAAAACTACATTTAATTGAGTGTAGAATTAATACTCTTTTTTTGGGCGTTTAAAAGGCCCGTAGGGGAATCTGGGCTAGTCTCTGACTAACCCTTTGGGGATAATAGTCGTGATTATAATACATAAATTATGCTACATTCTCAATCAAAGTCATACACTTTACAAAGGAAAGATTATTGTGCTGACAACGTACTGAAATTCAAAGAGTGCTTGAATTGTAAAACTTGGCTCGATATATACTTAGACAAGAATTCGAATAACGCGTTTAATAACTTCCATGATTTGTTATGCATGTTCTACAAACAATGCTTTCCAGTAATAAAAGAAAAAAATGGTAATATTAATAAAAACAAGCAAAACTGGATCAGCAAAGGACTTAAAACTAGCTGTAGAACAAAAAGATCATTGCGTTGAGATACTACAATAATAAGACAGCGTAAGATAAGAACAAATATATAGTCTATTCTAACTTATTAAGAAAATGTATTAACTATTTAAAAAAATGCTAATATAAAGTATTTAATAACAGCAGAAACAAATGTCGAGAGACATGGTCAGTAATTAAGAATGAAATCGGTTGCTCAAAATCTGGTGACAATACGTACCTATATCCAAGTTAAAAAATTAACAATAAAAAAAAACCAATCCTTTTGATATAGCTTCCGCATTTAATGATCACTTTATTAATTTGACTAATAAACCAGTTCTGCGCGAACGCTTGTTGAAGAGACACGGATTAATAGTGCGAACACAAAAGTCAGGGGTGATCAACATGTTTACAACGAAATGTGCACGCTGTAATAAGGCTGTGGGTGATACTGATGGCCCAAATTGCTCGGTCTGCAAAAAATAAGTACCATTTTGCCTGCGGAGGTACAACTAAGCGAGGTTTTTATAGGCTAGGCTCTAATAGAGCCTCTTGGATGTGCACAGCCTGCAGGGATGGTTCACATGTTGAATTGGAGCCATCCGAGGTTAGCGAGGAGTCGGCAGTCAAAACACCTGGAAGTTTGAGATTTGCATCTGGATTACCTTTGGAGCATGGACCTTCCACGTCGTCAACTCCAAAACAAAATGTTTAGGAGAGTACTCAGAATCCATCGAATCAGGCAACACTAAACGAGAGCCTGTCGGGGATATCAAAAATGCAGGACCAACTTGGCTGCGCTAGTCATTCTACCCAGCAAAACTTACAACTGGTTAAGTCTGATATTGCGGAATTAAAAACTACGGTCAACACCAGATTGGATCAGCTTGCATTGCGTGTGGATGACATCGAGTCAAGGGTTACGGTTGATGAGCGCCTAAAAACAGATGTTGATGATCTGAAAGTACAGATACAGAAAGAAGTCTTGGATGAAAGCTATAAAATGAGCAGTGGGTACGTCGATCCAATATTCAAATAAACGGTGTTCCCCAGAAGAGTTGTGAAATTTAATAAAAATAGTGAAGACATTGGCTGTACAAAGTGGTTTTTCGCTTAATCCAGACACGGATATTGATTTTATTACACGAGTGTGTGTTAAAAATGACATCGAGGGCAAGAAATCCAAGCCAATAATTCTGAAAATGCAATCGAGGTACAAAAAGGATGATTTTATAGCATCACTAAGAAAATTAAAAAACATTAAGGCTAGTGTATTGGATTATATAAGTATTGGATTGGTGGGTGAAAACAGCCGCATTTATTGCAATGATCACTTTTCAGCTCATAACAAGCATCTGTTTCAGCAAGCAAAATTAAAAGCGAATGAGAAAAAATATGCATACTGCCTGCACTGTCATGGTTCGAAAGTCCTAAAATTCACTGGTCCTACATATAACTTCGGTTGATTCATTAAACAAAATTGTATAGGTATTATCTTTGCATATTAACTGTTACTTTCTGTTTAAAAATGCCTTTTTTGTTGCGATATATCGATGTGTATTTGGTAATTGCTTTGATGCGTCCATCCGCAAGGTTGAGAACACCTGTTTTGTTGTTCACTCTATTCATTCTTTGTTTCTGTTTGCCTTTTGTCGTAGTCCTCGGTCGCGTAGTTTGCGGATCTCCGTAGCATACACTGCGCGATCCGCTCCGCGAGTTGCTCAGGTACGCATGACTTGTGACGCAATAGATAGTTCATCAAAACTGTTATAACGGGACTAAACACGATTAATTTTGTAAGTAAGTACATTTCTACTTACTGCTTGACGTTTCGGCCGCGATGCTGCGGCCGTGGTCACAAGCGAACTGGCGGTGCGCGGCGTCGTCGGCTCGGGCGGGTATTTGTTTCTTCATCCACCCTCACACGTTCACTTAAATTGTCACATTGCAATGAATCTTCAGTAACACGACTCCGGCACACTACACTAACAGTATCGGAGTTTCTTGTTATAGACCGACGTTGCGGTTTGCATTTGCCAAACACGGATTCCATGCTGATGATAATTTAAACACGTCCTCCCGATTAAAATTCTTATACTTCTTGATCTCAATCGCTTCACGCACTATCCTGCTATGATAAAAACGATCGGTGGAGTGGATTTTTGGAGCATGTCATCCAGTGATTAACTCCAGCTTCCAGCAGGTGTTCAGCTACCGCCGATTTGTCTATTTGTCGATTTTTGACAGCTGCGATTTAGTTCCTTGACACGTTCTGCGATAGTCCGCTTAGTCAGTCCAATATACGAACTACCACAGCTACAAACGACTTTATAAACTCCCGGTGTTTGGAAAGGTATAACGGCTTTAGGCGACCGCAATTTGTTATATATTTGGCAAAACGGATACACAGTCTTTATGGAGAAGTTTCTTAGTACTGTTCTAATTTTGTCCGTTACGCCTTTTATGTAAGGTAAAAACGCTGCCTGGCGACTCACTTCTAGACGATTTTTTTTTGTAAAGGGCATAAGGTTGGAACCTGGCGACATTATGGTGAGTATCGACGTGGAGTCGCTTTTTACAAATGTCCCTTTGAAGGATTGCCTGGAGATAATAAAGGGTAAATTTTACGATAAAAAGCTGCCAAAGGAATATATTGTTCTAATTGAAAATTGCCTTGATGGGAATTACCTCCTCTTCAGAGATCAGTTCTATCTACAGATCGATGGTGTTGCAATGGGTAGCCTACTCGCCCCGGTTTTTGCAAATCTGTGGATGGAGCACATTGTAGACACAGCATTAGTTACTGGACCCCAAATTGTGAAACTGTGGAGGAGGTACGTAGATGATGTTTTTTGCATTATCTGCGGAGGCCAGCAAGAAGTTGAACAATATATAGTCCACCTGAATTCAATCCACCCAAAGGTAAAGTTTACCTATGAAATAGAGAGGGACAGATCTTTGGCTTTCCTTGACGTGCAGATAAAGGTAAGAGATGATGGTACTTTATCACACTCTGTGTACCGCAAACCTACTCACACGGACAGGTACCTACACGCCTCTTCTCATCATCATCCTCGGCATCTTCAGTCTGTGATGACCTGACTAACCAACAGAGCTCAGACCCTGTGTGAGCCTGAACATCTTCAGGCTGAGCTTGCTCACGTTCAGGAGGTACTAAAACGCAACGGATACAAGGTGTCACAGAAGAGAAAAAAGCAGAATCGAAAGAAAAATCGTCTAGAAGTGAGTCACCAGGTAGCGTTTTTACCTTATATAAAAGGCGTAACGGACAAAATTGGAACAGTACTAAGAAACTTCTTCATTAAGACTGTATATACTCCGTTATGCCAAATATCTAACAAATTGCGGTCGCCCAAAGACGTTGTTATAAATCGACAATGGATTGTGGCTGCTGAGCGTAGTTTCCGTTGCCTAACACAAATTAGAAGAATATTAAAAAAAGGGGCGATCAGCCATCATGTTTGTCATTCTGTCGGTCAAAAGTCAACTCACGCGTCGGAGAACGAATTAGTGAAATCGGTTGGAAATCGAAGAAAATCCTAATAATCTAGTACAAGCCGCTTCGGAAGCGACGAGTGATATATTTTATCGGAACAAACGCGACGGGCGCGGGTAGATTGTGCCAACCCCGGGGAGTTGGCACGCGTCATATATAGGCATACGGTATTATTTTGTAACGACGGTGGCTTATCGGTAATCCAAAGGCAAAGTGCTCACTGATCGGCAACGGACGTGCGTGTGAGCGACTCGGAAGACGCTTCGGCCTCCGCCCCACACAGCATCGGCGACACTCAGTTCCCAATTCCCTCCTACCCCTATTACCTCCCATCCTCAGGGTGCCAGACGAGATGAACACCGGGGCCTCATTCGGTGAGTCCATAGCATAGCATAGTATTTAAGTTTAGGATTTAATTTAGTCATAAATTGTAGTCTTAAGTTCTCTAACGCTGCGTAGCGCAGCTAATTTCAAGCAAGCCCTGATCGCTGACCTGGTGGTCCAGGGTCTGTTTGGATCAGACGTTATACCTTTCCAAACACTGGGAGTTTATAAACTCGATTGTAGCTGTGGTAGTTCGTATATTGGACAGACTAAGCGGTTTATCGCAGAACGTGTCAAGGAACACATCGCAGCTGTTAAAAATCGACAAATAGACAAATCGGCGGTAGCTGAACACATTGTTATTATCATAGCTGGATAGTGCGTGAAGCGATTGAGATCAAGAAGTATAAAAATTTCAATCGGGAGGACGGGTTTAAATTATCATCAGCATGGAATCCAGTGATTGGCAAATGCAAACCGCAACGTCGGTCTATAACAAGAAACTCCGATACTGTTAGTGTAGTGTGCCGGAGTCGTGTTACTGAAGATTCATTGCACTGTGACAATTTAAGTGAACGTGTGTGGGTGGATGAAGAAACAAATACCCGCCCGAGCCGTGAGCGTCAAGTTGGCAGGCACACCATGGAATTAGATAGTTTTGACTATGTCAAAAAATTGTGAATAAATAGTGATAAATAGTGACGTATAGCATATAAATAGTGATACTATGGTTCAAAAGATATTTGAGTATCTTGGTGTGCCTGCTAACTTGACGTCAAGATAGCAGGCACATTAAGAAATACAGTTCGTATCAATGTGATTTATATGTCAAAAAACTGTGCATAAATAGTGAATCGAATACGCAAAATTTCAACAATTGTACTTTAATACAAACCGAGATATTACGGTCTCTAAGTGGGCTGCCAACTTGACGATTCTTGCGATGGCGAGAAACGGGTTGAAGTTTTAAACAAATAAATACATGAAAAAATTGTGTGTGAAATTGTGAATCTTTCAATATAAATAAAAAAAGAATTCTTCTTTGCTATTTTCCAAAAATCTAATGTAAACTTATACCATACATTCGATTTTAAGTACAATCGTGCACAATTTTATTTATTGACTTAAGATTCTGACATAAAGTCTAATTATTTTTAATTCAAGTCATAAAATTACACTTAAATCTATCGTTGTAATGTCAGTTTCTCGTTATTTCTATGGAAACTTATGTCAAGCATTTTGTAATTTTAGTGACTCGAATTAAAAGTCTCGGGATAGTGGTGGACGAGCGAGTGTCGCGAACGACCGAGAGATGGCGTGATTTTGTTTACGTGCGGTGAGCCGGTGATACGAGAATGGTGCGCGAAAAGTTTTATTTGTTTGTGTTGAAATTGATAATGCAGTGAGTACATTTGCATCAGAAGTGAAAGTGTTTAAATCGTTTAATAACAACCTACATTTTTATAGGTACGCAGCTTATTTTCTATTATGGTATTTACAAAAAAGATATACCTAGGTACGGTCGGGGTCGCCGTCGCTTTACCACTTTGCAGCGATTTTCGTGTGAAGCGCACCGACCGCCCGAGTACCTACGTGCCCGTACCAAATAGACGACGTGGTGTGCAAGGGATTTTGACCTTTAGACTGGTAAAGCGACGAAGTCTGCCATTGTACCTAATGTGAGGTAGATATTTTCTCAGTCATTCAAAACTTTTCATATTTACTACTCGACCACCGACAAGTTACCTGCCTAGTCTTTTATGACTAATAAACAAAGAATGAGCTACGAATAGTTATTCCGTGTTTTGTCTCTTTTACTCTAATTAAAAATTACGTTTAAATGACAGGAACAAAACACGGAATAACTATTCGTAGCTTATTCTTTGTTTATTAGTCATAAAAGACTAGGCAGATAACTTTAACATTTAATGCACTAGGAATATACTTGACCCTAGTTAACTTTACGAAAGATTAGCTTGGTAAGTACCTACTATGAAGTAATTAGTCGACCAATATAATTAGGCGCATGTCAGCTTGTAACGGTACAGAATGAATGGTATCCGTCCGTTAGTAAGGAATGTATGGGAGTAGCACTAAAATAAATATTAATGCGTAGCACCATTAATATAATAAGCATGAAAAAGGGAATAATAAACTAGTTCACAATAATGGTCAGTGGTCTAGGGCTTTATCTTTAGTTTGAATTTCGCGGGGACTGCTCTGTGTGCCCCTTGCGACATAGGCGCCGTCTAGCGTGAGTTATTTACTTGAGCTTCGCGTAAGGTTGCTAGTTTGACTTCTTTAGTTTGAATTTCGCGGGGACTGCTCTGTGTGCCCCTTGCGACATAGGCGCCGTCTAGCGTGAGTTATTTACTTGAGCTTTGCGTAAGGTTGCTAGTTTGACTTCTTTAGTTTGAATTTCGCGGGGACTGCTCCGTGTGGCCTTGCGAGGTTGGCAAGCCGGTGCACATACGGGCGGGCGCCACCTATGGTCGGAATACGGAACTTTTTATAATTTCACAAAATACAGGATTATTGGCTTAAGTGGATGATTATTGAGAGGGAATTGTTAATGGAAGGCTACATTTAGATATTCAAACATGTAATATTGGCTATCTGACGAGATTTGGTTGGATTATGGAAAAACTTTAGAATTGCGCGGCGAACGGCGGCAATGAGCGAGCGAGAGGTTGGGAAAAAGATAGAAAGAGAGGTAGGATGTTATCTCCACGTGGCGCAACGCGAAGTTCGCGTATAACAAATAATAAGCGACGCGAAGGCGAGGCGCATCGGGAAACAGCTAGCGATTGGTTGAAGGGAGGAAAAGCGGAATGTTGGAGAGGGATGTTAGGCGCGCGTGGTGCGAAAGTTAAGATGCTTGGGAAAAGGGAGGAAAATTAGCGGGCATTCAATTTTGAGACGTTGGAGGCGTGGTCCGATTTAAGAGACGGTAAAACTCATACGGGAAAACGAGCGTCCGAGCCTTTTAGCGCGATAAAAGTCTCAATGCCATCTCGGTTCTTTAATATATTTATATGTAGTTTATGATCCACAACCTCTGAACTTTGAGGGAGCTCCCCTTGATACCAATCCGACTATTGGAATCCTAGGCGTCGATATTTCGAGTGACGGTCAGTTTCGTGGTCATTTGGAAGGTAAAGCTAAATTACCTTCGAAAAAGCTGGGTGTGCTTAATAGAGCGGGTCAGTATTTCACGCCAGCACACGGCTTACAACTGCATAATAAAGCACAGGTCAGGCCGCATATGGAATACTGCTCCCATGTTTGGGCTGGAGCACCCCAATACCAACTTCTTCCATTTGACCGCATTTAACGCAGAGCTGCTCGAATTGTCGACGTTGATTCGACGGACGTGGTTATTTCAGGTCGGGTCGATCCACTGGCTCTTTGGAGAGACGTTGCGTCTCTCTGTTGTACCGTATAATATATATCATGGGGAGTGTTCTGAGGAATTGTTCAGCTTGATCCCTGCCGCTAATTTCCTTCACCGCACTACCACAGAATAAATAATAGTACTACGGCACTACACGCAATCGACTGTCATTCCATCCACATCACCTTGACGGATGACGGTCTACTACTGTGCGTTTTTCTAGAAATTTCTTGCCTCGAACTACAGTGTTGTGGAACCAGCTCTCGGCAGCGGTATTTCCGGACCGTTACGACTTAGGGATCTTCAAGAAACGAGCCTATTCTTTCCTTAAAGGCCGGCAACGCGTCTGCGATTCCTCTGGTTTTGCGGGTGTGATTACTTTTCATCAGGTGACCCGCATGCTTGTTTGCCTCCTTCTGCTATAAAAAAACAAGATATTTCTGGATAACTACATGCCTAGTGCCTACCGTGTGTGAATATAATTTGAAAATTTATGACTAGCGTGCTTGCTATTTAGTACTACAATATTGTGAATACAAAAATTTTGCGGGAGCACTATCTGGCCTAAGGTCCCACCGGCTCGTCGGGTCTTTCAAGATTTCCCGCGGGGCGCCCGGCGCCGCGCCCGCCGGCTGCCTGCGCCGCGCCGCCGCCGCAGCGACATGACCCGCGACCGCCTGTGCCCCGTAGTAATTGCTCTATTATTTCATTCGCCATGCCACTTACGACCCACACTTGATTGAATATTGGTTACAAATAGAACATTATGTGAATGAATAAAGCTGTCGACATTAGTTCTAATATTATATGACATTTATTTTAAAATACAAGATTGAGAACCAAATTATTAAATTTTAAAAAATTTTACAATTTTTGTAGTATTAATCGAACAATTTCAAATGTTGTGTTAAGCATAAATATATTGTATAGAGTTAGTCACAATATTAGTACAAACCTAACCTAACATGCCGAAAGCGCCAATTCATAATGTATCAGTGTATGTGACGAACCTTTAGGCCAATCAAGCGGCGACCGCCAGTCCCTCGGGGCGCGACCAGAGCTGTGACATTTCTTTTACATGCTCCTATCCAAAAATGTGGCTGGATTCGATGGGCGTGATGTAGCAGTACAATATTTTCGAATATTCCTATATTAATATATTTAACATGTTATTATTATAAAAGACTAACAAAAATTGTTTAATAAAATTTCCTTGGATTATTTCCGACGATTTTTTTTCCTTTCTTGCAACTCTTTAAAATTAGAAATTCTATAGTAATTACGCGCGATCGATGCAAATGTGATGTTATGGATGCTGCCGATTCACTCGCTGTCGTGATTACGTGAGAGCAAAACGTTAGGAAGACCATATAGTTAAGTTAAGTAAATTGTTTAATTAAATCTGACTCATATTTTTTAATTGTGGAATAGATTCTTCTCTCGATTATGAACAAACTCGTAACAGGTTTTGCACAATTTCATTAACCAGCCGCCCGCCCTAACCACGCACTTACCCTAAAAATAATGACTGGATCATAAACTTTTCCATGTAACATTTCTCTTGACAATGCATTGGTTGAATTTATTTTAGTTTATTTTATAAGGACACACTACAGGATACAGTTAATAAAATAGCATAATGTTTATGGTAAACTTATAGACTAAACTATCACCTAAAACCATGCATCCCTGACATGAATAAAATTTAAAAGGGTTTATTAATAAAACAAAAAGTAAGAACACTTAATAAAAAAAATACTGTTTAAGCTCATCTGAAGTTTAAAATTACATTCAGCCAAAAATGTTGTGGAGACTCATCTTGAAAACATTTTTACTTGACCATTCGGCTTGAAGTAAAGATATTAATGTCTTGATTGATTTGAGTTAGTTCGTTGTATTGGCGACACAAGGGGGTCCATATTGGGTTGTATAAATTAAAGAGACATATTTTATGGCTGCATAACGTTTTTTGGCCTGTAAAATGTTTACTAGACAAAAAATCAACCAGTCTCAGGAAGCTCGAGTGGGATTCGAACCCACGACCTTTGGATTGCCGGTCGACTGCTCTAACCGCTGAGCTACCGAGACCCCAGAAGACTCGTATAATTTTTTCTAGTAGTTTGATTAAGCTGCAAGCCAGCGGTATTACGTCACTGTGAAGTCTACCCTCACATTCGAAAGAAATACTATTGCAAGTATTTAACAATCGACAAAGACGTAATTGCTTATAAATATCTTTATTATTGAAATTTTGCATTCACAATGCTATATAGATAACGGATAAAATGTTTACTAGAAAAAAAACTGGTTGATTTTTTTTTCTAGTAAACATTTTATCCGTAAATGTTTTTACAATAACGATTACTAATCATAAGTTACGAGTTCTATAAAGTCAATGCCGGAGTGCCGCAGGGTTCTGTGCTCTCACCTACTCTATTTCTTCTGCATATCAATGACATGTTGTCCTTTGGCAAAATTCATTGTTATGCGGATTACAGTACGGTGCATGAGCGGTACATAGGACATCCTGCGCCAAGCAAGCTGATATTATGGTGAAAAGGCTCTTGCCTTTTCACTGGTAGCCAAACTGAACTCTTGACCTGACTCTTGATCCTGTCTCCAAGTGGGGAAACCTGGTCGAGTTAAATGCCCGAAAAACCTAGGTTTGTGCATTCTGGTCCAAGATAACACCTTTCCTTACTCCTCCTTCAGAACTCTCCTTTACCCATTTCAGTGGACCTCAGCATTCGTGGCATGGACATCGGCCAGGAACTGAATCCAAAATGCTACATGGAGAGTGTTATTTTAACTGCCTTCCGTAGGTTGGTTATTCTGAATAAGGTGAGGCGGTTTTTCACTAGCGAGCAGCGCTGTTTGCTGTACAAAACTCAGGTGCGAACGAGTATGGAGTATTGTTCCCATCTATGGGACGGCTCCGCTAAATACCTCCTCGATGCACTTGACAGACTGCAAAGGCGAGCGGTACGCGTTATTGGAGATGCTGAGGTTACAGCCTCTCTTGAGGACCTCCAGCTGCGTAGAGACATAGCTTCTCTCAGTGTCTTCTACCGAAATTACTACGAAGAGTGTTCTGAAGAACTTTTTGATTTGATACCGCCCGCTCCTTTCCTGTCCCGGACTACACGTGCTGGTCTTAGGAACCACCATCATACTGCTCAGAACATTAGCACTCGTACCAAAAAATTTGGCAAGTGGTTCTTCTGTAAGACCAATCGGCTTTGAAATTCTCTGCCGGCGGATGTGTTTCCCAGCTCCTATAATCCCAGGTCTTTTAAACGGGGCGTGAAACGGCATTTATGCAGGCCGTCATGAATGGGTGCGCTTGTTACCGTGCTTGTTCCACGGTGAGGAGCGCTCTCATTATTTTGGACTACATCGGCTGCTTACCATCAGGCAGGATGTTGTGACGTGATGTCACTATGACGTGTACCATAAAAAAAAACATTTATTGGCAGTCATTATCGATGGTCTAGAAGACAAAATGTGCTACAAAAAAATTATAATGTAACATTTTAATGCCAAATGTATTAAATGAGCATGCTCTACCGTTCGCATTATCGAAATGCTACAATTTCGTCTCTTTCTGTCTAAACTGTATTTGTACATTCATAGCAACTAATGTAATTTTGAAGCCAAAAAAAGTAATGGCAATTATTTATCATTAATTAGAAACTACAAAAAATGTTAAATAGATTTATGACATTTCGCTTGTGTTTACCATGATTGACAAATAAGCTAAATATTTTTATTGCTTTTGTCATTTTGTAACTTTCGGTTCCAAATTATATTAAAGGATGTTAATCAAGTGCCGGTAGACAAATGGTTTATGTGATCTTAGTACTACTCTCAACACTAGTCAGTAAAGAGTAAAAAATATTTAGTGCTTTAAAAATACTAGGCCAGAAAGAATATAATGTAGACAAATGTTATAAATGATTTAAGAACAAGGTCAAAAAACTGCTGTCATAAACGCAAGCTTAAAATATTTATTAATTAAAAATAAAATTTCATCGCCTGTTGGCTCATAAAGTGGTCTGGTGTTTTCCCTGAGAAGTGTGGCACATGTGCTTGAATAGGCAGACCCGCGCTGTGCTTTACATCAGTTTACAGAAAGATTTCTATAATGCCATAAATTTGGTGGAGTGGACATTGTTGCGTCAGTAACCATGGTTACCCGATGCTTTCCTAGACGACGATGGCCACTGTTTGCCGCCGGCGTAACCAAGACTATAGTTCCGAGACGACCATAATGTTCCTTGAGACGACTTGAGATAGACAGAGAATCTGTCTACGGTCGGCAACGGTCGGCAGCGATTCGTGACAGATTCAAGAGACACTTTTCGACTTGCAGCAAACACAAACTGTCAGTGTTTATGTGTATGAAACTTGCGAGTGAAAATCTTTTGCAGCTATCTTTATTTTTTGCTATAATCAATTATTTTGCAATCAATGTACATATATTGTATAAGTTTTGTGTGCGTCTTTACGAATGGAATATCAAAGCCAAGATGGAGGGTCTTCCACCGATAACGCGATCGTGTCCTTAGAAAATCTTGTACAGTGCTTACAATGCCCCCAAGCCCGTCTGTTTAAAAGTGAAAGAGGCCTGCGCATTCACATTGGCAAATGCCACAAACAAGCCTCGGTACCGGCTCCAACACCCACGCCACCTGCTTCTCTCCCCAACCCCACCGCTCCTCATCAACCTTTTTGGCAAAAAATATCTACTTTAAAACATTCCGTACCAGTTTTAAAGCGTATACCGCGAGGTGCGAGAGTGGCAGTGTCCCATAAGCTCGCCGAAACTGTTTGCAAGACCGTGCGTGAGAACACAAGACAGGCTTGGGAGCACCTATTGACGTTTGCTTACCGCGTCCTGCATGTTTCTAGGGATCCACATAATAATGGCTCCCTCACTTCTCGTGTCAAGCAAAATTGCATTTCGGACAGCTTAAATGGCAATAGTAGTATATATTCCGCCTCTCCAAATTATAATATTTATAAGTATGTAGAAAATAAAATAAGTGAGGGAGACATTAAGGGGGCAGCGCGGCTCCTATTTTCTAATGACACGATCGCTCCTGATTGCCCAGAAACCCTCTCCGCCTTACAAAGTAAGCACCCTTCATCTTCCCTTGCACATACTCACAATTCTGCTCACTCCACCACCGATGGTATATCAACTTCACCTTTACAAGCGTCAGCAGACACAGTTCGCGCAGCCATCATTTCTTTTCTTCCAGGCTCTGCAGGCGGTCTCGGTGGCTTGCCCCCACAGCATCTCAAAGATCTCACCAGTGGCTGTTGCGGTGAGGCTGGCGATTCCCTACTTCAGGCGTTGACAAGCATGTGTAATCTGATGCTGCGGGGTGAGGTAGCACCAGATGTTGTTGAAATTTTATACGGAGCAAACCTCTGCGCTCTGAAGAAGAGGGATGGTGGTATTCGGCCCATTGCCGTTGGCTCTACATACCGGCGCCTCACTGCTAAAATTTGTTGCCAATCGGTAAATTTTCTCACCAATTACTTTCAACCGAAGCAGCTAGGATTTAGCAGCATAGGAGGCTGTGAGGCAGCTGTCCACTCACTCCGATCATTTTTATTAAACCAGGGCGGTGAGGTGGTATATAGTCGACGTTAAAAACGCTTTTAACTCTGTCGACAGGGTCGTCATGTGGGATCAAATAAAATCAAAAGCTCCTGCAATATTACCATTTATGATGCAGTGTTACAACAACCCATCCAATCTTTTGTATAAGAAACACCTCATCTCATCTGCCGTAGGATGCCAACAGGGCGACCCTCTGGGCCCAGCTATTTTTACTCTCGCTATTCACCCAGTCATCGAGCTACTAAATTCCAAATTTAACGTGTGGTATCTGGATGATGGGACTCTAGGCGGCGACGCATCAACTGTCCTTTCGGACCTCCTAATCCTTGTCCGCGAGTTCCAAGCCATAGGATTGGAGCTTAATATTGCTAAGTGTCAGCTTTTCATAGCGGACAGTTGCGTCGACAGGCACGACATAATATCCCGCTTTAGAGACGTAGCTCCTCTTTCAAAAGCAATAGATAAAGGTTCCCTTCACCTTCTGGGGTCCCCTATTCTGGAAGATTCCTTCCAAAATTTTATAACATCAAAATTACAAAATTTTAGTGATACATTAGACCGCCTTTTCAAAATTAATTGCCACATGGCTTTCACTTAATATCGCGCAATACCACCCTCTCACGAATATCCGGATGTGACTTTGAGCCTGCCTATTAGGCCCTTAGTTTATTGCCATAATTTAAATTGACATACATCATAATAATATGGCATACAATTCAAAAATCAAAATAGCCAGTAGCATTTTTTTTATTTTGCATACACATAATAACGCAGAATCGTTAAAAGACATTAATAAAAACCAAATTAATTAAAATCTTTTTTTTTTTATACCAAGCCCGGCAAATGACCCCACTCCACCTGATGTTAAGTGGAAATTAGGTCCAGGCGCGAGGACAACTGGTGCAGCGTGAGAGACGTAGCATCAGTCATCCTCACTCTGCCGGCCCACAAAGTGCTTCTTCACGCCTCGTTTGAAGGACCCTATGTCATAGGTAGGAGGGAATACGTGTGCTGGTAGACTATTCCATCTTTTGGAAGTGCGGCAAAGAAACGAGTCACCAAATTTCTTTGTGCGTGATGGAATGTTAGATACTGTAAATTAGTGACTCCGGAGAGCAGCACGCGTACTCCTATGGAGGAAGGGAGAAGGAGGGATGAGGTCAAAGAGTTCTTCAGAGCACTCGCCATGGTATAAACGGTAAAAGACGCTGAGTGACGCAATATCTCTACGCAATTGCAAAGGCTCGAGAGTTTTAGTGACCTCCGCATTGCCGATAATGCGCACAGCGCGGCGCTGCAATCTGTCCAAGGCATCGAGAAGGTACTTTGCGGAGCCGTCCCAAAGGTGAGAGCAATACTCCACGCAAGACCGCACCTGTGTCTTGTATAATAGACACAACTGATCAGGCGTGAAGAATCGCCGCACCTTGTTCAGGACACCGAGTTTACGTGAGGCATTTTTAATCACGGTTTCGATGTAGTCCTTTTGGTTCAGATCGCAGCGGATATCCATACCGAGCATGTTAATACTGCTCTGCAGGCCTAGAGATGTACCCTGAAGAGAAGGAAGGGGAAGGAATGGCGACTTTTTTGCTGTGAACGCGCACACCTGTGTTTTCTTGGCATTGAACTCCACTAGATTATCGGAGCCCCATTTAGAAATGAGATCCAACACCTGATCGAGCTCAATGACAAGATTTGCTCGCTTCATTTCGTTGTCTACCCGCCCAGCCGTTGGGTGACCGTTATATTCCCCATGCACTGTGCTATCATCTGCATAGCAATGAATGTTTCCAAGAGAAGCATGTCATTGATATGCAGAAGGAACAGCGTGGGAGATAGAACGGAGCCCTGAGGAACACCAGCGTTCACTGACGTGAACCGCGAAGCGCATCCATCCGAAAGGACACGGATTCTACGCTCATGCAGGAAGCTAGCAATCCAGGTACAGAACTGAGCGGGCAAACCGTATGCCGGGAGCTTGGAGAGAAGAGCTTTGTGCCAGACCCGATCAAAAGCCTTGGCTATGTCAAGGTTAACTGCCAGTGACTCGCCACGCTTGTCAATAGCCTCACCCCAGAGATGTGTGACTTACGCTAGAAGATCACCCGTTGACCGTTTTGGCCGAAACCCATATTGACGATCGTGAATTAGGGAGTGATCTTCTAGGTATCGAATAAGCTGTTTGTTCAATATTCGTTCTAGGATCTTACACAACACTGAAGTTACGGCTATAGGGCGGTAATTAGTCGGATATGACCGATCTCCTTTTTTAGGGATCGGTTGCACATTAGCTTCTCTCCAAGATTCAGGCACACAACCCGAAGAGAGCGAGAGACGGTACAGACGCGTTAACACAGGGGACAACTCCGCTGCACACATTTTCAGAACTATTGCTGGGATGCCATCAGGACCGTTAGCTTTCCGGACATCGATTGACTGCAGCTCCGCACGGACATCACACTGCCTGATTTTAATATCAGACATTGTGTGGCCACAGTGAGTAACTGAGGGTGGCTGTGCATCACAGTCATCGATCCGGGAGTTAGCCGCAAAGAGTTTGGCCAGGAGATCGACCTTTTCCTGCGGCTTGTGAGCTAAAGTTCCGTCAAGACATCTCAGTGGTGGCAGCGAGGGTTGGCAGAAGTTGGATTGCACGGCTTTGGCCAGACGCCAGTAGCTACGGCTGCCCGTAGGATGCGTCAGGAGTTCTTGGCCTACTCGTGCAACGCGCTGGGCATCCGCTCTAATGTAGGCCCTCTTACACGACTTGGTGGCATTATTATAGGCTGCTTTTAGCGAGCGAGTTTCGGGATCCCCATGAGCTTTACCTCTGATCCAAGCGCGGTATGCCGTCTGATGACATAGGAGTGTGGAATATAGTATTCCATTCCTAATACTATCTCATCAGCAACGGCAGTGGCGCTAGCGGTTGGGTCCTTCTCACTAAAGCAGCGCTGCCTCCAAGGGACGGATGCAAAATACTCCCGCATACCGTCCCAGTCTGCCGACGCGTAGTGCCAAATCTGGCGTTTCGAAACCGCTGTTGGCGGGCGCGATGCCAAGGGCACTGTGCTGGATATCAAGCAGTGATCCGAGGAACCTAAAGGAGCTCGAATCTCCACCCGGTATCCAGCTGGGCGACTCGTCAGCAGAAGGTCGAGTAAGGAGGGCGCATGGCCAACTATGTCTGGGATCCTGGTGGGCTGGTTCACCAGTTGCGTCAGGTCATGCGTGAGAGCGAATGCGTGGGCAGTTCTACCAGCATGGTCTGTTTTGGAGGAACCTAACCACAACGCATAATGGGCGTTGAAGTCCCCCAAAAACACCAGTTCCGCCGATGGAAACCGCTCCTGCGCATCATCTGCTACCCGACTAAGATGTTCAATTAGTCGAGTTGTCTCCATGTCGTCGTTATGGAATTGGTAGACGCAGACGTAGACACGGCAATGAGAGCCTAAGTCGACGTGTACCACTAGGAGGGAGAAGGAAGGGTCCTCCAGACAGCGCAGACGGCGACAGCAAACATCCGCCCGAACGAATAAGCAAACTCCGGCTTTGGCTTTGAAGGATTCTTCAAGCACAAAGCCGGGATAGTTCAGGTAGGTGGTGTCAGCTGGGCGGATTATTTGCGTCTCCGTCAGGAACAACATTGCTGGCCGTGCCGTCTCAAGATGGTGGTGGACGGCATTGAGGTTTGCATGGAGTCCGCGGATGTTAGCGAACTCCACCTCAAACGGTAAGGTTGTGGTGGGGGTGTGCACCGCTGTAGTATATGTTTTGTTGTTAGCATTGTCATTTTAGGAGTGGAAAGAGAGAGGCGTGAATCGAGAAAATGATGCCGCGATGCGAATGGTCAAAGTGTGGTGGCCTGTTTCCCCAGGAATTTGCCCACAGACGAGTATTATTAACCTGCCGAACGGAAGGGCCCCCGAACCCCCCCGGGAATGGCCGCCGGGACCCCACCTTTTGGTCACCAACCGGCACGACGGACCACCCCGAGATTATGCGTGGCATGGTGAGGCAGCCTCACGAGCTGGTTAGGCTCGCTTGGGCCCCTGTACTGTGCCACGGGCGGCCAGCGGAACAACCGTTTCTACGGGTCTCCCTGGTCGGCAGGTTAACGAAGTCCTCCTGGCACTGGTTTGACGGAAGCCTCCACAGACCAAATACATCGCAGCATCATCCTCTCGAGCTCTGGTTATACGCTGGCTGATCCCGAAACGCGACCGATAAGCAGTCACTTGACGGGTTTTACACCATGCGTACGGTGGTCACCAACCAGACGGGTCAAGCCCTACCACCAGTGGAGCAGATCATCGCTCGAAAGAGTCCGTTAGTCGCTTCTTACGACACCCACCGGACGGAGAGAGGGGCGGCGATTGGTATTCTTTCTCCGTCACCGCACGGATAAAATTTATTATTTTATTATCTATATTTTTGTTTGTCATACTTTTATTAGATTTATTGCGTGACAATGTTAATGACTCGCTTGCCGCTTTTAATAAGCAAACAATTGCTTTGTTTGATCTCTATGCTCCAGTAAAAACTTCTTATGTCAAAGAACAGAGTTATCCCTGGATAACGCAAACTATTAAGGACATGATGCAATTAAGAAACAAGGCGCACTGTAAATCACGCAAAACAAAGTTAGACCAAGATAAAGCATCATATAAAGAATTAAAAAAGTTAGTCAACGAGGCCTTACACAGTGAAAAAACTGCATACTTTCGTTACAGACTAGAGCGAAATTTTAAGAACCCACGTGTTCTCTGGAAAAGTTTAAAGCGTAACATAGATTTTAATAAACAGCAGTCAGATTTACCCTATCACATTTGTAATCCCAATCAGATCAACAGACATTTTTTGGATGTCCCTGGCAGTTCGTCAATGAATATGGGACAGTTATCATTTTTCTGTTTCAATAGATTCTGTACATCGGTGTTCAGTCTACAACCGGTGTGGGTGAAAAGACAGTTCTTGAAACCATTATACAAATTACAACAAATGCACAGAGTGTAGATGGCATATCATTGGATATGATTATACTAACATTACCGCGTACATTGTCCATCATTACTGCTCTTGTGAATATGTCCATCGTAATTGGTGTTTTTCCAGATCTATGGAAAAATGCTATAGTTCAACCACTCCCAAAGGTTAGCAGTCCTAGAGATTATAAAGATCTTCGAGCTGTTAGTATTTTGCCCTTTATGTCCAAGATATTAGAAAAAATTATTTGCAAGCAACTGGTGGAATACTTGAACACAAATAATATCTTACTGTCCAAGCATTCACGCTTTCATGCTGGCAGAAATACAGCCACAGCGCTTTTAGATGTGGTGGATGATATTTTGGCGGGAAGGGATGTGGGTGAAGGTTCGATCTTCGTGTTGCTTGATTACTCGCGTGCTTTTGACACAATTATTTTCCACACTGCTTATGGCCAAACTTGCATATTATGGAGTTGAAATGGTTTTCAAGTTACCTAACTGGCCGTTCTCAAAGAGTGGAAATTACTTGTAGTGATGGCATTAGGTTAATTTCAAATAATGAACCGGTGTTTAAGGTCCCACAGGGATCTATATTGGACTGAGTCAGTTGGAAGTCTTTTTTTAAAAAAATCATTTTATTTAAACACTTAATTTATTTGAAACAGAGGAAATATTAATTAGAATTGGAACACTTTATGTATTGAAACAGAGGTGTGTTCATGTCGAAGGTTCAGCCCAGACTGAACTCCCGCGCCGGTCGTGGGCGCTACCTCGACTGAAAGCTTAGTCAGCTAAAATACAGGGGTTGCTGCAAGGGGGCTTACTCTTGCACTATTACATACAGTTACAATACATAACAACCCCCCTCATAAGAATAAACTTACACGTTGAGGTGAAGTTTATATTTATGTAATTCTAAGGGATGGTGCAGGATTAGAAGAAAGTTCTATGTCTACGTCTTTAGGAGAGTTTTCTACAGTTTTCTTTGATAATATAATTTTCCTGCATACACCGGTTTCATAAATTCTGAATATTATATATATATATCAAAATTAACATACATATAAATAAGGTAATACCAGAGTAGTAATTACCGTAAAGCACAATATGAGATTTATCTATAATTTTATCTAGGTCTGTTACAATATTATTATTATCTAAGGCTATTTTATCCAAATCTATGTTTTTTAAATTAACAATAGGCAAATTCTGTTCAATATTCTGAAATTGTAACATATTACAACACTTATCATTTATTAAGTTAAAATCTGATTTTACAATTTGACTTTCCCTGTTTACAAAAGAAGGTTTAGAAATCAAGCGAGTTTTTCTAAAATATCCAATACAATTCCTTGGTAGATACAATACACCGCTACCACTAATGCTGATATCATAAGTTTGGGTATCGTTACATTCCAATGTTAATTTGGACCTCTGTGA
Organism: Scoparia ambigualis; assembly: GCA_963921215.1. Classification (NCBI taxonomy): domain Eukaryota; kingdom Metazoa; phylum Arthropoda; class Insecta; order Lepidoptera; family Crambidae; genus Scoparia; species Scoparia ambigualis. Next base: position 39,821,039 of record OY992507.1, read on the forward strand.
TATTACATATAACCAATTATCGTTATTAACAGCTTGCCAGATTTCCAGATGACCATGAATAATTTTAGTATTACATATTTCAGGGACTGAGGTAAGTGACTTAGTCATAAGTTCTGTTTCACAGGTTGGCGTTGCAGCAACGGAATACGTTACCGTCATCTCACACAGGTAAGTATTACTATACATAGTTTTACACATACTTATATTTTCTATTTTACAATATGTTGACTTATCGTTAGTTATACCTAAATATTTTACAGATGGTATAATAGTAGCATAAGATTTTGGGTCATCGTTGTTATGAGCAACGGGAAAAGGTAAGTTATGAAACAAATTATAAGTTTTAGGATCAACAAGCGGAATCCTTAATGCGAAAACAATCTTAAGATTACTGTAATAGGAGCTAACTTCCAAAATATTTAACAAGGTTTGTATGTTATCAAGTGTCAACCTTAATGGGAGCTGCTTTGTATTTGAAAGAAATCTATAACTATTCAATAACTCATTAAAGAGATTCTTAGGTGTCAAAATTGAAGGGTGTAGCACATTTGATTTACTGAACATAATGCATTTACAATATCTTCTACTTTAAATGACAAAGCTAATAAACTATTTTCTAACATGAATATAAGTTCGTACAATCTAGACCTTATTCCTAATTCTCTAGACACAACAGTGTGGTTTGTAATATCCTTATTTAATTCTACAATGGCATTATTTAAATGCTGTTCATTATGAATAACATTCTTAAGAGTATTATTAAAAGATTTTAAAGTATTAGTCGTTACTAGAATATTCTGTTTCATTAGAGAGGCCAATGCCTTCTGATCGTCTTGTATGTCATTAATTGCCTTATCATAACGAATCGCATCGTCCTCGTCCATCGTACCGTATTTTTTTTTTGATAGAGTTCCAATTCCTCCGAACCAAGCAGATCTTTTAAACCGAGATGAGATGAGGTAAGAGATAGAGTCGTAGTCGAGCATGATATCGAAGAGACGGGTATAAAGTGGTTGAAACAAGTTTTGACATTCTATAATATCAAATATATCACTATTCCTACATATTAATTTAGAACTATTCATAAAACTACATATGTTACTTATATGTGGACCAATAAAAGATATTTCTACAGGAATAACTTTACTTAAATAACTAGGTATCTATTAACCGTAAAGATCCTAAACTATCGAAATATAGTCCGGAATCATTTGTCCCGGGCCGGATGACGTCTTGCGCCAGGGTCGTGCTGGTGCTGCAAATTAAAAGATGTAAACTAATAACTAACTTAATATTTATTGTAGGTAGTTTATAATAAAATAAATGTAAACTAGCAAACTAACTTAAGAACGGTGTGCTAACTTTACTTGGTCATAGTGATGCGTCACGTGACGCCGATTTATGAGTAATGTTAAGGTGCTTTTACCATTAATCTTTACTACCTTATATGGTCCTTTCCACAGACGTGATAGAGCTTTACGTAATCGAAGGTGATTTTTGAGATAGATGTAGTCCCCGGCTTTGTACTGTAAGAGGCGAGAATGGCCATCGTAATAACTTTTAGACTTTTCTTTTGCCGCTTGAATGTTTTCAATTGCTTTTTCACGGGACAGTTTGAGGCGATGACGAAGAGCCTTGATGTACTCGGGATAGGACAGTTCCGATTGGTAATTGTAGATAGAGTCAGGAATAAAGGCTTTATGCCCAAATACGAGCTCATACGGCGTAAAATTTGTTGTTAAATGGACGTTAGTATTATAAGCGAGCATGGCTGTATAGACATATTTGTGCCAATCGGTCTGATTTTCATTTAATTAAATTGGAATGGCTGCGTTCCAATGCTCCTTGAGTTTGAGGGTGATACGGCGAAGACCAAAGATGTTTGATCTTAAGGAACTCACAAGTCCTTTTAAAAAGATCAGCAGTGAAATTGGTGCCCTGGTCCGTTAAGATAGATTTAGAAATTCCAAAGAGGGTTATGAAATGGACCAGGCACTCGCATGATTCTTCGGCAGTTGCATTGGAAATTGGATACGCTATGGAGAACTTGGTCAGATCGTCTTGTAATGTGAGAATGAAACGTAATCTAGTAAGGCCTGCTTCTGGAAAGGGACCTACTAAATCTAGGCTTACACGTTAAAATGGACGTGTGGAAGTGGTAGTTATTTGCATTGGAGATCGATTAATTTGCCTCAATGCTTTGTTGGACTGGCAATATGAGCAATTTTTTATGTAAGTTTCTACATCAGATCTCATATGTTTCCAGTAATATTTTTCTTTCAATCTATTGTACATCCTGGCGTTGCCCAGGTGACCAGCGATTGGTATATCGTGGTTTTCTTTTAGAATTTTAGGTATCTCACTAGGTGTTGGATAAATGATAGAATTGTGGTATATGTGTATGGAGATGTTTTAATTATCGAATAAGAAGCATAGCATGTTGTATATTTTAGTCCAGATATGTTTATCAAATGGATTTCTAAAGTCTGTTATTGCGATTTCCAGACATTCGTTTTCAAGCAAGTTTCTTAGCAGGTTTTGTAAACTCTTGTAAATATCCTCATAATTACAATCATTAAAATGGTAGAGTTTAGTGAACAGAAAGTAAAATTTCTTCCCAGCCGATTCAAATGAGATGAAGGAATATAAGCATCTGTCATTATCTAAGATATCTCTGTCCGTTAAGTTGCCTAGTGTTTCTTCCACATGAGGATTGGAGTCATCTAAATCAATTGAAGTTGGAATAATAATGCACTTACAGGCGCTTTTCATGATACTTTCGTTGTGTTCTAAAATATTGGAATTAAATGAAACGTTTTGATCCACTTAGCTGTCCACGACCGTATATACAATATGGCTCCTACAGTCATTCTGACAGCTGTCCGAAAGTTGGCCGACGCTGACCGAGACTACCCGAGCTGACAAAAAAGCTTAGAACTAACCCATGCTAAAGCTATATCAAAACCTAAACTACGTACCAAATGCTTAGAAAACTCAGTATTTTAATGAGTTAACAGTTAATTACGAAAAGCTATTACAAAAATGACAAAAATGAAGATTCCAAGATAAAAAACAAAAATATTTTTTTTATATCGACATTTAGAAGTCGTTATTACTTGGAAGTCACTGTTTCAAACTATAAAGAATTATATCATTTTCGATAGCTAAAACCATAACGATTGTTTTGATGTGCACATTATTAGGAAGAACGATAATTACGAAGAGTAATTAACACATTATTAGCACAAAAAAATGCTATGCAAAAAAAATGGCGAACCGTCAAAATTGTCAACAATTTCATTTTTTTACTAAAGGTACTCGTACACTATGCCATAGCTTCAATTGCTCTACGGATCAATTGATATCCATAGAGCCACCTCAAATTTTCTTGCGGAACTACGAACTAGGTGTGTGAGCAACAATTATTGTTTTTTTTTCTTTCATTGTTTAATTGCACTAGGTTAGGTAGGTACTTAACTATTATTTGATTATGAAAATATTCTATCAAAATGTTAATCGAATTAGAAGTAAACTGCAACAGTTATATATTAATATTTTGAGTGAAAATTATGATGTCATTTGTTTATGCGAAACTAGCTTGGATGGTTCTTTCTCTGACAGCGATTTCGTGGATGACAGGTATACTGTATTTTGCAGAGACCGTGAAACTACTAGCTTCTCTAAGAAATCTGTTTTGATAGCACTTAAAAATAATTTATTGGCGGTAAGGCGTACGGAATTTGAAAGCTCTCTCGAGGATTTATGGATCACTATTCGCGAGGGTCTGGAGTCACGCAATCCTTCATTAAACACATACCTTGTGTACTTGCCTACGGATCTTAGCATTGCTAAGTGTCAATATTTTTATGACCACTGTTATAACATGCTTTTAAATTGTAACAACTGTGACTCCAAAACTATCATCGTTGGTGACTTCAACATACCAGGTTTAATCTGGTCACTAGATCTATCTTCTCCGCCTCGCATGATTTGCAGCCAAGCCTATGACTCTAAGTCAGCATTACTTATTGACTTGTTAGAATTGGGTGGTCTCTCTCAATATAATCATGTGAGAAATTTCAACGATAGAATCCTCGATCTCATTATGACAGACTTGCCCGACTTATCATTATCGGAGTGTTCACCTTTAAGTACACCTGATCGCCATCACCCTGCCATAGAGATTACCGCCAATGTTAAATTTAATGACAGGGAGATGTTACAAAACAATGCTAAGGTGCCTAATTTCCGTAAATGTGACATTTCTAAATGTATCGAGCAACTTAATGCTGTCAACTGGTCACATGTTCTTAACAATAGTACTGTAAGCATGGATGTTGTTTGTTTTTATGATGTCTTAAACGATATTATAAAGAATAATACCCCACTTAAGCTAATTGGTAAGTCTAATTATCCTGTATGGTTCTCGAGTGCCTTAAAAGCGTGTATTGCCGAGAAAATCCGCACACATAAAAGATTCAAAAAATATAAAAACCCCAGGGACTACGACGAGTTTAGATTGTTGCGTTCCAGATCGAAGAAACTCATAAAAGCCTGCTACAGTTATTATGTTGCCAACGTTGAGGAATCACTTGCGGAATCAACAAAGCTGTTTTTCTCTTTTATAAAAAACAAAAGATCACGCCCCTCTATTCCCGACACCGTTAGGTTTGCTAATACAACTGTCTCTGGCGGTCAAGCCGCTGCTGAATTATTCTCAGAGTTTTTCTCCTCGGTGTTTACGCCTGACAGTGGTTGTGCTCCTCCAAGGGTAGACCGGCAATGCTTTAATAACACTCTATTCGCAGTGGGCGTGTCTGAAGAGGATATCTTTGAAAAGCTCAAAGCATTAGCCCCAAACAAGGGAGCGGGACCAGACGAAATTCCTCCTTCTTTCATTAAAAGCTGTGCAACAGCACTAACAGAGCCGCTTTATATTATATATAATAAGTCCTTACAATCGGGTATTTTTCCTAGTCCTTGGAAGACGGCACACATTGTTCCCATACTTAACAACACGCTTTCGTAGATAAAAAATCTACTGAAACTAATATGTGTGAGTTTATTCATAAAATTGCTTCTGCAATGGATCAAGGGTATCAAGTTGATGTTATTTACACTGATTATTCCAAGGCCTTTGATAAGATATCACATTGCTTACTTTTGGAAAGACTTGAACAGATTGGCATCCACGGGGACTTGTTGCGATGGCTGGCTTCGTATTTGAGAGATCGTAGCCAGGCTGTCACAATAAAGGGATATTTCTCTACGTTTATGCCTGTCACTTCGGGAGTGCCCCAGGGTTCGCACCTCGGACCTCTTCTATTTAATTTTTTTATAAACAACATCGCTTCAATTTTTGAGCAATCGACAGTGTTGCTATTTGCTGATGATATGAAAATATATAGAGTTATCAAATCTCCGCTAGACTGTGCATTATTACAGAATGACCTTAATAAGTTAAATACTTACTGTAACAATAATTTGTTATATTTAAATATTCTAAAGTGTCATGTAATTTCATTTTCTCGGAAGCGTAGCACTATTGAATATGATTACATATTAAGTGATAATATATTGGAACGGGTGTCCGAGGTGAGAGACCTGGGACTGTATCTTGATCGTAAATTGTCATTTCGTACTCACATCGGTCATATTACTTCTAGGGCATATCGAATGCTTGGTTTTATAATTAGAACTGGAAGGGACTTCAAAAAGTGTTCTACTCTAATACTTTTGTATAACTCGTATGTAAGATCCATTCTGGAGTACGCATCAACTGTTTGGAACCCTCAGTATAAGATACATATCAATAGCATTGAACGTATACAGAAAAAATTCATTAAACATGTATCTTATAAGTGTGAGCATTCTGTTCATTCCAATCTTGCACCGCTTGTAGAACGCCGTGCTGAACAAGATCTAGTGTTTCTGTTTAAGCTACTCAACAACTACATAGATTCGCCCTTTCTTTTAAGTTGCGTAAATTTAAGATGTCCCCGAACAAGCTCGCGCAATAAAAAGGTATTTAGTGTCCCCCTTACTAGCACCAAACATTTGTCTGACACTTTCTTGTACCGGTCGTGTTTACGTTATAATGAACTTCATATAGACATGGATATATTTGATGATACGATCGCTATCTTCAAACGTAATATTAGGGAATGTAAGGATCCATAATGTTTATTTTTAAATATAATTTAATTTTGTACCTTTAATTTAGTAGGTACTCAAACTCATGTATTAAAACATGAAATATAAGTGGAAACTTAACTGATGTATGTAAAATTGTATGTAACATTTATAAACTATATTATATTGTATGTTTCCCAAATAAAGTAAAATAAAAAAATAAAAAAAAAATAAAAAAAATTAAGACTGGTGATTCTAGCGATTGTTCTAATTACAGACTAATAAGTATATTGTCTTGTTTTGGTAAAGTATTCGAGTCCTTGGTATATAATCAACTCTATCACCACTGTATACCACATCTCTGCCAAGAACAGCACGGCTTTGTTCGTGGGAAATCTACAGTCAGTAACTTGTTAGAATATACTAACTTTATTTGTAAGGCATTCAATACCCATGGTCAGGTGGACTCTATCTATACAAACTTTCAAAAGGCCTTTGACAGAGTCAATCATAGAATCTTGCTTTATAAACTACAGAGTATGGGTGTTCATGGCTGTCTTTTACGCTGGCTAATGTCTTATATCTCTAACAGGAGCCAGCTAACAGGAGCCAGTTGGTCGCCCTTAAGGGCTATCTTTCTCAGTCGGTCTCTATCGTGTCTGGCGTCCCGCAAGGGTCGCATTTGGGGCCTTTAATGTTTATTATTTATATAAACGACTTAATCCCTAAGCTAAAGAACTTATCTTTATTATGCGCAGATGACCTAAAAGTTTTTTGTCAGATAAATACGGTTAGAGACTGTATAAATTTGCAAAAGGACATTGATGTTATCTTGAGCTGGTGTAGGGTTAACGATATGTCTCTCAGCATTGAAAAATGCTCTATTATATCATTTACTCGCAAAAGGAGCCCCATTGCTTTTGACTATGCTATTGGTGGTATAAAACTTAAAAGGCAAGCAGTGTTGCGTGACCAGGGTGTGTTCTTTGACACTAAGCTAAGTTTTAATCACCATTGCGAGGCATTGTCGAGAAAATGTAATAAGCTCTCAGGCTTCATTTGTCGTGCATCCAGAGAGTTCAAATCTCCGAGGACCCTACTTATTCTCTTTAAATCGCTGATCCTGAGCCAGCTGGATTACGCTTCTGTTGTTTGGTCTCCACAATACAATGCGTACGTCAACATGCTCGAGTCGACTCAAAGACGCCTACTCAGAATCTTGACGTTGAGATTAGGCCGCAGAAGAGAACTGACGACGTATGAGGAGCGCTTGTGTTACTTCAACGTGAAAAGCCTAGAAGTCCGACGCAAACTGCATGACCTCACCTTTCTGCACAGGATCTTGAGTGGCTCATTGACAACTACTCTTTTATCCGAAATAAATTTTAAACTTCCAAGCAAATCCTCGAGACGTGATTATCTATTCTCAGTTCCGTTTTGTAATAATAACGTCTCCTTCCATAACCCTATCTTTAGAATGTGTCGTGAATTTAACGCGCTGCAGAGTCAGTTAATGTGTATGCCTGACATCTACGGTTCATCGCTCGCTAAATGGAAGTGTATTCTTTATTCAATTATTAAATGATTATGTTTGAATTGTACTAACTTAAATTTTATTAATATTATTTTGTTTACTACATTATACATAATTTTATAAATTTTGTCTTCAATTTTGTGTGATTTTATTTTATTTTAATTTTAGCTTTTTTTTTTATTAGTATTTTGGTCTTTATGTTATGTTCTATTGAATTCCATTTGCTAATCAACATTATTTATAAGATTGCGATTCTAATTAATTGTCTATTTTTAATGTTTTTTTTTCTTTTTTTGTTTGTTATTAATTGTCATAGTTTAATTAATTATTGTGGCTTGCTTTACATGTTGTCTGCACATGCCCGTGGAGTTACAGCATACCAATGTTACTGTGTCCTTGTTTGTTTTATTGTATTTTCCGTTGTAACTCTGTTATGTGTGGCTAATAAATAAATAAATAAATAAACCTTAACAAAGAACGTTGCCGTGTTTATGGCGCTTGGTCAGAAAAAAAAATATTGGAATGTCTTTGTCTACAAATGTAAACAAACCATAATAATACTTAACGATAATTAGTATGCGATTGTTTTGATGTGCACTTATTTAGCTTTTATTGACTTCGAGTATTGTGAATAACTATAACTTAGTGATTTATTTTCATTTTCTGTTACAGCGGCAGGAGCAATAGGAGACGATGCAGGAGTATGAAGAGTAGGAGTCTTAATAATTTCAGGAGGAGTAGGTGGTAAATGTAACCACTCTTGATCGATATTAAAATCGTTACCATAGGGACTTATATCCCGGAGACCAAAGTCATCTAGAGAAGGATCTTGTTTACTAGTAGAATGTTGAGGATCAACGACGTTGGAAGGCTGAGGTTTGGATCTAGTGACTGTGCTTGGTTTGCAAGGATCATGATCTAAAGCCATGTTGTCATAGTTTTCAAGTAAATCTGTAAAGGGTAAGTCATAGTTATCAAAGTTAGATTCAGTAGAAATTGGTACATCCAAATCTTCGAGTGTGATTGGATCAAACGGAGAACCAACGTTATCGTTAGAGGGAGGCGACGTTTGATGATTTGGATGTTGAATTGGGTTTACGGGATATCTCGATAAAGCGTCAGCGTTACTGTTTATTTTGCCTTTTTTGTATTCTATTTGATAATCGAATTCCTCAAGTTGTAGCCGCCAACGAACCAGCCTTGATCCAGGGTCTTTGCAATTAAATAGCCATTTTAGTGGCCTATGGTCTGTAACTATTTTGAACGTGTATCCATAGAGATATGGACGGAACATTTTGGTGCCAAAGATGATTTGATGATTCCTTTTCAGTAACGGAATAGTTTACTTCTGCTTTATTTAATGTCCTTGACGCATAGGCTATGGGTCGATCTTTGCCGATTTCTCCTTGAGATAGGATGGCCGATTTCGCGGAATTGGACGCATCACATGTGAGCACAAACGGTTTCGTAAAATCAGGATAAATTAGAATAGGAGCGGACACGAGTTTATTTTTTAGTTTTTCAAATGCTATTTGTTGCTCGTTTGACCAAATAAAAGGAATTTCTTTCTTTAAAAGAGATGTTAGTGGTTTTGCTATTCCTGAGAATTCAGGGATGAACTTCCGATAATAAGACACTAGCCCGAGGAAGGATTTAATATCCTTAGGACATTTGGGAGTAGGAAATTTAGTAACTGATTTGATTCTTTTCAGGAGCCCGAGATAACCAACTTCCTTACGCAAAAACTCACATTTGTCTGGTTGGAGTTTTAGATAGAAACATCTGAACCTTTGAAAAATAGAAATTAGATTAGAAATATGGGATTTTAAATCATAGGAATTGCAAATTACGTCATCTAAATATGTAAATTTAGATGACGTAATTTCTCATGTTTAGCAACGGATCCCTTATAGCCCTGATAGAGCAGAATTCATTAATCTTTGAAAAGTAGAGGGCGCGTTTTTCAGGCCAAATGGCATGGTGCTTGAATTGATAATGCCCTTCGGGTATATTGAATACTGTTTTAGCTTTATCTGGTTCATTTAGGAGGATTTGGTGAAAACCTGATGCAAGATCCAGGGTAGAGAAATACTTGCTTTTACCAAGTTGATCGAGGATTTCTGCGATTTGAGGTATGGGGTATGTATCGCCTACTGTGACGTCATTAAGCTTCCTGTTATCAATGACAATACGCCCTTTTTGTAAACCGGATGCGTCTTTCTTCTTAGGGACGACCCATATTAGTGAAGACCAAGGTGAATTAGGTTTAGGTTTAGGTTTAGGTTTAAGATCTTTATTTTCTCTAAGATTATACAACACTTACGAGAAAACATAAACAGCAAATTATAGATAAGAGAAAAACTCGTAACAATCAACAAAACAGACGTAGGTAGGTAGACCATAATATTCTGTTGGTAGAAAATAATTATAGCGGGCACGAAGCGCGCGCGACTAAACACAGAAATTGTTAAATAAGCGGTGCACTCCCGCGCGTTCACACTACACGACTTTCTATTTTTTATTTAATACTAGATATGCCTTCCAAAATGTGACGTTTTTAGTGAGATTTGAATTTGTTAGTTTTAAATTGTTTTAAATGTTTAGGTAAAGAGTTATATAAATTTGCACCTTCAAACATGATGTTTTTTTACCGTAATTAGTTCTGACTTGGTAAAGAAATGAATGTTATTTGAATTTCTTAGGTTATGTGAATGTCTTTGTTTGTTTTGGGTAAAAGTTATAACTGAATGTATTTCATTATTTAGTATTTTGTGGATTAGTGTACAAGTATTATTGTAGTATATTTGTGTCAAATTCATTAGTTTTGTTTCTTTATAGATTTTATCGGATGAAGTCAAAAAATTTTATTTTGAGTAATTTGAATGGCCTTTAGATTTGTTTTACACGCTGTACCCCATACTTCAATCAAATAATCAATATGTGACTTGACGAGTGAATTATAAAAAGTGTAGCGGACATGAAGAAGACAATTAGAAGGTTCAATGATATTTTGCTGTAGCATTTGATCAATTGTTTTTTAACTTCGGCTTTATGGATTTCAGGAAATCTGTATGATTTAGTATGAATAGGATTGTCAGTGTTTGTTTTTATTTCATGCTTTAAAGCAGAGGTATAGGTAAGGTCTTCTCCCGGGAGATGAAAAATATCAGAGTAATCGGTACATAGCAGATGAAGAGATTTCGTCTCTTCTGGATTTAGGTGAGAAGTACGTAGCTGGTTCAAAACCTGTTCGGATCTAGAAAAAGAGTCATTCGTATTTTCGTTATACTTATACGTAGGATTCAGTGGAAATGCATTTGAAGGATCGACCGGAATAAGGTTTAATTTAAGATTAGATTTTATGGATATAGGATGTTCTGATATATTAGCTACACAAATATTTATTCTATTGTTATCTTTGACTTTAGCGAGGCAGTTTGCTATAAGTAGGTTCTTGGAATAGTGTTGATCTAATATAACACCTTTTTTTAATTCGGGATTAGCGACAGAGCATTCTATTAGTCTCGGTTCTAGGAGCGATAATATAAACTGGTTCGTTAAATTTCAATTTAAATTCAACTTCACGAACATTAAGTGTCTCTTTTTTAAAATCGATTTTGCTTTGATAATTCGTAAGAAAATCATTGCCGATTATGCCATCATAAGGAAAATCTAGACTGCCCACAAGATGAAATTTATGCCATAGTGAATTGAATTGAATAGGGATAGTACCCAACGACTTCATAGGTTAAGTTTCGTTTCCAAGTCCAGTAAAAGTAGCGTAATCTTTTGGCATTATGGGAGGAATTGCCTCTACTGTTACTACTTACTACATTGTTTTACTAGGCTTATGGATGCTCCGCTATCAACGAGAAATGTCAATGGATTATTAGAAACTGATGTTTGAACTTCGACAAAAGGTAAGTATTTACTTGAAGGGTTAGTAGTAATGTTATGAATTTGTATTTGTTTTCTACTATTTTCAGAAATAATGTGGGGCGGAGAAATAATGCAAGGTGGACGGGGTTTACGAACAACGGATGCGTAGGACACAGCGGGATCAACGATTTTAGGTTTCATGGAAACAGTGGATTGGAATGGTACATTTGGAACAGTGGAAATAGTGGGTTTAATTGGTTTTTTTGTAACAGTGGAAAAAGTGGGTTTATTGAAAACAGCTGAAACAGTGGGTTTATTTAAAACAGCGGAAACAGTGGGTTTATTTAAAACAGCAAAAACAGTGGGTTTATTTAAAACAGCGAAAACAGTGGGTTTATTTAAAACAGTGGAAACAGTGGGTTTATTGGAAACAGTGGAAACAGTGGGTTTATTGGAAACAGTGGAAACAGTGGGTTTATTGGAAACAGTGGAAACAGTGGGTTTATTGGAAACTGTGGAAACAGTGGGTTTATTGGAAACAGTGGAATCATTGGGTTTATGGGCTCTTGTTTGGGGCTGGTTACCCGTGTGGTCCCGGAAAACGATTTGGGTGTCTACAAATGGGAGGCGTCTCGCGCGACACGTGAACGAGACGTGATCTAGTTTAAATTCTCATCCCTATTCATTTCTCTCATAGGTTGTTCTTCAGTGAAACTAACTCGTTGATTGTTACTGATGTTAGCAAAATTGGTGTTACGAATACGATTGCTGTATTCCCGTTTCCTGCAATCTTCGATAACATGTCCGGGAGCTTTGCAATACCGGCACACTGGAACACTAGACGAAAAGGTTGTTGGTTCTGTCCTGGGTCTAAAATTCCCAGTGGGAACATTATCCCGTCTAAAGGACGTGCTTGGACGATTTTGAGAAATTGCATTGTTAATAAATGGACGAAAACCACTGGAGTTAGGAGGGACGTGACGATTGAATTGTGAGCGACTAGGAAATCGCGCATGGTTTGAGTTATTAAAAGGCAAATGCCTGCGAGAAGTAGTTTGAAGATTTTTTTCTTCTGATACTGCGAAGTTAATGGCGTCATTTAAAGTTTCGGGTTCCCGACACCTGACGACGGTTGACAATTGTGGGTTTAATCCTATTACGAAAGTATGCAATGCCAGATCTTGCATTGCTGCGGCACGGCCTGCCAGTTCGCCCTTCTTTTTGGTAGGTATCGATATATTTATTTCCGTAAGTAGCTTGGATAGACAAGACTCTACTCGAAGTGCGAACTGGTTGACTGTTTCGCCAGTTTGTTGGCGACATTCTTGTAAATCCGATAGCAACGCAGCGTAATGTTTTCTTTCGGCAAATTGTGACTTTAGAAAGTCTTCGAGTTGTTGCCACGATTCAAAATCTTTAATTGAACACGCGACTTCGGCGCGACCCTCAAGTTGACTAATAACATATTTTAAAAGAATGTCCTGCTGGGACTGTGATGCATGATTTATCGCCTTTCGGCAATTGTAAATCGAATTTGTTTATGAACTTACAAAGTATGTTCAATTCAAATTCGTTGCTCGACGCCATGTATTTGAGTCGTCTTTAGGCATATGGTACCGAACGAGATAAGGAGTTAGTTAAAACAAAACTCCGGGCCAGCTACGCGACGCGATAGAGTCTACGGCGAATAACTACGTTGCTTTCAGATAAGGACAATGAATTGGTATTACAAAGAATTGTTAATTAAATTTCGTGTAACTATGTCACTATCACTATAAGTCACTTGATAATTCACTCGTTTTTCAACTTACAGGAACACGAAGAGAAGGATGCTGCTCATCTTGGACATGGTAAGTAAATAATATATATATATATTTACAAAAGAATTTCTTTTTCAGGTCGCGGTATGGTATGACACAGGAGTTCACCTTTCGCCACTTTGGAAGTTCTGAGGACGCGCACAACAACAGAAGTTCGCAGAAGTTCGTAGAAATTCGCAGAAGTTCGTAGAAAATTCTCATCAAGTTCAAGATCTTAGTTCTGAAGACACGCACAGCAGAAAGAAGTACACAGGAGTTCACAGTTGATGCGTATGAGATAACTTGCAAATATAGGAGAAACACTCGCGAAACTGAGGTGTACCGGGGGACCTCTTTAGATACCTTTAACGCTGCCACCAATGTTAGACTGAGTCCGTTGGTAGTCTTTTAAAAAAAAAACTATTTTATTTAAACACTTAATTTATTTGAAACAGAGGAAATATTAATTAGAATTGGAACACTTTATGTATTGAAACACAGGTGTGTTCATGTCGAAGGTTCAGCCCAGACTGAACTCCCGCGCCGGTCGTGGGCGCTACCTCGACTGAAAGCTTAGTCAGCTAAAATACAGGGGTTACTGCAGGGGGGCTTACTCTTAGGTGGAATCACTGCGGGCCGAGGTCAAGGCCGTGAGGGAGGCGCAACAGGCGCCCAGACCGGCCCGCAGCGGGAAGGGGGACGCCCCTTCAATGAAGGATGCGGCGACGCAGGCGGCCGCATGGGACGTGCCGTCCCGCAGCGGTGAGGAAGGCGCTCCTTCGACGAAGGACCTGCTGGAGGCCCTAAAGAGGGACGTGCTGGAGTCGCTGGGAGAGCGACTGGCCAGCATCGAGAGTCGCCTCCCAGCCGAGCCCCCCAGGAGGCCGCCGTTGGCGAGCGATGGTGGAAAAACGGGGTTGAGTTACGCCGGGGCCGCTGGATCCCATAGCGCCCCCGTCGCTCCCCCGAAGGAGCTGGCACCGCCAGCCGAGTGGAGGTCCGCGGCCTCGAGGAAGGCCAGGGCTAAGGCCAGGAGAGCCAAGGCCGCGGCGGACCGGGCCCCTCAGACGGGAAACAACCCGAGGAGGAAGGAGAGGGCGAGGCCCCCCCCAAACTGGAGCTGCCACGATCGGCAGCCGTGGTCGTGACGATCAAGCCGGAGGCAGTGGCCAAAGTGGTCACATACGCCTCAGTCATGAGGACGGCAATGGCGCAGATCGACCTGGAGGGGATCGGGCTGGACACAGCCCTGGTGCGGCAGTCCGCGGCGGGAGGTCGCAAGCTGGAGGTTCCGGACGTTTCCAGCGGCCCCATGGCCGATGCACTGGCGGAGCGATTAAGGAAGGCCGTGCCGGAGGACGTAGTGGTGAGCAGGCCGTGCCGGATGGCTGAGGTTCGGCTTGTGGGTATCAACCCGGACATGGCGGACAAGGGGGATGGAATTGGGAGGGCAATCGCAGACGGGACGGCTTGCGATGCAGAGCGGGTGTATGTGGGGCCAATCTGGGCCGGGCCGTCGGGCCTGTACTCTGCCGTGGTTCGGCTCCCAGTTGCGGCAGCAAAGGTGCTGGTGGAGAACGGGTCCGTCACCTTTGATTGGGCCAGTGTGAGGGTCGAGGCGCTGGATAGGCGCCCTACAAGGTGTTTTGTGTGCTACGGTGTGGGCCACTTAAGTTACTTTTGTGACTCTAAGGCCAGCCGTAGCGCACTGTGCTTCCGGTGTAGCGCCCCGGGGCACCGGGCGGCGGAGTGCAGGGAGGAGAATGCGGTGTGTGCCGTGTGCCGGGAGGCAGGACTCCCGCACGCCTAGCATATGGGTGGAAGGAGGTGCCGTCCTCCGGAGTCTAGGGCTAGGAGGGCCCCTTGGCCGCGGGCCCCACCTGCGGCGAGGGAGAGTGTGAGGGAGGGCGCGAGGCCCATGGAGGTGGCGGAGTTGCCGGAGGGGCCGGAGACGGTCGAGGACGGGCAGCGGGCGGAGGGGGAGTCGAGGGTGGCATAAATGCCGCCCTCCTCCACCAGGCTCGTGAGCCGGCTGGTGGCGGTCCATGTGTGGTTTTGGCATGGGAATGATTATACCTCCACAAAAGCACAAGGGTCGGAGGACCGATGTGCCTTTGTCTTGTGTTTGTCCTGTGCTGTCCCTGTATCTGTGATCCTTGAGGATCGCGTGCCCATAGAGGGTGGGCACGCTGGTATGTGTTGTGCCGTGCGCGAAGTCGCCCGTGTGTCGGCGCGTGACCGCTGGCGGTCATATGTTGGCACACGGGCGACGGGGAGACCGTTGCGGATTAATCCCTAGTGGAAGGCACCGCGGCATCCACCTCAGCTTTCAGCTTCGGATTGAGTGGCCCCCAGGGGTTTAGTGGGTATCCCCCTCGACTTGGAGCCTCTCTCCTTATCAGTGGGGGCGGAAAGGCAGACGGGCGAGTCCCACATAACCGGGTGCCTCTTCAAGGCTCCGGTACACGTAACGAGTTACCCTGGAAAAAAAAAAAAAAAAAAAGCGGGCTTACTCTTGCACTATTACATACAGTTACAATACATAATAGACCGATACTTTTTATTCTATACACTGCAGACTTGCCTGAATCTATTAAAAACAGTAAATATCATCTTTACGCAGATGACCTCCAAGTTTATAAGACATTCAAGCACTGTGATACTAATGACGGAGTTAGTGAGATTAATGAAGATCTGGGACGAGTAGCTGAGTGGTCAGATGCTAATGGTCTAGTTTTAAATCCAGACAAAACTAAGTATCTTGTCATAGGCGCTAAAGCACAGACGGTGAACATCAAAAGTAACAGACCAGAAATCAAGTTAAAGAGTAAAAAGTTTCAAGAGGCTGCTGAAGCAAAAAATCTGGGTGTCATAATGGACAGCAATCTAAAATTTGAAAAGCATGTACTTGATATTGTTAGAAATTGTTATTACCGGCTGAAAGTGTTATATCAGGTACGTAATTATATAAGCATAGAACTGCGAATTTATTTATGTGAGACTCTCATTTTATCAAAATTAAATTACGCTGATGTTGTAACGGGAACATGCTTACTAGCTCGTACTAAAAATCTGATCCAACGCGTCCAAAACTCTTGTGCTAGATATTGCTTCCCCATTCCTCGCAGAGCTCATATAACGCCTTATTTGAACAGAAACGACTTGCTTAACATGGAATCCCGTCGTACTTTACATTTTGCTTCGCTACTCTTCGGTGTTATTAAGAATGAAAGCCCATCGTATCTCTTCAATAAATTAAAGTTTACTGACCGTAACGAATCGCGGCAAAACCGACTCCACGTAGTCTTGTCTGCCCTACGCAAGAGTGTAGTTCAAGCCCGCGTAGGCGCGGAGGGGCGAGGCGGCCCGCGAGCTGAGGAGCAGGTGGGTTTAATAATAATTGACTCTTGATTATTTTAAAAGAAATTATACTGCGTGTACCTTCCAATACCTGATTTTGTTAACAATTTATGCTGGTTTTCTTAGTTTTTATTAAGAATACATATATTATAATCTTGTGTTACAAGGTGCCAGCAAAATATTATTAGGCTCCTAACGTTATTTTAAATAGTCTAACAAGCTATTGCCAAATATTTAGAGTTAAATTCGTAAATGTATCAGTTACTGTGTTTTTTCCTCGGTCTTTACCCGAACTACATATTTCTTGGCAGTAATTGTTTAAATCTGTTATTTATTCTACACATTTTAATTGCATCCAAAACTATCCTGGGTAGTAGGGTTAAAATAATGAATAATTAATTTTAAAGATTTTTAGCTTTTTTTCCTTTTATCATAAATATTAATCCGTAGGTACCTAATATCTATTGATATGCATACAATAATTTTATAATTTATAGTGGAATATAACAATATTACTGTTTACATAAGCTCTCTCAACTTGTATTTCGACTAAAAAAGGGCACATGTATTTGATATGCATTACAAACAACAAATTACTAAAGGTAAAAACGTAGTAGTAAACTTACTTACACTAGCAAAAATGTTCGGTATTACAAGTTCATCATTGCTTTAATTGAAAATACTTTGTACAATATATATATTTTTGTGGGGAAAAGTGGCATAAATATTGATACTTATAATCCTATATTTAAAGTACATTATGAAAAGTAGCATAATAGTTTATTTTTACAATTCCTAATAAACTAGTCACATTAGTACAAAACCAACACGTAACGACAATTTTGTTCCCTTTTTTAAGATGTTTCGTTAAATCTTCTACGATTAAAAATAAAGAAAATATTGCCAAATGATCAGATTATGCCTTTTATCCACTGAGGGTGAGATATATGACGGCGAGAACCGGGCATAGTAATCAGGACTAATACCAAAACTAAACAGGACAACTTTACAAAACAACTTCCAAAAGAAAATTTTACTACGATGACAGAAACACGAGTGGTTAACAATTAATGTAGGTATAAGGTATTTTAGCACCTTACTTATTTCTGTTTACCCACTTGAGAATATAAAGTTGTCGCTTGAAACATTGATAAGAACTCCTAAACATGTATACTTTACGATCAAATACTCCCAATCATAAAAAATTAAGTACCTTACAAATTATTAATAAACTAACTTGCTGCTTAAGAAGGTGGGCCCTTATTTGTTTTGAGTAGTTACATACATACTCGTACATAACATTACGATTATTTATCCCCAAAGAGGACCGCAAAAGGGTGGATCTCACAAAAATATTTTTTTTAATGCATTTTTTATCTTCCACGGGAATTTCTCTATAAAACCAATCTTTTGGGATACATTCTATAGTCTACCTTACTGACAGCTTTTTACAAGTATTTGGAGAATGTTATTTCTTGTAGATTTTGAGTAATATGAGTATTAGGCCTAATTTTAGCGGCTTACTCACGAGACGCTTATGCCGTATCTTCCCTTTTTGTTTTAATCTAAGTTCGTATTCAATAAAAATATTAAAAATAACAATAGTAAGTACCTCAGTACTTAATATTAAAAGTCAGTTTGAATAACCATAACAATAATCTTAAATGTAATAGTAGGCTTTTTATTTCTTTGGCTTTTGAACGTAATGACTAAGAGCGTAATGACAAGACGAGCAATGTTGAATTATAATTTTTGCTAAATAAGAAGTTAATAGGTAAAACGCTACACATTTATCGTTAGGCACTAGGGTCTAATAAATGCATAAATTAGAATTTACTTATGGTTGATCCTTTTACAGTTATACGTTCAAACGGAATGACATAAAATAGTGACAAAATGCTGCAAACGAAAGTTGGTTAAAATAATATCAATATAGTCGACGAATGAAGGCAGGCCGGTGGGCGGGTGTTTAGTGAGGTTTCGGCAGGTCACGGCACGATCAAACATAAATTTAAAAATTTTCAAAAGTCGATTTGTCATCGTAAACTGAATGACGGATTTACGGTGACAAAACTTTGAATTGAATTATTTTCCAAAATATTTATTATTTTTAATTATTATATCTATTAGCCTAATGGAACATTTATCAAGTCACAGTGATTTTTTTTATTTATTCGTCCTAGTAGTAGTTTTATTTTTATAATTATGTTATTCTAAGGAGCCCAGTTGGCTTCAAGCGTCTGAATGATCTTTTTGCATAGTTTTTTAAGCTTATTTTTTAAAGAGTGATAAAACACATGTAATTGTTTCTTACCTAGTTAGTATAATGGTGTGCTCATTATTTGCAGCTACAATTAATTTAGAAAAACTGAAATTCTATAAATAATCAAAGGTAGATTGTTGATATCGAATGTTGTAGGATCCACCCAAAAGCAGTGCACTGCCACAGTCCATGTTTCAGAAAAAATAACGACTGCACATGTGCTCAGCGAGCTTATAGCTTATAGCGTAAAACCGCTGCTTTATGCTATAAGCTATAACCACTAATACACTAAAAATCACTACCATCACCTGGATTGAATACTGCTGGTACATCCAAATGTATAAGCATTATAGATATTGTGACGTCATTAGATAAGATGGTGGTAACTACCCACGCGGACTTGAAAAAAAGCACTGCCACCAACCAAATCGAACCCCCCACCTCTAGGTCTGAGACCAGTAGTCTAATCACCAAACAACAGAGGCGGTCTTAAATTGCGAGATAATATTGATGTTTAGTAAGCCAAAGGCGCCTTATTAAATGTAAACAATTACGTCATAATTACTAATAAAAAGTACTTAGGTACATAATAAATCAATAATATAAAAAAAACTTTTATTTTATATTTTTCATTTTAAATTAAAATAAAAAAATAAAATAATCTTTATTATCCTTTTCAATACAAACATTTATAGTATTTATACTTGATATAAATCAAGGATCAGTTAAGAATAAGGCAAACTATATTTATATGAGTATATATGTATTTAATGTAATAATTGTATGCAAAATTTTGTTGCAAACAAATTTTAATTAATAGTTACAGTCGTAAGTTTCTTAACACTCTTTCCGAATTCTAATTACTTGAGTAATCAATCATCTACAAATGGTTTTTATAAAACTCTTAGACAAGTTTTGTTTATCAATTTATAAAATCACTTGACTGACTTTCAGCCACCGGCTTTTTAGAAAATACAAATTGATTAGATAAATTACAGATTGAAAATCACGACAAATTGCAAATCAAACCCGATTGCGTCTAGAGCGGCGACGGGCGGCGCGTGCAGCGTCGTCAGCATCACCTTTAAACATTACTTATAAAACCATTGCTGTCACAATCCTTCCCACAAGGACAATAGCACATGGGGCGATTGGACCGTAACCCACCGCACTGGGCCATAACCCAAGACGGTGGACCGTAACACACTGGGCCATAAGCGACTACGCTGGGCCATGACTAAGCAGGTTGATGGGTTTTAACGACTGCCATCTTACGACAACAACCTAAGACGGGACCAACGGGTTTACGTGCATGGAAAATCTCTGATATTTTTAATTAGTCACCCAGCCGGTATTGCGTTATTTGCTCAACTGGCATATGATAGCCAACCAAGCGCCTTAGCCGCTGCGCCATGAGCTCAGCACGCTCTATGACAACGTATTTGAACATGTACCGGCGCCGGCGCGGCGGCGCACATTGGTCGGCCTTCATACTAGTTGCGCTCATTAATTATAATCCAATTTTTATTATTTATATATATGTAACATAAATCAAAACTATAATACCTATATAATTCAATGTTTTATAAAAATATGCACACTACGGATAAAAAGAACTATCGCAATACTTAAACGATAAAAATCCAATTATTTTTAGTCTCGTCAAGAAATGGAGCGCAATGGCTGTCTCGCTTTCGTACTAACTCACAGATGCATCGGAATGATAATTTTATATTTGAGGTAGATGTACTAATCGGTCAGCTATATAAACCTCTAAAATCCCTCGTTTTCGGAAATTGATTTATGAGCGGAACTTAGTATGGAGGGCGACCAGTTTGCGGCGGCGCCGGCTGCGTGCAAGTTTTCTGCGACCTCCGTCCGCTCTTCCCCTGGACAGGGCTGTTAATTTCGCAACAAAAACTTTGCTTTTAAATATGATTTTATTTTTAATTTTTGTTTTTTAATTTTTTATCTTTAAATTATATAATTAAAATGTAATACATGTTAATGACGTATAACGAGCTAGTTATTAATGTTGTTTACGCCTGTAATAGGTAGGTAATTAATAATGTTATTATGTTGAAGTCATTATTGTATAATATTTTGTATAATAGTATTATTAAATGTCAGTATACTGTTGGTGCACCTTTTCTATCCATATAAATACATAAGGAACTATTAATTCTAACACTTTCTTTGCTTTTAACATCTTATGTACTTAAGTGTTCACAGCTTGTCTTAAAATCTGTAACGTACGAGTATGAACTGAATAATTAAGCCTCATGTCTAAATGCTAAGAGGATAACAAGAGTGCGTATAAATTTTAGCATTTATTGAACAATTATCTATTGAAAATACATTATAATCTATTTGCTAAGTGAAAATACTTAAGTAAACCTTCAGTAAACTGCCAGAATTAATGTAAATTTCTTTTACGTTTATTAATGTTGGTTATTATGGAAAATAAACAACGCCTACAGTATTTTTACGTGGACCCTTGTCTATAATCTGTTCATCCTCTATTGAATATGAAACATGATGTTTAAAATTGATTTTCTTGATTTTTTTTAATGTTTAATACGTATTATATTCTAAAGTCACAGTTCCACGGACCAACAACACCTATGGCTAAAACTTGTTTTATAACTAATAAATAACCTATTTTCCTCCAAAATTTTTCAGTTTAAATGAGGATCCACTCCATCGAATGATTAATGTGTGATCTGCGAACTGAAAACCTTGACGAAGTGCTGGCGACTACGTCTAGGCCCCGGCTAGGACGTGTTCACATAAATTGGCTGAAATATGTATGCTATCTAGACACTAGACCTTTATGACCTAACGACATTAATAATATGTATATGACTTTGTTTAGTACATAAATTCTAACTGTAGTAGGCAAAACTACAGTAACACCACGGGTGGTGCTAAATGGGTGACACTGACTGAGTGGTATAGCCACGTTGCGTTGCAGCATGCATTGGGCCGGCTCGCCCGGGGTAATACCACCCTCTCACAATAGCTGGGGAAATAAGCGTCGATTTTGGGCCAAACCTTGCACTTTTGTCTCGGAAGACGCCACTTGGCACGATTGTTCTTTCTGAGCTGATTTAGCCCGGTAGCCACGGAATTGCCCTCTATTGGTGGGCATCAGGGGGGGGGGGGAATTATTGGTCTCCCGCTTTAAGCCAGTGTTCCATCGGGAAAGGTATGAAATGTTGATGATGGAGGGTTCCATGGCGATGGTAAATAACGACTGCGTCTCTTTATATGATGTTGTATATTTACAGTGACTACATTGTGACTAACTTATTATCTAAACCTTACAAGACTATTTATACAGTAATACTACGTAGATGTTGGAGGGAGGATGCCGTGACATATCTTTATCGGATCTGCACGCGTTAAGGAATGTGCTTACAAACTCTTTAACCGATACGTGATGATAATAAATTATGTGGCGACTAAGGCCGCCACAGTACTCCCCCTCTTGAAAAAGGGAATGAAAAAAAAACATCAGGTCTTCAGCTTGGAGATGCCAGTGGTGCTCTAATCCACGTTAAGTCGTGATGAGCGTGCTTAAGTCCTCATTGACAAAACGAGCGTTATGATATAGTGAATTACACTATCAGCACGTACTCAATAGTACGTGATAATTAAGGTCTTCCTGATTGACAAGGCGTCCTTCCTCTAGTCACGTATAGATGTGATGTTAATTAGTATTTAAGATGATACACTAGACTAGAGGATAAAGAGGATTGATTCAACGCAAGACATTGTTTCATTTCGGGTCTCCGTCCCAACGCCATTACATGGCGACCGTGACATGGTGTCACAAGTCCGCGCCGCGAAATCGCTAGTTGAAGTCTACAAAATATCAGGAAAATAGTGCTACACGGGCCTACAAGAAGGACGAAGGAAATAAGAAGAAAAACTGTAAGCCAAAATTGTTTAACTATGGGAAACCCACAATCTAAAGACAATATTATTGTCAGTCAATCACCAACTCAATCGGCGGCAGCATCAACTCCCTTGGCCGTTGGGATGCAACTTTCAGAGATCTTTTTACTGACCATCGTCGTTGTACTAGCGGGCTATATAGTACTTAGGCTGCTACGTTACTTCAACGCATGACTATTAGAAGAGGTAGAACGCAGAGCGGTTCGACGGGCAATTGGACCAGCACAGAACGTGTAAGCCAGCACGAATTAATATAACTATGCTACCAAGAATCTATGTGTGTGTGTGAGTGATTTTTTTTTTCTAAAGTGTGTTCATGGCAAACCTGTCAGAACTCTTGAGTGAGCTTAAGGCTATTAGAGACTCTATTATTAAATTAAGTAAGGACAAACGTTATTCCGCTCAGGGGCAGAATAAGTTTTTAAGAGCAAAGGAAATTTAAAATATTTTTGAACAAATATCTGCAGACTTATGTAAAAAAGGGATAGATGCTGTAGAATTACAAATAACAAAAGCAATATCGTCAAAGTTTTTATGTAATTTTGAGGAAATCGAGTCACTCGTTAACCCGCATCATTCAGAAACGATCACAACCATGGCCACGTTCGATCTAAAAGTCGCGCTCACGCTCCTCCCAGTAGTAGATTGCGACGAAACGCAAATTAACCAACTAATAGACGGAATAGAGTATTATAGTAGTACCCTTAGAAACGAGGACCAGCCTCTGTTAATCAATTTTGTTTTAAAAACTCGTCTTTCTAGCAGTGCTAAAACATAAATTAATAAGTCTTATGTGTCTGTGGCAGACCTAATAAAAGATATAAAAAATGTTTTAATTCCGATTAAATCATACACAGCCATTTTAGACCGAATGCTACGATGTAGGCAAGGAAACAAGACCATAGAAGTGTTTGGTAGTGAAATCGAAAAAATGTCCAACGATTTAAGTACAGCACAGGCTAATGGAGACGAGTCGGCATATAATTTATTAAAGCCGATTAATGAAAAAATGGCTATCAAGCGTTTCGCTGACGGCCTAAACAATGCTCGTACAAGCATTATAGTTACGTCTAGGTCCGTAAGCACAGTTAGGCAGGCAATAACTATAGCCTTAGAACAAGAAGACTCGGTAGTGAAACCACCAATAAACAATTATGTTAACTATGTTTCGAACCAGCGATTTGAAAAGATAAATAAAAACTATCATCAACAATATAATAAGTCACGTAACAACAACGCGACGAGTCAGCAAGGTCGGGGTCGTGCCTACTATAACTCGAATAGGTTTCAGGGTCAGCGCAACACCAGGTTTACGTCACCTCATAATAAACGTAGGAATGTACATTTCTTAGTTGACTCAGCAGAACAGTCTAATGACGAGAACGAAAGTGAACGTCAGAGTATACGTCAGAACGAACATCATAGCGATGATTTTTTTCGTTCTGAATAGCGCTGAGGTAGATATTTGTAGTTATGGTAGTGGTAATTACGTTTGTTTTACTTGTAGTCAAACTCAAATTTCTCTATTAGTAGACACAGGAGCAAGCATTTCAATTTTAAAGTTAGATTGGTTAAATAAACTCCGTAGCGTGTCCCGCGACGCAAAGCTAGTAAGGGATGAAATTAAGATTAAAGGAGTATGTGGGGATTTAGTATCAATAGGTTATGTTTATCTAGACTTATGTGTTAACAATTATAATTTTAGGCATAAGTTTTATGTGTTTAGCAACTTCCACTGTAA
This sequence comes from Scoparia ambigualis, assembly GCA_963921215.1. Classification (NCBI taxonomy): domain Eukaryota; kingdom Metazoa; phylum Arthropoda; class Insecta; order Lepidoptera; family Crambidae; genus Scoparia; species Scoparia ambigualis. The sequence goes on from OY992507.1 coordinate 39,845,707, forward strand.
AAATGATGGAATTTTAGGCGAAGATTTTTTATTAAAATATAGTTGTAAAATTAACTATGAAAATAAGCTGGTTACATTACAGGATAAGATAAGTCTAGAATTAGGCTTAGGTAAAAACATAATAACGACTATTCCAGGGAGATGTGAGGTCGTAAAATATGTTTCGTCAGAGATAAAGGGCGAATGTGTCATTTTAGCGGAGGAAGTTATTGCAGGCGTATTTGTAGCAGGCGCCGTGGTAGTAGGAGACGGGAAAAAGATTCCGGTGCGATTTTTAAACACACGGGAAGAAGATGTAAAATTAAATAACTTTAGCCCGAAAATTAGAAAATACTCGGATTATTTCGTATGCTCTTTTGATACGGAAAACGGAAAATCTGTCGAGAGGGTTAAACAACTATTCGATTTTCTTAAATTAAAAACATATTTGGTGATGAAGAGAGACGGTCTATTGAGAAAATATGTGCAAAATATGCAGATATCTTTCATATGCCGGGTGATAAGCTATCCGTTACAAACTTATACGAGTACAACATTAAACTGCAAAATGACGCGTCTCCTGTTTATGTCAAACCGTATAGAATACCGCACGCTCAGAAGGCTGAGTTAATAAAACAGGTAGGTAAATTGTTAGAAGAAGATATTATCGAAGAGTGTACCAGCGAATGGTCTTCTCCATTATTATTACTTCCGAAAAAAGCTGACAGTAGCGGTGAAAAAAAGTGGAGAATCGTAATAGATTATAGACTTTTAAATAAAAAAATAGTAGACGAAAAGTTCCCGTTACCAAATATACAAGAAATTATTGACTCACTTTCGGGATGCTTATACTATTCTCATTTAGACCTCAGTTCTAGTTATTACCAGCTAGGGTTATCACCAGAATGTAGGAAATTTACTTCTTTTACAGCTGATAAGCAATATCAACTGAAAAGATTACCTATGGGTCTCAAAACGAGTCCTAGCGTATTTTCTAAACTTATGTCTATGGCTCTATCGGGTTTAAATTACGAGATATGTTTTCTATATCTCGATGACGTAATAGTTTTCGGGAAAAGCCTATCGCAGCATAATACAAATTTAATGAGTGTATTTGAGAGGTTTAGGTCAGTTAATTTAAAACTAAACCCTTGTAAGTGCGAATTTTTGAGGAAAGAAATTAATTATTTAGGGCATGTTATTACGCCAAACGGGGTGTTGCCAGACAACAGTAAAATCGAGGTCTTGGAAAAGTTCCCAGTACCTAAAAATGTAAATGAGATTCGTCGTTTTGTGGCTTTTGCGAACTTTTATAGAAAATTCATAAAAAACTTTGCCACAATAGTGTACCCACTAAACCGTCTTTGTAAGAAACATGTCGAGTTTCAGTGGACGGAAGAATGTGACGTGGCATTTCAGACCTTAAAAAAGTCACTTAGTTCATTTCCTGTCTTAGATTATCCAGATTTTGGAAAAGATAATGTTTTCCGGTTGCAAACCGATGCGTCAGGGGTAGCCTTGGGGGCTGTATTATCAAATGGAAATAATAAGCCCGTAGCTTATGCAAGCAGACAATTAAACAGTTCAGAAATAAACTACCCAACCATTCATAAAGAGTTATTAGGGGTAGTGTGGGCTATAAAACATTTTCGACCATATTTATACGGACGAAAATTTAAAATATTAACAGATCATAGACCATTGGTTCATTTATTTAGCATAAAAGATCCTAGTAGCCGTTTAACTAAGTTTAGACTTTGTTTAGAAGAATATGATTTCGATATTGAATACATAAAAGGTTCCGAAAATGTAACGGCAGATGCCTTATCGAGAGTCATTATAACATCAGACGAGTTAAAAAATCTAAATTCAAATTTTTTGGGGGTATTAACCCGTTCAATGAAAAGAACCATGGAGCAAAATAATGAACCCGCTACCTCTGGAAGTAGCAGGGTTGAGCCCCCTGTTGATCATAGGCAACCAAGAGTGGTAGATATTATGCAGAAATCACAAAATGATGTAAGGTTAGATATTTGTTCGTATGAAAACTTCGTGAAGTTGAGGAAAAAGAAAAGATACGTCTCACAGACGGGTGATATGTTATTTAGTGACTCTACTATTTACATAAATCAGGAATCTCTACTAACGGAGGCGCGCCGAGACGCAACGATAGGAGAACTGAGTGCATTATGTAAAAAATATAATATTGTAGAAGTCGTTGTGATTAAAAATGGGTTTAATAAAAAGTTTATTAAAATTTTGACCCAAACTTTCATGAAACATAAAGAATTACCGCGGTTATGTATTATTAATAACCAAGTTGAACATGTTACAAATAAAGACTTGATACGTGTTATACTAAATGATTATCATTTATTGCCGACAAGTGGTCATGTAGGCATAAATAAAATGACTAAGAATATTCGAAAAAAATATTTTTGGAGTAATATGCAAAAAGACATAACTGAATATGTGACTCGCTGTAAAGATTGCCAAAAGCAGAAATTTTGTAATAAAAATAATAAAGAGAAAATGGTAATAACCACTACAGCATCTACTTCTTTTGAAAAATTATATTTAGATATTGTGGGGCCGTTGGAGGTCGATAATTTGGGTAATAAATACATATTAACAATACAATGCGAATTGACAAAGTTTGTAGAAGCTTACCCAATACTTGATAAGTCAGCTGAAACTGTTGCTAGGGTTTTTACTGAAAATTTTATTTTACGATATGGTACTCCCAGGGTTATTGCGACTGACTGTGGAACGGAATTTATTAATTCCACGTTAGAAACAGTATGTAAATTGCTAAATATTGATAAGTTAAATTCAACACCCTATCATCATGAGAGTATAGGTTCGCTAGAAAACTGGCACAAACATCTCGGATGTTACTTGAGAATACAAACACAGAATCAGTCGGCAAATTGGAGTACCTGGATACCATATTGGTGCTTTGCTTATAATAATTCTGTAAATACTAGTACCAAATACTCCCCTTATGAACTAGTTTTTGGGAAAACATGTAACGTACCTAGTAATTTAGTTAGTAAAGTTGATCCCTTATATGTATACGACAATTATCCATCGGAGTTAAAATTTAGATTGCAAAAAGCTCATAATGATGCCAGGAACAACTTATTAATATCAAAACAAAGTAGAAAAACTAATTATGATTTAGATTGTAAGGAAGTACACTACAAAAAAGGTGATCTACTCTTGTATAAGAATGAAAATTATAATAAATTGAATGACTTGTATTTAGGTCCATTTGAAGTTTTAGAAGAGCTAGGTACTAATGTAAAAATATTAAAGAATAATAAAGAATATATAGTTCATAAGAATAGAACTAAGATATTTAGAAAATAAGAGTTTACTTTTCAGGGAAGGGATGCCTAGCCTTTTCAGGGGAGATGTGATATAGTGAATTACACTATCAGCACGTACTCAATAGTACGTGATAATTAAGGTCTTCCTGATTGACAAGGCGTCCTTACTCTAGTCACGTATAGATGTGATGTTAATTAGTATTTAAGATGATACACTAGAGGATAAAGAGGATTGATTCAACGCAAGACATTGTTTCATTTCGGGTCTCCGTCCCAACGCCATTACAGCAGTCGGTGCATAGTTCCATTCCACTTATAGCTACTAGGGCAAGTTTGGTATCGTTTTCGTATAATTTAAGGATGAAGAAACCATTCGTGGAACAAACTTTTTAACCCGTCATAGAAAAAAAAAGAAAAATTAGCAATAACGTAAAAAAGAAAAAAATATTTTTTTTGATATGATCTACTACAGCGATACCACATGGATCTTTGGTAAATAAAAAATATGATGTTATAGTCTATTAAATCATGAACCTTAAAAGTATTACTTGAATGAATGCTTCTAAATAAAAAGTTTGCTAGAAAATTTTTTTTTCGTTTGTTGATCGGGGTTATTTTATCAGTTTACTTTATTCAATTCAGTAGTAGAGAAGTTTTGAGGTTATTTGACTACGAAATACTACTAACTCGTTTGGCACGTGCCCTGTGGAGGAAGCCAACCCCCCAATGGGGAGGAAAGGTCAGGCCCCCCAATGGAGAGGAAAGGTCTATTTGCATGTGTATATCTATGTACCTAAGTATTGCTCTATCGAAGGCCTTACTGAATTAAAACTATTTTAACGGGACCTAACACGATTTATTTTTAAATAAGACATATCTACTTACTGCTTGACGTTTTGGCCGCGATACTGCGGCCGTGGTGACAAGCGTGGTCGTGTTAGGTCCAGTTAAAATAGTTTCAATGCAATGCAACGCGATAGTTTTAAGTCTGGCCTTACTGAAGTCTGTATTTATTGTATCTATAGAATAACCATAATCAACAGCTACTGTAAGGTCCTCTATGAAAGAAATAAGATTAGTCGCAGTGGATTTATGCTCAACAAATCCATGTTGTTTGTTGTCTAGCAATAATATGTTTAAATAGAGATGCTAAAACTGGATAAACAAGCGACTCAAAAACCTTTGCAAATACAGGTAAGATAGAGATAGGCCTGTAACTTCCAATAGAGCACCTGCCACCACTCTTAAACAGTGGCAAAATGAGCGATTCTTTCCAGGCGAAAGGAAAAACTCCATCCGTTAAAGACCTGTTAAAAATTAACGTATGGGGTTATGGCAAGCCTTTTGCGCAATTAGTGACAAAGAAAACCGGAATGCCATCCGTTTCGGTGCGCTCTTAGTGGAGTCAAGTCTTTTTATAGCCTTGTAAACTTCATCCGTAGTAAACAACAAAGAGCTAAGATAATCACAACAAAAGGCAACCGCTGGAGAATGAGGTGATGGACCCGACTTATTGAAGACTGATGCGAAATAATCAGCGAAAAGATTGCAAATATCCGGCCTTTCGATGGAATCGATGTAGTTTTCCCTTTGCGCTTATTCTTAATAAAAGTCTACTCTAGTTTCGGGTTTGATTTTAACAATTTCTCCATACGAGCCACGTTTATAACATAGGAAGAAGGTAACAGTTCATCACACCTTTTTCTGAGGAGTTTGAACGTTAAAACATCACGGAGGTTATTATTGTACTTCCGCATTCTAATACGATATTTATTTTTTTCTATAAGGGACCTTGCTAAAAACGTCGTGAAAAGTATTTCACGATCAAACTCCTTATCATGCCATAAAATACCTCCAGCATCTCATCAACAGACCATCAACCACAAAGTCACTCGTTTCAATTGATAGTGTGCAAATCTTTAATGACACTGGAATGACTATACCTTGCCGGCCTTGCGAAAATAGAAAAAAATAGAAAATCATTTAACATATTTATACGCTTACATCATTAAACAAAAAATAAAAATAATAAATAATACAAATAGACAGAAAAAAAAGAACAGATGAGTAATAAAAAATAAATGAAGAGTGTAAAGTTAAAGGGCCCTGTCTCAGCATAAGCTGCTGTGTCATTCATAGATGTTCAGAATGACACAGAAGCGCTGTTATTCTGACAGGGCCTAAATATAAATGAGGCTAGTGACAAGACAAATAGCAAAACAGAATAAACATTAATTTAACATGTTATAGTTTATTTTTATATATATAATAAATGTATTTTTTATTTTATATTATGTTTTGCATGTGTGTGTTTTATTAAATAAATATAATAAATATATTCATTTATTGTCCATCATATTATCTATTTATTAAAACTTGCTCACTTCCTCTATCTCCTTCTTAGGTTCCATTGACCAAGGTTGTCTGGAAGAGATCGCTTTCAGCGATAAGACTTTGTACATACTAGTTTTAAGTTTATGTCATGTGTAAGTGTTTCTTGTGTATGTGCAATAAAGTGTTTATCTATCTATCTAATTTAAAATAAAATAAAAGTGCATATAAAACAAAAAAATACTTTGAAGGCTTCAGTGAGCACGATTCCTTTGCCGGACCCACCGATAGCTCAACCATGACGTTTATGGAAAAAAAATTGGATTTCAATTAAACATGCGTAGCATCTCTACTAAGTCTGTGATTTATACTATGTATACCCTACACAACAGTCATGTTAAAAAAAATACATATTAATATTACAAGGCTATGTGGTAAAACAATAGATGACGTGGCACGGGACGTGGCAATCCAGCAATTGGTCTTGGGAATTGGCATCATGGACGTGGCATGGTGGCATGCGATGCGTGTATTCAACGCATGTCTGCTTTCACGCCGAGACCAACAGGTCAAACCAGTGATTGCGAAAACGGAGCTGTCCGTGAAACCGACTAATATTAGTGGCAGAGAATTTATGGAGAAAACGGAAAAATGGTGCTCCTCAAGAGGGCGGCCCCGGTGACTGGACCCCTAAACCCGTCCCAAGCACGTCGCGAAAGCCCTGAACGTAAGTTTATGTATTAGATGTTAGTAACAGAGGCAGTCTTTAATCTAGCTTTTGTAATTCGATGAGGTAGTTCTTCAGGTGTTTTTAAAAACAACTTTGGTTTTTAGATCACGCATCGGGGGCGGGAGGTCATTCCAGCACCGAGAGGCCGCATATCTAAATGATCCACGAAAAGCCATAGCGCGATGCTTGGGAGTAGAGAAGATGTGAGTACAAGCTCTTTTTGGATATCTGCTATGTTCCTGTGCCCATACCAGCTTCTCATAAAGATACTGTGGCCTCCCTGCATTAACAATGTCAAACCACATTGTAGCAAGATGAAGTTTTCTACGCGCCTCCATCTTAAATAGACTTGCAGCATTAAGGAAAGGAGTCACATGTGTACGGGGTGGTATATGGAAACAAAACCGGGCACAGGCATTTTGCACGCGTTGGATGAGTTTTATAGACTTGGATAGAAGACATGGTCCATACACAGTGTCACAATAGTTCATTTTGGACAAGACCAGTGACTCACACAACCGAATCCTGAGCGCTTCGCACAAGTAGGGTCGTATTTCATATAGTAATTTAAGACGATAAAAGCAGTTGCGGGCACATTCAGCAATATGAGTCTCAAAGTTCAGGTGGCCATCCAGGACCAGTCCCAGATTTCTGACTTTCTCTACTCGTTCAATGCTTTCCCCATTGAGAGTAATAGTTGTACAGCTGCTAATAAAATTGAGAAGGTTGTATTTTGCTCCAAATAAAGTAAATTTAGACTTTCTGGGGTTTAGGGCCAGGCAATTCGACTGGCACTATGTGGCTATTCGGGATAGATCATCATTTATTTTCACCACAGCTGCGGCATGGTCTGAAGGTGGGAAAGATAGGTATAATTGCAGGTCATCTGCATATAAGTGACACTTACACTGAGTTATTGTTTTTGTTATATCTGCACTATACAAAATGTAGAGGATATGATCTAAAATATACCCTTCAGGCACACCACGCGTTACAGGTAAAGGGGAAGATTGAACTCTAACCCCATCAGCTTTGGTCAACTCCACATACTGCTGCCTATGCGACAGATAGCTACTGAACCACCGGACCGCTCCTGCATCAACTCCGTAAAATGACAACTTTGACAACAGAAGAGTTGTATTAATTGTGTCGAAAGCTCGAGAAAAATCAAGCAAGACCATAGCGCTAATCATTTCATGGTCCTGGCCCGTCAGAAGGTCGTCGACCACATCCGCCAAAGCAGTAGCAGTACCATAGTCCCTGCGAAAGCCAGATTGTGATTGAGGTAGTATGTTGTTATCTTCCAGGATATTGGTGAGTTGTTGACATACCACTTTTTCCAAAATCTTGGAGACACAAGAGAGCAGACTGATAGGTCGAAGATCGTGCACAGAGTCAGGCTGGTTGCCTTTTGGAAGCGGTTTCACAACTGCAATCTTCCAATTCTTGGGAAATGTGCATTCTGCTATCGACCTGTTAATCAGGCTAGTGATAGTCGGCAGTGATTGAGGAAGAGTCAGTTGCAACATCTCTAAAGAGATGCCATCGTCACCCTGCGTGTTGGATTTGAAGCTCCTAATAATTTTTAGAACCTTATCCTCGCTGACTGGTTTCAATGAGAAAGTTGCAGTGCCATATCTGTGGTGCTCTAGATATGTTAGTTGAGATATTGACACTCCGTCGTCGCCAGGTGTGTTAAGAAAGTGTGCGTTAATTTGATCTGGATTTTACAAAAAAGTGGGAAGATCTATTGTAGGCTTTTTATTTGGAATTACAGATTTTTTAAAGTTTTGCCATAGTTTCTTTGAATTATTTAAGTTACTGTTTATATGACTATTAAAAAAACATTTTTTTTCACTTTCTATAGCGGGTAGTACTGTATGTTTCATTATTCTATAGCTATTTTTCAAGTATTCTGTGCTAATGTATTTAACTTTTTGATTCTCTTGTGGTAGTTGCCTCTGATACACATCATAGATCTTACTGTGTCTGTTATCCATGGATGTGGAGGATGTTTAAATTTTTGTTTTCTAATGGGGGCATGGCGGTCGAATAGCGTCCTCACACAGAGAGTAAAAGCTTCAACCAGGGTGTCAACATCTTTCAACTCATTGAACCTACTCCATTGAATAGAATCGAAGTCCGAATTAAACTGATTCACTAGAATACTATTCATTGGTCTGTAGATTAACCAGCGTGGACTTGGCTTGTCCTTCTTTATTTTAAATTCTGCAGCTGTCATTGCATGGCCACCAAGGTCTGGAGCATATTTGACCCTAACTTTTAGTGCTGGCACGTTTGTACAGATGACATCTATGAGGCTTTGGCTGTGGTCTGTGAAGTGGGTGGGTTCTTCAACCAGTTGACACAAGGTAACGCTATGCAGAAATTGATCAAACAGTCTGGTCCTGCCGCAACTCCTGTTGAGAAGATTGATGTTAAAGTTACCAAGTAAAATAATGTGATCGTATGTAGCCAAAGAGATGACGGAACTGGTTAAGGCGTCCAGAAACATATTTACGTCTTGCCTAGGTGGTCTAGCGGTTCCAATAGCTATGTCCTAGTTATTTATACGCACGCTCAACCACATTTGTTCCACGGCAACCGCACTGGGGTGAGGGTGAGGGCAGGTGCGAACGTTTATGCCTCTGCGTATGTAAAAGCCCCCCCCCCCCCCCCACCGCGGCCGTCCAATCTTGGGGTGTGCTGCAAGCGGTAGCCCGGCAACCTTGGTGCCTTGTCATCTTGCCCTAAGCCCAACCAAGTCTCGTTTATTGCCATTATATCCGGAGCCGTTTCCTGCATGGCCACTATGAACACCTCGTGCATTGTACGGTACTACATAAGGGTAGGTACCCGTAATATCGACCCGGCATTACAGATACTAACCATTACATGTTTAGGACACATTTTTAATAAATACTTATTTCCACACGCCACTGCAATAATAAATATTTAAAAATATTATATAGCATTTGTATGCTGAATATAACAATTTATTGACACAATTGTTTATGCATGACCTTATTATTAAATTGACTGTGAGAAAGCTTACAGTCCAATAGAATCCTGCTAACTGTGAATACATTGTTAAAAATACATAGTTGTAATAAATAACTAGTTCATAATTTATAATTAAGGTTGCAAACAGTATATAAATTGTAGTGCATGTAATAGATTTAATTTTCTTTATAATATTAATATACAAGTAAGGAGAAAAATTATAAATAAGAAAATAATGGTAAATTTTGTACTTGTCTGTGCTTGTCAAATTATATCTATTTAAAATTAAAATGAAAGTTTTATTTGGTGGATCCTCACATAGTTCTACATAAAACAGTAACAACATGCAAACATATTACGGTACGGATGCAAGCAAAATGTAAAAATATAATAATGTTTGTAATTTGCAGGACATTGTAAACATTTTATTTTATAGGGTGCTGCTGCACTGCCACAGCTGCCGCCCGAGGGTCAAAAGCACGGTTGAAAACCTCGTCTGAGCGAAACTGAAATATCGGCTTCCCGTCTCCCTGCCGAGCGAATATGCGGCCGCGTCTCGTCCACGCGTAGCGCCATTGCTGGCTGCAGCACGCCTCGCGGATGCGCTGAAATATCGTACGGGACAGGCGCTCATTGATGAAGACTCTGGGGCCTCCGCCCGACGCCAGGCCGGTGCGGCGCACGCGCGCGGCACGTAGCAGCTCGTCGCGCACGTCGCGCAGGTGCGGCGCGCCAGCCGCACCATGACTAGGCGCGGGCGGCTGCCCGCCTCCGCCGGCGGCACGCCTACGCGCTCGGCCAGCACGGTCACCGACTGGACGACGCTCACGCCTTTCTCCTCCGGCAGCTCTCCGATGTTCAGATCGGCCAGAAGGGTCTTCTAGTCGCGGTTGTTAAGCTCCCGCTTCAGGCTGGCGATAGTGCGCTCAAGCTCGGCGGTTCCGCCAGATCCGGCGTCCGGGTCGCGCTGTTCCAGAGCGTCAAGCCTGCGCTCTACGCTGTCGAGCCGCGCTGACAGGGATTCACGCAGCTGTGCCATCTCTTTGCGGAATTCCCTCATTTCCGCCATAAAGTCAGAAAGTTCTTTGTTTCGGCGCTCCTCCATATCAACAGTGACGGGAAGTGACTCCTGTGGGGGCTTGGTTTGTATCCCAGCGTCACCGGAAGCCGGGGTTGTGACTTCGGTTAAGCCTTTCACCGGCGTGCTGTCCCCCTTGCGGACAATCTTCTTGCAGCTGGGACATGACCAGTCCCTGCTGATTACAGCCTTGTTTGGCAGACTTACACACAATTTGTGGTATTTGAGAGGGCACAATGAGCAGGCGGCGCCCCCCGTCGGCGAAATAAATTTCCCACAGGCTGCGCAATTCACCATCTTATATGGAGATCGGTTCGCTCGTCGCCAGATGGCGCCACAAAGGCACGTCGGGAGATCTGGCACAGTTAACCGATGATGGCGGAGCCGCGACAAAAGTTGTAAGCCAGATCTATAGAATCTCCACTGACATGGGTAAAATTACCAAATGGCAACACTACGACAGTGTCAAACTCAAATCTGTTACTGTCATTTGAATCTGACGGCAACAATGTTGGTATTTAGCGGTTATGTTGCAATAAAAATATGGCAGCTTACAATTTGTTGAATAAAGTGGGTAGAAAAATCAGACATTATTTTATTATCTTTATTATCTCTTTGTTTTCCTGAGTTATTGGACGGATTTTCTCTTGGATAACGATAATGCAGTCTAATGTTGACTTGCACAACACAATACAAACACTTTAACAATGAATAGTTATGGATATCATAAAATTTCAGAAAAAATTATAGGAGCACAGTGTAAACAGTGGCAAGTGTTGCCAGTCACCAGAAAACAAAATCTGGCGTCATTATTGGGTGATAAAGTGTTATTACTTATGTATATAAGGGATAGAAAAGCTCACTGGAGAGTGCAGCGTGTCCACGATAGACAAAGGGTCAGGAATGCCTGCAATATCGACGACTGCTATATTGCACAAAATTAAAGTCAAGATTTTTCATTGAGTTATGCCAGTGTACTGTTCAAAATTATCAAGGGAAAAAAAATCTGTTAACATATTGTGTGTTCGCTGTTCAAGTAACCTGGTAAAAGATCATTACACGCTCCCGCAATCCATGACATACTGCCTAAATTGAAGTCACCCACTATGAGCGTATCGCCGACCAGTGCATCTAAAACACGGTTATACAATTGTCTATATCTATAGTGTTTCAAAATATGTTTTTGAATAGGAGGTGGCAGGTATAGGTACACCGCAAATGTTCCACCTCGCGGAATCGGCCCTGTCACTCCCGACACACACCCACAAGTCCTCACAGTCAGATTCGCATGAATAAAGTCGTACTGAGTTAAGTCGTTTGGTGGCAGCATTTAACACCCCTCCACCATTCTTTGAAGGATGGAACCTACTGTTTTGGCGATCACGTTGTATCTATTATCAAGGATTTCAGAGAAACGCCGTCATTCAACCACGTTTCAGTCAAGAATTACAAATTATATTATTAAGAATATCGACAGTCTTTGTTTGCAAACCTCTTACATTTTTGTAATAAACAATTATGACATTGAACAAGTCTTTTAGTAAAAAAAATAACCTTAGCGCACTTTATTATAAAGTTTCGAGAGTCTCGATGCGTAAATAATTGGATTCCTCGTTTTTCCGCACAAAAAATTTTCCGTCGCGTAAATTTATACTTTAGCTCCCTGGCAGTGCGACGAGTCGCCGCATGCGACAATTTAGTTTCCGGAGTCAGGTGCTCTGTTACATAGACTGGAGTCTTCTAGTTGCTGCCACCGATACTCAGATGACTGGTGTTAATTTTTTAGCTGGAATTGTTCAGGAACATTGAAAACTTACCGCCGACTCGAGACGCTTTAACTCAGCATCTATTGCGAGCTGTCTACTAAGGAGGGCATGTATGGGGTCAAATCTTACGACCCCCATCAAGACCTGACATGTCCGTCTAAGTGGGGATGGTACAAATAAGACCAAACATGGAAGCCTGTTTGGTCCACATGGTAATGTGAGGGCGAGGCGTACCTCGCTGATAAAGCATGTTTGGAACTGATAAGATGCAAGTGCAAGGTGACCTGCGGAAATAACAGATGCAACTGTACATATAAAAATATATATTAAAAGACAATTAAAGTGTACAGATTTGTGCGGGTGTGGCGGTTCATGTATGAGTACAATACATGAGGAGCAATCTTCATTTTGCAAATAAAATATTAATTTACCTATGTCTGAAAGAGCTAACTGTATGACTTAGAGATAAGCTTTGACAAAATAACTATGGGGTAATTGAAAAGAGTAACTTTACTATTGAGATTCTTGACGGTTCTTCTCGGTATATACATTCCTAACACGGCGGTAACTTCTGTTTACAATATAATTTCATATTGACGATTTATAGTGAGATTTAAATGCAAAAGTGTAATCATCCCTTGTCAAATTCCATCGAACAAGTGAAATCAAGGTTGCGTCAGTAATGAAAATATTTTTTTGGACAAACTTATTAATTTTATAACGATCATTTGAGTAAAACATTTTAGGTTCACAATTAAATAGGCTATAACATCATATTTTTTATTTATCAAAAATCCATGTGGTATCGCTGTAGTAGAGCGATTTAATTTTTTTTTTTTTTACGTATTTGTTAATATTTTTTTTTTACTATGACGGGTTAAAAAGTTTGTTTCAGAAATGGATTCCCCATCCTTAAATTATACGAAAACGATATCAAACTTGCCCTAGTAGCTATAAGTGGAGAGGGACTATGCACCGAGTGCAACGCGGGAGACAAATAATTCCTCCCCCCCTGGTGCCCACCAGTGGGGGGTAATTCCGTAGCTACCGGGCTAAATCAGCTCAGAATGACCTAGAGAACAATCGTGCTAAGTGGCGTCTTCCGAGACAAAAGTATAAGGTTTAGTCGCTTATTTTCCGTAGGTACTACAATTATTCGGCGCGAAATAATGGCACTTGGGGCTGTTGTGTTTCGTCCGGCCAGTGAGGGTTCCGGAGGCTTTCCCCCCCCCCCCCCTCCCCCTTTTTCACAATTCCTATTCCTTCCTCAAAGGCCGGCACCGCGTCTGTGATTCCTATGGTTTTGCGGGTGTCCATGGGTGGCGGTGATTACTCTCTATCAGGTGACCCGACTGCTCGTTTGCCTCCTTCTCTTATAAAAAAACGATAGAAAAAGCAAAAATCAGTCAAACCTAGTTGTCAATAAATTCCTTTTTGATCAAAAAGCAGTTTTAATAGCGCACCAAAAGGGGAAGTGAAGTCCTTACTTAGATTTAATTGGAGCTAGCAAGGCATGTTCGAAAGCAAACACACAACATGCCATCATTCATATTGATTTGTTTTATCTTGTCACACGCAAAAGAAGGTAAAACAGACTTGAAATAGAGACTAAAAAAATATAACATTAATAATGAAAAAGAAGTTGTTAAAAGAGATAAGCAAAAATATTGTTATACTTACTCATAAAACATTATCAGGCCTTCTAAGCTTTTTTAACTCTAATTTTGTTTATAAGTATCATGACTAAAAAAGTTGAGCACAGTCTGACGTTCCGTCCCCGTTGGAGAACCGAAATCCGATTGCAAACAGTAACTCATAGGAGAGCAGTCATAAAACTATGAGAGGTGTGGCGGCGCGTGACACGCTCGTAAACGCGCGTGATGCGGGCTAATGCGCCTAATGCGGTCGCTAAGTGCCGCACTACTTAGCCACGGGTGCACCTTTGCGGGCACGTGTATAGTGCACTCAAGAACAGTAAAACTGAACATCAGCCTGGAAACTTTCATCTGTCAAACTGTTATTTGCCTCACAGATTGTTCTCCAAATGAAATAGCTTTATTCTTGACCTTTCAAAATGTACTAAATTAATGATACGGTTACTTTGACAAAGGTTTATAATAACCATAATCATAACATTTATATTTAAGTAAACTTATTAAATAGGTATTTTTGTCGTTTGTAGCTAAAAACATTTTTACCTACATACATTATTTACATTCTTTATATATTCTGGAAGTCTTTTAGCTGTGCAGAAGAACGAACTTTGATTTATAAACTCATAGGTATTTAATAACCCCATAGGAAATCAAGTTGCGTGATATCAGGCGATCTCACGGGCCATATTATGGGGCCGTCTGTACCCTCCCAGTTATGTTAAAAATGATAATTTGTGTGTAATGCCTACCTGCACAAGATTTCTTAGCAAAATTTGGTCCTTATGCTCACAGGGTTAACTAAGTATAATAACGAATGCAACATTCGATTACTTACAGTTTTGACCAGGTTCGGTTATTAACGGTAAATGAGAAAAAAAAATATTTGAATCCCATTTTTATTAAATCTAAAATGACGTCATGAAAAAACAAATCAAAATTTCTATATGCAATAAGCTTAAATCAAGCATTTTGAATCGTCTAATTAAAGGGAATCGCCAATTACGGCCTTTTTTGAACAAGTTGCTTAGTAAAAAGTATTGTTACGTATAAATATAATAAATTCATTAATAATTATTGGCGCAACACTTATCGCAGGAAAGTGTTCTGTAAATAAAGTTGTAATAAAAAGTATTTTCGCCGATTGAACGCACAAAGCACCGCCATTTTATAGTTGCAGACGTTGCAGTTGCAGCCTTGCAATGCAAGCCCAATTTTGGGTTCCCACATGAACGCTAATACGATAACATTAGTTTTATAAATAAATAATCGATTTCTAGTACCTACTGGAATTAGAAAATGTTTTGTTGTGTTAAGAACTTTTACTGATCAAGTGGTTTGGTACAGATTTTATAATAATTTCACTGTAATTAGTTTGCCTGGCAGGCCGAAGAACGGTGGATTGTGCTGTGCTCACGTTATGACAATAATGTGGTATTTAAGCTAGGCAAGGCACAAATATAATTCTATTACACCACCTGCCCAGTTTCTAGACAATATTTTAATCACATACTATTCTAAATAAAACCTTAATATACGAAATAATGTTAGGTATCTCTTTCTTACTTAACTTATTTTAGAAAGAAATAATGATTTTTTAAGAGTTTTAGTAACAAAATCACAATATTGCTATATTGCAATATTGCTATTGATATGGCATGTTTGTACAATTTGCTGCAACTTTGTTATGTTATTTAATTTCTTTTAGGTATGAAATATTTAAATAGGAATTCATTTAATAATATAGTTAATGTCCACGCCAGGCCAAAGCACCCTAACAAACTGATCAATTCCCTTTACTGCTCTATGTCGATGGATGGGCACCCATCCACCTACCTCACCTATTCAGGACGTCTTTTAGCTGTGGAGAAGAACGGGCGCAAAAAACTCCACAGCTAATAAAATAATATAGAAGTAGGTAACGACATTTACAAAACAATATGTCGTTACCAAATTACGATCAATAATCATTTAACAATTATATAATAAAAAAATAAATAAAAACAAAAGTGAATCTAAAAGTTTTACTCGGGCACTATGAACGCATTAGAAACTAGAGTAATGTTAATTCCATGCATTTTTGTTATTAATGTAATTGTAAAATGACACATTGTCCCCTGAATGATCCATAAACTTTCTGAAGTCTGAATAATAATTTGTTAATTATAAACTCTAAAAATAAAAGGCACAAAAGTTTACTGTAACATGAGTATTCGTTGATTTAGCTTTAAGAACAATAAATGTGACTTTATTTCAAATTTCTAACCAAATTTTTATTTGTCTCTCCTGAAAAGTTGATAAATCGGACATAAGACCATATGGGTCTCACGTCGAGATATAAAAATCTATTATTTATCTAACAAATACTACTATTTCTCACACTATCAATAATCTCACAATACCTCAGACATTCTCCGCACACTTCCCTCCATCTGTCAGCAAACAGATCACACAGTGGTGAACCAGAGATTTAATAGATTTAAAGCTCGAATGAGAGGCGATTTCGAGTGCGCAACAGTGCGCGTACGAGGCACAGCTAGTAATTAATTATAATTAATAACATTACAATAACTTAACATCCATATTTCAATGTGGTTAAGTGGCTATGCCACCGATGTAAGATCCAGAGGTTCCGGGTTCGATTCCCAGCGGGGAGTACATCTTTGTGTGCTTGGTTTGGTTGGTAGTAGAGCTTGTTAAGTCCGCCTGCCTAGCTACCACCATCTTATCTAATGTCTGGCGCCATGACAACAAAGTTAATAGAATTGTTGTATTCCGTCTGTTTAAAGATAAGATAATCAGTTTACCAGTGGTTGAGGATTCCATGTGAAGCGCGCTTCCACCTCCGCCCTTATCGTCACTTACCATCAGGTGAGATGAAGGCCAAGCACTTAACCGTTAAAAAATCTATGACAGGTATTCTTAATCACCATTCCAAAAAGTTCACTTTAATATTACCGACCCTAACGAAGACACGCCGAGATCAAACAAATGATAACATTTCCTATTACTAACACAATACATTTCCTATTGAGCAAACCTGCTGTTTCTATTATCAACACAATATTCGTATCTGTTATTGAGGGACGAGGAAAAAGGTTCCGCCGACCCTTTTTATCTACTTGACGTGACAATAATGATACTCGCCAGCGATCACGTAGGACAAACTCACATCTAGACTTTAGTGGTCTCAGAACAATGCACGGAACGCCAACACTGAAAATGCCTATTAATTTTACTTTTAAGTTAACCGTAGTACTCGGTTTGGGTACTTGCCATCGTCTTGTCTTAGTTTGCAGCCATTACCCACAACAACGTAGAAATGTAGCTTGTTGTTGTTGTTGTTGTAGTGCAAAACTTAGAAATAAGGTCTCCATCGTCACTTACCATCAGGATTCGAAGAAGAGCAATAAAAAGTACACTAAGAACCAGTTGAGCAAGCTCACGGACAGCACCGACTGTTTCTTTTAACAAACTCTTTAAACAGCAAAGAGTCAACTTTAAGACTCAAGTGTTTTCGTGTTGCAAGCAGCAAGCTTCATAAAACCGAATCGAAGGAAGTTGTCTCCATTAAGGAGTTAGGCAATCCAGCTGCACGAACTGCAAATGTGTTCGGATCGAGGCGGAATTAGTTCCTTTACCAATTCCGTCGGATTTGGGCGTTTGGAACTTACAGTTTACACGGAATAATTAGATTGTGTAAAATGAAGGCTGGTTAACAATGTTTTCCAACTTACACTGCCTATCATAAATTGAAAGTAAAATTGAATAGAGTTAAGTACTTATTGACAATATTGTTACTGAATACTGATACAATACATAGTTCTTAGTACGAAAAGCTATGAACTCTCTAGTGGAATCTTACATACCTTTCCTGTGGCACCGAACTGATCGTCTACCTTCATACAATGTTGGTTGTGTGTTCTGGACCCTTGCGGCTTCCATGCGGAGACGAGGACGGGTGACCTCCAAGGAGGACGGGTGACCTCCAAGGAGGACCGGTGACATCCAAGGATACCAATTAAAACTATAACTAATGGAATCAGGCGTACATTTTTTATTTCATTTTTGTAAATTATTACTATTTTTTGTTGCGTTGATATCTGACCTGAACATAAATGATGAAAAACATAACGCTCTAGAAGGAGGGGAGGAGAGCGCAGTCGGTCGCGTTAAAACCGCTGAGAAACTGGCCAATATCGTACGGGTATATCGTACTCACCGCGTATGTCGGGTCGGAACATGCTGTCAACATTGTAGTCACAGATAATGTTGGTACTTAGCTGGCCGAGACCACGTTGAAAAAGCCGTTCTACCAGCCGAATCGAGTACTAGTAGGTAAGTATAATATGTAGATATCTCACAAAAAAAATGACAGCAACTCTTAAAAGTAAGAACTTAGCTCTTATTAAAATTTATAGCTTTGATAAATCTTGTTACGAGCTAGAAACTAAGCCTTACGTTACGTATGCCACGATTTCGATCAGTTCTATCAATTGTAACCGCTTAATAGGCTTGTTAAGTGCAACCCGCTCGTCGCTTTAGCACGCAATTAGTGAGTTAAATAGAGCCTTTGATCGGCCCGCCCGCCAGTCGCCTGCGCGCCGCCCGCCGCCGCACTCCGCGGGCGGCTCTTGCCAACCACTGAGCCATCCCGATACATGATAATGTTGACGTGTCGGCTAGCGCATATTGACGATTCGCGGATTATTATCATGTTTTACTTACCAATATCTCGTAACAAAAAATCATCAAAGCAATAAAATAATATATTCTTTATTGTTCTGTTAATTTTTCATTTTTCATATTTACTTTACCATAAAATTATTGTTGTTTGAGATGTAAGTAACTTATAAACTGCCTGATTCACGCCAACTTTGATATTATTTATTATGCTTACTGCAAGGGGTACTACTACGTTGCCACTGTATACCTAATTATTGCCATATTTTATTATTTATTTATTATTTTATTTTATGTTTTGAGCATGCTATATTCAGCGATATATACTTACGTTATATTTAAGTAAAACAGTATTAATAAGGGATAACTTTATTTTTCATTACACATTAATATCCATATACGCGTATCAATAAAAGAGACTTTTGTATAAATAAACAGAAAAGTAACACTAACTGATGTTCAACATTATTATATCTACTTAAGTTCTTTTGTAGATGGACGTCAACTGACAATGTTAAAAAAATATCTTATAATCTACTGTAAAATAATACTAACAACATATTCTTTTATTTATTTTTGGATAGTAAGTACTTGTTGACTGCGTCCATAGCGCGTCAACGCTAGGGAATAGTATTGCGCATTGAGCCAAGCGCCGGTTCGCTGCGGGGCGTTCAACTCCCAGCGGCTGTGAGGCTGCGAGGCGGTCGTAGTCATTCACGAGTTGGCTAATATGCTATGCGATTCTCTAAGCGACACATAGACGCTACGCTCATGGCTGTGATCATAGCTATGTTACATACAGCCGTCACATCGTTCGCTGCAATCTCGGCGTTATATTTGGTATTCTGTAAGCTCCATAAGCTCGCCGACGATCTTCGGCTACGTGAACGCACGGCTGTTCGCTAAGCTGTACTAGAGAGATGACGTTATCCTAGTAGCATAATCGATAAATTCACGACTAGTCGATTTTAGCTGTTTCTTTGTAATAAAAATTATATTAACCAGATGTTACCGTTCATGAGATATGGAGTCATTGTTAGAAAGTACAATATCATTAAAATATTAATTTGTCGAAGTTTATTGGCAGAGTAAATTGTGCCCTTACGCAGAGTTCAATTTTAAAAAAAATTGCTGACACTGTCACATAAGTAATCTAGAAATAGAATCAAAGTTTGTTGATACTACTATCAAACTTTAAAAAAAAATAAACTTAAAGAAAAGAATGTTAGGTGGTTGGCATGGAATCGTGGATTCAACCCACGCAACCCGACCCACTTGAAGATTTTTACGTAGGTTTGTTAGAGAAGTTTAATTTACTAAAATTTCAAGGCGCGGAAATGCATAGTTTTTACGCTAGAATTTAATAAAAATTACAAAGTAGTCAAGATCACGTGATAGGTTAGAAATTTAAGACAATCGTGAAGTGCAGCGTAGCGATTGTCTTACGGTTATTTTTATTTAAGTTATGATAGGTTATTTTTTTTATTAGACAACAGAAAACTAGCTCCATTGATTATTTTGGGGGGACGGTGATGGAGGGGGTACGGTAATGGTAACTTGGTAGAATATTTTATTTTCCTAAAAATAACCTAAATAAATAACCTATCATAACTTTAAAATAAAAGTATCTAGAACACTTTGCATTTCCGCACTTTGGCTCCCCCTTCCCTTAGGTTCCCCCCTCCCCTTCCCTAGGTCACCTGTTGAAATACCAGACACAATAGAATTTCTATTGTTATCGAGCTTTAGGAGTCCTTGCCACAGACAAGGAAATCTAAAGTACTTCCGGTATTTTAATTATTTTTCACACCACCTGCTCGTCAACGTCAAATTATATGTCAAGCAAACCTAACCTAAAGTAAGTCATTAAAGACCTGAGGCCTAGCAGGGCATTGATATTGTACTGAATTTCATTATGACCCGCTGGTCATTAAAGTGATTTGAATTTGGAACATAAATAGAAATCGCTTACGAACATTTACTATATAAGTACGTAAGTGTCTTTAGTCCGTATACGCCTTTTACGACACCCAAGGGAAGGGAGGGGTTGGTAGTATTATTTTGATGAGCCCATCTCCGCTCTATGCTGTTGGATGTATGTGCAGTCTTTAGTCCGTTAGTCGCCTTTAATGACACCCAAGGGACGAAAAAGGGTTGGTAGCATTATTTTGATGAGCCCATCGCCACTCTATGCTGTTGGATGTATGTGCAGTAATTATTTAGTCCGTTAGTCGCCTTTTACGACACCGAAGAGAAGATAGGGGTTGGTAGTATTATTTTGATGAGCCCATCGCCGCTCTATGCTGTTGGATGTATTGGCAGTCTTTAGTCCGTTAGTCGCTTTTTACGACACCGAAGGGAAGAGAAAGGTTGGTAGTATTATTATGATGAGCCCATCGCTGCTCTATGCTGTTGGATGTATGTGCATTCTTTAGTCCGTTAGTCGCCTTTTACGACACCCAAGGGAAGAAAGGGGTTGGTAGTATTATTTTAATGAGCCCATCGCCGCTCTATGCTGTAGGATATATGTGCAGTATTTAATTAAGTCCGTTTGGGTCATTTTAGCTCCTTGTATAGCATTCTACTATTGTTTTACTATTGCTTTTTATTGTCCTTTAGATGGTGTGAAAAGTAGAGTATTCTCCTCGGGGTTAAAGGTGCCTTCGTCTTGGGCGACCTTGAATCCCACGCTGCACTCAGGATTCTTGTCCTAACTCTAAACACCTTCGCTACGCTGCGCTCGGGAGTAAACGCTAGAATCCTTCGTTTTGCTCGGGATTCAATGCGGGACGCCCACTACATAAGACACTACTTTATCCCCTTGGTGCATAATCTACAATTATTTTATTATTGTTTACTTAGACTAAAGTTTGAATTTTCATTTTTTGACTTGGTAACAACATAATATTATAAATGCAAACTTCTTATTTTTGCAAAAAATGTCATAGTTTGCTAGCTATGACAACCTCTACTGACCTATCGTTTCTGTATCATAATGCAATACTCTATGAACTAGAAGACATCTATAACTGTCCTTTACATTAAAGTAGTTATTTCAATACAAGTTCTTTCTGTGCTATGAAGAGAATAATAATAATTCTTCTGGAGATCCAGGCTCAAGATTAGTGCATGGTTTCATAACATAGATAGGACATAGGCTCTGCCCATCAGCTGAATCACCTAAAAGCAATCATCAAATATTTAATTACCATCTAACTAACTTTAAATCTATCAACACAATTAATTTTGTCGGGTAGCAGTGAAACAAAATACTACCACCCCCTCTCTTCCCTTGGGTATCGTAAAAGGCGACTAACGGACTAAAGACTGCTCATACATCCGACAGGATAGAGCGGCGATGGGTCACCACCTGTCACGCTGAGCACATGTGCAGTCGCTGTTTGGTAAAAAGTGGACTATGACAGAGGATCGAGTGCTTTTGCGGTCCTCATTGCATTGCCTAGTCTCTGACTGTAATAGTCGTGAATAAATGTATGTATGTACCAATACAAAATAAGATTCTTAACATTAATGTTTTATATTTTAGCGTTTTATTAACGCTTAATTATACTTAAGTAAAATTTTAAACACTGAAAAAAGACGACAAATAAAATTTTACTTTACATTAATCTATAAACGCAGCTTCATTTTAACCGAATGTTCAAATAATTGTAAAAATATTTCTTTCGGATCTCAGAGGTAAAAACTTCCAAGATTTGATGAAGCAATGTTGACTAAAAACATGCATCAAGCACTGACAAATTTCGACGGTTGAAAGCCAGACCTCGGTAGCCAAGTGTTTAAGGCAGCCGCCCGAAATGATGCTGTGGTTAAAGTTGAAGCTCTTTTGCTTGTAGAATACCGATTTCATACAAGAAATGTCAAAGAAGTGATTCCCTATCACGCCGTTTGCGGAGCTAGTGTCGAACATCGTTGAAAATTATTTAGAAGAATGCCAGTGGCTTGCTCACCGCTGTTGTAGCCGCTGCTGCCAAGGTTTAAAAGATGTTTGCACTTAGAGAATCGCATTACTGTTCCGATCACGGACATTGGTTCCGATCGTAGCATACCTACGTTTTTATCAAGCTGGGCTGGCATTTTACAAAACAATACTCTAATTATTATTTTTCTTTCTTAGACAGTTTCATATTTTACCTTAAAAGTGTGTAATTATCTCTATATATGTATAATCATAATCCACTTCAAGAAATTAAATAAATAAAACAAAGACTAAGTAAACTACCAATGTCGGCCTCATTCAGGTTTGAGAGCCCCGTTTCAGAACAATATCACCGCTGCGGCCGGGGCACGCCGGGGCACGCCGGGGCACGCCGGGGCACGCCGGGGCACGCCGGGGCACGCCGGGGCACGCCGGGGCACGCCGGGGCACGCCGGGGCACGCCGGGGCACGCCGGGGCACGCCGGGGCACGCCGGGGCACGCCGGGGCACGCCGCCGGGCCCCCGAGGCGGGGCGCAGCGCCGAAGCCGCGCAAGGGCGCCCTTAGAGCCCGCTTGTAAGCAACCAAATAATTGTACCCAGCCTTTGTTTCACATCGCTTTCAAAGTTCCTTTGACGCTAAACGTTACGAAAATAATATGTAAAATGACAAAAGTTGTTGTTAGGCTTAATTTTCCTGACTACATAAAAACTGCAATAAAAATGTGTCGTACATCCCAATTTAGTCTGGATTCTTTGTCCTTATATAGCAAACCCTTATGAAATAAATGTTATCTTCTGTTGTATTGAAAAAGGTTGTCTAGAAAAAGATTGTATGAAGTTCCGGTAAAGTCCCATAGTGTCGGAAAGTATTATCTACATAACGGCCTCGCCGCGGGCGGAGGCGGAGGCGGCGGGCGGCGCGGCCGGCGGGTGGCGGAACACGCGGTTAAGGATATTTCGACTAGAATATTTTAAGAATATACCAAACCATACAAACTGTTGACATGTAATTGATGAAATGAAGACCCGAAGTTCAGGCCGTGCATTGGAGCAAGCCTATGTCTAACAGTGGAATGATACGGGCTGATTATGATTATATTGATGACATTCATGATTATTTATCAAACAACCCCGTAAAGACAAATCATGGACAACCAATGAATTATTAGAGGAGGAGCTCAATGGCTCGGCGGCTAAGGTGTTCAGTTTGCAATATCGCAAGCAACTTTCGCATTCCGAATTTCCCCATGTGCGTTTATCATACGGCCTGTGCCCAGTAGCCTAATTCACGTAACAAAACTTCAACGACATGCAAGCGATTCCCGTAGGAACCTATTTTTACTTAGGTCGGCTTGCACCAAAATTCACTAAATAAGTTTAGCGCTAAACATTGTAAGTATCATTATGTCTCTTTCAACTTCCAGAAACGTCAGAAATGGAATATGATATTTTAGACGTGTTTAGGTGTTCAGCGCTAAACATAGGTATTTAGTGAGTTTTGGTGCAAGCCGACCTACGTGTATTAAAAGACAAATTATCAAACTAAACTGTCTAGGAAAATTAGTGATGTACCTACCTTATTTCATGCTATTTTAATACTGATGATTACGTTTCATGTCTTTTCTAAATGGTTTGTGGAGTTTTTACAGAACCACCATTTTTAAATTAAAATGATTTAGTACATTAAGAATAAAATCAAATTCTAAAGCAAATCTGTATTAAGTAGTTTTAATTATCAAGTATTTAATTTGGAAAATCTTTATATCAAAATAAAATAAAAATGTTGACAGGTAGGTACTCTTTTTTGTTGTTGTATTGTGCGGCGTGTGTGTGTGTGTGTGTGTGTGTGTGTGTGGTGTGTTATGGAGGACGTGTATGTGTAAAAAAAAATGTCTACGACTGTACAAAGTATTCCGTTAGGGGGGGTAATGATTTCCAATGACCCTGAACAATATTTTCCGCAGCAAGCTGTCTCTTCAATAAAGCTGCTTTGAATTTATTTTTGAAGCACTCTACACTCATTGCCTGTCTCATAGGTGGAGGCAAAATATTCCATATGCTTGCTGCGTAGAATTTAAAAGATCCGCGATATCGAGTGGTCTTGTGTTTAGGTATAATCAGCAAGTTCAGCGCTGCAGACCGAAGCTTCCTCAGCGTGCCTTCTTTTACCCAGGACAATTTCTCAAAAAGGTGTTGAGGATTTTTGGTCCAAACAACCTTTCTTTTTTTTTTTTTTTTTATTGTGGCACGCCATAATGGCTTCACTCTGCCTGATGAAAAGCAGCCAGTGAAGCCCAAGAAGTGAAAGCGTTCGTCACAGCGCTACCACGCTATGCCGAACGCTCTCACTATGGCGGCCTGCATAAATGCTTTTTCACGCCCCGCTTAAATAACCCGGGAGAGAAAGAGGAAGGAAACACGTGTGCGGGAAGCGCATTCCACATACGGGCAGTTCGGCAAAAGAACGATTGTCCAAACTTTTTGGTACGTGTCTTGATGGTCAGCACGGTATGAGGGTGGCTTCTAAGACCTGTACGCGTCGATCTGGAAAGGAAAGGAGAGGGAGGGATGAGGTCAAAGAGCTCCTCAGAGCATTCACCGTGGTAAAGGCGGTAGAAAGCACTAAGGGAAGCAATGTGCCTACGTAGCTGTAACGGCTCCAGACTGGTCGTAACGTCATCGTTACCGATAATACGGACAGCACGTCTTTGCAACCTGTCAAGAGCTTCGAGCAAGTACTTGGCGGATCCGTCCCAAAGATGAGAGCAATACTCCACGCAGGAGCGCACCTGAGTCTTATACAAAAGACAACGTTGCATTAATCGAAGTTCCATCGTTGCCTCCGCGGTATTCACCTATTATTTTGACGTTTAGTTTTATCGGATTTCAGCGATTACACGTCAAATTAGACAATTTCCAAGTCGTTGGAAAAAAAATAATAAACATTTCTGCATATTTTGTTAACAAAAATTATTTGAATTGATTTGGTAGAACTGTAATGGCAACATTAAGTTTAAATAGTTGACAAATCGCTGAGTTGCGTTCCTATCGAGTAATCGTTCTAGCGAAATGACAGATGAATACGGATTTGTGACTGTTTTTCAATAGGACGACTTCTAAACGTAAACGACATTTCGACTATTACGAAATACGTGAATCAGGCCACAGTGAAGGATGTTTATAAGTTGAAGATGATGAATTATTAAAATATGAGAAAATATCATGAAACAAAATATATCTGTAGTGAGGATACGCGCACAACATAAACGTTGAAATGATGAAATGAAACCTTCCTATCACCACCGTCCCTGTAAAGGGTTAAAAACGTCAAGACTTAGAAAAAACTTTATATCTCTTTATTAATTTTTAATCATTTATTGTATAATTATACAACATTTACACACACGTTAAACAAGAAATACAGAAACGTAGTAATAAACGCGAGTTTATCCGTATAAACATACCTATTCCTACCGCAATGTCTAGGTGTAAATGGAACATTAGTTAATTCTGACATTTAAAACAAAAGAAAAGCACTTTGCAACAACACGCATGAATCGTATAAAACATCTACCTATCCAACACAAAATGGCGAATATACACTGAATAATAATATATTGTTATGAGCATTCTCTACGAAGTACCTTCAACAACTTAACATTATCTCCCTATCTAACTAGAGCCGACAGCGGGTTGTACATAAGTGCGAAGTGGCTTAAGTAGTCCTAAGTGTGCCGTAAGCGTGCCTATCCAATTAGTGTGGCGTGCTGGATTTATGCCTATTCGGATCACATTAGCCGCGCGGCGCCCCATACGTCACGCCGCGCGCCGCCCGCCCAGCCGCCCAGCCACAGTGATGCCTCCAGAACACCGTCTCTAAAGAAAGAAGAACTTTACTAGCCCCAGCATTTATTCATATTTTATTTATATAATATATAAATATACCATCAGACAAAATATACTATAATATGTAATTCATCTACATAACATTAAGTTGAGTAAAATGAAAAAAACTATTGAAATAATATTAAAACATTATAAAATACTGAACACTCACCAAAACCGTGTCGCGCAGCTGTGAAAGAATACTAGGTACTACCCCCTCTCTTTCCTTGGGTGTCGTAAAAGGCGACTAACGGACTAAAGACTGCACATACATGCAACAGCTTAGAGCGACGATGGGCCCAGCACCTGTCACGCTGAGCACATGTGCAGTCGCTACTTGGTGAAAAGTGGACTATGACAGAGGATTACTTTTATTTGCGGTTCTTATTGCCTATTCTGACTTACTTTTCGGAGATAATAGTCATGATTATATGTAGGTACCTATGTATTTACAGTCAAGAGCAAAAATATGTAAACAATTGTAACTCAATTAATACAATGGAATAAGAGTCAAAGAGTTTACAGATTGGTACTCGTGACTATACTCACCAAAACGAGCATTCATGAGTCCCGACTAGTTATTCAAACGATGAGGAACTCGGTGGCGATGGCTCAGCGGTGGAGGCGGTTGGTTTGCGATCTTACCCGTTAAGCAACTTTCGCAATGCCGGGACACTGGATGGGTGACCTAATTAAAACATCTCCAACTCCCCCGCGCTTCGGAAGTTACCTACGTAAAGCCATTTAAAGGTTGTTATCGTTAGGTAGCATTTGGGTATCATTATCATTTTTGTCATGCGCTGGTGCGTCGTAATCATTAATAATTATTTAAAAGGTTTTCATTAAGAGTTGGTAGGTAAACCTACTGAAGTCTAAAAAGTAAAATAAGAATAATCAGTGATTGTGTTTACCATAGGTATTCATACATGTTTCATCGGCATTATAACGTTTTTCGGAGTACTTGTTAAATAAAAGTATGAGTAGTTTATTTTTATAATAATATTAGTCCAGCGCCATCTACTGTCAGGGCGCTGCTTTAAATGTGAAGTCGCCTCGGCGCGGTTGTTGTGCGGCACTCGGCAGCACAAGCGCGCGGCAGTGGCGGCCGATGGAGACTAATGGGGACATTAGTTTTACAAAGTGTAACGAGATGTCGCGACGGTGCTGTCAATACATAATTTAGATAAGTATTAAGAAGTGTCTAACCTGCCACCAGTGGTTATATAATAAAAATTAATGTACTGCCACTAGTGGTAAGTTATGAAATAATGTTATCCTGCCGTAAGTTATTAAGTATTCCAATTTGTTCCATAACTCAAGCAAATAAAGTTTATTTTTTTATATAAGTACATTATGGTAGCGTCTTTAATCTGTGGTAGCGTAGTGAAATAGTTAATTAGCGGCAGACTAACATAAACAGCTATTCTGCCACAACTTATTAGTCATTGGAATATGTATTTTGTTATTACGAGGTTATTTTTGATTTGGATGATTGACAACAATAACAATACATATTATGACCTACAGGAATAGGGCAGCTAGTATGTTGCCGTATAGTTGCCTATAAAAAAAAACCTCGAAATTCTGTTGCCTATAAAATAAATTTCTAACCTATCACGTGACCTACGGCAGTACATAATTTTTTTATAAAATAACCACTGGTGGCAGGCTAGACACTTTGTAAGTGATATTAAAACACTTTTCACTTCCACATTTACTTTACTATATTTCATGGTACTTTGACATAGCTTAAACAGTTTAAAGAAATCATTAAATAACTCGCTGGGGTGCTTGTGGTTGAAACAGACTCCGAGGTTCGATTCCTAGTGAGGGGTGCATTTGATAATTATGATATTTGATGGTCGGTTAGGTTGGTAGTAGAACTTGATTAAGCAGAAAAATAATGCTAGCATGATAATAGTGAGACACAGACACAGTACTAAGACCTAAGATATTATACGAGTATTAAGAAAACAATGCAGTTCATTTGATTGAGGATTGTGGTAAAGTGCTCCCGACTGAATGAAAGAAAATGAAAGATGATGTATGAGCTCAGCTGTCGTAACGACACAGACATTCCATGATTAGTAACCTCAGGTGTGTTCGTGACAGACAATGAGTTTAATACACGTAAGATCGCGGTCGAGGTGGTTTATCGTATAAAGTTGTATCGTATATTATGATTACGAACTGGTTCATCCATGGCGACAAAACCGCCACACGCTAACACGTCCATCGCTGACACAATATTTTGGTTGAACGGAACCGCGACGGCAGGAACTGAATTAGAATGGAATTACTGAAAGTAAAGTTTTAATCAGGTTTTGAAACTCATTACAATACAATTGGCCATTGTGTTGCACGCATGTGTGAAGTATTTGTCGTGAAGCGGTGCGCTTACGCGGTGCCGAATGCTCCAGCTGGAATTACATTAACCGATAGCAGAACTTAGCCTAGTTTAATGTATATTTAAATTATTGTCTATTTATTACAACAGCTCCTCGGTGGCTTAGCAGCAAAGCATTCAGCCGTATAACTGTAGCTCCTGAGTTGAATTCTCAGTAAGGGCTAAGTCTTTTGTGGATTTGCCGGTGCATAACCGGTGTTAGTGCATGGTCACCAAGCCACATGCATGTTTCATACAATAAGTATTCTTAAAAATGATTTTCTTATTGTGAATACCAAGGATTCAGAGAGCAATTGAAATGTTGGATACCTAAAACAACGAAATGCCAAATCTTTGAAAGAAATCTTTAAGCCCTTTTTAAGTGAATTAAAAATACAATATTTTTTTTTTATAGTAGAAGGAGGCAAACGAGCAGGGGGTCACCTGATGGAGAGTAATCACCGCCGCCCATGGACACCCGCAAAACCAGAGGAATCGCAGGTGCGTTGCCGGCCTTTAAGGAAGGAATAGGAATAATTTTGAGGAGGGGGGGGGGGGGGGATGGGCCTCCGGAACCCTCACTGGTTACGAATACAAAACGTATTGTACTAGCGCACTAAAGAAGTTCCTTCTAGGCACCCTAAGGAAGTTGTAAGATCCACAATTTTGAGGGAAGGTGATACGATGAACGCGCTTTCAGAGTACAATAAGTAGCGGAATGCAACTTCGGTGACGTGTTGGCTCTTTTGGCAAATAATTTTTATTTGCCAAAAGAGCCAACACGTGACCTCATGGAGCATAGTTTTAGCTGTATTATATAGGTCTAATGGATCTCCATAGATAATTGAGGTATACTCATTTTTAATTGATCAATAAAGATGTGTTCTAAAAGTTTCCATCAATATGATGTTGCTGCTTAATTGTTAGATTTTCAAATAACTGCAACGGGCAGTAAACAAAGAAGTTAACAAGCTTGTTTACTGCGAGTGGCATCATGATGAACGCCTGAGCCAGGGCAATGGGCCGAGCCGCGCCGCGCCGCCCGCCCTGCGCCGCCCGCCCTGCGCCGCCCGCCGCAATTACCGCAATCACCTCCCGGGGCGCCGCGGCTCCTCAACGTTGCAGCAACACTAGTACACAAACCATTTAATGGGTTGGCTGACGAATAACAACAATGAATTTCACCATAATGCGTCAGTCAGTTGGTCTTCTGTGACCACTTGGTAAGTGAGAAGCTAGGACTGTCCAGTGCCACTTGCAGCTAAGGCTGATGATAATAATCGCCAACAACAGTCGTAAGAGTAGGTACCTATATCTTGTGGCGATCCACGTGGCTCATGAATTTGTCAATAATTTTATTAGTTCTCTTTAACTTAAGTAGATAGAAGGGACTTTGAAAATTGATAGTCTTAAACGAGATGCGTCGGGAGCTTGCGCCGCGCCGTGCGATAACGAAGCTTATCTGCAGGGCGCCCTTATCGCGCAGAAATAGACCAATATTTATACTCCATCATAATCGGAAAATAACGAAGTGTCCACTAGATAACGAGACAGGGCGTCCTCGGCCATAATCGTACAAATTTCGACTTTGTTCCACTCCATGTAAAGTGAAGTTTCCGCGCGGGCGCGGCGCGGGCGGCGGCGCGGGCGGCGGAGCGGGCGCGCGCGATAAGGCTTGCCCCCTGACCTCGCTCCTCGGAGTTATCTCAAGACCGTCCTATCAGCGGCACTATCGGGGTCGCCCGAACTGTGTCGCAACACCAAACTTTAAAAAATCATGGAAACTTTGGTGGCAGCATCACGCAACACGCCCGCCGCTGCTGCAACAGCCTACCACGAGGCGTTCAGGATCACGAGGTTCAGCTGGCGTGCGTCCATTGGATTGATGAGTTGGTCGTCAATGTTACTGTTTTGTTTTGCCTTAGCGAGTTGGTATCTTAACATTCGTTGCAATAGCTTGGTACAGGTTTGTTCCATAAACAAAATAAATATAACATATGTGTGGCTATGAAGGCTATCATTTGGGAATATGCAAGATGGCACTGATACAGTTAGTGGTTGCGTAATCTGCAATTTTTATTTAGTTACTTACAAGTAATGCAAGCAGGCGCTATCAAAACAATTATTTATCGGATTGTTGACCTTGCTTGTTTGACTTCTTTCACACTTTTATCTTACTTGTGCTGGGGTCGGTACCAATCGGCGACAAAACTTAATTCGAAATGACCCACATAATTGTGTATTTGCCATCAAACAGAATTACGTTGAACGCAGTTCTTCAAACAGTGGCGCAGGTGGGGTGTTTGCCTGGAACTTTTAATACCTTAATAGTGTGGGGGGCGGCCCTCCTATGGGGCGGGGGGAGGGGGGGGGTCGGGGCTTGCACTTGACCAAACATGGGCTAACTCACACACCATTACTCTACTTACTGCGCAAACACGCACGGCCCGCCGCCTTTTCAAAAAGTATTATGGATCATCAAAGTCAAAATTGTTTGCTGTGGACGTGACTAGGATGTAAATTAGAAATAGGAATGAAGTTCTCCTAAACATTACATAAGTATCTCTCAAGTGACAACAGGAAGGAACTCGTCTTATCACCCCGTTGCGATCACACGCAAGGTCACGCAATTTTAAAAACATACCG
This sequence comes from Scoparia ambigualis, assembly GCA_963921215.1. Lineage (NCBI taxonomy): Eukaryota > Metazoa > Arthropoda > Insecta > Lepidoptera > Crambidae > Scoparia > Scoparia ambigualis. The sequence goes on from OY992507.1 coordinate 39,877,119, forward strand.
GATGACTTCGTTTCCTTTTTGTATGTTACTTAGCCGGCAAACGAACAAACGAAATTGAAAATAAAAATTATTTATTGAAAGCGGGCACGGCAGCCCGCAGCCGCGTGCCACCGCGTGCAACACCGCGTGCAAAAATATTATTTTTATTTGTCGTAGTTATTTCAAATCAAACTGAAATCAAACATAGAACACATCACACGGGGAGGTTAGGCCATAACCCACCGCGCTGGCCCAATGCGGGTCGGTGAGTTTTAATGACTGTCATCTTTGGACGACAACGGGGGCCAACGGCTTTTTACCTGCCTTCCGAAGCACGGTGAAGCTCGAGATGTTTTTAATTTTGTCACCCATCCTGCGACCCGCTATGGCGAAAGTTTGCAGGCAAGATCGCAAGCCGAACGCGCTTTATCGTGTAGTTATTTACGACTTTTATTAACCGACTTCAAAAAAGAAGGAGGAGGAAGGTTCTATGTTTCACTGTATGTATGTTTTTTTATGTATGTACTATCGCGGACTCCGTCGATTTACCAGTCTAAAGGTCGAAAGCCCTTGCACACCGCGTCGTCTCTTTGGTACAAGGATATCCTCCTTATTTAATCCCATTGCTATCAAGTCAGGATCTGATGACGGGATCTCAGGGAAATCGAGGGCAACCCTCAAATTTTATAGGCACACCTATGGCGATTTAGGTATTTTTAGCAATAACCTAGGCATTTGTACTCGGAAAGCACCATTTAGTGAAGTGGAACTGATGATGAAGACCACAGACGGCCACCGGAACTACTTTATATATATTGTAGGTGTTGGCGATACAGACGATATGGTTGCTAAGCAATTTATGCTCGCTCGCCACAATGCATCATGGTGAAGTGGAGCTAATGGTAAACCACCAAGAGAACTAAAGAATTAACGTTCCTGCATCAAGATAAGCAATATTTTGTACTTACTGAGCAGTTGAAAATAGAAAATTGAAAAAATTACAACCAACCCAGTATAAGCGGAAAATAATAGTAGATTGATTATACAAGGGGCTAAAATGACCCATTATATACGGGTTATTCCCCGAGGATCCTGTCCCAGAGGATCACGAATGCGATAAATGTGATTACATTTACTTTTGCTATTTTTTCTATTAAGTTTAACTTGTACCGTTAACAAAAAATATATTAATTTATAAATATATTTATTTGTAATTGTATTTTGCGAATGCCTTATTTAGTTGCAGCGCGGATTACAGTATCGCATTTTTTTGCGAATCAATATTTCATGTTGGATTCATTTTGCAAACTCCTTATTTAAATGTTCCGCATTTCAGAATTGCAAGCGTAAAAAAATTTCAATCCTGTCGAATGTTTTTTCAATGTTACTATACTTAGGTATATTAGAGGACAATGAGAAGAAACGTCCCCTCATCCAACAGATTTGAAATTAGTGTCATTTGAAGGGTCTAGTAGAATAGATATTGTTTCACTATGGCGACGTTCTTCAAATACGTGGGGTTTAGATTTTAAATAATATATTGTTTTTATGTAAGTATTTAATTTTTTTTTCCAACAAAATAAGATTACAACTCTCGTTCACGAATATGACATGTGAATCAGCCATCGCATCGCTCAACCATGTTTTAGGTAACGTAATGACCCGCCAGACGCACATGCCACCACCGCAGAGACGCTTTGAAAGAGTATGACACATCGAGCAACTCCAACTAAAGCAAGAAAACAATTAGACAACTTTATACGCAACGTTTACATTAAAAACAAATACATTTTTGCCGTGAAGATTTTTTTTATTATAAATAAACCCAATACCTTTAGCAACTATCACAGGCACTTTAGGCTTCTTTGGGTCCCAATGAACAAATTGACTCGTATCCCGTGACTGTTGTAGGGTGGGGACAGGGTTCATACAAAATCCCCCATTGTCCTTTGTTTGACGACTTTTTCTGCTGACGGTTCTTATAAGCTAAACATGGTATTGATTAAGTTCATGAAGATAAAACAAATCGTGATCCTCCGGGACATGATCCTCGGGGGATGTGATCCTCGGGGAAAAACCCTTATATACGAGGTTAGTTTTCCTCCCGAGCTTTAGCGAGGGAGTAAATAGAAACTGAGTTATAATGGGTTTTTAGCGCCGTGTGTTACACTCTGCTTTTCACTACGAATGCGAGAAAATAAAACAATCCAATACAAAATGAATTGGTTAATTTTATTAAAAATTACTTGCTGCTTATTTATGCTTTTATGCTTTTACGACACCCAAGGGAAGATAGGGGTTGGTAGTATTATATTGGTGAGCCCATCGCAGCTCTATGCTGTTGGATAATGTGCAGTCTTTCCATCTCTTACCTTGGGTGTCGTAAAAGGCAACTAACGGACTAAAGACTGCACATACATCTTACAGCATAGAGGGGCGATGGGCTTATCAAAATAATACAACCAACCCCTTTTTTCCCTTGGGTGTCATAAAAGGCGACTAACGGACTAAAGACTGCACATACATCTAACAGCATAGAGCGGCGATGGGCTCATCAAAATAATACTACCAACCCCTTTCCCTCTACAAATAACAATATTTATTGTATGGTGGCGCCCTCATTGTTTACGAGATAATACTCAACGACGCCTAGCAAAAAAACATCACATATTTCATTACTATAATTTTCGCGTCGTGTTAGCAATTATCACGTAGTGCTTGAAACAAATGAAATGAAATAAAATTTATTTTGTATAAAATATGATAACGAAAAAGGTTTCACGTATTTTACCAGAAACTGGCATGCAAATTTTTTGTTTAACTACTTGAACAATAATTTTATTTGGGTTACAACAACGTTATTTTGACTTGAAATGATCAAAAAACTCATTGACAGAGTAAAAACCATTTTCCACAAGCCAGTTTCAAAGCTTTTTTTTTTAAATTGGTAAAGGTATTTATTTATTTATTTATTTAGAAGATGCACAAAACAGGTTACAACCAATAAAAATCAATAAAACAAAACGTGATACAAAACTTACAAACTAGGTTGGAACCCTTAATATGTACATACTAAGAAACATACTACCAAGCAGTGAATATTATGTCATATCTTTCAACTAGGTATTTACTAACAAATAAATTAACTGAATTGATTGTGATAAAACTGAACAAATTAATAAAAATATATCGAATTAAATTAAATTACAATTACGTTATTTAAATTACATTATTCCAAATTCTATAAATAAAATATATATCAAATTTCCCAAAACAATATTTAAAATATTGATTCTGCATTAATTAAATAAAAATAAAATTACATTTATACACTATAAAAAAAAACATTATCTATTAAAACATTACTATGTGAAATGTTTCCTAATTTTCTTCTTAAATTTTAAAAGGCTACAGTTAAAAATATCAACGTCAGCGCAGTCACCAACGAGCTCATTATACTGGCGACACATTCGAGTTAGAGGATTAAAATAAGATGTATTGTTGAGATAAACCATAAGTGTAAAGAATTTTGGCCTACGGACACGATAATTTGTATTAAAATTTAGCTGAGACAATAAGTACGGTGAATCCATTTTACAATTAACTAATTTATAGAGGAACATTAGATCAAATTGTTTTCGGCGATTAGTTAATGATACCATTTGGAACCTGTTCATTCTATCCTCATAGGAGTGCAGGATGCGATGAAGTCCCATTCTGAAGCTAAGCAGCTTAAGGAATCGCTTTTGAATACGCTCTATTCTCTTTATTAATTTATATCCTCGCTTAATTTATTAAAAATCTTAATTGCCATTACGTAGCTATTCCTGCTATACGCTGTGGTTGTAATAGCTGGTAATATTAATTTATTGGGGTATACTGTAATTACTTTCATTTTGGTCTCTATTTTTTTTCAAATAAATTCGGATAAGAACGAACAAAAACACATATATTTCATAAATATATATGCAAGGGACCGTTAAAAGTTTAAATTTCTTCAACAAGGGCTTACATGATGTCATTATCTCCACAATGCAAATTGCTCCTAAGCATGACTTTTGTGCTACTAATGCTTTATTAATGTGACAAGAGTTTCCCCATAGAACTATCGCATACCTAAGCAATGAGCAGACGTAACCATAATAAGTTTGCAAAGCTATCTTCTCGCTACTTATTTTTGTGAGACGCCATAGTGCATAAGCAAAAGATTGTATCTTATTACATTATGCCATTGATGTGATGGATTCATGAACAGTGTCGTCCAAAATGACACCAAGAAACTTTGTGTTGGTATATAGCTTCTGTAATAAGTTGATTCTTAAAAGACAATTTTAGAGGTTTTTTCCCATTTTTATTTATAAATTGCATAAATGTGTTTTATCTATATTTACATTTAATTATTTATATAAAGCCATTTTATTTATTGTTGTAAGTATCTATTTAATTTGAATGGTATGACTACGGAAACATCATCAGCAAACAGTGTACAGTTATAATGTATTACATCTGGAAGTTCATTAATGTACAACAAAAATAACAAGGGACCGAGTGTGCTCCCTTGTGGCACCCCGACATTTTTTATTTTAATTGAGGATTTTTGTAAATTTAGCTGGTTTTTCACCTATTTCGGCTATTTCTACGTACTGCTTATGGTAACTAATATAACTTTGGAGCCATTTGTTAGTAAGCCCTCTAATACCATACAGATCACATTTGTCTAAAAGAATTTTATGAGAAACGCAATCGAACGCCTTGCTCATGTCAGAAAACACTGCTGTTACTGGTTTCCGCTTATCGGTAAGTGCCAATATTTCATTAAATAGCGAGAAGGCCGCTAGAGCAGTAGGTTTGCCCTGCTGAAAACCGTTCTGTTCAGATTTTATTATTTTCAATTTATCAAGAGGTTTTGTTATGCGTATAAATATGACTTTCTCAAGCAATTTAGATATTACTGGTATCAATGATATGGGTCGGAAGTTTTCAACATTGCTTGTTGTTGTATTCACAATTACAACTTCTGAATAATAATATGGAGAATCTTACTGATCGTAAGTAATACGAGTATATTTAACATAATATTATTATATTATAGGGTCGTAATAGATAATATATTATAAAATATATTACTAATTATAGAAAAGTTTTCACTTTATCGAAGGTTTTCAAAAGTACATCCGAAAACATCTCTGGGATTGTTATTGTTTCATAATAGCATAAGTGTCTACTTTATTTTGCCATATAAATTTCTTGCGGAAGTTTGCAAATTTGACTTATAGATTCATTTTACTGGATCAACTTTATTAGTCAAAAATGAAGACCTTTTCGAAACTTGGCTTTTAAATATTAAACATGATAGAAATATCTTATTAGCGAATAAAATCCAAGAACTTTTTGGTAAAAGTGAATGTCCAAATAATATTCGCAAGGAAATAATAAAACTGTCAGAGATTTTATTATTTAAAAATGAACTGTAAATGGAAAGCAAGTTCAAGAAAATGAGAAACATTTATTGGCTTAAACTGCCCTTCTGTCTACCAGAAGACATAAAATCCTACCTATGCAGTTTAGTCAAGCCATGTATTCCCAGTACCAGCAATGGCAGACTTCTAAAACAATTTGAAGACTGTAGCACAAAAACCAAAAAAACGCGTGTTCATGAATTAGTACAAAATAAAAGTAAAGAAGAGCTTTGTTCCGCATCTGAGTTTACTGCACGTCTTTCAGCGTCATCACCACAACAAGGAAAAACCCTTACATTACCTAACTCTAGCATTATATTATTTAGACTTAGATTTATCAATCAGGAAGTTTAACATATTAACGTTAGTTAGTAGCGTTGTATCGTAGCGTTAGTAGTAGTTAGTAACGTTAACGTTGGGGGTCAAAATTGCTCGCGTCCGTAGGTTGACCCTTGAGACCCTACACGTGATCCCTGGGTGGTGCTAAATGAGTGACACTGACTGAGTGGTAGAGCCACGCTGCGTTGCAGCACGAATTGGGCCGGCTCGCCCGGCGTAATACCACCCTCTCACTAATATTCGGCGTGAAATAATGGCACTTGGTGCTGTTGTGTTTCGTCCGACCAGTGAGGGTTCCGGAGGCCCCTCCCCCCCCCCTCCTCCCAATTCCTATTCCTTCCTTAAACCTATTCCTCCCTTAAAGGCCGGCAACGCGTCTGCGATTCCTCTGGTTTTGCGGGTGTCCATGGGCGGCGGTGATTACTCTCCATCAGGTGACCCGCCTGCTCGTTTGCCTCCCTCTTTTATAAAAAAAAAAAATATTAAGGTTAGTGGTCAACTCGCTTTACAAAGACTGTTTTCCTAACTTTTATAACTTTAAACAATACAGAGACAGTCTATAACCCGAAAATATTACAATATTTGAAACAACAATGACAGTCAACTTACAATCTTTATTAAATAAAACTGCTCAAAGTATCCTAAATATCGTTGCAGATAAAATAGTGTCTAATGAGAACAAAGTATTTACTTTAACTTGCAAATGGGGTTTCGACGGCAGCAGTGGATATAGTAGCTATAAACAAACATTTGAGAATGCTGCAAATACTGACAGCTTTTTGTTTGTCACTGCTTTGGTACCTTTGAAGATAGTCGACAAAGTTACAAAAATGGAGCTTTGGACTAATTGTCGCCCAGGCTCGTCATTATACTGTAACCTGTAAAATTATAGTTTAAAAAAAATAGTTATATCGGAAGAAGCGAGAATGAAATATATGTATAATAAATCAACTTGAAAATTTTACTATTGCATATATTTTTTTATTTAGCCCAATCTGTCCCACTGCAGGGCAAAGGCCTCCCTCTCCTTCTTCCACACAACTCTCTCTGCTTGCTACTACGGGCTTATCTTTTTTGTAGGAGTCAATCTCGTCACGCCATCTTCGCCTTGGTTTATTACATTATCTAATAGTAATGGTTTAAGCATGAAAATTGAGTATAATATGTTATTTACAATGGTAGATGGAAACGCTATCAATATTATATTATCTAGGACTAATGCAGCACAAAATTGTTACGTATATGGCGCAATACCAACTCAGATGAACTTGCCTTCTGTTAGTCAGCGACCGTCAAATACGGAAAATTACAAGTTTGGTATCTCTTCTCTACCTACATCTAAGGATGGTGTTTTGAATGTTTACTGCACATTGGTTACAGACTTCCTTTTAAAACGTGGCAAATAAAATCAGAAAAAAGCCTGAATTTCTAGAAAGAAACAAAGCAATAGGTACAAATGGCATTTAAAAAACTCAAAGTTTGAATATTGACATTCTTAAGCCTGGTCACGGGACGAGTTACGGAACAAGTTACGGGACGAGTTGCGGCGGCAAATACTGCCAGATCTTTTTCTTCTTTCTTTTTCGCCATTGTATTTTTTTTAATTATACGTGCTTCGGAAGGCACGTTAAGCTGTTGGTCCCGGTTGTTGTCGTAAGATGGCAGCCGTTAAAACCCACCAACCCGCACTGGGCCAGCGTGGTGGGTTATGGCCCAATATCCCCACGTGCTATTGTTCACATGGGAGGCCTGTACCCAGCAGTGGGACGTTTATAGGCTGATGATGATGATGATGATACATAAAAACTACTATTTGAGTTTTTTTTTGTAAAGGACATAGTGAATAAAGATATATAAAATAAAAAACAGCGGTTTTTTTTCGATATTATGATAGATAAGACTTTTGCCGTTTTTACCATATAATTGTTACACTCTGGCCGCCGCCGCCGCCGCCGTCATATGGTTACGCAGGTAGCCTTAAGTTTTTGTATCAAGATTATATCAATGACAAAAAATCTATTTAGGTATATTGTTTAAGCGGTTTCTACTACATTTTGAATGATGGTTCAGAATAGTCATTATTCATAATAATAGTTAGAGCGGCCCTTTGTACATTAATGTTTTAAACCGAGTGTAGTTCGCAACATGAGCCCTCGCCACGGAGGACAGAGTCTTTGGCCCTCGCAATGATGTGTTAGTAATTAAGTAAATAAGTATTAGATACACAAGTGAATAAATTACATTAGGTATAGTATTGTTATATCTACTACCTTTAAGCGTTCTAGCGCCTTGACAGAGATAAAGAATCTTCTTTGTTATGGAGACCGCGTCAATCTAGCAAGAAGTAATGAAGTACCTAATAAAAAATTGGTTTTGTTGTTATACACGTACATAGGTGCACTGGTAGTACTGGTACATAGCAAATAACTGTTTGCTATTTTTTATTTTATTATTATTAGTATTGACGTCAATAAGTGCCTGTAAAGGTTTACATTGAATAAATAATTTGACTTTGACTTTGACTGCAAAATTTCATCAATAAAGATAATCAAATAATTACTAATAAAACGTTGTTGATCTAAGTAAACAGTAATAAGTCGAGTTCTCATGATTATTAAACCTAAGACTAAATACTTTTTCGTTTTGGTAGGCTCATTGTCATGTGACAGTCAAAAATTTAAAAAAAATTACTGTATACCCTAGGGCAGGAAAAGCTATTTTAGCCTCGCTCTAGAACGCTACAATGACGTTCTTTTTGAGCAAGAGGAGTGAAAAATATATTTTAAACTGTTACTATTAATAAAATAATAAATATATTATTACTGTAGGTACCTGTATTAATTAACGCCATAATTTTGTTTTCTAACAACTACTTATCTAAATCAAGTCTGCGAGAAAAATGGCTGTGACACACAGACCGGCGGCGGCGTGACAAAACAATTTCAATTTGGTGATACAGAACCGTTGGGCACCCGCGCCGCCGCACATCCGACCGCGAATGCTTGAATATGAATCGCGCGCACTCGCGCAAGTTCAATGCCAACGGGCAGCAGCATTAGCATCGCCTGCATTATTCACGCGCCGGCCGTTGCCAGCCCGCTGCTCGGCACGACACGCCTCGGCTTAACTTGGCACGGCCCGGCACGGCCCGGCACGGCCCGGCACGGCATGCCTCGGCACGGCACGGCCCAAGTGCATGTGTGCTGTGTGGTGGCGGCTCATTAATAAAAGAATACCAACCCATCAGTTCTCTGGGGTGTCGTAAAGAGTGACTGCGGACTGAAGACATCCAGTAACATAGAGCAGCGATGGGCTTACCACCTTTAACGCTGAGCACATGTGCTGTTGTTATTTGGAGAAAGGTGGACTGTGGCAGCGTGCACTGCTTTCGCGGTCTTCGGTGCCTAGTCTCTGACTAACCCGACGTTAATGTATGTGTGTATGTAAACATTAGCATATAATATCATGAGTTTATTTTTTCCTTTTTTTGTATTTTAATTAAAGCTTGTTTTCATAAACTAATTTTTAACTCTAATTTATTTTTAACTCTTTAGTTGTTAATATTTCTCAGTCATTTCAAAGTTATATTTTCGGTAAAAAACAGTTAAATGGGTAGAACACGAGGGAATTATCTTGTTTTATTGCAGAGTTCCAATGACTACCTTCCGACTGCATCATCAGACCAACTCCAGTTGCACAATAAGATATTGTCATCGAAGTTAAATAGTAGAATACCATATTTTAGCTCAATCGGTCCCCGGAAAGTGGTTCAAATCTTCCAAGTAAGATTTGACTCGAAAATACGTAGGTACCACATAAATACATACAAGGCAAGTTACATAATTATGTACAAAATATGTATATTACATACATGATGATGATGACTGAGCCCAAGCTAGGTCATACATGATTAACAATTACTTATCTGCCATGCAAGTAGCTCGTGCACATGTTGTGTGTTCAACCACCTCTTTCTTATCTGTTCTGTGGTCAAACCTGAACCTATTTTTCAGATCCTTTACTAACAACATAAGGTTAATTTCTGTAGGATTGGGTCATGTGTGCTAGTTATACTCGTCATTTACTTTGAGGCTTATTAACGGTGATCGGAGTAGGTAGATTGATTTTATATACATGCATCACAAATGTTCATAGATAGCATAACATAGATAAGCCATTTGTCCGAAAACTCTTTCCGGTATTTCGGATTTCAATATATAATCTATTAATTTATTTGTAATGTAGCCCATTTCATACTCTAACAAGCTTTTATTTTAAGTCTTTGAATACCATAGTGTTTACTATAAAAATCCGGTCACACACTCATGCCGCCAGCTTGGCGTAGGAAGTGTTAAGAAAACGATCTTGCTCATTTTAATACGATTCATACCAACTAATTTATAACGTAATAAACATATTAACTAAAAAAATACGGAGTTCGAGGGGTATGTCGTGTCCATATTAATATTACATTTCAGATCATTGACCTTAAATCAATCTAGGTACCTACTCCGATCACTGCTTATTAGGTTAGTCCTTGCATATAATAATATTATACCTGTAGTACAGTTCGTCATTGCTTTAAAATCTGTAAAGCATTTCATTTGCATCCTAAAAAGAATAGTCATGTGAACGAAAGAGTTAAGTCAGTTGTCTCTCTCTATAATTGTTACGTCAGTTTTTCCTTACAAACAGCAAAAAAGCCATCCATCGAACTATCGAAGGACGTATTGGAAAATGTAACGGCCAAAGCAAAGATCCAAATTGATGAGTGATGTCAGTCAGCCCGGAGATAAGCGGCGTGTCTTTGATACCATACGCGACCCTAAGGTCGGAGAGTATAGCAGATTGTGCCAGCCAATACAAAGTCACTAGCAATCAGCCACTTCATCCGCGTGATCACCCGAATTTAACCCACTCATAATTTTTATTAAAAAGTACGTATTTTAAAAAATCATTCAAAATCAAAATCAAAATTTCTTTATTCAGTCAGCTTATAATTAGCATTTTGAATCGTCTTAATTTATTTATTGCATTGCAGAACATATCTCAATAGAACTCTGTTTTCACCGAGGCATCCTAGGCATGGAGCCACCGTGCGCCGGCCGCGTGGCCTGGGCCCTAGTTAAGGGGTACCGCGCGATCGCAAAAACTGACATATGTCTCTTAATGAACTTCAAAGCAAAATCAATTATATTGATATTTTTAATTAGAACAATTCTGCTTTGAAGTTTCAGACCTAGTAATTTAATTAGAGCAATGTTTTTAATCAGCGAAATGTGCAAAACCTTCACGCGCTTGTGTTAAAAATTAAAATTAACTTTTTAAAGAAGAGGGTACCCTGCTTAATATCAATACAATTATTTTTAAGTAAGAATTATTGTTCCATGCGTAAAAGTAAGAAAGTTGTCGAAAAAATATGTTTTTAGGAGTCATTAGATTTATGTATTGTTTGTTATTGTTTAAAGATTTGTTTCAAATTTCAACAAGGCCATGACCTTGTGCAGTGACCAGGCTAACTTAGTTACATAAGTTCTTTTAATGTTTTTCACTAATTCAGCGCATAGTACAAGTGACTTAAAAATACGTAAATATTCACAATTTCGTGCAGGAACCCCCTTAACCCTTAATTCACTTCCTGAATCCACTGGACGCACATCGAAATTTCAAACTACCATAATTTAAACGTTTTAGCGACTAGTTTTCCCTCCGTCCCAGTACCTTCCTACAGTGACGCGGGCACCGCGGTGGCGGGAGGACGTTCGCCTGCGGAGCGTATTTGGTGAGTTATTACGTCGAGTGAGTCCCTCGGACTCATAGTAGTGTATTGTGTACTATTTTTATTAATTATTACAGTTATTATTAATTATTCAGAGTCGTTGATATGGCATGTTGCAATGCACAAGTCATCTATGAAAGCCAACGTGATGTACCAAAGCTGAAAAGATTGGATTTTCTAAAAAGCATTGCAGAAAACCTAAATCAAAGTAATGTGATGACACGTTTGCACAGTACACGTTTCACAAGCTACCCAGGGCAGAAAGAAAATATTGCTATTTATGCCATTACAAAAAGAGAACAAAGACTGCATATCTATGCACGAAATGTCTGAAGCCAATTTGTTTGACTTGCTCAAAAAAGGTATGCCGACGTTGCCTGTAAGCAATGGGAAAAACCATTGCACGTTTTTTTGTTTTTATAGGAGCATACATTTTTGTTTCTTATTTTTGTTTTGTTTACCTTTGAAAGTTATAAAAAGATAGAAAGATATATTTGTTATGAATATTTTTTTTGTTGTTGAAATTGGATTTGAAAATACCTTTGTTATTTGAGACAGTTTATTTAATTTTTAAGACGATCTCAGAAGTTTGTCTACTTTTGTTAATTTTTATAGTGCCTTAAGAAGTACTTGAAAGGAAGAATAAAAAAAACATACAAAAAAGTTGTTTTATTACAGAAAACCACGCTTAGAAAATATATGAGTCCCAAGGACTCATAGAAGATGTTTATGTTAGTAAATTTCACCTAGTGGATTGAGGGTTAATAAAAGTTACAATCTACAATTTACTATTCTACATATATTTTTGTTTAATAAAAATCACAATTTTCAATTTTGTTATGGTGATAAAGCTACTTTGTAGAATTGTAACTACAATTTTATATATTTTTGTTCAATAAACTTTTTACTTGACAGGCAAAAATCTACAAATTTGTAGGGAAAACTCGTTTATTAAACATATAATTATATTTACAAGTTTACGTATTTGTAGAATTGTAATACAACTCTGACATGTGACCTTAACCTGTGTGGAACAGTTTCTTTGCAAATAATATGGTGCTCTCGTCGTCAAGTAGCAGTGAAAGCAGTGACGAGGAATATTCGGCAGTAATTGTGCGACGAAGGCAAATATTTCGACAAAAAATTAATTTCACTTTTTATATGACTGACTTCACATTTAATGAAAAATTTAGGGTATGCAGGACTACAGTCGAATACTTGACAAACAAAGTAGGTAGCGAACTCGAACACAGAACTAATAGAAATTCACCTCTTACACCTACCTGAGCACATTTAATTGTAAATTACCATTACAAATTTGTAGAGTACTATATCTTCAAAATCTTTTTTACAATTGTAAAGTTTTATTGAACAGGGTTGACAGGCGTTACATTTTACAGGTATTTAGCAGTTTTACTATTATAAGTTTGTAGCTTTATTTATCGACTTTTACAATTGCTATTCTAAAATTATGTAGGCTTTTTACTAAATTGTAGACTTGTAAGTTTTATTAAATAGGGCCCTGGACATGGACGGGTATTCGTGTCGTGTGACGCTGGCTTGGCTAGCCAGTAAATCAAACATGGCGCTAGGCTCAGGGCATGCACAGCTTGGACATACAATATTTATTTATTTATTTATTTATTTATTTATTATCTAAAAAAGCTACAAAACAAATAACAACCATAAATACAAATAAAATATACAATTTACACAAGTTCAAAACTAAATTGTTACCTTAAACTATGTAGCCTTATCATGGCTTTAAGGTTTTATAATAACATGCTGTAAGTACTTATAATTAAAACAATTCAATGAATTAATAATAATGTGTTTTTCACTAAAACAATTCAAAACCAAATTAAAATAAAAAGTTATTAGGTTTACATTATTTGAAAAGAATCTCAAATATAGTACGTGCAAAAATACCACGACTGCTGTTCATAACATCCAAAGAATTATTTCTTGCTTCGAGCTCGTTATACAGTCGACACATACGGATTATGGGGTTATAGTAAGAGGTATTATTCCTGTATACTTGCAGCGAGAAGATGTTCGGATGACGAGTTCTATAATGCGTATTAAAATTAATTAGGGAGAGCAGCTCAGGCGAGTCCACACACGAATGAATAATATTATGAAGGTATACTAAATCCATATATTTGCGTCTCAAGTCAAGTCTCTGAACAATAGCAGCAAATATGCGCCTCTGCTGGGATCTGGTATTTTCTATGGTATTTTACGTAACTTGACGGGTGACTTGATTAGAATTAGGTGCGATAAACACAGTTTTATTATTACATGTGCTGATGCATCTTTGGTCATAAGCAGCGATTCAATTGCTGCCACACAATAGCACGCTAGCCCGCGACATCGGCAAGTATGAGAATGTCTGCGACTGTCGCAAGGTTCAGATGGTCCATGCATGCCGAACCAGTCGAACCAGTTCGTCTGGGAGCGAAAATGACCGACTTATATCTAATCTATTGACCACATCCGTCGTACTCAGCAGTCCCAATGCCGAATCCTACAAAAGCACCATTACTCTTACTAGCATCATCAAAAAGCTTTTCGCGAAGTTATCATACTTGCCGAAGTAATGCGATTTATTGAGTCACAAAGACTGTATTGCTAGTGCATGTCCCGTTTAAGGTTCGAAGTCCTTTGATACCTAATCTATGTACATTTGTAATGATGGGCATGCCGAAAGCCCAGCGCTGGGCAGCTATCGTGCGCTCCATCAGCCGCGGGCCGACGCAGCTCGTTTGTTGTGACACGGTCACAGCTAAGAACAGCTTTTGCCTTATCTAGGTAGTACGAGTATTAGTGTATCCACCATTGTGAATGGGGCTTCGCAGCTGGAACTAAGGGTCCGGCTGTTTGTTGTTCCATACCTATCCTTACCGGTGCCTCCAGCGGGATCCGGACGTGGGTTGGCCTCATAGTGGCTCGTGATTATCTGTAGAGCTTGGGAATGTTCGTTTTGTCCTGGTATTAATAATAATAAATTAATAAAACGTTTATTCTCACCATAGTCAAATATTTAAACATACTGAGTAAAACAGTGTATAATGTAGGTAGGTTAACATAAAATCACACAGAACTACAATTATGTGCCAGGGCTTCCAAACGCGTGCACAGCGAGCGGGGCGGTCTTGGTGGGGCCTGTAGCGAAAGTCCTGCGGGGAACGTCAGTTTCATGATGCAGCTGTCATCGACGAAGCGTCAAGCGGTTTGCATTCTGATGATACAAGGAATTTATTGTAAAATAAGATTGTTATCATATGATTATGTTTTACATGCTTCCAAAAATAAAACTAAAACAGACCTAAAACATTACTTAGAGTAAACATGAGCCGAGCTTCATTGTTGCGTACCAACACCAGTAGTGCCTGCCTGTTTATATTAGATAAACGATACCCTTTCAGATCATCGGAGTGCTTTCCACGTAATTGCTCGGACGTTATACTGCTGCAGACTACGTACAGGGCAAAGGTCAGATTCATTCTAGGGTTACCTTACGGGGTTTCTAATAAAGTGACGTCATACATTAACTATCCATTGATCTTGGCCTGAGCAATGACCCCGCGCCCTTGCGGGTGCGGCGCCACCCCCGCCCCCGCGCCCCACCTGTGGCTCGCCCCACCTGTGGCGCGCCCCTGCTGTTTGCCCACCCGCCACCCACCAGCTCGACCAGCTAGCGCTATTAGCAGCAGGAACAACACATCTACATACGCTATTATCTCCGATATTCGGCGGATATGGGGACTTGAATTCCCAAAACAGGCCGATTAAAAATCCTCACATATCTAATACAACAAGCTTTAAGCAAATGTCAAGAAATAGTTATACGAAACAGCTAAGATTCATTTGCTACAATGAAGTTACCTCTAGACGTGTGCAATATTGATTTCGCACATAGTGTGCTTGGATTAGTTAAAGTTTTGAAGATAAAAGTGTCAGTAGGTACTTACCTCATTTGCATTATCAGGGGGCAAAATATTTATAACACTTGGCAAGATTGTATCATCATCAGCTTTCTTCAAAAATTGCTGTAAATAAGCTGTAACGCTCTGTTTGGTAGTACCCTAAAACTACATACAAAATGTATTAGACGTGAATATTCCTACCAGGTGTGTGTGATATTTAAATAGCAAAAAAGTACAATAATATTATGTAATTAATTACCATTGTCAATTTATTTTGGTTTTGGTAACTAACAGTCATATTATAAACAATTCGTGAAAAAACTACTCAAAAAATACAAATATATATTTCGTATAATTTTACGAGACATAATAAATCAAAATAACCTGCTGCAATAATACAAAATTTTTTAATCAAAAAAACTGTTTGTGTATTATATCTAAACATTTTCCTACCTTTATAGGCACTAATAAAATAACCGAAGAAAAACTATGAAAATGTCAAGCAGTGTTATTATAACACCAGTCGGGTAAGTGGGTTAATTAAACGCGAGTTAATCCACAAAAAGTGTTTTATTTCAATGTGTAGTGCTCGCTTAAACTTTAGAAAACAATAAAGGAAGGATCATCTCACGGCTCGCACAGTCACTCCCAACGGCATTGGGGGAAATAGACAAAATGCTCTTTTTAACATGACAATAGAGTAAAGACAAATGATGAGGAAATGGGGTTGGGAAGTAGAGAAAGATTTGTTAAATTATTAGCTTTTGTGTGCCGATCAAAGTGGAAAGAAGAAGAAAAATGTTAATTTTATAGATTTATATGTAAACCTCTAGGAACACAGGTTCCCAATCCCCAATGATCTAAGAAACTTCCAGCCTTTTCTGGATCTCCATTTTCAACGGAATCGTGATTGAAGTGGCGTTGTGCGTCTCTACATACCTTATTACAGTGATTACGAACTAAAGTGTACCTCTCCCAATTTGCAGGGGTGGGCTTGGTTGTGGCGGCTACTTTTGGGTAGTTTAGAGATTTAATTTCTTCAGTCAGCCAAGGAGATGGAAGGGGCTTCATCTTAACAGCACGCGCACCGGGGCATGGACATCATGACAGTTCGGTTAGCTTGGATACTAGTTGTTCGACCCTATTATCAATGCTGTCACAGGAGAGCAACTGAGACCAGTCGAGGCTGTTGGCGTCACTACAAAGTTTTTCCAGATTCATACCACCAAAGCTACGCTGCAGAACAGTTTTATGCTTAGCCTTAGGAAGACGGATTCTACAAATATAAGAGATAAAAAGGAAGTCATAATAATAAAAGGCTATCTACTACATATCGATTATGGTTTTGAGTTGTTTGGTGTCCTATACACAAAAATCTTATCTTTTCGATTAAACATCTGCCAATTTAACAAAACCTCGTCATTATTTGAAGGGAAACATGCCTAGTCGTGTATTCCATTTCAGTGCCTCAGCCATAGGTAACAATTTCTACAAATTATGACTCAAAATAACTTTGTATCGATACTGATACTTTTAAGGGAATCGTCTGAAGTCCCTTCAGTGTATATATTTTGCTTGTATAATCCTGTGCCGTGTTGCGCCGCGCCGGCCGCCGTGCGTGCGTGCAGTGGTCGATGGCGGCGCTTCGGGAGCGGCCCTCGGCGCGGACTGACTAATGACTGGTTCATTTACATCCCTCGCGGCTCTGGCCACGGCCCAGCCAGCTCGTAAACTGACCGCTCACTCGCAATGCTAAACGAGACAAAGCATACTCAAATTTTAAACATTCAAAAGTTATAAATCTAATGAACAATTCGTTCTTTCATTTATTACTATACCTGCTAAACCAATAAGATTATATAAACTTATACAGTTTCTTTTTTTGTGACTAAGAGAGACTGAACTCTCTCGGAAGATGACGTCAAGAGAATCTACAGCCGCAGTCTACATAATTGAAAAAAAATACTTTCATTTACAATTACTTCATTCCAGAGTGCTTGTTTTCCATCTTATTTAATCTAAATCGAAGGACCATAAAGTTGTATTGGTTCACAGTTTCACTCCGTATACCTTTTAGTTGTTAGATATTGGATGAATGCTGAAAAGCCGGAGGTTCCTTAGGTATTGTATGGGTATATTAATATACTATAACATGCTTATCAGATGCTCACTAAGTTTGTGTCAGGTCAGAAACTTCTGCTTGCCTTGAGGCTTTTCTCACTAAATCGAAAAGAATTCCTTTTCCCTTGCCTTTCCATCGTAAGAAACGAGCTTGCGCCTGGGTTCCGACCTGGACACAGCGCAGTTAGTAATCATCGCGATGTTACTGCCAACATCCGGTGATGGAAAGGAAGATCTAACTCTACTGACCCACTGGACTTCAATATCGCCTTACTCGGTTGACTCCGGTATGTTTCTCAGTGCTTTCACTATTTTAGTGTCTATTATTCCTTAATCAATATACTTATATAACATTTAATGAAGTATGTTTATTTTATTATAATAAATTAGCGGATCACTCGCTCGCGACGGTATAAATATATAAGCTAAAGGTTTCTGTTGATATGCCTGAATAAATAAACATACGCGGCAGGTATACACGAGTACATTAAAAAGCTAAAGCAGCAGCAGGCTGTGATCGTGTAGACCGATGGTTCCGGAGGGGTCACATGGATTACAATCGGTTAATACTTCAAACGACAAACACGGGCCAGAGTGGTGCGTCAAAAAAGAGTGCAATAAATTCTTTGTTTTTTTAAATAAAAAAGAAGAAAAAAAATACGTTTATTGACTTTACACGAGGACGACGTTGTCGCGAAATTATGAATTTGTGGTATTACTCTAAGCCTAGTAACCATTTTAGGTCAATACGCTGTATATAGCTGTCAACCTTGCTGATAAAATCAACAAATTGCAGTATTGACATTCTTGTAATAGAGTTAGCGCTTCGTAACTAGAGCAGCTAGACTAGCAGCTATCCTTAAGTACCTAACTACAGTAGTTAGGTACTTTAGGCAAAATACTAAAACTAAAAATGAATTAACTTATTTGTAAACTGAAGTACATTTTTAAACTGAAGTATTCAGATTAAAACTAAGAGTTAGTTCCTCAGAATTTAGTTTTAATACGTTTTTCTAGAAAAGTTCAAATTGTCGTGTTAGAAACATGTGTTTTCTACAAAAAAAGAAGATTAATATTTAGTATAGTAGTTACGGTTGTAGTTTGTGGTTACAGGAGGAGCATTTGAATGAAAAAAGTTGATAAAATCTTTATTAATGCAGATATATTTATGATTTTTTTTGTGTGACTAGCAGATTTACTGTTGCTTCATACCCCACTAGCACCACTTAGCTAAATGTAACAGGAAAAACTCAAGTTCAAAATTAGGATACACTCCGCTAACTCACAGTTGGCGGAATATATGAGGGAATATTAGAGGATATAAAGCTATTAATTATTTAATATATAATTTGTAACTAATTTACAGTAACTTAACCATTATTTTCTGATAATAAGGCCTATTTTTGTCAATTTATAAAAGTTGGCGTTTTGTAGTTGGAATAACAAGAAAGTCTTTTGCCGTGTTACATACCGCTAACAATTATATAGCGTAATGTAACTCAAAATGTGTATGTACTTAGCGTTTTGTTTTAGTAGATATAAAAGAAAATCTTATGATTGCACTGAACTATTTTTAGTTTTAAAATAACAAAAAAATTAAAAGGCGCTCAAAGTCAAAATATTGCTAAAAACAATGGAATAGGGTTAAGGAAGTAATAAGAATTGTGAGGGGGGGGGGGCTCCGGAACTCTCACTGGCCGGACGAAACACAACAGCACCAAGTGCCATTATTTCACACCGGATATTCATGACAGGGTGGTATTACTCCAAGCGAGCCGGCCCAATGCGTGCTGCAACGCAGCGTGGCTTTCAGTCATTTAGCGCCAACGAGGGGTCACATGTAAGGTCTCAAGAGTAAACCTACGGACGCAAGTAACTTTAACCCCTAAACCACGCATTGGATTTTTATGCGGTTTTCACTAAAAGAAAGAACAAAAAACTGAGGATGGTCTTTGTTTATATTTTGTACAAAATAACTGAAGTGTGACGGTGTTTCTAAGTAAGCGTGGACGAAGGCGCGGGCGGGCCCCTGGTATAATATGTTTGCTTTGATTGAAACAGATTGTTGGCTATATATTTTATTTTTTTATTTTTTCTAAAAGAATGAGGCAAACGAGCAAGCGGGTCACCTGATGGAGAGTAATCACCGCCGCCCATGGACACCCGCAAAACCAGAGGAATCGCAGGCGCGTTGCCGTCACCTTGTTCATACTAAAGTAGTCTGTAAGTATATGAAAACACGGTGCAAAGTCAAGTGTGTCCTTTGTAGGTGCGGTCTTATGCGACCGCTTGGGGACTGAGAGGTTAGAGGGTGGTATTACGCCGGGCGAGCCGGCCCAATGCGTGCTGCTACGCAGCGTGGCTCTACCACTCAGTCAGTGTCACTCATTTAGCGATACCCAGTGGACACGTGTAGGATCTCAAGGGTAAACCTACAGACGCGAGTAACTTTTACCCCCAAATGTAATATAATAATTATATGACAAATTAAAAGTCACTCATCGGGCTATGGAGAGAGCTATACTCGATATTACTCTAAGGGATCGAATCCGGAATGAAATCATTCGCCAGAAAACGTAGTGCAAGGCGCCCTCCGTCCGGGTGGTGCGACGACACACTTAAATAGTGAATAGCGTAGATGAATTTTGGTGAGCTGGATAAGTCGACGGTAGCTTAATTGGGAGAGCACCTGACCTGGTTGTCAGAAGGGTGCAGGTTCGAATCCTGTTAATAAAAATTTTCTCAACAACTTTGCATTTTGTAATTTTGTTAGGCAATTTAATTTAACAGTTTACTTATTTCGACTTTGAAGTGATAGATTATATGTCCACTCAATCGTCCACGGTGACTACAATCACCAAATATCTTCTACTCTCAAACGTCCATGGGGATTACAGTCCCCAAACGATAGCTCAAAGCACGTAGTACGTAGGTCCGTCAAAAAATTTGAGATGATTCTGTGGTTACTAATTCATCATAAAAGTATAAGAAATCTATATATTGGCAAAAAAATAATGAATTTGACAGTTCGCCAAAACCAAAGCAAAATTTTGGAGCTGGAACGTCTTTAAAAATGTCGTAATACAGAGACTACTACTACTACTACTACTAATACTACTCTACTCATCGTATTTCCTAAATAAGAGCACATCAAAATAATCGTAAAGGCTTTAGCTATCACGATTGGTGATTGTTTACGATTTTAGACAGTGACATTCCAAATATTATTTGGATTTTGCATTTTCTAAGCATTCCGTACGTATTTTAAGTTTTGATATAGCTTTAGTAATTGTTTAGTTATATGCTTTTTTGTCAGCTCAGACACGGCTTGTAATCTTCTGTACACTCTTCTGTCAACTGCTACAAAGCCTGGACGGTCCAGTTTAGATCGTTTCAATATCCCATCCAGTGCCTCCAGCCAGCCCGTCCAGTGACGGGCAAGTGGAAGCGATAAATGATATTAACTTGTCATCGTCCAGCACCTTAGCTCCCACGAGTTTCGCATTACATCAACTCAGCACGCGAGTTGCCGCGAGTGCGAGCTAATGAAAAATTCACAGGACAGCCGAGTTGCTCGAAGGGTTTAAAATGATAATTAACCTTACAAATAGTAAAACTTCAATTGAAGATCGCCGATTCAGTGAGAATGCCTAATGAACATTAAAGTTTCAGCGTTATCACGTTTGCCGCTGTTACATCACCGCAGCAGAGAGGTCACCAATCCGAGCGGCGCGGATGGCAACAACCTTATTTAGCACACCGCGACTCGTCTCATTATTTTAATGTATTCCAAAATGCCTGCCTACTGCTCAACATTATAAAACCGGCCAAGTGTGAGTACGACTCTACCACTTAAAGGTTCCGTAATCTCTCGTCGTATATCATGTATCTCTATAATATCACATTATTGTATTTTTTTGCAGTATATCTCTAATAGTTTAGTAACTTTTTTTACAGTGTGAAATCTTTTAATGACGCTTAATTGTCATAAAACTAGCCACATTTATAACTTTTAGCTGTTAGTCTTCGGAATAAATAAAATATGCATAATGATGGTAAGAGCGGTGCGGCGGCGGCTTATTAGGTACTAAAATAATGCTACCAACCCGTCTCTTCTCTTGCTTGTCGTAAAAAGCGACTAACCGGCTGAAGACTGCACATACATGATACAACAGTATAAAGCGGCGATGGGCTGAGCACATGTGAGCAGTTGTTATTTAGTGAAACGAACGTGTTCTGTTGCAGTGCACTGCTTGCACTGCTCATTGGCTATACATACACACATATAATCA
This sequence comes from Scoparia ambigualis, assembly GCA_963921215.1. NCBI lineage: Eukaryota > Metazoa > Arthropoda > Insecta > Lepidoptera > Crambidae > Scoparia > Scoparia ambigualis. The sequence continues at coordinate 39,899,017 of OY992507.1, forward strand.
CGGCTATTATCCCCGAAGGGTTAGTCAGAGACTAGGCAATGGGGGCCGCAAAAGCACTCCTCTGCCATAGTCCACTTTTCACCAAATACCGACTGCCCATGTGCTCAGCGTGACAAGTGGTAAGCCCATCGCCGCTCTGAGCTGTTGGATGCATGTGCAGTGTTTAGTCCGTTAGTCGCCTTTTACGACACCCAAAGGAAGAGAGGGGGTGGTAGTATTGTTTCACCGCCACGCGACACGGCCATTGCCTATAGTCAAATTCGATGTAGAATGTTTCTAAACAAATTATTGACATTTCTTTGTGCAATAGGTATCTAGTGTCAGTTGGATTTTTACTGTTTTTGAGAGAGATTCATGAGGAAACCACTAACGATAGCGTCTTTCGTCTTTTTAAAAAAAACCAGATAAGAATGAATTTGTAGGAAAAAATGTCGATCATTTTGTTTAACTGCTGCCAAATTTGGCCGCAGTTCTTATAAGTAGGCTCTGATTAACCATTTAGGGATATGTCGCGATTCGTCAGTCATGTAGGTAAGGTAGTGTGTGTATTTTATAAATTTAATAGAAGACCCGACAGTTGTCGACGTTGTCCTGTCCAAATCCACAACGACAACTCAACTGACAGGAAAAAGATGTAATGTCGCGAAGAAGAAGTAAGAAATAGCAAAAAGTTTTTAGCCACCTATTATTTTTTAATACTAACGGATTTTTACTATTTTTTCTCACCGTTTAAATCTTCCCTGAACTTTCACAAATATTTCAAGATCGAAATTAGCCAAGTCGGTTAAGCCATTCTCGAGTTTTTGGTAGACAAACGAACAGCAAATCAGTTTTATATATATACAATGTGATAGGGGTGGTACTTCTAACCTGTTAAGGCTAAGTAGTACATCTAAACTCATCGACAAAATAAATAATATGGACTTAAAAAAAGTGATTTTAAATCGCAAAATAATTAAGTTATGATTTTTTTCTCACCAAAATAATCTCAAACATACGAAACAAAGTAATTTATTAGTTAGCCAGTGTCATTAGCTACCGTTTGCCATTTTTTTATGTTTCTCCGACGTATGAAACATTTGATATCGCATAAAGTAAAATGGTCATAAATTATAGGGGGAGGGGGTAGGACCCCCCATATTATTTTTTTGTCGATGAATTTAGATGTAGTACTTACACTTAACGGGTTAGAAGTACCAACCCTATCACTTGTATAGATATTGTTCTTTAAATTATGTATACCAAGTTTGCTATTATTATTACAGGTTATTGCTTTCCATGCTTCGGGGATAATGTGGGCCATTGATACCCTTCACAGTACAACTGTAAATAAAGAAATAAATAAATAATGCTTGACAAAAAATAGTCGGTTACCAACACTTGACATTTATTATAAATACTTTTTTATTTAAGTAGATAATAAAGAAAACTTAAATAAAGCATGATCGAAAAAAATAACTGTGTAATCAGTAACTGTAAAACAAAAGCTAACTTTACATAAGTATATTTCTCAAAAAATTTAGTTAAGTATTTACTATGTAAATGGGCGACGAAACAAATTAATGTTAGTCATTATTATTTGAGTTGAGGCGTGCGCAGAGTGCATCTTTCTACTTGTCACCGTAAAATTTACAAGGCAAAGTGACGATTGTTCTAAATTAAAGTTGTTCCTGTATCGGCCAACAGATGTCATATAATCCTCAGTTATCGTAACCGTATTTAGCTCATTAAACCAACATCTGTTCACGAAACGACGCCAAAATTATTCATATCACACGGAACCAGCCAGCGTAACGCGTCTAGCGGTGCCCGCGCCCGTGTGCCCGCGTGCGCGCGTGCGAGCGCCGAGTGCGTGCGAGCACCAAACGCGGTGATAGCGGCGGTGATAGCTGCGGCCGGCGCGGGGCGCTCGGTGAAAGCCGCGCACGACACGATGGCCGAGCGCAGTGCAGCATTAGGCGTTTAAATCAATTACTTAAGTCTTTTAACTAAGGCACCGAGCAGAGATGTCCAGCATATTAGCGGTACCTACATCACCGTAAGGATGGTATCAGCGGGGGCGCGGGGGCGGGGCCGCGGCGCGCGGCCACGTGGCGCGCACGTGGCGCTAACCTCGCGGCGCGCTGCAACGCCGCACAGCGCTTCCTGGTGTATAAAGTTTTGTTGTCTTTTCACCATTCTAAACGTTATCATGACATTATCTGATAAACATTGCGAAATTACATTGTATGCTTGTGGGGGATTGCCACTTTATAAAGTTCCTTTACAGAGAGACGTTCTTCCTTTTAATGCCGCTCATGAGAACAGAATAGTTTTTGTTGAGTACAAGTATTATTTTTATATCACTAAGCTGGCAATCGAGATATAGCCTAATTGTTAATTTGAAATAGATTACTTAACAGTTTCTTTATTTTTAGCTCTAACAATAATTGCTATAATTACTTATCTACAAAAATGCACAAAAGTATAGTATTTAACGTAGTAGTTTGAGTAATGACCGTGTCGTGTAGCGGTGAAAACATTAATTTATTTTATTTTATTTTGTTCAGAACACCAACAGCACATAAACAATATTATATGGATACATTTATATAAATCTACTTAGCCATTAACAGGAAATAAGATGTACTCACATGGACCACATAAGCTCTTTTTACAGAACAGTACCTATATAAAATTATAATACTTAATAGAAAAACTAAACAGTAATAATATAAAAACTAAAAAGGAATAAAACATTGTTAAGTGACGGCAGCACTTTCAGAGTGGGATGTAAAAAACTATGAAGTATAAAACTAAATAAATTTTTTGGGTTTAGTCCGAAACAATTCTAGCATACTACCACCCTCTCTATTCCCTGTCGTAAGATTCGACTATCAGACTAAAGGCTGCACATACATTCAACAGCGTAGAGCGGCGATGGGCTTACCACCTGTCACGCTAAACACATGTGCAGTCGCTATTTAGTGAAAAGTGGACTATGGCAGAGGACTGCTTTTGCGGTCCTCATTGCCTAACCCTTCGGGGATAATAGTCGTGACTTTGTGTATGTATGTAGTTTGAGTTATCGGTATCACTTTACCATTAAGCTATCCAAAAATAATGTATATTGTAAAGTGTGAGATTTAACAATGATTGCATACGAAGTCGCCGGCCATCGGCGAGGAGCCGTACCTACCTATCGAGGAGCGAGTTAACAATAATGCGGAGGGCTCGTTACACGCGTGATATGCACTTGACAACTGAGATAGGGCCGCCGCCGGGCCACTGTCGCCCTTGCGCGCGCCGCCGACGGCGCAGTTTGCCGCGGCAGCCGCGGCCGCAGCGCCCGCGCCCGCGCCCGCGCCCGCGGGTTATCGCGCGACCCCTTATCGCGTCCGCCGCACACACGCGCACAGTCGCGCGGACAGCGCGATATGGGTCGCGTATGTCAAGCGTATGTCGCCAGTAATTGGAGCAAGGAACTGTTTAGTGTTTATTGGGAGCCATTATGTTATCGGCCCATCGTTCTCGCGCTATCTAGTCGTATTTCAGTTTGTTATTCAACATTGATTTGTATCGGGGACGTTCTAAAGTCAACGCTGACGTTTTTAGGGCGCATTGAATAACGAATGTACATTTACATGCATAATAATTAGCCATCGGCGCGGGCGGCGCCGGCGTGGTCGCGCTAGCCCGCGGCCGTGGCGCCACGGTCGGCGTGGCTATGTGGCCGTGTACCCCCCAGGGGGATCGCCACTTGTTGCGTCGTCGTCAACGAGCGGGATGACACTCCAACCAGAACGATTTTAACAAAAACACTCCCACGAGTACGTGGGAGTGTTTTTGTTGAAATCGTGAAATCTGAGCAATAAATGGCAACTTCTTATCAAATATTTCATTACTTTTGAAACCTAAAACTGACAATCAATAACAAAATAAATATGGTGCGTTCAATGGAATTTTATGGATTGTTACTTATATCCTCCATTGTTTGTCTGCTGTTGTGCAACGCATGCGTCAGAACAGGTAGGTTGTGTACATGACTGGCCTTACTTGTTCCTTACTTGTTCCAAAATAATGCTAGGTCAATGTGTATGAATGGAAAAACTCTTACTTAAAAGGAATTCATCTCAAAATAAATAAAAAACTCTATATTAAAATTACTATTAAAGACAAAATTAGATAATTATCGTCTTGGGCAGCTCCAACAGCCTTTAGCTGAGTGTCGTGGCAGAGTTGGACAGTGCTATCATGCAGAATGGGACGCGCGTCCGACTGGCCAAGGACACAAAAATCTCATATTTAAATTTTTCTTAATTATATTTTAATTTACTAACAAAGTTTATAAGACCCACAGATATAGATATAAGCAGTGATGTACACTGTGTACATGTGTACGTAAATCCAGCAAAATACCATCTTTCGACCACGTTTCATTAAGCCGTTGTCAGCACCGGACATACCTAAGAGTATTCTAAAAAATGTTTGCATGCGCTGTATCGAGCTGTAAAAACTGTACAAGAAAGGTTAGCCGAGATAATCAACAAGTTTCACACACCGGCAAGTAATGACGTTATTAAATTGAAACCGAAAAAAGTGACACGCTTACATGCCGCTTCTATTAAAATCTATTTCTGTTTCTGTGAACCTTTGTTACTAAATAATTTATGGGCAGTGCCCGAAATATATATTTTTTAATATAATAGGCTTGTGTCCACTAAGAATAAATCGGGTGGATTGGCGTTTCTAATGATTAATTATGATTATAGAAACAAAATATCTTAAATATACATTATATAAAATTGGGATTATTAATAATTTTAAAGAAAAAAATCGACAATAATACGCATTCAGAGTCATATGACATTAAACGCCAATCAAAAGCCTGACGTCACGCCGTGCCAAATGTCATTTTATTGTTGAATCATTTCTAATAGAACAAGCCTCAAACGAAACAGATGTTTAACACGGCGTGACGTCATTCACTCAACATGGCGGTCTTAGGCGTTTTTGCGGTAAATTTAAATCGGAAATAAAAACGCAAAATAAATATTGTAAATTTATCGATTTTTTGAAAAATAATGTATTTTCAGGATAAAATAGGTAAACAGGTATCGTTTAGACATGATTTTGAAATTTAGCAAACTAGCCTATTTGCCTCGGTGACAGAGTGACAATTCGCTCAAAAACCCAGAGGTGTTAACTCAATTCCCAGGACGGGCAAAGTGTGTATTCTGATAGCCCGGGCTTGTGATCATCAACTCTCACTTCGTTTGGTATCTGGTGAATTGTTTAGAAATTTTTCATTTTCGGAAATTGTCTATTTTGGAATTGACGTTTTTGGAAGTTGTCGTTTTCGGAACTGGTCATCTTAGGAAGTTGACGTTCTCAGCCTGAGGGGTCATTTTAATGATGACGGCCTTTGCCCAGCTGTGGGATAGAAAGTATATAAAGAATCTTATTTTACAGGTTACGGCTACTTCAAACAACATTTAAATAAATAAAAGTAGGAGTTTCCCCATTAGCAGTTTGTGGATCCGCATCTTTACGTTTTTACGATTTTATAGGAAGACGGAAAAAGTGATAAAATTAGCCTCATACATTTATTTTTCCAACTGAAGTGGTTTTGTTATTTCTTTGCGATTATTTTTTATTTGAAAATTTCAAGTTTTTACCAGGGTGGTGCCTGCGCCGCGGCCGCGCGGCCTTGCGGCGGGCCATGTGGCGCGCGCCGCCGCTCACTCGCAATCATTTTCATTTTCATCTACGCATCGTGTCGCTTTATTCGTCATACATAGACCTTTAAACATACCAAACATAAAAATGTAACTTGTCATAGCTGTACATGTACTTTGAACGCGTCACACTCTCGTGAGGCCGTAGAGGTTTAAGGGCGCGGCTGCGGAATTCGTTAGCAAGTGTTTATTAAACTCACAGTAATGTTTCAATGCCTCGACATGTTGGTAATTGTGTTTATATTGTTACGAGTAGTAGCTAAATACGATACGCAAGATCATAGACAATAACATCTGTAACAAAACATTTTACATTGCTGGTACGTTGCATAGCTTTCGATACCATCACGCATTTATTTCCAACAGAATTCATGATTTACTTGGCTCTTCTATGTAACATTCGTTTAATAAATCTTCTTCTTTATACCTTTTCTATATACACGATTTAATATGACCCACCGTAGGTACTTTTAAAATAAATCTAATAAGTACGACGACGTATTTCAATAAAATATCTAACATACATGTTCTAAGTATCTACTACAATAATTTTGTTGAAAAAGTCAAGGTAATTAACTACCCAATATTTTAAAAAAATGCCAAGAAAATGTTTTCGGAACAGTTATATTGATTGTTGAATACAAATACGCAAGGGATAGTTTTACAAAAACAAAAACTAGAAGTACTTATATATACTTTATTATACACAATATCTTTCATGAAGAAGAGTCTTACCATTTAAACTTTTGAAACTGTGGCTGTTTCATACTTTTAATGCTATCTTCACGTCGTTTTAGTTTTCGATTGTAATAATTAAAATAATACAATTTATTTAAGAGATTTCTTTAGTAATAGATGTACATTTTGAAGAAATAATAAATTCGTAATACTTATTAGATATTTTTTGTGTTAATACATACATGTATACATATAAATCACGACACGACTGTTATCCTCGAAAGGTTAGTCAGAGAATAGGCAATGAGGACATCCCGTTTATTTGTACTGGCACCTCGAGACCAACCGTTAGGTTATGCAAGAAGTGCCAGACGTCCCTGCGCCAGTAGAACACTCGCGCAGGAGACCACCAACGTTAGGTCTTGACGCCAAATTAGTGCCCGCCGCAGCGCTCTCTTCATTCGGTACTCATAAGACTATTAGTGTCTCAGGAGAGTATCCCCGTGAACACGTGTAGTTCATTGCCTATTGTCCAGATAGGTAACCGGAGCTGTCAAGCTCGCTCACTTCTCGTTGCACGAAGGGCACAACTCGCAGTTGCCACTGCTAGGGTCGTCGACTCTAAAGTCGACTCCCAAGTGTCCACCTTGGTAGCGGAGTAGTAAGCACACTCACTTCTCGGAACCCATCCGGGCGCCTAGCCAGTTCCCACGTCCTACGCGGCTGGCTGGACCGGAGGCTACGGCATCTAGGAGGCCGCCTCTACTAGTTCTCCAGACTAGTACCGGAGATGTCAACACCAATGTCCAATGAAAACCACCGGACAAAGCTGCCAACTATAAGGGAAACTCACGTTCCCCGCAGGACTTTTCGCTTCTGGCCCCTCAGAGACCGCTACTAGGCCCCGCTCGCTGTGCACGAGTTTGGAAGTCCTGGCACACAATACCAGGACAAACGAACATTCCCAAGCTCTACAGCTAACCACACGCCACTACGAGTCCAACCCATGTCCGGATCCCGCCGGAGGCGGCTGGTTAAAGGCACGACCAGCGGGGGGCTAGAACCGGAACCCCGTAGTACCTCTGAAAACACAACCGGACCCGTAGTTCCAGTTGCGATACCCTATCTATTGAGGTCGGTAGATAGGCAATGAGGACAGCAAAAGCATAGTCCTCTATCATAGTCCACTTTTCACCAAATAGCCACTACACATGTGCTCAACGTGACAGGTGGTGAGCACACCGCCGCTCATGCTGTTGGATGTGTGTACAGTCTTTAGTCCGTTAGTCGCCTTTTACGACACCCAAAGTAAGAGAGTCGGTGGTAGTATTCTTTTTACCGCTACGCGGACAACAGTTTTTTGTGTTAATAACGCTCAAATACACCTTAAGAAGCGTTGACAAATATGACTATTCTAGGAGGAAATCGGTATGCGGGATAAGTGGGTTTGATTTCCATCTGAGGTAGTAATTGTTTCAGCGTTTCATTATCTTATATCATAAGTGTTAATTAGACTTTTGAACAAAACTTCGTTTACTTTTAGGTGCAGGTTTGGCGATAAACCTTTGCTATGAGTGTGGTGGTGGGCAGGGCGCGGCAGGGCGCGGGTGGAATAATTGTCACAATAAACACTCGGTAATGGAGTGGCGGCGCCGCGCCCTGCGAGTTAATTAGTGAAATGACCCCGCCGCCCGCCGCCCCCCTCCGCGCCCGCCGCCCTCCGCCGCCGCCCGCGCCCGCCGCCCGTGTTTCACTGAAGCCATTACCTTTATCAAACTGCTTATAAATTTTTTGGCAAGTTCATCCATTTGTCAACTGTAATTAATGAACCCGGCCGTTCCTCCGCAACAGGTGACGCCCATGGCTGCCGGGGCGGGCCGCTGCATGCCACGCGATGCTATTACTATGTACAAAATGGTTTAAATGTATAAAATGTAGGTCGTCAGCCAACCCCCAGCTCCAGGAGTAGTGAAGTGCAAACGACGGGCCTTGCCGCTTCAGATTACTAAAACTACATTCTGTATTATTATCATTTCTCCTGGGCCCTGTAGAGGCAGTTGACATTACCTTAACAAGCTTACCTTACGTGGCCAGATATTGCTTTAACCTGTAGCTATACTACCGGCTTTCATTTCCCCTTGTCTAAATTTGTAAAAGGGTCTGTGGATAGATGTAGTTCCTGTCCCGCGGCCTTTGATCCACGAAATAGAAAAAGCTTAAATACTTGAAACTATATGGCGCAACCGCGCAACAGTGCGAACAAAACAATAAAACAAGATTTATTGCAATAACACATTAATGAATGCAGCTTTCAGATTGTCGATAAAAGTTAGCATCAGCAAGATAAATTAGCGTGTGAAAGTATTAGGGGTCACGCGGCCGGGACTCGAACCGGTCGCGGCGCTTTCTAGCTGTAGATGTGACACTGCCAAATGCTGATATAGGTACCTTAAATGCTATAAATATAAAGCTATTCAATGATTTTTCTTGGAAGTCGCTTACGTGTACTGGATCTACCAAAATAAAATGTTATGAGTACTACTTACAAATACCTGCAACATAATGTGTTTAATACAAACAAATAACAATGCAAATAATAATAATTTGACACAAACAAATGTTGTGGGCTTTACCAACGCTGCAAACACGTACGAGTACCTACGTAATAGCTAGTAACTAGTGAGCCGCTATGAAGTTTGATTTGGTCGAAGTCTACGACCATGTTAATATCTTTTGCGGTTTTACTCACCTGTGCGTGTGCTATCTTACCTGACTAAACGTGATGATTACAGTCCCAGGCAATCTTGATGCGAAAGAAGAAGAAACAAACAAACATTCATATTTATAGTTTTACTAGTCAGTGTTAGTATAAACCCACTCTTCACTAAACATAGTTCCCTATGAACACGATAGTTCACTATTTCTCAGAGATGTAACTTCGTACTTCTCGTTGTACGAAGAAAACAACTCGCAGTTGGCGTTGGCACTGCTCGGGTCGTCAACTCTAAATTCGATTTCAAAATGTAACGGTAGCTATGTTAAAAAAGCACAATCACTTTTCGGAACCTGCCCAGGAACTTAGCCAGCTCCATAAGTTTCAACAAGCCTCTCATAAGGGTAGGCCGCAGCTGGCCAGAGACAACAGCCTCCCATAAGGGTAGGCCGCAGCCGGCCAGAGACAACAGCCTCCCGTAAGGGTAGGCCGCAGCCGGCCAGAGACAACAGCCTCCCATAAGGGTAGGCCGCAGCTGGCCAGAGACAACAAGCCTCCCATAAGGGTAGGCCGCAGCTGGCCAGAGACAACAGCCTCCCATAACGGTAGGCCGCCGCCGGCCAGAGACAACAGCCTCCCCTAATGGTAGGCCACAGCCGGCCAGAGACAACAGCCTCCCTTATGGGTAGGCCGCAGCCAGCCAGAGACAACAGCCTCCGATAAGGGTAGGCCGCAGCCGGCCAGAGACCAGCTTTCCATTTTCTACGATCCGACACACTTTTTCTAATTAATTTACTCCCATAGCCTCTTTCATCTAAGTTTCTAAGTTACCGCAATACAACTGTTTTGCATCTCATAAAACTATCGCATCAGTTTGCTGCCTCAGAATTGGTTCAGATAAATTGTAAAGGAATTGATATTGGAAACTTGGACAGGCGGCCCGTCCGGCCGGCGCCGGGCCGCGCGACCGGTTTGCGCCGGAGAGCTCCATTTGCCACTAAAAGTCAGATGACCCAAAGAAAAAACCGCAGATGGCACACTTTGGCTGTAATGACTACCTTTAAACAAATATTATTTCTATAAGACTTTAGAATCACACACTGTAGAGGAAGAAACCGATCCTGGTAGAAGTAATCTTTTGTACATACACGTCGCCCGTGCTGTGCTCAGGCTTACACCTACGTGCTTATGCACTGAAACAACGTAAGATACATCTCAATGGTAATTTATTGTTATTCGTGGTTAATGTGCATCAGTCAAAAATCTCGCCTTTCAATACTTATTTTGATAAAACCTGACCGATCATTCATCATTTCTTTTAAAGAAGGTAATTAAAAGTTCGCGTCCGCCGTGGCCCTTCTGCGCGCGCGCCGGCGGCGGCTGTCCCGATGCGATCTGGCCCAAACCTGTCCCATGCGGTGTGCGTGAGTGCTCCTCCACTACATTTACTTATTGCGAACTTCATAACTGACCGTTTATTACGTGTTATGTTTTTTTCTTTCGTTATTTATATTTCCAACGCCTCGGTGCGGCCGAGTGGTTAAGCGCTCGGCTCGATCACCGGAGGTCCGGGGTCAGTTTCTAAGTCGGGCAAAGCGTGTTTCGGATGTTCCGATGCCGCGCCTGGGTTTGCGACCACCAACCCGCATTTAGCAACCGCGGTGCTTGTTTTGGCCACCCATCCATTGTAGCGATGGCTTGACTTCAATGATGGAGCCCAGCAGTGGGACAGCATGTAGACTATTACTCTTAACTTTAGTTAAATTATACTTAGACAAAATTATGTTTCACAGAAAACAGACAATAGTTTTTTAGTGTTATGTCACACCCCAAATACTAGCTGTAACTTGTCCAAACTAAAGATTTTTTATCCAGAGTAGAATTTTCTTTTTTTTGAGACGTCACCGAATTATATTATTTTTAAATAGTTAATATTTACTAATGCAATATGGATATTATAATTGAAGGTTGTATTTCTTGTCACATTTGCATTTTAAACGGCCTCTTAAATGAATAAATTAAAACTTTCGTCAGAGAGCTTCGATCAAGTCAGCGAAACGTGTTCGTGTGGCTTTCATAGCAGGAGAATTTGGTTCGCAACAGAAAAAGATAATTGAGTGGGTACCTATTCAATGAATACTCATGAAAGAGAAATTGGTAACACCAGTAACAGTGTTAGTGTAAGATATAATAAATAACAAAAGTTCATTTTTGACCGATAATCGTGCTAAATATTTAAGCATTGCGTACAGCGCTCTACCGGCAGCCGTATCCGCCGGCCACCGCTTAGCCGCTAAGATGGCAGTGAGGCACACTGCGCGCCAGCCCGTGGGGTGCACACTGCGCGCCAGCCCGTGGGGTGCACACTGCGCGCCAGCCCGTGGGGTGCACACTGCAGCGCCAGCTTGAGGTCCGGTGCTGCCCAGCCCGCCTGCCGCGCGCTGGCAGGGCTTGGGATATCAATATTTTTCGAAACTGGTTTTAATGTAGGTTGAAATGAAACACTTTTTTAACCGCCTCTGTGGTCTAGTGGCTAAGCTACCGGTTTCAGACCCAGAGGTCTCGGATTCCATTCCCAGCGGGGGGTACACCTTTGTGTGCTCGGTTTGGTTGGTGGTAGGGCTGTTAAGTCCGCCTGGCTAGCTACCACCATCTTATCTAAGTCTGTCGCCATAACAACGGTGTTTAAAGCATTGTTGTGTACCGGCAGTTTGAGATAAGATAGCCAGTTCCTCAGTGGTTGAGGATTCCGGGTGAAGCGCGCTTCCACCTTCGGCCTTATCGTCACTCACCATCAGGTGAGATGAAGGCCAAGCGCTAACCCGTTGCCAATAAAAAAAAAACTTTACTACACCTACGTAATTTTTTTATTCCTGAAGTTTCGAATCCTTTGCAGGGTCCGTGGTCACATGGAGACGGAGGTGTTGGTCGTCTCATAGTTTCTAGGATAGTGAAATCTAATATAATAATGGTTCTTGGTGCTTTTGTGTTTCGTCCGGCCAGTGAGAGTTCCGGAGGCCCCTTCCCCCCCCCCCCCCCTCTCTCACAATTCCTATTCCTTTCTAAACCCTATTCCTTTCTTAAAGGTCGGCAACGCAGATGCGTCGCAGATGCGACTCCTCTGGTTTTGCAGGTGTCTATGGGCGGCGGTGATTGCTTTCCATCAGGTGACCCGTCTGCTCGTTTGTTCAAATCTCAAGGTTGGATTTCGGCACTTTTCTCCGGCATATGTTTTGACGTAGTGCTTCGGCATTAACCTTCCTAATGTTATTTTAACTAAGCAATTCTCTACGTTACTAATGATGATAGTTACTATCGATAACGATCGGCGTATTGGTCATCGATAACGATAAAAATCTTTCCAATAAACATTATTTCTACAATGAAAGGTCCATAAAATCTAACAATAAATTATAAATTGTTCAAATTTGGATAGAACGAACTCTATTGGGTCGACTAGTTTTAATTGAAGGATAAATAACTTAAGTTTTGGGCAAACACTACACACATTTAAGTAAAACACTCTTTACTGATGAAATTAAACGCGAATTAATAGCTTGCCAAAGCTTCCTTGACTGAAGCCGCCTTCAGCGCCGCCGCCCGCCCCGCACCGCCCGCCTTCGCGACACACATTATTGGTTTAATAAATAGCTGAGCACTCGGACATTCGAATTAGGTGCAATGTCTAACCACCTTAACTATCTTATAGTAATGCTTATAATATAAGATAAGATTACACACATTAAGCTAGTGGCCCATTATTAAAACAATGATACCAACCCATCTTTTCTCTTGGGTGTCATAGAAGGCAACTAACAGACTGAAGCCTGCTTATACATACAACGGCACAAAGCGGCGATCAACTCACCGCTTATCACGCTGAGCACATGTGCACTTGTTATTTGATGAAACTGGACAGTGTGTGCACTGCTGCTGCGGTGCCCCTTGCCCATAGTCTCTAACTAACCCTTTGGGGATTATAATCGTGAGTGTATTGCTGTATTACATTGAGCATCTTGGCTTGGTTAAGTGATAGCCTATAATAACACTTTCCAATTTGCGGCTAAAGCACATATCAAGTTATAGTAAAATAAAAGCGTCCTTAACTGATATCCTTAACTAATATGAAGTCACCACTACGATCAATCGGTGGTTTTGTAAGTAAAAATCGTATTTTTTTTATGCGATTGAAACTTTCCAATGTGAACTTAAAATCACATGAATGAAGTTGATTCGGCAAAATGATTTGTTCCTAAAGATAATACTTTCAGAAAAATTGGTTTACTTATAAGTATTAAAAATCGTGAAATTTTAAGTTTTTATGAGTAGCCTACATAAATTGTTGTTAAAGAGACATAATTAGAAGTTATTATGCGGACTTCAAACTTCAAACGCTGCCACCATAGTTTGTTACACGGAAGCATATGAACAAGTAGTAAAGCTTAAGAAGCTTTGCTGAGTAGTTATGTAGATGCGTCGCGGCTCAGGCAGAGGAATGCGCGCGCAGCCTAGCGCGGCTATTTATAGCACGCGCAGGCGCAGGTGCGCTAACGGTGCAGCGCGTTGCAGTCTAATGTTAGCAGCTAGCTCCCACGCAGCACCGCACTCGAAGGCCGCGGAGGCTTTTACGCATAGTGTATCTAAAAACAAAGTGATCATACTCAATTAATATTTACAACGGTTTTTAAAATACTAGATATGGTTGTAAATATAATGATAAAAGTCAATATGTGTATTTAAAAAAACGACCAATACTTATAGTACAGTATTATAATAACAGTCAAATATTTGAAAATATTTATTGGTCAGTTGCGTGTGGCATACACATAAGTTTTAGCATAAAGTAAGCTTAACTTACTTTTTGTAATTTTGAAGTAAACTGTGTTAATCTATCTTGTTGCCTTTACTATGTAATATTTAGTTTTACATACACTTGCCGTTCGTAGATGCGATAATCAAACCATAACCCGCTAAAAGCATGAGCTAATCAGTTTTTCTTCGTGGCTTAGTTATTTTGCTGGCGCCTGGAGTTTTTAAATTAATGTAAGTTTTGATCGAGTATTTGGGATTATTAATGAACCCCAATACTGCTCTCGGTGTTCAAAGGGTCTGATGCTGCGATGACAATAGTAATTCTAAAATACATTAGCAAAGTTGGTCAACTACTAATTATTATTGTATTTTTATTAACAAAGGCCATTGCATCCTGATATAAATAAAATTATATTTATATCAGGCTCATTTATTCAGTTTCGAACTTTAACTTGAAAATAAAATAATTAAAGTATTGTACAAATACGATTTTATTACGTTGACAAACACAATTTATTCTGAAACGAACCTTATGACCCTAAACCAACTTTACCATTATAACACTTGCATTTTGATAAAAAAGATTTTATTAAAACAGATACACACCCAATTGTCATTTCAAACTAATAGAGCTAAAGGTAAACGATTGCTTCGCCGAGCTGAAAACTTGCATTTGCCTGTACCCCGAACTAACTACGGCAAGAAAAACATTAGCTTTGAAGGGGCACATATTTATAATTGCTTGCCAAAAGATATTAAGGACACAGTCAGCCTAGCTATATTTAAGAAAAGATTAAAAACCTACATAACTAGCAATATTAGCCACTAAAAGTTATTATTTAGCTCCATAAATTAAGTTAAGTTATGGCAGATTTGATTGTTTTTTTATTTATCTTCTACCAAAATTTACAGATCATGTACAAACACAATGACATGTCAACAATATAAACTAAGTTAAAATATATATTTTATTTTTTTTATAATGGCTCGTCATAGTGACTGCATCCTGCCTGATGGTAAGCAGCCGATGCAGTCCAAAATAATGAGAGCGCTCCGCACCGTGGAATAAGCACGATAACGAGCGCACCCATTCATGACGGCCTGCATAAATGCCGTTTTACGCCCCGCTTAAAAGACCCGGGACTGTAGGAGCTGGGAAACACATGCGCCGGCAAAGAATTCCAAAGCCGAATGGTCTTACAGAGGAACGACTTGCCAAATTTTTTGGTACGAGTACTGATAGTCTGTACAGTATGATGGTGGTTCCTAAGACCAGCACGTGTAGTCCGGGAGAGGAAAGGAGAGGGCGGGATAAGATCAAAAAGTTCTTCAGAACACTCTCCGTAGTAGTTCCGGTAGAAGACACTGAGAGAAGCAATGTCTCTACGCAGCTGGAGGTCCTCAAGGGAAGCTGTAACCTCAGCATCTCCAATAATGCGTACCGCTCGCCTTTGCAGTCTATCAAGTGCATCGAGGAGGTATTTAGCGGAGCCGTCCCATAGATGGGAACAATACTCCATACTCGATCGCACCTGAGTTTTGTACAGCAAACAGCGCTGCTCGGGAGTGAAAAACCGCCTCACCTTATTGAGAATACCCAACTTCCGGGAGGCAGTTAAAATAGCATTCTCGATGTAGCATTTTGGATTCAGTTCCTGGCCGATGTCCATGCTAAGAATGCTGAGGTTCACCGAAATGGGGATTTGTGTATGTATAGAAATGGTTTTTGGTTATTTGATTATATAAGTACATTTTTGCACGCCGTTACATAGAACATTACTAGATTAAGTGCATGTTTTAGCTCAGTAAGTGAAATGTAAATTTCTTGTGAGTTAAATAAATTCTTTAATCTCAACTTACATTCGGGAGAAGAACATTTTTTTATTTCACAACACGATATTTTTAAAAATTCAGGTAATTCTAAAATTCGGGTTGTATTTAACGGCAGCTGTACGTCGTCTTCGGGTGTCTTTGAATCAGTGCTTACATTCGGGACCAAAGCTTCAAAGAGATATAACTTTGATTATTTAAATTTTTCGGTGTCATCATACGGTGTTAGTTACGGATATCCGTATGATTTTCCGGCAGACGTTAATTTCTTCTTTGGACTTCGGACTTCTTCGGAAATATCAACTTATTTTTTGGAGAGAGTCTTTGGACGAGCCTCTTCTCACGTATGAGCTTAATACAAATACTTACGGTTTTAAATCGAGTCCATATGTTGCAGTTAGGACTTTGTTGGAATTGGCGGCACAGGAACGTAAGCGCTATCCTTTTTTTCTTTTTATACCAAGCCCGGCAAATGACCCCACTCCACCTGATGTTAAGTGGAAATGAGGTCCAGGCGCGAGGACAACTGGTGCAGCGTAAGAGACGTAGCATCAGTCATCCTCACTCTGCCGGCCCACAAAGTGCTTCTTCACGCCTCGTTTGAAGGACCCTCGTCCTCGTCCAACAGCGGCATTGGAGCAATGTACTTACGTTGATGACACACGTTACGGGGCCAGCTCGGAAACGGAAGCTCTAGAAGTTCAAAAGAACTTATAGATATCATGGCTCGGTGGGGTGGCTATGAACTTCGGAAGTGGCTATCGAATTGTCCTAAGGATTTAGAAAATCTACCTGATAAGCACAAGCAAGTGCCTCTTTTGTTTACGGATCCAGATAATTGTCATACGCTTTCGGTTTTAGGCGTTGTTTACGATCCAATCTGGGACGTATTTTCATATAAAGTGGATGAACCCACTAACGGTCAGGTTATTCGGTTTGAGGCGTTGTTTACGATCCAATCAGGGACGTATTTTCATATAAAGTGGATGAACCCACTAACGGTCAGGTTACTAAGCGGAGTATCTTATCTACGGTGGCTCGGATGTATGATCCAAACGGTTGGATCTCAATAGTTTTATTTTGGGCCAAGTGCCTCTTACAGCGGTTGTGGATAAAGGGTCTCGATTGGAATATTCGGAATGTGGCGTTGCCTAGGCACATCATCCCCGGCAATGTTAGTGATTATATCATATGTTCATTATTTTTCGGATGCTTCGGAATTAGGTTATGCAGCAGTCATGTACCTAAGAACTGAATTGGATGACGGCAGTGTCTCGGTAGGTACATAATTGCATATGAGCAAGAGTTAAGTGGCTCCTCTCAGGAGTCGACTCACATTTCCAAAATTGGAGTTGTGTGGTGCGGTGTTACTGGTAAATGTTCTCGAGCATGTTTGTCTTTGTCTGCAAAGAACCATTGATGTAAAGGGGATATTTGGTTGGACCATAGTTCCATTGTGTTGGCTTGGAAAAAGACACCTCCTTATACTCTTCAAGTGTTCGAGGCAAATAGAGTTTCTCAAATTCAAAATTCTTCGGTACCAATCATTTGATGTCACGTTTCGGGATATATCAATTCGCTGGATATTGCATCACGGGGTTGTTCGGCTTATGTTTTAGACATCCATTCATTGTGGTGGAGTCCAACATGGTTTACTCAAGCTTCGGAAACCTAGGCGACAACGGCTGTAGAATCACCAGCGAAATTGCCTGGCATACGTTGCATGGCAGTGCCCAAATAACAAAGTTGGAACCTAATAGTTTTCTAGAACGGTATAGTGTTTTTGATAAATGGATAACGGTAAGTGGTTGGTTTTTTCGGTTTTGGGAAATTATTGGATCCTTTCTGCAAGACGGGCAGTCACAAATGGTAATTTCTCGTGTGTTTCTTGTTTTCTGTCTATCTTTAACATGGATTATCTCTAAAACGTTGCGCCGTAGGACTTTATTTTGTATTACATTTTTTGTTCGTCTATAAATCCTCTATCGATATAAATAGGCCTTATGATGCGCCGCTATTTAAAAAAAACGGAATTTCCGTAAAATGTGGTTACCTCTATGCCAGCCTCTCATACAAATAGGTTCAAACCCCATTGTACGGTCAATTAAGATCAAAGTTATTAATTACATTGAACAAAATTCAATTAACCTATTAGACGGCGATCACGTGCAACGACTGCACAACGCCATAGTGTCCAACAGCTTTAATTGAAGTAAACACATCAATACACAATTCACAATACAGTGACGAGCATTACTGACATACCTACCTATTGCTGCGTCTTGCAAATTAAATCAACCGGCAGCGAGTTATTAAATGAGCCAGCAACATTCCACTCATTACTTAGCTCAGGCAGTATAGAGATATTATGGTACTTCCATTCTTCTCCTAAAATCGTTTGTCAGAAAATCATTATCCATAACATTTTTAGTGTTTACTATAAAATTCAATAGCCATAATGTTCAAAATGTCGAAATTTATTTTGTACAATTATCCTTAATTCTAAACTAATTTGTTATAATATCGAGTAAGTATTATAATAATTGAATCTCCTATTTTTTTATGCAATAAAGTCGTAAGTATGTCCTAAGTATTGTATTAATTATGTGTATTATTCTGAATATTGAGGCGAAGATGGCGTCACGAGCTGGACGCATATCAGCCAGATTGGACCACTGTGGCGGTGGACAGAAAAAGTGGAAAAAATGAGGGGAGGCCTTAGCCCTGCAGTGGGACAGATTAGGTTGACAATAACAATAAACTAATGATCGGATGGAAACGAATCGCTGTAAATCCGATTCCACGCAGTATTGTCTGCCCTGCCTCTAGAGTGTAATTTAGACTTGCGTAGGCGCGTAGGGTCGAGGCGGCCTGCGGGCTGAGGAGCAGGAGGCTGTGGTGAGCGACCCAATGCGGCTGAGGCTGCAGCAAGGACAATGGGGGATTTTGTATGAACCCTGTCCCCACCCTACAACAGTCATGGGATACGTGTCAATTTGTTCATAATTGGGACCCAGCCTAAAGTACCTGTGTTAGTTGCTAAAAGTATTGGTTTTTTCTTTAATAAAAAAAAACTTTTTGGCTGAAATGTATTTATTTTTAATGTAAACGTTGTGTATAAAGTTGTCTAATTATATTGTTTTCTTGCTTTAGTTGGAGTTGCTCGAGTGTATCATGCTCTCTCAAAATGTCTCTGCGGTGGTGGCATGTGCGTCGGGTCATTACGTTACCTAAAACATGGTTGAGCGAAGCGATGGCTGATTCACATGTCATACTCGTGAACGGGTGCCGCCTGTGGAGGCTGGTCTTCTCTTGCAATCTTATTTTGTTGGAAAAAAAAATTAAATATATAAAAACTATATTTTTTTTATAACCTAAACCCCACGTATTTGAAGAACGTCGTCATAGTGAAAAAATATCTATCCTACTAGACCCTTCAAATGACACTAACTTCAAATCTGTTGTATGAGGGGACGTTTCTTCTCATTGTCCTTTAGGGCATACTGTATAAAAATTTTGGGATTTCAATTTTATGGCATGTGATATTATATATATTTTAGCATTAAATTCGAGCAAGTTATCATTCTGACAAATGATTAGGGCCAATAAGTTATGACACTTTGAATTGGAAAAAAATTTAGGGGACACAATTAAATAGAGAACCATATATTACATGAACGCCAAGGCCGACCCACAGTGTTTTACATATATTATATGAACGCCAAGGCCGACCCACGGTGTTTTACATATATTATATGAACGCCAAGGCCGACCCACAGTGTTTTACATATATCATATGAACGCCAAGGCCGACCCACAGTGTTTTACATCTTTTCGACTTCACTAAACAATTGATGATAGAAATTAATAGTTAATTATACACCCCGCGAACCGTTCTAGGTTTATATAATCTAAAGTATATCAAATCAAAGAAATTGATCGCTGTACTTCGACTTATTATTTACTTTTATTTTCTGTTTTTAGTTCAATAAACAAGTCTTCCAATAAACTATAGACAATGTCTTGTTTCGTTTAAATTCAAAATCTACACCGGTGGCAGCGCGCGGCGGTTACGTTCCGACTGACCAGACGGTTGACGTCAGTTATTTATTAATAATTAAAACAATCGTTTTATAAAAAGTTAATAGTACTTGTAAATAAGTAACGCTAAGGCTGTGCGTAGCAAACATTTAAATAATAAATGTAACATTAACTAAGATATCATTCGTAAGTAAGTAAAAAAACCGGAAACGAACTAGAATCTCTTAGGGCAAAATTTTTACTCCTTAGATCAAACTCATCCATCTGATAAAGTATGATGCGATCAATCTAAAATGTCATGTGTAGTGTAAAGAAAACAGTTGTGTTATACTTTATCAAACGGAAACCTTTTATCTGACAATTGAAAAATCGACTCTTAGAATAATAGGAAGAACTTATGAACTTTTATCGTTGAAGTTGAGACAGTGTGGTTTGTAAGGAATATTGTTAGGAAATTCCTGTCCGCAATAAAAGCATTTTTACAGTCTGTTTAAATCATTTTAATAAAATTAAGACAGACATTCGGGGCTCTTTCCGTTTTGCTGCTACTCGGTGCTGGAACGACTTGCCCCCGCCGATACGTGACCTAAAAACAATGATTACATTCAAAACACGTATAAAAGATTATCATATGTCAATTCAAACTGCACTACACCTACCATCAAGTTCTGCACAATCCGAATTTTCGTAGATTGGGGGAGCCCGCGTCCCGGCACCGCTAACGAGGCAATCCATATTCCATTTTTACAAACAAAAGCCGTGGCTACTGACTGATGCCGTCGTCCGGGTATAGTAATAGTTTACACATCTTTTGTTATCATGTATGAATATAGGTGAATTACAGGCTGCTAAAGTATTGTAAAGTATTCAAATCTTGTATTATCTATGTCTTATTTGATGGCTTGCTAATAAAGATTGCTCTAATTATTCTCTCTGATGATTAAGTTTATCAATCTTGCTTTGTTGTTTGATTTGTTTGTGTTTCTGGTTTCTTTCTGGCCTGCCACTTTTTTCTTTCAGCTTGCTTGCTCTGTCTAACATTAGGCAAAGGAAATTCAGTCATACAGGCACATAAACGCTTTTCATGTTCTTTGTAAACGCATAAATACTTAGAGCATTACTTAATGCTCTAAGCATAAATGTTCTATATTTTCATTTTATTATTTTTAACTTTATAAAAGATTTTTAAGGACTTACATATTGGTTAATGATTTAAATTAAGTTAAATTTTAGTTTATTTTATTCTGTAGGGTTTTGTTTTAATATTGTTTTGTTTATTTATTATTATTATTTATATAATGTTAACACAGTTTCCTTTTTTCCACATTTGTTATTTTGTTAGGGCTTGCATTTTTGATTTTCTAGTTTGTAATTATAGGTATCTACCTACTTACATTCTTTCTTGTGTAGACGTCGCCCCTACTCAAGGCCCAGCTGAAAACCAGCGTTGTGGCGTCCAGCTGCAACAATAGCTGAGCTGGTCAGCCTTTTCGGCCAACCTATTGATTATTATTATTTATTTCTGTTTTCTTAATTATTATTTTTTCATACTTTTTTTTATACTTTTCTTTCTTTTCTGTGTATTTTTTGCCGAATAAATGATTTACTTACTACTTACTTACTTACTTACATTAACATTTTTTTAAATTTTCAGATGTAGAGTTGCGAGTGCTCATACTAGGGTTGAAAAAAGAAAAAATATTTTATTGTTTTTTGAACTCCTTTCTTTTTTTCCATATACATACATACATTCACGACTATTATCCCCGAAGGGTTAGCCGGAGACTGAGTGAGGACCGCAAAAGCAGTTCTCAGCCATAGTCCACTTTTAACCAAATCTCGACTGTACATGTGCTCAGTGTAACGGGCGGTGAGCCCGTCGCCGCTCTTTGCTGTTGGATGTATGTGCAGTGTTTAGTCCGTTAGTCGCCTTTCACGACACCCACGGGAAGAGAGGGTTTGGTAGTATTCTTTCACCGCTAGGCGACACGGTTATACAGAATAAACTTCGAAATAGCTGTCATTTTGACAGCCAGTTTCGATAAAGCATGTTCGTAAACATTATTGACATTTATTTGTGCGAAACATCAGGTGTCACGTGGATCTCTACTTTTTCTTGAGAGAAATTCATGAGAAAACAACTAACGATGGTATCTTTCTTTGACAAACCAGTAAAAATCGGAGTGATGTTTGATATAAAATATATTATTATGCACAAATAAATGACAGTCATTTGTTTTCAAACATTCTTCATCGAATTTGGCCGTAGCAGCCTTGGCCGATCACCCCGCATGCCAGCATTCAGATGTCAACACCTAACATACGATATGCTTTGACCATATACATGTCTAGACGGAGCATCGCGGTACAACCGCTTCTCAAAATCCGTCAGGTTTTTGTATTGAATTTAAAGTGTGCGTGACAGCCGCGTATGACTGACACTAGCGCGAATGGTTGCCAGCGAATGCCTAATTTCCAATAAAGTAGGGAAAAAATATTTATGCACAATACAATTTTAAAATTATTCATAGTATAACGTAACTTTTTAAATTACATATGTCTACTGTATATGTAGGTATAACGCATAAAAGAAGCTGGTGTGTTTAGAAGAAATGGATGATTGAAGGCGAGGGCGAGTAGGTACAATAAAATAATGCGCTAATGAAAGCCTGCGTGCGTGTGATATGTTTGTAATAGGGTCGAAATAGAAGCAACAGGCAGGATGATTTACATTTAATACTTAATCAAAATTGATTTTTTTAATTAAAATTAAAACAAATAATGGCGTTCTCTTTGTATTTGTTTCTTAAATAACTTTCGTTGGGATGTTACATCATTTTTCATGTTCTCTAATTTCTTATTATGTTGAAACCTTGTAACTAGTTAAATATTTCGACAACGACTTCTTGCTACCGGATCAGTTGGAAATCTGAAAATTGAAATGCTTCCTATGTGGTCGAACAGTTGTAAAGGTTACATATTGTGATGACTGCTCATCAATATCCGTGAGACGAGATAACCTACATGAGACGAGAAATATTGACCTTTTAGGGGCACAAACATAAACCCGCACTTTCTCAAACATCGTCATCGTCATCATCATCATCAGCCTATAAACGTCCCACTGCTGGGCGCAGGCTTCCCACGTGGAGATAGCACTTGGGAGTATTGGGCCATAACCCACCACGCTGGCCCAATGTGTGTTGGTGGGTTTTAACAACTGTCATCTTACGACAACAAACGGTACCAACGGCTTAACGTGCCTTTCGAAGCACGGAGGAGCTCGAGATGTTTTAAATTTGGTCACCCATCCAGTGACCTGGCTTTGCGAAAGTTGCTTAGCGGGCAAGATCGCAAGCCGAACGTGCTAGCCGATGCGCCATCGAGCTCTGAAGCATACATACTACCATCCCCTACATACATATACTTAAACACACACTTCTTACATAAATACTTACGTACATTCCATTTCAAACATAATAATTTTTTTATTCGTTTCGAATATCAATACGATACCATACCACAATAACAATTTATAATAATAGTATTATAAAATATTACAGTAGGTATTATATTTTTTCTTGTTTTAAAAGGGAACCTATAATCCAGCCAAATTCGATGACGAATGTTTGTAAACAGATTACTGTTATACCTAGTTGCAGTAGGATTTTACTTTTTCTTGAGAGACATTCACAAGAAAACAGTTAACTATTGTGTCTTTCTTGACATGTATATAATCAAAGACGTTATGATGGTAGACTAACATAATTTACGTTAACGTAATATATACCTACTCTTCATGTTTTATTATTTATTTTCGTATTTTATGTTTTTTGCGTTAAAATACGTAAAAGGAAACGTTAAAAGAAACATTTGTTTAAATGCAATCGCTAAACTCTGACCGTTTCATTATTAAACGTTGACTAATGCAAGAGTAACTCTACTCCAAGTATTAAGTCAGTATTAGCAAACTTCACTATTAATAAAAATGGAGTAATGAATGAGTACACTAATCAGACTCTACTCTCGGAGTAAAAGTTAAACCTCGGTGGTAACCTTAACAAAAAAGTAAGAGGCGGGTGGGGGGTAGTTTGACAATTTGTAGCTGGCTATTTTTCTATTGTTACCGTTGATGTGATGGGATAAACTTGTAAATTTAATATTTCATAAAAAAATACATTACTATTCTAAGTAAAAATCTTACTAACAGCTCAAAAAATTAAAATCAATAATTATTGTTAAAATAATCGATTTTACATCGGACTGTCAGGTGGTGACTGTTATGATGACAGCCGTCATTGAGCATGCAGGTCGACAACGAGTACTGGTCATTCGTTGTAATGACAACGCAGAATTATTAATAGCTCTAAATGTCAAAATTATGTCATTAGGAGGCCCTCAGACCTAAACTGTGATTTTTGCGTAAAATGCCCAATTTCGCATTTTGTAGTAAATTTGCAGTTGTATTTATCGTTTATATCGAAATAGTATAATAAATTCATGCTT